>CM062355.1:8870670-10269748 GCA_031216115.1 Senna siamea | reverse complement strand
TATACTTCTCTTTACTCAGTCATGTTGTAGGAGGAATTCAAGCCACCTTCCTTCTCTTTTTTTTTCACACATTTTCTATTCAGCCCAAAGGGATGGGATGCCACCTCATTTCGTTCACATTATTTTATGGCTGCTCAAATTGTACTTTCAAGTACAATTACTTCCTCTACACCCTTTGTCTTACTTCTTGGTCACGTTTATGGGAAGGGAGGACGTAACCATGCTGCACTTTTTCTTTTCCTTTATTTATTTCATGGCTGCATATCTCTCTCTGCTCACTCCACGTCAAATTCCCTTGCATGCAAGAAACACCCTCTCACTTGGTGGTGCCAAAGGAAGAAACGAGAATGAAACACGTTATTCACAAGGCAGTTTTGTACATTGTGCATTTATGTTATAAATTTTGCACTTTTGTTTTACTTGTTGCATGTACATATATAATTAATTCCCTCCTTGCAAGTAAGCCATGCTCTTAGCATTATGCATGTATGTCTAATTTCTTATGGATAAACTAAAGATTCAACTTCTCTCCCTTCTTTCTTTTGGCCGAGTAGGTTTATATATATACCTTTATTTTAAACTCACACCTTCCATCAACTTTAGTGTATATGTTAAAATGCTTTACACTTTTATTTCTTTTCCCACTTGCACGTGTACACCCCTATATGTCTATATATTTAGGATGCCTTATTCTTCTTTCTTTTCCCCTTTTTGTCTTAGTCATATGGTTGTATATATATATATATATAAATCCTATTCTTCACCAATTGGATGTGCATGAAATTTTAAATTGGCTATACTGCTTTCTATTTCCTTGTTGGTCGTGGAGTCTAGCATCTATATATACATGCAATTACCAACCATTTCCACGTGCATCTACCCAATTGCCCTACATTTCTCTTCTTAGAATTTAGGCTACTAATGAGGAACATTCATCAAACTCTTCAATTTTGGCAATGTTATTCTTAGCACCTTTATTATGATAATTAAATGACACTAGCAATTTACCAAACTTTATGGAAATTTATCTAATTAATTACGAAAACATAAATTTAGATATAATTGAAAGAACATGGGGTGTTACACTTCTCCCCTCATTAAAAATAATTTCGTCTTTGAAATTTATACATACCTTAGGAGAATAATTCTGGATATGCTCTACGCATGTCCTCCTCTCTTTCCCAAGTAGTTTTTTGTGGTGTTGTCCGATCCCATAAGATCTTTACCAGGGTAATGGCCTTATTCCTTAGGGTCTTGACCTCAGTACTGATGATTTGTATAGGTTTTGTTGGATAAGTTAGATTATCCTTTAACTGTAGAGTATTGGCGTCAAGTATATGTGAGGGGTTGGGTATGTACTTTTTGAGTTGGGAGACATAGAAAACATTGTGAAGGTTGGACAAATGTAGGGGTAATGCTATCTGGTATACTGATGGACCCACTCTCTTTAATATTTGTAAAGGTTTAATGTATCTGGGACTTAGCTTTCTAGACTTCATAGCTCTACCAATCCCAGTAGTAGGGGATACCTTTAGAAAAACATGGTTCCCTTCCTCAAATTCTAAGGGTCTCCTCTTCTTGTCAGCATAGCTCTTTTGTCTATCCTGAGCCTTTGCTATTTTCTCTCTAATCATCTTAATTTGATCTGTTGTCTGCTGCACCAACTCAGGACCTAACAATTGTCTCTCACCTACTTTATACCAACATAGTGGGGACCTACACTTTCTCCCATAGAAGGCCTCATAGAGTGTTATACCTATACTAGAGTGGAAACTATTATTGTAAGAAAGTTCAATCAGTGGTATACTCTTTTCCCATTTTCCTTGGTACTGTAAGACACAAGCCCTAAGCAGATCCTTTAAGGTCTGAATGGTTCTCTTTGTTTGTCCATCAATTTAAGGATGATATGTTGTACTTAAACTTAGCTTGGTTCCAAAGGCTTCCTGTAGGGCTCTCCAAAACCTAGAGGTGAATCTGGGATCCCTATTCGAAACGATGCTAATAGGCATCCCATAAAGTCTCATTATCTCCTAAATATATAGTTATGCTAGTCTATCCAAGGAGTAGTTAATCCTAATGGGTAGGAAATGAGAGGACTTAGTTAACCTATCCACTATGACCCAGATAGCATCATTCCCTGATTGGGTTCTTGGTAGTCCTACCACGAAGTCCATAGAAATATTATCCCATTTCCACTTAGGAATATTCAAGGGCTATAACAACCCATCAGGTTTTTGATGCTCAATCTTGACCTGCTGACACACTAGAAACCTAGCTACATGCTCCGCTATATGCTTCTTCATTCCTGGCCACCAAAATTTCTCCTTCAAGTTCTGATACATCTTAGTGGCCCTAGGATGTATAGTGTACTTGCTGTGGTGAGCTTCCTCTAAAATGTTATCTCTCAGTTCACCTGTCTTAGGAACATACATCCTATTCTGGAAAGTTACCATTCTGTCAGCCTCTCTTATGAACTCCTTTGAATCCTTTAGAGATTCTAGGAATTCATCTTCCTTTTAGGCTTCTAAGATTTGGGCCCTAAGGGTGTTCTCAATTCTTAACTCACTCAAGCAAATCTTGTTAGGTAACACCAAAGTGGACAGCCTCATGTTCCTAAACTTCTCTATTAAGTCCATTTCACTCACCATCAGTCGGGCTACATGGAGGGATTTCCTATTTAATGCATCTGCCATAATGTTTGCCTTTCCTAGATGGTACTTTAACTCAAAATCATAATCCTTAATGAATTCCATCTACCTCCTTTGCCTCATGTTCAATTCCTTTTAGTCAAAGAGGTATTTGAGACTTTTATGGTCACTAAATACCTCAGACCTTGACCCATAGAGGTAGTATCTCCAAATCTTCAAAGCAAACACTATAGCTGCCAACTCTAGGTCATGGGTAGGATAGTTCCTCTCATGTGGTCTTAACTGCCTAGAATCATAGGCTACTACTCATCTTCCTTACATCAGTACACATCCTAACCTTTTCTTAGATGCATCACAGTACAACTCAAATTTTTCCAAGAGGTCTAGGATAACTAAAACGGGTGCAGTGGTCAACTTCTCCTTTAGGGTTTGGAAGCTTTGTTCACAATTTGTGTCCCACACAAATGAAACATCCTTCTGGGTTAGCTTGATCATAGGCATCGCTATTTGCGAAAACCTCTGAATAAATCGTCTATAGTATCCTGCTAAACCTAGAAAACTCCTGATGTTAGTCACTGTAGTAGGCCTTTCCCAGTTTACTACTGCTTTAGTCTTGCTGGGATCCACTGACACTCCCTCCTTAGAAATCACATGCCCTAGGAACTTGACTTCTTCCAACCAAAACTCGCACTTCTCTAGCTTAGCATATAATTGCTTCTCCTTGAGTATTTGCAGCACTGCCCTAAGGTGCTACTTATGCTCTCGTCTATTCTTGGAATACACTAATATGTCATTGATAAACACTACTATGAACTGATCGAGGTAGGGTCTAAAGATACAGTTCATGTAGTCTATGAAAATAGCTTAAGCATTTGTCAGTCCAAAGGGCATCATAAGAAATTTATAATGCCCATACCTAGTCCTAAAGGCAGTCTTAGGTATATCTTCCTTCTTAACCCTGATTTGATGATACCCCGATCTCAAATCAATTTTAGAAAAGATAGTAGCCCCTTTCAGTTGGTCTAATAGGTCATCAATCCTAGGGAGAGGATACTTATTCTTTATCGTCACCTTATTTAGCTGCCTATAGTCTATGCACATCCTCATACTCCCGTCCTTCTTCTTGACAAACAGCACAGGAGCTCCCCACGATGACACACTGGGTCTAATGAATTATTTTGCTAAGAGGTCCTCTATTTGCTTTTTCAACTCCCTTAATTCCATTGGGGACATCCTATAGGGTGCTATGGATATTAGTCTTGCCCTAGGGACTAGGTCTATGGAAAACTCTACCTCTCTCTCAGGTAGGAGACTAGTAATCTCTTCCGTAAACACATCTGGGAATTTAATGACTATAGGTATGGTTTCTAGCTCTTGTTGACATTCCAACTCTGAGGAACATAAGAAACCCATTCTTTGTTTCTTCCTCTCTATCTCCACATTTACTGGTCTAATATCTATGAAAGTCACAGACTTAGCTAAGCAGTCCAAGATAACATTGTTTGAAGAAAGCCAGTCTATACCAAGGATGACATCTAATTCGACCATGGGTAAACAGATAAGATCTACAATGAGGGTTCTATTTTCTATTACAATGGGACAGTTCAAAAAAATTAAGGTTGTAGACACATGTTCATTAGTAGGTAATACTATGTTAAGTTCATAAGGTAGGGTGGTTGTTGGTAATTTCAATCTTTGAACACAGTCTACTAAAATAAAGGAATGGGTGGCACCAAAATCGTACAATACAATTAAAGGGATATCATTAATAAAACATGTACCTGTTAATAGATCCTCAGACTGGGCCACCTCTTTACCCTAAAGGGTATACACTTCCTCAGGGTAGGGCAATTTCGGGCGATGTGTCATGGTTTCCCATATTTGTAGCATACACTCTGTCCCATCAGGCATGGCCTATCCCTATGATTCTTTCCACATCTTGAATAGTTGCTCTGGGACGTCGGAGTGTTCATTGGTCTCTTCCCTGTCTAGCTCCTAGGGAACTTTCTATCTTGGCCCCTTTTGAATTCGGCTAGGCTCTTTCTCTTAAGGAACCATGCTTCTTGCCTCCCCTTCTTCAGGGCTGCTAGGGACCTGGAGGCGATTCGGCACTTGTTGACCAAGGTCGGATAATCTCTGATCTCTTAGGCCACTACCTCATGATACAGCTCTGGTCCAAGCTGTTCTCCAAGTGCATGACTTTCCATGCTCCGTCCGGTCTCCACTTCAGGTAGGAAGAGAACTTAGACAACTCTTCGAACCTGGTCAGATGCTCTTCAAATGGCCTGCCACCCTATTTTATCTGCATAAACTCCCTCTCCTTCGCATTCCTCTCGCTCTGGGGGAAGTATTTTTCTAGGAATATGTCTTTAAAACTTTCCCAAGTGATCAAGTCCCTTGGGCCTCCATTAGTTGCTTCATTCCTTTCCACCATTGTTTTACCTCCCCTTCCAGCTGGTAGGCGGCGAAGGAAACTTTTTGCGGCTCTGTGGTCCCTACTACTTCAAACAATTCTTCCATCTTCTAGACCCATTCTTCGACCTTCTTTGAATTCATCAAGCCATTAAAAATAGGAGGCCTGGCTCTTTGAAAATTAGACCAGCCCTCACCAACTTCGGTCCTCATCTGTTCTGCCCCTGTCTGAGTATCTTCGCTCCAATTCGTATGGGTCTGATGGAGTGCCTCAGCTGTAACTGCAACCTGGGCTCTTATAGCTTTGGACATATCCATCATGGTCTGAATAACTTCATTCACATCCACTTCTGTGTTTTGGACCTATGCTCTTCCTCTCCGTGTTGGTGCCATATTTTCACTCTACAAAACAAGTATTACCAAGGTGATCAATCTCAATAACAAATGAATAAGAAGGTAACATATAACAACAACAGGAGCTTCTATCTTCCCAAACCTAATGCTCTATTTCCCAAGTTCAAAACAAAATACAAGCTAGCCAACTGCCTAGATACAGCCGACAAACCTGAACTAGTCCCTTACTTGAGGAATTCTACCCCATTTCTAACCTAAGTAGCTATGCTCTGATACCAACTTAATGTAACGCCCTTCAAATAGACAAGTTTGGTACATTTTTTTTATCCTTTTTTTTTGAAGTCTGAGCCATTGTACCATTAAGTTCCATTAAAGCAGATTAGGTTCGAGATCTTTTCGCTCAGATCAAATCTCATATGCATAGCGAAAATAAAATACCATATATTGTAGAGGAAATTTGAACTTTCATATAATTCAAATAATACATGTCCAAGAATGTCCATTACAGTTTGGTAAACATGTAACCGGATATATGAAGTACCCGTCCATAGGACGTCAGGAGACAATAGGTCTGTCACTCAGACTCCCTTACAAATTGCTAAGGATGGACTGGTCCTTTACATATCCTTTCCTAGTGATTTCCCATGTACATCTCATATACACAGCTAAAAGAATAGTCTTAGTTATAAACCAAAATCTATCTAGACTAAGACCTAAAATAGGGGTTACAAAAATTTTTCTTTTAACCAAAAAGCTGGCATTGCCTTGACCACATATGCGTCAAGATTCGATACATATTAGCACATAAATGAGAAACAAAAGTTTCCCAGTAGCTTAACAATTTAGGGTTTAGAAATCAACTAATATGTATCAGGGTGCAAGCACCAAAATGTTTACTTCTACATTCTTGATATTAAAAGCATCACATTATTCATAGGTATAAACAGGCAAGCATTGCATGATAAATTTAGATGTCAATGTAAAAATCAAATATCCCTTTTTCAAGTGAAACATATTCTCATAAAATTATGTGTTATTGCAAAATTAAACAAAAATTGCTTATGCATTAAATTCTTACACTTACTGCTATAGATTAATTGAGCACCCTGGGGTGTTACGTGGACACTAGGCCACCTATATGAAATCATCATGAACACTAGGTCATGGGTATGGAGCACCTTCGGCCACACCTCACTAGGTCACTCGTGTGGAGCACCTTCGGCCATACCTCGTAATTCATGGACACTCGGCCACGTATATAAAATCATCGTGAACACTAGGTGACGGGTATAGAGAATTCGTGTGGAGCACCTTCGGCCACACCTCGTAATTCATGGACACTCGGCCACATATATAAAATCATCGTGAACACTAGGTCATAGATATGGAGCACCTTCGGCCATACCTCACTAGGTCACATTTGTTTTCATAATTGTGTACCTTTCTATGCTTTCCCTTGTTAGTTGCATTTCCCTTTTTCTATCGGCATACAATACCTCTTTGTCATATTTATTTATGACAAATTTTTCCTAAATCATTTTAATTCTCCATTCTTGAATAATATATTTCTCTTATAAAATTTTAATAAATTTCAACGGAGAGTTTTCATGATTTTGGCTTAAGGGAACTCAAGAGAACTTCATATTTTATCATTTAAATTTTCCTTTTTCCATTCTTTAAATAATACCATTAAAATGGGATAATTCCTTTTCCATAATCAACACATCATTAACTAGCCATAATTTTGCCATAACAATGTTCATCATTAACTACCATAATTTTTCCATAACATCAATATTTATCATTACTAACTATAATTTTCCCATGACAACATTCAATCAACTAGCCATAATTTTCCCATAGCAATATTCATCATTTCATCATGAAACCACATACCAATCTACCATGCAAGCTTAGCCAACATATCATTAATAATGTTAAGAATGTAGGGAAGTAATAATGTCGCATAAAAGCTTGTAAAAAAACATGGTTTAAACATATGAAACCTTAGGACACAAGTTTAAGAATTGTCAACCTACCTTGATGATGAACTAAGTGGGATTATCTTGGCTTCCCCTTGGACTTTCTTCCTTCACTTCTCCCTTGCTCCTCTTGCTACTTTCTTGGTCAACTTCACTCTTTCCCCCTCACAAAAGACTATTTTTTCAAAAGAAAACTCACGTTGCTCTCCCTTTCGTTTTGGATGCTATTCCATGTGTTTATTGCATGTATGTCCAACAATGCAATTCCAACTCCTCTTGTCCCTTTGCTTAGGTGGCGCATGCATGTATCCATGTTAAGAAAATAAAATTTCCAATTCCATTCTATTATGCCATAACATTCCCTTTGCAATTTTTTTTCTTTTTCTTCTCATTTTTTTAGGTGGCGTGTGATCCTTTCCTTGTATTAAAAAAAAATACAAGTTCCACGCTGCATTCTTTCTTTATCCCTCACATGTTTTGTTTACTCCTTCTTCTTGGGTAATTACTATTATTATTAACAAGGAGCCCTCCCTTATGTGTGGTTTTTTTTTTTTGGTGTAGCCCTTCTCCCTCAATGTTTGTTTATTGATAATTAACATTGCTCATTCCACCTATGTACTTTTAAGTACAATTCCCATTTGATTGTAAGTTTAACTTTTACCTTCTTGTCACGCCATCCCCTATGGCTGCACCTTTCCTTTTTCTTCTTAATTTCACCTTCATCTTTTAGGTATACTTACCTAAGCATGGTGCACGTGTACCTATCTTAGAAAAATTTCTGCACCTTTCTTCTTTGGCTCTTCAATAATGCTAATGGGAAGGAAGAAGGGAGAAAAATCAGCTACACTTCCCTCTTCTTGTCATCCTTCTATGGATGCTGCATGTGTACTTAAGTACACTTGGATTTCTTACACCATTGGGCAATTCCACTTGAGCACGTTAAAGGGAAGGAAAAGGGAAATCATGCTGTGCAAGTTCTTTCTTCCACGTAAGGCTGAACATTCTTCACCATTTCCATTCCTATGCTTTTCTTTACTCAGTCACGTTGTAAGAGGAATTCATGCCACCTTCCTTCTTCTCTTTTTTTTTTCACACATTTTCTATTCAGCCCAAAGGGATGGGCTGTCACCTCATTTCGTTCACATTATTTTATGGCTGCTTAAATTGTACTTTCAAGTACAATTACTTCCTCTACACCCTTTGTCTTACTTCTTGGTCACGTTTATGGGAAGGAAGGAGGTAACCATGCTGCACTTTTTCTTTTCCTTTATTTATTTCATGGTTACATGTCTCTCTCTGCTCACTCCATGTCAAATTCCCTTGCATGCAAGACACACCCTCTCACTTGGTGGTGCCAAAGGAAGAAAAGAGAATGACACACGTTACTCACAAGGTAGCGTTGTACATTGTGCATTTATGTTATAAATTCTGCACTTTTTTTTTACTTGTTGCATGTATATGTACAATTAATTTCCTCCTTGCAAGTAAGCCATGCTCTTAGTATTATGCATGCATGTCTAATTTCTTATGGATAAACTAAAGATTCAACTTCTCTCCCTTCTTTCTTTTGGCCGAGTAGGTTTATATATATACCTTTATTTTAAACTCACACCCTTTATTAACTCCACATGTATATTTTGAAATACTTCACACTTTTCTTTCTTTTCCCACTTGCACGTGTACACCCAAATGTCTATATATTTGGGATGCCTTATTCTTCTTTCTTTTCCCCTTTTTTTCTTAGTCACGTGGATGTATATATTTTTATATATATATAACTCCTATTCTTCACCAATTGGATGTTCATGAAATTTTAAATTGGCTATACTCCTTTCTATTTCCTTGTTAGCCATGGAGTCTAGTATCTATATATACATACAATTAAAAATTTACATGCTCCATCAATTTCCACGTGCATCTACCCAATTGCCCTACACTTCCCTTCTTGGAATTTAGGCTACTAACGAGGAGCTTTCATCAAACTCTTCAATTTTGGCAATGTTATTCTTAGCACCTTTATTATAATAATTAAATGACACTAGAAATTTACCACACTTTATGGCAATTTATCTAATTAATTTTGAAAACATAAATTTAGATATAATTGAAAGAACATGGGGTGTTGCAGCAGTCAGCTGCTAGCTTACTATCTAAAATTTCTCCTCTTCATCAAAAGGTACCAGTCGGCTGCTAAAGCTTGGCAGTCGGCTGCTAACCTCGACAGTCGACTTCCAGGGGTCTGGCAATCGACTGCTAGCATTCTGTCTCACTTTTTAGGGCAGATTATGAGCACGAAAATCGACTTCTATGGCTCTTTCTGTGCGAAAAACCATGGTTTTATTCAGAATTCGGCCCCAAAAACATGTTTTCAAACCCACTTTTCAAAGTATAAACTCAATGCTAACATTCACACATCATTTCTAGCAACCCAAAACATAGCTTAACATTTCTCAAACTAAAGTCAAACCACATTTTCTTACTTAAGGCAAAAGCCTACTTTCTAAAATCATCCATAAGCATAAATGAGCATAGTAAATTGGCAAGCTTTACCTAATAGCAGTAAAAAAAACAAAGAATATAGGTTTAAAACCCCAAACTTTACTTAAACATTCAAAATCACATTTTATCAGAAATTTTTCTTCATATTTCAGAAATGGGTTTTAGGATGAATTGCTACCTAGATTCCTTGCTAAAATGTAAGTGTAGGATGTGTTTAGAAGGTCTTCCCTTTGCTGTAGAACTAATTTCCAGCATCAAATCCGCTCTTCCTTCAACAAAATTCCTCTTTTCTTACCCTAGCTCGCCCTTTTCTCTCTCTACTCATCCATCTACTTCTGTCTCTAAAATCTAAAGGTTTGGAAGTGTGAGGGAGGCTTAGGGTTCAGTTAGGGTTTAAGAGAAAGTTGAGAAATTGCATTCTAATCCCTAGCCACTTTGTATTTTTAGTCTCTATACATTTTTCCTTTTCACCTAGGTCCTTGGCCATACTTTTAACTCAACTTTCATTCCTTTGACTTAGGTCCCTACACTAATGCAACTATATGCCATTAATGCAACATACACAAGCAATTGAATTAAATAAAAATTAACAAGCATCTCTATAATCATAATTAGAGCGAATGTTACACGAAGGCCATTAGAATTTGCAGAAGCAGATCATATTTTCCTCAAAGTATCTCTAGTTACTGGTATCGGTAGGGCTATTAAGTCTAGGAAACTGAATCCTAGATACATTGGACCATACCAGATTCTGAAAAGAATTGGTTCATCTCCTTATCAAATAGCATTACCTCCATTTTTATCTAATCTCCACAATGCTTTTCATGTTTCTCAACTTCGTAAATACATTCCTGATTCTTTGTAACACCCCATCCTTATAGCCCTTTTCTTATTAAAACTATATTAGTCTCAGCAAAACTCTTCGGCTACAAGGGTGGTGTGTCATCCTTAATCCTTCTCTTTAATTGTTACTTGAGTGAAATTTTAAATTCCCATTTTATTGGTTGATTAGGTTTGGGGTTCATGACTCAGGTATTATACTCATACAATACACAGTTAAAGATAAAATAATTAATAATAATATTTAATTGTGACATAGTAAATATAATTTCATTCATTCATTTATATTTACATTTATCCATATTTACAACGTCATACATATATTTCAAGATATGTGTAACTTTTTTAGTCTTCAAGGACAAGGAAGCAACAACCCTGCCACTGAAACCCTTTTTCCAAAAATTACACTTTCACATATCCATATATATATGCCCATTCTACTATATACATCCAAAAAGATGCTTATCCCAATTCTATTTCCAAAATATATAAGAATTAGGATAAAATAGGCTATTATCTAAGTCATAATATTGTATTCCAAAAATACATATTTTCCATCCACTCTATTGGGGATGGACTTCCATAATTGTTATTATATATATACCCTAGACTACATTAAAAGTACCCAGGAATGGTACTTCCACCATTATCACACCCACCTCGAACCAAACCATATATCTAGGCATCGAATACACACCAGATACATTCATGAGAATATTTTCTCATAAAACATCTAGTGTGCACCACCGTAATGATACGAAAAAATACCTTTACCTTCATTTCAAGAAATTAATGTCTATAATTCAAAAGGAATTCAATGCAAATATGTATGAATTCTATGGACATGTGTGGTATGCAACATTTAAATTATTGCAACTATCAATTGGGCATTCAAAATAGATTCAATTACAAATAAGTGGCTTTAGCAAATGAGAGAAACTTTTAGTCACCCTTTTTACCTCTTGATGCCTCCATTTAGGACCATCCACCTTAGGGATTTTTTTTAGTGTCACTAATCACCTTAGGGGGAAAATTTAGTGCCATGCCCCTAGGTGCAACTTAGTGCCAAATCACCATAACCAACTCACCTTGGGGAAAAATTTAGTGCCATAATCAACATAAACAACTCACCTTAAGGAGAAAATTTAGTGTCATGCTCCTAGGTGCAAATTTAGTGCCATAATCAACATAACCAACTCACCTTAGGGGGAAAATTTAGTGTCATGCCCTTAGGTGCAAATTTAGTGCCATAATCAACATAACCAAATCACCTTAGGAAGAAAATTTAGTGTTATCAATCACACCATTTAAATTTGGAATTTACATCCTCATTGCCAATTTTATCCCCAAGGTGTGAAGTTATAATTTTACCCTTAGTGTAAAATTACCATTTTACCCTTTTAGTCAAAATGACTATTTTACCCCTTCATTGACTTCCAAAATTTTCAAAAATTTGAGGGACTATTCTTAAAGGAATTTATTATAACTTTTTAAGTAAAATGACAATTTTACCCTTGTGGTAAAATTACTATTTTACCGCATAGGTAAAAATTGGCCGTTTACCCCCAGATATTTTTTTGGAGTCATAATGGCTTCCAGATATTTTACCGACAAAATCATTATGCTTTCCAATATTTTTCCGGCATCATAAGGACGTATTATAAATGCGCAAGATATTTTGGAGGCGTAATGACTATATATTGTCTTTTTGTGAAAATTTAACTCTTTTCACTTTAGTCCCTAACGTTTTCTTTCAATTTAGTCCCTTCCCTCAATTTCAAATTTTCTAGGACATTTTCATTCAAATCTTTAGTCAGAAAATTGCTAAATTTCTAAATTTAAAGCGTACCTAGAGATTTTAAAAATTCAGATATTATATTTCTCCCCTCCTTTAAAATAATTTCGTCCTCGAAATTTATAAGTACCTTATAAAAATAATTTTGGATATTTCCTCCTCATGTCATCCTCTCTTTCCCAAGTGGCTTCCTGTGGAGAAGTTTGATCCCACATGACTTTCACCAAGGGAATAGTCTTATTTCTCAATTATTTGACCTCAATAACGATAATTTGTAAGGGTTTAGGTTGATAAGTTAAATTGTCCCTTAATTGTACTGTAATGATATCAAGGATGTGTGAGGGGTCTGAAATGTATTTACACAGTTGGGAGACGTGGAATACATCATGTAGATTAGACAAGGATAGTGGTAAGGCAATTTGATAGGTCGATGGACTTACTCTTTTTAATATTTAGAAAGGTTTGATATATCAGGGACTCAGCTTCCTAGATTTTATGGCCTTAACAATACCAAAAATTAGGGAAGCTTTAAGGAATACATGGTCTCTTTCAAACTCAAGTGGCCTTCTACACTTATCTGCATAACTCTTTTGCCTATCTTGAGCTTTGGGAATCTTTTCCCTGATCATTTTTATCTTATCAATGGTTTACTGCACTAAGACAAACCCTAATAATTGTTTCTCACCTACTTTATACCAACACAATGGAGAACTAATTTTCCTCCCATTTAGGGCTTCATAGGGTGCCATACCTATGCTGGAGTGGAAGCTATTGTTATAGGAAAATTCTATCAAGGGTAAACTCTTGTCCTAGCTCCCCTGATATTCTAAGACATAGGCCCTAAGCATATCCTCTAAAGTTTGGATTGTCCTTTCAGTTTTTCCATCCGTTTGAGGATGATAAGCGATACTAAAGTTTAGTCTAGTACCAAAAGCCTTTTGTAAAGATTTCCAAAGTCTAGAGGTAAACCTAGGGTCTCTATCTAAGACAATACTAGTAGGTATCCTATGCAGCCTTACTATCTACTAAATATAAATTTGAGCCAACCTATCAAAGGAGAAATTAATCTTAATGAGTAGGAAATGAGCGGCTTTAGTTAATCTATCTACTATCACCCAAATGGCATCATTCCTCGACTGAGTTTTGGGTAAGCCCACCACAAAGTCCATGGAAATTTTATCCCACTTCCACTCAGGGATGTCTAATGGCTGTAATAATCTAAAAGATTTCTTATGTTCAATTTTCACCTACTGATACATTAGACACTTGGCCACATGTTCTGTTATGTCCTTTTTCATGCCTGGCCACCAAAATATTTCCTTTAAATCCTGATACCTTTTATCGGCACAAGGATGAATAGTGTAATTAATTTGGTGAGCTTCCTCCAATAATATATTCCTTAGTCTTTGATGCTTACTGCCAATGCTATTTAGAAACAACACCTAAGGAAGTGAACCTATCAATGCAGTCTAGTGCAATGGTGAGAATCAAGGTCGTATTCCTCGGGAACGGGAAAGCCCAAAGTTACTACTTGTTCTCTGTTATCTAGCCTAAAAGTCAGAATGATTGATTTTACCTAAACTGACATCTAACTACAAGTAATAATAAACTAACAGTGGGAAGGAACAGAAGAAAATACACGGAGGCAAGAAATGCAAATCCATCAGGGAACCTACACTGGTTGGCAAACACACGAAGGATAATGGATTACTGAATCTGACTATGCTACCTGTGAGTGAATTCTAATGCAAATTCAAATTCTCTTTCGGTTTCAATGAATTTCTTAAACTTAAAATCTACCACTGGCTGGTTCTTCCTAATGGTAAATCTTAAATCAGCATTATCGGTCTAATTCACCACTATTAAGAGTCGTTACTTCTTAATCTAGCAATTTATTAACCTTAGTTCTAAGTGATAACAAATTGTCCATTACAATTAGTTTTCCAATTCCAATTATCATCTGTCGATCTCAAAAAGGAATCTAATTAACATTATCATGATGTCTCGTAAATAACGTTAATACATACATTCATAATTATAACAGAGATCACACATTAAATTCAACATCCATGCAAATTTAAACAGCAATCCAACACAGTTAGGGACCCCAATGAATTTTACAGTTTCAGCCACACATATTTACAAATAGCACACAGTCCAACAGTAGGTAATCCATCAGAAAATGCATCAGCCAATCAATTATACAGAAGATAAAAATAATAAAAATTAAGCATTCCCCTGTCTTCTCAATTGCCCAATGATTACTGCACAGATTGGTCACCGAAAAACCACTAGAATCTCGATGGAAAACTGCCAAAAATTCACCAAAAAATTTAAATCCAATGCTGTCCAAAAGCTACAAGGGTCAACGGGTCGGACCCGAGTCAAACGGGTCAGATTGCAAGCCAAACGGGTACCCGCCAGAAAAATGGCTGCAATGGTGGCCTGAGCTAGAGCGGAGGACTGCGGAGGAGGCGCTGAGTGACGTTGAGTTACTTTTCGGTGGCAACGTGGACAGACGGCAGCGGTAGCAACTCAAAAAGCAACCGAATCATGAAACGGGTCGTGCCTCTCTCTCGCGGATCTCCACCACATTGGACGCCGAGAACGGGTGCTGCAGATGGCCGAGACGGTGGTGGACCGTCTGCGGAGCCTCTCCGGTGGCAACTCAGCCTCCTTCAACTGTGGTTCGCCGGTCAGGTCTCTCACACGTTTAGGTTGCTGGGTGGTTCGCATGATGGGTGTGGGTCACGTTACTGTTCACTTCAGCCTCTTGCACGATGGAACTCGGGTACTCTCCACCTTTTTTCCCTGTACAATGCTAAAAAATCACTATTCCAAGCTTCCAATTCCTTCACCTGCACGCTGTAACGACCCCCTAATACGTCATACGCAATGCTTATCTGATTAGCGGAAGCATATGGGTTAGTTTACATAATTATTCCCTATGTGGGAATGTCAGGGGATCGCTACTGATTAAGCGTAACCCAAATAGACTTCCCATTGTCCATTCAGATTCCGTTCAACCCTGATTCACACGCAGATAACTAAATACACATACATACATCATCAATAACTCTGGAATGAAACTAAAGTCCATACATACAGCGTACAATCATTAAACTCAACATCCAAAACTCATATACATATACTGTCAAGCATTCACATACATTCTAACTGAATTTCTCAAGTTTTTAGCGGTAAACCCTACCGAAAATCCGGCAGAGTTTCCTCTGTATTTTGATCATATCCAAAGTACAAAATCACCTGTTTAAAAATCAAACAGCTAGTACAACAACAACAATAATCATAACTAACATAATTCCATATACAACAACGTCAATTCATCACTACAATCTATATACACTATATGAAATATTACATATACATTCAGTCCAATCCATACAGAAAGCATAAGAGACAAAACCCAATAAACAACAACATCATCAGAGTATATATACAAACTATTCAAGCCTAAGCGAAATCATCCTCTGGTATATCCTCAAGTCAGCCTCGGCTATCGTCTGGGTTCCTGTCCCTGTCCCTGTTCATCTGAGTAAACAACCTAATGAGATATGAATCCCAGTAGAATAATTCACAATTCAAATATCATTCGAAAACTGGTTGAATACCCAGCGGTGCGAACACCTGAAATCATCTTCCGAAATCGGTTAACAAAGGAAATACCTTATCTTTAAAAATCATTTAATTACATGGAAATCGCGATAATTCCTCAAAATCATAAAATCCATTTCTTTGAAAATCAATCATAAAAATCAAATAAAATCCCATGCCCGGTGTATCTCAATCCACGTTGGCTACAAATCCGCTGTAACCAAATCTCAATCATCATCTAATTGCACGTAGTCTAGAGAGAATACCTCTCTTATCATTGGGTGTGATCCGTAACAATCACCTGAATCAAGCCTATATTGTGAGTGTGATCCGTAACACCAATCACTCACTCAAGGACCGGGTGAGAATAAACATCTAGGGCGTCCCCTATCATGTGCACATACGCCAATTCTCATCCTCATACAGTCTATTCGAACTCACATGCACTCGGTCGGCTATTCCTCAGGGTTCTAGGGTATTACGCCTAAATCACAACGTTTCCCCGTGTAGGCTATCCACCCTTATACTTAACGGCAGTCCCATACCGGCTATCAAGTACCCAACCCTAAGTAAATCCGTCCTAAAGGCATCTAAACTCGATAAAAAAGGTGTCTAACATGTAATTAGGGTTTTCAGCACACAAGCATGCAATTTATCCCATTGAAAGCAGCACGTAAATCCATGCAATTCATCTAAATCATTCAGGTATTCACTAAATCAATTCTAGGGTTCAGGAAGTGTAAATTATCCTAACTGGTATCCGAATGCTCTAAATCACTTCAGAATTCCACGCAGTCTCGGTTTCTAGGCCCGATTAATTTCCTGGACATAAAATTAAATATTCAGATTCGTCACGTTATCCTTTTTTCGATCCTAAACTCGGTTACGCTAATACCTAGGTCAATTTATTGCCTAATTACATTCGGCAGCCATTTCAGTCATATACCATTAGTTTTTGGGAAATCAGACCTTACCAATGTGTCCGGATGATGGAATTCTACATCACGGTGGTCTCGGTTTCTCCCGATGCACGTCCAGAAGCTCCGGCAATTTGGCACACGACGGCGTACGGTGGTGCACGGCAGAGGGGTGCAGTTTGCCTCAAAAATCACACCACAGTGAAGCCCGCAAGTCCAGGAGTCTGAATACAGTGGTGGCGCGGCGGTTCACGGCCGTTTGGGTGGCGTTTTTTGGCCACGAAGTTTCTCGCATACCGGACGGAGTTTCCCTCGATCTGAGCACGTCCGGCCTCCTTTTAACGGCGGCGAGCTACTGGAGGAAGTTGGCAGCTCGGGCTACATGGTGGTGGGGGCAGTGACGGTCAACAGCGACGGACGGCGGTGATCCGAGCTGGAAAAGTTTCGCACGATGGAGGGGAAAAATGACATTTTTTCGGCGGCCGTTGGTGGCCGTGGTTGGTTGCTGAAGGTTGTGGGCAGTGAGGGCTGTCGGTTGGTGCCTTTGGTGGCGGCCCATGGTGGCTGTAGCGGCCGTTCACGGTGGAGGAAGGAAGAGAGAGGAGAGAGAGAGTATGGTGAGGAGAGAGAGAGAAATGAGAGAAATGGAGGGAATTCGTGTAATTTAAAGCCTCTAGGGACGATTCCGACTTTTCCCGGGCCACCAGGGGATGTTTTAGGTTGTCGGCATCCTTCCAGACGTTGGCACGTATTTCCATGCAAAGGTTTTGGCCTCTGTCAATGAAATTAACGCACAAAACTTCTTCCGTAAGTTTCTGATCGCCGGATTGCATTTCTTTCTGTTTGATCATGTTTCTGGCTTCGAATAACCTTCTGTTTCGAATCACTATCCTCGAACGTCATGCCAGGCTTCTTTTAATAGGGATTAGGGTTAAAAATCAAGTTTTATCTTTCAAAATCCTTTCAGTTGTTACACACGCTGCCTTGCTTGGACTCACGTTCTAAAGGCCCATTAAGGGCTTTGGCTCGGCCCAGTAAGAGAAAAATGGCCCAAATGACCAAAAATAGCTACTTTAACTCCAGAAAAGTCTCGTTCGCTGATGATAGATTGATAAAAAGCCTGAAATGCAATAAGATACACATTTAGGTGATTCCTAGAATAAAAATACACAAAAAATACATATAAAATGGACTAAAATATTAGGTAAAATTGTGTAAAATAAGACATATCAGTCTTCCGACTCCATGAACATAAATCTTGCTCTGGAAGGTCACCAATCCATCTATCCTCTTTGTGAATTCCTCTGAATCCTTTAGGGATTCTAAGAATTCATCCCTCTTTTGTGCCTCTAGAATTTGAGTACTAAGAGTATTTTCAATCATATGCTCACTCAAAAAAATCTTATTTGGTAACATCAGGGTGGATAAACTCAAGTTCCTAAACTTCTCTATTAACTCCATTTCATTAACCATCATTCGAGCCATATGGAGGGACTTTCTACTCAGAGCATCTGCCATAATATTAGCCTTACCTAGATGATACTTTAATTCAAAATCATAATCCTTAATAAATTCCATCCACCTTCTCTACCTCATATTTAATTCATTTTGATCAAAGAGGTACTTAAGACTTTTGTGGTCACTAAATACCTCAAATCTAGATCCATAAAGGAAGTGTCTCCAGATTTTCAAGGTAAATACTATGGCTACTAATTCTATATCATAAGTGGGATAGTTTCTCTCATATGGTCTCAACTGTCTAGAGGTATAAGCCACTACCCTTTTTCCCTGCATCAACACACATCTTAGACCTTTCTTAAAGGCATTATAGTACAATTCAAAATTTTCTAGTGGTTTTGGGATTATTAACATAAGTGTAATGGTTAATTTTTCCTTTAAAGTTTGGAACTTTGTTCACATTTTACGTCCCACACACATGGAACATCCTTCCGGGTTAACTTGGTCATTGGCATCATTATTTGCGAAAACCCTTGGATAAACCTCCTATAATAACCTGTCAACCCAAGAAAAATACAAATCTCAGTTATTATGGTAGGTCTTTCCCAATTCACCACTGCTTCAGTTTTACTAGGATTTACCGAGACTCCATCTCTGGTAACTACATATCTTAAGAATTTCACTTCCTCTAACTAGAACTCATAGTTAGATAGTTTAGCATACAACTGCTTCTCCCTAAGTAACTATAATACAATCCTCAGATGTTGAGCATGCTCTTCCCTATCTCTTGAATACATAAGAACATCATCAATAAACACTACCACGACTTGATCTAGATAGGGTCTAAAGATGCGATTTATGTAATCCATAAAAACAGCTGGAGCATTTGTCAATCCAAAGGGCATTACCAAAAATTCACAATGCCCATAGCTAGTTCGAAAAGTGGTCTTAGGAACATCTTTAGTTCTCCCTAATCTAATGATACCCTAATCTCAAGTCAATTTTTGAGAACACTGTGGCCCTTCTCAGTTGGTCTAACAGGGCATCTATCCTTGAGAGAGGATACTTATTCTTTATGGTTAGCCTGTTTAACTGTCTGTAGTCTACACATAACCTCAAGCTTCCATCCTTCTTTTTCACAAACAACACCAGTGCTTCTAGGGTGAAGAACTAAGTTTAATGAATTATTTATCTAGAAGATATTCGATTTGGACCTTAAGTTCCTTTAACTCTACAGAGGACATTCTATAGGGGGCTATAGAAATTGGTCCCATTCTTGGAAGTAATTCTATAGAAAATTCTACCTCTCTATCTAGTGGAAGGCTTGATATTTCATTTGGAAAGACATCTGGGAATTCACAAACTATGGGAAGATCAGAAAGCTTCTATTGAATTTCAACTTCTGATGAACTTGGGAAACTTATTCTCTAATTCTTTTCCTCAATTGCCCGACTTACTGGATTAGTATCCATAAAAGTCACAACTCTAGCTGAGCAATCCAAAGTAACATTATTAGAAGAGAGCCAGTCCATGCCAAGGATAACATCCAAATCCTCCATTGGCAAACATATCAGGTCTATAATAAAAGGTCTATTTTCAATAACAATAGGGTATTTCAAACAAATCAATGAAGTTAAGATGTGTTCTTCTGTAGGGACAGTAATAGACAAATTATATGGCAATTTAAATACTAGTAAACACAATTTCTCTACGCATTGCAAAGAAATGAAGGAATGAGTAACACTAGAATCATACAACACAATTAAGGACACATTATTTATAGAAAAATTGCCTTTAATTAAATCATCGGACTGAGTCACTTCTTTACCTTTTAACGTATAGACTCTCCCCTTGGTTACTGGTCAAGGGACCTCCCATGGTTTCTGAGGTGCTAAACAATCCCTTGCATAGTATCCCAATTTGCCACACCTAAAATAAAAATGTTGTCCTACCATACACGGTCTATTCCCATGTTTTACCTTATTTTGGACAATTATTCATGACAGGTTAGGTGATTATAGGTCTCTTATCATTTTGACCCTTGATAAATTTACCCCCTCTTCCCCTAATGAATCCTAGCTATATCTTCCTTTTGAGGAAATTTAACTCCTATTTTCCTCTTTCTACTACTACTAGGGTTCTAGAGACAATGCAACATTTATTAACCAGCGTCATAAAATCTATAATCTTGTGTGAAGCAACTGCATTCTATAATTTTGAACTTAGACTGGCCTCTAAATGCATTAATTTCTAGGCCTTATCAGGTCTCTATTTTAAGTAGGATGAAAATTTGGATAATTCTTCAAATCTCACCAGGTGTTCCTCAAAGGATCTATTCCTCTGCTTTATCTGCATAAATTCCACCTCTTTCGCGTTCCTTAGTCTTTGGGGAAAATACTTTTCTACGAATACTTTGAAATTTTCCCAGGTAATTTGAACTTCCTTAACCTCCATCAGTGGCTTGGTTCCTTTCCACCAATGTTTGGCTTCTCTAGTTAACTGGTATGTTACAAATAAAGCATTCTGATTATCAATATTTACTAAAACTTTGAAAAATTCCTCCATCTGCTATAGCCACTATTAAGCTATTTTTGGATCAAATTCGCCTTTAAAAGTTGGAGGCCTGGCCTTTTGAAATTCTATCCATCCACCGTAAGCTAAATTTCCTTCCTGTCCCCTATTATAGTTTAAATTCGGGTTACAGTCTACATTTCTCTCTTCCTGAACCTATCTAAGAGTTTCTGCAGTAGCAGTAGCTTGTTAAGTGGTAGCATCTACTTGTCTATTCGTAGTAGCAACTTGTTACCTTATTGCTTCTGCCATCCCCATCAGATCTTGCATTACCCCATTGAAGTTTGCGTCACCATACTTGTTCTGGGTACTACCTCTCCTAGTAGATTCCATATATTACTCTACAAAACAAAAATTACTGAGGTGATTAATCTAAAAAATGTGAATTTTTAATAGAAAACATATGGCAATAACATGAGACATCCATCTTCCCAAACCTAATACTTCATTCCTCCAGTCAAAACAACACAAGCTAATCAACTGCCTAGGTTCAATCAACTAACCTAAATTAATCTTATCTAACCCAGGCCGCTGTGCTCTGATGCCAACAAATGTAACACCCAATCCTTATAGCCCTTTTCTTATTAAAAGTATATTGGTCTCAGTAAAACCCTTTGGCTACAAGTGTGGTGTGCCATCCTTAATCTTTGTCTTTAATTGTTACCTGAGTGAAATTTTAAATTCCCATTTTATTGGTTGATTAGGTTTGGGGTTCATTCTTAGGTATTATACTCATACAATACACAACGAAAGACAAAATAATTAATAACAATATTTAATTATGACATAGTAAATATAATTTCATTCATTCATTTATATTTACATTTATCTATATTTACAACGTTGTATATATATTTCGGGATATGTGTAGTGTTTTCAATCTTCAAGGGCAAGGAAGCAACAACCCTGCCACTCAAACCCTTTTTCCAAAAATTATACTTTCACACATCTAGATATACATGCCCATTCTACTATATACATCCAAAAAATGCTTATCCTAATTATATTTCCAAAATATATAAGAATTAGGATAAAATGGGTTATTATCTAAGTCATAATATTATATTCCAAAAATACATATTTTCCATCCACTCTACTGGGGATGGACTTCCATAACAGTTATTATATATATACCTTGGACTACTTTAAAGTACCCAAGAATGGTACTTCCACCATTATCACACCTACCTCAAACCAGACCATGTATCTAGGCATCTGATACACACCAGATACATTCATGAGAATATTTTCTCAGTAGTTAAGCAATCTAATTTATTTCATAAAACATCTAGTGTGCACCACTGTAATGATACAGAAAAATACTTCTACCTTCATTTCAAGAAAGTAATGTCTATAATTCAAAAGGAATGTAATGCAAATAAGTATGGATTATATGGACATGTGTGGTAGACAACATTTAAATTATCACAACTATCAGTTGGGCATACAAAATAGATTCAATTGCAAATAAGTGGCTTTAGCAAATCAGAGAAACTTTCAGTCACCCTTTTTACCTCTTGATGCCTCAACTTAGGATTATCCACCTCAAGGATTTTTTTTTTGTCACTAATCACCTTAAGGGAAAAATTTAGTGTCATGGCCCTAGGTGCAATTTAGTGCCAAATCACTATAAATAACTCACCTTAGGGGGAAAATTTAGTGCTATGCCCTTAGGTGCAAATTTAGTGCCATAATCAACATAACCAACTCACATGAGGGGAAAAATTTAGTATCATGCCCTTAGGTGCAAATTTAGTACCATAATCAACATAACCAACTCACCTTAGGGGGAAAATCTAGTGTCATGCCCCTAGGTTTAAATTTAGTGCCATAATCAACATAACCGACTCACCTTAGGGGGAAAATTTAGTGTCATACCCCTAGGTGCAAATTTAGTGCCATAATCAACATAACCAACTCACCTTAGGGGGAAAATTTAATGCCATGCCCCTAGGTGCCAATTTAGTGCCATAATCAATATAACCAAATCACCTTAGGGGAAAAATTTAGTGCCATCAATCACAACTTTTAAATTTGGAATTTACATCCTCATGCCATTAACATCATCACAACATGGAATCATCGTACTTTAATGTCATTAATAGCACTATTTAATTTAGCATTTACAAGATACCAATTTAAATATCAAACTTTCACACTTTTGTACCATCACAATATGCATAAAGTACATATTTCATTATTCCATCTTTTCTCCTTAAATTTTCTATCATCAATTATTAATCATAGCCTCTTTTTCATTGAATGATAAAATTTGAATTCTCTTAAGAGAAAAGAAGCATCCATTTGGCCAACAAAAAGGGAGGAAGGTAAACAAGTATTCATATAAAGTATTGCATTTATTTTACCTTTTACCTCTTTTAAACACAACTATATTTTATGATAACTTTATTTCCCTTTATTAATTAAAATGTCATTCTCCCTCCCACTAGATGACAAAAATTTCATATATATTCTTCATTCATGATGAAGGGGGGATTATTAAATTCACTTCTTAATTATTTCCTTATCTCGTTTTAATCAATAAAAAGAAAATAGTCATTCTCATAAAACAATCCATTTTATGCTACTATAAGGGGAAATTTTAGCCAACACCTTAAGGAAGAAAAGAAAAATGCAACTTCACTCATGTATCTTCCTTTTGGCATTTATTTTTTTTTATCATGGTTTTAAATTTAAATCATCACAATCCCTATTCAACAAATCATCCCATGCTATTATGTAGGGGTTCTCGGCCAAGACATCCAAGAGAAGGGGAGAATTACAATATCGATCAAATTTCTTCCTTTTAAGCATTTTCATCATTCTTTTAAAACTAAAACATCAAAACCCACTTAATTTACATCATTTGCAAGTTTAAGAAACCATTTATTACAAAAAGACTATTTATGAAAATGGGTGGGTTATAAATGAAATTTCCATGCAATGAACTCAATCATCCATTCCAACCATCACAAATTCATCCATATACTCACACAATTGCATTCCAATAAGATTTCAAGCTTAAAAAAGGTAGAGAGAGAAACCCTCACTATTCATGGATTTGAGAAAATTGTGAAACTCCAAGAAACTTTCATACAACTCAAATTTGAGGGTGGGAGATTAATTAATTACCTTAATTTAGCAATAGAATTAATGTTTCCTTAAATTTTCCTTGAGTTTTTCTTCCTCTTCTTTCCTCCCTTGCTCTAGGTTTTTCGACATTTTCTTCTCCCTTCAGCATCACATTTTTGGCTTGCCAAAATGAGGAAGAAGATGGTTTTATTTACAAATTTAAAATGACCATTATGTCCCTTTTTAAAAATTTACCATATTACACTCCTTTTTCCTTTATTTTTATCTCATTTTTCCTTCAAAATTTTAAGAAATAATACATTATAAAGTCCATAAATATTTTCATGATGAAATGCCAATTTTATCCCCGAGGTGTGAAATTACAATTTTACCTGTAGTATAAAATTACCATTTTGCCCTGTTAGTCAAAATGACTATTTTACCCCTTCGTTGGCTTCCAAAAATTTCAAATATTTGAGGGAATATTCTTAAAGGATTTATCATCATTTTCTAAGTAAAATGACAATTTTACCCTTGTGGTAAAATTACTATTTTATCATAAGGTGAAATTACCATTTTATCCTAAGGTGAAATTACCATTTTACCCTTGTGTAAAAATTATCCGTTTTGCCCCTAGATATTTTTCTAGAGTCATAATAGCTTATAGATATTTTATTGGCAAAATCATTATGCTTTCAGATATTTTTTTCGACATTATAATAACGTATCATAAATGCGCGAGATATTTTAGAGGCATAATGATTATATTTCATCTTTTTGTGAAACTTTAATTCTTTTCACTTTAGTCCCTAACTTTTTCTTTCAATTTAGTCCCTTCCCTCAATTTTGAATTTTCTAGGGCGTTTTCATTCAAATATTTAGTCAAAAAATTACTAAATTTAAAATGTACCTGGAGATTTTAAAAATGTAGATATTACATTCTTCATATATTCTTGATGTTTGTTAGTGATTGGATAAATTAAATACTTGTGTTTGTTGCATTAGATTGCATGTAGTCGCGTTTGAGTGAGAGACTAAATTGAAAAAAAAAGAGCGAGGACTTGAATGAGAGGAAAAAGGTTTAATGGAGGAAGCTATGTAAGCTTTCCATATTTAAGGGTAGCATACTATAAATTTAGCCAGAAGAGTTACTGGAGCTACCAGACTTTTGAATTTACCCACCAATAGTTTAAGGGCAAAATAGTAATTTGGCATGTGGCCAAAGAAATTATCATTTAAAGCTGAATGATCCAAAATTAGGATCAGAATTTCAATTTTTGAACCACCTATAAATAGAGCCAAGTCTTAAGAGCCTCATTTCTCACCTTACATTCCTGAATGTAAAGAGAGAAGGAAAGGATGAGCTAGAGAGAGAAAGAGAGAAATTACGAGGAAAAGTAACCTAGTGTGAATTCTAGTACAATTTAAAGTGAAAACTCACAACAGAGGAGCTTAGGAAGGTATCTGAGGGTAAAAATCTAGCTTGTTACACAAAATAAGGTAGTAAAAGAGGGATTAAAACTACATTCTTAGTGTTTATAATTGCTATTAGGTGTTTTAAACTGCATGAATATACTTATGCATGCTAAAATCAGATTATGAGAAATGGGTTTTTACCTATTGAGTGAAAATAGGGTTTAATCCAAGATTTGAGTAAGATTAAATGATAGTTTGGGCTATATTTATGTGTAAAATTATGCTTGTATGCTAGTATTGAGTTTTTGATTATCAAAAAGGGTTTATAAACAAGTTCTTAGGCAAAAATTTGGGTCAACGACAAGTTTGAAAAATAGAATATAACATAGCAGTTGACTTGTAGCCTTTGTTAGTCAACTGTCATGTTCTTCGGTTGCCCAAAAACACATCTAAAGTGTTAGCAGTCGACTGCCAGCCTGTGAAAGTCGACTGCCATGCTTATATTTTCTAGAAATTTTTCAAGAATAGAGTAGTCGACTATCGAGATTAGGGCAGTCAACTGGTTGCCCTCGGGTTTGGAAATTTTTTAGGATAGTGAGTTACAAGTCGACTGCCAAGTGAGTGAAAGTCGATTGGCAGGCCTCTGTTTTGGAAAATGAACTCAATGACCTAGTTTAAAGCATAGTAGCCAAAATTTTGCTCAGATAAGGGGTTTAAACCTAGAATGATGAAATAGGTAACGTGAGGATGAGAATGAAAGAGAAAGAACAAGAATGACATGAGACTGAAAAGGAATGAGCATGAGAAATACAAAAGAAATAAGAAAGTATTCCTAGTGTATAAATAGCAGTAGATAGGCTTATGTTGAGTGACCAATTGTCAGTATGGGACGACTATTGGGCATTCCACAATTAAATTGAATGATTTTGAAAACACTGTGATGGTTACTAATTTTAAGTTAGTGAACTCCCTTTATGGCCAATTAAGGAGTCATGTACTTAAAGTTAAATATCACCATGATATGAACTGAATCACTCCAGTCTATAGACTTGTGAATAGTATTTTGGGGAAATGGTCTGTTGAGAACAGTAATCCCAGATATATGGGCAAGGATTTGCCAGAGAGGTGGGCAGGGATCCTGTGATTATTGGAGGTGGGGGATAATCTATCAAAGAGGTGTACATGACCCTCGTGGGGTGTTGTGGATGGATGTACTTGGATCCACTAGGGGACACTCCATCATGTACATGAACTCCAATCAAGGACTGCTGAATAATATATAGATAGCAATAGAAAACTGCAAGTAGTCATAGACTACGAGAAACTCACCTATGGGTGAAGGTGTGTTATGAGGAGTTGTTTGCTTAGTGACTCTTTTAGTTTTTCTTAGTATGATCTTGTGATGATCATGATTTGGCATTGGCTATGAGAATATTCTTTGATTTCCTTGTATATGCTCTTTTTTCTATGAGATGCCCTGTTACCATTATGATGTGACATATATGCTGTGTGATGGATATGTAATGACTGCATATGTATGAGTATGAGATATGAAATGATATAAATATATATGATTCATG
This sequence comes from Senna siamea, assembly GCA_031216115.1. Taxonomy (NCBI): domain Eukaryota; kingdom Viridiplantae; phylum Streptophyta; class Magnoliopsida; order Fabales; family Fabaceae; genus Senna; species Senna siamea. The sequence goes on along the minus strand of CM062355.1, from coordinate 10,242,589 downwards.
CATTGCATCCCAATAGGCAAAATGTTTTATTTGATGATAAGAAGAATGTAGTCTTTTTCATAAAAGTAAGATGATACAGATCAGCAGTTTTAAAAAACGTTGTTATTGCTACTAAGATTCATTCTCTTATAAAATGTTGGTTGTGTATCAAATGCCTAGATATTAGGTGCTATTAGAGATGGAGGTAGAGATGGTAGAATAACCCTTTTTGGGATATTTCCTAGTAATTAAGGAATTATGGATCATTTTTGTCTTAGAAGTCCCTCTTACACCATGATCGTAAGAATTCTAAGGTCTATGTGATGTATTTTTGACATACCCAATACCCTGAATCCTTATTATCATTTTTATAAAGGATCAAGATGATTTTTGTGTGTGTATAAATTAAGGGCATATATGTACTAGGATATGTGAGATAGGTATCCACTAGCAATTTTGTTATATAGGTATGAGTGATAGGTTTGTTGTCTCCTTACCCTAGTTGACACTCTCACATATCTATAGGTATATATTTGTTGCACTGAAACTATAATAAATGTAAATGAATCATGTATGTGAATTTAAATACATATATCTATATGTTTATTGCAATTGTTTTAATTATTTTTCATTGCGTTACGTGTGAGTATCTCGAGTGTAGAATTCCCAAACTAATAGCACTTAACTATTTAAATCAGTAAAATTTAAAAATTTACTCAGGTAGAGGTAGTAGTAACTCACTAATCCTGTATAGTACATTATATTACTTAATTAACTATAAAAACCATAGGATTGGGGGTGTTACAATTTACATATAACATATGAGCAAGAGAAACAACATATCATATGAGTTATTGGGAACGTTGCCCAGTAAACAACTCCATATACCACTACGTATATACATGAGTGCATGACTATTCAGCCATACATTAATTTTTGTACTATATAAGGCGTCCCTTGATGGATCAGAGTACAATCTCATAACCAGCAGGATCGTTGTCAACTATACCCAACTTATCTCCCTTCCCTAAACGAGACTAGTTATCAACTCATGGGATCACTTTCCAACTATATACAGGTCTTATCCACTCCGCTTTCACAGATCATAGGATTACAGAATCACCATCCCTTTCTGATAGACTATGCTCCCAGTGTGTTATTCATTAACATATATACTAGGGTGATTCGGCTCATTTCCATGGTTATGCTTAACTCTAAGTATGTTTCTTAAATGGCCTTTGGAAGATGACACTAACTTAAAGTTCACAACCATCAAGGTGTTTTTGAAATTATCTATGTTCAAGTAGATGTTAACCATCCTAATTCATGGCACAACCATGGAATGTCCAGTGGTTGTCCGATACGAAAAATCAGCTACTTGATCATATGCCTATCTACCACTAATGCATATGCTTAAAACACTTTCATCTTTCCTTTCTTATGTTTTTTCGCTCTCTTTATTTCACTATCACAGGGATCCTCTTATCCTAGTAACGTGTGACCTTTCATCTTACATGTTACCCACTACATCCCAGGTTTAGATGCTTAGTTTGAGTGAGATTTTAGGCTAATTATCTCTCAAAATAGGTTATTGAGCTCCCTATTTGAAACAGTGGGCTAGCAGTCGACTGATCCCAACCTACCAGTTGGCTACTAGCTCATTGCCATTTTGAATATGTCTCAGTCAAGAGCTACCACTGCTAAAGGCTTGGCAGTCGACTATTAGCCTATTGTAAGAAATTTTCTAGAAAAACTGGGCTAACAGTCGACTGCTAAAGCAGGAAGTTGGCTCCTAAATTTTGGGAAAACGAAGAACACAGTAGTCAACTTCCAAGGGCTGGTAGTCAGCTAACATTCTGTCTACTTTAGAACTTACTACAACATCCAGATTTTTACCTAAAACATATTTTCAAACCATTTTCTCAAGCCATGAACCCAACACCAACATTTAAATATCATATAACACTTATAACCAACCTAAAACTCAACTTAACATCACTCAACACTAATTAGTTACAAGCATAAATGAGCATAACCATTCAGCAAGCAACACCTAATAGAAGTCAAAAACATAGAGAATGTAGGTTTAAACTAGCTCAAAACATTCATAACAAAATTTTCCAACAAAGAGCTAAAAATTTAAGAAAATAGGGTTAGGTTGAGTAGCTACCTTGATTTCCTAAGGAATGTGCATGTATAATATGTTAAAATGGTCATTCCCTTACTGTAAGACCAAATCCCTAGCCTCAAACCCGTTCTTTGTAACATCCACCTCTAATACTTTGAGATTTATTATGACATTATTGTTATCATTGATTGAACATTAAGATGTTATTATTTGTTTAATGATAATGATGGTTCATTAAAGGGATAGAATGGACATTTTCATCAAGATAGAACCATTTTTGTCATAAAAGGGCGAAATTAGAAATTTGGTACAGAAGGGCAAAAAAGTACTTTCACCATGAAGGAGAAATAAATTTTTATTTTTTATTTCATGGAATTATAATTAAGGACTTGTATCATTTTCATTTAAGAGAGAAGAAGAATTTAGTGTGTGAAGTGATTATGTCCACTTTGATGGCCAAACGATAATTTTTCCTAAAAAGGAAAAAGTTGTAATTTTTCCCCAAGGGTACATTAGTAATTTTTCATAGGATAGAAAATTTTAATTTTAACCTAAATACTTCATAGAAATAGAATTAGAAAGTCTTTACCCTTTTATTTTAAAAAGGAGAAAGAATAAGGTAAATATAATAGAAATAGCATAAAGGGCAAAATGATAATTTTTCCAAAGAAGGATAAATTAGTATTTTCATAAAAATAAGTTTTACGAAACTTTATTTAAGGAATTTTTGCCCATTAAACTCGAAATGGGTGAAAAATGGGGTTAAATTGACCATTTGGACATAAAGGGTAAAATGGTAATTTCTTTATGGACATAATGGTAATTTTCCAAAAAGATGAAGGGCAAATCTAGAATTTTGAAAATTATAAGGGCAGAATTGTCCTAACCTTTGGAAGTTCCACAAAATTACAATCCTAAGGAGAGTGGATGCCATTCTTGAAAAGGAGAAGTAGTAAGGGTAAATTGGTCATTTTACACCAAGGGCATTTTGATAATTTCACCAAAACCCTAATTTAGGTCTTCTTCCTCCTTTAGATGCTGAAATAGTCGAACAAGAGAGGGAGAAGAGACTTAGCCGGAACCATCTTCAAGCTTGGGGAAGGAGGAAAACAAGTAAGAACACTTAGAAGATTGTACTCTTGCATTTTCAAGGTAGCTAAACATGTCTAAAGCCTTATTTTCTTGTTTTATGGTATGTTTAGAGTGTTTTAATGTTTCAAGAAACCTAGGGATTTCTCTCTCTACATTTTTATGGTGGAATTTTTAGAATGGGTCTTGCTTATGTTGAAATCTTGTTGTGTTTATAAATATGGACATGTTGAAATGCTTGAAAACATAAGAGAATGAAAATTTCCATGATTAGAACCTAACTCTTGAAAAACCCTAATGTTTAATATGGCTGAAATGGTATGGAAAGAGTGAGAAAATGGTGATTTTGCATGAGATCTACTTGAATATCAATGTCTTGTAAGCAAAATGGTGAGATAACTTCATTTTCTTGTTTTTCTCTCTTTGGCCGAGAGCTTGCCTTTGTGATGGTGCTAAAATGTGTTTGAAAATGTGTCTAAAAATGGTGGAAGAACTTGTTATGAATTGGTAAGAGAGAGAAAATTTAGTTAGGTTAATGTTTTGGCACTTTTCCTAGTTTCTAACTTCACCATTAACCATGAAAGTGTCCATAACCCTTCTTGGCCGAGAGCACCCATGGTAATTGGTGCTGAAATCCACTTGAAAAATGACTAGAAACACGTAAATGTTTAGTCATAAGAGAGGAGGAGAGAGAAAATTATGGTATCTTCATGATTTTGGCAAATGTACCATTTTATTGTTTTACCATTTAGCCTTGAAAGTGTGCCTAAAAATGTGAAGTTATAAGATTATGTGCATTTTCATGTTTGGCATGAAAAATAAGCTAGAAAAGTCTAGAAAAGAAAGGCTAAATGTACACTTACCTATTTTGAGGTGTGAGAAAGTGTTATGCATATTATTGAAAATGTTGCCATAATGCGTAAATGGTAAAAAGAATACTAGAAATGAACCAAATAGCTTGGAAATACCAATTCTTCATGTTTTTCTTGCCTTGGCCAAATGCTAGACACATTTTTCCCTTGAATGGGTAAATTTATATGTTAATGGAAAGTAGCCTAAGGTGTATTTTAAAATGTCCTAAGCTAAGTGAAATGGGGAAAAATGATGAAATTATTAGATGTGAATGATAAATTGCATGCATTATGCCATTGAAGAATATGTTCAAAGTTATGTGGATGTGATTGAATGGCTTGAAATGCTCCTTGCAATTGTGAAAGAAAAGGGCATGAAAAGTCACCAATAAAAGGTGGAGCATGGAACTTTTATATCCTTCTTGAGGTGAACATGTCAAAGTTATGAATGTTATCCTAGGGGTAAGAGCACAGAACTATTATATCTTCCCCTAGAGATCCAAGAAAAGGAAATGAATGTTACCTGAAGGAAAGGACCACATCACTTTTTATATCCTCCTAAAGGTCACCAATAAAGGGTGGAGTATGACACTATTAGATCCCTCTTGAGGTGTATATAATGGCATCATATAATACCCTAGTGGTGAGACTCCACGACACTATAATGAGTCACTCTAGTGGAAATCACTTGATGACATTTAAGGATACCCTAATGGTGGGACTCCATGGCACTATAATGAGTCACCCTAGTGGTCAAGCAAGAATGATACCAAGAGATGGCTCTGAGTAGATTATGATATTGTGGTAGTTTCTAAACATGAATGTTTATAAATGTGAGTTTTTGATGTGTGTGAAATGTTAATATTTTACCATATATTTCATAAATGACATAACATGTTGCATATCTCATATTCATAGATGCATACACACTTGTTTCACATACAGCATGCCCATAAACTTGAATAAAAAGGGGTTTTGAAAAGAATAGAATGTAGAATTATTTTCTGTATTTGTATAGTGGTACATATTAGTTATTTGAAAGAAAGTGGTTTGTTTAGCTACTAGGAAATTATTTCTCATTATTGTACTGGTATGTATCAGATGCCTAGGTATTGTCTTATCATGGAGATCAAAGTGGCTATGGTAGAAGCTCCTTTCTTAGGGACTTTTACCATATTAAAGGATATTCATACTATGTCTATTATAGAAATTCCCCCTGAATGATCTGTAGAGTTAGATAGCAGATTTAGATATGTACTTGTAGCCCTTTTATTTTCTTCCTAATTCTTCATGTTCCTTTTGGGTTAGAATTAGAACTCCTATTTTTTTGGATGTACATAAAAGGGGAGAAGGGCACATACTTGAGATACGATATGTGAAGGACCTGTCCATCAATAATATTTTGTAAAAGGAGTTTGAGTGACAGGCTTGTTGTCTCCTTACTCCTTATGAATGGGTACTTCATCTATCCTTAAATATGTATCAGACATTATATATATATGATATGAAAGGTTTTATGAATTTTGTTGTGAAGTATGAAATTTTATTTTCGCTATACTGAAGTATGTTCACCTGAGTAAAAGAACCCAAACCTAATCAAATAATAATTAATAATGGATTTATATGCTCAGGAAGATTAATGAGATAAAAAGGTAAAGAATAATGTAACCACTTATCTTATTACATTTTATGACGTTGTTAAGCTAAGATAAAGGGTGTTACATTCTTCCTAGAAAATCTCTTCCCCTATGCCCTAACTCACCACTTTCTCTCTCTACTCGCCTTTTTTTTCTCTCTCTAAAAGTTCTAAAGTTTGAGTTGTATGTTAGGGTTTAGGGTTTCTGAATTCTTAAGTTTAACTAATTGCATTCATGCCCTAAGGCCATTTGTGACTTTAGCCTAACTAAACTTTCCCTTTTCGATTTAGTCCTTAGTCATACTTTAACTTGGCTTTTATTCCTTTCAACTAAGTCCCTACACTAATATAACTACATGTAATTAATGCAATATACATAAACATTAAACTTAAATTAACAACTAACAAGCATCTCTTATTCATATAAGGAGCGGATGTTACACCCCAACAACTAGATAAAAGAATAATAAATCAAAAACAAAAACAAAAACAAAATAAAACAGATAAAAACCAACAAATGAATAGAAAAATAATTAATCAAAAACAAAAGACAAAAATAAAAAAAATAAAAGCTAATAACTAAATGGAACAAAAAAAATAACTAACCAAAAACAAAAATAAAATAAAACAAATAAAAGTGGCTAAAGTAACAAATAACAAATTCACTATAGTTTTCATACAAATCCCTAGCAACGACATAAAAAACTTAATGTGCTGCCAATGCAACTACACCTAAGGAAGTGAACCTATCAATGCCTTCTAGTACAATGGTGAGTATCAAGGCTGTATCCCACGGGAACAGAAAAGCCTAGAGCTAGTACTTGTTTTCTATTATCTAGCCTAAAAGTCAAGGTGATTGATTTCTAGCTAAACTAATTACTAACTAAATGCAATAATAAGTAACCAACGATGGTGAATGAAAAAGGGAATTTATCAAGGCAAGAAAAGCAAACCCAAAGGGGACCTATGCTGGTTGGTAAACACACACGAGATACTTGGATTATTAAATCTAATTATGCTACCTGTGAGTAAATTCTAAACTAAATTCAACTTTACTATTGTTACAATTGAACTTTTTAAACCTCAGAACCTACCACTAGAATGTCTTCCTAATGATTGATTTTAGATTAGCATTATCATTTTAATCCACTACTATTAATAATCGTTACTTCTTAATCCAGTAATTAATTAACCTTACTTCTAAGTGATAATCAACTATTCTTTATAATTAGATTTCCAATTCTAATTAGAATTTGTCGATTGCTAAAAGAAATCTAATCCGTATTCATCACAGCATCTTGTAGAAGAAAACTAAAACATTCATTCATAATTATAAAGAAGATTACAAAACCAAATTCAATATCCATAGAAATTTAAAACCAAAATACCAACATAGTCAGAAAACGCAATGGGTTTTAAAAATCTAGCTACTCATGTATCTAGGAAATCAAATATAAAAAAGAAAGAAAGAGTTAAAAATATATATGCCCCTCTTCTCTCGAATGCTAGAAGGAATAGTATAGAATGGTCATTGGAAAACTCTTCCAATCTCCCAAAATCATGGATTCTAGCTACTATCTAGTGGACTATCAGGTTACCTGATGGAAAAGCACCAACAATTTGCTAAAGGATAGACGGATGGTAGCGAATGAGTCGCTCAAGGAAGGACAAATGGCCACAGATGACAAACCCAACCAAAAACCTTAAATGGGTCATGAAACACGGATGGGTCGCGCTCTCGGATCTGTCGTGGATTCGGTGAGCTGTCATGGATTCAGTGGCTAAAATCGATAGTGGTGTCCTCACAATCTTCCCCTAGTCATCGAAAGTCGTCATGCCGTCACTCTTGGTTGAAGGAAGGTCAGAATCTCTAGGCCCTAGAGGAGCCTTGCAGAGAAAAGCGCACATGACACACACGAAAAACTCCCTGAAAAATCTCTCGCCTCACTCTAATGTCACAGATTGAAAAATCCCCTGATGCCTCGCATGATCCTCTCCTGAAATGTGTAACACCCATAGTCTCTTAATTATTTTAAATTAATGTTCTCTTAAATTAATTGGGTGAATTTGTCATTAAGTATGATGGATTTGCTTGTGCTAAGGCGAACATTTTTCTTGTGTTAATCGAATTAGAACGTGAGTGAAGAAAGCCTTAGTAGTGAAGCTTGATTAACTGTAAAAGAGATGTATAAATGTAGAGTGTGAAGAAAGGAAGACTTGAAGTATTATAAAATTATCTCTTCTTGTACTAAAATACTAGCAACATGTAGACCTTAACCCATATCTTGTATTTTACTTCTTTACTTTAATAAGAATGACAAGTAGAAAGAGTGCCACCGGTGGAAAGAATTAACGTTTTGTGATGTAAGAAATTTTGGTTTCATTTTGTCTTACTTTAGCCAAATAATTAAAGGTGAGTGGAGAAAAGTTATTACACGTATTGGCATAATCATTAGGCTAGAAAAGAAAAGAATACTCGGCCATAAGGAATTGAGATGCTTTATAAAGAAGAAAGAAAAAGGGAAAGTAACGTGTAGCATTTTCCTCTTAAATTACCTTCGTTCCTTCATTTTCTTTTAGCTTGACTAAGAGTTCAAGAGGGGGAGAATGTAAGAGACATATTTCATTAAGGTGCTTGAGGTGCTTACATAAAGAATGAGGTGCTTGAGGTACTTACATAAAGAATGAGGTGCTTAAGGTGCTTAAGGTGCTTACATAAAAGTTTAGGTGCTTAAGGTGCTTAAATTCCTTTCTCTTGTTCCTTTTGATGCAACCAAATGGACATTGCCTAAATTAAATTAAGTGATGCACATGTATACAGCAATGACTATGGAAAAGAGAAAAGAGAGTATAGCATTCAAGTATGTATAATTGTACTCGTCCTTTCTTCCCATCATTCCTTTTTCTCACCTTAACCAAGTATGTAAGTGAGAATAGATGGAAACATTCAGTGAGGAGGTGGGGGAGAAGGAGAGAGACATGCTGCTATAGTTTTCTTCCTTTTCCTTCCTTTTTCTTTTATTTTCAATGGGATCATACCTTTACTTTTAATATGACCGAGAATGGAAAGGAAAATGTAGTGTTCAAAAAGAAAACTGCATTCGGTGACATAGATTAGAAATTAAAAGCAAATGTAAGAAGTAATCTCGGCTAAATTGAAAGAGAGAGTATAAAGTTGACTTAGTATTAGGCAAAAACACATAAGTAATTGGTGAGGAGAAAAACAATAGTTTGGCTGAAAGAGAGAGACACAAGGAAATAAGCCAACTTTAAGAGAAACACCAAAAATTTCTTCATCCTTCTTGTATCCTTGAGGTAACTTAACAATTCCCTTAAATTTTCTTATGATGTGAAAGGTATTTATAAGGTTTTAAGCTTCCATAGAACGTAAGTTTCCCTTTGTATGCTTGAAGATATGAACGTTTATTTGGTTCGGTGTGCATGATAGATTGGAATTAATTCTTTAAATGTGAAAGTGGATATTATCATTTTCATGAAAGAAATATAGTAAAGGAAAAATTCAACACCCATAATGGAAGGCCTAACTAAATATAATGTTGGAAATTTGTGTATTTGTATGATTAATATATGTTTTAATTTATGGAAGCAAAAGTGAAGGATTATAGCTAGTATTGATGTAAGACTTATCAATTGCTCTTAGTGTCTTACCAATTCGAAAGTGGCTTATGTAAGGCAAGAATTGGTTGTTGAATTCAGTGTAAGGAAGATGAAATTACAATTAGATAGGAAATGAGAGAAATTGGAATATAAATTGGAATTGTTTAGTGGAGTGTTACATGGATATGGCCATTTTCATAGAAGAAATATTGTGGGGAAGAAATTATTATATATAATAGAAAAACCTAACTAAATATAATGCTGAAAAGTTCTATTATAGAATATAGTTAGTATAGGTTTTAAGTTATAGAAAACAAAGCATAGAATTCTTGTTAATAATGGATGTAAGATTTAGAACATACTCTTATGGTTTTACCCAATCCAAAAAAGGGAAAAGGCTTTTATAAGATATGAAATTAAATATTAAAATTAGAGTAAGAAAAATGGGGAATTAGTTAGCTAAGGAAAGAAGGAAAATTGTGATACATTAGAATGTAGAAGGATTAGTTTTGACTAATAAGAATCCACATGGTTATTAGAATATAAGGGTCATTAAATATAGTTAGTCTTAATTATATTAGGTGATTTGAATTAAGAATACAAGTATAATAAAGTGTTAAGATTAACTAATACCTTATTTCTAATGGAGTGGCCAAATCATTACGCTAGCCATAAATGCATTATAATGTGTTTTATGAAAATTAAATGCAAAGAAGATTGAATGACAAGAATGATAGTAATTGTAGTTGCTATGTATATGTATAAGTGACCAAGTGTTCACTAATCTCATGAAAGTGGCCAAGAGTCCACAACGTGACCAAGAGTTGACTAATCTCATGAAAGTGGCCAAGAGTCCACAATGTGACCAAGTGTTCACAAAATTTTTAGTGGCCAAGTGTCTACAATTATTGCAGGATGACAAATTTGTGTTACATATGCAAGGTAAGTTTTAAGAATGGGATATATATATAAATGATTACTGTTTAATTCAATTGCTATATATATATTCTCCTGGAAAAGAGATATAATAGACATGAGAATGAACATATTTGCTACATTGATATATCAATTTATCCTATGATGATTACCAATATATTCATATGAAAGAATTTAATTATGAAATGATGAGATATGGAAGAAAAAGAATTTTTCTGTGCTTGCACAGTGGTACATGTCAGTGAGATTTAAACTATGAATTGTTAAGTTACTGAGAAATTAGTTTTCTCATTGGTGTGCTGATATGTATCAAATGCAGATAATTAACAAATTTCTGGGAAAGATGGAAATGGCATTAAAGAAGGTTCTTATTAAGAGTATTTTGTCGCCTAAGGGTTTGAGTGACAGAGATGTTGTCTCCTGACCCTAGGTTAAGTCTTGACAGTCTTTGAATAGATGTAATGTTGTAAGACTTATGGGAGTATATGTAATGTTTTTATAATTTCATCTCTTACGTAATAGTTTCTAATTTTGCTGTGCTTATAAGTTTTGATATAAGCAAAAGAACCCAAACCTAATTAACTTGAAAAATATTGCAATGGTATGAATGCTCAGACGTTAGATATAAATAAATAAGGTTAAGAATAATGTACCAACCTTATCTATTCACAAATGAAACATTGAAATACTATATAAGGGCGTTACAAAATGCACAAATTTGCTCACACCTCGACACATTACAGAAGAAGCACTTGCTGGTGTCGCGGAAGAAGCGCTTGTAGGATGCGCAGAAGCTTCCTCTCGCATACAGGATGTAACACCTGGCTCCAATATGTTTGATATTATTTTTAATAATGATGATTCTTTATGTAAATGTTTGTGTGTTATGTGGTGTCAAGAATGATGCAATAAAGGGGTAAAATTGGAATTTTCCAAAGAAAGGGCAAAAAAGTAATTTTAATATGAAAGAAAAGATAATAATTTCATCTAAGTATTTTAAGAAATAGTATTTGAAGGCATTTACTCTCTTATCTTAAAAAGAGAGATGAAATGAGGGTAAAAATAAATATATTGCCATGAAAGGCAAAATGGTAATTTTTACCCTAAGGAAAAAATGATAATTTTATCTAAAGAGGGATGGAGTATTAATTCCATAAAAGAGACTTTATGAAACTTTATTTGAGAATTTTTGATGTCATGGTTGAAAAGCGAAGAAAATAAAAATGAATTGGCTATTTTGGGTATAAAGGATAAAATGGTAATTTTACCCAAGGACCTAAAGGTAATTTTTGAAAAGTTGAAGGGAAAAATAGGAATTCAAATTTTGAAAGGGCAAGGTAGTCATTTACAATGAAAGTTTCATGAAATTACAATTTGAGGGAGAGACGATGCCATTCTTGAAAAGTAGTAGTAAGGGTAAAATGGTCATTTCACACCAAGGGCATTTTGGTAATTTTACCTAAATCCTAAATTTAAGTCATCTTCTTCCTTAAGGAGAAGAAGAAGTCAAATAAGGGGGGAGGGAAAGAGCTTGGCTGAAAGGGTGAGGAGACAAAGAGGAAGAGGAAAACAAGGCAAAACACTTGGAAAGTACCACTCTTCTTGCATTTTTAAGGTAGCTTAACAATCCTATAACCTTAGTTTCATGTTTTATGGAAAGATTAAAGTGTTTTTATATTCATGAAACCTAGGGTTTTCTCTCTCTACATTCCATAATACTTGCTTTCTATACTTGGCTATGCTTGTATGGAAATATTGTTGTGTTTGTGAGTATGGCAATGTTTGTATGCTAGAAATCATGAAAGATTGAATTTTGGCATGTTTGGTACCACTTTCATGAAAAACCCTAACCTTTAAAATGGTTGAAATGGTATGGAAATGAAAGAGAAAATGGTGATTTTTCATGAGAACTACTTAAAAATGAAGATATGTAACTGCTGGATGGAAACCCATCCATTTTCTCCTATTTTCTCTCTTGGTAGAAAGCACCTGAGCTTAATGGTTCTGGAGTTTTCTTGAAAATTTTCTAAAAATTTTTGTGTTCAGTCATGAGAGAAGAATAGAGAGAAAATTAATTTTGGCAACTTTACCATTTTCTAGCCATGCCAATTATGAGTTATGAAGATGAAAGATGAAAGAATATTTGTATTTATATGTGTGCCATGAAAAATGAGTTATGAAAGTAGAGAAAAGAAAGGATAACATATATATACATATTTTTAGTATGAGAAAGCGTCATGATTAGTGAATGAAAATGGTACCATGATGCCTAAATGGTATAAAGGATGGAAGAAAGGGAACAAATAATTTGAAAATCCCTATCTTTCACCCATTTCTTACCTTAGCTAGAAACATTAGATTTCTCTCTTAATGGCCAAATTCATGTGTAAATGGAAAGAAGTCTATAATGTATTTTAAGATTGCCATTGTAAAGAGAAATGAGGAAAAGGATGAAATGATGAAATGGGAATGTTAATTGCATGCATTTATGCCATTGATACCTTTATGTTTCAATTTTATATGTTATGAGTATCAAGTTTGAAATTTTATGCAAATGAGGAAAGAAATGCTATGAATGTCATCTTGAGGGTGAGAGAACGACACTATTTATATCTCACCCTAAGGATAAATAAAAGGGCTGTGCATGATCATGAAAAGGGTGAACCATGACACTATTAATGTTCCCCTAAAGAGCACCATGAAAGGGTGGATGATGGCACTAATAGATCCACCTTAGGTGGACTTAATGGCACTATAAAGAGTCACCCTAGTGGTAAGGAATTTGATGGAACTAGAATGTTACTGTAATTATAAGAGTATAAATGATGTAATAATAGATTATATATGAATGCATGATGATGTACTCTATTGATGAATGAACAATGACAATGCAATGTTACATAATATGTTCATGATATGAAATGTCAATAATCTCATATTCACAAATGCATATGTATATGTTTCATATAAAGCATGCCTATAGAATTGAATGGAAACTGTTTTCAAAGAATTGGAATGTAGAAATGTTTTTTTTATTTGTACAGTGGCACATGCCAATTTTTTTGAAACTATATGGTTTGTTTAGCTACTCAAAAATTATTTCTCATTACTATACTAGTATGTATCAGATGCCTAAATACAACATTTTAATAGACATATAAGTAGCAATGGTGGAGGTTCCCTTTTTAGAGACCTTTACTGTTTTGAAGGATATATATGGTAGCAATATTTGAAGTCCCTCATCCAAATTAATATGTTAAAGAAGTATATGTGATTATGTAGTTGTAGCCCTTGTTGGTCTTGATTCTCAACATGTTCTTTTTGGGATAGAATTAAGACTACCATTCTTTTTGAGTGTACATAGACAGTAGGGCACACACACACATATGAAATAGGATATGTGAATCTTTATCCATTAGTAGGATTCTTTTTGTAAAGGGGTTTGAGTGACAAGCTTGTTGTCTCCTTACCCCTCTAAATGAATATTTCACATATCCTAACTTATGTATCAAACAATGTAATGATATATATATATGTATTATGTTTTGTAAATACCATTGTAATGTATGGAAATTTTATGTCTGCTGTGCTGCAATATGTTAACCTAAGCAAAAGAACCCAGACCTAACCAAATAATTAATCATTGATGGATTTAATGCTTCGGCAAATTAATGAGAAAAAAAGGTAAAGAATAATGTAACAACTTATCTTATTATATATTATAAAGTTGTAATATAAAGATAAGGGCTGTTACATAAGATGCATGGCCCGCCTCTCCAGAGGTCCAACACAGGCGTATTGGTCATGCCCAACACGGATGGATTGCCCAAATGCTCCACACGAGCGTGCTAAAGGCTATCCAGGCTCAAAATTGCTCCATTTGTTGATGATGACTTGATAAAACACCTGAAAATGAAAAAAGATACAAACTTAGGTGATTCTTGGAATAAAAACACACAAAATGCTCATAAAATGGACAAATAATATCAAGAAAATTTGTGTAAAATAAGCCATATCACTCCTCAAGCCAAAAATCACATTTTTCTAGCTTGGCATACAATTGTTTCTCTCTCAAGATTGAAAGTACCATGCTAACTTTTCATAGAGATGGATCCTATTCTAGAAACCAATTCAATCAAGATTGTTACTTCCCTCTCTACTAGTAATCTAGATACCTCACTAGGGAAAACATAAAGGAATTTCTCCCACTATAAGGATAATTGATCCTATTCAATAGTTATACTTCAGAGGAACCTAAGAAACCCATTTTTTGGTTTCTATTCTTACACTCCCTATTCACGACATTGATATCTACAAAAGTTAAAATTTTTATTGTTACAGTCCAGGATCCCATTATTTTCAAACATTTAGCTCATCCCAAAGACAATATCCATATTAAGTATAGGCAATAAATTCAAGTTGACAAAAAAGGTTCTATTTTCTACAACAACATGGCAAGTCAAATAGTGAGATTAAAAATTTATCACTTATTAGATAGTTGCCTTCAATGAAATCATTTGACTTAGCAACCCTCTTGCCTTTCAGGGTTTATGCTCAACTTGAAACTCAAGGCCTTGGTCCACAATTGGTGTTATTACTTTAGGGACATTCTTGAGAGATGTGTCCTGGTTTTCTACAGGTGTAACAGATTCTTATCCCAAATTATCATGGTTTATTCTGATAATGTTTCCCACACCTTCAACAAGGATTGTGTGAGGCTTGGCTTACTAGGGATTTCCTACCCTCATTAGTCTTAGGGAATTTATTGTATTGGGTATTTCTGGGTATGTAGAGGGAAATTTCTTGGTCTCTTTCTAAAATTTGGATCTTGTTTTTCCCCTCTTCTTCTTTTCCCATGTTTTAGGCTATTATATGACATTTATTCACGAGGGTAGCAGAGTTTATAATCTCTAATAAGTATATCACTTTCTTCATCTTTGGGTCCAACCCAACCTCTGAGTACATGGATTTCCATGCTTTGTCAGGGTGTATCTAAGATAAGAGGAGAACTTAGACAGTTCCTCAAATCTCGAGAGGTACTCTTTGAAGGTTTTACCACTCTATTTTAACTACATGAACTCAATTTTGCTCTCATTTCTCCTCGAGACATAGGATTTCGATCCTCCCGGAGTTGTTGCAATAGTTGGGTAGTGGCATCAACCTATTTCCTTATGACCTTTGCCACCCCTTTTAAAGTCTGCATAACTCCTCAAGCATCTGCTTCTTACCTTGCCTCATTTCCATTATTTCTACTATGGATTGTCATTATCTTACTCTACAAAAAAGATAATATTGAGGTGATTATCTCAATAAATCATTATCTCTTAGAAAAAACAAGGCATACCATAACATATTGGCTACCCAAACCTAACTCTTGATTCCTTACATTAAGAAAAAGTATTAGCTAGTAAATTGCCCTGGTTCAACCATGTACTTAGCTTGACCCCTAACTCTTCCTATAAGGAATACAACCATTCTACCTAAGTTAGAGCATTGCTCTAATATAACACCCACCTCTATAGGTATCATACATGTACTAACCTTATAGAGGTGATGGGTTACTATCTTGTTCCTTGCTTTATCAACTCGAGTTCAATTTTTAATTATTACCCAGGATCCTTTAATTAATAAAGTTGGTTTCAAGTTACTCTTAGGTATCTCACTTTGTACTTTAGTGTCAATGGAAGTATTAATCCACTAACATCGTACAATCCAATAAAAGTCTAATACTAATACATATAATTATCCATATGTTTATATACATATATTACCCAATAAAACAAAAGTTTAAATCACCATCCCAATCCAATGGAATCCTATTATCAGCTAGCATATAATCTTAACAATGAAAGGAAATAATCCAGCACTAGTTATGCAAACAAAATTCATCTTCATCATGGTATTGTACCTAGTCATCTAGATACATCAACGCACATATGAGATAAAATCTTAGTAATTAAGAGAAATCAGCTTAGAACATTCCGCCAATGGACCAGCAGTGAATCATACGAAAAAATCTTGCATTCAGGTTACATTTCAAGATTATAAGCATATTAGATATTATGCAGCTATTATGCTATGCCATGTCATGTATTGGAAATGTAGTAGTATAACAATAATCATATCTTTCATGGGCATGTTCATGATTCACTTAGTCCAAATATAGAAATATATTCATTCATATAGTTTATCCTGGAAATAGCATATTACTTTCATACATATGGAATCATTATTTTGACACATATCCAGATTATTATCCTGACACAAAGCCATATTATTATCCTGACAATTAGCTAGGTTATTATCCTGACACATAGCTAGATTGTTATCCAGACACAAAGCTAGATTATTATCTCAACACATAGGTAGATTATTATCCTAACAAAAAGTGAAATACATAGCCATATTGTTATCCCAGCATAAAGAAAAATTATTATCTCAACACATAGCTAGATTGTTATCTTGACATAAAGCCAGATATTATCATGACATATATGACCCTCTAATTTCTACCTTAGACTGATAGGTTCCTAGATCATGGTTGTTTTAACTCTAAGTAGGCAACTCCATAGCCACTAGTATGAACTAACTTAAGTTTAACCACCAACACAATGTTTTCACAATTGTTTCTAGGTTAGAATGGATGTTTTACCATCCTATCTTATGGTTTAACCGTGGAACTTATGACGGTCATCCCATATCGACTATCAGTCATTCAACCTGAAACCTACCTATGCTAAAGTATATACTAAGAGTACATTTAAATATGCTTTTCTAGTTATTTCCTTCTCATTCATGTTTCATATTACTTCTTAGATGTGTTACTATATGATTTGGATAAGTTCCTAACCTTTCCATAGTGTTCAAAAGAGGAAAGAGCCCATTTTTCCAAAAATAAGGCTATTAATTATTAGGTTCGCCTATAGTGGTTCATACTTAGGGATTCGCCTACAAAGGCTCCCCTATAAGAGTTCGTCCATGAAGGTTTGCTAGAGGGACTCACCTATGAGGGTTTACTCACAAGTTCACCCAAAAAACTCACCATAAGTTTGCCGATAGGTTTTTCCCATAAGGATTGCATATAAAACTCACCATAAGTTTACCTAGAGAGGTTCGTCCACAAGGGTTACCTATAAAGGCTCATCCCAATGGATTATGCTTCGAAGGCTTGCCATAAGGTTGGCCCTATGAAGACTAATCCATTGGTCTGCCCTTATAGGTTCATCCACAAAGTTAACTCTAGTACACATCTTGGCTTGCCATGTAGGCTTTCATAATGAGTTACCCCTAAAGGTTCACCTAGAGGGGTTTACCCATTGCCCTTCCCATTTAGGCTTTCCTAATGGGTTACCCTTAAGGGTTTGCTCGGTGTGATGGCTCTTGTAACATTCCCCTAAGCTATTTAGTCTTTAATTGTTAAAGACATAATTATTGTGAGAAAGTGATATAGAAAGCTAGAGAATTAAGTAACAAGTCAATTGACTATGAAAATAGGTCAAAATGATGTCTAGTTTAAGAGAAAATGACATTTTACAGAAATGGTATATTTGAGTAATTTAGCCTAAAGGACGAATAAGGAATTAAAGACCCGATAATTAGAAATTGAGCGTTTAGGGAATTTATTGTGAAAGTAGTACATAAGAGGAAAATTTTTTTAAGATAGTTGAAATTCATTTTTAACCCAAGAACTATTTAGCAATTATTTTTCAATTTTACATAATTGTCCTTTAGTCCCTGTGCAGTTACGTATACCTTAGGAAAACTTCAAGCCTTCATATTCATCACCTTCATCTTTATCAACTCATCACCTTAGAGAGGGAAAAAGTGAGTGAGAACTAGGAGAGATAAAGTGAGAAAATTTGAAGAACATGCTGTAGATCTAAATTGGAACTTGAAAAGGATTGTTAAGATATCTGAATCTCAACTCAGTATAGCCAAATCAATGCACAAATCTTCAACTAATCAAAAAAATCTTCTCCTTCTACCTTGGGTGCAAGAATTCATGTTCTTCTTGATTAAAATCTTTGTTTGAATGGAGATAAGGAGATTTAAACTTGTATTCATGGATTTACTTGCTAGATATATGCTTGTGGAGCCTTTTTTAGCCTAATCAATGCTTGAAAACATGATTGAAAGAGTGGGTTGAACATTTTTTCTCCATAAACATGCTTTTGGTGATGGTTTTTGATTTCTAGCCTATGAAAACTTGATTTTTGTTGTATAGTGATGTTTTGGAAAAAGGAAAAGAGTCCAAAGTTGGTCTTAAAAAAATTATAAATTTTTCATGAAGTGTTTTTGGGCCAAAAATGGTTTAAACTCAGATTTTTGCAATTTTTTCCTAAAAATCACAAAGTTCTAGAGACTTCTCCGTGGCTAAAATGCATCTGTACCATGGTTAAATGTCTTTGGTAACTTCACTATGTTAAACTTGGTTTCTCGCCACGACGAAGTGCCTTTATGCACTTAGCCATAAGGAAGTGCCTTTGTACACCTAGCCGCGACGAGCTGTACAATCCTTTTTGAAATCTTTTTCTATCCTGATGTTTCATGCCTCTTTACTTTTTCAAACACCATGTAAAGGCTAGGGAATCATTTCAAATTTTTGATATGTATTTGAAAAGTGATATGGGACAAGATTTTGAAGGGAAATAACTAGAAAGATTGAATGTAAATACTTTTGTTATATAGTCTAGCTTAGATGAGGACCGGTGGTTGGTATAGGACGAGTAACAAAAGTTCCACATTTTTAAATTAAAATGCCCACTTAAATTTTCAAAAAATGATTAGGAAACAATTTGTTGATGGTTAATCCTAAGTTAGTCCCTGAATGGCTATAGAGTGACCTAGTTAGAGTTAAATCAATCATGATCAAGCAACTTGTCAAACTAGGGTATATATTAGAGAGTATTGAATAAAGGCAACATTGGATATGATATGTAACCTACGGAGAGGTGCAGTGATATAGTGAGTGGAAATGATCTATAACCCACAGAGAGCACAGTGATCTCCATCTAGTAGTATGGTCTTTCAAAATATATGGCTGAGGGACGCCCCAGAGGTAAAAGCTAGCTAAACTTGATAAAAGAAAGAGCTTATACAATGCTTTCTAGATGATGGTTTTATGAAAGTTGTTTTATGAATGGCCATGAAAAGTCATGTGGAAATTGTTTTATGAATGGCCATAGAGAGCCATATGGAATTATTTTGTGATTGGCCATGAGAGCCATATGATTGAGAGTTATTTCCATTATTTATGATATAAAATGTCCATATTATTGTGTTTTGATGATGTAAAGCATGAATATGTCTAGTAATTCCCACTAAATGATATATTTGGTATGACTTAGCATAGTAGTTGTATATCGTCCAATAAAATTGTGTTTATGATTTGAAATGAATGTGAATGCAAGGGTTTTCTGTGTTTTTCACAACTAGTACTATTGACAATGATTTTAACTTGATTTCTTTTTATTATTGAGATTTATGTCTCAAATGTGTGTTGATGTCTAGATGCCTAGATTTTTAGTGACCATTGAGGTAGAAATCAAAGTAGTCCATGTTCCAAGAGTAGGATTGTAACGACCCCCTAATACAACAACATACACTATCCTCTATCAGTCTAGCGGAAGCATATGGGTCCTTGAAATGGTTATTCCCGATGTGGGAATGTCAAGGGATCGCTAATGGTTGAGCGTAATCCAAATAGACTTCCCGTTGTTCATTCGGATTCTGTTTAACCCTAATTCACCTGCAGCTATGTTAATTATACATACATACATCATAGATTACTCTGGAATGAAAACTAAAATCCATCGATACATCATACAAGCATTCATACCAATTCCAACTTAATTTCACAAGTTTACAGCGGTAAACCCTATCAAAAATTCGGCAGAGTTTTCTCTGTATTTTGAGTGTATCCTAAATACAATAGTCATCCTGTTTATAGATATACAGCCAGTCCAATAACAATAGAAAACATAAATTAAAGAAGACCAATATACAACAACATCAGTATAAATATATACAATGCAATTCAAGCTTAGACTAAACTGTTCTTCTGTCTATCATCAAAGCATCGCCCAGCTAATGTCTAGGTTCCTGTCCCTGTTCATGTTCATTTGAGTAAAAAACCTGGTGAGATATAAAATCCTAGTAGAATAATTTACAGTTCAAATACAATTCAAAATTTGGTTGAATACTCAATTTATGAGCAATCAAAATAACTTCCCGAAATTAGTTTGAAATCAGTGAAATACCTTATCTTTAAAATCATTTTATCACATGGAAATCACGGCAAATACTCAAAATCATAAAAATCCATTTCTTTGAAAATCATTAATCGAAATCATGTTAAATCCCATGCCCAGTGTATCTAAATCCATATAGGTCACAAGTCCTCTGCGACCAAATTTAAATCGTCCAATTGCACATCATCTAGAGAGATTATCTCTCTTATCGTTGGGTGTGATCCGTAACACCAATCACCCGAATCTCGCCTATGTTGTGAGTGTGATCAGTAACACTAATCACTCACTCAAGGATCGGGTGAGGATCAACATCTAGGGCGTCCCCTAGCATGTGCACATACGCCAATTCTTATCCTCATACAGTCTATTCAAACTCACATGCTCACGGTTGGCTATTCCTCATGGTTCTAGGGTATTACGCCTTATGCCTAAATCACAACGTTTCCCCGTGTAGGTTATCCCCCCCTTATACTCCTTAAACCTTTCTTAGGGTCTTCCTGATTTATCGCATGATCCCTAACGCAGTATAAGCTAACTCTATTAAAAACAATATCATTTAAAAACTCCCTGTACTCAGGATACTTAACGGCCATCCCATACTGGCTATCAAGTACCTTACCCTAAGTAAACCCGTCCTAATGGCATCTAAACTTGATAACCAATTCATCTAACATGCAAATGGGGTTTTTAGCACACAGGCATGCAATTTAGTCCATCGAAAGTAGTGCGTAAATCCATACAATCAAATCTAATCGTTCAGGTATTCACTAGGTCAAATCTAGAACTCGGGAAGCGTAAATCATCCTACCTGGTCTCTTATTGCTCCAAATCAATTCAGAACTTCACGAAATCCCAGTTTTCGAGCCAAATTAATTCCCTGGACATTTACACAAATATTTAAGCTCGTCACATCATCCGTTTTACGATTCTAAGTCCGATTACCCTATTACTTAGGTCAATTTATTTCCTAATCGTTTTTAGTAGCTAATTCAACCAAATTCATTAGTTTTTGGGAAATCGAACCTTACCAGTGTTGTCGGATGATGGAAATCTATCCCGGGGTGGTCTCGGTGTCTCCCAATGTATATCTAGATTCTCCATCACAGCGGCGCACGGTGATGTATGGCGGCGTAAGGCAGAGGGGTGCGGTTGGCCTCGAAATTCATACCATGATGAAGCTCGCAAGACGAGGAGTCTGAATATGGTGGTGGCGCGGCGGTTCACATCCATTTCGATGGCATTTTCTGACCTTGAAGTTTTACACACGGTGAACGAAAAATGCCTCGATCTGGGTGCATTAGACCTCTGTTCAACGTCAACGAGCTGGTGGAGGAAGCTAGCAGCTCAGGCTACACGCTGGTGGTGGTAGTGACGGACAACGGTGGCTGACGACAGCGATCTCAGCTAGCAAAGTTGTCGCGCGATGGAGGAGGAAAACGTCATTTTTCGGCGGCGCTGGCGGCCGTTGGTGGCCGTGGGTGGCTGCTGGAGGTTGAGGGTGGCAAGGGGAGTCAATTGGTATGCCAGGTGGTGGCTCACGGCGGCTCAGGTGGTGGCGCGCAGTGGAGGAAGGAGGAGAGAGAGGAGAGAGAAAATAGAGTGAGGAGAGAGAGAGAATTGTGCCAAATGGCAGGGTTTCGAGAAATTTAAAGCTTCCGGGGGCGATTTTGACTTTTCCCAGACCACCCGGGGAAACTTTAGGATGTCGGCTTCCATCCAGACATTGGCACGAGTTCTCATGCGAAGCTTTTGGCCTCCGTCAGTGAAATTGAAGCCCGAAACATCGTCTATTAGTTACTGACTGCTGGATTGCGTTTCTTTCCATTCGATTGTGTTTCTGACTTCGAACGACCTTTCATTTCCAATCGTCATCCTAGAAAGTCATGCCATGCTTCGCTTACATGAATTTATTGTAAAAATCAGGTTTTATCTTTTAAAAATAGTTCTGGTTATTACAAGGATACTACATAAGAATTAAAGAAATAATGATTTATATTTTAGATGCACCACTTCCCCTAGTGGGTTAGAGTGGGAACAGATAACTACTTTTTGGAGTTCTAGCATCTCTAGTCTACTTGAGCAGGCTATAAGGGAACTTATGTGTATGTGTGGTAAAAAGGGTAGAACTTACTTCAACTTTGTATGAGTCTACCAACCTTGTATATAGCAACACGTATCCCATAGTGGGTTTAGGTGACCTTGGGAAATGTTGACAACATTTTCCCAAGTCCTCACTTCATCATTTTGAGATGTATATATGTATATCAACCTTAGCTTTACTTGTTTTTGCTACCATGTATATTTATATGTATACTGTAATATCCTCAATTCTATGATATCAAGTACGTCTTAAAACTCTAGATTCAATATTTTCATGCCTGAAAAATAGTCCAAAATTCATTTATATTGTCTTAAACAAAGGAAGGACTAAACTGAAAGGAAATGATTAGGGACTAAAATGAAAGGAAATTAGTTTCATAAAATATCCTAAAAGTAAGCACACAAATCGAGGTGTATTATGGCGCTTCATGATGAAGCTTGAAATTGGCACCAATGTCATGATTGCTTTAAGAAAAAATCTATGGACAAAACAGTCAAAATTTATCTAAAAATGTATATAAAAATATTTATTTATCAAATAAAGTGGCTAATTTTATCTGAAAAAATTATGAAATTACTTTTGGAATATTTTTCCAATTTTTTTTTTTAAAATAGTTTGGGACTTAAGAGGGGTAAAATGGTCATTTTATTATAAAGGGCAAAATGATAATTTGACATCAAGGGTAAAAAGGTAATTTTACCACAAGGACATAATGGTATTTTGCCTAAAGAAACACTTTAGAAACTCCCTAAAATGCCCCTTGACATCATGATTTCATGAAGATAAAAAAGTAAAGGGCAAAATTGTCTTTTCTTCCACTTAATTAACAAGTCTCCATCTTCTTCTCCAAGTAAGGAAAAAGCAGCATGAAAGTGGGAAAAGGAAAGTGCAAACCAATAGCACAAGTAAGGAGAAGAAGGAGATGGTGTGAAGGAGAAAAAGCTTGGAAAACTTGAAGTTAAATTACAAACAATAGAAAAACAAGGTAGCTTATCAATCTCCCACCTTTATTTTCAAGATTTATGGATGTTTTTGCAAGTTTTGGCAAATGTATGAAATCCATAAATAGTGCAAAATTTTCTTTCTACAATTTTTCTTGCATAAATTTCTATCAGGAAATTTCTATATGGTTGTATGGATGCATTTAAGGATTTGTATGGAATTTATTGAATGATATATGGTTATATGAATTTTTTCTTGATTTTTCACCATTTTATGAAGATTTCTTATTGGATGGGTTGTAATCCTTGATTTGCTTTGTTTATGGTTAGTTAATGATATTTTCATGATGAACTGTGGTTAAATATGATAGAAATGGAAGCATGATTTTGAAAACCATTTTCTCCATGAAACTCCCTTTTTGGCCGAGAGGAAGATGAAATTCTACACTAAATTGATGTTAAATTTTTAGTTTGTAATTGGTGTTAAAATTGGCCATGGAGGAAAGGGGAAAGAGAAAGGGAATTATACTTGAAAAATGCAAAATTTTGTTTGTTGAAAACAAGCCTTGGCCGAGAAGAAAGGTAGGGAAATTCATTGAAAAATTTCTATGTAAAGTGAGGTTTTAGGCAAGGCTAGAATAATAAAAGTGATGAAAATATTTTTGTTAAGTTTGTAGTGTGTAATTTTACCATAACCATGCAAAATCAAGTGATGTACAAATATTCCAATGAAAGGGGGAAAATATATCCATTTGCACATTGAAGTTAATTTTTTGAAAAGTTAATGTTTAATTGTGTTTTATGGATATATTAGAATTTAAATAAAATAATATTGGTGAAATAATAGACAGTGTTCACCTAGTACCCTTTTGTGTAATGTTTAGATGAGGGAATATGTGTTGATTATGGAAAAAGAGATTATACCATTTTAATGGTATTATTTAAAGGAAAAAGGGAAATTTAAATTGTAAAATATTCAATTTTTCTTGAATTTCCCTTAGGCCAAAATCATAAAATTCTCTCTTGAAATTTATTAAAATTTTATAAGATATTTATATTATTATTATTTTTCAAGAATGGAGAATTAAATTGATTTAGGCAACGTTGTCATAAATAAATATGACAGAGTTTAAAAAGGATAAAAAGTTTTTCATATTCAAAAAATTCCAATATGACAACGATAACATACACATAAGGGCAAGGGTTATATTATAACCATAGTTATTGTATCTTGATAGTTAAAATAGAGAAATAGGAATATTGTATTTCGATAGAAAAGGGAAACAAAGGAAAACATAGAAAGATACATAAGAGAATTGGAGGAAGTATTTCTAAAATATGTTCTATAATAGACAAGCTTGTAACCGAGTGATGAATTGTCGGTATGGGACAGCCATTATGCATTCCACGGTTGTTTCATAAATATAGATGGTGAAACATCCTCTTGGAATAAAGATTTTAGAAAAATATCGTGATGGTTGCAAATTCTAAGTTAGTGTAGCCTAGATGGATAGATAAAAGGAAACATCTACTTAGAATTTAGCATAACCATGTGTACAAGCTTAGTCATCCTAGATTATATATAAGAAATGGCATACTGGGAGTGTGATCCACCAATAATAGGGTGGTGACTTCATAGCACCATGAGCCAACCAGAAAGTAGACAGGAAATGATATACTCAGTAGTAGTGATCCCATGAGCATTAAATTTTCACCCTATTAATGATCTGTAAAAAGACATTAATCAGTTTAAGTACTCGGATCCACTGGGGAACACCTCAGATAGTACTAGTAGCAGAATTGTCACACAGAAATAAAATTATCTCATTCATGTACGTAGTAGTACGTGGAGTAGTTCAACTAGTGACTCTCCCAAGACTCCTAAATTCTCTTATCTATTTATTTTATGGCTTTTAGCCAATATTTATAAACATTTTCCCAATTATTGATGAATGATTTTCCTATATTATTAATACAAGTGTTTTACTATCTTGACACCAGAATATGTTTCTGCAGTGAACTAGTATGTGAAATAAAATTCTATATTCATATTTAAATTCATACTTATATTGATACATAAAGTTATTCTTAAATACGTTGCCATACATAATCATCAAAGATTGATATTATTTTCCCAATAGAATATCCTATTGTAGAGAAAGAAAGAATATAAAACTATTTTCCGTATCACTACGGTGGTACATATCAGATAAATTTTTAAACTAGATTGTTAAGCTACTGAGAAATTATTTCTCAGAATTGTATCTAATATGTATCAGATGCCTAGGTATATAGTATGGTTGGAGTTCGAGATAGCATACGTGGATGTTCCATACCTGGGACAATTTATAGTGGTTCAAGCAATATGGGTATTGTCTGTAACAGAAGTTCCTCCTCCGTAGAGGAGTAAAGAAATAACACTTTTTGGTTATGACTGGACTGTATATAGTTAGCCCATTATCCTAATTCTAAATGGTTTTTTTTTTAACGAAATTAGGATAGCTTATTTTGATGTACATGAAATGTATGGGCATATATAACAGGATATGGGGTAGTAACCCACTGCTATGTTTTTTATAGGGGTATGAGTGGTGATTTTGGATCCTCTTCTTAGCACTTTTAACGGTAGTGTTTTCTGCTGCTAAAGTTGTTTTAATATTATTGCAATGAATATTACTGCTACTATAAATTTTGTTTAAATAATTGATTTTAAAAAAGTTATAGTAGCAATGCTTTTTGTTGCAAGAAATTTTAGTAGCGAAAAAAATCGCCGCTAAGTGCCAAGCAGAGAATCCGGACGCATGAGTGGTAGGTTTGTTACCTCCTTACCCAAAAAAAAAATAGTAGAACTCCATATATCTTGTAGTATATGTAATAACATTGCAAGTTTGAAATGGATATGGAAAGTATATAAATGATGGCTTAAATTTATGTTGCATTTTATTGATTATTATGTATGATTATTTAGTCTTCCGCTGTGTCATGAATGAATTTAATACCTGAGCAATGATCCAAACCTAATCACATTTATAATATAAAATGGAAATTTATAGAACTCAGGTAATAATAATAAAGGACAGAAGAGTATATAATATACCAGTCTTATAGCCAAAGGATTTATAAACATTATACTTTTGCAAATAGCTATAAGATTGGGGTGTTATATATACATATATATCTATGAGTGAAAATCCCGAGTGTAACCTTTAACCTGAAACTGAGTTAATTAAGGATTCTAGGCATTAATCTAAAATTGAACTCGAGTAGAAAAGAAAAAGATATGTACTTGTCGAAGTGGGGTGTTACAGCGCTCACCCTCTATACCTGGCAGGAAGAACACTGCAGTTGTCTTCTACCTACCAGGGGTTGCCCACAACATTTCTTCCTATTCAAACAACTCTTTTAGATCCTAAACCACTCTAAAACATTTAGTTTCGCAAGATTTTAATTCATAGATGAATTCTTAGGACTCATTTCCTACAACTAAGTAAAAAACATGCTTGGATTCCATGACCTTTCAAGCTAGAAATAATCCAAATCAATTCATAGAAATTCTTAGAGGAAAGAGAAAATGAATCCACTTCCAAATCTTCATTCTAGAGTTTTTCATCCACATAAAAGCATGAAAAAGCATAAATCCAAACATACAGAACATAGAATGCAAGTTTAAATCTCTCTCAAAATCATTAAAAGCACAAACTCATACATTTACCCAAATTAGAAGAATGAGTTTTATAGTTTAGAGAGAGAAAATAAGATTTCCAACTGATTACCTTGGTTTAATGTAATTCCTTTTGTGTTCATTCTTGTCTAGGTGCTTTTAGGTTGATTTCCCTAAGCTATATTGTAACAACAGAAAAGATTCGAAACAGTTTTTAAAGGATTTTAAAAGATAAAACTTGATTTTAACCCTAATCCCAAACAAACGAAGCTTGACACGTATTTCGAGGATAATGACTTGATACAGAAGGTCGTTTGAAGCCAGAAACACAATCAAACAGAAAGAAATGCAATCCGGCGATCAGAAACTAACGGAAGGAGTTTCGTGCGTCACTTTCATCGACGGAGGCCGAGACTTTGCATGGAAATGCGTGCCAACGTCTGGAAGGATGCCGACACCCTAAAAGATCCCCGGGTGGCCTGGGAAAAGTCGGGATCGCCCCTAGAGGCTTTAAATTACGCGAAAGCCCGCCATTTCTCCCATTTCACTCTCTCTCCTCACTACACTCTCTCTCTCTTCCCTCTTTTCTCTCTCCACCTTCCTCCACCGTGAACAGCCACCACAGCCACCGTGGGCCGCCACCAAGGGTACCAACCGACAGCCCTCACTGGCCACAACCACCAGCAACCAACCACCACCACCAACGGCCGCCGGAGACGCCGAAAAAATGCCATTTTTCCCCTCCATCACGCGAAATTTCCCCAGCCCGATGCGCCGCCGTCTGACGTCGTTGACCGTCACCGCCCCCACCACCGTAGCCGAGCCGCCACCGCTTCAGAGCTTCGGCCGTCGAAAGGAGGCCGGACGCTCCCGGATCGAGGTAAAACGCCGTCCGCCGTGCGAGACGCTTCTTGGCCGGAAAACACCGCCCAAACGGCCGTGAACCGCCGTGCCACCACTGTATTCGGACTCCTGAGCTTGCGGGCTTCACCGTGGTGTGATTTTTGAGACAAACCGCACCTCACCGCCGTGCGCCACCGTCCACTGCCGTGCGCCGCCGTGTGCCGCCATGCCGGAGTTCCTGGACGTTCATCCCGAGAAACTGAGATCACCGGGACGTAGAATTCCATAATCCGAGCACAGTGGTAAGGTCCGTTTTCCCAAAAAATGATGTTATATGATTGAAATGGCTGCCGAATGTAATTAGGCAATTAATTAACCTAGGTAACTGTGTAACCGGGTTTAGGATTGAAAATTGGATGACGTGACGAATCTAAATATTCAATTTCATGTCTAGGGAATTATTGGGCTCAGAAACCGAGATTTCGCAGAGTCCTGACTTGAATTGAAGCGACCGGAGACCAGGTAGGATAATTTACACTTCCCGAACCCTAGAATTGATTTAGTGAATACCTAACTGATTTAGACGACTTGTATGGATTTGCGTGCTGCTTTTGATGGGATAAAATTGCATGCCTGTGTGCTGAAAACCCTAATTGCATGTTAGACACCTTGTTTATCGAGTTTAGATGCCTTTAGGACGGATTTACTTAGGGTTGGGTACTTGATAGCCGGTATGGGGCCAGATTAAGTATTCCTCGTACAGGAAGCTTTTAAACGAAACTATTTTTATCAGATTTAGCCTGTACTGAGTTAGGGGTTGCGCGTGAAACCAGGACGACCCTAAGAAAGGTTTAGGGAGTATAAGGGTGGATAACCTACACGGGGAAACGTCGTGATTTAGGCGTGATACCCTAGAACCCTGAGGAATAGCCGACCGAGTGCATGTGAGTTCGAATAGACTGCATGAGGATGAGAATTGGCGTATGTGCACATGCTAGGGGACGCCCTAGATGTTGATTCTCACCCGGTCCTTGAGTGAGTGATTGGTGTTACGGATCACACTCACAATATAGGCTTGATTCGGGTGATTGGTGTTACGGATCACACCCAACGATAAGAGAGGTATTCTCTCTAGACTACGTGCAATTAGAAGATGATTTAGATTCTTCTGATGGATTTGTAACCAACGTGGATTGAGATACACAGGCATGGGATTTTACTTGATTTTTATGGTGATTTTAAAAGAAATGGATTTGCTGATTGTGATATATTGCCGCAATTTCCATGTGTTTAAACGATTTTAAAGATAAGGTATTCCACTGTTTTCGAACTGATTTTGGGAAGACGATTTTGGTGTTCACACCGCTGAGTATTCAACTGGTTTTCGAATGATAATTAAATTGTAAATTATTCTACTGGGATTCATATCTCATTAGGTTGTGTACTCAGATGAACAGGGACAAAGGTGAGCCAGGCGATAGCGGTGACTCGAGGATAGATAGAAGGATGATTAGCTTAGGCTTGAATCATTTGTATATATACTCTGATGACACTGTTACTTAACGGATTCTGTTTCTTGTAAATTTTGTATGAACTAGACTGAATGTATATATAACGTTTCAGACAGTATGTATAGATTGTAGCGATGAATTGATGTTGCTGTGTATGGATTTATATTAGTATGTTTACTGCTGTTGTTGGACTGGCTGTTGAATTTTAAACAGGTGATTCTGTATTTGGGATATGACCAATTTACAGAAGAAACTCTGCCGGATTTTCAGTAGAATCTACCGCTATAAATTTATGGATTTGAATTGAAATGTGTACGAATGTATGATGAGACATGTATGAGTTTTAGATTTCATTCCAGAGGTATTATTGATGATGTATGTATGTGTATTTAGTTAGCTGCGTGTAAATCAGGGTTGAACGGAATCTGAATGGATAACGGAGAATCTATTTGGGTTACGCTCAACCAGTAGCGATCCCCTGACGTTCCCACATAGGGAATAAACATTCAGAATACCACATATGCTTCCGCTAATCAGTAGTATCGCGTATGACGTATTAGGGGGTCGTTACATATATACTAAGGATTCCCTTCGATTTCTCCTTCAATTTCTCACTTTCTTTCTCTAGTTCCACTCTCTCTCTAACATGTATCTCTTTCTATGTTTAGAAAATCTAAACTCTCTCTATCTTCTAGCCAACATATACATTGGCTAACTTTCTTTGGAAGTGTTTGAGTAGCAGTTTGAACTTATTTCCCAAAAGGTCTCTTAGGCCAATTTGTAAATTAATAAACTTATGGTGCCATTCTTAAATTTCATTTCTCCTCAGGTGCCATCTCATTTAAATTATTACTTAAATACATTCCTTTCCTTTTAGGTTTATTTACCCAAGGTAACATTTCCTTAAACCTCGATTTCTCTTAAATCAAACCTTATTTTGACTTAGTTTCTTAACCAAACTCTCTATCCTGATTTTAACTAACCTAATGTGACAATTAAAAGTTAATCACTGGCATATAATTATACAAAAACACCGTCAGCTGCTTCGCAGATGTTACAAAAACCACCATTCAAGATAATATTAACTTCTGTTATTAAAAATATAACTTATCAAAAAATATATTTTTAAAACTTTTATTTCAATATTATTGGGTTGAAAACATAAATTTAGTTTATATTAAATTTTAAAAATTATTTATTTTATATTGATAAAACCCATATGTAATACTTATTTTAATGTATTAATAATAAATATAAAGATGTATTGGACAAAATTGTTGGAATTACAACTTATCTTTTATTATAAGTGGATTAGTGTAGCACAAAACTTTTGATTTTGGGGAAGGGTTGTGTAATATTTTTATGGGTGTCATAATCAAGCAAATTAAATAAACTTGTTCCCTAATTATGCAATATAATGCAAGCAAGGTTGATCCCATGACAATTAGCTATCTAACTCTAAAATTCAGTTGAATCTATTGACACACGTCAGGAGAGAATGAGCACGTAATATAAATGGGGGTTTGATAGTTGAACAAAGCAGTTAGTAAATAAAAACATAACATTAAACAAAACTCTTAACATGTGTAACCTGTGAAAGAGTAAATCAGGTAAAAAAAACTCTATTCAAGGACGTGATAAATTCTGAGTTTGCTACCAATTATTAACCTAATAATTTGTAGTTAACTAGCATAATGGGCAAAGTAGCTATTTCCCAGAACTACCAAGTTTCTTCCTAATTTAGTAAGTTAAGAAATGTTCATTAACTCCCTAAATTTTCAATCAATCCAAAACATGTATTCATATTTAACTTGAAAACAACAATACGTTTTGAAGCAACATACCAGTACAGACTAACCCAATGAAATGTTCAATCAAGTTTAAATCAAAAATCTATTTTCCCTAGCTAAGTGGAAAGCATAACATATGTTCACCCTTAGCTAGTTGCTACTCTAAACATTTCCAAGTGAACAATTATAGATTCAAAAGGGAATGGTTCTCTTTTCACCTTTTTCAAACTCATTACTTATTCCAATTTATAAGTTTTCAAATTCAAATTCCATTGAAAAACAAATAAACACATCAAACTACTAAACAAATAAATTTTTAATTTGATCAAATACTATAATGATAAGTTGTAATAAGCCATACAAGTATTTTCTCTCAATAATCAGAGATTCACATGAAACTCAGTATCTCCATGTGACAAGTACCTCCTATGATTGGTACCACCTTGGAATAACAAAATTAAAAGAAAGCAATAACCTAGACTATTGTACTTTTTTTTTTTTTGCTTCTATACTAAAAAGCATTAAATGAATAAATAAGACTAGTGAAATGTGAACAAATTGTAAACTTTACACTTTAAACTTTGAACTTTTCACTTTTCACTTTTTAATCTTTAAACTTTTAAACTTTAAAAAGTGAAATGAAAAAAAAAATTAAACATACTCAAGGTGTCAAACTAACAATCAGAACAAGCATCCATCATAAAGTGCAACACCCTTATCTTTACATTACAACATCATAAAATGTAATAAGATAAGTGGTTACATTATTCTTTACCTTATTATTTCAAATATTAGCCTGAGCATTAGTTCTATGATTAATTTATTAATTGATTAGGTTTGGGCTCTTTTGATCAGATTACCATACTTTAGCACAGCAAAAATAAAATTTCATACATTATAGAGAAATTTGTAAGTAATACAAATATATATATCGTATACACTGTCTGATACATGTTCCAAGACATATAAAGTACCCATTCATAAGGGGAAAGGAGACAACAAGCTTGTCACTCAAACCCCTTCCAAAATTATACTAATGGATAGGTCCTTCATGTAATACCCAATATTCTCTTGATTGGTTTTAAATTAAATGTTTCCTTAATTAATTTTATGAGTAGTCATAAAATGTGATGCAAATGCCTTAGTGATGTAATGACTTATAAATGTCACAAGGGAAATATGTGAAAATTTGGGTGCATGATTTAATTTCTTATTTCCTTCCTTTTACCCAACCGAATTACCGAAGGTGAAGAGTATAGCTAACTTAAATACATGAATGTGCAATTGATGAAGGGAAGGAAAAGGGGTTAGCATCCAATATATATATGTACATATGCATTTGGTGGAGTGAAATGGAAGCAATGGAGTATGGCGTGTGGCATTAAACTTCCTCCCCTTCCTTTTTTCTCAAGTGGCTGAATGGCTTTGCCAATTAATAAGTAAAATAAGACAAGAAAATAGCCAAATGTGTGTGTGTATTGTGAAGTAAGAGTGCAGAAATTGTTTAAAATAAAACATGCATATGTGTGTATACGGTTGGTGGGGGATGTAACACCCCATAATTTAATTAGCCTAAATTAATGGTCTTCAATTAAATGGATGGAATTAATGGTGTCATTAATGAATTAGTACAAATTTCTTGCTTGCTAATTAATTAGATGAATTAGCTTAAGGAGGGGCTAATTTTGCTTGCATAATTTAATGGCCCAAAATGGTTATATTAAAAGGTAAGTTGCATGAAAATTTAGTGCTTAATTTAATTCTTTATTTTCCTTTTTGAGTTGCCTAGCCTAAGTACCAAGAGAGAAGCAATGTAAGATGCAACTATTTAAGATATATGCATGTATGTGCCTTGTATGTTATCCCACGTGAAAGGAGGGAATGGAAATATAATTTCATGCATGAAACCTCCAAGTCACACATGAACTAAGAAGGAGAGAAATTTCATGTATCTTGTGTGTGGGACCAATGGACAATAGGAAGGAGGAAGGGAAATTAATTTATGAATAAATATGCATGCATCTACAATGGTGCAGAATTTTATTGAAAAAAATAAAATATATATATTTAGGCATAAACACCACGGTCATGTAAACATGAGGGAATGGAAGTAAAATACACAATACTATAATTAGGTTTCATGTTCCATAACTTTCTCTCCTTAGGTGCCACTCATTAGATGGAATTAAATATGCACAAAATTTTTTTTAGGAAAGAGAAGTGCAACGTGAAAGGAGAATGGAAGAAAGAGGGAATGCTAGCATGAGATTTCCTTCCTAGGCGTGAGCTAGTGTAAGTAGAGTGTAAAGGAAGAAAAGTGTACTTAGAAGTACACATGTGATAATTGAGTAAGAGGAAATCCTTACAAGGGTGGTGTGGCAAATAAGTAAAGACAAAGAAAAGTAGAGAAGGTGCAGCGTGAAGGTGATGTAAAATACAAAAATTTTGCAAGGAGAAATGAGGCAGCATGCATATATAAGGTGGCATGAGTTTTGGTGGAAGATGCACAAGTTACATGTGCTTTGTCTAGTCGTACGCCTTGCTTAGAGGATGCGACTTGCAAGACTTCCCCTCCCTCCTTGACGTGGCTGAGTAGAACAATGGGTGTAAGTTGCTTGGGAAATGGGTTGAACCTGGGTGCACATGTGGCAACATTGTATGGGGGAATAGACAAGAGGGAATGGAAATTTGGGAATTGGTAATTTTAAAATGGATGCTGCACACGCACGAAAAAAAAAAGGAAAAGAGGGAACATCGTATGCTTTGGGAAAACCATACACATATAGGAAGGAGTGAAGCAACAAGAAATTAGGGGAAGTAAACCAAAATATACAAGGAAAAGAGAAAATGAAGAGAGGCTATATTAATAACAAAAAATATATATAACACACACACGTGAAGAAGGAAAGGAGGGGTTAACGTGAAAGAGAGGAGAAAGAAGGAGGGAAAGCATGCAGCCTTGACTGAATAGGAGGAAGTGGAATTTGGAAATGTATCTTTCTTGCACATGCCACCTAAGCATAAAGAAAAGGGAGTCAAGACTCTCATTTGGTCCTACACATACCCCACCCTCTCGGCAAGCAAGAAAAGGGAGAAGGAAAGAAAACAAAAAGGGAGTTGAAAGGTTAACTTTTCATGAATACAACAAACCACACATGAAGGGAAACAAAAGGAAGTTTAAAATTCATTTTCATGCATACTACACAACCTCACGTGAAAGAGAGAACTAGAGAAAAGAAAAAAAGAGGTAGGGCGTGAATTTGGAGAAGAACTCATGTTCCAAGCCAAGCAAAATGGAACACATGCTTAAAAAGGAAGACAAAATGGAATCAAAGGAACAAAGAGGAAGCCAAGCAAGACCATCTTAGAGCACCAAAGAGGTAAGTTAACAATGCCAACAAACTCATGTTCCATGTTTTAGTAGCTACCATGTTTTGCATAAGTCTTCCATGGAGCATGATGTTATTGTCCTACATTCTTGATAAAATGCATGCTTTATTGGCTAAGCTTGTATGTTAAGTTGATGTGATGAAATGAGGATTGTATATGTAAGGGGATTGGATGCCTAATGGATGTTGAAGAATTGTTATGATGAAGTTAAAGATTTTCCCTTAAGCCAAAATTCTTCTTAAACTTGGTAGACTTCCATAAGAATTAATATTATTATTATTATTGAAGGAAGGAAAATTTATTCTTAAGGGTAATAGAATTTCATAAGAAAATTACATAAAGATGTGGTCTTTAAGAAAGAAGAAATTATCATGGAAATTATTAGAATTCTTGGAAAGAAAATGTACATTGGAATTAATTTCCAAGAGAAAGAAATTATTAGAATTTTTAGAAAGAAAATGTACATTGGAATTAATTTCCAAGAGAAAGAAATTATTATTGAAATTATTAGAATTTTTAGAAAGAAAATGTACATTGGAATTAATTTCCAAGAGAAAGAAATTATTGTTGAAATTATTAGAATTTTTAGAAAGAAAAGGTACAATGAAATTAATTTCCAAGAAAAAAGAAATTATTATTAAAACTACTAGAATTTTTAGAAAGAAAATGTGCATTGGAATTAATTTCCAAGAAAAATAAATTAATATTGAAATTATTAGAATTTTAATAAGCAATATACCTTAGAAATTACTTCTAAGACAAATAGAAATTATTCCTTAAATATTGAATTTCCCATAAGAAATGTATATTTACATTAAATTGCAAGAAAGAGATAATTATCCTTGAAATTAATAGTAATTCCAAATGAAGTATATTAATGATACTCTCCAAGAAAAAGGAATTTTATCCTGGAAGTTATTAGAATTTTAAAGGGGATGTACACTAATCATGATTCTTAAGAAAAGAAAATTTTCCTGGATAATTAAAGAAATATTAAAGTTGGCCAAGTGCCCACCTAGTGCCCAAGTGTGCACAATGACCCTAGGTGGTGGCCAAGAGTCCACATAGTGTCCAAGTGTGCACAATGACTATTAAAGGTGGCCAAGTGTCCACATGTGCCCAAGTGTGTACACAGAATATTAAAGGTGGCCAAGTGTCTACATGTGCCCAAGTGTGCACTGTAACGCCCCTATCTAGTATTACCATTAATTTTGATATAAATAGATAGGTTTGGTACACTATCCTTATCCTTTATTGAATTAATGTCTGAGCAGTTATACCAATCAATTATATTAAGCGGATTAGGTTCGGGATCTTTTGCTCAGAATAAAACTCGTATACACAGCGGAATAAAAATACTACACTACACAGCGAAAATTTAAACTTCCATATAACTCAAATAGTAATTGTCCAAAAATTTCCATTACATACTGAATAACATATCCCCGGATATAGGAAGTACCCGACCATCGGAAGTCAGGAGATAACAAGTTTGTCACTGAAACTCTCGTACAAATTAAGGATTGACTGGTCCTTCACATATATGTTTCCCTTGTATACCCCAAATACATCTCATGTATATAGTCAAAATAATGTCCTATTCTAAATCAGATCTATCTAGGACCTAAAATAAGGGATTACAAAAATCTTACTTAATCAAAATAGAACTGTTACCACTCGGCCCTACTGCACGTTCGTATCTTATACATATTAGCATATAGATGAGAAACACAGTTTCCCAGTAGCTTAGCTATTTAGGGTTTTAAAAATCAACTAGTATGTACCAGGGTGCAAGCACCAAAACATTCAATCTAAATTCTTGATATTAGGCATAATATTACACATAACTATAAACTAACAAGCACTGCATAATAAATTTATAAGTCGACAGAAAATTTGACAACTCTTTTTCAAGTGACACATATTCTCATAAATTTACTGGTGTTATTATGGAATTATTAGAGCGCCTATGCGTGTTACGTGAACACTAAGTCACAAGCATGGAGCACCTTCGGCCACACCTCCCTAGGTCACCCATGTGGAGTACATTTGGCCACACCTCATAATTCGTGAACACTCGGCCACGTATATAAAATCATTAGGACACTAGATCACGGGTATAGAGCACCTTCGGCCATACCTCCCTAGGTCACTCATGTGGAGCACCTTCAGCCACACCTCGTAATTCGTGGACATTCGGCCACGTATATAAAATCATCGGGATACTTGATCACGGGTATGGAACACCTTTGGCCACACCTCCTTAGGTCACTCGTGTGGAGCACCTTCGGCCATACCTCTCTAAGTCACTCATGTGGAGCACCTTCAGCCACACCTCGTAATTTGTGGACACTCGGCCACGTATATAAAATCATCGGGATACTAGATCACAGGTATGGAGCACCTTCGGCCACACCTCCCTAGGTCACTCGTGTGGAGAACCTTCTATCACACCCTGTAATT
Source organism: Senna siamea (assembly GCA_031216115.1). Classification (NCBI taxonomy): domain Eukaryota; kingdom Viridiplantae; phylum Streptophyta; class Magnoliopsida; order Fabales; family Fabaceae; genus Senna; species Senna siamea. The sequence continues at coordinate 10,205,402 of CM062355.1, read as the reverse complement.
TATGGACACTCAGCCACATATATAAAATCATCAAGACACTAGATCACGGGTATGGAGCACCTTCGACCAAACCTCGAAATTCATGGACACTCGGCCACGTATATAAAATCATCGGGATACTAGATCATAGGTATAGAGCACTTTCGGCCACACCACCCTAGGTCACTCGTGTGGAGAACCTTCGGCCACACCTCTTAATTCGTGGGCACTCTATGTTTTCCCTATGTTTGATGCCTTTCTTTTCTATTGGCATCTAATACCTATTCGTTATATTTATTTATAACAAGTTGGCCTAAATTCCATCTAATTCTTCATTTTGAATAATATGTTTTCAATTATAAAAACCTTAATAAACTTTTAGGGGAATTTCTATGATTTTGGCCTTAACATCAGTATTCCTCTTTATTAACATGGTTTTTTTTTCCTTATAACAACGTTTACCATTAATTTAGCCATAGTTTCCCATATCATCGGTCATCATTATGAGTCTCTAATCCTTAAGGCCAATATTTCTCATGAATCTAGTCAAATAATTTTCCCCTAATAATGTTTATCAATACTTAGCCTAAATTTCTTCCCAATAAAATTCATCATTGATTTAATCATAAAGCTTAACCATAACATCATATCCATCCTCATTAAACCATCATTTTCTATCTCTATATCCAACACTAAATACCCATAATTTCTCATGATAGTGTTCATCATTAATTAATCTTATAGTTAATCATAACAATAATATCCCTTACTAATCTAGTCAATTATTTCCCATAATCACATGAATTATTGTGAATAAACATAAATTTCCCATAATCTCATGCATTATTATTAACAATCATAAATGTTCCATAATCACATGCATTATTATTAGTAATCATAAATTTTACATTTATTTTGGATAAGGCATTCTTTCTTACATATGTCACATGTATTAACATTAATTTCATCATGGAATTCACAAGTTCACTACAATATTAAGAGTAGTAAACCAAGCAACCCAAACCATTAAATAGATTTCTAAATCTAAGTTCTCTTATGATCTTAAGGAAATAGCAATTTAATGTTAATCATTAGCCACCTTCTATCTTTATCATGCAAGCTCAATTAAATTTTACTCATAAATCAAAAATGTAGACAAGGGTTCAAATTCCATGGAAGCTAAATGTAACCCCTATCTAGTATTTCTATTAACTCTGATATAAATAGATAGGTTCAGTACATTATCTTTATCCTTTATTTAATTAAAGTCTGAGCAGTTATACCATTAAATTAATTTAAGCAGATTAGGTTCGGGATCTCTTGCTCAGATTAAAAACTTACGTGCACAGCAGAATAGATCAAAAGATACTAAACTACACAGCTGAATTAAAGCATTCATATAATTCAATTAAATACATGTTCAATAATGTCCATTACATTTCTGCAAACATGTATCAAGATATATGAAGTACCCGTCCATAGGAAGTCAGGAGACAACAATCCTGTCACTCAGACCCCTTTACAAATTTCAAAGATGGATCGGTCCTTCAAATATCCTATATCTACTACCAAAAGAATAACCCTAGTTCCAAACCAAATATATCTGAACTAGGACCCGAAATAGGGTTACAAAATCTCACATAAATCAAAATGAGACCGCTACCTCCACTCTGACTATGCATCTGCATATGATACATATTAGCATAGTAATGAGAAACACAAGTTTTCCAGTAGCTTAACAATTCATGTTTTAAGAAAATAACTAATATTTACCAGGGTGCAAGCACTAAAACATTTCATTCTACATTCTTGATGTTAAAAACATAATGTTATTCATGGATGCAATCAGGCAAGCATTGCATGATAATTGAGAGGTTAACATAATAATTAGGTATCCTCTTTCAAATGAAACATATCCAAATAATATTATACCTATTATTGCGTAATTACACAAATTGTTTATATATTAACTTTTACATTTATCAAGCTAAGTTAATTAAGCGCCTCGAAGTGTTATGTGGACACTAAGCCACCTTTATGAAATCACCGTGAGCACTAGTTCATAGGTATGGAGCACCTCTGGCCACACCTCACTAGGTCGCCCGTGTGGAGTACCTTTGGCCACACCTCATAATCTGTGGACACTCGGCCACGTATATAGCGTAATTGTGAGCACTAGGTCATGGGCATGGAGTACCTTCGGCCACACCTCGTTAGGTCGCCCGTGTGGAGTACCTTTGGCCACACATCGTAAATCGTGGTCACTAGGCCACGTATATAGCATAATCGCGAACACTAGGTTGTGGGCATAGAGCACCTTCATCCACACCTTGCTAGGTTGCCCGTGTGGAGCACCTTTGGCCACACATCATAAATCATGTACCTATCTATGTTTTTCCTTATCAGTTTTGTTTCCTCTTTCTTTATTTTGTGTACAATATATCTTCATCACATTTATTTATGACCCTTATTTTCCTAATTTAATTTAACTCTTTGTCCTTAAAGAATGTTTCAATTATGAAATTTTAATAGTTTTCTAGGAATAATTTCTATGATTTTGGCCAGCGAACATAAATAATATCAAGAATGTAAGTTTGCAACAATGTCCCCTAAAAGCTAGTAAAAATAGGCATGCACATACGAAATCTTGGGATACTATTTTCAAGAATTGTCAAGATGACTAGAAGGAAGTGATCTTAGCATTTCCTTTGATCTCCTTCTACACCTTGCTTCCTATAATTCTTACTTCCCTACAGTAAATGCCAAATTTTCACTTCAGTTCAATGATTAAGGAATAGTCGAGCATAAAATCTACAGTAAAACATCAAATTAGGGTATTTTAAATTATACCAGAGGTTCTAAGAGCTCGAGATCTAATTTCTATGATTTTCTAGCAGTTTCAGCGATGGAAGACGATGGTGCACGACGACGTACGACAGCAGGGGTCAAAAAATACACTAAAATGTATCCCGTAACTCGAGGAAACTGGATCCGATGTCCATTCGACGAAACACAGCCGTTTAGATTGCATTTTCTGGCGATAAAGGTGACAGACGAGGAAAACTATTTTCCCATGTTCCGGACGTGTGGCGGTGGCGCTCTATCGGCTGGCATCTTTAGCTTCCCAATGGTGGCAGCGGTGTTGCCAGACGACATCGGACGGCAGAGATCACGACGTGGCCTTGAAAATGCAACGTAAAGGAAAAAAGGCTATTTTCTGATAGCTATGGTGGTCGTCGGTCATTGTGGTGGCTTGCTGCGGCGTCGGGCTAAGCTACTGAACCTTCCGGCTGCAACAGGCGGCGGTAACTTGGTCGGAAGGTGAACGGGCATGGTGAAGGTGGTGGAAAATGTGGCTTGCATAGGAGAGAGGAGAGAGAGAGAGAAAATGCTGTGTAAGAGGGAAAATGAGATAAAATGAGAGAAGTTTGAATACTTAGGGAATCTAAGGGCATTTTGGTTTTTTTTTTTCATTTTTCCCTAGCTAAATTTGGCATGCATTTCTCTGATCTAGGTAAAAATTTAGGACGATATGTGTAACGCCCCTATCTAGTATTGTTGTTCATTCCGATATTAATATATTGGTTTGGTACATTATTCTATCCTTTTAATTATTGTTTGAGTCGTTAGACCATTCAATTTACGTTAAATGAATTAGGTTTGGGATCTTTTACTCAAATAAAAATAAAACTTACATGCACAGCGGAATAATGAAATTCTACGCTACATGATGAAAATACAGTCTTTCATATGAATCCAATAATACAAGTCTGATAATGATCATTACATATTGATGTACATATCCCCGGATATATGAAGTACCCATCCCATGGAAGTCAGAAGACAACAGGCCTGCCACTCAAACTTCCGTACAAAATAGTGATGGACCGATCCTTCACATATCCGTTTTTCCCGGTATCCCCAGAACCACTCGTATATACAATCAAATTAGTTGTCCTATTCTAATTTGAGTACATCTAGGACCTAAAAATAGGGGTTACAAAAACCTTTCTTGATCAAAAGGTACTGCCACCACGCGTCCCTACTGCGCGTCCGTATCTGATACATATTAGCACATAGATGAGAAACACAGGTTTCCTAGTAGCTTAGCAATTCATAGTTTAAAAGAAACTAATATGTACCAGGGTGCAGGCACCAAAAACGTTCAACCTATATCCTTGATTTATGAGTAAAATACATAACTGTAAACAGGCAATTATTGCATGATAAATTTAGTAGTTAGCAACAGTTAGAGATCTTTTTCACATAACCAGTGTTCTCTTATGCGTATCGGTTTATTATTACAAAGTTATTAGAATGTACATACATGTTGTGTGAACACTAGATCACAGGGGTGGAGTACATTTGGCCACACCTCCTTAGGTCACCCGTGTGAAGCACCTTGGGCCACACCTCATAATTTGTGGACACTTGGCCACGTATGTAACACCCTCTATCCTACAGTTCCTTTTAGTTATTTTAAAAGCTATAATATGAAAATAATTATCAGAGTGTTGGTGTTACTATCACTTTTACCCGAGTAAATTTGTAAACATTTTACCAAGTTGATTAATTGACTATCATTTGGGTTAGTCTCTACTCTAGGGTTCTCTCAATATCACAGCAGAATAAATACATATAGCATACACCTAGATTAACTATACATAGACATGCATTCTTAACTGAATATAATCAATTAACTATTAGGTATGGAAGTAATAATCCTGCCACTCATAACCCTATTAAATAGTCTAATCATTAATCCAGCCTAATTCATATATAGATAAGTTAGAATAGGCTATACAAAATAATCCTACATTAGTCTTTCTCAAAATAGCATGAAGGCTAGCTCAATCCTCACATGAACTTATACTATCCAAAATAAATAGTTTGTGTGCCTAGATTGGACACTTCTGCATGCCTTACCTTCTTTTTCCAACTCAAGGGAACCTACATATCTGGTACATGTCAACACTATTGTGAGAAATGAATCTCAGTAGCAACACAACCAGTTACAAAATATGTAAATCTGTACCACTGTGCTTGCACAAAAAACCTCTACATTCTTTCATAAAACATATAACATACTATGGGGATGCAATGAGTGCAGCATTTAATCATGTTATATACTCATATGTATGCACGTGCATTTAAAACATATCAACTTTAAAACATGAGAAGTGTATTCATCATCATTCTCATCATAAAACATTTCTTATAAAACATATGTGGGATAGTAAACATAACATCATTTCATTTCCATAACATGCCAGCAGAACAAAAAACACCCTGAGAGTAATCGGGAGAGTTGCCCAGTAACAACTCCACGCACCACTGTTTATATGAATGAGTGCATGTCTATTCAGCTATGCCTTAACCTCTTGTACATTCTAAGGCGTCCCTCAGTGGATCCAAGTACCATAATGGTCCCTGCCCCTTTCTGGCAGATCATCCCTGACCAGCGGGATTTCTCCCTTTCGTCCCAAACGAGGCTGGTATACTCTCATGGGATCACTGTCAATTCTACCCAGATCATTTCCTCTCCGATTTTGGGTGGATCATAATACTATGGAATCACCATCCCTTTCCGATGGATCACACTCTCGGTACCATCCTAATTTATGGCACAACTGTGGAATGCCCAACGGCTGTCCCATATCGACAATCGATCACTCGATCATGAGCCTATCTACCCTAAGGCATACACTGAGAATAATTTCTTCTCTCCCTCTTTATGTTTTCTGCTCTCTTTTCTTTCACTATTCCAAGGGTATCATCATCCAAAACTCTTAGTTTCCTTGCCTACCCATTTTGTAAGCCCTTAATTAAGTTAGTATGAAGAATTACTAAGCTCAATTGTCATTAAGAACCTCATTTTGTAAGTTAGAGGGCTGTCAGTCGACTGTTAGAAGACTAGCAGTCGGTTGGTGGCTCTCTGTAATCCTCTGGTGCCAATCAGTAAGCTGGCAGCCAGTTGGTGGCTTTTTGGAATACGTTCTGGGTAAAAACATGAGCACGACAATCAACTACTCAGTGCAAACCTGGGCCCGACAGTCGACTACTAGGAACTTGGCAGTCGGCTACTAAGCCTCTGTCTGCACTTTTGGGTTTTCAAGAACACGACGATCAGTGAGGATGGCCACGATCGCTTAGTACAGACTGCCCGACGACCAACTACTAGGTGTCTGACAGTCGGCTGCTAAGCCTTTTTCTACACTTTTAGGTTTTCTAGGAACACAACAGTTGACTACCCCTACTTAGTAGTCAGTTGCTATGCTCTACTGCAGTTCAGAAAACATGATTTTGATAAAACCCAGTCCAGAATGCATTTTATTTTCACTTTTAAACACATGATCTTAATTCCCACACAGCAAATTTTACTTTTCATTAAACATTTCTTGTTCATTAGCTCAAACATGCTACATTCAAGGAAAACTAGTTTATATCCCTAGATGAACATAACCCAACCTTTTCAATCCATTACAAGCATATATCTGAGCATACATTCAGCAACACAACATCCCATAAAAGTAGAAAAGCATAAAGAATGTAGGTTTTACCCCAATCTCAGTTCAAACATGTAAAAATCTACATTTTCTAACAACAGTAACATTTCAGAAAAAGATGGGGTTTATGATGGATTGCTACATTGATTCCTTGCAATTGTGAGTGTATAATGTGTTAGAAATTATCCCTCCTTGCTGCAGAACTAATTTTCAGCTTCAATCTGCCCTTCTTTCAGCACAATCTCTCCTTTCTTGCCCTAACTCACCCTTTCCTCTCTCTACTCGCCCTTCTGCTTCTCTCTCTAAAATTGGAAGGTTTGGAAGTGTGTGGGAGTTTTGGCTTCAGCTAGGGTTTAAGGGGAAGTTTAGAAAATTGCTCTTTGGTCCCTAGGCTGTTTTGCACTCTTGGCCTCACTCACTTTTCCCTTTTCAATTAAGTCCTTAACCACCTCTTATTAAACCTTCATTTATTTCCTTTCAATTTAGTCCCTAAGATAATGCAACTACATGCATTAATGCAACATACACAAGCATTAATCAAATTAACAATTATCAAACATCTCTTTAATAATAATTAGAGTGGATGTTACAACGTATATAGCATAATCACGAACACTAGGTCATGGACAAGGAGAACCTTTGGCCACGCCTCGCTAGGTCGCCCGTGTGGGGCACCTTTGGCCACACATCGTAATTCTTGGGCACTCAACCATATACATAAAATTATTGGGACACTAGATCACGGGTATGGAGCACCTTCGGCCACACCTCCTTAGGTCACTCGTGTGGAGTACCTTCGGCCACACCTCGTAATTTGTGGACACTCGGCCACGTGTCTAGCGTGATAGCGAACACTAGGTCCTGGGCATGGAGCTCCTTTGGCCATGCCTTGCTAGGTCCCTAGTATGCACTCAGGACCCCGTGTGGCACAGTGTCACCCTACATCCCCCTTTTTGTTATCCAGGGAGAGGTTTTATTTCCTCAAAACTTTTGAATAAATTTGAAAGTTCCATATTATTCACTTTTTTCCTGGGAAATTAGATCTAAGTTCCTTCTTAAAATATTACCTATGGACATACTCTTGTCTACTTTTCTTGGGACTTATCCTCATATAGATTCCTTCCTAAAAATATTATTAATAGACATAATAATTTCTATTTATTCTTACATAAACTTCTTTCCAAAAATTATTATTAAAGGACATAATATTTCCTACTCATTTTTACCTAAATTTCTATTATTAATGGAAATAATATTTCCTATTGTTTCTCTCATAAATTTCCCTCCAAAATTATTATTAATGACTACAATAATTCTCTACTTTTCCTTAGAATTTATCATTACATAAAATTCCCTTCAAAATATCAATAATGACTACAAAATTTTTCTACTTTTTCTTAGCATTTATCTTTACATAAAATTCCCTCCAAATTATAAATAATGACTACAATATTTTCTACTTCTTCTTAGAATTTATTATTACATAAAATTCCTTTCAAATTATAAATAATGACTACAATATTTTCTACTTTTTCTTAGAATTTATCATTACATAGAATTCCCTTCCAAATATCAATAATGACTACAAAATTTTTCTACTTTTTCTTAGCATTTATCTTTACATAAAATTCCCTCCAAATTATAAATAATGACTACAATATTTTCTACTTCTTCTTAGAATTTATTATTACATAAAATTCCTTTCAATTATAAATAATGACTACAATATTTTCTACTTTTTCTTAGAATTTATCATTACATAGAATTCCCTTCAAAATATTAATAATGACTACAAGATTGTCTACTCTTCTTAGAATTTATATCTCCTATAATTTCCTTTTAAAATTTTAGTAATTCCCATGAGAATATCCCTCCTAACCATGATCTTTATTCACCTTAAACCCTCACAATTTCATTCCTCATAATAGTATTCATCATGAATTATTTGTGTTTATGGCAATAAAATTCCAATGCTAACTTTATCCATCTTACTTCATCTTTATTTGTGTTTATTTCGCAAACATAAAGGGCTAACACATTATGAATCTTATTCAACATAGCCAACTCCTAAGTTTATCATGCATACTATATCAAACCACATCCTAAATCAATAATGGAGAGGATTATTCTAGCTCAATGAAAGCAACATTGTGGAATACATATACCAACTTATGGAACCAAAATAAAAAATTGCTAACCTACATTTATGGTGAGCTCAAAAAGAAATGATCTTAGCCCCTTCCTTGGTCTCCTTCTATTCCTTGTTTCTTTGCTCTTTTCTTCCTTGGTCTCTCTTACACGTGAGGTTTGTTGTGTTTATGGAAAGTCAATCTCTCAACTCCTTCTCCCTTTTTTTTTGGACTAAATTTTGCACTCTCTTTTTATAAAATATATGTATATATATTTTGCACAATGTGTACTTGCAAGTACACTTTGCCTTTGCTTGCACTCTTTGTATTTTCCTTCCTTGCAAGTTTGGATTTGTCCACTCTTACAAGCAACTAACTTCCACAAGCAACCTTGGTATTCCCCTTTTTTTGTTGCATCCTTCTTCCCTTCGTGAGCTTCTTATTGCAATAATTAAAATAAAAATTTTGCACTCTCTTTTATCCTACTTCACGCCACCTTCCCTCACTTGTGAGTGTACTTCCTCCCCTCCTTTGTATTGTCCATTGGTTCCACACAAGATGCATGAAATTTTTCTTTCCCTACTAGTTCATGTGAGCCATGCATGAAATTCATGCAAAGTTTTGTTTTTGTTTTTTTTTTCTTCTTTCACCCATTGGCACATGAAACCCATGCAATTCAACAATTCATGGTGTAACGACCCCCTAATACATCCTACGCGCTGCTTATTTGATTAGCGGAAGCATATGGGGTATTCTGAATTTTAATTCCCTATGTGGGAACGTCAGGGGATCGCTACTGGTTGAGCGTAACCCAAATAGATTCTCCGTTGTCCATTCGGACTCCGTTCAACCCTGATTCACACGCAGCTAACTAAATACACATACATACATCATCAATAATAACTCTGGGATGAAATCTAAAACTCAAATACATGTCACGTCATACGTTCATACACATTTCAATTCAAATCCATAAGTTTACAGCGGTAAATTCTACCAAAAATCTGGTAGGGTTCCTCTGTAATTTGATCGTATCCCAAATACAGAATCACCTGTTTAAAAATCAACACCACCCAACAACAAAGATAAACATAACTAATATAAATCCATACACAGCAACATCAATTCATCACTACAATCCATGCATACTATCTGAAACGTTATATGTACATTCAGTCTAGTCCATACGTAATTTATAAGAAATGTAATCCGATAAATAATAAACGTCATCAAAGTATATATACAAATGATTCAAGCCTAAGCTAATCATCCTCCGGTCTATCCTCAAGTCACTTCGCTATCGCCTGGCTCCTCGCCTCGTCCCCTGTTCATCTGAGTACACAACCTAATGAGATATGAATCCCAGTAGAATAATTTACAATTTAATTATCATTCAAAAACCAGTTGAATACCCAGCGGTGCGAACATCGAAATCTTCTTCCCGAAATCAGTTTGAAAACAGTGGAATACCTTATCTTTAAAATCGTTTAATCACCTGGAAATCGCGGCAAGTATTCGAAATCATAAAATCAATTTCTTTAAAAATCAGTCATCAAAAATCAAGTGAAATCCCATGCCCTATGTATCTCAGTCCACGTTGGCTACAAATCTTCTGTAATCGAATCTAAATCATCTTCTAATTGCACGTAGTCTAGAGAGAATACCTCTCCTATCGTTGGGTGTGATCCTTAACACCAATCACCCGAATCAAGCCTATATTGTGAGTGTGATCCATAACACCAATCACTCACTCAAGGACCGAGTGAGAATCAACATCTAGGGCATCCCCTAGCATGTGCACATACGCCAATTCTCATCCTCATACAGTCTATTCGAACTTACATGCACTCGGTCGGCTATTCCTCAGGGTTCTAGGGTATCACGCCTAAATCACAACGTTTCCCCGTGTAGGTTATCCACCCTTATACTCCCTAAACCTTTCTTAGGGTCGTCCTGGTTTAACGCGTAATCCCTAACTCAGTACAGGCTAAATTTGATAAAAATAGTTTCGTTAAAAGCTTCCTGTACGAGGGATACTTAACGGCCATCCCATACCGGCTATCAAGTACCCAACCCTAAGTAAATCCACCCTAAAGGCATCTAAACTCGATAAACAAGGTGTCTAACATGCAATTAGGGTTTCATCACATAGGCATGCAATTTTATCCCATCGAAAGCAGCACGTAAATCTATGTAAGTCATCTAAATCATTTAGGTATTCACTAAATCAATTCTAGGGTTCGGGAAGTGTAAATTATCCTACCTGGTCTCCGAATGCTCTAAATCTCTTCATAATTCCACGCAGTCTTGGTTTCTGAGCCTGATTAATTTCTTGGACATCAAATTAAACATTTAGGCTCGTCACGTCATCCACTTTTCAATCCTAAACTCGGTTACACAATTACCTAGGTTAATTAATTGCCTAATTACATTCGACAGCCATTTCAGTCATATATCATTAGTTTTTGGGAAATCAGACCTTACCACTGTGCTCGGATGATGGAATTCTATGTCACAGTGGTCTCGATTTCTCGGGATGCACGTCCAGAAGCTCCAGCACGGTGGCACACGCATGGCCAAGACAAAGCTGCATTGGCGCATGGCGGAGGGGTGCGATTTGTCTCGAAAATCACACCACGATGAAGCCCGCAAGCCCAGGAGTCTGAATACGGTGGTGGCACGATGGTTCACAGCCGTTTGGGCAGTGTTTTCCTGCCACGAACTTTCTCGAACGGTGGACGACGTTCTGCCTCGATCCAGGCGCGTTCGGCCTCCTTTCGACGGCCAGAAACTCGAGGAAGCCGGCACTGGGCTACACGGTGGTGAGGGCGGTGAGGGTCAACGGCGACGGACGGCGACGATTCGAGCTGGAGAAATTTCGCGCGATGGAGGGGGAAAATAGCATTTTTTCGGCTGCTCCGCCGGCCGTTGGTGGCCGTGGTTGGTTGCTGAAGGTTGTGGGCAGTGAGGGTTGTCGGTTGGTACCCTTGGTGGCGGCCCACGGTGGCTGTAGCGGCCGTTCACGGTGGAGGAAGGACGAGAGAGAAGAGAGAGAGTGTATGGTGAGGAGAGAGAGTGAAATGAGAGAAATGAAGGGAATTCGTGTAATTTAAAGCCTCCAGGGATGATTCTGACTTTTCTCGGGCCACCTGGGGTGTTTTAGGGTGTCGGCATTGTTTCAGAGGTTGACACGCATTTCTATGCAAAAGTTTTGACCTCCGTTAACGAAATTGATGCATGAAACTTCTTCCGTCAGTTTCTGATTACCGGATTGCATTTCTTTTTGCTTGATCATGTTTCTGGCTTCGAATAATCTTCCGTTTTGATTTACTATCCTTGAAAGTCGTGCCAGGCTTCGTTTAATGAAAATTAGCTTCAAAAATCAAAATTTATCTTTTAAAATCTTTTAAAACTCTTTCAAAATTCTTTCTGTTGTTACATTCTCCCCCCCTTAAAAGAAATTTTGTCCCCAAAATTCATACCTGTAAATAGTTTCGGGTATCTTTGCCTCATCCCATCTTCTTTCTCCCATGTCATCTCCTGCGACGCTACATCCTGCCAAAGTACCTTAACTAGAGGGATTATTTTACTTCGAAGCTGCTTAGTCTTATAGTCAAGGATTTGAACAGGAGTAGATTCATAAGTCAAATTTTCCTTTAATATTATCGGTTGATTCTCTAATACATGCGCAGGATCTGGGACATATTTACGAAGTTGGGAGACGTGGAAAACATCATGTAGGTTGGACAAATGGGGAGGTAAAGCAATTTGGTAGGCAATGGGACCGACTATTTGTAAAATTTGGAATGGCCCTAGGAATCTAGGACTTAGTTTCTTAGTCCTTATCTGTCTACCAATACCCGTGGTGGGGGACACTCTCAGAAATACGTGATCTCCCTCGTTAAATTCCAAAGGCCTTCTTCTCTTGTTGGCATAGGATTCTTGCCTCTGTTGGGCGATTCTCATCTTTTCCCTGATCATTTTAATTTGATCAGTGGTTTCTTGTACCATTTCAGGTCCCAACAATGCACTTTCCCCCATTTCTACCCAACTTAAAGGTGACTTACAACTCCTCCCATATAGAGCCTCATACGATGCCATGCCGATGGTAGAGTGATAACTGTTATTGTATGCAAACTCTATCAACGGCAGGTGTTTATCCCAACTTCCTTTCTGTTCAAGCACACACGCCCTCAACATGTCTTCTAGGGTTTGAATAGTCCTCTCGGTGTCCAGTCGATCTGAGGATGATAAGGTCAGGCTAAATTTAAGCTGGGTTCCTAAAGCTTGCTGTAGGGATTGCCAAAATCTCGAAGTAAACCTAGGGTCTCGATCAGATACTATACCTGACGGTATTCCATGTAGTCTTACAATTTCCCTAAGGTATACTTCGGCTAATTTCTCCATGGAGTAACGCACTTTAACAGGAAAAAAATGTGCAGACTTGGTCAACCTATCCACTATCACCCAAATGGCATCAAATCCTGCTGGTGTTTTAGGTAATCCAACCACGAAATCTATAGTGATCTGATCCCATTACTTTTCTGGTATCTCCAATGGCTTAAGTAGCCCTGCGGGTTTCTGATGCTCTATCTTAACCTGTTGGCAAGTTAAACAGGCATTCACGTAATCCGTGATATCTCTCTGCATACCAGGCCACCAAAAATTTCTCTTTAAATCTTGATACATCTTGGAAATACCAAGGTGAATAGTGTAATGGCTTCTGTGAGCTTCTACTAACACTTTTTCCTTTAATTCCTGATGGTTCGGAATTACTACTCTCTTTTTAAACATTAAGACTCCATCAGGTGCTAATCCAAAATCGGGTTGGTCTGCATATACCTCCAAGGATTCATCCTCAAGTTGGGCTTGTCTAATTAGTTCTCTCAATTCGCAGGTTATCAAAAAGTCACTCATCACTAATTTTTTGCGGAAATGAGATTACGTTGAGGCTAAGGTTCCCAAAATCCTCAAGTAACCTCATCTCACCAATCATTAAACTAGCTAGTTGTAGTGACTTTCGGCTTAATGCATCGGCCACAACATTTGCTTTCCCTGCATGATATTTTAACTCAAAATCAAAGTCTTTTAAATATTCTACCCACCTACGCTGCCTCATGTTTAATTCCTTCTGATCAAACAAATACCTAAGGCTCTTATGATCACTATATACCTCGAATACCGCGCCATACAGGTAATGTCTCCAAATCTTTAGGGCAAACACAACAGCAGCTAATTCTAAATCATGAGTGGGATAGTTCTCCTCTGTAGGTTTCAATTGGCGCGATGCATAAGCCACAACTTTCCCATCCTGCATCAAAACACAACCTAGGCCTCTCAAAGATGCATCTGTGTATACAGTAAATGGTTTCAGGGGTTTCGAAATAATTAGTACAGGAGCGGTGGTCAATTTCTCTTTCAGAATCTGAAAACTAGTTTCACACTGCTCGCTCCATTCAAAATCTACCCCTTTCCGAGTCAGTCGGGTTAATGGCACAGCTATCTGCGAAAATCCTTGAATGAATTTCCGATAATAGCCGGCCAAACCCAAGAAACTCCTAATCTCGGTGACCGTTCTAGGTCGATCCCAATCTAATACTGCTTCAATTTTCTTTGGGTTAACCACTATCCCTTTCCCATTTACCACATGTCCTAAAAATTTCACTTCTTCTAACCAAAACTCACATTTCTCTAGCTTTGCATACAATTGTTTCTCTTCCAGTATCTGTAACACCGTGTTAAGATGCTGGGCATGCTCTTCGTGAGTCTTGGAATATACTAAGATATCGTCGATGAATACCACAACAAATTGATCTAAATAGGGTCTAAAAATCCTGTTCATATAATCCATAAAGACAGCGGGTGCATTCATCAATCCAAATGGCATCACTAAGAACTCATAGTGGCCGTATCTTGTCCTGAACGTTGTCTTAGGAATATCCTCCTCTCTAACCCTAATCTGGTGGTATCCTGACCTTAAATCTATCTTAGAAAATACAGTCGCGCCTTGCAACTGATCAAAAAAATCATCAATACGTGGCAATGGGTATTTGTTCTTAATGGTCACCTTATTCAATTGCCGGTAATCAATACACAGTATTAAACTCCCGTCTTTCTTCTTTACGAATAAGACCGGAGCTCCCCATGGTGATACACTTGGCCTAATGAACCCCTTCTCCAACATATCTTCAATTTGGACTTTTAATTCTCTCAATTCTGCGGGGGCCATACAATACGGGGTCATAGCTATTGGACCCGCTCCCGAAATCAGGTCAATGGTGAATTCTATCTCCCTAGGTGGTGGCAGTTTACTGATTTCGAAAGGAAATACCTCCGGAAAGTCATTAACGATTGGGATTTGACTTAGTCTATCCTGCAACTCTACCTCAGAGAGATTGAGGGACATATCACCTATCTCACAAGCCCTGTCACTCCCACGTACAGGTACGTTATCCAGATAAGTAATTGTCCCTTCGGAACAATTCAACAAGACCCGATTCCTAGTCAACCAATCCATTCCCAAAATAATGTCGATCCTTGACAATGGTATACACACTAAGTCCACAAGAAACAAAGTATCTTCAATGGTTAAGGGGCAATTTAGGCATATTCGTGGGGACATAGTGGCTTCTCTCAAGGGTGTGGATATGTATAGGTCACAGGGCAGGGTTTGAACAGGTAATCTCATTCTTTCTACGCATGCATCAGCGATAAATGAGTGCGTAGCACCCGAATCAAACAATACTATTAAAGAAAAATTATAAATTTTACCTCTACCCTACATCAAGCCTGAGGACCTATCGACGTTGGCAGCATTCATAATAAAAAATCTCCCTGGAGCTTGTGGTCTTCGGCTACCAGATGTCGGCTGATTCCCTGTGGAAGGGCAGTATCTGGCCATGTGTCCTGTGCCTCCACATCTATAGCATTGCAGAGGAGTCTGATTCCATCAGGGTTGATTTGGATGTCTGGTACCACACTTTGGACAAGGAGTATTATCAGGTCGCCTCCCACTACTACTAGAAGCCCCTGGTTGCAGTTTAAACATACTGCTTCTTACATTCAGATTTCTGGGCGCTTATGCAGGCGGTTCTGTCTGTTGTGTCATATTCTGAGTCTGTTTCTGTTCTAAATTCTTGCTCAAAATTCGGCACTTGTTCACCAGTGTGGCAAAGTCTCGAATCTCCAGGGTAGCTAACTGAGTCTTCATAGGCAAATCGAGGCCTTCTTCTAGTTGCTTCACTTTCCAAGCCTCATCGTAATGCATTCGCAGGTAAGTAGAGAATCTTGATAATTCTTCAAATTGTTTCAGATACTCGTCGAACGGCCTACCTCCCTGGGTGAGTTTCAGGAACTGTGCTTCCTTTGCTTGTTTCACGCTCTCAGGGATATATTGATCCATGAAGACTCTCTTGAAAGATTCCCAAGTCAGTGGAATGCCTCGGCTTTCCATTAATTGTTGGGCATCTGTCCACCAAAGTTCTGCTTCACCTTTCAGCATGTACGTTGCATATGTGACTTTCTGTTCATCGTCGCACTGCAACAACCTGAAAATCTTTTCAATTCCTTTTATCCAAGCTTCCACAGCAGCCGGATCGGAGGCACCTGTAAATGGAGATGGACCTGCTCTCTGGAATTCAATCCATCCCTGATATAGTGGATTCACCTGTTGGGTGGCTCCGTCGTTTCTCGTCTGTCTATCTTCCTGCTGCTGTCTCATTGCATTGGCACTGGTAGTGGCCTAGTCTCTCATTGCATCGGCCATTAATCAGATAGATTCCATCATCTCACGCATGTCAACCTCAGTCTCCATGCTACCACTACCTGACGCACCCTGGCTTCTGTGCCTTGGCCTCCCTCTGGGCCTACGTGTGGCGTCCCTGCTAGATTCTGCCATGCTTATCTGACACAGAAACAAATAGATCAGTCACACAGCAATAGTTAATAGAAGTTCATCAAATTCATTCCATTCATTATCAATTCAAATCAGGTCCTGTCATTCCAAAGTCAAATCAATCAAAACCCTAAAGCTGTAAGCCCAAAGATTTAAAGTCCTAGACCCACTAAACCAGAAGATCCGACAAACAGGGCTCTGATACAATACTTGTAACGACCCCCTAATACATCTTACGCGCTGCTTATCTGATTAGCGGAAGCATATGGGGTATTCTGAATGTTTATTCCCTATGTGGGAACGTCAGGGGATCGCTACTGGTTGAGCGTAACCCAAATAGATTCTCCGTTGTCCATTCGGATTCTGTTCAACCCTGATTCACATGCAGCTAACTAAATACACATACATACATCATCAATAATAACTCTGGGATGAAATCTAAAACTCATATACATGTCACGTCATACGTTCATACACATTTCAATTCAAATCTATAAGTTTACAGCGGTAAATTCTACCAAAAATTCGGCAGAGTTCCTTTGTAATTTGATCGTATCCCAAATATAGAATCACCTGTTTAAAAATCAACAAATACCCAACAACAAAGAAGAAACATAACTAATATAAATCCATACACAGCAACATCAATTCATCACTACAATCCATGGATACTATCTGAAACGTTATATGTACATTCAGTCTAGTCCATACAGAATTTATAAGAAATAGAATCCGATAAATAACAGCGTCATCAAAGTATATATACAAATGATTCAAGCCTAAGCTAATCATCCTCCGGTCTATCCTCAAGTTAACTTCGACTATCGTCTGGGCTCCTGCCCCTGTCCCTGTTCATCTGAGTACACAACCTAATGAGATATGAATCCCAGTAGAATAATTTACAATTTAATTATCATTCAAAAACCAGTTGAATACCCAGCGGTGCGAACACCGAAATCGTCTTCCCGAAATCAATTTGAAAATAGTGGAATACCTTATCTTTAAAATCGTTTAATCACATGGAAATCGCAGCAAGTATACGAAATCATAAAATCAATTTCTTTAAAAATTAGTCATCAAAAATCAAGTGAAATCCCATGCCCTATGTATCTCAGTCCACGTTGGCTACAAATCATTTATGCTTAGAATCTAAATCATCTTCTAATTGCACGTAGTCTAGAGAGAATACCTCTCCTATCGTTGGGTGTGATCCGTAACACCAATCACCCGAATCAAGCCTATATTGTGAGTGTGATCCGTAACACCAATCACTCACTCAAGGACCGGGTGAGAATCAACATCTAGGGCGTCCCCTAGCATGTGCACATACGCCAATTCTCATCCTCATACAGTCTATTCGAACTTACATGCACTCGGTCGGCTATTCCTCAGGGTTCTAGGGTATCACGCCTAAATCACAACGTTTCCCCGTGTAAGTTATCCACCCTTATACTCCCTAAACCTTTCTTAGGGTTGTCCTGATTTAATGCGTAATCCCTAACTCAGTACAGGCTAAATCTGATAAAAATAGTTTCGTTAAAAGCTTCCTGTACGAGGGATACTTAACGGCCGTCCCATACCGGCTATCAAGTACCCAACCCTAAGTAAATCCACCCTAAAGGCATCTAAACTCGATAAACAAGGTGTCTAACATACAATTAGGGTTTTCAGCATACAGGCATGCAATTTTATCCCATCGAAAGCAGCACAAAAATCCATGCAAGTCATCTAAATCTTTTAGGTATTCACTAAATCAATTTTAGGGTTCGGGAAGTGTAAATTATCCTACCTGGTCTCTGAATGCTCTAAATCACTTCAGAATTCCATGCGCCTCGCTTCGAGCCTGATTAATTTCTGGACATCAAATTAAACATTTAGGCTCGCCACGTCATCCAATTTTCAATCCTAAACTCGCTACACGCTACCTAGGTTAATTAATTGCCTAATTACGTTCGGCAGCCATTTCAGTCATATATCATTAGTTTTTAGGAAATCAGACCTTACCACTGTGCTCGGATGATGGAATTCTATGTCACAGTGGTCTCGATTTCTCGGGATGCACGCCCAGAAGCTCCGGCATGACGGCACACGGTGGCGCATGGCAGCGTACGGTGGCGCACGGCGGAGGGGTGCAGTTTGTCTCGAAAATCACACTACGGTGAAGTCCGCAAGCCCAGGAGTCCGAATACGGTGGTGGCACGGCGGTTCACGGCCGTTTGGGCAGTGTTTTCTGGCCACGAACTTTCTCACATGGCGGACGACATTTTGCCTCGATCCGGGCACTTTCGGCCTCCTTTCGACAGTGCCGAGCTACTGGAGGAAGCTGGCAGCTTGGGCTACACGGTGGTGGGGGCGGTGAGGGTCAACGGTGACGGACAGCGGCGATTCGAGCTGGAGAAATTTCGCGCGATGGAGGAAAACATTTTTTCGGCGACTCACTTGCCCGTTGGTGGCCGTGGTTGGTTGCTGGAGGTTGTGGGCAGTGAGGGCTATCGGTTGGTACCCTTGGTGGTGGCCCACGGTGGCTGTAGCGGCCGTTCACGGTGGAGGAAGGAGGAGAGAGAAGCGAGAGAAAAGAGAGAGTGTATGGTGAGGAGAGAGAGTAAAATGAGAGAAATTGAGGGAATTCGCGTAATTTAAAGCCTCCAGGGACGATTCTGACTTTTCCCAGGCCACCTGGGGATGCTTTAGGGTGTCGGCATCGTTCCAGACGTTGACACGCATTTCCATGCAAAATTTTTGACCTTCGTTAACGAAATTAACGCATGAAACTTCTTCTGTCAGTTTCTGATCGCCGGATTGCATTTCTTTCTGTTTGACCATGTTTCTGGCTTCGAATAATATTTCGTTTCGATTTACTATCCTTGAAAGTCATGCCAGGCTTCGTTTAATGAAAATTAGCTTCAAAAATCAAAATTTATCTTTTAAAATCCTTTAAAACTCTTTCAGAATTCTTTCTGTTGTTACACATGGTATCCCTTTTTTTATTTCCTTATTTCATTTTATCATTTGGACGTGTGTATGTACATATATTTATTATGTGTTAATTTTGTCCTTTGCCATGTGTGCTTGTCGTGAGGTTATCTATATGTATATACATTTAGCTTAAATTCTCTCTTTTCTTTGGCAATTTGGCTAGCCTAATGAAAGGATAAAAATTTAAATCAAGTACTTTAATTTTGTGCAAGCTTACCTTCAATATAACTATTTTGGGCCCCTTTAATTATGCAAGTATAATTTTCCCTTCCTTAAGTTAATTCCTTAAATTGATTAGCAAGCAAGCAATTAATTAAATGACACCATTAATTTAGGCTAATTAATTGATGGGGTGTTACAATATGGAAGGAATTTGGAAATTTTCAATCAATAACAAGCTTCGCCAAAATTATCCGCAAGGTTTCCCAAGCAGATCAAAATCCTGCCATTAGATATAACTTAATTTCGAAAAAATTTCAAATTTTAGCTAAAATTTTAGAAAATTTTCCTTAATTCAACTTCAACAAAATTGAAATTTATTTTACCCAATTTAATTTATTTTAAAAATCGGGTTATTACACTAAATCATTGAACATGAATATTAAATCATGGAATTAGAACTTAATAAATTGCTAACCTACCTCAAAGGTGACTAGGATGGGATGATTTTAGCCTTTCCTTGATCCCTCTCTTGCCTTGTGTATATGGCCAATTCGGCTATTCTTCCTTTCTTTCCCTCTTCCTTCGCTTTTCGTCCAAGTGGTGTGTGTATGCGTATGGTTTAAGTGCTCCCTCTTCCTTGCTAGAGTGCACATCTGAGTGTGTGTGGTGTGCGTAGGCTCCCCATGCAAGTTTTTACTTCCTTTTTCCTTTTGGCTATTCGGTATTAGGTGCCACATGTGCATCTCAATTATCTCTCATTCCATTTGCTTGGTGTTCACACCACTCCACTCCTTTTTAATTTTTCTTTTTCCTTTCTCCCTCTTGTGAATTTGGTACATGGGCTATATCAAATGCTACCTTCTCTCTCTTTTTCTTTTATTATTTATAGGTTATGTACATAAAACTTCCAACTTCCATTTCCTCACACTCGATCAATGGGGCTGCATGTTTAGAATCACTTCCTAGCTATATGTGCACTTTCTATGTCTAGCCACATTTATTTTTCTTAATTGTTAAATTAGGACTGCACTAAGTGTACTTTGGGTACACCCCTTTTGCTTGCATTCTCACCTTAAACCCTTTGTCATGCCACCTCTCTCCTACACACATATGGCTATATGTCTTAGGCAAAGCTCACGAGTTTTTCTTCATTTATTCCTATCCTCTTCATGCGTTAACACCAAGGAGGATAAAATGAAGTCATGCAAGCCGTCACCCTCATGCAAGCCATTCATCCATGCATTTTAATTCCCTTAAAAATATGCACCCTTTTTCCTTTTGGCTACTTAGTCACGCAAGGGGGAAGGATGACAATGTCACATGTTGCAAGCTACCATCTTCTTTGGGGTTTGTTTAATTTTTACAAAAACAATGCTGCACCTTGTACCTTCTTACTTACAATTATGGCAATGCCTTTTTATTTGTTACTTCGGATTTCGTTCAACCCTGATTCACATGCAGCTAACTAACTTGAGGAGGCCGAATCTGGGGTCCGTTAGGCAAGACACGGTCATTTGGATGGCATTTTTCAGTAAAGAAGTTGACAGACGTCAAAAACTTCTTTCTCCATTTCAGGAGCGTGGCGACGGCGCACGGCGACTAGAAGCTGGCGAAGGAAGCTAGCAGCTCAGGCTTTCCAGTGGTGGCGGCGGTGTGGTCGGACGACGGAGATCGTGCCTTGGCCTTGAAAACGTGATGGGAAGGAAAAGACAACATTTTTTGGCAACTGTGGTGGTCGTCAGTCGTGGCAGTGACTTGCTGCGGCGTCGGGCTGAGCTAGGGAACCTTTCGGCTGTAGTAGGTGGCCGTAAGTCGACCGGACAGTGGCCAGGCATGGTGAAGGTGGTGGATGGGGTGGTGTGCATGGGAGAAGAGAGAGAGAGAAAAAAATATGGGAAAAATGAGAGAAATGAGAGGGGTTTAAGTATTTAAGGCTCTTAGGGTCATTTTAGTCTTTTTCCTTTCACCGGATCTAATTTTTTGAACGCATCCCTCCGATCTAGGCAAGATTTAAGACGATGTATAAGAAAATTTGAAGATTTTCAAAAGATCGCAAGCGTCGCAAACTTATCTGCAAAAATAAATCCTCCAGCAGATCAAAACCTCGCTATCAGATATCATTAAATTTTAAAATTTTCTCAAATTTTAGCTAAAAATTCAAAAAATATTCCTTAATTCAATTTCAATAAAAATCAGGATTCATTTTACCAAATTTAATTTATTTAAAAAAAATCGGGTTGTTACAAAATTACTATAGCAATAATGAATGCATGAAAATGTGCCTTATAGGGACTAAATACAAGGGATAGTAAAATGATAAAAATAAAATAAATTTTCAATGTCATGATTGCCTAATTTAAATGTAATAAGACACTATAAGAATTTTAATGCATGGCGTTATGAAGTAAAATTATGACCTAGTGAGGTGTGGCTGAAGGTGCTCCATACCCGTGACCTAGTGTTCATGATGATTTCATAAAGGTGGCCAGGTGTCCATGATTCATAAGGTGTGGCCGAAGGTGCTCCACACATGTGATCTAGTGAGGTGTGACAGAAGGTGCTCCATACTTGTGACTTAGTGTTCACGATGATTTTATAAAGGTGGCCAAGTGTCCATGATTCATGTGGTGTGGCCGAAGGTGCTCCACACATGTAACCTAGTGAGGTGTGGCCGAAGGTGCTCCATACTTGTGACCTAGTATTCATAATGATTTTATAAAGATGGCCAAGTATCCACATTTCTTGAAGTGTGACCAAAGATGCTTCACACTTTAAGGCAAGGTAAGTTTTAAGAATGAAATGTATAATTGACCATTGTTGTTTTAGTTCTGTTTTGACGTGTATGATCCCATAAAAAGATGTCCTACTTGAATAAGAATATTTACTTGTATCATATTGACATTTTAATTATCATGCACCGCTTGCCAAGTATGTTTATGTGAATGAACCTATGTTTAAAATCATGGAACTATGGAGAAAATGTTTTTGGTGCTTACACCCTGTTACATATTAGTAGATTTTAACATAATAAATTGCTAAGCTACTGGAAAACTTGTGTTTCTTATGTATATGCTAATATGTATCTGATGTGTCTGATTCTATACATAATTGCATAATATTAATTGTCCATTTTATGAGCAATTTATGTAATTTTATTCTTAAAATCACCTAAGGTTGCTTCATTTTCATTTTCAGGCATTTTATCAAGTCATCGTAAGTAAATGGAGCAATTTGGAGCCTAGACAGCTTTCAGAGCACTCAAAATAGGCCATTTGGACCAATCTGCTTATTGGGCCTTGGCCCAGGCTAATTGGGCCTTGGAATGGCCTTCTTGGGCCTTGAACCTAGCTAGGAAGAGGAGAAAAGGAGCTATACCCAAGTGAAGCAGACAGAGAGCTAGGTGGATTTGAGAGGCAGCGTGAAAATAGTGGAAAAATTGGCATTGAAGAGTACCCAGCATCCTACGCGTGAAAGGAGAGAAAAAGTGAACAATATCATTGCATTGTGAAAAAAAAAAAAAAAAGAATCCATCGTGCAAGAAGCATCATTGATCAGTACTTGAACCATCCACCAGTGAGTGACCCACACCCATCGCGAAGAACCCTAACGCGAGAGAGAGAGACGACCAGAGAATTGCCACCGAGGGAGGCCGACCAGCGACTAGAGAGGCTCCACGGATGGTCCTCCACCGCCTTGCCCATCCGCAGTGCCATTCACAGCGTCCGTAGAGCGAGAGAAAGCTCGCGACCCGTTTCAGGAACTAGACTGAGTTCGAGCTCCTCCGCTTGTTTTCTAGCCGTTCCACTGCCCGTCGTCACCCCCTGCACCTCCAGCAAGTCCTCCATCACCTTCCCTCAGCTCATTGGCCACCGTAACACGGAGGATAGCGAGACCCAAGACTGACCCGAATCGTGACCGATTTCGCGATCCGGTGGAGTTTTCAGCAGGTCCTACCGCCATCCTTCCAAGCTGCCACCGGAATTCAGTCCTCCGTCGACCAGCGCCCCCATCGCGACCTTCCACGCTAGCTCAATCCGCCGATCTAGGCATTTTTTGTTGGGTACCCGTTTGGCTCGGGATCTGACCCGTTTGACTCGGGATTTGACCCATTTTCCTAGGCAGCTTTGGAATTTAATTTTCTAATATTTTTCTGGCAGTTAATCTGTGCATTAACTCTGAAAATCGTGCTAAACTCAATTTAAAAAAAATCAAGCTTAAATTCATTCAGTTTAATTGTTTTCAACAATTCTAGTTATTACATTCTCCCCGCTTAAAAGAAATTTTGTCCCCAAAATTCATACTTGTGAATAGCTCTGGGTATCGTTGTCTCATCTCGTCTTCCTTCTCACATGTCATTTCCTGCGACGCTACATCCTGCCAAAGTACCTTAACCAAAATGATTGCTTTATTCCAGAGTTGCTTAGTCTTAAAGTCAAGAATTTGTACAGGCGTAGATTTATAAGTTAAATTTTCCTTCAATATAGTGGGTTGATTTCCCAGTACATGCGCGGGGTCTAGAACATATTTACGGAGTTACGAGACGTGGAAGACGTCATGCAAATTAGATAGGTATGGGGGTAAGGCAATCTGGTAAGTAACTAGACTGACTCTTTGTATGATTTGGAATGGTCCTAGGAATCTGGGGCTTAATTTCCTGGTCTTTACTTGTCTACTAATACCTGTGGTGGAGGACACTCTCAGGAACACATGTTCTCCCTCATTAAACTCTAAAGGCCTCCTTCTCCTATTAGCATAGGCTTCCTGTCTTTGTTGGGCAGTCCTCATCTTTTCTCTGATCATTTTGATTTGATCAGTGGTCTCCTGTACAATCTCAGGTCCCAACAATGTACTTTCCCCCATTTCTACCCAACTTAGAGGTGACTTACAGTTTCTCTCATATAAAGCAGCAAAAGGTGCCATACCAATGGTAGAGTGATAGCTGTTATTGTATGCAAACTCTATCAAAGGTAGGTGTTTATCCCAACTTCCTTTCTGTTCTAGCACACAAGCCCTCAACATATCTTCTAAAGTTTGGATGGTTCTCTCAGACTGCCCGTCAGTCTGAGGATGATAAGCTGTGCTAAACTTAAGCTGGGTCCCTAATGCTTGCTGTAGGGATTGCCAAAATCTCGAAGTAAACCTAGGGTCTCTATCTGACACTATACCTGATGGTATCCCGTGTAACCTCATAACTTCCCTAAGGTATACTTCGGTCATTTTTTCCATGGAGTATCTCATCTTAACAAGCAAAAAGTGAGCAAATTTGGTTAATCTATCCACTATCACCCAAATGGCATCATAACCAGTTGGTGTTCTAGGTAATCCTACTACAAAATCCATAGTTATTTGATCTCATTTCCTTTCTAGTATCTCTAGTGGTTTTAGTAGCCCTGCGAGTTTCTAATGTTCTATCTTGACCTGTTGACAAGTCAGACAGTCATTCACGTAGTTCATGATGTCCTTCCGCATGCCTGGCCACCAAAAGTTTCTCTTCAAATCTTGATACATCTTGGAAATACCTCGGTGGATAGTATAGTGGCTTTTATGCACCTCTGCTAACACTTTTTCCTTTAGCTACTGATGGTTTGGAATTACTACTCATTTCCTAAACATCAATAATCCATCAAGGGCTAGTCCAAAATCAGGTTGATCTGTATACACTTCCAAGGATTCATCCTCTAGTTGAGCTTGCCTAATTTGCTCCCTCAGATCGCAGGATATCAGGAAGTCACTCATCACTAATCTCTTCGAAAACAAGATTATGTTGAGGTTGAGATTTCTAAAGTCCTCAACTAACCTCATCTCATCTACCATTAGGCTGGCTAATTGTAATGACTTTTGACTTAATGTGTCTGCTACAACGTTAGCCTTCCTTGCATGGTATTTTAATTCGAAATCAAAATCCTTCAAGTACTCTGCCTCATATTTAGTTCCTTTTAATCAAACAAGTACCTAAGGCTCTTGTGATCACTATAAACCTCAAATATAGCCCCGTATAAGTAGTGTCTCAAAATCTTTAGGGCAAACACAACGACAACTAATTCTAAATCGTGGGTAGGGTAGTTCTCCTCTGCAAGTTTCAATTGCCTCGATACATAAGCCACTACTTTTCCATCCTGCATTAAGACGCATCCTAAACCTTTCAATGATGTATCTGTATATACTATAAAGGGTTCTAAGGGTTTCGAGATTATTAATACAGGAGCGGTGGTCAATTTTTCTTTCAAAGTCTAGAAACTCTCTTCACAGTGATCGCTCTATTTAAAGTTTACACCCTTCCGAGTCAACTGGGTTAGTGGCAAAGCTATTTGAGAAAATCCTTGAATGAACTTCCTGTAATAGCCGGCCCAACCCAGAAAACTCCTAATCTCAATGACTGTCTTCGGTCGACCCCAATCTAATACTGCTTCGATTTTCTTAGGGTCTACTGCAATCCCTTCTCTATTTACCATGTTACCTAGAAATTTTACTTCCTCCAACCAAAACTCACATTTTTCCAACTTAGCATATAGTTATTTTTCTTCCAATATCTGTAGCACCGTGCTAAGATGTTGGGCATGCTCTTCGTGAGTCTTGGAATAGACCAAGATGTCATCTATGAATACCATAACAAATTGATCCAAGTAGGGTCTAAAGATTCTGTTCATGTAGTCCATGCAGATAGTAGGCGCATTTGTTAACCCAAACGGCATCACTAGAAACTCATAGTGGTCGTACCTAGTACTAAACGCTGTCTTGGGGATATCTTCTTCTCTAACCCTAATTTGCTGGTATCCCGATCTTAGGTCTATCTTGGAGAATATAGTCGCACCTTGCAATTGGTCAAATAAGTCATCAATCTGTGGTAATGGGTATTTATTTCTAATGGTCACCTTGTTCAGTTGTTGATAATCAATACATAACCTTAAACTCCTGTCTTTCTTCTTTACGAATAGGACAGGAGCTCCCCATGGTGACACACTTGGCCTAATGAACCCTTTTTCTAACAATTCCTCTATTTGGACCTTTAGTTCCCTCAATTCTGCTGGGGCCATTGGATATAAGGTTATTACTATTGGGCTTGTACCCAGAATCAGATCAATGGTAAACTCTATCTCTCTAGGAGGGGGTAGCCTACTCACTTCCAAAGGAAATACCTCCAGAAAGTTGCTAACAATTGGGATTAGGCTAAGCCTTTCCTGCAATTCTACCTAAGAGAGATTTAGGGACATGTCACCTATCTCACATGCTTTGTCACTCCCACATACAGGCACGGTATCCAAGTAAGTAATAGTTCTATCAGAACAGTTTAACAAAACCCGATTCCTAGACAACCAGTCCATACCCAAAATGAAATCGATCCCAGTCAAAGGTATACACACTAGGTCCACAATAAACATGGTATCATTAATGGTTAGGGGGCAATTTAGACATATTTGTGGGGATATAATGGTTTCTCCCAAGGGTGTGGAAATTTATAAATCACAGGGCAGGGTTTGTAAAGGTAAATTTATTCTTTCCACGCATGCGTTAGAAATAAAAAAGTGCAAGGCACCCGAATCGAACAATATTATCAAAGGAAAATTGTAAATTTTACCTCTACCCTGCATCAAACCTGATGAGCTGTCGACATTAGCCGCATCCATAGTAAAGACTCTCCCTGGAGCCTGTGGTCTTCGCCCACCTGGTGTCTGCTAGCTTCCACTTGAGGGGCAGTACTTTGCCATGTGTCCTGTACCACCACACTTGTAACATTTCACTAGAGTCTGACGCCAACAGGTTTGGTTAGGATGTCTGGTCCCATACTTCTGACAGAGAGCACTATTGGGTCGTCTGCTGCTACTTGAAGACCCTGGCTGCGGTTTAAACATCCCGCCTTTCACATTGAGATTTCTAGCTGGTGGTCTCGGCCTGTTACCTATTCTTTGTGTCATATTTTGCTTCTTTTCTATGTTCTTACTCAGGATCCAACATTTGTTCACTAGCACTCCAAAGTCTCTAATCTCAAGCGGGGTAAACTGTGTCTTCATCGGTGGATCTAGGCCCTCTTCCAACTAACTTGCCTTCCAGGACTCATCATAATGCATCCTCAGGTACGTGGAATATCTGGATAGTTCTTCAAATTGCTCCAAATATTCCTCGAATGGTCTACCTCCCTATGTGAGCTTTAAGAACTTTGCTTCCTTGGACTGTCTAACGCTCTCAGGAAAGTATTTATCCATGAACACCCTCTTAAAGGATTCCCAGGTGAGCGGAATACCCTTGCTCTCCATCAGTTGTTGGGCTCCTGTCCACCATCGTTCTGCTTCACCCTTAAGCATGTATGTTGCATATGTTACTTTCTGTTCATCGTCACATTGCAACAGACGGAAGATCTTTTCTATCTCCTTCAGCCATGCTTCCACTGCAGCTGGGTCGGAGGCACCTGAGAATGGGGGTGGACCTACTCTCTGAAATTCAATCCATGAGTGTTCCTATCATTTCTGGTCTGCTTGTCCTCCTGTTGTTGCCTCATGACATTGGTGCTTGTAGTAGCTTGGTCCCTAATGGCGTCAGTCATCATCGGTATAGAATCCATCATCTCTCACATGTTGACGTTGGTCTCCATGCTGCTACTACCTGAGGCACCTTGATTCCTGTGTCATAGCCTTCCTCTTAACCTTTGGGTGTTATCCCTGCTAGGTTCTGCCATGGCTATCTGAAACAGAAAGAAATTGATTAGTATTTAACAACAACAGTTAGCAGAAAATGCTAGATTCATTCCTTTACTTATCAATTCAAGATTAGGTCCTATGTATTCCAGAGTTACGTCAATCAAAACCCTAAAGCTACAAGCCCGAAGATTCACAATCACTTGCCCACTAAACCAAACAACCAACAAACCAGGCTCTGATACCATACTTGTAACGACCTCTTAATCCACAATACACTATCCTCTATCTGCGTAGCAAAAGCATATGGGTTTTCAAAATATGTTTTCACCTTTTCAGGGAACGTCAGGGAATCGCTACCGGTTGAGCGTAACCTAAATAGACTATTTCGTCATCCATTTAAGTTCCATTCAACCCTAAATCAACTGCAGTTACACTAATTACACATGCAATCATCACAATAAACTCTGGAATATTAAAACTAATAACCATAAATAACATATACATCCATTCACATGCATTCCATCAAAAACTCATAATTTTAGTTATAAATTCCTGCCGAAAATCTAACAGAGTTTTCCTTGTAATCTGGACATCTCCCAAATATAGACAGTCACTAATCCAGTGTATACATCAAATAAATCCAGTCCAACAACAGCTAAAATCATCAACAACCAAAAACAACCAATACAATTAATTACATATTACAATTTAAGCCTAGAAACTAAGCTGCTCGTCCGTCTGTTTATCAAGTCTCTGCACAGCTATCTTCTAGGCCCCTGTCCCTGTTCATTTGAGCAAACAACCTCATGAGATAGTTAAATCCCAGTAGAGCAATTTACAGTAAATAAATATTCAAAACTAGCTGAATGCTCAACGGTGCAAGCACCGAAAACAACTCCCATGTTTATTTCGAAAATCAGTGAAATACCTTATCTTTTAAAATCATTAAAATGCACGAAAAATGAGGCAATCGTTCACTGAATATAAAATCTATTTTTCTGAAAATCTGTGATCAAAATCTAATCAAATCCGATGCCCGGTGGTTTTCACATTTACATCCATCACAAGTCTTATATGTTTGCATCTGAATCTATCCGATTGTATGTCATCTTACGAAAGTCAATATTTTATCGTTGGGTGCGATCCATAACACCAATTACCCGAAATTAAGCCTATATTGTGAGTGTGATCTGTGACACCAATCACTCACTCAAGGACTGGGTGAGAATCAACATCTAGGGGGTCCCCTAACATGTGCATATACGCCAATCCTCATCCTCATACAGTCTATTTAAAATTGTAACAGTCCAGTCGCCCACTTGCAGATATTGTCCGCTTTGGTGGTTATCGAGCCACCTCACAGTTTTGTTCTTCCCCTTGTCGAGGGGGAAAACACGTCTACAAGGGAGAGGTATCCACACCCTTATAAGGCATGCTTCGTTCCCCTCTCCAACCGATGTGGGACATTACAAATCCACCCCCCTTAGGGAGCCTAGCGTCCTCGCTGGCACAACGATCTGGGCCCCGGCTCTGATACCAATGTAACAGTCCAGCCGCCCACTTGCAGATATTGTCCGCTTTGGTGGTTATCGAGCCACCTCACGGTTTTGTTCTTCCCCTTATCGAGGGGGAAAACGCGTCTACAAGGGAGAGGTATCCACACCCTTATAAGGCATGCTTTGTTCCCCTCTCCAACCGATGTGGGACATTACAAAAATCACATGCGCACAGTCGACTAGTTCCCAGGGTTCTAGGATATTACACCTAAATCACAACTTTTTCCCGTATAGGTTATCCCCCCTTATACTCCTTAAACCTTTCTTGGGGTCGTCCTAGTTTACTGTGTAATTCCTAACAAATGCAAGCTAAGTTTAATGGAAAATAATACATCTATAAAATCCTCTGAACTCGGGATACTCAACGGCCATCCTATACCGGCTATTAAGTACCCTACCCTAGGTCAACTCACTCCTATGACATCTAAATCCGATAGCCAAGTTGTTCTAACATGAAACAGGTATCTACAGCACACAGGCATGCAATTATACTCATTGAAGGTAGCACGTATTTCTATGCAATCAAATTAAATCATCTAGGTATTCACGGAATCAATCTAAAGTCAAAGGAGCGTAAATTATCCTACCTGATTTTTTTTACTCCTAATTAAGTCTGGGGCGTCCCGTATCCTCGAAATTCGAGTCTAGTTAATTTCCTGGGCAATTAAATCAATGTTTTAGTCCGTTACTTATTCAATTTCACTTTCCTACGTTAAATTACATGTTTTCCTAGGCCGATAAGTTTTCTATATAGGTTTGACATCTAATTCAGTCAAAAATACATTAGATTAGGGCAATTTATATCATATTGAGGGTTCCGAAAGGTGGGAATTTGCTTTTGGAGTCTTTCTGGATTCTCCAGTGGTGGCGTATGGCGGCTCACGGCAGCACACGACGGAGAGGTACCGCCGAGGCCAAAATTTACACCAGAGTGAAGCCCTCAAGATGTAGAGTCCAAATATGGGGTTGGCGAGGCGGTTCTTGGTCGTTAAGGTGGCATTTTCTGGCAGAAAAATTCCACGCACGGCAGACAAAAAATTTCTCGATTTGAGCGCATGGCGGCTCCATTCGGTAGCTGAGAGCTGTGGGAGGAAGTTAGCAGCTCGACCTTCCCAATGGCATGGGCAGTGACGGCAAACGGCGCCAAACGGAGGAGATCACAATGGCGCAAGGATTTCTCGATGGAGGAGGAAAATTGGCTTTTTCGACAACGGTGACGACTGTTGGTGGCTATAGGTGGTTGCTGGAAGTCGAGGGTGGTGAGCTGCATCGATTGGTAGGCCGAACAGCGGCCTAGGGCGACGGTGGTGGTCGCGCGCGGTGGTGAGGGGAGAAGAAAGAAGAGAGAGAAAGTAGAGGGAAGAGAGAGAGAATTTGCAAAATGGAGGAAAATTGTGAGATTTTAGAAAATTTAAAGCCTCTAAAGGCAATTTGGTCTTTTGTCACATCACCCGGGGAAACTTTCGGATGTCATCTTCAATCCAAACAAGGGCACAAGTTCCCATGCAAGAGATCTGGCCTCCGTTTACGAATCTAAAGTCCGATACTCTGCTTGTCAATTTCCTATCATCGGGTTGCGTTTTCTTTCATTGGATCAGGTTTCTAACTCTGAAAAATTTCTCGGTTTCAACCGTTAACTGTGAAAATCATGCCGAACTCAATTTAAACGAAATCAAGCTTAAATTCATTTAGTTTAATTGTTTTCAACAATTCTGGTTATTACAATTTTTTTGTATATTTATTTCATTTTCTTCCTCTATATATCCTATTGTTATTTTTCCTAATGCCTTTTTTATATGTTCTAAATTTTCTTCTTCTAATCCCATCCTTTCTTCTATCTTATCTTGTTCTTTATTTAATTCTTCTTCCAACACTTGCATCATATTAATTTCCTTATCCTGTTTTTTAGTTAATTTTTCTAGTTCTAACATAATATCTTTTTCTAATTTTTCACATGCTATTTTTGCTACATCTTTTTCTTTATTTTCTTTATTATTTTTGGTTTTATTTTTTAATGTTATTATTTCTTCAAATATTGTCCATAAATTATTATTTATTATTTCTTGTCCTTTTTATATTTTTTCAGTAATTATTCTAGTTTCATTTACATGTTCATTTAAACTCTTTGTTGTCTTATTTTGTTCTTTATTAACTATAGTTTCTTCTATAATTCTTATCATGTTTACTTCTTTTTGTTCTTTTATTTCTATTAAAGAATCTTTTATTCCTAAAACTTCTTGTATTTTTCCTATATCTTTTCTTGTACTTATTAATTCCTCCTTTAATTCATATAACTTCTATCTAATAGTTTTACTATTTCTTTTAATCTTTTTATTTTATGATTTGGTTCTTTATTTTCTATAATCTTTTTAGCTTCTTTAGGAATTCTTTCTAAAGTTTCATCTAAATCATAAATTTCTAAGTCATTTTCTATATTATTATTTATATAACATCCTAATTGTTTCATAATATATATATATATATTTAACCAGTTTATTTGATTAAAAGTATGGTCTCCATCTCCTCCTAAGATAAATGGAGTTGCTATTAAAGGAATTTCATTATTAGGGGGTATATATGAACTTCTTGGTATTTTATCTTCTTCTAAGGTATATATTCTAGGTTCTTTTTTTTCAATGAATACATAATTTTTTCACAGTTAATCGAATATTTAAGTATATAATAAGATTCTAACAGATTATAACAGATTATGACAAATATAAAAAAGTATAGGAAATTAAGGTTTAATAATTCCTTCTATTCTAATTATCCTCAAGCTCTGATACCATTTTCTGTCAACTGGTATAAGAGTATTTTGGCTCAAGAAAATATTTTATATTTCATAATTTAGGATAGGGGATTGATTAGAAGAAGGTCGGGTTATAGAAGGAACTCTGCCCTCTTTCATGCAGAGGATATTTTATTATGCTATATCATAGCACAACCTTCCGCCTTTAACCTTATCAGCACAACCTTCCTTTGTTTTCTACAAGAGGTGTAATTTATTCATAATTATTAATTATAATATATTTTAAAGAAACAAAATAATCTTATACAATAACAAACGAGGATCATATCATAAGTAATTAGAATATCAGAAATTATATACCTTTAATTTCCTATAGGGAGTTTAGAACTCTATACCTTAATCTCCTTGCAAATATTTATATTTGATGAAGATAAGAAATTTACTCTGAAAATATTCTAAAGATTTTTATTGATAATGGAAGGGTTACAAGTTACAAGAGAGCTCTTGGGTATCAGAGAATAACTCAGAGAACTCAAGACAAAAAGGTTTTAGAAGTCGTTTGTTGCTAAATGAAATTACATGACTTTATAGGCAGAGGCATTCCTCTCCTATTATTAATCTTATCCTACAATACTATTCCTCTTTTGACAAAGTTAGCCAATAATTTCTACTTTTTGACAATTTTGCAAATAATTGAAATTACTTTTGAAAAAGTAAAGATTCCTTTGTCCTTTGTCTACTTTTTACGATTGCATGATTCTTCTTATTTAGCTACCTTTGCCAATAATTCATCTTTATGTATTTTATTTCTGTTAATTTCTGTCTAGCTATCTAATAGATGTAGGGGGCTTAATTTTTTCTTCTTCTTTACAATATTTGTAATGATGATGTGAATACTCAGCAAGTCTCTAGCAGATTCTTCTCTTAGTTTCTTTAATATGTTCCATATTGTTATTTTTTATTCTGTCATAGAACATATTGAACTAGCAAGTGTAACGACCCCCTAATACAACATACATTATCCTCTATTAGTCTAGCAAAAGCATATGGGTCCTTGAAATGGTTATTCCCAACGTGGGAATGTTAGGGGATCGCTACTGGTTGAGCGTAACCCAAATAGACTTCCCGTTGTCTATTCGGATTCTGTTCAACCCTAATTCACCTGAAACTATGCTAATTATACATACATACATCATAGATTACTCTGGAATGAAAACTAATATCCATACATACGGCATACAATCATTTAATGCAAATTCTAACTTAATTACATAGGTTACAACGGTCAACCCTACCAAAAATCCAACAGAGTCTCCTCTGTAATTCAGACATATACAAAGTACAACAGTCATCCAACTTATACATATACAGCCAGTCCAATAACCACAGCAAGCAAAAATTATAGAACTAATATATAACATCATCAATAAACACATATATATACAATTCAAGCCTAGACTGAGCTTCTCTTCTGTCTATCACCAAGTCATCGTCCAGCTAACGTCTAGGTTCTTGTCCCTGTTCCTGTTCATTTGAGTAAACAACCTGGTGAGATATAAAATCCCAGTAGAATAATTTATAGTTCAAATAAAATTCAAAATCTGGTTGAATACTCAGCGGTGCAAGCACCGAAAATAACTTGCCGAAATTAGTTCGAAATCAGTGAAATACCTTTTCTTTAAAATCAATTTATCACATGGAAATCACGGCAAATACTCACAATCATAAAAATCCATTTCTTTGAAAATCAATAATCGAAATCAGGTTAAATCCCATGCCCAGTGTATCTAAATCCATATAGGCCACAAGTTCTCTGCGACCAAATCTAAATCGTCTAATTGCACGTCATCTAGAGAGATTACCTCTCTTATCGTTGGGTGTGATCCGTAACACCAATCACCTGAATCTCGCCTATGTCGTGAGTGTGATCCATAACACCAATCACTCACTCAAGGACCGGGTGAGAATCAACATCTAAGGAGTCCCCTAGCATGTGTACATACGCCAATTCTCATCCTCATACAGTCTATTCGAACTCACATGCTCACAGTCGGCTATTCCTCAGGGTTCTAGGGTATTACGCCTAAATCACAACGTTTCCCCGTATAGGCTATCCCCCCTTATACTCCTTAAACCTTTCTTAGGGTCGTCTTGATTTATCGCGTGATCCCTAACACAGTACAGGCTAAATCTGGTAAAAATAATCTCATTTAAAAACTCCCTGTACTTGGGATACTTAATGGCCGTCCCATACCAGCTATCAAGTACCCTACCCTAAGTAAACCCGTCCTAATGGCATCTAAACTCGATAAACAATTCATCCAACATGAAAATGGGGTTTTCAGCACACAGGCATGCAATTTAGTCCATCAAAAGCAGCACACAAATCCATGCAATCAAATCTAATCGTTCAGGTATTCACTAGGTCAAATCTAGAACTCAGGAAGCGTAAATCATCCTACCTGGTCTCCTGTTGCTCCAAATCAATACAGAACTTCACGAAATCCTAGATTTCGAGCCAATTTAATTCCTTGAACATTTACACGAATATTTAAGCTCGTCACGTCATCTGTTTTACGATCCTAAGTTCGATTACCCTATTACCTAGGTCAATTTATTTCCTAATCGCGTTTGGCAGCTGATTTAATCAAAATTCATTAGTTTTTGGGGAATCAGACCTTACCAGTGTTGTCGGATGATAGAAATCTATTCCGGGGTGGTCTCGGTGTCTCCCGATGTATGTCCAGATTCTCCGACATGGCGGCGCACAGCAGCGTATGGCGGAGGGGTTGATTGGCCTCAAAATTTACACCACGGTGAAGCCCGCAAGACGAGGAGTTTGAATATGGTGGTGGCGCGGCGGTTCACGGCCGTTTGGATGGCATTTTCTAGCCCCGAAGTTTTATGCATGATGGACAAAAAATGCCTCGATCCGGGCGCGTCAGACCTCTGTTCAACATCGGTGAGCTGGTGGAGGAAGCTAGCAGCTAAGGCTACACGCTGGTGGTGGCGGTGACGGCTAATGGTGGCTGATGGCGGCAATCTCAACTGGCGAAAATCTCATGTGATGGAGGAGAAAAACACCATTTTCCAGCAACGCTGGCGGCCGTGGGTGGCTGCTAGAGGTCGAGGGTGGCGAGGGGAGTCGATTGGTATGCCAGGTGGTGGCTCACGGTGGCAGCACACGGTGGAGGAAGGAGGAGAGAGAGGAGAGAGAAAATAGAGAGAGGAGAGAGAGAGAATTGTGACAAATGGCGGGGTTTCGAGAAATTTAAATCTTCTGAGGGCGATTCTGACTTTTTTCGGACCACCCGGGGAAACTTTAGGATGTCATCTTCCATCTAGACATTGGCACGAGTTCCCATGCAGTAATTTTTGCCTCCGTCTATGCAATTGAAGCATGAAACATCTTCTGTCAGTTCCTAATCACCGTATCACGTTTCTTTCCATTCGATCGTGTTTCTGACTTCGAACGGCCTTCCGTTTCAAACCGTCGTCCTCAAAAGTCATGCCAAGCTTCGCTTACATGTATTTATCATAAAAATTAGGTTTTATCTTTTAAAAATATTTCCTTTTATTACAGCGAGCCTGTCTACTATTTTTTCCAATTGAGTATATACATGTAATAGTGCTAGTGAAGTAAGTCCATTGGGCTTTATCACATCATAATGTCCTGTTCATTTCTGAAAAAATAATTTCCATCTCCTGAGCCCTAATTCTGGTAATATTCTCATCAAACTCTTCCTTCCATAATGGTTCCTTTTCTTCTTCTTCAAATTCAAAAGGCTTCTTAGTAGTTCCAAATTTAATCAAATTAATTAGAGGATAATATATTTTCTGGTGTAATTTCTGCTACAATAGAATAAAATCTAATATAGATAGAATATTGGATAGTAATATTATAATAATAGGCTACAGCTTCTTGAATACTTTTGGGAAGTTGGCTTAATTCTGATAGATTATTGGATTGATATATACAGTGAGTAAGTCCATAGCTATACAAGGTGTTTACTAATTGAAGACTGGTTCTAGAAAAAATAACAGCTTTATTTATGGCATAATGAGAGATATATTTAAGAGTAGGGGCAACAATTTTTTTTTAGTTTAATCTTTCAATAAGGAGCTCAAAATATTCATATTGTTCTTTTTATTTGGCTGAGCTAGAAGGACTTCTTAAATTCTTGGTGGATTAATTTTTTGAGGTATAGAAGATTGAACTATTTTTTTTCCTTTTACTATAGAAGAGTAAGTGGGTTTGGTTGGGCTTTGGGTTCTTGGTTTTTCTAAGGCTTGGTTACATATTAGCTGGCCTATTTGTTGAGAAAAAATATTTAAGCTTGATATTGGGATATTAGAGGACTGACTAGAAGTCTTCTCTTTACTAATCTCATTAACATGATCAATGAGATTATTTAATGTTTAACTTAATTGGGTTATTGAATAGGAAAAATTATTCAGCTGGCTAATTGTTTAGAATTGAATATAACTCATATTCATCTCTAAAATACTTAATCTCATACATATTTGTTCTATACTAATCTGATTACTTGTATCTGCCCTTTTTGAGCTATTCATCTAATTAGTCATCCTGGATGTATCCATCCTTGCTTAAATAATCAGCATTAAGATTATTTTTTCCTTTCACATATTCGACATCATAATCATAATAAGAAATATCAGCTTGCCACTTAATTAACATTTTATTTGAAAGTTTATTTATTCTAATTCCTTTATTTAATCAATGTTTCACTTAAGTATTATCTTTTCTAATGGTAACCTTTATATTAACAATAAATAATTCAAACTTTTCTACTATTTTTACTACTGCAAAAAATTCTTTCCAATTTGAATGATACTTGGTTTGACTTTTATTAAATTTTTCACTAGCATATCTAGCAATTATTTCTTCATTATTTTTATTTTCATGGTATAATGTTGCTCTCCAATAATTTTTTGAAGCATCATCATATATAATCCATTTAATATTTTCTTCTGTAGGGATTATTAGTTTTGGTAAGTCTTTACATAATTTCTTTAATTTTTTATTACTTTATCATTATCACTATTCCATACCCATTGTGTCTTTTCTCCAGCTAATTTATATATACTAGCAGTATACATGGCTAAATGTGGGATAAAATTTCTAACTTGATTTATAAGTCCTAAAAATGATTCTAGATCTTTCTTATTTTTTATTTGTCTGAATTCTAATACTTTTTTACTTATATGTTCTTGTAATTCTACTCCATTTTTTGATATATAATTGCCTAAAAATCCTATTCTTTCTTTTCTTAATTCTACTTTTTTAGGTAATATATTTAATCCTTTTATTTCTATTAATTCTATAAACATAATCTTCATGTTCTTCTTCATTTCTTGAAAATATTAATATATCATCTATATATATAACTGAAAAATTTCTAATCAGTAATAATAGTTTTGAAACATATTCTTGAAATATTCCTGAACTATAATTAAATTTTATTGGTAAAACATTCCATTCATATAATCCTTCTGATGTTAAGAAGGCTATGTATTTTCTACTATCTTCTTTTAGTTTTATCTTAAAAGAACCTGATTTACAATCAAATTTACTAAATATTTGTTTTCCTTTTATTAAATTAAATAATAAGTCTATTTTTGGTATTAGATATCTATTTCTTACAGCTGTTTCATTCAATTTTTCATAATTAATAACTAATCTACTTTTTCCTCTTTGTTCTTCACTATACTTAATAATTATCATTGTTGGTGATGCATAATTTGATCTACTTTCTCTTATAAGGTCATAATTTTTTATTTCTTCTATATGTAAAATAAATTATTTTTTGTCTTATTCTATCTAAGGGTAAGGTTTACTATTTGTTTCTTTACTATAATCTAATAATTCTATTTTTGCTAAGGGATTTCAGAAGAAGATAGTTAAATAGAGTATGAAATAAACATGATGGAGGGAGAAAGTAGTAGTCAAAATATAAAAGAAAATGAATATGATCAAAATGAAGAAATTAGACATTCAGAACAAGGTATAGTAGAAAAGAGAATGTTGTTTAGTCAAAAATAATATAATAAAATTAGAGGAAAGGAATTATACTTAACACCAAATTAGTTAAGAAATCATAGTACAATAGATCAATTAGGAAAAATGATAAAATCAAAGAAAAAAGAAAAATATGCTTGCGTAGTATTACAAAATAAACACCCAATACAAGCAACCCATACTAAAGGAGTACTAAGAATACCCTTAATAAGTAAGTCTTTAATATAAAATGAAATTCAAAATCTAGATATAAAAGATGAAATAATATAAATATATATACCAAGAATACAATTATTAGTAAAAGCTTATTTTAGATTAGGAATAGATACACCTATAGAATTACTAATAACTGATAATAAAATAATAGATAGTATATCAAATAGTATAATATGAGCATTAAATGAAAATTTAATATATCAAAAACTAAAATTTACATTAAACACTAATTTTGCAATATCTAGATTTGAAATGAATATGAATAGAATATTAGTAATTTATCATAAATTGAGAGGAATAAAAATGCCACCAAGAAGTAGGATAATTAGTATAACTATCTTCTTGAATTCTATAAGGTTTTACTTTATCAAAAACATCTAATCCTAATATAATTTTATAATTTTGGTTATTATTTATTTCTGAATCTACTAATAATTTTATTGTTATCATATCTCTTTTATTAAATCTTATTATTTTTTGGGCATAAGTTTTCTCTTGTTTTATTTCCAAATTATTGTCAGTATATTCTAATTGTATCATACTTATTTGGTTTAAATATATTAAGACTATTATTTCTTTTCATATTCCTTCTTTTTTAATTTCTAATAAAACATAATTCTTATTATTTCTTGTTAAATCTACTTCTGGTATGTTTCTACTTAATTCTACTAAATTTGTTAAAGGTATTTTTGGTAATCCTTCTTATTATTTAATTAAAAAAGAAGGAATATGGAAAGAAATAATAACCTTAATAGATTTAAACTAAATAAGTATGATACAATTAGAATATACTGACAATAATTTGGAAATAAAACAAGAGGAAACTTATGCCAAAATAATAATAAGATTTAATAAAAGAGATATGATAAAAATAAAATTATTAGTAGATTTAGAAATAAATAATAACCAAAATTATAAAATTATATTAGGATTAGATTTTTTTTGATAAAGTAAAACCTTATAGAATTTAAGAAGATAGAATATTAATTATATTAGAACAACAAGCAGTGATATTAGAAAAAATAAGATTGATATAAATGAAGTTTTATTATATTCTTGTAAGATTTAATTATAAAAAATATCAATTTATAAAATATCATGCTATGATAGACACAGGAGCTAATATAATAACAGTAAAATATAATGTATTACCAATCAAATTATAAAAATAAAAAATAAAAAATAAAAAATTATTAGAATGACTAGTGCAGAAAAGAAGTACATATAATAGAATTATTAGCCAAAGATGTATCAATACAAATAGGAGATTAAGAACTTAAAATATTAAATTTATATCAATATAATGAAAGAACACTGGATATATTATTAGGAATGGATTTTTTAGAACAACATATGTCATTACATTTTACATACAAAGCTTTAGTATTAACAACCCCATATAAACATGAAGTCTGGGCAATTAGAATTAATAATCCTTATAATAGAACAAATACAGTATTTAGAAGAAAAAAAAGAAGAAAATGAAATTCAATTTATACCAGAAAAAGTAATGATGAATATACAAGAAAAAATTATAGAACAAAGATTAATTGAAAACTACAATGATAATCCATTAGTGCATTGAGAGAAATCAAAACCTTTAGCAAAAATAGAATTATTAGATTATAGTAAAGAAATAAATAGTAAACCTTACCCTTGGACAGAACAAGACAAAAAAAAAATTTATTTTACATATAGAAGAAATGAAAAATTATGACCTTATAAGAGAAAGTAGATCAAATTATGCATAACTAGCAATGATAGTTATTAAGTATAGTGAAGAAAAAAGAGGAAAAAGTAGATTAGTTATTAATTATAAAAAAATTGAATGAAATAGTTGTAAGAAATATATATCCAATACCAAAAATAGACTTATTATTTAATTTAATAAAGGGAAAAAAAATATTTAGTAAATTTGATTGTAAATCGAGTTTTTTTCAGATAAAACTAGAAGATAGTAGAAAATACACAGCCTTCTTAACATCAGAAGGATTATATGAATGAAATGTTTTACTAATGGAATTTCATAATAGTCCAAGAATATTTCAAGAATATATTTCAAAACTATTATTATCAATTAGAAATTTTGTAGTCATATATATAGATGATATATTAATATTTTCAAGAAATGAAGAAGAACATGAAGATCATGTTTATAGAATTAATAGAAACAAAAGGATTAAATATATCAACTAAAAAAGTAGAATTAAGAAAAGAAAGAATAGGATTTTTAGGACATTATATATCAAAAAATGTAGTAGAATTACAAGAACATATAAGTAAAAAAAGTATTAAAATTTAGACAAATAAAAACTAAGAAAGATCTACAATCACTTTTAGGACTGATAAATTAAGCTAGAAATTTTATCCCACATTTAGCCAAGTATACTGCTAGTATATATAAATTAGTTGGAGAAAAGACACAATGGGTATGGAATAGTGATAATGATAAAGTAATAAAAAAAATTAACGAAATTATGCAAAGACTTACCAAAACTAATAATCCCTACAGAAGAAAATATTAAATGTATTATATATACTGATGCTTCAGAAAATTATTGGGAGCAGCATTATACCATGAAAATAAAAATAATTACTAGATATGCTAGTGAAAAATTTAATGAAAGTCAATCCAAGTATCATTCAAATTGGAAAGAATTTTTTGCAGTAGTAAAAGCAGCAGAAAAGTTTGAATTATTTATTATTAATACAAAGGTTACCATTAGAACAAATAATACTCAAGTAAAACATTGGTTAAATAAAGAAATTAGAACAAATAAACTTTCAAATAAAATGTTAATTAAGTGGCAAGCTGATATTTTTTTATTATGATTATGATGTTGAATATGTGAAAGGAAAAAATTATCTTATTATTGATTATTTAAGCAGGGATGGATACATCCAAGATGACTAATTAGACGAATAGCCCAAAAAGGGAAGATACAAGTAATTAGATCAATATAGAACAAATATCTATGAGATTAAGTATTTTAGAGATGAATATGAGTTATATTCAATCCCAAACAATTAGCTAGCTAAATAATTTTGTCAATTCAATAACTCAATTAAGTCAAACATTAAATAATCTCATTGATCATAAATGAGATTAGTAAAGAGAAGACTTCTAGTCAATTCTCTAATATCCCAATATCAAACTTAAATATTGTTTCTCAACAAATAGCCTAACTGATATTTAACCAAGCCTCAGAATGTAACGACCCCCTAATCCACAATACACTATCCTCTATCTGCGTAGCAGAAGCATACAGGTTTTCAAAATAGTTTTTCACTTTTCCCTTTTCAGGGAACGTTAAGGGATCGCTACTGGTTGAGCGTAACCCAAATAGACTTTTCCGTCATCCCTTCGGATTCTATTCAACCATAAATCAAATGCAGCTATACTAAATACACATGCAATCACCACAATAAGCTCTGGAATATTAAAACTAATAACCATAAATCACATATACATCCATTCACATGCATTCCAACTTAATACTCATAATTTCAAACATTAATCCCTACCGAAAATCCGACAGAGTTTCCCTTATATTCTGAACATCTCCCAAATACAAATAGTCAATAATTCAGTAATACATCTAACAGAATCCAATCCAACAACAGATAAAATCATCAACAGCTAAAAATAACCAATACAATTAATTACATATTACAATTCAAGCCTAGAAACTAAGCTGCTCGTCCGTCTGTTTATCAAGTCTCTGCCCAGTTATCTTCTAGGCCCCTGTCCCTGTTCATCTAAAAAAACAACCTCATGAAATTGTTAAATCCCAATAGAGTAATTTATAGTAAATAAATATTAAAAACTAGCTGAATGCTTAGTGGTGCAAGCACTGAAAATAACTCCCATGTTTATTTCGAAAATCAGTGAAATACCTTATCTTTTAAAATCATTAAAATGGTATGGAAAATGAGTGAAATCATTCAATGAATAAAAAATCTATTTTTCTAAAAATCTATGATCAAAGTCTAATCAATTCCAATGCCCGGTGGTTTTCACATTCACATCCATCACAAGTCTTATGTGACTGTATCTAAATCCGTCCAATTGCATGTTATCTTACGAAAGTCAATCTTTTATCATTGGTTGTGATCCATAACACCAATCACCCGAAATCAAGCCTATATTGTGAGTGTGATCCGTGACACCAATCACTCACTCAAGGACCGGGTGAGAATCAACATCTAGGGCACATCCCCTAGCATGTGCATATACGCCAATCCTCATTCTCATACAGTCTATTCGGAATCATATGCACACAGTCAACTAGTTCCCAGGGTTCTAGGATATTACACCTAAATCACAATGTTTCCCCGTATAGGTTATCCCCCCTTATACTCCTTAACCCTTTCTTAGGGTCGTCTTGGTTTATCGTGTAATCCCTAACAAATGCAGGCTAATTCTGATGGAAAATAATACATTTATAAAATCCTCTGCACTTGGGATACTCAACGTCCATCCCATACCGGCTATTAAATACCCTACCCTAGGTCAACTCACTCTTATGGAATTTAAATCTAATAGCTAAGTCGTTCTAACATGCAACAGGCATCTACAGCACACAGGCATGCAATTATACTCATTGAAGGCAACATACATTTCCATGCAATCAAATTAAATCATCTAGGTATTCACGGAATCAATCTAAAGTCAAAGGAGCGTAAATTACCCTATCTAGTTTTCATTTGCTCCTAATTAAGTCTGGGGCTTCCCGCATCCTCAGAATTCGAGTCTAGTTAATTTCCTAAGCAATTAAATCAATGTTTTAGTCCGTTACTTATTCAATTTCACTTTCCTACGTTAAATTACACGTTTTCTTAGGCCGAT
This sequence comes from Senna siamea, assembly GCA_031216115.1. Lineage (NCBI taxonomy): Eukaryota > Viridiplantae > Streptophyta > Magnoliopsida > Fabales > Fabaceae > Senna > Senna siamea. The sequence goes on along the minus strand of CM062355.1, from coordinate 10,161,713 downwards.
AGGTTTTCTATACAGGTTCAGCATCTAATTCAGTCAAAAATACATTAGATTAGGCAAATTTAGATCATATCGGGGGTTCCAAAAGGTGGGAATTTACTTTTGGAGTCTTTCTGGCTTCTCTGGTGGTGACGCACGGTGGAGCACAGCAACACACAATGGCTCACGTTGGCGCACGATAGAGAGGTACGGTAAAGGTCAAAATTTACACCAGAGTGAAGCCCTCAAGATGAGAAGTCCAAATCTGGGGTTGGCGCGACGGTTCTCATCCGTTAAGGTGGCATTTTCTAGCAACAAAGTTCCATGCACGACGGACTGAAAATTCCTTAATCCGGCCGCGTGGCGGCTCCATTCAGTGGCTGCGAGCTATGAGAGGAAGCTGGTAGCTTGGCCTTCCCATGGCGTAGGCGGTGACGATAAACAGCATCGGATGACGAAGATCATGGTAGAGCAAGGATTTCACAATAGAGGAGAAAATTGGCTTTTTCCGGTGACGGTGGCGGCCGTTGATGGCTGTGGGTGGTTGCTGGAAGTCGATAGTAGTGAGCTGCATCAGTTGGTAAGTCAGAGGGCGGCCTGGGCAGCAATGGTGGCCGCGCGCGGTGGTGAGGGGAGGAGAGAGAAGAGAGAGAAAGTGGAGGGAAGAGAAAGAGAGAATTTGCAAAATAGAGGAAAATTGTGAGATTTTGAGAAATTTAAAGCCTCCAGGGACAATTTGGTCTTTTGCCACATCACCTGGGGAAACTTCTGGATGTCGTATTCAATCTGGACAAGGGCACGAGTTACCATGCAAGAGATCTGGCCTCCGTTTATGGATCTGAAGTCTGATACTCTGTCTGTCAATTTCCTATCGCCGAGTCGCGTTTTCTTTCATCGGATCAGGTTTCTGACTCTGAAAAATTCCTCTGTTTCAACCATTAACTTCAAAAATCGTGCTAAACTTAATTTAAAAAAAATCAAGCTTAATTTCATTCAGTTTAATTATTTTCAAAAATTCTAGTTATTACACAAAAAAACCAGAACCCTAAGCCCAACCAAACCCACTTACTCTTCTACAGTAGAAGGAAAAGAAATAGTTTAATCTTCTATATCTCAGAAAACTAATCCACCAAGAATTCAAAAAAGCCCATCTAGCTCAACCAATTTAAAAGAACAATATGAATATTTTGAGCTCCTCATTGAAAGATTAAACTAAAAAAGAATTGTTGCTCCTACTCTTAAATATATCTCACATAATGCCATAAATAAAGCTGTTATTTTTCTTGAAACCAACTCTTGTAACACCCCATCAATTAATTAACCTAAATTAATGGTGTAATTTAATTAATTGCTTTCTTGCTAATCAATTTAAGGAAGGGAAAATTCTACTTTCATAATTAAAGGGGCCCAAAATAGTTATATTGAAGGTAAGCTTGCACAAAATTAAAGTACTTGCTTTAAATTTTTATCCTTTCATTATGCTAGCCAAATTGCCAAAGAAAAGAGAGAATTTAAGCTAAATGTATATACATATAGATAACCTCATGGCAAGCACAATCACAAGTGAGGGAAGGTGGCATGAAGTAAGCTAAAAGGGAGTGCAGAATTTCTATTTTAATTTTTGTAATAAGAAGTTCATGAAGGGAAGAAGGATACTGTAACGACCCCTTAATACAACATACACACTCATAGCGGAAGCGTATGGGTTTTCCAAATAGTTATTCCCGATGTGGGAACGTCATGGGATCGCTACTGGTTGAGTGTAACCTAAATAGACTTCCCTTTGTCCATTCGAATTCCGTTCAACCCTAATTCACCTACAGCTATGCTAATTATACATGCATACATTATAAATTACTCTGGCATGAAAACTAAAATCCATACATATGGCATACAATCGTTAAATGCGAATTCTAACTTAATTATCGCAAGTTTACAACGATAAACCCTACCAAAAATCTGACCGAGTTTCCTCTGTATCTCGAACATATCCATAATACAACAGTCACCTGTTTACAGATATACAACCAGTCTAATTACAACAGAAAATATAAATGACAGAAGACCAATATACATCAACATCATCGAAATATATACAATGCAATTCAAGCCTAGACTAAGCTTCTCTTCTGTCTATCACCAAGTCATTGTCCGGCTAACGTCTAGGTTCCTGTCCCTGTTCCTGTTCATCTGAGTAAACAACCTGGTGAGATATAAAATCCCAGTAGAATAATTTAAAATTCAAAATTTGGTTGAATACTCAGCGGTGCGAGCACCGAAAATAACTTCCCGAAATCAGTTCGAAATCAGTGAAATACCTTATCTTTAAAATCATTTTATCACATGGAAATCGCGACAAATACTCAAAATCATAAAAATCCATTTCTTTGAAAATCAGTAATCGTAATCAGATTAAATCCCATGCCTAGTTTATCTAAATCCATCTTGGCCACAAATCCTCTGCGACCAAATCTCAAATCGTCATCCAATTGCACGTCATCTAGAGAGATTACCTCTCTTATCGTTAGGTGTGATCCGTAACACCAATCACCCATATCTCGCCTATGTTGTGAGTGTGATCCATAACACTAATCACTCACTCAAGGACCGGGTGAGAATCAACATCTAGGGCATCCCCTAACATGTGCACATATGCCAATTCTCATCCTCATACAGTCTATTCGAACTCACATGCTCACAGTCGGCTATTCCTCAGGGTTCTAGGGTATTACGCCTAAATCACAACGTTTCCCCGTGTAAGCTATCCCCCCATATACTCCTTAAACCTTTCTTAGGGTCGTCCTGATTTATTTTGTGATCCCTAACGCAATACAAGCTAAATTTGAGAAAAATAACATCATTTAAAAACTCTCTGTACTCGGGATACTTAACGGTCGTCCCATACCAGCTATCAAGTACCCTATCCTAAGTAAATCCATCCTAAGGGCATCTAAACTCGATAAACAAAACATCTAACATGTAATTAGGATATCCAGCACACAGGCATGCAATTTAGTCCATCGAAAATAGCACGTAAATCCATGCAATAAAATCTAATCGTTCAGGTAATCACTAGGTCAAATCTAAGACTCGGGAAGCGTAAATCATCCTACCTGGTCTCCTCTTGCGTGCCAAATTAGAACTTCATGAAATCCCAGTTTTCGTGCCAAATTAATTTCATGGACATTTACATGAATATTTAAGCTCATCACGTCATCCGTTTTACGATTCTAAGTTCGATTACCCTAATACCTAGGTCAATTTATTTCCTAATTGCATTCGGCAACCAATTCAATCAAAATTCATTAGTTTTTGGGAAATCAGACCTTACCAATGTTGTCAGATGATGGAAATCTATCCCGGGGTGGTCTCGGTTTCTCCCAGTGTATGTCAAGATTCTCCAGCACGGCAGCGCACGGCGGCGTATAGTGGTGCACGGCGGCAACGCAAGGCGGAGGGGTGCGGTTGGCCTTGAAATTTACACCACGGTGAAGCCCACAAGACGAGGAGTCTAAATATGGTAGTGGCGTGGCGGGTCACGACCGTTTGGAAGGCGTTTTCCACCCACGAAAAATAACTCACAGCGGACGGAAAAAGCATCGATCCGGGCGCGTTGGACCTCCGTTCGACGTCGACAAGTTGGTGGAGTAAGCTAGCAACTCAGGCTACACGATGGTGGTGGTGGTCACGGCTAACGGTGGCGGACGGTGGCGATCTCAGCTGGCGAAGTTTTCGCGCGATGGGGGAAGAAAACGCCATTTTTCGACAGCGCTGGCGGCCGTTAGTGGCCGTGGGTGGCTCCTGGAGGTTGAGGGTGGCGAGGGGAGTCGATTGGTATGCCAGGTGGTGGCCCACGGTGGTGCGGTGGAGGAAGAGGAGAGAGAAGAGAGAGAAAGTGGGGTGAGAAGAGAGAGAAAATTGTGCCAAATGGCGGGATTTTGGGAAATTTAAAGCTTTCGGGGGCGATTCTGACTTTTCTTGGATCACCCGGGGAAACTCCGAGATGTCGGCTTCCTTTCAGAAGTGGACACGAGTTTCCATGCAATAATTTTGGCCTCCGTTTGTGGAATTGATGCACGAAACGTCGTCTGTCAGTTTTTGATCACCGGAGTGCATTTCTTTCCATTCGCTTGTGTTTCTGATTTCGAACGACCTTCCATTTCAAATCATCATCCTCAAAAGTCATGCCAGGCTTCGTTTACGTGAATTTATCGTGAAAATCAGATTTTATCTTTTAAAATGATTCCAGTTGTTACATTCTCTCCCCCTTAAAAGAAATTTTGTCCCCAAAATTCATACCTGTGAACAGTTCTGGGTATCTTTGCCTCATCTCTTCTTCTTTCTCCCACGTCATCTCCTGTGATGCTTCATCCTGCCAAAGTACCTTAACTAAAGGGATTATTTTACTTCAAAGTTGCTTAGCCTTAAAGTCAAGGATTTGTACAGGAGTAGATTCGTAAGTTAAATTTTCCTTTAATATTGTCGGTTGATTCCCTAATACATGCGCAGGATCTGAGACATATTTACGAAGTTGGGAGACGTGGAAAACATCATGTAGGTTGGACAAATATGGAGGTAAGGCAATTTGGTAGGCAACGGGACCGACTCTTTGTAAGATTTAGAATGGTCCTAGGAATCTAAGGCTTAGTTTCTTGGTCCTTATCTGTCTACCGATACCCGTGGTGGGGGACACTCTCAAAAATACGTGCTCTCCCTCAATAAATTCTAAAGGCCTTCTTCTCTTGTTGGCATATGATTCTTGCCTCTTTTGGGCAACTCTCATCTTTTCCCTGATTATTTTAATCTGATCAATAGTTTCTTGTAAATCTCGGGTCCCAACAGTGCACTCTCCCCCATTTCTACCCAACTTAAAGGTGACTTATATCTCCTCCCATACAGAGCCTCGTAAGGTGCCATACCGATGGTAGAGTGATAACTGTTATTGTATGCAAACTCTATCAACGGCAAGTGTTTATCCCAACTTCCTTTCTGCTCTAACACACAAGCCCTTAACATGTCTTCTAGGGTTTGAATAGTCCTCTCAGACTGCCCATCAGTCTGAGGATGATAGACTGTGCTAAATTTTAGCTAGGTTCCTAAGGCTTGCTATAGGGATTGCCAGAATCTCGAAGTAAACCTAGGGTCTCGATTAGATACTATACCTGACGGTATTACATGCAATCTCATGATTTCCCTAAGGTATACTTCAGCTAATTTCTCGATGGAGTAACGCACCTTTATAGGTAAAAAGTGTGCAGACTTGGTCAACCTATCCACTATCACCCAAATGACATCAAATCTTGCTGGTGTCCTAGGTAATCCTACCACGAAATCCATAGTGATTTGATCCCATTTCCTTTCTGGTATCTCCAATGGTTTCAGTAGCCCTACGGGTTTCTGATGTTCTATCTTAACCTGTTGACAAGTCAAACAGGCATTCATGTAGTTCGTAATATCCTTCCGCATACCGGGCCACCAAAAATTCCTCTTTAAGTCCTAATACATCTTGGAAATATTGGGGTGAATAGTGTAATGGCTTCTATGGGCCTCTACTAACACTTTTTCCTTTAGCTCTTGATGGTTCGGAATCACAACCCTCTTCCTAAACATCAAAACTCCATCAGGTGCTAGTCCAAAATCGGGTTGGTCTGCGTATACTTCCAAGGATTCATCCTTAAGTTGGGCTTTTCTAATTAGTTCTCTCAATTCGCAGGTTATCAAAAAGTCACTCATCACTAATCTTTGCAGAAACGAGATTACGTTGAGGTTGAGATTCCTAAAATCCTCAAGTAACCTCATCTCACCAATCATTAAACTAGCTAGTTGTAGTGACTTTTGGCTTAATGCATCAGCCACGACATTCGCTTTCCCTGCATGATATTTCAATTCAGAATCAAAGCCTTTCAGGTATTCTACCCATCTACGTTGCCTCATGTTTAATTCTTTCTGATTAAACAAATACCTAAGGCTTTTATGATCACTATACACTTCGAATACAGCGCCATATAGGTAATGTTGCCAAATCTTTAGGGCAAATACTACGACAGCTAGTTCTAAGTCATGGGTGGGATAGTTCTCCTCTGCAGGTTTCAATTGTCGCGATGCATAAGCCACAACTTTCCCATCCTGCATCAATACGCAACCTAGGCCTCTCAAGGATGCATCTGTGTATACGGTAAAGGGTTCTAGGGGTTTTGGAATAATTAGTACAGGAGCAGTGGTCAATTTATCTTTCAAAATTTGAAAACTAGTCTCACACAGTTCGCTCCATTCGAAGTTTACCCCTTTTCAAGTCAACCGGGTTAATGGCATGGCTATCTGAGAAAATCCTTGAATGAATTTCCTATAATAGCCAGCCAAACCCAGGAAACTCCTAATCTCAGTGACCGTTCTAGGTCGACCCTAATCTAATACTGCTTCAATTTTCTTTGGGTCTACCGCTATCCCTTCTCCATTAACCACGTGTCCCAAAAATTTCACTTCTTCTAGCCAAAACTCACATTTCTCTAACTTTGCATACAATTGCTTCTCTTCTAGTATCTGTAGCACCGTGCTAAGATGCTGGGCATACTCCTCGTGAGTCTTAGAATAGACTAAGATATCATCGATGAATATCACTACAAACTGATCTAAATAGGGTCTGAAGATTCTGTTCATGTAATCCATAAAGACAGTTGGTGCGTTCGTCAACCCAAACGGCATCACTAGAAACTCGTAGTGGCCGTATCTTATCCTAAATGCTGTCTTCGAGATATCCTCCTCTCTAACCCTAATCTGGTGGTATCCCGATCTTAAGTCTATCTTAGAAAACACAGTCGCGCCTTGCAACTGATCAAACAAGTCATCAATACGTGGTAATGGGTATTTGTTCCTAATGGTCACCTTATTTAATTACCGATAATCGATACACAATCTCAAACTCCCGTCTTTCTTCTTTACGAATAAGACTGGAGCTCCCCATGGCGATACACTAGGCCTAATGAACCCCTTCTCCAATATATCTTCGATTTGGACCTTTAATTCCCTTAATTTCGCTGGGGCCATACGATATAGAGTCATGGCTATTGGGCCCACGCCTGGAATTTGGTCAATGGTGAACTCTATCTCCCTAAGTGGTGGCAGTTTACTTACTTCCAAAGGAAATACCTTCGGAAAGTCACTAGCAATTGGGATTTGGCTTAGCCTATCCTGCAACTCTACCTCAGAGAGATTAAGGGACATATCACCTATCTCACAAGCCCTGTCACTCTCTCGCATATACACGTTATCTAGATAATTAATTATCCTCTCAGAACAATTCAACAAGAATCGATTCCTAGTCAACCAATCCATTCCCAAAATGATGTCGATCCCAGTCAATGGTATACATATTAGGTCCACAATGAACAAAGTATCTTCAATGGTTAAGCGGAAATTCAGGCATATATGTAGGGACATAGTGACTTATCCCAAGGGTGTGGATATGTATAGGTCACAGGGCAGGTTTTGAACAGGTAGTTTTATTCTCTCTATGCATGCATCAGCAATAAAGGAGTGCGTAGCACCTGAATCAAACAATACTATCAAAGAAAAATTATAGATTTTACCTCTACCCTGCATCAAGCCTGAAGACCTGTCGACATTGGCCGCATTCAAAGTAAACACTCTCCTTAGAGCCTGTAGTCTTCGGCTACCGGATGTCGGCTGGTTCTTGGTGGAAGAGCAGTATCTGGCCATATGTCCTGTACCTCTACACCTGTAACACTGAAGAGGAGTTTGATGCTAGTAGGGCTGATTCTTATGTCTAGTTCTACACTTCGGACAGGGTGTGTTATTAGGTCATCTTTCACTGTTACTATAAGCCCCTGGTTGCAATTTAAACATATCGCTTCTCACATTAAGATTTCTGGTTACTGGTCTTGGTCGGTTCCCTGTTCTCTGTGTCATATTTTGAGCCTGTCTCTGTTCTAGATTCTTAATCAGGATTCGGCACTTGTTTACCAGCGTGGTGAAGTCTCGAATCTCAAGTGTGCCTAACTGAGTCTTCATGGGTAAATCTAGGCCTTCTTCTAATTGCTTTGCTTTCCAGGCCTTGTCATAGTGCATTCGCAGGTAGGTGAAGTATCGAGATAGTTCTTCAAATTGTTTCAGATACTCCTCAAATGGTCTGCCTCCTTGTGTGAGCTTCAAAAACTGTGCTTATTTTGATTATTTTACGCTCTCAAGTATGTACTGGTCCATAAAGACTCTCTTAAAAGACTCCCAGCTAAGTGGAATGCCTCTACTTTCCATTAGTTGCTGGGCACCTGTCTGCCAGAGTTCTGCTTTGCCTTTCAACATATATGTTGCATATGTAACCTTCTGCTCTTTGTCACACTTCAACAGTCTAAAAATCTTTTCAATATCTTTCATCCAGGCTTCTACCGCAGCTGGATCGGAGGCACCTGCAAATGAGGATGGACCTGCTCTCTGAAACTCGATCCATCCCTGATACAGTGGGTTTGCATGCTGGGTGGCTCTGTCATTTCTAGTCTGTCTGTCTTCCTATTGCTATCTTATCACATTAGCACTGGCAGTGTCTTATCACATTAGCACTGGCAGTGTCTTGATCTCTCATCACATCAGCCATCAACCGGATGGATTCCATCATATCGCGCATGTCGACATCAGTGTCCATACTACCACTACCCGAAGCACCCTGGTTCCTGAGCCTTGGCCTTCCTCTAAGCCTGCAAGTGGCATCCCTACTAGATTCTGCCATAGTTATCTGACACAGAAGCAAACAAATCACCATAACAAAGAATGAAGCAATGTAAAGGTATTAAATTCATTCCATTACTCATCGGTTCAAGATTAGGTCCTAACATTCCAGAGTTAAATTAATTGAAACCCTAAAGCGGCAAGACCGAAGATTCACAATCCCTAGCCCACTAAACCAAATAATCCGACAAATCGGGCTTTGATACCATAATTGTAATGACCCCCTAATACAACATACACACTCATAGCGAAAGCGTATAGGTTTTCCAAATAGTTATTCCCAATGTGGGAACGTCAGGGGATCGCTACTGGTTGAGCGTAACCCAAATAGACTTCCCTTTGTCCATTCGAATTTCGTTCAATCCTAATTCACCTGCAGCTATGCTAATTATAAATGCATACATCAAAAATTACTTTGGGATGAAAACTAAAATCCATACATATGGCATACAATCGTTAAATGGGAATTCCAACTTAATTATCGCAAGTTTACAGCGATAAACCCTACCAAAAATCCGGCAAAGTTTCCTCTGTATTTCGAACATATCCATAATACAACAATTACCTGTTTACAGATATACAACCAGTCCAATTACAATAGAAAACATAAATGAAAGAAGACTAATATACATCAACATCATCGAAATATATACAATGCAATTCAAGCCTAGACTAAGCTTCTCTTCTGTCTATCACCAAGTCATTGTCTAGCTAACGTCTAGGTTCCTGTCCCTGTTCCTGTTCATCTGAGTAAACAACCTGATGAGATATAAAATCCCAGTAGAATAATTTACAATTCAAATACAATTCAAAATCTGGTTGAATACTCAGCGGTGCGAGCACCGAAAATAACTTCCCTAAATCAATTCGAAATTAGTGAAATACCTTATCTTTAAAATCATTTTATCACATGGAAATCGCGGCAAATACTCAAAATCATAAAAATCCATTTCTTTGAAAATCAGTAATCGTAATCAGATTAAATCCCATACCCAGTGTATCTAAACCCATCTTGGCCACAAAGCCTCTGCGACCAAATCTCAAATCGTCATCCAATTGCACGTCATCCAGAGAGATTACCTCTCTTATCGTTGGGTGTGATCCATAACACCAATCACCCATATCTCGCCTATGTTGTGAGTGTGATCCATAACACCAATCACTCACTCAAGGACCGGGTGAGAATCAACATCTAGGGCATCCCCTAGCATGTGCACATACGCCAATTCTCATCCTCATACAGTCTATTTGAACTCACATGCTCACGGTCGGCTATTCCTCAGGGTTCTAGGGTATTACGCCTAAATCACAATGTTTCCCCGTGTAAGCTATCCCCCCATATACTCTTTAAACCTTTCTTAGGGTTGTCCTGATTTATCGCATGATCCCTAACGCAATACAGGCTAAATCTAAGAAAAATAACATCATTTAAAAACTCCCTGTACCCGGGATACTTAACGGCTGTCCCATACCGGCTATCAAGTACCCTACCCTAAGTAAATCCATCCTAAGGGCATCTAAACTCGATAAACAAAACATCTAACATGCAATTAGGATATCCAACACACAGGCATGCAATTTAGTCCATCAAAAGCAGCACGTAAATTCATGTAATGAAATCTAATCGTTCAGGTAATCACTAGGTCAAATCTAAGACTCAGGAAGCGTAAATCATCCTACCTGGTCTCCTATTGCTCCGAATCAATTCATAACTTCACGAAATCCCAGTTTTCGTGCCAAATTAATTTCCTGAACATTTACACGAATATTTAAGCTCGTCACGTCATCCGTTTTACGATTCTAAGTCCGATTACCCTAATACCTAGGTCAATTTATTTCCTAATTGCGTTCGGCAGCCAATTCAATAAAAATTCATTAGTTTTTGGGAAATTGGACCTTACTAGTGTTGGCGGATGATGGAAATCTATCGCGGGGTGGTCTTGGTTTCTCCCGGTATATGTCCAGATTCTCCGGCACGGCGGCGCACGGCGGAGTACAACGGTGCATGACGGAGGGGTGCGGTTGGCCTTGAAATTTACACCACAGTGAAGCCCGCAAGACGAGGAGTCCGAATATGGTGATGGCGTGGCAGTTCACAGCCATTTGAACAGTGTTTTCCAGCCACAAAAAATGATGCATGACAGATGAAAAAAGCCTCAATCCGGGCGCGTCGAACCTCCGTTTGATGTTGACGAGCTGGTGGAGGAAGCTGGCAGCTTAGGCTACACGATGGTGGTGGCGGTGATGGCCAATGGTGGCGGACGGCGGCGATCTCAGCTGGCAAATTTTTCGTGCGATGAGGGAGGAAAATGCCATTTTTCGGCAGCGCTGGCGGTCGTTGGTGGCCATGGGTGGCTGCTGGAGGTTGAGGGTGGTGAGGGGAGTCGATTGGTATGCTAGATGGTGTCCCACGGTGGCTTAGGTGGCGGCGCGCGGTGGAGGAAGGAGGAGAGAAAGGAGAGAGAAAGTGAGGTGAGGAGAGAGAGAAAGTGAGGTGAGGAGAGAGAGAAAATTGTGCCAAATGGCGGGGTTTCGGGAAATTTATAGCTTTCGGGGGCGATTTTAACTTTTCTCAGATCATCCGGGGAAACTCTGGGATGTCGGCTTCCTTCCAGATGTGGGCACGAGTTTCCATGTAGTGATTTTGGCCTCCGTCTGTAGAATTAAGGCACAAAATGTTGTCTTTCAGTTCTTGATCGCCAGATTGTGTTTCTTTCCATTCGCTTGTGTTTTTTACTTTAAACAACCTTTCATTTCAAATCATCATCCTCGAAAGTCGTGCCAGGCTTCGCTTACATGAATTAATCGTGAAAATTGGGTTTTATCTTTTGAAAATGATTTCGGTTGTTACAGATGCAACCAAAAAAAGGGGAATACCAAGGTTGCTTGTGGAAGTTAGTTGCTTGTAAGAGTGGACAAATCCAAACTTGCAAGGAAGGGAAATACAAAGCGTGCAAGAAAAGGAAAAGTGTACTTGCATGTACACTTTGTGCAAAATATATATACATATATTTTATAAAAAGAGTGTAGAATTTTAGTCCAAAAAAAAAAGGGAGAAGGAGTTGAGAGATTGACTTTCCATAAACACAACAAACCTCACGTGAAAGAGAGACCAAGGAAGAAAAGAGCAAAGAAACAAGGAATATAAGGAGACCAAGGAGGGGGCCAAGATCATTTCTTTTTAGCTCACCATAAAGGTAGGTTAGCAATTTTTTTATTTTGGTTCCATAAGTTGGTATATGTATTCCACAACGTTGCTTTCATAGAGCTAGAATAATCCTTTCCATTCTTGATTTAGGATGTGGTTTGATATAATATACATGATAAACTTAGGAGTTGGCTATGTTGAATAAGATTCATAATGTGTTAGCCCTTTATGTTTGCGAAATAAACACAAATAAAGATGAAGTAAGATGTATGAAGTTAGCATTGGGAATTTTATTGCCATAAACACAAATAATTCATGATGAATACTATTATAAGGAATGAAATTGTGAGGGTTTAAGGTGAATAAAGATCATGGTTAGGAGGGATATTCTCATGGGAATTACTAAACTTTTAGAAGGAAATTATAGGAGATATCAACTCTAAGAAGAGTAGAAAATTTTGTAGTTATTATTAATATTTTGAAGGGAATTCTATGTAATGATAAATTCTAAGAAAAAGTAGAAAATATTGTAGTCATTAGTAATTGAAAGGAATTTTATGTAATAATAAATTCTAAGAAGAAGTAGAAAATATTGTAGTCATTATTTATAATTTGGAGGAAATTTTATGTAAAGATAAATGATAAGAAAAAGTAGAAAAATTTTGTAGTCATCATTGATATTTGGAAGGGAATTCTATGTAATGATAAATTCTAAGAAAAAGTAGAAAATATTGTAGTCATTATTTATAATTTGAAAGGAATTTTATGTAATAATAAATTCTAAGAAGAAGTAGAAAATATTGTAGTCATTATTTATAATTTGGAGGGAATTTTATGTAAAGATAAATGCTAACAAAAAGTAGAAAATTTTGTAGTCATTATTGATATTTTGAAGGGAATTTTATGTAATGATAAATTCTAAGGAAAAGTAGAGAATTATTGTAGTCATTAATAATAATTTTGAAGGGAAATTTAATGGGAGAAACAATAGGAAATATTATTTCCATTAATAATAGAAATTTAGGTAAAAATGAATAGGAAATATTATGTCCTTTAATAATAATTTTTGGAAAGAAGTTTATGTAAGAATAAATAGAAATTATTATGTCTATTAATAATATTTTTAGGAAGGTGAGGATAAGTCCCAAGAAAAGTAGACAACAGTATGTCCATAGGTAATATTTTAAGAAGGAACTTAGATATAATTTTTCAAAAAAAAAAGAATAATATGGAACTTTCGAATTTATTCAAAAGTTTCGAGAAAATAAAACCTCTCCCTGGATAACAAAAAGGGGGATGTAGGGTGACACCTCACCACGCGGGGTCCCGAGTGCATACTAGCGACCTAGCGAGGCATGGCCGAAGATGCTCCATGTCCAGGACCTAGTGTTCGCTATCACGCTAGACACGTGGCTGAGTGTCCACGCATTACGAGGTGTGGCTGAAGGTGCTTCACACGAGTGACCTAGGGAGGTGTGGCCGAAGGTGCTCTATACCCGTGATCTAGTGTCCTGATGATTTTATGTATCTGGCCGAGTGCCCACGATTTACGATGTGTGGCCAAAGGTGGCCTAGAAAGGTGTGGCCAAAGGTGCTCCATGGCCATAACCTAGTGTCCGTGATTACGCTATATACGTGGCCAAGTGTCCACGAATTATGAGGTGTAGCCGAAAGTGCTCTACATGGGTGACCTAGGGAGGTGTGGCCGAAGGTGCTCCATGTAACGACCCCCTAATACGTCATACGTGATGCTTATCTGATTAGCGGAAGCATATGGGGTATTCTGAATGTTTATTCCCTATGTGGGAACGTCAGGGGATCGCTACTGGTTGAGCGTAACCCAAATAGATTCTCCGCTGTCCATTCGGATTCCGTTCAACCCTGATTCACACGCAGCTAACTAAATACACATACATGCATCATAAATTTCTCTGGAATGAAATCTAAAGTTCATATACACGTCGCGTCATACATTCATACACGTTTCAATTCAAATCCATAAGTTTACAGCGGTAAATTCTACCAAAAATCCGGCAGAGTTTTCTCTGTAATTCGATCATATCCCAACTACAGAATCACCTGTTTAAACATCAACAGCCAGTCCCGCAACAGTAATAAACATAACCAATATAAATCCATACACAGCAACATCAATTCATCACTACAATCCATGCATACTATCTGAAACGTTATATGTACATTCAGTCCAATCCATACAGAATTCATAATAAACAGAATCTGAGAAATAACAGTATCATCAGGTATATATACAAATGATTCAAGCCTAAGCTAATCATTCTCCGTCTATCCTCAAGTCAGCCTCGGCTATCGTCTGGGCTCCTGCCCCTGTCCCTGTTCATCTGAGTAAACAACCTAATGAGATATGAATCCCAGTAGAATAATTTACAAATCAATTATCATTCAAAAACCAGTTGAATACCCAGCGGTGCGAACACCGAAATCTTCTTCCCGAAATTAGTTTGAAAACAGTGAAATACTTTATCTTTAAAATCGTTTAAACACATGGAAATTGCGGCAATATATCACAATCATGAAATCCATTTCTTTTAAAATCAGTTATCGAAATCAAGTGAAATCCCATGCCCTGTGTATCTCAATCCATGTTGGCTACAAATCCGTTGTAACCGAATCTAAATCAACTTCTAATTGCACGTAGTCTAGAGAGAATACCTCTCTTATCGTTGGGTGTGATCCGTAACACCAATCACCCGAATCAAGCCTATATTGTGAGTGTGATCCGTAACACCAATCACTCACTCAAGGACCGGGTGAGAATCAACATCTAGGGCATCCCCTAGCATGTGCACATATGCCAATTCTCATCCTCATACCGTCTATTCGAACTTACATGCGCTCGGTCGGCTATTCCTCAGGGTTCTAGGGTATCACGCCTAAATCACAACGTTTCCCCGTATAGGTTATCCACCCTTATACTCCCTAAACCTTTCTTAGGGTCGTCCTGGTTTAACGCGTAATCCCTAACTCAAGACAAAGCTAAATCTGATAAAAATAGTTTCTTTTAAAAGCTTCCTGCATTTAGGATACTTAACTACGTCCCATACCGGCTATCAAGTACCCAACCCTAAGTAAATCTGTCCTAAAGGCATCTAAACTCGATAAACAAGGTGTCTAACATGCAATTAGGGTTTTCAGCACATAGGCATGCAATTTATCCCATCGAAAGTAGCACACAAATCCATACAAGTCGTCTAAATCAGTCAGGTATTCACTAAATCAGTTCTAGAGTTCGGGAAGTGTAAATTATCCTACCTGGTCTCCAAATGCTCTAAATCACTTCAGAATTCTACGCAATCTCGGTTTCTGAGCCTGATTAATTTCCTGGACATCAAATTAAACATTTAGGCTCGTCACGTCATCCAATTTTCAATCCTAAACTCGGTTACACAGTTACCTAGGTTAATTAATTGCCTAATTACGTTCGGCAGCCATTTCAGTCATATAACATTAGTTTTTGGGAAAACGGACCTTACCACTGTGCTCGGATGATAGAATTCCTACGCCACGGTGGTCTCGCTTTTCGGGATGCACGCCCGTAAGCTCGCGATCGCAAGCTGCACGGCGCGACGGTGGTGCATCAGACGCACGGCGAGTAGGTGCGGTTTGCCTCGAAAATCACACCACGGTGAAGCCCGCAAGCCCAGGAGTCCGAATACGGTGGTGGCACGGCGGTTCACGGCCGTTTGGGCTGTGTTTTCCGGCCACGAAACTTTTCGCACGGCGGACGGCGTTTTGCCTCGATCCGGGCGCGTCCGGCCTCCTTTCGACGGCGCCAAACTACTGGAGGCAGCTGGCAGCTCAGGCTACACGGTGGTGGGGGCGGTGAG
Organism: Senna siamea; assembly: GCA_031216115.1. Lineage (NCBI taxonomy): Eukaryota > Viridiplantae > Streptophyta > Magnoliopsida > Fabales > Fabaceae > Senna > Senna siamea. The sequence goes on along the minus strand of CM062355.1, from coordinate 10,145,984 downwards.
GGTCAAAGGCGACGGACGGCGACGATTCGAGCTGGGGAAGTTTCGCGCGATGGAGGGGAAAAATGGCATTTTTTCGGCGGCTCCGGCGGCCGTTGGTGGCCGTGGTTGGTTGCTGGTGGTTGTGGGCAGTGAGGGCTGTCGGTTGGTACCCTTGGTGGCGGCCCACGGTGGCTGTGGCGGCCGTTCACGGTGGAGGAAGGTGGAGAGAGAAAAGAGAGAGGAGAGAGAGAGTGTGGTGAGGAGAGAGAGTGGAATGAGAGAAATGGCGGGAGTTCGCGTAATTTAAAGCCTCCAGGGGCGATTCTGACTTTTCCCAGGCCACCCGGGGATGTTTTTGGGTGTCGGCATCCTTCCAGACATTGGCACGCATTTCCATGCGAAAGTCTTGGCCTCCGTCAATGAAATTGACGCACGAAACTCTTTCCGTCAATTTCTGATCGCCGGATTGCATTTCTTTCTGTTTGATCGTGTTTCTGGCTTCGAACGACATTCTGTGTCAAGTCATTATCCTCAAAATTCATGCCAGGCTTCGTTTGATTGGGATTAGGGTTAAAAATCAAGTTTTAGCTTTTAAAAATCCTCCACCCCTGTGATCTAGTGTTCACACAACATGTATGTACGTTCTGATAACTTCGTAATAATAAACCGATACGTATAAGAGAACATTGGTAAAGTGAAAAAGATCTATAACTTTTGCTAACTACTAAATTTATCACGCAATAATTTCCTGTTTACAGTTATGTATTTTACTCCTAAATCAAGGATGTAGGTTGAACGTTTTTGGTGTCTGCACCCTGGTACATATTAGTTTCTTTTAAACTATGAATTGCTAAGCTACTGGAAACCTGTGTTTCTCATCTATGTGCTAATATGTATCAGATATAGACGTGTAGCAGGGACGCGTGGTGGCAGTACCTTTTGATTAAGAAAGGTTTTTGTAACCCCTATTTTTGGGTCCTAGATGTACTCGAATTAGAATAGGACAGCTAATTTGATTGTATATACAAGTGGTTCTAGGGATACTGGGGAAAACGAATATGTGAAAGACCGGTCCATCACTATTTTGTGCGAAAGTCTGAGTGGCAGGCCTATTGTCTCCTGACTTCCTAGGGATGGGTACTTCATATATCTGGGGACAAGTACATCAATATATAATGATTATTATTAGACTTGTATTATTGGATTCATATGAAAGACTGTATTTTCATCATGTAGCGTAGAATTTCATTATTCTACTGTGCATGTAAGTTTTATTTTTATCTGAGCAAAAGATCCCGAACCTAATTCGTTTAACGTAACTTGTGTAACACCCCTTTAGCCTATGGTTCCTTTTTGGTATTTAAAAAGATATAATATGAAAATAATTATCAGAGTATTGGTGTTACTATTACCTCTACTCGAGTTCAATTAAAAGTTTTACCAAGTGAATTAATTAACTGTCATTTGGGTTGGTCTCTACTCTCAGGTTCTCTCAATATCATAGTGAAATAAACACATATAGCATACACCTAATTAACTATACATAGACATGCATTCTTAATTAAATATAATCAATTAACTATTAGGTATGAAGGTAACAATCCTGCCACTCATAACCTCATTAAATAGCCTAATTATCAATCCAGCCTAATTCATATACAGATAAGTTAGAATAGGCTATACAAAATAATCCTACATTAGCCTTTCTTAAAATATCATGAAAGCTAGCTCAATCTTAACGTGTACTTATACTATCTAAAATAAATAGTTAGAGGGCTGCCAGTCGACTGATGGAAGGCTAGCAGTCGGCTGGTGGCTCTCTGTAATCCTCTATGCCAAAAAGTAAGCTAACAGTCAGCTGCCAGCACATGAGCACGATAGTCGACTGCTAGGACTGCCAGTTGACTGCTCAGTGCAGACTCAGTTCGATACGATCGTTAGGTGTCTAGCGCCGATCGCCACCTCTGTCTGCACTTCTGGGTTTCCAAGAACACAACAGTCGACTACGAGGATGGCTAATCAACTGCTCAGTGCAGACCCGGGCCCGACAGTCGACTGCTAAGTGTCTAGCAGTTGGCTGCTAAGCCTCTATCTGCACTTCTGGGTTTTCCAGGAACACGACGATCAATCGCCTTAGCTTACATTGCTATGCTCATGCGATTCAAAAAACATGATTTTGATAAAACCCAGTCCAGCATGCATTCTATTTTCAAATTTAAACATATGAGCTTAATTTACATACAACAAACTTTACTTTTCATTAAACATTTCTTGTTCATTAGCGCAAACATGGTACATTTAAGAAAATCTAGTCTATATCTATAGATGAACACAACCCAGCCCCTTCTAATCCATTACAAGCACATATATGAGCATACATTCAGTAACACAACTATAATAACCAAGATTATTTTTACAGATTAAAACTGAATTTTGATGCTAATTTCATGTAAACTAAGTCTGGTATGAATTTTGAGGTCGATGGTTGAAATCGGAAGGCTTTTCGGAGTCAGAAATGTGATTTGTTCAAAGGAAACGTGACCCGACAATAAAATACTAATAAACGGAGTTTCAGACTTCAGTTTCTCAGATGAAGGCCAAAACCTCTACATGGGAACTCGTGCCAACGTCCAGATGAAAGATGACATCTCGAAGTTTCCCCGAGTGGTCCGGCAAAAGTCGAAATTACCCCTAGAAGCTTTAAACTCTCCAGAACCCCGCCATTTCTACCATTTCTCTCTCTCTCCTCACTCTATTTTTGCTCTCCTCTCTCTCTTCCTTCCTCCACCGTGCGCCACTATGGGCCACCACCTGACCCACCAACCGACACACCTCGCCACCCTCAACCTCAGGCAATCACCCATGGCCACCAACGGCTACCAGAATCACCAAAAAACGTAGTTTCTTTCCCTCCATCGAGAAAATCATGCGATGTCGTGATCTCCGCCATCGGCCACCGTTGACCATCACCACCACCACCAGCGTGTAGGCCGAGCTGCCAGCTTCCTCCCCTAGCTCGCAGTAGTCAAACGGATCCTCTACGCGCACGGATCGAGAGAATTTTTATCCGTCGTGTGTCGATCTTTGGGGTCAAAAAACATCGTCCAAACGGCCGCGAACCGCTGCGCCACCACCAGATTTGGACTCCCTATCTTGCAGGCTTTACCGTGGTATAATTTTTGAGGCCAACCGCACCCCTCCCCTATGTGCCGCCACCAGAAAAGCCAAAACGACACTCGAGACTGCCCCTGGATAGATTTCCATCATTCGGCAACCCCGGTAAGGTCCGATTCACCTAAACTTAATGGATTTTGATTGAATTGACTGCCGAACGCGAATAGGAAATAAACCAACTTAGGAAATTGTGTAATCGGACTTAGGATCGTAAAATTGATGACGTAACAAGCTTAAATATTCATTTAAATGCCTAGGGAATTGATTAGGCTCAAAATTCGAGTATACGAGAAGTCCCAGATCAATTTTGGAGCAAATAGAGACCAGGTAGGATAATTTACGCTTCACGAACATTATAATTGACTATGTGGATACCTGAACACTTAGATTTAATTGCATGGATTTACGTGCTACTTTCGATGACTAAATTGCATGCCTGTGTGCTAGAAACCCCATTTGCATGTTAGATGATTTTTTTATCGAGTTTAAATGTCATTAAGACAGATTTACTTAGGGTAGAGTACTTAATAGCCGGTATGGGACGACCGTTAAGTATTCTGAGTGTAGGGGATTTCATGAACATATTATTTTAAAACAGATTTATCTTTCATTTCGTTAAGGGATCACGCGATAAATCAAGATGACCCTAAGAAAGGTTTAAAGAGTATAAGGAGAGATAGCCTACACGGGGAAACGTTATGATTTAGGCGTAATACCCTAGAACCCTGAGGAATAGCCGACCGTGTGCATGTGAGTTCGAATAGACTATATGAGGATGAGAATTGGCGTATGTGCACATGCTAGGAGATGCCCTAGATGTTGATTCTCACCCGGTCCTTAAGTGAGTGATTAGTGTTACGGATCACACTCACAACATAGGCAAGATTCAGGTGATTGGTGTTACGGATCACACCCAATGATAAGAGATGTAAATTCTCTAGATGACGTACAATTGGATGATTTTAGATACATTCATAGATGATTTGTGGCCGATACAGATTTAGATACACTAGGCATGGGTTTTGATTCATTTTTTATTAACGATTTTCAAAGAAACAGATTTTGATGATTTTTAGAACATGCCATGATTTCCATGCGATAAACTGATTTTTAAAGATAAGGTATTTCACTGATTTTGAATTGAATACGGGAAGTATGTTTTCGGTGCTTGCACCATTGAGTAATCAACCAGATTTTGAACTGTATTATGAATTGTAAATTATTCTACTGGAATTTCACATCTCACCAGGTTGTTTGCTCATATGAACAGGAACATGAACCTAGACGTTAGCTGGGCAAGGAATTGATGATAGATAGGAGAGCAGCGTAGTCTAAGCTTGAATTGCACTGTATATATACATTGATGATGTTTTATATTAAATTCTGTAATTTCTGCTTTCCTTTTTGTGTTGGACTGGCTATAAATTTTTAATTTGGATGACTGTTGTACTTTGGGACATATTCGATATATGATGCGTGCTGCCAATGCTATCTAGCAACAACACCTAAGGCAGTGAACCTATCGATGCAGCCTAGTGCAATGGTGAGTATCAAGGTTGTATTCCTCGGGAACGGGAAAGCCCAGAGTTACTACTTGTTCTCTGTTATCTAGCCTAGCAATTAAAATGATTAATTTTTATCTAAACTAACGTCTAACTATAAGCAATAATAAACTAACAGCGACAAGAAACAGAAGAAAATACACGAAGGCAAGAAATGCAAATCCATCAGGGAGCCTACACCGGTTGGCAAACACACGAAGGATAATGGATTACTGAATTTAACTATGTTACCTGTGAGTGAATTCCAATGAAAATTCAAATTCTCTATCAATCTCAATGAATTTCCTAAACTTAAAATCCACCACTGGCTGGTTCTTCCTAATGGAAAATTTTAAATCAGCATTATCTATCTAATTCACCACTATTAAGAGTCGTTACTTCTTAATCCAACAATTTATTAACCTTAGTTCTAAGCGATAACAAATTGTCCATTACAGTTAGTTTTCCAATTCCAATTATCATCTGTCGATCTCAAAAAGGAATCTAATTAACATTACCATGACGTCTCGTAAATAACGCTAACACATACATTCATAATTGTAACGGAGATCACACATTAAATTCAACATCCATGCAAATTTAAACAACAATCCAACATAGTTAGGGACCCCAATGAATTTTACAGTTTTAGCCACACATATCTACACATAGCAAACAGTCCAATGGCAAGCAATCCATCAGAAAATTCATCAAGTAATCAATTATACAGGAGATAAAAATAGTATAAATTAAGCATGCCCCTATCTTCTCAATTGCCCAATGATTACTTCGCGGATTGGTTTCCAGAAAACCACTCGAATCTCCCTAGAAAACTGCCAGAAATTCACCAGAAAATTCAAATCCAGTGCTGTCCAAAAGCTACACGGGTCAACGGGTCGGATCCTAGTCAAACGGGTCGGGTTGCGAGCCAAACGGGTACCCGCCGAAAAACACCCAAATTAACGGCCTGAGCTGGGGCGGACGGTCACGGTGGAGACGCTGGTCGACAGAGAGTCGCTTTCCGGTGGCGTCGTGGACCAACGGCAACGGGAGCAGCTCCAAAAGTGACCGAGTCCTCTCACGGGTCGCGATGCTTCTTCGCATTACGGACGGCTGGAATGGGTGGCGCGGACGACCAAGACGGTGGAGGACCATCCGCAGAGCCTCTCCGGTGGCAACTCGGCCTCCCTCGACGATTGATCGGCACGGGCGTCGCTCACGGGTGGATGGGTTTGCTTTTGGGTCGCGATGCTTTTTCTCCTGCACGATGGATTCAATCTGGTACTGTTCACAATAATGCTTCACGCGTGTGTCCTCCCTTTTCTTCACGATGGACTCCCCTCTTTTTCAATGTTCACTTCAGCCTATTTTTTTTCCATTTCACGCGTGGGACTCCACTTTTTCACGCTACTATTTTCTTCCCATTCCATTTCACGCTGCCTGGGTCCCACGCACGCTGTTTGGATTTTCCTTCACTCCAAATTACTCTGTTTGCTGACGATGACTTGATAAAATATCTGAAAACGAAAATGAAGCAAACTTAGGTGATTTTAATAACAAAATTACACAAAATGCTCACAAAATGGATAATTCACATCCAACAATTTTGTATTGAATCAAACACATCAATATACAAGGGAGACTCTGCCAGATTTTTGGCAGAGTTTATCGTTGTAAATGTATGTAATTAAGTTGGAAATTGCATGAATGGATTGTACGTTGTATGTATGAATTTTAGTTTATCATTCTAGAGTACCTTGTGATGAATGCATGAAAAATTAGTATAGCTGCATGTGAATTAGGGTTGAACAGAATCCGAATGGACGACGGAATGTCTATTTGGGTTATGCTTAATCAGTAGCGATCCCCTGACATTCCCATATCCGGAATAACTATTTCTAAAACCCATATGCTTCCGCTATGTAGATAGAGGAGAGGATATTGTGGATTAGGGGGTCGTTACAAAAACATCCCATAAAAGTAAGAAAGCATACAGAATGTAGGTTTAACCTCAATCTCAGTTCAAACATGTGAAAATCCACATTTTCCAACAACAGTAACATTTTCAGAAAAAAGATGGGGTTTAGGATGGATTGCTACCTTGATTCCTTGTAAATGTGTGTTTGGTGTGCTAGGATGACTCTCCCCTTGCTATAGGACAAATTCCAAGCCTCAAATTCGCCTCTCCCTTCAGAAATTCTTCCTCTCCTTCTTGCCCTAACTCTCTCTCTCTACTCGCCCTTGATCTCTCTCTCTCTCTAAGTTTCTGAAGTTTGGGCATTGTGGGAGGGTTTATGGCTTCAGCTAAGGTTTAAGAGAGGTTTTGGAAATTGCTATCTAGTCCATAAGCTCTTTTGCACTTTTAGACTCGTTTATCTTTCCCTTTTCAATTGAGTCCCTAGTCACCTCTTGCTAAGCCTTCATGTATTTCCTTTCAATTTAGTCCTTAAGCTAATGCAACTATATGCACTAATGCAACATATACAAGCATTAAACACCAAATTAATAATCATCAAACATCTCTTTAATCATAATTAGAGCAGATGTTACAACTTGAATGGTCTAACGGCTCAGACAATAATTAAAAGGATAAGAATAATGTACCGAACCTATCTATTAATATCGGACTGAACAACAAGATTAGATAGGGGTGTTACAACTCTCAATTAGTAAACACCTTGTATAGCTATGGATTTATTCACTGTATATATCCATCTAATAATGTATCATAATTAAGCCAACTTTCCAAAAGTATTCAAGAAGTTGCAGCCCATTATTATAATATTGTTACCTAATATTCTATCTATATTAGATTTTATCCTACAATAGTAGAAATTACACCAGAAAAATATTATCCTCCAATTAATTTGATTAAATTTAGAACTACTAAGAAGCCTTTTGAATTTGAAGAAGAAGAAAAGGAACCATTATGGAGGGAAGAGTTTGATGAGAATATTTTCAGAATTAGAGCTCAAGAGATGGAAATTATTTTTTTGGAAATGAACAGGACATTATGCTGTGATGAAGTCCAATGGACCTACTTCACTAGTACTACTACATGTATATACTCAATTGGAAAAAATAGTAGACAGGCTCGCCAGTTCAATATGTTCTATGACAGAATAAAAAGAAATAATATAGAAAATACTAAAGAAACTAAGAGAAGAATCTGCCAGAAACTTGCTGAGTATTCAAATCATCATTGCAAATATTATAAAGAAGAAGAAAAAATTAAGCCCTCTACATCTGTCAGCATACTAGAGAGCTAGATAGAAATTAACAGAAAGAAAAGACATAAAAGATGAATTATTGGCAAATGTAGCTAAATAAAAAGAATCATGCAATCGTAAAGAGTAGACAAAGGAGAAAGGAATCTTTACTTTTTCAAAAGTAATTTCAATTATTTGCAAAATTGTCAAAATGTAGAAATTTTTGGCTAAGTTTGTCAAAAGATGAATAGTATTGTACGATAAGATTAATAATAGGAGATGAATGCCTCTGCCTATAAAGTCATGTAATTTTATTTAGCAACATGCAACTTTTAAAACCTTCTTGTCTTGAGTTTTCTGAGTTATTCTTTGATACCCAAGAGCTCTCTTGTAACTTGTAACCCTTCCATTATCAATAAAAATCTTTAGAATATTTTCAGAGTAAATTTCTTATCTTTATCAAATATAAATATTTACAAGGAAATTAAGGTATGGAGTTCTAAACTTCCTATAGGAAATTAAGGGTATATAATTTTTGATATTCTAATTACCTATGATATGATCTTTGTTTATTACTAGTATAAAATTATTTTATTTCTTTAAAATATATTATAATTCAGAATTATAGATAGATTACACCTCCTGTAAAAAACCAAGAAAGATTATGTTAGGTAAAGTTGAAGGAGGAAGGTTGTGCTATGATATAACATAATAAAATATTTTCTGCGTGAAAGAGAGCAAAATTTCTTCTATAACTCGACCTTATTTTGATCAATCCCCTATCTTAAATTCTAAAATATAAAATATTTTCTTGAGCCAAAATACTCTTATACCAGGATAATGGTATCACTCATAAAACATACCATATTTATTAGTGTTACTTTTATCCCATCATAATTTTGTATATATTTTTTCTTTTTCTTCTTTTCACACATCACCTACCTATTTATTTATATTTTATTTTATTTTTCATATTTAGCCTATCTCTTCCCTCCTCTCTCTTTCTCTAATTTTACATTCTTTCTCTCTCACACACATATTCCCATTCTTCTTTTTCTTCTTTTTTTTTTTCTCTCATTTTTATCATTCTTCTTTCCCATATTTTACTTACCTCTTATTTTTCTTCTTCTATTTTTACTGAACTAGCTTTGGCCGATTTTTACTTATTTTTTTAATTTTTAATTGGTTCAAGTAATTTTTAACTAATTTTTTAGATAATTAATTTTGTAATTATTTTAGATCAAACAAATAACTAATTTATTAATTTTTTTTAATTGACCTAATCTGTACAATCTAATTCCGCAATCTGTGCAACCTTTAATAAATAAATAATTAATTTACTCTATAGTTTTCTTTATTTTTTTAACGTATTTGTCTTTTAAAATCTTTGTTCATTTTATTTAAACTTTTTTTCGTAACTCATTTTATTTTAAATTTAAATGTTATATTCAAGTATAATTTAATTTTCACCCTCAGAGACGGACAATGAATATTGATTTTCTAGTGGCCGGAGATATTGCCCTCATAGGCAACTGCATCTTTGTCTCGAGTGAAAGAACCCTCTGAAAATTCTTTGCACGATCCACTGAGTCGCTTGAAGCAGGTGCTTTTGTCTCATTTCTCAGTGAGTTTCCTCTCCTGCTTTTTCCCACTCAATTTCTTCTATTCAGAACCCTAGATTATCTCAAACTATGCCATACCCATTACCTTCTTATTCTCCTCTTTTTAAATTCCTATTGATTTTGTCCCATTGCCTGATTTGGTTGCCTTAGGTGGCTGAATAAACTGGCTGGCCATGTCAGTGCTGAATGCATGGCTTGGAGTCTGCCGAATCGTTAACTTCTAATACTGTTCTCTCCGTGCAAAGGGTATCGCAGTTGAGGTTGTTCTGTTTTATCATACATGTACGTATTCCTGGTTTGTTGTGAATTTAGTTGCAAGATTTATAGGTACTTGATTTCTAATAATCTGTATTCTTTATGCACTCAGTTTTGTTGGGACAATGCCTCGTAAGGTGAACTATGGACTTGATTATGATGACTTCTATGATGACTACGAAGATTATGATTATGATGTTGATGTAGAAGAATATGGTTAGTATATTTAACTTGTTTACATTTATGCGTGTTGGTTTTCTTGATTAGTGATTGCTGCTTCCTTCATATGTTGGTTCTGTCGAGCCTCATTTTGATCTTTAAGGACGCAACAGTGTAATCAAATGATTTTATCCCATGTTTTGCTCAATCAGGCTGATTCATGTAAGCTTGCAATTTGCCTTTAATGTATTTGCTGGTAATTGTTTGCCTTTACCTCTTATATTTTGTCCAGAATGTTGTGGATGTCAGCTTGTTTAACGAGTGACTGAAGAAGCAGCCCCTTAAATACTAACATTTTAATTTGTTATTTCTTTTATAAGGTCTATATTGATGTTTCTCAGGAATGTTGTCAAGTCTTTTTCATTGTACAAATCACTTGCCATTTTTCTTCTGTAACAGGAGAAAGAGCTGAAACCGATAAAAAGCAAGAGACTACTGGGCTTTGGCGATGTTCCATTTGCACTTATGACAATGATGAGTGTATGATTGCATGTGATATTTGCGGTGTTGTACGTCAACCTTTGGTTAGCGCAGGAGCTTCTGACAATGACAAAACAGGTATTCCATTTATTGAATACCTATTTGATAGACTTTGTTAATGTGGTTTGTAAAGGTATTTCTCTTAATAAATTTCATTTTCTATTTAGAAACAGGTTTTGGTTGCTATGGTTAGGTATGCTGTTTCTGATAACTAGGAGGGAATTTAACTCAACATGCAAAAACTTCTTGGGTACGAATATATATGTACAAAATTCTTTTCAAAGGTCATCAGGATTAAGAAAATGCAATTTATAAATTTCATGGAGGAAAACGGCAACTCTAAACTTCTTGAGATATGGGCAAAAGAAGAAATTGTGTATGAAATTAGTTGAGTATTTTTATGATATATTTGGCCTTACAAATGTCATAATGAGGTTGCTATCAAGTAGAATAGAAGTTGCTTCAATTTCTCACCTTTGAGTGTGCTCAAAAAATCGGTGCAAATATGGTTCTCTCGTTTACCTCTCCTATAGGACCATATGGTCTATGAAAATTGACAAAAATTTTGAGAGAATAGGAGGTATAGATATGGAAAATAAATTTTCTCTAAAGGAAGGAGAGACATTTAAGATATTGAGCTCAAATTTGTAGAGAGAAGAGACTTGGAACTACGAAATTGAGTAGGCTACATTACATTATAAACTATTTTGGGAAGATTTTAAAAGTGAAAATTTGTATCACAAACCTGAGAGAGTGCAGGAAGGGTTAGATTGGGCCAAAGTCAAATTGAACTACAGCAACAAACAAAGATTTTCTCACTAAATGAGGTCGGTTATATGGATCAAGCGACGCCAATGTGTTGTCTCTTTGATTATTTCCAGGGTTAAATTATTAATAGTTAAATCTATCTCAATAGTTTCTCTTATTGTTTTCTTTAGTCTTCTCTTATCTCTAGTTGTTGGACTATTTTTTATTTGATCAACTTTTAGTATAAGAGCCTTTAATGGTCTCTTCTGTACATGACCAAATTACCTAAGACACATTTCTACTAACTTTTCTATGATAGGTGTTACTTCGATTTTCTCTTTAATGCACTCAATTCTAATCCTATCTATAACACCCTAATCTTAATAGTTATTTTTATTCCAATTTAATAGTGCAATGTCATACTATAAGATTGGGGTGTTATATTTAGTTGGTATCAGAGTACAGCGGCCTAGGTTAAGAAAGGGGTAGATTCCTCAAGAAAGGGAGTTATTGCCGTTCCCCTGATGAGCCCATGGCAGGGCGAAACCAGTTGGCACCGTTTGATGATAGGCTAGTAGTCGGGGTAGGAGAGGCCTTGGGACGCCGCACGGGCGCTGTATGCTGCGTCGGACTGTCCGTGACACTATCCTTTCTTGTGTGACCACTCATTCAATGCAACATTCTTATTTCTACAACGTTGACTTTTTATTGCCCAACATTTATTACCTTACAACAATGCAGGTCTTATAGTTGTACGATAAATTTTTTCCTTAAGCTTGAGTGATACATTTCTATCACAAATAATATCTAAAGTTTTTTTTTCATTTCATTCACCTAGCTTAAGCCCTATGATTTATGTTATCTTCTATTTCTTTATTATTTTGTATTATCGTTCTCAAATACTTAAAACTTGTAACTTCTTGTATGGAATGATCTGAAAGTTTCACCTTTGCTTTAGAATTAGTGTCATTTTTACTAAATTTACATTTTATATATTTCATTTTGCTACGACTTATACGGAATTGTATGTCTCCACCTCTCTAATTGAACTATTGTAGATTGTTTGTATATTTCTAATTGCCATGACTCGAATAATAACATTTTCAATTATTGCTTGCACAGAATTGGCTTTGTTGAAGTTGAACTGAAATGGTAGCTAAATCAATTTGATCAACAGCCTCCGAATTAATACTTACATGTTAAAGTTGGTTTTGCATTTCATTTTAGTTTTGTTCCAATTTCTTTTTGGTCCCAACACTCCAGATGGCATATAATATAAATGCCATGTCATATCAATGATTAGAAGGAGCATATGGAAAGAAGCAATGCGATGCTTGCCACTTCCCTCAATGCCAGAGGTAGTTGTTATAGACGCTTCTTGCTTCTTAATGCTTAAGGAGATGTGGTTTTAAGGAGTTGCATACATTTAGTGCCTAGTTGCATGCCTATGCTTGTTGCAAGGCACCAAGGTCCTCACTTATGTGAATATCAATGATAGAACCTAAATAATTTAGGGAATCTTTCCTCAAAAGCTAGCAATTGAAAGGGAAGATCCAAGCTACTTAAGTACTTTATCGAGCATCCCATTCTACTTGATGTACTGTCCTAGGGACATTCCATACTATTCCTATCCCTATCATAACACTGCCTTTAAAGAGCCAACATTTTAACAGTTGCACTCTGTGACACTTTAGCTTCACTATACAACGGTCAGCCCCTCTACAGGTTAGATATCTCCACAGGTAGCCCTCTTCCTATCATCGGCAATCCAGGCTTTGACACCAAAAGTTGGAATCTAAGTGACTTGGAGAACCTTCCCTCAAAAGCTAGTTGTTGAAGGGAAAGAACTAAGTCACTTAAGTACTCCATCGAGCATCCCATTCTACTTGATGTGGGATTTGAGTAGCTATATTATCCTAGGAGCATCCCATATTATTCCTATCCCCATAAGAATATCATTCTGTTTTCTATGATTTATGTGTGGCAGTGCTGAAGTAGAAAGAAGAAAATATGTAAGTATGTAACCCATTTTTTGAAAGAAAAGAGAAAATATTTGTTACTTTTTGACTTAACGAGGCTTAGAGTTGTCAATTGAAAAGAAAATATGGGGTTTTGTTGTTTTTCTGCCCCTCTATTTAGGGTTTTGTAAACAACAAAGTGTTCTAGTTGCAGAGGAGTGGACCAACACGGAACCAAAAAAAGTTGAATGGCAACAATGGAAATGAAGATTCCAATGACAAGCTTTAGGGAATTTTCTATAATTATGAGGGATGCACGGTCTTTTTAAGTGAACTTTAATACTTTTTACATTAAATCACACTATTACTTGATCATTTATTATTGCATAAAGATTCTGTGCTTGAGTATGTAATTTAATTTACAGTTAAGAAAATTCTATATAACAGCAGTTAAGAAAATTCTCTGTCCATATAATATTTTCGTTCTTTTTCATTTGGAATGGAGCTTTTTTAGAACCCTTAGAATGCCTTTTACATTTGGCTTTTTTGTGACTTATTTTTGTGACAAGCAGAAAAGAATTGACATCTCACACTCAGGATAAAGCATTGTCAGGGCAGATACCTACTGTACAAATCTTGCCTATTAGCTCCCTGTGTCTCTCTGAATATTCATTCCTTTCTCTTTAGTTCAGGGATGGGATTTCCAGGTTTGTGGAGAAACCTCAACATTTTGGTTTTCAAAATTATAATGACAAATGAATTTACTAAGGATTCAATTATGTAGCAAGAGCATAAGGATTCACAAGAAAATGACAATAGTGGCAAACAAAGCCTTTTCCCACTAAGTGGAGTCGACTATATGAATAACATGTTCTATCTTTGCTTGTTTTTATAGTTATATTATTAATAGTTAAATCTTTCATAATAGTTTTTCCTATTGATTTTTTTGCTCTTCCCCTACTTCTGGTTATTGGACTATCTTCTATTTGGTCAACTCTTTCAACAAAAGCTTTTAATGGTCTCCTCTGTACATGACCAAATCACCTAAGACTCTATTAACTTCTCTATGATAGGTACTTCTCCAACTTTTTCCCTAATGCGCTCATTTCTAATCTTATCATTTCTAATGTGACCACTCATCCAACACAACATTCTCATTTCTGTAATGTTGAATTTTGGCTCATGTTGACTTTTTATTACCCAACATTTAGTATCATACATCAATGCAGGTCTTATACTTGTAGGATAATATTTTCCCTTAAGCTTGGGTTATACTTTTCTATCACAAATAACACCTGAAGCCTTCCTCCATAAAATTCACTGGAAAACAACAATGATAGAAAAAATAATTAGAGATCAAAAGAGGGCTCTACCACAAGATGTAGTATCAGAATGAGAATATAATGTTCTTTTTATTAATTTATGATCCCTTTGTATTCAGAGATTTAGGGTTTATTTATTAGTAATTTGGGATCTTGTATTTAAAAATTTGGTTTTTGTGATATCTTATCCTCTATTATTGTCTTAGTAGGAGTTCCTGAGTCATGTTTGGGTTGTCATAGTATTATTATGAGGCTTTTTTTTTTTTTTTTTGCAATTGGATTTGTTTGGGTTGCCTATATAAGGATAATGTCAGTCTTATAATTTCATCAATTATCATTTAATTGTACTTTGAGTGTGTGATTTCCCTTCCCATTCTATATAACCACTATTATCAGATTAAGGAACCCCCTTAATCTCTGCCAACCTTTAAACAGGCAGATAGACAATCCTATTCTATAAAAGTTAAGGAGATTATAGTCTGTAACTAAAAGTTTTCAATATGATGATGCTAAATGTACTCATAACACAATACTCGTAATGACTCGACAAAGGTTTACGCTGGATGATGATGCTAAATGTACACTACAAGAAAAAAAAAAAAAAAAGAATCTGCTGTGCCTTACTGCATCTTAACCTGCTCAAGTACATTGTCTCGTGGGGTTAAACAAATAACACTTCCAGATTGAGCATACCTCTATGTTAACTTTCAGTTCCCAAAGTCCACATTTTGTCTTTTGTGTTGGAAATATGTTTTAACTTTCTAATTCATCGATTATTATTGCCTATAATATTGATAATGTTATCATAAAGAATTGAAATGGCAGCCATCCTTCAAATGCCTTTTCTTTTTTGGGTGTGAAAAATAGAAATTGTGGGGAGATAGAGAGGGGGCGAGCAAGCTGATTGAGGGAGAGAGCCAAAAAAATGAGTTGTATCCGGCTTTCTGGATATTGCTCATTAGTCACTTCATAGCGTTAGGTTTTCAAGAATGACCATGGTATCCCTATAACATATTTAACAATCTCTTTGATGCAGTTAAAGGCATATGCAAAAATTCTGGAGCATCCAAATTGGCCAAGTCTCTTTTTGCATCACTGCCACAACAGATGCCTAAAGAGGGTGTGTTATATCTAAAGCAGGGTGATGGTTTTCTCACAGAAGATGGCAGTAGCTTCTACAAGCTTGGGAATTCCCAAGGAGAATTTCATGAAATTCATAAGTCTTTTAATACTCAAAGCCATCACCATCTAAACATAGGTCTGCGCATGTTCTGATTCAGGATGTGTGGAGTTAGGATAGTTCCTAAATACTTAAGTATTACTTTATAGTTCATACTAATTAGAACAGAGTCTCATTATTTTAAGTTAAGAATTTTGTGGAGTCACAAGAAATGTTTTGTTTATTGCAACTCCTTATGTATGCTAGTAAATTTTACTTTTCCTATATACTAATTCTTTTTGGTATAAAATCTTACATTTTTTTATGCACAGCCCCTTTCAAGTTTGATGTTCCATCCCCAGATGATGTGGTTTCCAATGGACTGCGATCTTCCAAAATGGGATCCAAAGGTATCGTGCAGTTGCTTATAATTTGGTTTCTTCTAGGAGTTCAAGCTAGAGAAAAAATGTTTTAATTGGATGAGAATATTTAACTATTGCAAGAGTTAGTGACTGCTCTTTTGAAAATGAGAATTTATGTGCATAGTTATTTCTCTTTGGTTTATTTTTCCAATCTTTTCCCAGCACTTTTAAGATTTGCACATAGACAAGCTGTCTTCCTAGTTTCTTTTGAATCTTTAAATTACCAGCACTATCTTCTGCTATTGCCTTCGAGTTTGATGAGGTGGAATGTATAGTCTAAAAGAAAGAAAGGTGGGCTACATAGAGAGGAGGTAGAGGATCCTAACTAACCTGGCAGTCTTCAGGCCCACTGTGCATGGGTGGAATTGAGTATTTGGTGTGAGGAGGAGTGTGGGGGAAGGTAGGAAATTAGTGAGTGGAATTGGGAGAGTGGCTAGCCTCTCAAAAGCTAGCTGAGGGAGTGCTTCAGGGTGTGCTTTGCTGGTAGATTGTGTGTGGAATCTGTGAGCAGGGTTCTGTTGAGTATTTTCCGTTGTTAACATTCTGTTTTGAGTCCTGAGTGTTTGCTTACTGTTCTGTGAGTCTTTTCTGATATTTCCCTTGAGTATTGGTGTCTGTATTCGTAGCTATTATATATATTCAGAGGTATTATTCAGTATATCACCTAGGGCTCTATCAGATTTCCTGATATGCAAAGAGATTGAACATCTTGTTTTTTGGGCCACAATGGCTCACTACTTTTTCAAATCTTTTTAGGATGATTCCTTTTCCTCCAATACTTTTTTTTTCTTTTATATATATATATATAAACTTGATGGTTGTGATGTGCATATAGTTGAAGTAATTTTCTTCTGTAATAACTTTGAAGATTTAGTACTCTTCTAAGATATCCTGATATGCCAAGAGATTGAACATCTTGTATTTTGGGATACCTGGCTCACTATTTTTTTTATTTTTTAAATATTTTTAGGACGCTTCATTTTCCTTCAAATAGATGTCTTTTCTTTTCTGATTTTCTAATAATTTATTCTTCTTTTATCAAACAAAAATAAGATTTCAAATACTTTTCAAAGTCTAGGATGATTACAATGCAAGTTGAAAAATTTTCTTTCCAGGTCTATCTTTCCTTGTTTTTTATTTTTGGTCCTTCAAGTGATTCAATATGGGAAGAATATTGTTTTACTTAATGTTTTAAAAACTAGAAAAGTTTTCAATTCAACCAACATCATAAATACAGAAAAAATAATAATTAAGTAATCTTAAATAATATATTTTTTATCCGATTGGCTTATTCATTCTTCTCCAATTCTGTTTTTATATTTGAGCTGTGGTAGAGAAAACAGAAAAATCAAGTTTGCAATTCTTAGTTTTGAAATGAGCTAGATTATAGTTAGGTTTTCTCCCATAGGCTGTTTCTTTATTTTTATGTTTAAAGTTTAGTACTTTAGCGTACCCTTTTGGTCCCTGCATTAGGCTATTGGCCCATGCAGACCCCAATCTTGAAAATGCTTTAAAAAGTTTTTTTGTTTGTTTGGATTTTTTAATCGACCCAGCCAGTTTTCCATCTTTTGGTATGGTTCATAGTTTAAGACAGGTTCTTCTGGTTTTGACTGTGCAAAGAAGATCAACAACTTGTCTGGTCATTGGAGGGCAACCAGACCTTGTGCCTTGACAGGTCCCAGTTCAACTGGTCAGACTGTCCAATCCAGTCCAATTTTTAAAATCTTGGTTTTACTACATCCAGAAGATTGGATAGATATCAAAGGGGTTTATGTCCTCCATCCTTGGCATTGAGGAGTTTTGTTATGGATAGATATATTATACATAAGAAATGTGGCACCTGATTAATAGGTTTTTACGTTGTCTACACAACAAAGCAATATTTGTTACTATTTGTGGAGTCACATATTTGGTGCCAAGTTGTTATTTTATAAAAGAGATGCTTTTTTGAGGGAGTAAAGAACTTTTTTTGATAAATTAGTGCTTAGCGTGGTTCTCAAGAAGAGAAAGAAACCTGCCTGAACCCAAATTTTCTGTTATGCATGTTAGTTACCTATTTGACCATCTATGCTGGAACTTTAGCTCCATAGCTTTAACTCAAACAAAATAAAGAAAAGTTGGAGGAATCGATGAGTGGAAATTCAAAGTAGGTTGTCATCATAAACATTAACTTTAAGTCTTAATTCCTTGTGCACCAAGATCATTTAATTTTATTTCTGTTGTGCTTGCAGCCACAGTTATTAATTCTAGAAGTTCTCTTGTTTCGTCAAGCATTACGGAGAAGAATGAACCTAAAGTACAACCAAATGCTGAAAGTTCAGACAACACATCATCTTTGGTGCAGAAAAGCAAGCAGGATAGTTTGGCTGAGAGCAAGCTTTACAAGACCATAGCAGTTGATCTGGAAATAGGTGATAAAACTTCAGACAGCTTACCAGCTTCTTCTTCAAAAGGCAAAGGTAAAAAGGTGAATAAAATCAAGTCTTCAAAAGAAGGCACAATCGATATTCAATCAAGTGTAGAAATGTCGGGTAGTTTGACTGCACTGCTAAAAGTCAGAGACAGTGGTGATGAAATTAATTGCTCATCTAGCAAAGATGTGAAACCTCAAAGTAGCTCCAACAACACTGGAAAGTCAGATAATGCTAATGCTAAAGGGCCTCGTCCACATGTGTCTTATAGACCAGAAAAATGGATGCTCCCTCAACAAGCTGAAGATACATTGACTCAGTTGAATCTTGCTGTTGTAAGTCAATGACTTGTTCTATCTTATGTTTAGTGAAAAATTATCTAACAATTAATTTCTCAAAATTTTCAAGTTTGTCTATTTTAGGTTGGCCATGTTGATTCTGGGAAGTCAACACTCTCAGGTAGACTACTACACCTGTTGGGACGAATTACCCAGAAAGAAATGCACAAATATGAAAAGGAGGCCAAGTTGCAGGTAATCTCTTTGTTGAGTACTTCTAATACCTAATGTGTTGTTTTCATGTGCTAATTTCCCCACTCCATCTTCTTTTTTTTAATTAAAAAAATACAGGGTAAGGGATCCTTTGCTTATGCTTGGGCACTGGATGAAAGTTCTGAAGAAAGGGAAAGAGGAATAACTATGACCGTGGCTGTTGCTTATTTTGACACTAAGAAATATCATGTTGTTGTGCTTGACTCCCCTGGCCATAAAGATTTCGTACCAAACATGATTTCTGGGGCAACACAAGCTGATGCTGCAATCCTTGTTATTGATGCCTCAGTTGGTTCATTTGAAGCAGGCATGGATGGTAGCAAAGGACAAACAAGGGAGCATGCTCAGCTTATCAGAAGTTTTGGTGTTGACCAGGTTATAGTTGCAGTAAATAAAATGGATGCTGTGGCATACTCCAAAGATCGATTTGATTTAATTAGAAAGCAATTGGGAGTGTTTCTCCGCACTTGTGGTTTCAAAGATTCTTTTGTGTCATGGATTCCCTTGACTGTCATAGAAAATCAAAATTTGGTGGCACCTCCTTCTGATGTTCGTTTCAAATCCTGGTGAGTCTTCTCATTACTGTAGGTGTGATCCTGAATTTTCTTGACAGGAGAATGGATAGAATTGGAAAGAAGTGGCAATAGTGAAAAACTAAAAATAGCTTAGGCATTTTTCCTTTCCAAATAATGACATTTTCAGGGAGAAGGTAGAAGAATAGTAGGATATTTCAGTTGGAAGTCATGATTATAAGCTCTGAAGCCTATATCCTACCTCATGTAGTCTGGCCCTAAAAAGAAAATTAATATGTGATGTTTCTCCTGCTTATCTTCTTTGGAATATGTTTGTTCTCCTAGCCTCTATGTGGCTATTAGATATGAAAGAGATTGCTAAGAATTGCTTGTGTTCTTTGTGCTGGTTTTCTGTTTTAGGAGGATACCTGATCCTCCTGCTTTCTATTTCCTTTATCTGATTGTGTTCTTTTATTTTATTAAAAAAAGAATAATAAAATAAAAGAATAATGAGCTCCCGTAGGGAAGAGAAACAAGATAGACAGTGTTCTGAAGCTGTTAGTATTTGTATAGAACTAGTGTCAAGAGGTATTCAGCATTTAGGGCTTGGTTGGGAGTTTTGAAAAGAACGGAGTGAGATGGTTATCAATAGAGTAGGGTGGAGTAGAATAAATTAGACAAATCACTCCCTTGATTGGGAGTTTTTACAAAAACTGAAGAGGGTAAACCACTCCCCACTATTTGGATGTTCTTATATCATTAATGGGGTGAAGTTTTTGGATGACAAAAATTTTAATATTATCATTATAATGAAAGCTCCAAGTTTTAATATAAGTTATTTTAATAAACTACGCTCGTTTTATATGTTTTTTCAATTTCTTTCAATTTCTTTGCCTCATATCTTATGTTTTATTAATAATTTATTTTCTATCAATTTTTTATCAATCTAACTATTTAACATAAAAATACAAAAAAAAAGTGATATAAAATACAAAACAATCTATGTGAAATAAGGGATAAAACAAGCAAAAAATGTACATAATAATGTCATACCAAAAAAAAAATTGCTTTAGGGTTAGAATACAATGGACAGCCACTTTCTTATTTATTGCATCATTCATGTTTCATGTTGCATGTTATTTTGCTATGAAGAGAAAATGGGAAGAAGGAGCTAAGAATAAATTTGGAAGTTGCGCAAGTTTAAGGGGAGTTAGAATGAGTTGTGCTTTTGAAATGGTTAAGGTAAGAAAAATATGTAAGTAGAAAATAAGCAAATAGAAATAAGAGTAAATTAATAATTTAATTCTTGAAAGATGTATGTTTTCTTAATTTAGTTCTTGAACGATGAAGTGTCTCAGTTTGATTCTTGAAAGATCAATTTTCAATTAATTTAGTCTTTTGATTAATAGGATTAATAGATAGTTAACTAACAATAGGATTAGTGGATGCTAAATGAATATTAAATGATTAATTGAATCCTGTTCAACAAAAAAATATAAACAATACATTTTGATGATATGTAATTTATAAAATAAAACACATCAAATTTACAAACTGCACAAAAAAAAATGCAAACTGCATGTTTTGACAATTTAGTTTATAAATATGATGTGTTTTATTTTTTATTATTGAATAGGATTCAATTCATAATTTAATAGTCAAATTAACATTTGTTAATGCTACTGTCAATTAACCTTTCTCCTATCTTATTAACCAAAGGACCAAATTGATTGGGAATTGATCTTTTAGGATCAAATTAATTCATTTCATTTTTCAAGTACTAAATTAAAAGAACATGCATCTTTCAAGGATCAAATCATTAATTTACTCTAGAAATAATAAAAATAGACAAATAAGAGATGGTTGAAAATGGAACTAAAAATTTTAAAAAATCAAAACTATCCTAAACTCCCCAATTTGGAGGGGTTTGAAAATTGAAGTATTGGTTGGTTTAGAATGATCTCCAAAACATCCCACCCCATTAGTTTTTTAAACATTCAACCAAGGGCTTAGACACTCAAACCATCCTACTGTAACCCAAACTCACACCACTCTCAAACCATCTTCCAACCCAAGTTCTTAGGGAATCCTTCCAGTTAAGAAAAGATTAACTTGCAGTTATTAAGAGGGCATTAAAGATTTAAGAGTATCAAGGATTTGGGAAAAGAGTTACTTGTAGGGCATCCAAAGTTATGGGTATAAGTGTATGGCCATAATGTTAGTATAAATAGAGTTCAAGGGATTATTGTTGTACATACCATAATTGAGTCTTTCTACACTATATTTTGATTGGTCTCATATTATTTCTCTCCTTATTTTCTCAACAAAGGGGGACTACTTGTTATTTATAATTTTAGTCTCTATTTTTGTGGGTAAAATATTTAGCCTCCATTTAAACTTAATGAAGAGTAATATTTTCATTAGTCTTGATCAATAGACAACAACAACAAAGCAAGTATTTTTCCACGAAGTAGGGTCAACTATATAAATTAAGTGATGCTAACGTATTCTCTCTTTGTTTATTTCTATAGTTAAGTTATTAATATATAAGTTCAACCTAATAGTTTCCCTTATTATTTTTTTGGGTCTTTTTTTACTTCTAATTATTGAGTTATCTTCTATCTGGTCAACTTTACGTACGAAAACTTTTAATGGTCTTCTCTTACAAAACCATCAAAGGCGCGTTTCTACTAACTTATTTATGATAGGTGCTATTCTGACTTTCTCTCTAATACACTCATTCCTAATCTTATCATTTCTATTGTGACCACTCATCCAATGTAACATTTTCATTTCTGTAACATTGAATTTTTGCTCATGTTGACATTTTATCACCCAGCATTAAGTACCATACAATAATGCAGGTCTTATAGTTATATAATAAAATTTTTCCTTAAGCTTGAGTGGTACTTTTCTATCACAAATAACACTTGAAACCTTTCTCCATTTTATCCACTTAGCTTGAATCCTATGATTTACGTCTTCCTCTATTTATCCATTATCTTGTATTATTGTTCTCAAATACTTGAAACTTATGACTTTTTGTATGAGATGATCTCCAAACTTCACCTCTGCCCCAAAATCAGTGTCCCTTTCACTGAAATTACATTCTATATATTCCATTTTGCTATGACTTATATGGAGCCTGTATATCTCTAGAGCTTGTTTCAACCTCTCTAATTTTTTGTTTACTTCTTCTCTTCTCTGGAATCTTCAAGAAGGACTATATCATCAGCAAAAAGCATACATTGTGGTGCTGCCTCTTGGATATGTTCAGTGAGCACATCCAATACCAAGTTGAAAAGGTAAGAGCTCAAAGCTGAACCCTAATGTAATCCTATGGTTATAGGAAAATCCTTGGGGTTCTACTTTGTATTCTTACACAAGACGTGGGCCTATTATACATGTCTTTGGTTGCTTGAATATAAGCAACCCAGACTCCTTTATTTTCTAAAACCTTTTATAACACCTATCTTGGTACTCTATCATAAGTCTTTTCTAAATTGATGAAGATCATATATAGGTCCTTATGAGATCTCTAATATCGCTCTATAATCTCTTCAATAAATATATCGTCTTTATGGTTGACTTACTGACATGAAACCGAATTAGTTTTCTGTAATTCTTGTGTCCAGTCTCAATCTCCCCTCAATAACCTTTTCCCATAACTTCATAGTATGACTCATGAGTTTGATGTCCCTACAATTTGCACAATTTTGTATGTCACCCTTATTCTTATACACTGGGATTAAAATACTTTTCCTTCATTCATTTGGCATCTTCTTGGTTCTCAATTTCACATTAAACAACTTTCTTAACCAACTTACCCTTTTTTTTCTTAAAGTCTTCCACACTTCAATGAGTATGTTATCAAGTCCTACTGCTTTGCCATTATCCATTCTCTTCAATGCTTGTATTATTTCAAACTCTTGGATTCTCCGATAGAAATTATAATTAAGATCCTCTTCCTTAATACTTAGTCTATCTGCATGACAAGTAAACAAGTGCCCTTTATTAAAAAGTTTGTGAAAATTATTTCTTTTATCTTTCTTGAATATCTTCTTTCCTTGCCAAGATATTATCTTCTTCATCTGTAATACATTTCACTTGATTTAGGTTTTTTGTCTTTTTCTCCCTATTATTAGCAAGCTTGAATACTCTTCTTTCACCATCTTTGATTCTTAAGGATTGATATAACCCTTCATAAGCTCAATTTTTTGTCTCCGATATTGTCTTCGTAACGTCTTTCTTAACTACTCTATACTTCTCCAAATTTTTATTATCTCTACATGAGTGTCATGCTTTATAACACTCTTTTAAATCTAGCCTTATCTTGTACAATTGTATCCCACCACCAAGATTTTTTTCTCTTTAGTCCAAAACCTCTTGATATACCTAGCTTTTCTGTTGCAGCCTTCCTAATCTTTTCAGCCATAGTGTTTCACATGTAGTTTGCATTGCCTTGTACTTAACAAATTTCCTTTTCTAACACCTTTCTTTACAAATTATCATGTGGTTCTTCTTTCAAATGCCACCATCTTATCTTAAGGCTTGATTTTTTACTGTTTCCTTCTATTTTTCTCTTAACTTGAACATTCTAACCAAGTCCCTATGTTAGATAGTAAAACTCTCCTCGGGTATAACTTTGCAGTTGATGCAAAGTTTTCTATATGATTTTCTTACAAAAAAGAAATCAATTTGGGAAAATATCCCTTTATTCTTGTACGTGATAAGGTACTCTATTCTCTTTTTAAAACAAATATTTGCTATAGTGAAGTTAAAACCGAAAGCAAAATCTAGGATTGTTTTACCTTCTGCAATTACCTTTCTGATACTATGTCCTCCATGAAATTCTTCATATCTTCTAGCTGTGCTCCCTACATGTCCATTTAGATCACCTCCTAATAAAATCTTCTCTCCTAACGATATTTACTGTATTAAACCTTCTAGGTCCTCCCAAAATTTAATCTTATGGTATTCTTCTAATCTTACTTGTGGTGCATAAACACTAATAACATTAAAAGTTTCCTGATCTACTACAAATTTTAGTGCAATTATCCTATTTCTTATTCTTTTTATATCCACTACTTTTTTCTTCCGCACTTTATCTAAAGTATACCTACTCCATTCCTAGCTTTTAACTTGCCGATGTACCAAAGCTTAAGACCGAAAGTGTCTAATTCTTTTATCTTATCTCCTACTCATTTTGTCTTGTAGGCACATTATATTTATCTTTCTTCTAATCATAGTATTTACTATTTTCATTGATTTACTTGTAAGTGTGCCAATATTCCATATCCCTAGACGTAATCTATTTTTATGGACTAGCTTCTTTACCCACACCCATTCACGAAAATGTGGGAGCCCTTGCTTATTTTTCACTATATCTGGGTGTTGATGTAACAGCTCTTGCTCATTTGACACTGTACTCGAGCCATACAGTGCGTTGTTTTTGGGCAATGACCTAGCATTAACATGTTCACGTCATTGATCCATATTTATAAAGATTCGACAAAGTTTTACGTTGGTTGTTGGCTACCTAATGTAACCCTCCTCTTTTATTCGGGCTTGGGACTGACTATGAACAACATAGGCAGAGTTTTTTTTTATCAATAGAAAAATGCAGAAAAATGTAATTGAGATTACATTTCAAAGGGATAGACTGTTGCTATAAATTGTAGTTGAAGTGATCTTCTGAGAGAAAGCTATGATTAGTGATTGGGCTTCCAAAATGTAACTTGATCTTTATCTTTTTAGAAGTTAATTATAGTAGGAGGTAGAGTGAGGTGTGATATATAACTTTCTTCCAAATCATGGGAGGCAACATCGTACTTAAATAACTGACATTATAAAATTGTGTTAATAACATAGTAAGACATAAGTAATGGCCTAAAGGGAGGAAAAGAAAAAAAGAACGTTAATTTAGTGTTAAGTATTTTTTTTTTGGTCGAATCTTTGAGTATGGATCATCAACGTGAATGTATTATTGATAGGTTGTTGCTCGAAAGCAACTTGTTGTATGGCTCAACTACAATTTCAAATGAGCAAGAGTTGTTGCATCGACGTTCGGATATAGTGAAAACTAAAGACTCTTACATTTTTGTGAATGGGTGTGGTAAAGAAGTTAGTCCATAAGAGTAGAATATATTTTGGGACTTGAAATATTGACACACTTACAGGTAAATCGATGGATATAATAGACACTATGATTAGGAGAAGATAAATGTAATGTGCTTACAGGAAACAAAATGGGTAGGAGATAAAGCAAGTGAATTGAACACTTCGAGTTTTAAGCTTTTGTAAGCCTGCAAGACAAAAGTTAGAAATAGAATAGGTATAACTATAGATAAAGAAGGGAGGGACAAAGCAGTGGATATAAAGATAATAAGAGATAAGATAATTGCTTTAAAATTTGTAGTGGATTGGGACACCTTCAATGTTATCATTGCTTATGCATTGCAAGTAGGGTTAAAAGAACGTTATATGATTGAATTTTGTAAAGACTTGGAAGGTTTAATACAAGAAATATCATTCGAAGAGAAGATTTTCTTAAGAGAGGACATGTCGGGAATGAAGCAGGAGGATAAAAAGGTTCTCATGGAGAACAAGGCATTGGAAAAGTAAATGTAGAGGGTCAAACAATATGAGATTTTTCTTTAGCTTTTAACTGCACTATAGCAAATGTGTTTTAGAAAGAGGGTAGAGCATTTGATCACGTACAAGAGTGGAGTGACATGTTCCCAAATCGATTTCTTCTTGGCAAAGAAATAAGAGAAAAAACTTTGTATTAATTACAAAGTCATATCTGCAGAGAGTTTAACTACTCAACATAAGGTCTTGGTTATGGATGTACATGTTAAGAGAAGTGTTAAAAGAAACAATTAACAAAAAAAGGCCTAGGATAAAGTGGTGGCATTTGGAAGATGAACCACTTAAGAGTTTTTAGAGAAGGGTGCTAGAAGAGGAGATTTGGGAAGCACAAGAGGGGCAAACTATATGTGGAACATAATGATTGAAGGGATGCAAATGTGCTAGATTAGATCAAGGTTAAAGGAGAGTGTTATAAAGCATGACACTCATGCAAATATAATAAAAATTGGTGGAAGTATAAAGTAGCTAAGGAAGACTTCAAGAAGACAGTGTCTAAGGTAAGATATAGAGTTTTTGAAGAGTAATAGCATTCCTTGGGAACCAAAGATGGGGAGAGAAGAATATTCAAACTTGATAAGAGTAGAGAGAGAAAGACAAAACAGTCGATCTCCTCAACAAATACAATCATTTATTCCTTTATCTCACTCTTACATAGCCAAAATAGTAGCGGTTGTTTTTTGCAAAGAGATAGTGAGATTTCATGGGATGCTCAAATCTATAGGTTTTGAATATTTTAACTGACTGAATATTTTCTTGTATTATTTAATTGAATTTTACAAATATATGGATAATGAATTTATACACTATTTCCTATTGGAAAGGTTATTAAGATACAATAATTACAGAATAAAATTCTATAATCACGCTATCAGAATAAAAGTCTAATTAGGCCCAATAAGCCCAATGGAGCTAGTCAACACTCTCCCTCAAGTTAGTGCAAAGATGTCACACATGCCCAACTTATAAACGAGTGTGTGAAACATTTGTTTGCTGAGACCTTTGGTAAATACATCAACAAGCTGCTTTTCTGACATCACATAAACTAAGCTTAGTATTCCATTAGTAACCTTCTCTTTGATGAAGTGTCTATCAATTTCAATGTGTTTTGTTTGATTATGCTGAACTAAATTATGTGATATATTAATGGCAGCCTTGTTATCACAATACAAGGAAAACTTCTCCTTTTTCAATAGCTTCAGTTCTTCTAATAGCTTTTGTACCTATATAAGTTCACAAACTCTCTGGGCCATAGCTCTGTATTCAGCTTCTGCACTGGATCTAGCAATGACACTTTGCTTCTTACTTCTCCAAGTAACCAAGTTTTCTCTTACAAGCGTACAGTATCCGGATGTAAATCTTCTATCATCTAGTGATCCGGCCTAATCTGCATCTGTAAAGACTTCTATTTGGAAGTAACCATGTTTGGAGAAAAGTAATCCTCTCCCTGGGCTAGACTTTAGATACCGCAAGGTGCGAAAAATAGCTTGCATATGGGATTCTCGAGGATCATGCATGAACTAACTGACTAGACCGACTGCATAGACTATGTGTGGTTTAGTGTGAGAGAGGTAAATAAGTTTTCCCACCAACTTCTGACATCTCTTCTTATCAACTGACTTTCCAACCCCTGATTGTAGATTATGATTACTCAATAGGAGATTCTGTCGGTTTGCACCCTGGCATGCAAGTCTCTTCTAAGATTCCTCTCTCTGATCTAGCAACCTCAATTCTCAAGAAGTACTGTAATTTACTGAGATCTTTGATCTCAAATTCTTGTGCCAATAGCTTCTTCAACCGGAAAATCTCTTCTTTATCATCTCTAGTCATTACTATATCATCAACATAGACGATGAGAAGAGTGACTTTGCCCTTTTGATGTCTTATGAAGAGGATATGGTCAGTATTGCTTTGATGATAGCCAAAGGAAACCATGTCATTACTGAATTTGTCAAACCACGCTCTTAGAGACTGTTTCAGTCCGTATAGAGCCTTCATCAGTTTACACACGTTTCCTTGACTTTGTTCATTATTAAACCTAGGTGGGATTTCCATATACACTTCCTCTTCCAAGTCTCTGAAGAAATGTATTCCTGACATCAAATTGGTGCAAGTCTCAATCGAGATTAACTGCACAAGATAACAAAATTCTAGTGGAGTTCATTTTTGCAATCGGAGAAAAGGTCTTCTAATAGTCCACTCCATAAGTTTGTGTGAACCCTTTGGCCACCAGTCTAGCTTTGAATCGTTCTATCGAACCATCAACTTTATGTTTCACAGTGAATACCCATTTGCAACCCACCAATTTCTTATCTGGTGGAGGAGGGACCAAGGCCCAAGTTTCATTTATGGACAAGGCCTTCATTTCTTTAATCATTGCTTACTTTCACTTGGGATCAGTAATAGCTTCCTTCCAATTTTGTGGAATAGATAACGCAAATGTTCTATATGATGGGGACAGGGAGTCATAAGAAACAAAATTAGACATGTTTGGTACAAGATCTGACTCCTTTTCTATGAGCAATAGGTAGATCTAAATCATTAGGGAATATAGATAACTCATCAGTGGAGGAGGATTTAGAAGATTTGGCAGATTGTATGCTGGTTTCTTTAGCTCTGTCTAGCCGGTTCCTTCTTGAGTATGTCAACAAGTCAGGTCTGTCCAATTTTTCAACAGTTTCTCCCTGAACTACATTTTTCCTTATGCCTTCTAGATCAAGGAGCGCCACCCCAGGTCTGTCCAATCTCCCAATAATTTTTCCTTGAACTACATTCTTTCTTATGTCTTCTAGAAGGAGCGCCACCTCTTCTACTTTATTAACCTCTCCCTGAAGAGGTGATAAGGGTGTGCTAAAGTAGGGTTCAATTTTCCAAAAGGTAACATCCATACTAACAAAGATTTTTCTAGAGGGAGGATAATAACATCTATAACCTTTTTGAGTAGGGGAATACCCTATGAAGACACATTTAAGGGCTTTAAGATCAAGTTTTCTAGTATTCTTGGTATGAACAAAAAAGACAGAACCAAACACTTTGGGTGGGATCATATAGTCTCTTTTACCTTTTCTTTTACCTTTTAAAACTTCAAGAGGACTCTGAAAATCAAGGATTTTTAGAGGCATGTGGTTTATAAGGTATGTAGCAGCTAAAATAGCATCCCCCAATAAGACTTGGGTAAGTGCATGGTGAACATGAGGGATCGGGCCCCTTCTAATAGGTGTCTATGTTTCCTTTCAACCACTCCATTCTGGGCACTAGTATAAGGACAACTGGTTTGATGGATAATTCCATAATTTTTCAAGTAAGTCTCAAAGTGTTTATTCATGTACTCAGTGCCATTATTAGTTCTCAGGATTTTTATTTTAGCATCAAATTGAGTACAAACCATCTTATGGAAGGACTGAAAGCAAAAAAAAACTTTAGTTTTTGACTTTAGTAAATAAAACCAAGTGGTACGGGTACAACAGTCAATAAAGGTAACAAACCATCGACAACCAGACAAAGAAACAGTTTGAGTAAGACCCCAGAATCAGAATGAATAGTCATAAAAGGAATTGAACTTTTATTATTACTCAAAGGATAAGAGGTTTGAGTATGCTTGACAAATTCACAAGCATCACAAATTAAGGTTTCAACATGAAGATTTGAAAACAAATTGGGAACAAGTTCCTTTAAAACAAAAAACGATGGATGTCCCAACTACCTATGCCACTAGATTATTTTGTCCCGAGTCTCGAACACTATCTATCACTTATAAGCCATCACATAACCTACCACTGCCAATCCTCCTCCCTGTGTGAAGGTCTTGAAAGACACAATGATCAGGGAAAAATACAATTTTTCAATTTAGAGCTTTGGTGATGGAACTGACAGATAAAAGATTATCAGGAAACTCAGGTACATGAAGCACAGATGAGAGTTTAATATCAAGTGTACAAACCCTAGAACCTGTCCCTCAAATAGAAGATACAAACCCATTGGCTATTCGAAAATTCTCCCCTTTAGGACATGAAGAGTAGTTGGACAAGCCTTTAGAAGAGCCAGTCATATGTCTATTTGTACCAGAATCGACAATCCAAGAGGGAGAATGAGTAGTAAAAGCCATACTTGAGTGCACATAATTAGAAGTGCCAGCTGTAGAGGGGTCAAGCTTGGTTAGGAGACGACAGAGGTGCTGAATTTCATCAGAAGAGAGAGAGGCCCCTGAATTTGCATCTTTAGGTGGCTTAATAGTATCAGCCATATTCGCCTAACCTTTGGATGAAGTGATTCGTTTACCTCCACGGCCTCGAGTTGGCCGACCATGTATCTTCCAACAAGTTTCATTGGTTTGCCTCGGCTTAGCACAGTAATCACACTGCAAGTGATCTTTATTAGAGGTGGTGGTCTTAGGTTTCTCACGGGAGACGGTCAAACCAAATTTCTCAATCGGTGCTTGATAAAGCATGACACCGCTGCGACTTTCTTTTTGTACAACATAGGAGAAAGCATTCTCAACAGAAGGGAGAGGAAAACTTTCCAGAATTTGAACTCGAATCTAATTATATTCTAGATTCAAACTAGCAAGAAAATCATAAACTCTCCCTTTTAAAATTAACTGGTGAAACAAAAATGCATCCTCAACACATTTGGCGTGGAGATCTTGATAGTAATCTAACTCCTGCCACAACTCATTCAATTCAGAATAATAGTCAGTTGTAAAAAACTATCCCTGTTTAGTGGCATGGATCTTTGTCCTGATCTCAAACACCTAAGCATCATTCCTTTTTCGAGAATAAGTACATTTGGTTGAAGTCCAAATTTTTCAGTAGCATCAAGTAAAAAATACTGGTTAGAGATTTGGGGATGCATAGTATTTATTAGTCATGTCATAACAAAAGAGTTTTCAGGGTCCCATTGAGCATAGTTATCATTAGAAATAGCAGGGGGTTTCGTATCTCCAGTAATATAGCTTTCGAGATTTAATGCATAAAAGACATGCCCTTGACCAAGTGAGATAGGTACTAGCTTCATCCAACCTGACGGTGCAGATATAGGCAAGTGACGTATTTTCTATTGGTTTAGTGTCTCCTATAATAAGTGACCAGCACCACAAAGAAGGCAGAAGGAGAAAAGAGGCCAAAAAATGGAGAGAAAAGCCAAAAAAACAGAGCAAACTAGAATAGCCAAATCGGCTACTGGCTCGTGCGGTGGTGGACAGTGACCGGATTTTGTAGGTTTTGCCAGAAGGGCGATGAGCTCTCCAAATATGGTGGCGGTGAAGCAAACAATGGGGCAAAACAGCCGGGATCAGATAAAAAAAGCAGATCTGTCTAGAACGGCTTGGCGGCCTGTGTGGTGGCTACCGGCAATCGGAATTCGGGGGCAGTAGATCGGACGGTGGGTGTCGGCTTTGGATAGACGGTGACAGTAAGGGAGGAAGAAAACATGACCTCCAAGATGTGGACAGTGATGAGAGGAGAAGAACTCAACCCCCTTCGTATACACAAAAACCTTTGTGCTGTGGAAGGAGAGAAAAATACTCACTTCTGGGCAGCGCAGACTCTGATACCATGGAGATTTTAAATGACTGAATATTTTCTTGTATTATTCAATCGTATGTTACAAATATATAGACAATGAATTTATACACCATTCCTTATTCTAGTTTTGGAAACGTAATTAAGATACAATAATTACAGAATAAAATCCTATAATCATGCTATTTGAATAAAAGCCCAAATAGATCCAATAAGCCCAATAGAGCTAGTCAACAGTTTCTGACCAAGACACTCTTTGAGTCCTCTTTGGAAAGAACTATTCAAGTTAAGCAAAACTCCTCTCCATTTGTGCACCGCTTACCACTTGCAATCCGATGGCCAGACCAAGGTGGTTAACTGTTGCCTTGAGGCACATCTCCGTTGTTTTGCTCATGAACAGCCCCCTGCTTGGAGTAAATTTCTCTGTTGGACAGAACATTCATTTAACATGGGCTTCCACACTTCTCGGTAACACCCCATGCAATATCCTTTATGGGAGAGACCTACTAGCCATACACCCTTTTGTCAAAGGGAAAACTCAGCTTATTGACTTAGAAGAACAACTCCAACAATGCGATGATATGCTAAGGCTCCTATGTGACAACCTTGCTAAGGCACAAGTCTGCATGAAAACACAAGCTGACTCCAAATGGCGAGTTGACTTATAACGAGGGAGATGCAATTTTCCTAATGATTCAACCTTATTGCCAACAATCTTGCTAGAAACAAGTATGAAAGCTATCATGTTGCTTTTTTGGACCCTACAAGGTAGTTAAGAGCATTGGACCAGTAGCATATGAGCTAGAACTACCTCCCACATCTAAGGTACATCCCATCTTTCAGGTTTCATTATTAAGACCAGCCCATGGTCTAGCTGCTGCCTCTGCCCCTCCTCCCCTCCCTATCAATGCAGATTGGGGGTTACAACTTGAACTGGCAAAGTTTCTTGGCTACAGATTGGTACCATTTGCATGCAGCTCCAAACTCGTGCTCCTTTTCCTATAGCAAGGATGTTCCTCCAAAGAAAATAGTTGGGAGGACTGTGATCTTTCAGCTGAACAATTTCCTGCCTTTCACTTGAGGACAGGGCGACATTTCAAGGGGGGAGTAATGATAGGCTCACAACTAAGCCCATCTTAACCTACTGTAGGAGAAAGACAGGACAGCAGAGAGAAGAAGGGCTGGATAATCAGGTTTCTTTGCTACTACTTGGAATATCAACTCCCTACATGTTCTAGTTTGTGGAGTTAAGGGCAGCAGGCCACACATTGCATTCCCATGTTTTTAGGACCACCAAGTTGCATTTTCTTATTTTTAGGACCACTACTTTGTTATTTCAATTTTTTTTAATATCCAAAAATTTAGGTGAGAAGGGATGGCGCCCCAATCCAGGGTCAGGGCAGGTCCCCGAGCTCAAAGAGTACTTACAGGGGACTTACAAATAACCCACCAACGAGAGATCACCTGGATTAGAACCCAAGTCATGTAGTTGTCATAAGCAAAAGGCGACCAGATGAGCCTACCCTCATTGGCTTTGTTATTTCAGTTTTATGCATGTTATTCTGATTAGGAGTTGGGTATATTGCCTATAAATATCCCCTAGGCCTAGTTTATGTTCATCAAGTAAATTCCCTTTATATTGGGTTTGTTTCTACTTGAGGACATTTATATTGAAGTTCTCTTGGTTTAAGATTCTTGCTTAGAGCTCGTAAATATTTTTCTGGTTTGCCTATTATGGGCCCTCCCATTTGATGCAAGCCATACTATGATTTATTTACATGGTGACATAATGAAGTTATCCTTGAGCACTACAACAATTGTGCTAGACTTATATACTATTCTTTATATTTTTACTATCAGGTTCTCTATAAATCCAATCACATGATGATAAGTTGTGAAAAGCATTGATTTGTTATGTTGTAATTAGAGAATTTGGTTGCAAAGAAATAAAAATTTGGTTACTATCAGGTTCTCCATAAATCCAATCACATGATGATAAGTTGTAAAAAGCATTGATTTGTTATGTTGTAATTAGAGAATTTGGTTGCAAAGAAATAAAAATTGTATGTAAATTTTTTCTACGACTATTTACCTACAAAAGTGTTGATTTTAGCCTCCAAATTTTCTAAATCAGTCCTCCTCCATTTTATGCTTGCGCCTTAAATTGAAATACATTATCATTGAATTAGATTGTGTAACCCTAGATATAATAATGTATTGATCAAACTGATATCATCTTAGGTGATCAATGGGGATACAAATTACTCAAACTGATATCATCTTAGGCATTCCCATGTTTTAGGACCACTAAGTTGCATTCTCTTATTTGTAAAACCACTGCTCTGGTTTTCTTGTTTGCTAGCAAGTTGTGAGTTGCTTAAGAAAATTCTGATCATAACTTGACAAGTGATTTTTATTTGTATTGTGATAGAACCCAGGTCACAAAAATAAAAATAAAATAAAAATATCAGCATAGGCTGAACCTTAAAGTGGGCTGGAAGGAGAGGCGGGAGAGGATATCCTAACAACCTAATCAAGGGCGGACCAAGTATCAGATTCAGATATACATGAGGGTAGAGCAAATGAGAAGGGGGGAAAAAAAGACTGAGGGAATTAGGAGATTGCTAGCCTTTCAGAATCTAGCTTGGTCACTGTTATTTTGGGTATTGAGTATTCGAGTGTGTGCGCTGCTGTGAGACTGCTGTCTGTTTTCTCTGTGTGTTTTGCTGTTTCGGTTGTATCTGACTATCTGTAGCTGTGGAGCTGTGTTGCTGGGTTTCTCCAGTATCTGTTCTGGTTTTACAGCTATTTCTGGTTGTGATCTTGCTAATAATGCCAGTGTTATTTAGTATTTTTCACGGCTCTCCATCATATTGACATTATTTTTCTGGCTAAAACAAAGGTCTCAGGTCTCATTGGTATTATATTCAATAAAAATTGAGGTAAATAAAATAAGAGGGCATGGTAGCATCCCAGCTACATTTTAGTTGTTTAGATACTGACAATTTAGGCTCATATCCATTGATTGCATTATTTTATAAATTTCTTATGAAGCACATACACAAACACTGACGTGACATGTGATATGACAGACATGGATACAGAGACACCAAATTCTTAAAATTGTAGCATAGGACATGACACGGCATATATGTATGTTTGTATATGTATATTATAATTCCAGTGATAATCTAAAATTAGAGACAATAGACAGTTAAAAATTACTAAGTGAAGAAACCATAATTCATATGTGTATAAGCTTAAAGATTTACAATATCCTTGAAATGTCATATGTGCCAATGTCTGCTAGGGCAGAGAGATGAGTGGGAGAAAATTGAAAGTGTGGGAAAATGAGTTTAGGCTTGGCTTAAAAGAAATGCATTTTTTTTAATTTCAAATTGTTTAACAGACAAACATACTTTTCTCACTCTGGGTTGTTTTTTTCTTGAAATTTAAAATTGTTGTGCCCTAGCTATGTTAGGTATGTATTGAATCCAAGAAAAAATACTTTTTTATTCTAACACATAAGGACATGTGTCAGACATGTGTTGTCAGCTTGCCATGTCTGTGTTCAACATGCTGACACACCAGCAAAATATTGTGTCCATGCTTTCTAAGTTAGATACTTTCTTTTAAGTCCCCTTTGGCTAAGTTGCCAAAATCTTTATTTTGAAATGACTTTTTCAAATGGAGTTTTAGGAAAAGTACTGTGAAAGAAAAGTAGTTTTGGCATATTTTGCATAGATTGAATTTGCCTATCTTCTTAATTTGTATAAAAAAAGTGCTTTTAACTGTCAAATTACCAAGAAGAACATTATAGGTTTACTTTGTTATTTAATGCTATTTAAATAAATAAATGGTTGTAAATATTTATTTTTGTTAATTTTTATTAAGTTATTATTATTAATTAATTAAAATTTAAAGAATAAAATCGCTATAAATATTTTAAAAAACATAAATTTATATATAAATGCTTCATACTCTGATTTATATGTCTCAAAATAATATATATAATTACCTCCAAAAAGAAGCATAATTCTTACATAAGGAGTTTGTGTTTGTGAAACGTTTTCGGAAAAAGAAAGTTAAGGGTATTATGGTGAATAAGAAATTTTATTAGGGGTATTTTTGTCTTAAAATGTGTAATTTTCAACTTCTAATTTTATCTAGAAGCAGAAGCTACAATTTCTAGTCTCTGCTTGACAACTGAAAATTGCTTTTACTACCACTTAGAAGCGATTCTTTTTGGTCCAAACACTTAATTTCTTAAAATAAGTACTTTCGAGAAAAATAAGCAATTTCTCGTTTTCTTGAAACTTGGCCAAACTAGTTAGTTTTGAACCATATGCAATTCATAATGCTTTAGTAAGAAGGTTGGTTCAATTGTGAAACAGGTATAAAGGGCCTTATCTGTTAGATGCGATTGATTCACTTCAACCTCCTACTAGAGAATTCTCAAAGCCTCTGCTGATGCCAATATGTGATGTCATCAAGTCACCTACACTTGGACAGGTGTCTGCTTGTGGTAAATTGGAAGCTGGAGCTCTTCGGAGTGGCTCAAAGGTACATGATTGGGTAGTGTTTAAGGCTCTTACTGAATAATCAACTGAAAATTTCAAATTGGTTATCCTCCTAATTGGAAATGTTTTAAAGCTTAGTGTTGAACTGATCTGGATCTCCTTTTCTGCTAGCAATGATTTGTTTAATGAATTTTTTAATTATTATTATTAAGTAGAATTTGTCTTACATAGGTTTTCACAAAGAAGGTCCTAAGTTTATTTGGAAGACTTTCTCAGTATGTGCTAAAATTACTCATTTGCACTTGCTAGAGCTAGATAATACACTTTCCGAGCTATTCTTAGTTCTGAAGCATAATTTTTATCCTTGCTGATGTCAAGCTCGTGTACCATCTTGAGTCTGCCCCTTGGAATAGGAACTGCACCTGTCCTACATAAAATTAAATTTCTATATCTTAGTTAACCGTCTATCTCTAGTTATGTTCAGTCAAATAGGTATACATACCTCTATCTTATTATTGTTATTAGTCTATATACTTTTGTATGTGATTACTGTATTTTAATAAAATATAGTGGTCTCAGAATGAATTCATATGCTTCAACTTTTTTGCTATTCCATGAAAACGTATGAATTTATTTTAGACTGTATAAAATTATAGGTCTTAGTTATGCCTTCAGCTGTGGTGGGGACAGTACGCTCATTGGAGCGTGATTCTAATGCTTGCACTATTGCAAGAGCTGGAGATAATGTAGCTGTCACATTGAATGGTGTAGATGGAAGTCATGTAATGGCAGGAGGTGTATTATGCCATCCTGATTTTCCTGTTAAGGTGGCAAAACATTTGGAGTTAAAGGTTCTTGTGTTGGAAGGAGCAAATCCCATATTGGTAGGCTCGCAGGTATGCACTATTTATAAGATCTCCCAGATTGCTTATTTTCAAATAGAAAAAAATGAAAAATTCAATTATCTTTTTCAACATGTGCAGTTAGAGTTTCATATACACCATGCGAAGGAGCCTGCCAAAGTTTCAAGACTATTGTCAGTTCTTGATCCAAAGACTGGGAAGGTGACAAAGAAGTCTCCTCGTTGTCTCATTGCAAAGCAGAGTGCAGTGTTTGAGGTGAATAAACAACAAAATACTTTCTGTTTTAATAATCTAAGCAAACTTGTAGTAACTTCTATTGTCTCCGATTTCAGGTAATTTTGCAGGAGCCAGTCTGTGTGGTAGAATTCTCTAGTTGTAAAGCTCTTGGAAGGGTATCTCTAAGAGCATTAGGAAGAACAATTGCTGTTGGACTTGTGACACGAATAATTGAAGAGCAAGAGTAGTTTATGATATTATTCTGAAAGTCTTAGATTATGATGACATGGAGGGATTCTCAGCTCGTGGCGTATGACTTAGCACACCATGTATGGGGTTTCCATGACCATTTTGGTTTGCCATTTAAGTCTAGATTTAAGTTATGCTGGCATTGCACTGGCAGCTCTATGACTATTGTTGGGGATTCATGAATCAATATGGAAAGTATGCAAGAATGGTGAAGATTTTTGAGTGTTTTTCACCATAAATGTATCATACAGCAGTCTCCCTCCATACTCTGGA
Source organism: Senna siamea (assembly GCA_031216115.1). Lineage (NCBI taxonomy): Eukaryota > Viridiplantae > Streptophyta > Magnoliopsida > Fabales > Fabaceae > Senna > Senna siamea. Next base: position 10,108,135 of record CM062355.1, on the reverse strand, counting down.
GTTATATACAGTAGTAAACTAGTTTATTAGACAGAAAAGTATGTATGAAGAATGTAATTTTCTTCATTCTTTTTAAGTTCTTGTTATATCCTTGGACATGGAAATCATGAAAATGAAGTCACATGGTGAAGGAATTATCTGTTCAACTTATGATAAGAGATGCACCAATAATATGATTGGGAGGTGAAATTTTATTGAAATAAGGTTGTGCTTGGTAGTATTATTCATCTCTTGGAATAAAAAGATAAGCTCTTCAATTTTTTGGATGCATATATGGCATCTTTACTAAGCATTTTGCCCCCTCCAAATAATTGTGAATATATGGTAGTAACACGAGCAGAAAATTAAATGTGAAGTGACATTGTCCAAATTTGATGATGGATGATCCAGCGAAGTGACAATTTCCCGAACTTCTTGTGTATCTTTCCTGCGGTGTAATAAGTCTTGCTCTGCTTCAAACTCTGATAATGTGCTTTCCTAACATACAGTGTCATATGCAACAGCAATGAGGACTTCTTATTGATGTGCTGTGCTATTAAAAATATGTGTTTTTTCTTCTTTATCAGCTGCATACTACCATGTGCTATTTTTTTTAGGAATGACAAAGTGTAAATAAATCAAGTTGTTCCCTAACAATTTGAATTCACTTTGTATATAAGTTAGTTTTAGTTTAGTTTATTTATTAAATGAATGAATTTAAATATAAAATTAGATCCCTTTAGTTGAATGAGTCAAACATAAATATTTGATGTTTAAATATTTAGTTGATGAATAATTTATTTAAAAATAAAATAATATAATTTTTTTTGTGTATATTATATACATAATAAATATTTAAATGATATATATAAATATATAGGTAAGTAATTATTTTTAATCCCTTAATTTTAACTCAAGTTTTATTTTTGTACCTTAAGTTTAGTTGATTTTACTTTAGATTTATTATTTTAAAAAATTAATCAAATTTTTTAATTTTTAAAATTGTTAATTTATCTAATGAAAAATGTGGCTTTCTAACCATTAAAGATTGTTCCCAATATCTTAGAAACGATGTACATACCGGAGTAAAAATATTTATTTCATATAGACCACGGGTGTCACATAGCACCTATTGGTCAATTTTCTACTTTTTTCATATAATATTAGGGAGTCCCTACACAAAACAATGAGTCTTGAATTGATACCTTATTAGGTTAGAACTCATAACTCTGTGTAACGAGTCCTAATATTAATTAAAAAATATATACAAGTATTGGGACTTGCTGCATTAGCGAATAAAATAAATAAATAAAGACTATAAATGTGATTTCTGGTCATCTCTTTGCACTTTATTTTAAACAACTTCATCTCTTAACTTCATCTCCACTTTATTTCTTCTGTTAACAACTTCATCTCCCAAATTCTTTTTCTCTTAAATTTTCTTCCAAGTTCTTCCTCTAACTTCATCTCGAAACTTCACATTCCTTTCATTTTTTTCATTCTCCTTCTAATTTTTTTAACCTACATTATCATTCACTCCAATATGGCATGTGTTGGATGTTGCAGTCCAGCAAATTTAACTAAAAATTACATTAAGGTCTCGAGTAACACACCAGTGTATAGGTTGATTCAGTGGAATGTCTTATTGAATTGTAACTAGAATCACAAATTCCTAGTCAAATATAGGGAACATGTATATTACATTCAATTAGATGCTACTAGAATGTTGATTACTGAAAAATTACAGATTCTAGCAAACATATTAGTAATAAAGGTACATCTATGGAGAGAATACGAGCCATATAAACTCATTATAAATATACTCATTGAATAAAACTAGAACTTGCAATTTAATCATTCATACGATAAGAAAATTCAATCTTACCTCAAAGCTTAAGTATCCAGAATTACAACCTCCTAAGTAGAAACAAAAAAGAATTAGGCACTCATGGCTATTACAGAATTGAAAAAAATGGTGGACCAAGACAAGCCCCTCAAATGTTTTCTATGCTATCAACAAGCTTGCCTTCAACAAAAATGGGGGTCTGATTGATGCTCTTGGTCGATACCCCTGAGGAGGAAGAATGCCCAACTTAAATAGTGAGAAGCTCCTCCTTCTAGAAGTATAATCCTTGATATGCACTGCTACGCCCCTACTCAGCATAGGCCTGCTCCACTACGGGGGATATTCTTTCTCTATAATTGTCAAGGCTCCAAAAAGCTTCTATGCACTCACAACCAGGGGACAATAGGAAGCGGCTATGTGCTTGAGATGGAGAGATACAAGGGTCACGACTAACTGAAACAAGCACGTGTTGGATCAATGGACTGCCTCTACATTGTGCCTACTGGGAAAAGGGGAACATAGCAAAAAATTAAGGGAATCATGTCAATTTGACTCTAATAGAAGCAATGCTACAATATAAAGGAAACAAGGATGAAATCAACAGATAACCAATAAAAAAGACACAAAAATAAACTATAATTATTCTAAAAATTGTACCTAACAAATTCCCCGCACTTAGTCTATGCTTGCCCTCAAGCATGAGTTAATGATAGAATAGTCCCCAAATACTTCCCCCAAGTTAACCAATTTCAATCCAACATGCTTTCAAGTCACTAAAAAAAGAATGCATCTATAATTTGCTTCTCGAAAGTGCAACAAATCAAGAAATCCAACAAGCACACTCAAGAGAGAAAAGACATGTTTTACAAGAAGCATTAGAACGTCAAATGATTAGGCTTATCATCGAGGAAGTTTGCAAAGTTTTTCAAAACTTCAAATACAGAGAAGAAACATTTCAAGCACAAGGTCCAAAGGAGAAGCAATTAGTAAAATTCATCATTTCCTCATTCTCATTCCTTTTTAGCTAGATTTCTTTTCTCATTTTTTTTCAAAGAGGTTTGTTAGCAAGGCTTTTTGACGCAAAAAAGTATACTTTTGTTACATTGTCCCAGTTACTCATCGTAGCCACAACTTTCCTCTTTTGGAGCACCTAAACTCTTGCTTAGAGTGTCATAGCTTTTTGACTGAAAAAAGTATACTTTTGGTACACATTCCTGGTTACTCAACAAATCACAGCTCTAAGTGGCTACTAGTACTGCTCATAATTCTTTATTGAATTAGTGGAGTAGGACCAGTGCTCTTGTTTCCTTACTTTCTATTTTTTTTATTATATTTATATAATCTAATGCAAAAAAGGGGTAAAGAACAAGGAAACAACAACTTTGCAATCATTTCTAGGCTTTGGACGTATGAACAAAATGTACTCATCTTTGAAGTCAATGAATTTTCAAACTAAACAAAAGACTCCAATGAAAGGCATTCCATTAGAAAGATAAGCGTGAAAAATTTCCTCTAATTTCACTCTTAACTCAATTGAATATACATTTCAGAACCATAAGCACATCAAAGAGGGAAAAAAAAATTAATAGGTGCTCATTTTGATCAAATGACTTGGAAGTATGAAATATTTGGGAAACTAACATTTAAAATTCTATGATTCAAGGTTCAAACATAACCAAGTAGAGAGAAAGTTAAACTACCAAAATTAGACAAAGTTAATTTTGCAGTAATTTTAATTAAAAAGGGGTGGGATCAGGAAAATAGCGTAAGCTTCCCCCACACTTAAATGTGGCATTTCCCTCAATGCAAAAATGAGTGAAGGATAAAGAAAAAGACAACTTTCCCGAATGGCTAAGGAGTAGGGGGTTGCTAAGATGATCAGCCCTAGTGCTCAAGGAGTTGCATTAACATGTTTCAAAGATTTGCAAGCTGATGCTCAATGGAAGTGGCCATTAGGGTGTGTTTTGAAGGACTTCTTGGTGCTATTGGAGGGTTTGGTGGTGTTGTACACTGTGGGGCACTGTCCTAGTAATCAAAATAGAAGTGGCCATTGGGGTGCTCCTTAACTAGCTTCATGGCTACTAGGGTCTTGAGATCTAAGGGTAGCATAGGAAAGAGGGATGAAGGTGGCAAAGAATCAATATCAATGAAGCCTAGATTCCTAGCTAAATTAGTGATATAGAAGAGTAAAATCAAAGGTCTCCTAGTAGTTATGACTAGAGAAACTTGTGTGGCAAACTAGAATCCTAGATTGGCTTTCCTATTGTTGAACATGCACTAGAGAAAGAATATCTCGACCTTATTTAGCAGGCCAGGGTTATCTTTTCTACTGGAAAATGAATATATGAGGAAGAGATGGATATATTTTAATGCATGGTTTGGGAGATTCTTGTCTTTGGTGTTGTCTAAATCATATTTGGCATTATGGAGACTAGTAAGGTCTTGGTATGCCTGTGTGGCCATGAATTCCTTAGGGAATTCACAAAAGGCTTCCTAATAGGCTCTATAAGTGGTGTGTTCAGGATCTAGAAAGCCTAGTGAGACATTGAATTCTGTGATGGAAAGGGAGTGATGGATGCCCATGAGTCTTAGTTGGACTACATCATAGGTATATAAATTGGCTATTTTAGGAATTTTGAAGCTAAAAGTGGCAAAGAACTCCCTAACGAGATGACTAACTGAAGGACAGTCAATGGAAAAATAAAGAGTCCAGCCTCTGTTGTCAATGTAGGTTTAGACATCCTGGACCAGATTGAAGGTTTGAAGGGTATGGAGGTTAGGACATCTACATTTAACAATAGGTGCAAATTGAACTTCCACAAACTCTTTTTTGGTGGCCTTATTTGCAAATTTTAGGTTTAGGGGAAGGGAGGCTAGGTCAGGGGATAAGACACTCTTACTCTTTTGAAGCCTATTCTTAGAACTATGGGTACGAGGCTGTGGTAGACTCTTTTGAGTAGCATAATTAGAGACTGCTAGCTTCTTAGTAGTAACTTTCTGAGGCCTAGAGGAAGAGGGTTCAGAATGTAATGCCCCCAATCTTAGGGTTCCTTTTAGCTAGTTAAATAATATAATATAGGATTTGTGAGTTACTACTACCTCTACCTGAGTAAATTTTTACTTTTACGAAGCTAAATAATTAAGTGCCATTTGGTTTGGGTTTTTACACTCAGGTTTTCACATGTAATGCAGCAAATATAAAGTAAAAGAAATAACAATATATGTAAATAATTTCAAATATATACACATACATAATTCTTTTACAATAGTTATAACTTCTATACACAAGAAATATACCTATAAATATGTGAGATTTGTTAACTATGCTGAGGAGGCAACAACCCTGCCATTCATACCCATTTTCAAAAACCTACTAGTGGATACCTATCTTACATATCTTAATGCATATATGCCTTCATTTTGTACACCAAAAATCACCATCCTGATCCTTTCCAAAAAATAATAATAAGGAATTAGGGTATTGGGTATGTTACATGTCAAAAATTTACCGTATATTCCATAAAACCTTACACAGTCAGGGTGTTAGAGGAATCTCTAACACAAAAATGACCTATAACTCTTTAATAACTTGGAAATGCCCCAAAAAAGGTATCTCCACTACTTCCACCTCCATTTCTAGCAGAACATGGTATCTAGACATCTAATACACACCAGCATTTATATGAGAATAATTTCTTAGCAGCAATAACAACTTATTTTACAAACTACTGATTTGTACCACTGTACTTTTATGGAGATACACTACATTCTTTTCATCATCAGACAACAGACCATGTCTATTGGGATGCTATGTATGAATTATACAATTATATCTCATACTTATGAATGCAAATCCAGCTCATCACATATCCATCACGTAGGATATATCATCCGATTATAATGGTGACATGGTTACATTCACATATAGATATAAAGCATAAACAAGGAATTTAGAGCATATTACTATGGCCATAGCCAAAATCATCATTATAAAAAAAGAAATCATGAGATTCATCGAGCGAACAACTCCTCGTATTAAATTATCACTCATAAGTGAGTTTCTCGTAGTCCATGACTACTTGCAGTTCTTAACTGCAATATGTGTACTATCTGGAGTATCCTTCAGTGGATCAAAGTACAATCCTCCTCACCTCCACCATAAGGGTCCCTGCCTACCTCTCTGGCAAATCCTCCCCTCAATCACCAATTATAATAGAGTCCTTGCCCACCTCTCTAGCATTTCGTCCCCTAAATGTAACCCCTAAATCCTATAGTTCATTTTAAATATTTATATGATATACTATAAGATTAGTGAATTACTATTACCTCTATCTGAGTCAATTTTTAACTTTTTATTGAGTTAAATAATTAAGTATTATTAGCTTGGGTTACCAGAAAAATAAATTAAATCAACTTGAATAAAACATATGGATATATACATATAGAACCACATTCATTTACAACACTTATAAGTGCTATCCATTAGACATATACTTATGGATATGTGAGTGTGTTAAGTAGGGTAAAGAGACAAGTCTATCACTCATACCCATTTAACAAGATTGCTAGTGAATTCCTAGCTAACATATCCTAATACATACATGCCTATATCCTATACACCAAAAAATCATCCTTTTAATCCTTCCAAAATATTAATAAGGATTCAGGGTATTGGGCATGTCAAAATATACTATACAACCCTAATAGTTTATGCATTTAGGGTGTGGGAGAAACTTTCCATACATATATAACCCATAATTCTTTAATGACTAGGAAATATCCCAAGAAGGGTATCTCCACCAATTCCACTTCCACTTCCAAAAAGATATGGTACGTAGGCATCTGATACAAACTAGCATTTTTCATGAGAACAAATCTCAGTAGCAATAATAACCAATTTATAAAATAGCTAGTTTGTATCACCATACTCATACAAAAAAATACTACATTCTTCTCATCATCATATAAAATGTCAGAGCTATTGGGTTATTATACATGAACATAATCATATCTCATACTTATAATTGCATGCACAACTCATTCAATATCCATCACATAGGATGTACACATATTCATAAAATAAAATCATATTATACTAGTAACATGGTTACATGTTCATAAAGAGCAATAAGGAAATAAGAGCATTTCTCGTTGGCCTTTGCTAAAATCAGAATAATCATTATATAATAATAATAAGAGAAATTAGGAGTTTCGCCAAGCTAACCACTCTACTTTTTAAAATCTTATACTCATAACTTTTTGGCAACTTATGCCCATTGGCAGTCCTCGACTGCTATCTCGTATTCATGTACATTCTAGAGCATCCTCTAGTGGATCCAAGTACAATAAAGTCCCCATAATAAGAGTGCACACATTGAGTCCACACATTAAGAGTCTACACAATGAGTACATAATAAAGGTCCCCAAATTTTTTAGATCACTATTCCCTTTTTGGATAGCTCATATCTCAGTATACTATTCATAAGCATATATATTAGAGTGATTTGGCACATACTATAGTTATGTGAAATTCTAAGTATGTGACCCTTTTTAAATTGGCCATTAAGTTCACTAACTTAAAATTTACAACTATCACAGTAACCGTGGAATATTTAATTACCGTCCCATACTGGCAATCAGTCATTCAGTTATGAACCTATCTACTTCTAATACATATACTAAGAATACAATTCTCATTACTCTTATTTATTCTTGCTCTTTCCTTCTCAAATCTCATCATACTCTTGTTCTTTTTCATTTAATTTCAAAGTACATGTTACCCTTTACATTCTAGGTTTAAATCCCTTGTTTGAGTAGAGTTTTTGGGCCAAATACCTTTCAAATATGTCATTAAGTTCATGATATACTCACAGAGGCTGGTAGTCGGCTGGTACCCTACTATCAATTGATTATGACTGTTAGTACTCTGTCCACTTTCAGAATTCTAACTCGAGAGTTATCAGTCGATTGCTATAGGGCTAGCAGTTGGCTACTAGCCTACGATTAGGCTCGATAGTCGACTGTTAGAGCATGGATGTAACAACCCTTTAGCTTATAGTTCCTTTTAGGTATTTAAAAAGATATAATATGAAAATAATTATTAAAGTGTTGGTGTTACTATTACCTCTACCCGAGTCTAATTAAAACTTTTACCAAGTTAGTTAATTGAAGGCCATATGGGTTAGTCTCTACTCTCGGATCCTCTTAACATCGCAGCGGAATAAATATATATAGAATAACCTGGATTAACTATACATAATCATGCATTTCTAATTATATATAGTCAGTTAACTATTGGGCATGGAGGCAACAATCCTACCACTCATAACCCCATCAGTTTTATCTATCCGTCAATCTAGCCTAATGCCTAAATAGATAATTTAGAATAAGCTATACAACGTAATCCTACACTAGCCTTTCTCAAAATATCATGGAGGCTAGCTCAATCCTATCATGTACTTAAACTATTCAAACTAAATAGTTTGTAAACTCGGAATGTATACTTCTTCCTACTTTACCTTCCTCTAGCCCGGGACCTACACATCTGATGCATGCCAACAATAACGTGAGAATTGAATCTCAGTAGCAATACAACCAGTTACAAAATCCGTTAACCTGTACCACCATGCTCACATGGAAAACTCTACATTCTTTCATAAAACATATCACATACTATTGGGATGCAATGAGTGAAGTATTTAATCATGGTATATACTCATATGTATGTATGTACATTTAAAACATATCAACTTTAAAACATGGGAAGTGCATTCATCATCGTTTTCATCATAAAACATTTTCCATAGGGTAATAAACATGCCTTTTGAGTATGAGGAAACAATCATAAGTTACGAGCTATCGGGAGTGTCGCCCAGCAACTACTCCACGTACCATTACATACATGAATAAGCTATCCTGGTGACTAACTGTGCCACTACAGTAATTGAGCTATCCTCGTGACTAACTGCACCACTACGGTAACCCTACTGTATAGTACTACTGAGGCGTCCCCCAGCTAGATCCAACGTACAATCTCAATAACTCACGGGATCACTGTAAAACCTATGTACAGGTCCTATCCTCTCTACTTCCACAGATCATGAGGCTATGGAATCACCACCCCTTTTCTAGTGGATCACGCTCCCAATATGCTATTCTCTAACATATACACTAGGGTGATTCGGTTCATGCCCATGGTTATGCTTTAACGTTAAGTATGCATTTCTTTATTGCCCTTGGAAGACACACTAACTTAGGGTTCACAACCATCATAGTGTTTTCGAAGTCATCTATGTTCAAGTGAATGTTTAACCATCCTAATACATGGCACAACAGCGGAATGCTAATGGTCGTCCTATACCGACAATTGGTCACTCGACTCATAAGCCTATCTACCACTAGTGCATATGCCTAGGATACTTCACTCTTCCTTTTTGATGTCTCTCCGCTCCCTTTTGTATCACTATCACAAGGACCATTCTCATCCAAGTGAAAAGTGACTCTACCCTTTGCACATTACCTAAAACTCCTAGTTTCCTTGCTTACCCTTGTTTTGAGCCCTCATTTAAGTTAGTATGAAGAATTACTAAGCTTAATTGCCATTAAAAACCTCATTTCGCAAGTTAGAGGGCTGCCAGTCGACTGCTGGAAGGCTAGCAGTCAGCTGATGGCTCTCTGTAATCCTCTGTGCCAATTAGTAAGCTAGCAATCGGTTGCCAACGTGCTGGCAATCGGCTGGTGGCTTTCTGGAATGCGTTCTAGGCAAAAATATGAGCACGACAGTCAACTTCTAGAATTTGCCCGGTCATTTGCTCGGTGTAAACCTGGGCAAACAGGTTATTTGCTAAGAACTTGGCAGTCGGCTGTTAAGCCTCTGTTTGCATTTCTGGGTTTCCAAGAACACAACAGTCGACTGCGAGAATGGCCAGTCAACTGCATAGTGAAGACCTGGGACGACAGTCGACTGCTAAGTGTCTGGCAGTCGGCTTCTAAGCCTCTGTTTACACTTTTGGGTTTTCTAGGAACACGATAGTCGACTGCCCCTGCTTAGCAGTCGGCTGTTATGCTCCGCTGTAGTTTAGAAAACATGATTTTGATAAAACCCAGTCTAGTATGCATTATATTTTCAAATCTAAAAATATAAGTTTAATTCCCATACAAAAAAATTTACTTTTCATTAAAAATTTCTTGTTCATTAGCTCAAACATGGTACATTCAAGGAAATCTAGTCTATATATCTAGATGAACACAACCCAGCCCTTCCAATCCATTGCAGCACACATATGAGCATACATTCAGCAACACAACATCCCATAAAAGTAGAAAAGCATACAGAATGTAGGTTTAACCCCAATCTTAGTTCAAACATGTAAAAATCCACATTTTCCAACAACAGTAACATTTCAAAAAAATATGGGGTTTAGGATGGATTGCTACCTTGATTCCTTGCAAATGTGTGTGTTTGGTGTGCTAGGATGACTTTGCCTTTGCTATAGGACGAATTCCCAACCTCAAATTCACCTATCCTTTTAGAAATTCTTCCTCTCCCTTTTGCCCTAGCTCTCTCTCTCTCTCTCTACTAACCCTTGATCTCTCTCTCTCTCTAAGTTTCTAAAGTTTGGGCATTATGAGAGGGTTTAGGGCTTCAGCTAGGGTTTAAGAGAGGTTTTCTATCTAGTCCCTAAGCTCTTTTTCACTTTTAGACTCGCTCATCTTTCCCTTTTCAATTGAGTCTCTAGCCACCTCTTGCTAAGCCTTCATGTATTTCCTTTCAATTTAGTCCCTAAGCTAATGCAACTATATGCACTAATGCAACACACACAAGCATTAAACATCAAATTAACAATAATCAAACATCTCTTTAATCATAATTGGAGTGGATGTTACAATGGAAGTCGGCTGTTAGCCTTCTGGAAAAAATTATAGGAACTGAAGAACACGGCAGTTGACTTTCAGGGGCTAGTAGTCAACTGTTAGAGCTCTGTATGCGTTTTTGGGCAACTCAAGAATATGACAGTCGACTGCTGCACTCTACCAGTTGACTGTTATATTATGCTCTATTTTATGACTTGCTGTTGACCCATAATTTTTATCCATAAACTTGTTTATAAGTCCATTTTGAAATTCATGAACTTGAAACTAACATGTGAGCATCATTTACCACACAACACACAACCAAACACAACTTAATCTCTCTCAAATCTCAGATTAACCTCATTCCATCCATGAATAAAAAATCATATTTTATAATCTAATTTAAGCATGCATAAGTATATTCATACAGTTCAAAACACCCAATAGTAATCAGAAACACTATGAATGTAGTTTTAAATCTCTTTTTCTCTTCAAACAATTTCAAAATCATGAAATTTGTAACACCTCCTTTAGCCTATGGTTCCTTTTAAGTTAATTAAGGAATATAGCATGTAAATATCATATTACTAGTATGTTACTTGTAACACCCATAAATTAATTAGCTTAAATTGATGATTTTAATGGGTAGAATTATGGTGCTAATAAATTAATTTCTTGTTGCTAATAAATTTGAGAATTGGCTTAAGGAAGAAAAATTTTTCTTTCAAAATTAAATGGCCAAATTTTTTAGATTAAAAAGGCAAACTACCTAAGAATTTGATGCTTAATTTAATCCCTTATTTTATTTTGTTATCTAGCCTAAATGCCAAAGGAAGGAGCATTAAATTTCATGCATGAAAATCTTAATGGCAAAAGTGAGGTTAAGAGGGATGAAGGCATGCAATTTATATATATATATATATATATATACATGGCTTTCACGTGAAGAAGAAGAAGTAAGATGAATTCAATTTTTATATATATATGCATGGCTCTCACATAAAGGTGGGAGGGAGAAGAAAGATGAAACAATATATATATATATGTGTGTGTGTGTGTGTGTGTGTGTGTGAAGGTGGCATAAAACCTAAGGGAAGGAAGAGAAAAAGAAAAAAATGGAAATATCAAGGTTGCTTGTGGGAGTGGAAAAGATAAACTTGCAAGAAAAAGAACACTAAGGCAACAAGCAACCTTAATTAAGTGCAAAATTTTTAATGTATCTATACCATTACACATAGAAACAAGGGAATGAGGAAAATAGAAAACTAAAACACACACACATGCACGACATAGGATGAGAAAGGGAGAAAAGATGACGTGAACAAGGAGACAATGGAAATAATAATAAAAGGGGCAAGAAGTGAGGTGGCGTGATTTTCATTCTTTTTCTCATTTTAGCCTCCCTTCATTCGAATGATGACCATATGTGAGGGAATTGGGATTTAAAATACACACACATACACAATGCACGACATGGTATAGGGCAAAAGAGTAAGGAGCTTACGTGGAAGGTGAACTAATCAATACCAATTTCCAAATTTTGGAGCTACATGGAAGTCCTAATTAATAAGCATAATAAAAAAAAGAGAAAGGAGGAGCCAGCCTTTTTGGGGGAAGCCGAAACAAAAATTCAAAAAGGGGAGAGAGGGCACTTGTGATCGTGGAAAAAGAAAAGAAAAAAGAAAGGAGAGAAGAAGAAGAAGAAGAGAAGAAAAAAAAAAGAGAGACCACACATGAAGGGGAACAAAAGGAAGTCAAAATTCCATTTCATGCATGCTACACAACCTCACGTGAAAGAGAGATCAAGGAAGAAAGGAGTAAGGAAACAAGGAGTAGAAGGAGACCAAGGAGGGGTCAAGATCAATTCTTTTTAGCTCACCATAAAGGTAGGTTAGCAATTTCTTATTTTGGTTCCATAAGTTAGTATATATACCTCACAATGTTGCTTTCATGGAACTAGAATAATCCTCCTCATTCTTGATTTAGGATGAAATTTGATATAGTATGCATGATAAACTTAGGAGTTGGCTATGTTGAATGAGATTCATAATGTTGTTAGACATTATGGTTGCTAAATAAATACATATAAAGATGAAATAAGATGGATTAAGTTAGCATTGGAAATTTAGCCATGACCATATAAGAAAATAATTAATGATGAATACCATTATGAGGAATGCAAATGTGAGGGTTTAAGGGGAATAATGATCTTGGATAGGAGGAATATTATTATAGAAATTTATGTGAGGAATGAATTCTAAGAAAAATAGAAAATATTATGTCTATTAATAATATTTTTGGAAGGAAATTTATGTAAGAATAAATAGAAAATATTATGTCCATTAATAATATTTTGGAAGGAAATTTTATGTAAGAATAAATAGAAAATATTATGTTCGTTAATAATATTTTTGGAAGGAAATTTATGTGAGGAATGAATTCTAAGAAAAATAGAAAATATTATGTCCATTAATAATATTTTTGGAAGGAAATTTATGTAAGAATAAATAGAAAATATTATGTCCATTAATAATATTTTGGAAAGAAATTTTATGTAAGAATAAATAGAAAATATTATGTTCATTAATAATATTTTTGGAAGGAAATTTATGTGAGAATAAATTCTAAGAAAAATAGAAAATATCATGTCCATTATTAATATTCTTAGAGGGGAATTTACGTGAGGATAAGTTCCAAGAAAAGTAGAAAATGTTATGTCCATTGTTAATATTTAAAAAGGAACTTAGATCTAATTTCCTAGGAAAAAGTGAAATAGTATGGAACTTTCGAATTTATTCGAAAGCTTTGAGGAAATGAAACCTCTCCCTGGATAATAAAAGGGAGACGCAGGGTGACACCGTGCCCTGCAGGGTTCCAAGTGTATACCAGTGGCCTAGCGAGGCGTGGCCGAAGGTGCTCTATGCCCGTGACCTAGCGTCCACGATTGCGCTGAAATTGTGGCCAAGCATCCACGCATTATGAGGTGTGGCCAGAGGTGCTCCACAAGAGCGACCTAGGGAGGTGTGGCCAAAGGTGCTCCACACAGGTAGCCTGGCGACGCGCGGCCGAAGGTGCTCCGTGCCCAGGACCTAGTGCTCGCGATTACGCTATATATACGTGGCCAAGTGTCCACGAATTTCGAGATGTGGCCGAAGGTGCTCCACACGGGTGACCTAGGGAGGTGTGGCCGAAGGTGCTCCACTCCTGTGATCTAGTGTTCACACAACATGTATGCACGACCTGATAACTTCGTAATAATAAATCGGTACGCTTAAGAGAATACTGGTTATGGGAAAAATATCTCTAACTTTTGTTAACTACTGAATTTATCATGCAATAATTTCCTGTTTATAGTTATGTATTTTAATCCTAAATCAAGGATGTAGGTTGAACGTTTTTGGTGCCCTCACCCTGGTACATATTAGTTTTTTTTAAACTATAAATTGCTAAGCTACTGGAAAACCTATGTTTCTCATTTATGTGCTAATATGTATCAGATACAGATGCGTAGCAGGGACGCATGGTGGCAGTGCCTTTTGATCAAGTAAGGTTTTTGTAACCCCTATTTTTTGGATCTTAGATGTACTCGAATTAGAATAGGACAGCTAATTTGATTGTGTATACGAGTGGTTCTGGGGATACCAGGGAAAACGGATACGTGAAGGACCGGTTCATCACTATTTTGTGCGGGGGTCTGAGTGGCAGGCCTATTGTCTCCTGACTTTCGTGGGATGGGTACTTCATATATCTGGGGACATGTAAATCAGTATGTAATGATTATTATCAAACTTGTATTATTTGATTCATATGAAAGACTGTATTTTCATCGTGTAGCGTAGAATTTCATTATTCCGTAGTGCATGTAAGTTTTATTTTTATCTGAGCAAAAGATCCCAAACCTAATTCGTTTAACGTAAATTGAATGGTTTAACGGCTCATAAAATAATTAAAAGGATAAGAATAATGTACCGAACCTATCTATTGATATCAGAATGAATAAAAAGACTAGATAAGGGCGTTACATTACTACTACTTCAACTTAAGTAAATTTTAAACTTTTACCAAGTCGATTAATTGAGTGCCATTTAGGTCGGTTACTACACTTGGGTTCTCACTTGAGATTCACAGCAAAAAATATATACATAGTTTACTTTAAATAACTATACACAACATGCATACTTAATTTGTTAGATATCATTAAATAACTCTTGGACATGGAGGCAACAACCCTACCACTCATGACCCCATCAAATAGCTTATCGATAATTACTAGTTAATCCATATTGTAACGCCCCTATCTAGTATTACAATTCCTCGGATGCAACAAGATAGGTTTGGTACATTATTCTTATCGTTTTATTTAATTAACGTCTGAGCAATTATACCATTCATTTATATTAAGCGGATTAGGTTCAGGATCTTTTGCTCAGATTTAAAACTTACATGCACAGCGAAATAAAAGAAATTCTATGCTACACAATGAAATTTAAACTTTCATACAATTCAATGATATAAGTCCAATAATGTCGATTACATTATAGTAAACATGTATTAGAATATATGAAGTACCCATCCACAGGAAGTCAGGAGACAACAATCCTATCACTCAGACCCCCTTTTTTAAATTTCTAAGATGGACCGATCCTTCACATATCCCTTCCATGATTCTTTGCCAATTACATCCCATGTCTACTGCCAGAAGAATAATCCTAATTCTAAACTAAATATATCTGGACTGGGACCCAAAATAGGGTTACAAAAATTTTCTTTAAACCAAAAAGAACTCGATCTCTCGGCTTGGCTATGAGTCCGCATCTGATACATATTAGCATAGAAATGAGAAACACAAGTTTTCCAGTAGCTTAACAATTCAGTTTGAAAATAACTAACATGTATTTGGGTGCAAGCACCAAAATATTTAATTCTACATTCTTGGAATAAAAACATAGCATCGTGCATAAACATAAATTGACAAGCAATGTATGATCAATTTAAATGTTAATGTGATAATATTCTTTTCAAGTAAAACGCCTTTGCATCCTATTAAAAATGTTATCATAAAATTAACAGCACCATTTAAGCTTATGATTCTTAAATTTACTTTTATATAATGGTTGTGCACACTTGGGCACTTGTGGACACTTGGCCACCTTTATAAAAATCTCTTGTGCACACTTGGGCACTTGTGGACACTTGGCCATCTTTATAAAAAATCTCTTGGGCACACTTGGGCACTTGTAGACACTTGATATGTGACAATTCTACGACTGGCACTATCTGAGGCGTCCCTCAACCAGATTCGAGTACCCTTTAATGGTCCTTGCACTGTTACAAATCATTCCTGACCAGTGAGATAATATCCCTTTCGTCTCTTTCAAAGCTGGTATAATTCTATTTATATAGTCTCTGTCAATTTTGACAGATCACTCCTGACCAACATGAGGATATCCCTTTCGTCCTAAATAGGGCTGGTATAACTTTCTTATGGGATCACTGTCAACTCTACCCATATCATTTCCCCTCCACTTTTTAGGCGGAGTATGCTGCTATGGAATCACCATCCCTCTATGATGGATCACACTCTCGGTATGCTATTCTCTAACATATATACTAGGGTGATTCGACACATGTATATGATTTTGCTTAACTCTAAGTATGTGTTTCTTAATTGGCCTTTGGAAGATGACACTAACTTAAAGTTCGCAACCATTATGGTGTTTTTAAAATCATCTAAGTTTAAGCAAATATTTAACCATCCTAATTCACAGCACAACTATGAAATGCCCAACAGTCGTCCCACACCGACAATCGGTCACTCGATCATGAGCCTATCTACCACTAATGCATACGCTTAGAATACTTTCCTCTTTCCTATGTTGTGTTTTATGCTCTCTTTATTTCACTGTCACAAGGATTCTCTCATCCTAGTAACTCGTGACTCTATCTCTTGCATGTTACCTACCACATCCCATGTTTAGATCATCAGTTTGAGTGAGATCTTGGGCTATTTACCTCTTAAAATGGTCATTTAGCTTATTATCTAAAATGAAGAATTTGTGATCATTTGTTCTCATCTTTGGCGGTTGTTAGCTCACTATCATCCTTGAACTTTCTTGGCCAAGAGCTATTAGTTGACTGCTAAAGGCTTGGTAGTTGGGTGCTAGCATCGACAGTCAACTGCTAGAACAGGGTAGTCAGTTGCTAGCTTTTTGGAAAATGAAGAACATGGCAGTTGAGTTCCAGGGTCTGGCAATTGACTGTTAGCGTTTTATCTTGCTTTTTTAAGCAAATAACGAACATGGCAGTCGACTTTTAGGGCTGGTAGTCAGCTGCTATTGTCCAATTTACTCTAAAGATCACTGTTTCACCCAGATTTTTGCCCCAAATACATGTTTTCAAACTATTTTCTCAAGCTATGAACTCAATACCAACACTTAGGCATCATATAGCCTCTATGAAAAACCCAAAACTCAACTTAACAACATTCTAAACTAAGATCAAACCATATTTTCGCACCTAGGGCAAAAGCCCACTTTCACAATCAATGACAAGCATAAATAAGCACAACTATTGAGCAAGCATCACCCAATAATAGTTAAAAACATAGAGAATATAGGTTTAAATCCTAAAATTAACTCAAAACATTTATAAACCACATTTTCCAGTAAAGAGCTGAACAATTCAAAAATAGGGTTTAGGTTGAGTTACTACCTAGATTTAATTCAAAAATGTGCATGTATGATGTGTTCAAATTATCCTCTTCTTGTTGTAGGATTAATCCCCAGCCTCAAATTAGCCTTTCCTTCAAAAAATATTATCCCCTTTACTTTAGCTCAACACTTTCTCTCTTTACTCGCCTTTCTCCTTCTCTCTTTAGAAATCTTCTGAAGTTTGAGTTATGTGGGTTAGGGTTAGGGTTTCTGAAATATCAAATCTCTCTATTTGCATTCTAATCCTTGGCCATTTTGTAATTTTAGCTTAGCTGAACATTCCCTTTTCAATTGGGTCTTTAGTTACCTCTTAACTCAAGCTTCTATTTCTTTTCAACTAAGTCCCTGTATTAATGCAACTATATGAAAGTATTGCAACATGCACAAGCATTAAACTTAAATTAATAACTAACAAGAATCTCTGAATCATAATAGGAGCAGATGTTACATAATTCAGTTACAAGAACAGTAACTTCGAAATAAAAAGGGATTGGATTATTTTGTTGCCTTAATTCCTTGTTTGCAAGTTGATTATTGTATTTGATGCCTTCCTAACACTTCTCTGAATTTAACTCCTGCTAGAAGTAGATATTCAGTCTTTTCTTCTTTATTTTCTCTCTCTACATGACTTTTATTTCTCTCTCTAAAAGTTTAGTTCTGAATTTTGGATATAGAGAGAGCCTGAATTCCAGCCTTATATAGGCGACTCCAAATTTACAATTTTGATCCTAATCTTTGATCATTCGACCTCAAAATGATAATTTTTTTGGCCATATGCCAAATTATCATTTTGCCCCTAAACCATTAGCGAAAAGTTTCACAATTCTGGTAGCTACAGTAAATCTTTTGGCTAAAATTACGGTTTGTATCCTAGAGTATTGATAGCCTATATAAAATTTTCCAATAACCCTTTTCCTTTCATTTGAGTCGCTGCTCTTTTATTTTCAATTTAATCTCTGATTTTAATGCAACTACAAGAAATATAATGCAACAAGCATAAGCATTTAATTTATTTAAAAACCAGCAAACATCTCTCATATATGGAAGGAGTGGATGTTACATTTCTCCCCTCATTTTATGAAATTTTGTCCTTGAAATTTAAACATACCTATACAAAAAATTTTGGAAAATTTCTTCTAATCTCCTCTTCTTTCTCCCAGGTTGCCTCTTATGGTGATGATTGATCCCATAATACCTTTACTAAGGGAATAGTCCTATTTCTCAATTGTTTGATCTCAGTGCCTATGATTTTTAAAGGTTGTAGAGTATAAGTAAAATTATCTTTCAATTGTACTGTACTGGCATTGAGAATATGTGAAGGGTCGGGAAGATATTTACGGAGTTGAGAAGTATGAAATACATCATGAAGATTGCATAGAAATGGGGGTAAAGCGATTTGGTAAGCAGATAGGCTAATCTTTTTTAGGATTTGAAAGGATCCAATGTATTTCGGATTTAACTTCTTGGACTTAATAGCCCTACCAATACTGGTAATTGGAGAAACTCTAAGAAAAACATGATCCCCTTCATTAAATTCTAGTGGTCTTCATCTTTTTTCAGCATAACTTTTCTGCCTATTCTTGGCCTTATCCATCTTTTCTTTGATTATTTTGATTTGGTTTGTAGTTTACTGAACTAACTTTGGCCCTAATAGCTGTCTCTCCCTTACCTCAAACCAACACAAGGGTAATCTACATTTTCTCCCATACAAGGCTTCATAAGGAGCCATCCTTATGCTGGATTCTATCAAAGGTAAATTTCTATCCCAACTCCTTTTTTGCTCTAATGTACATGCCCTAAGCATATCTTCTAGAGTTTGTATGGTTTGTTCTATCTGCCCATCAGTTTGTGGATGATAAGTGTAACACCCCCATTAGCCTATGGTTCCTTTTTAGTGTTTAAAGGTATAATGTATATAATTATCATAATAATGGTGTGTAACTATCACTTCTAACTGAGTAAATTTTAAACTTTTTACCAAGTTAATTAATTGAGTGCATTTTTGGTGTCGGGTCTCTACTCTCGGGTTTTAATCACTCTCGCAGTGGAATAATCATTCATATACAATAACTAATCATATACATGCATTCTTAATTAAATATAATAATTAAATATTGGACATAGAGGAAACAATCCTCCCACTCACGCCACTATAATTTCATTTGAGCATCCCTTCATTTACATCTATGTCTAATTAGGCTATACGAGATGGATCATTACTAGCCTTTCCCAAAATATCATGAAAGCTAATGCAAATAAGGCCAACACCTAGTCTATCTCAAAATGGTCACTTTTGTGTACCCTATAGTGGGTACTTACTCCTACTTTACCTTCTCTCCAGCTCGGGACTTACACATCTGATACATGCCAATAATAACGTGAGAATTGAATCTCAGTAACAATGCAACCTGTTACGAAATCCATTGACCTGTACCACCGTGCTCGCACAGAAAACTCTACATTCTTTCATAAAACATATTACGTAGAATAAATTATTGGGATGTAGTGCATGTAGCATTTAATAAGGTTATATATTCATACATATGCATATTCATCAAAACATATCATCTTTAAAACATGGGAAGTTCATTCATCATCAATCTCATCATCATTACTTTCATATAAAACATACGTGTGATAGTAAACTTGCCATCATTTCACTTTCATAACATATAAGAAGTATATAAAACACTTTAAGAGTAATCGGGAGAGTCGCCCAACAACAACTCCATGCACCACTATCTATATGAATGAGCGCATGTCCATTTAGCCATGCCTTAACTTTTGTACATTCTAAGACGTCCCCTAGTAGATCCAAGTACCTTAATGGTTCCTGCCCCTTTCTAGTAAATCATCCTTGACCAGCGGGATTCCTCCCTTTCATCCCAAACGGGGCTGTTATACTTTCATGGGATCACTGTCAACTCTACCCAGATCATTTCCTCTTCGCTTTTAGGTAGATCATAGTACCATGGAATCACCACCATTCCTTTGAGGTGGATCACACTCCCGGTACGCTATTCTCTGTATATACTCTAAGGTGAATCGGCTTATGCCCTTGGTTATGCTTAACTCTAAGTATGTGTTTCTTATATGGCCTCTAGGAGATGACACTAACTTAAATTTCGCAACCATCACGGTGTTTTTGAAATCATTTAAGTTCAAGTTGATGTTTAACCATCCTAATTTATGGCATAACTGTGAAATACCCAACGGCCGTGCCATACCGACAATCGGTCACTCTATCATGAGCCTATTTACCCTAAGGCATACACTAAGAATACTTTCTTCTTTCCCTTTTTCTGTTTACTGCTCTCTCTTTATTTCACTATCAGAAGGGTCTCATCACCCAAAACTCTTAGTTTCCTTGCTTACCTATGTTGTGAGCCCTTAATTAAGTTAGTATGAAGAATTACTATGCCCAATTGTCCTTAAAAAAACCTCATTTCGCAAGCTAGAGGACTGCCAGTTGACTGCTGGAAGGCTAGCAATGGTTGGTGGCTCTCTGTATTCCTCGAGTGCTAAAAAGTATGCTAGCAGTTGGCTGCTATCGTGCTGGAAGCTGGCTAGTGGCTTGCTGGAATGTGCCCTGGGCAAAATACGAGCACGACAGTCAACTGTGAGGATGGCCAGTCGATTGCTTAGTGCAAAACCAGGCTCGATAGTTGACTACTAGGATTCTAGCAATCAACTGCTAAGCCTCTGTCTGCATTTATGGGTTTCTAGGAACATGACAATCGATTGTCCCATACTTAGCAATCGGCTGTTATGCTTCGTTGCAGTTCAGAAAACATAATTTTGATAATACCTAGTCCAGAATGCATTCTATTTCCAATTCTAAACACATGAGCTTAGTTTTCATATGACAAACTTTATTTCTGATTGAACATTTGTTATCCATTAGCTCAAACATGGTACATTCTAGGAAAACTAGTCATATCTCTAGATGAATACAACCCAGCCTTTTTAATCCATTACAAGCACATATATGAGCATACATTTAGCAACAAAACATCCCATAGAAATAGAAAAGCATATAGAATGTAGGTTTAACCCCAAACTCAGTTCAAACATTTAGAAATTCATAATTTTCCAACAATAGTAAAATTTTCAAAAAAGAGAGGGGTTTAGGATGAATTTCTACCTCGATTCCTTGCCAAATGCATATGTTTGATGTGTTAGAAGACTCCCCCCTTGTTGTAGAACTAATTTCCAACTTCAAATTCACCTTTTCCTTCAGTAAAACTCCTCTCTTGTGCCCTAACTCACCCCTTTCTCTCTCTAGTTACCATCTTATTTCTCTCTCTAAAAATGATGAAAGTGGAAAGTGTATAAAAGGTTTAGGGTTTAGCTAGGGTTTAAGAGAAAGTTTAGGTATTTGCTCTTAGGTCCCTTAGCTATTTTACCACTCACCTTTTCCCTTTTCAATTGAGTCCCTAATCACCTCTTGCTAAACCTTCATTTATTTTCTTTCAATTTAGTCCCTAGGCTAATGCAACTATATGCACTAATGCAACATAAACAAGCATTAAACATCAAATTAACAATTATCAAATATCTCTTTAATCATAATTAGACCAGATGTTACAATAAATAGTACTAAAAATAAGTCTTGTGACAAAGGCCTCTTGTAAGGCTCTCTAAAATCTAGAAGTAAACCTAGGGTTTCTATCAAATGCTATATTAGTGAGAACTCTATGGAGTCTCACTATTTCTTGAATATACAATTAGGCCAACTTATCTAATGAAAAATTTATTTTTATGGGCAAGAAATGTGCAGACTTAGTCTATCTATTGCATCATTTCTTGATCACGTTTTAGGTAAACCTACCACAAAATCCATAGAAATCTTATCCCATTTCCATTCAGGAATTTTGAGAGGTTGCAGTAATCCTGTAGGTTTCTGATGTTCAATTTTCACTTGTTGGCATAATAGGCATTTAACAACATACTCAACTATATACTTCTTTATTCTTGGCCACCAAAATTTCTTTTTCAAATCTTGATACATCTTAGTGGTACTAGGATGAACAATATAGTTTCTCCTATGTGTAATGCCCTTATCTAGTATTACCATTAAATCTGATATAAATAGATAGGTTCGGTACATTATCCTTATCCTTTATTTAATTAATGTTTGAGTAGTTACACCACTAAATTATATTAAGCAAATTAGGTTCGGGATTCCTTTGCTTAGATTAAAAGTTACATGCACAGCAGAATAATATTAATTCTATGCTACAGCGAAAATATAAACTTTCATGTAATTCCAGTAATACAAGTCCAATCAAGTTCATTACATACTGATAAACATGTCTCCGGATATATGAAGTACCCATCCATCGGAAGTCAATAGACATCAAGTCTGTCACTCAGACTCCTTTATAAATTAGGGATAGACCAGTCCTTCACATATTCATCCCTCGGGATGCCCATATACATCTCATGTATACAGTCCAAAATAAATTTCCTATTCTAAATCAAATCTAGATGGGACCCAAAATAGGGATTACAAAATCTCACCTACATCAAAAAGACTGCTACTCTTGGTCCTGCTAAGAATCCATATCTGATACATATTAGCACGTGAATGAGAAACACAAGTTTCCTAGTAGATTAACAATTCAGGGTTTTAGAAGTTAACTAATATGTATCAGGGTGCAAGCACCAAAACATTCAATCTACATTCTTGATTTTAAAACATAATGTTACACATAAATGTAAACCAGCAAACGCTGCATGATAAATTTAGAAGTCAACAGAGAATTAGATAACTCATTTTTTTCAAGTGACACTTATTCTCATGAAATTATGTGTTATTACGGAACTATCAGAGCATTGATACATTTAATTCTTACTCTTATCATTACAGATTAAATGAACGTTCTTGGGTGTTACGTGAACACTAGGTCACAGGTATGGAGCACCTTCAGCCACACCTCGCTAGGTCACTCGTGTGGAGCACCTTTGGCTACACCTCGTAAATTGTGGACACTCGGCCACGTATATAAAATCATCGGTACACTAGATCATGGGTATGGAGCACATTCAGCGACACCTCCCTATATCACCCATGTAGAGCTCCTTTGACCATACCTCATAATTCATGGACACTTGGCCGTGTATATGAATTCATCATGAACGTTAGGTCACGGGATGGAGCACCTTCGGCCATGCCTCATTAGGTCACTGGTGTGGAGCACCTTCAGCCATATCTCGAAATTCATGAATTCTTCTTTGTTTTTTCTATGTTTGTTGTCTTTCTTTTCCATTGGCACACATTACCTGTTTGTCATATTTATTTATGACAAATTGGCCTAAATCAATCTAATTATTCATTTTTGAATAATATGTTTCAATTATAAAACCTTAATAATTTTCAGGGTAAAATTTTCATGATTTTAGCCTAAGGAAAATTCAAGAGAATTTCATATCTTATCATTTAAATTTTCTCTTTTCCATTCTTTAAACCATATTGAAATGGGGAAATTTTTTTTCCACAACATTAATGTTTATCATTATTAATCAACATCATTCAACCTTGCTAACCATAATTTCCCACAACAAAGGTCATCATTATTTAGCCATAAATTTTCCATAAATATGGTCATCATTCATTAGCCTTAATTTTCCCCAATAATATTCATCATTAATTAGTCTTAAAGTTAACCATAACAACAATAATCATCACTAATATAGCCAATTATTTTCCCATAATCATATGCATCATTATTAATAATCATAAGTTTTCCCCATCACTTTAGGTATGGTCTACTTTCTTACATGTGTTACACTTACTAACATTAATTTCATTATGAAAATCACAAGTCTACTTTAATATTAAGAGTACTAAGCCAAGCAACCCAATCATTAAAATGAGCTCATATTCTAAGTTATTTCATCATCTTAAAAAAATCACATTTTAGGTTTAAGCATTAAACATCTCTTAGATTTATCATGCAAGCTAAGTCATTTGTTATTTCTAAATCAAGAATGTAGACAAGGATTCTAATCCCATGGAAGCAAAATCATTAAACATGCATACTAGATCATGGAACTAGAATTTAATAAATTGCTAACCTACCTTACTTCCTTTGCTTCTTATTTCTTTTTCTTTGACTAAATCCTTCACTTTTTGCCTTGACTGAATGGTGGAGATTCCCTCAATTGTGGGCTGCTCACTTTTCTTTTCTCTTGTTCTCTTGTTCTCTTCCTTCCTCTACATGTGTTTGTTGCACATGTGTCTAATGCATCCTCTCAATTCTCTTTTTCCATGTGTGTATCCATGTGTGTTATTATTGCCCAATTTTAATTTTAATTTTCACGTGTGGCCTAGTGTAGCCATTTTTTTCCCCACTTGGTTGAAAGAGACGTAGCCTTCCTTAGCATTTCATGACCCCATGTACAATTAGTGTAGCCATATGTGTCATGTGCACTCTTTGTTTTGTCTAGGGAAAACATCATTGAGAAAGGAAGAAGAAATCCAACGCAGTTGCCTTTTACCTCTCTTGTGCCGTGTATGTGTGTCCTTATAATAGAAATTTAATCATTTCCAAAAGTGTTTTCAAGTATAGCCCCTTCTTTCTCATTCCAACTCCCATTCGGTTAATAAGGGTGCTCTTTCTCCTCCTTTTCATTATTATTTTTATGTACTACTTCCTTTACTTGCACTCTTCCTTAAACTCTTGCTTCACGTCAAAGGAGAGAAGAAAAGGCTCAACACTAGCCCCCTTTCACGTGTGTATTTCCCTTGCATTTTAGTTCCATAAAAAAAAATCTGCACCCTTTTCCTTTTAGGCTACTTGATCATGCAAAGGGGAAAGGAGGAGGGTGTCACGTGTTGCAAGCTGCCATCTTCTTCTTTGGGTTTGTTTAATTTTTTTCAAAAATAATGCTGCACCTTGTACCTTCTTGCTTACAATTGTGGCAACCCCTTTTTGTTTGTTGCTTCTCTTCTTTCTAGCCGTGTAGTGCACTCGAAAGTGCTGCACCTTCTTTCTTCTTTTCTTAATCATAATCTCATACCCACGTGAGCTTCTCATTTGTAGCAACTAAATAAAAAAAAATTTGCACCATTTGTTGCATACTTCATGCCACCTTCCCTCACATGTGGCATCCAAAAAGGAAAGGGAACATTGAGTTTATTCTTGCTATATTTCCCACGTTAGGCACACCTTCCACACAAGCTCCTTCCATTACTCTCCTTCATTCCATTTCATTTTATTTCACTAAAAAAAATCTGCACCAAATTATATGGAAGAATTGGAAGGTGGCGTGTGGCTCACGTGTACCCTTCATTTCCCTCTTTGCCAAGTACTACCACATGTATATTGTATTCCTTCTTTCTTCCTTAGTTCACGTGTGACTTGGGGTTTCATGCATGGAAATTATAATTTTCATTCCTTACTTTCACGTGGGATAACATGCAAGCTACCCACATGCATATATTTTAAATAGTTACATCCTATATTGCTCCTTTCTTGGTACTTAGGCCAGATAACTAAAAAGAAAAAATAAAGAATTAATTTTAGCACCTAATTGTTTTTTGTGCAAGCTTACTTTTTAATATAGCCATTTGGCCCATTAAATTATGCAAGCAAAATTTTCCCCTCCTTAAGCCAATTCATCTAATTAATTAGCAAGCAAGAAATTCATACTAATTCATTAATGACACCATTAATTCCATCCATTTAATTGAAGACCATTAATTTATGCTAATTAAATTATGGGGTGTCACACTATGGGCTTCCTCTAAAATTATGTCTCATAGTCCCCCTAAATCTAGAACACAAATCTTATTATGAAAAGTTACCATCACATTAATTCCCCTATCGTATTCTTTTAGGTCCTTTAGGAACTTTAAGAATTCATCTTCCTCTTGGGCTTTTAATATCTAAGTTTTAAGGTTATTCTCAATTTTCAACTCACTGAAAAATATCCTATCTGATAATACCAGTGTGGATAGGCTTATATTTCTAAAATTTTCTATTAGACTCATGTCATTTATCATTAATTGAGTCATATGGAGAGATTTCCTGCTTAGAGCATCTAACACTACATTTACTTTTCCTTGATGGTATTTTAACTCAAAATCATAATCTTTTAAAAATTCCATCTATATCCTCTACCTCATGTTTAATTCTTTTTGGTCAAAGAGATATTTAAGACTTTTGTGGTCATTAAATACCTTAAACCTCGACCTATACAAATAGTGTTGCCAGATCTTTAAGACAAACACTATAGCTACTAATTCTAATTCATGGGTAGGATAATTTTCTTCATGAGGTTTTAGCTATCTAGAGGCATATGCTACTACTCTTCCATTTTGCATTAGGACACATCCTAGGCCCTTTTTGGATGCATCACAATACAGTTCAAAACTTCCTAATGGATCAAGAATAGTTAGAACAGGTGCTGTAGTTAATTTTTCTTTTAAAATTTGGAAACTATGTTCACATTTGAAATCCCACACAAATGGAACATCTTTCTTGGTTAATTCAGTCAAAGACATCGTTATCTACTAAAACCCTTGAATAAATCTCTTATAGTAACTGGCTAGTCTAAGAAAACTACGGATCCTGGCCACTATTGTGGGTCTCTCCCAACCAACTACCGCCTCTGTCTTACTTGGATCTACTGCTACTCCATCTTTTGTAATTACATGACCTAAGAATTTTACCTCTTCTAACCAGAATTCATATTTCTGAAGTTTAGCATACAATTGCTTTTCCCTTAGTAATTGAAGCACAATCCTAAGATGATGTTCATGCTTTGCGCTACTTTTAGAATATACAAGAATATCATCAATAAACACTACCACAAATTGATCAAGGTAAGGTCTAAAGATATGATTCATGTAATCCATAAAAACAGCTGGAGCATTTTTCAGTTTAAATGGCATTATAAGAAATTCATAATGCCTATATCTGGTTCTAAAGGCAGTTAGGTATATCTTCTATTCTTACCCTAATTTGATGGTACCCTGACCTCAAATCAATCTTACAAAATACAATAGCCGCTCTCAATTAATCTAACAGGTTATCTATTATAGGGAGTGGATATTTATTTTTTCAATTGCCTATAATCTATGAACAATCTCAAGCTTCCATCCTTCTTTTTCACAAATAAGACTGGCGCTCCCCATTGTGAAGCACTGGGTCTAATAAATTATTTTTCTAAGAGATCTTCTATTTGTATCTTCAATTCATTTAACTTTAAGGGAGATATTCTATAAGGTGCTACAGAAATTGGTCCTGTTATAAGAATCAATTTTATAAAAAACTCTATCTCTCTCTCAGGTGAAAGACTTAAAATTTCTTTAGGAAAGACATCTAAAAATTATACACGATTTTGAATGAAAGAAAGAAGTGAGGAATGTAACATCCACTGCTAATATGATTAAGAGATGTTTGTTAGTTGTTAATTTAAGTTTAATACTTGTGTATGTTGCATTAATTGCATATAGTTGCATTAATGCAGGGACCTAGATGAAAATAAATATAAGCTGAGTGAAGAGGTGACTAGGGACCCAATTGAAAAGGAAAATTTCAGCCAGGAAAAGCTTGTAAAATGAATCAAGGACCAAAATATAAATACCTAAATTACATTTAAACCCTAGCTGAACCCTAAACACCCTCATATTACTCAAGCTTCAGCAAACTTAAAAAGAGAAGGAGAAGGATAAGTAGAGAGAGAGAGAGGGTGACTTAGGGTAAAAGAGGAAGGCATTTGGCTTAAAGGAAGGTAGGATTTAAAGCTAAAGAAGTGTTTTAAAGTTCGAAAAGTGTCATCTAAGCATCAAATACACATCCATTGCAAGGAAAATCCAAGGTAGCAGCAAAACTTAAACCCTCCTTTCATGAAATGTTTCTCTTAATTAAAAATTGATGTTTATGAATTTTTTAAGTTGTATTGGGGTTAAAACTTGCTTTCTCTATGTTTTAGATGTCTATTGGGTAATGCTTACTGAATAGGTGTGCTTATTATACTTATAAATGATGTATGAAAGTTGAGTTTTGCCTTAAGTGTGAAAATGAAGTTTAATCTATGTGTTGGGTGAAATGTAATAGGAATACAGGTTGTTTAGTGATGTAAATAATGTATAGATGTTAGCATTGGGTTCATAAACCTTTGGCATAAGTTGTAATTACATTTTGGGGCAAAAAATTTGGGTATATTAGATGTTTTTATGTAGTACAGAGTAATAGTAGCCGAATGCCAGACCCTAGAAGCCGATTGCTAGACCTTGGAAGTCGACTGCCATGTTCTTTGTTACCTAGAAAATGTACCAACAATGTATTAGCCAACTGTTGGGCTTACAATGAGCTACCAGTCAATTTCCAGGCCTATAACAGTCGATTGAATGCTCTCGGGTTGGCTTCCTATTTCATATAGAAAGCATCAGTCAACTGCTAGACCTTAGCAGCCAACTTTCGAGCTTACAGTGAGCTGTTGGTTGACTATCAGGCTTGTAACAGTTAACTAGCTGCTTTTGAGTTGGCTTCCCATTTTAGACAGAGAGCCAACAGTTGAGTGCCAGCGATGGGATAGTCGACTGCCAGCTTAAAATGAAAAGAAATGCACTCTATGCCTTGATTTCGATAAATAATTGGCCCAAAAACCTCACCCAAACACAAGATTAGAACTTAGGGTGTATTGGTAACATGTAGCATTCAAGTTATGGCTTGGACATTGTGGTCCTTGTAAAAATCACATAGGACATGGAAATCCTTGTGATAGTGAAAAGGGAAGAAAGGAATCTATGGAATAAAAAAAGAGGGGAGTATTAAAAGAGAATGCATTAGGACAGATAGGCTCATGATTGAGTGACTGATTATTAGTGTGGGATGAACGTTGTAACACCCTCTATCCTACAGTTCCTTTAGTTATTTTAAAAACTATAATATGAGAATAATTATCAGAGTGTTGGTGTTACTATTTCCTCTACCTAAGAAAATTTTAAACTTTTTACCAAGTTGATTAATTGACTGCCATTTGGGTTGGTCTCTACTCTCGGGTTCTCTTAACATCATAGCGGAATAAGTACATATAACATACACCTAGATTAACTATACATAGACATGCATTCTTAATTAAATATAATCAATTAACTATTACGCATGGAGGCAACAATCCTGCCACTCATAACCTCATTAAATAATCTATTCATCAATCCAGCCTAATTCATATACAGATAAGTTAGAATAGGCTATAAAAAATAATCCTACACTAGCCTTTCTCAAAATATCATGAAGGCTAGCTCAATCCTAACATGTACTTATACTATCAAAAATAAATAGTTTGTGTGCCCATATTGGACACTTCTTCATACCTTACCTTCCTTCTCCAGCCCAAGGGGACCTACACATCTGGTACATGTCAACACTATTGTGAGAAATGAATCTCAGTAGCAATACAACTAGTTACAAAATCCGTTAACCTATACCACCGTGCTCGCACGAAACCTCTACATTCTTTCATAAAACATATAACATACTATGGGATGAAATGAGTGAAGCATTTAATCATGTTATGTACTCATATGTATGCATATGCATTTAGAACATATCAACTTTAAAATATGGGAAGTGTATTCATCATTATTCTCATTATAAAACATTTCTTATAAAACACATGTGGGATAGTAAACATAACATCATTTCATTTCCATAACATGCGAGCAGTACATAAAACACCCTAAGAGTAATCAGGAGAGTTGCCCAGCAACAACTCCACGCACCACTGTCTATATGAATGAGCATATGTCTGTTTAGCCATGCCTTAACCTTTTGTACATTCTGAGGCGTCCCCCAGTGGATCCAAGTACCTTAATGGTCCTTACCCCTTTTTGAAAAATCATCCCTAACTAACAAGATTCCTCCCTTTCGTCTTAAATGGGGCTGGTATAACTCTCATGGGATCACCGTCAACTCTACCGAATTATTTCCTCTCCGCTTTTGGGTGGATCATAATACTATGGAATCACCACCATTCCTTCGAGGTGGATCACACTCCTGATACGCTATTCTCTACATATACTCTAAGGTGAATTGGCCCATGCCCATGGTTATGCTTAACTATAAGTATGTGTTTCTCATATGGCTATTGGGAGATGACACTAACTTAAAGTTCGTAACCATCACGGTATTTTCAAAATCATCTAAGTTCAAGTGGATGTTTAACCATCCCAATTTATGGCACAACCGTGGAATGCCCAATGGCTTTCTTATATCAACAATCGGTTACTCGATCATGAGCTTATCTACCCTAAGGCATACATTGAGAATACTTTCCTCTTTCCTTCTTTGTGTTTCCTGCTCTCTCTTTCTTTCACTATCCCAAGGGTATCATCACCCAAAAACTCCTAGTTTCCTTACTTACCTATGTTGTGAGCCCTTATTAAGTTAGTATGAAGAATTACTAAGCTCAATTGCCATTAAAAAACTCATTTCACAAGCTAGAGGGCTGCTAGTCAGTTGTTGGAAGGCTAGTAGTCGACTGGTGGCTCTATGTAATCCTCAAATACCAGACTGTAAGCTAGCAGTCAGCTGTCAGCACACTAGCATCCGACTGGTGGCTTTTTGGAAAGCGTTCTGGGTAAAAATATGAGCACGATAGTCGACTGCCAAGACAGCCAGTCGACTGCTTAATGCAAACCTTGGCCCAAAAATTAACTGTTAGGAACCTGGCAGTTGGCTTCTAAGCCTCTGTCTGCACTTCTGGGTTTTCAAGAACACAATAGTCGACTACGAGGATGGCCAGTCGACTGCTATGTATCTGGAAGTCAGCTGCTAAGCCTTTGTCTACACTTCTGGGTTTTCTAAGAACACAGCTGTCGACTACCCCTACTTAGCAGTCGGCTGCTATGCTCCGCTGTAGTTCAGAAAACATGATTTAAATAATACCTAGTCCAAAATACATTCTATTTTCAATTCTAAACATATGAGCTTAATTCCCTTACAATAAACTTTACTTTTTATTAAACATTTCTCATCCATTAGCTCAAACATGGTACATTCATGGAAAACTAGTCTATATCCCTAGATGAACATAACCTAGCCCTTCCAATCCATTACAAGCACATATATGAGCATACATTTAGCAACACAACATCCCATAAAAGTAGAAAAGCATACAGAATGTAGGTTTAACCCTAATCTCAGTTCAAACATGTAAAAATCCATATTTTGCAACAACAGTAATATTTTAGAAAAAGATAGGGTTTAGGATGGATTGCTACCTTGATTCCTGCGAAATGTGTGTGATTGATTTGTTAGAAATGATCCCCCTTGTTGTAGAACTAATTTTTAGCTTCAATCAGCCCTTTCCTTCATCAAAATCTCCTACATTTGCCCTAACTCGCCCTTTTCTCTCTCTACTTGCCCCTCTTGCTTCTTTCTCTAAAATTTGAAGGTTTAGAAATATGTGGGAGTTTTAGGGCTGCTACTAGGGTTTAAGGGAAAGTTTAAGGAATTTGCTTTTTGGTCCTTGGGTTGTTTTGCACTCTTGGCCTTACTTACTTTTCCATTTTCAATTTAATCCTTAACCACCTCTTACTAAACCCTCATTTATTTCTTTTCAATTTAGTCCCTAAGCTAATGCAACTACATGTATTAATGTAACATACACAAACATTAAACATCAAATTAAAAATTATCAAACATCTCTTTAATAATAATTGGAGTGGATGTTACAAACGTTGGGCATTCTATGGTTATACCTTGAATTAGGATGGTTAAACATCCACTTGAACTTAGATAGTTTGAAAACGTCATGATGGTTGGGAACTCTAAGCTAGTGCAATTTTCAAGGCCATTAAATTGGACATGTACTTAGAGTTAGGCATAACCATGGTGTGAGACAAATCATCCTAGTATATACCTGATGCGTGCTGCCAATGCGATTTAGCAACAACACCTAAGGCAATTAACCTATCGATGCAGCCTAGTGCAATGGTGAGAATCAAGGTCGTATACCTCGGGAACGGGAAAGCCTAGAGTTACTACTTGTTCTCTGTTATCTAGCCTAAAAGTTAGAGTCATTGACTTTACCTAAACTAACATCTAACTACAAGTAATAATTAACTAAAAGCGAGAAGGCACAGAAGAAATTACACGGAGGCAAGAAATGCAAATCCATAAGGGAACCTACACTGGTTGGCAAACACACGAAGGATAATGGATTACTAAGTCTAACTATGCTACCTGTGGGTGAATTCTGATGCAAATTCAAATTCTCTGTCGGTCTCAATGAATTTCTTAAACTTAAAATCTACCACTGGCTAGTTCTTCCTAATGTTAAATTTTAAATCAGCATTATCGGTCTAATTCACCACTATTAAGAGTCGTTACTTCTTAATCCAGCAATTTATTAACCTTAGTTCTAAGTGATAACAAATTATCCCTTACAATTATTTTTCTAATTCCAATTATCATCCGTCGATCTCAAAAAGGAATCTAATTAACATTACCACGACGTCTCGTAAATAACGCTAATACATACATTCATAATTGTAAAGGAGATCACACATTAAATTTAACATCCATGCAATTAAAATAGCATTCCAACACAGTTAGGGACCCCAATGAATTTTACAAATCTAGCCACACATATTTACAGATAGCAAACAGTCCAACAGCAGGCAATCCATCAGAAAATTCATCAGGTAATCAATTATACAGGAGATAAAAATAGTATAAATTAAGCATGCCCCTATCTTCTCAATTGCCCAATGATTACTGCACGGATTGGTTGCCAGAAAACCACCAAAATCTCACCAGAACATTGCCAGAAATTCACCAAAAAATTCAAATCCCAAGCTTTCTAGAAATGGGTCACCCAACTAGGTTAAAACGGGTCGAATCTTGGTGTATCGGGTACCCGTTGGAAAATGCCCAAATCGGTGGCTTGAGCTGAGGCAGAAGGTTGCGGTGGGGGCACTGGTTGAAGGAGAGTCACTTTTTGATGGCGGCGTGGACAAACGGTGACGGGAGCAGCTCTAAAAGCAACTGGATCCTCTCACGGGTCACGATCTTCTCTGCGTTACGGACGGTAAAATGGGCGGTGGACCGTCCGTGGAGTCTCTTCAGTGGCAACTTGGCCTCCCTCGGCGGTGAATCGGCACAGGCGTTGCTCATGGTTAGATGGGTCTTCATGCGTTCTTCACAATGGGACTCTTCTTGCTACTGTTCACTTCAGCCTGCTCATCCCATTTCACGCGTGGGTCATGGGTCTTGGGTGCTATTATTTTCTTTTCATTCCATTTCACGCGTGGGACCCCACTTTTCACGATGGATTGTTTGCTTAATGGCCAGGTACTGTACACAATGGCTCTCTTTTTTTTTTTTTTCAATTTCACCCGTGGGTCTCTTGTATCTACTATTCCTCTTCACTCCGGGTTTGGTAATGGATTCCATATGTTTTTCATTATTCAATGCAAATTTATCCACTATTTTCACACTGCCTGGGTCCCACGCATGCTGATCGAATTTTCCTTCACTCCAAATTGCTCTGTTTGCTGACGAAGACTTGATAAAATACCTGAAAACGAAAATGAAGCAAACTTAGGTGATTTTAATAATAAAATTACACAAAATGCTCACAAAATGGACAATTCACATCCAGCAATTTTTTATAGAATCGGACACATCAATATCGTAGTGAATAGCGTACCGAGAAATAATCCCATGAATTAAACAATCAGTCCCCTATGAGGTAGAATAGGAAGTAGATTCCCACTGTATATGGAATGATCTACAGTAAAGGCAGTGACCACATCACATGCAGTCCCTTATTGGGTAGAAAGGAAGTAAATTCTCACTGTATATGAAATGATCTGTAGTAAGGGCAGTGACCACATCACACACAGTCCTTTATAGGATAGAAAGGGAAGTAGATTCTTGTTGTATATGGAATGATCTGCGGTAAGGACAGTGACCACATGGTACTTGGATCCATTGGGGGACGCTCCAGATAGTATAAAGAAAAAAATGTATGGTGGTTGAATAGTCACAAAGTTATGTATGTGGGTATGAAGTGGTACATGGAGGCAGTCACCGGGCAGCGCTCCCGATAACTCTGATTATATGTTTGATTCTTGTTCATATTTTTAAAGAAAAATATGTTGATGTTACCATATGGAATGTATGAGATGAAAGTTTTATGATAAAGCATGAGATTAAGATGACATCCCATGATGATTTAATTTCACATATTTTAAAGTACATGCATACACCCAAGAAGAAAGCATGACAACATAATTCATGCATTTTATCCCGATAGTACATGTCATGTTTTGAATTTAAGATGAGAAATACAGAGTATTTCCATATAATTACGGTGGTATAAGTCAGTAGATTTTAAAACAAGTTTTCTTGCTACTGAGATTCAATTCTCACAAAAATGCTGGCGTGTATCAGATGTGTAGGTACCAGCTGGGCATGGAGGTAACCTAAGGAAAGGTACCCTCCATGGGTATTTTGAGGAAGTATAGCTGAATAGCTTAGGCTTTTACTTTAATGAGCTAGCCTTCATGATTTTTGTAAGTGTTAGCATAATTTATTTCATGTATAGCCTATAGCATATTTATGATCATAGAAATTGACTGGATTAATTAGGGAATACTTGGATAGGGATCATGAGTGAGAGGGATGTTGTCTCCATGCCTTAATAGTTATTCTATGTTAATTATTGATGTGCTACCAATGATCTATATGTAGCCATACCTTAAGGTAGTGCACCTGTTAGTGTAGCCTAGCGCAATGGTGAGTACCAAGGTCGTATTCCACAGGAACAAGAAAGCCCAGAGTTACTACTTACTCATTATTTAGCTTAAGAAGAATAGTGGCTTATCTAAACTAAATATAACTACTAGTATTGAGCTACAGAGGGAAAGTGATGCAAGTGTTTTAAGATAGTGAAATATCAAGTTCTAGAGAAGAAAACCCATTGGGGTCCTAAACTAGATGATATGCAACTAAAGGATAATGAATTATTAAATTGATTGTGCTACTTGTGGGTCAATTCTACAATAAATCTAGATTTTTGGTTGGTTTCAATGAATTTCTAAAACCTATAACTTTCCATTGGCTAGTTCTTCCTAATGGTTAAGTCATAGATCAACAGTAATGCCTTAATTCACCACTATTAGAAATTCTTCCTAATCCAGCAATCGTCAACCTCTACGCTCGAGCGAAGATCAATTGTTCTCTCTAGTTAGTTTTCCAATTCCAAACATCATCAATTAGAGGTTTTGAAAGGAATCTAGATAGTTTTCCTTATGACGTCTCGTAATGAAAACTGAATTAATCTTTTAAGTAGAGGAAGGTAACACAATATAATTTATAATTCAATCATGTTAAAAATCAAAATATCAACATAGTTTAAGAACCCCAGTTGGGTTCTACCAATCTAGTTACTCATGTTCATGAATAAAAAAACAAGAATTATATAATAAAGGAAGAAGAACAAAATGGAAACAAAAACATCCTCATTTGTCGAGTTTTGGATGAATAGTATTAACTCTGAACTCCTCTTTGATTATGTTTCTAGTTGCCTCTTGATGCTTCCCAATATTTTTCTTCAATTCTTGAATGAATCTCCATGGTTCGTACCTTTGTGAAGAGACAAGAGAATTGAAGTATTAAGCTCCAAAGACTAGTAAGGATTGTCACACTCCAAGCTACTCCAAGTGCTTTCAATTTTCCTCTCATTGAACGCCTTCTTGCTGCTTATGCGCTTCCTCCTATTTATAGGTGAAGGAGGAGTGCTTTTAGGCTCCCACACGGTGATGTGGCTACCTAAAAAGTGGCATGGCCGTGTGGTGGCCAATTGAAGGAGCACGGCCATGTGGTTGGCCATGTTTTAGAAGCTAAGCCTCCTTTATGCATTTTTGGCCTTCTTTTGATTAGAAATGGTTGTTATGGCTATGTAAGGAGGTGCACAAGATGTCTTAGAGGTGTGGAAGGGCGTGATCCGAAAGATTTCATGCTTGGCCTTGCTATAATATGCATTTTGAGGTACTTTGAGCCTTTAGACACTTGGTTTTGGTCCATTTTGCTTCAAAAATGCTTTGTACCTGGTGAAAACTTGGATAACATGAAAACATGGTGGAAAATTGCGTAATTATACATAAAACACATAAAATATACTCCTAAAGTGAGTGGAATTTATCAAATAAAAATGTATAATTATGTGCCTATCACATTACCCCACACTTAAGCTTTTGCTTGTCCTCAAGCAAGCCTTCATTTAACCCATATGAAATAATATTAGCTTTTCATAGTTAATACATACTCTACAATCTATGTAACTTGATGCTACATGAATCTTAACCATAATTTTTGGTGTTGCAGGCCCTTCACAAATAACAGAGATAGTTAGATTGAATGAATTTCCTCAACAAGCAATTAATTGTTTGATTAGGAACCACTACCTCACAGAGATCACTCAATGTCGCTTAAAAGTGTATATAGGTGAAGTGAAATCTTGCAAGCAATTTCATAGTACCGTGCTTTTCATATGCTTGCTTATAAATCTCATCTTTACTACTTGTGAAAACTTAAATATTATGATCAAAGGGTCTTGACAAGGTTGTAATAAGGCTTAAGGTAGAGGCAGGAGAAGAATCTAGAAAGAAAGAAGGCTAATAGATATGTTGGAAACTTATGTGAATACTTATGTAATTTAATAAAGTTCCAAGGATTGAATGCAATATACATAGTTCTTCACTAAGTTCTTAGTTCGAAGAGTACTATTTCCCAGAGAGTATGAAGACTACTTATATATATATTTCTTCTTTTGCCTTCTTTTCTTTTTCTTTTCTTTCTTTTCCTATTCTCTATTTTTGTTTTCTATGGCAGTCTTGCATTCTAATATCCTTGAAGGGAGGTATCTCTAAGTGGAAGACTTAGTGATCTATCATATGTTGAGGTGCTATACTTTTAATCTACATGTATAGAGTAGTCCACACAAATTCCAACATATACGGTGGCAAAGAAAGATAATGTAAAAATAAGTGGAAAATAGGGTGTAAGGCTGTATATAACGAAGAATATGTCAAGGCTCAATAATAGTCAACTAAAGGAAACACATACGGTAGGCTTTTTGGCTAGCAGTGGTGTATCCTAAGTTGCCCAAATCATTTTTGATATTCAAAAGTTCATGTAACTTTGACAAGTATTACAAAGCAAGTTCTAGAGACATAGTAAGATGAAATGCACACTCAAATAAGAAAAATGCAAAGCATGTTTGTAATGAATGCTCTCTTGGCTCAGATCCTCACATTTATAGGGTGTGGTTTCATAGGATTCCTAAAATTTTTAATAAAATTGCCAATCAAGTAATGCATGCATGTCTTCCTATCCATACTATCAGCTAAGAGTGTATACAATGTAGAACATGGTGCAAGATGTGAGAGCATCTAAGTGCCATAGAACTGTTTTTCTATATAAGCTATGAAATGCATTTATTGTTTAATATGGATTGAAAACAAGACTTTGACTTGCAAGATTATAATTGTGCCATTATATTTTATCCATGTTATTATAAAGTAATGCTGAAAAAAAATGACAATCACTAGTATGATACCTTTTGGAATGCACATTGGATAGAACTT
Organism: Senna siamea; assembly: GCA_031216115.1. Lineage (NCBI taxonomy): Eukaryota > Viridiplantae > Streptophyta > Magnoliopsida > Fabales > Fabaceae > Senna > Senna siamea. The sequence continues at coordinate 10,070,133 of CM062355.1, read as the reverse complement.
TATTATGATACACTTATTTGAAATGTGAAATGTGATGATCAAAGTAAGAACAAAGTAAAGCAAAACAAAGTAAAGTAAAACTAAAAAGTAAACAAGAGGAGTTACCCCACACTTAAGACAAATACTATCCTCAGGGTTGTAAAAATAGGGAGAACTCCTAGACACTTGTAATGAAGGTATAGGGAAATGTTACTAATTAATGCCACGTTGGATACACGGGCAGTGTGTATCCTGATGTAGTCAGATTGTGGATATGCTTATGTAGAACTCTGACCTTTCGGGCTAGCCGAGTGATGTAGGGGCCAAAGCATATCATACTTTGCCTCACATCTCCAATAAAAGTGGAGATCTGGGTTGCTAAAACATACCCAAGATCTACTTGTTAATGTTGGTGCATTACCTATAGGATGAATATGTCACAGTTACTTTGTCAAACTTCTTTTCTTATCTTGTAAGAGTATGAGTTAAGATGAAATGAAAGTACCGTAGACTGTCCAAGAGGTTCATTTCCTTAGCACTGCTAGGTGTGAACCGGCTAGGTCTAGTGGTTATTTGATTACACATAGTATGGAAAGTAATTATTGGAGTGTGAAGAAATCCTCTATATGTGTCTTTGTTTAGTTCTTCTGTAGTCCATAGGCCTAGGTGCCACCCAAAGTATTGAATGGACATGTAAAAGTCCGTGCCTCCTAATCGGAATGCAATGGTGTTTAGCTCATTCCACACGGTGATATGCTTCTTCATGGAGAAGGTACTGCAGAATTCCAATCTTAGTTCCTTGTATGTAGGTTCTCTAATGCTGAAGAACCTTGCATATGGGGGTGTGTCCAAGAGAATGATCAGTTCTGCAGTCAAGCCAGCAGAGATGATGCAACGTCCGACTCCTATGAGTTTAGAGCAGAAAGCTTCGTACTTTACTTCTTGTTCATCTTTGTGAAATGTTAGTAGTGTGTGGCACTCACAAGAGTCAGCTTCAGTGGTCCCTTTTCTTCTTAAAGTGACGCTATAGGACAAGGAACTCGACATGGTCATGGATTGATATACGTTAGTTATGAAATAGCACATCTAAAAAGCAAATATCAATCTTTGAGTATAAATTTCTATATGCAACGTTATCCTTACGTTTTATTAAATTTGTTGATTAAACAAACTATGGTAAAGAAGAAAGATTCTTGATGCATGCATGAAAAGAAACAAAAATCTTGTTTAGTTCTTGCATGATGATGATTTATTTTACAAAAGAATGAAGAATGAAAACAAGAATATGATTCTTTATTTTTTTCAAGAATGGGGTTCTCTATCAAGGTTAAGAAAGAATGGCTCTTTAAACTCCTTACAAACATAAGAAAAATAATACACGGCTATCAATAGGAAGAAAGATTTAAGATTCCATCAAGAAACCATAGAAAAAGAGAATGAATTAATGTGAAAGAAAGATACATGATTCTATAGTTTCTACTCTATGTGATGCCTAAAAGAAACCATAACAAGTTTTGCTTAAATAACCAATGTTTCTTTAGGATCCTATATTTTCTATGACAGAATTTTATCTTTATACTCATAAAAGGATGAATCTTGAAAGCTATAATGATGATACGATACTTGTATGCACATAAGAGATCAAAGAAGCATGAATCTTGAAAAAGAAATTATTAAAGAATGATTCTTGAAAGTTCTAAGAATGCATCCTAAACTTGAAAGATTAAATGTGACTATGAAAATTAAAAAATTATGAATCTATATGTATGAATCTTGAAAGAATTCATGTATGTGAATATAAATTTTATTGAATATTCATAAAAAGAGAAAAGAGAATTAAGGAAGAAAACATACTTACTTGAAATGATGACTAGGTGTGAGAGAGAGGGAGCTAGGGAGGCCGAGACTTCATAAGAGAATAAGGGAGAGTTGGAACTTTCTTTGTGTGGGGGTGCACGACTTAGAGCTTCTTATAAGGGGAGGGAATTCCTTTCCTAGTGGGAGAGCTTCACGCATGAAAGAGGGGATGGACCAGCTCTCGAATTTAAACTTTAGATAAGCCATTTAAAATGATATATTTATTTTATTTTATTTTATTTTTTTAAATCTTTTTGAAAGTGATCACACTATTTTTAAAAGATCCTAAGGGTTTTATTCTCAAGATAATTTGGATAATTTTAAGGATAACCCTTGAAAGATTTAAAAGAGCTCATCATTTTGCAGTATTTAATTTTTGAAGATTAATCCAAAGGCCTTTCATACAATTTTTTTTTTGAAGACTTAAGAATAAGGCTTATCATGATAGCTTTGAATTTTATTCCTAGCAGTTCCCCCTTTTATCTGGACTCTTTAGCTATACTCTCTTTATTTATCCAAGTAAGTTGGGAAAATTTTTATTAACTATTAAACTGAATTTTGAAAAATATAATAAAATATATATTTTTTGTTTTTTTTTCTAAGTCCACTAATTGAACTCATTTAATTACCAAGTCATGAAGGAATATTACTTGGTCCTTCGGTGGATCTCCATGGTAATGTTTGAGACAGTGCCCGTTTATCTTAAAATTTCCCTGATCAGGGTTATGGATCTCAATAGCACCATAGGGAAATACCTATTTGACTGTAAAGGGTCCTGATCATTGACTCCTTAGTTTCCCTGGAAAGTAATAGAGACATAAGTTATACAAAAGTACCTTGTCTCCTACTTGAAAACTCTTGGACCCGCGTATTCTTTTGTCATGCCATTTCTTTGTTCAAGCTTTGTAGATGGAGGAGTTTTCATATGTTTGGTGTCACCATTCCTCCAACTCATTAAGCTGCTATAGTCTTTCTTTTCTTGAAGAAACAACATCTAGGTTACATGTCTTAAGGGCCCATAGTGCCCTGTGTTCTAGTTCAATAGGTAAATCGCAAGATTTCCCAACACAGGTCTATATGATGTGAATCCAGTGGATGTTCTATAGGCTATCCTAAAAGCCCATAATGCATCATCTAGCTTAGATGCCTAGTTTTTTCTATTTATTCCCATAGTTTTCTCTAAAATTCTTTTTAATCCCCTATTGGTTATTTCCACTTGGCCACTAGTTTATGGGTGATAGGGTGTAACAATTCTGTGGGATACTCCATAGCATTTGAGTACTTTTTCTAAGTGATAGTTACAGAAATGGGTTGCTCTATCAGTCATTAATGCCTTAGGTGTGCCAAACCTAGAAAATAATCTTTTTAGGAATTTAGTGACTACACTAGCATCATTGGTGGGGAAAGCTTGGGCTTCTGGTGTAATACCCCTATCTGGTATTACAATTCCTCCAATGTAAATAGATATGTTTGGTACATTATTCTTATCCTTTTATTTAATTAAGGTCTAAGCAGTTATACCATTAAGTTATATTAAACGGATTAAGTTTGGGATCTTTTGCTCAGATTAAAAACTTGTATGCACAGCGAAATAAAAGAAATACTAAACTATACAACGGAAATTAAAACCTTCATGTAACTTAACTGAATACATGTCTAATAACATCAATTACATTTTGTAAACATGTACTAGGATATACTAAGTACCCGTCCATAGGAAGTCAGGAGACAATAATCCTATCACTCAGACCCCTTTACAAATTACTAAGATGGACCGGTCCTTCACATATCCCTTCCTCAGTTCTTTTCCAAGTACACCTCAGGTTTACTGCCAAAAGAATAATCCTAACTCTAAACTAAGTATGTCTAGACTAGGACCCAAAAATAGGGGTTACAAAAATTTCTTAAACCTAAAAAGAACTTGATCTCCTGGCCCGGCTATGTGTCTGCATCTGATACATATTAGCATATAAATGAGAAACACAAGTTTCCTAGTAGCTTAACAATTCAATTTTAAAAAAACTAATATGTATCAGGGTGCAAGCACCAAAATATTTAATTCTACATTCTTGGAATAAAAACATAGCATCATGCATAAACATAAATTGGCAAGCAATGTATGGTCAATTTAAATGTCAATGTGATAAAATAATATTCATCTCAAATAAAACATCTTTGCATACTATAAAATGCATTGTTGTAAAATCAAAAAAATCGTTTATGCTTGTCATTATTAAAACTAACTTTTATATAATGGTTGTGCACACTTGGGCACTATGTGGGCACTTAGCCACCTTTATAAAAATCTCTTGTGCACACTTGGGCACTTGTGGACACTTAGCCACCTTTATAAAAATCTCTTGTGCACACTTGGGCACTATGTGGACACTTGGCCACCTTCTTAGGGTCATTGTGTGGACATTTGGCCACCTTTGTAATTCTTTATCAAATTTCAAGGGAAAATTTTCTTTTTCTTGAAAAATAATACTAGTGTACATCTCTTTAAAATTTTAATTTCTTCAAGAGTAAATTCCCTTTTCTTGGAAATTCATATCAATATACATTTCTTTTGAAAATTCTAATATTTTCAATACTAATTTCTTCTTTCTTGGAAATTATTTCTAATGTATATTTTCTCTAAAAATTCTAATATTTCAAGAATAATTTCTCCTTTTTTGAAAATTAATTTTTAATGTACATTTCTTATAAAATTCTAATATCTTTAAGAATAAATTCTCCTTTCTTGGGAATTAATATCACTGTATATTTCTTATGAAAATTATAATATTTTGAATAATAATTTCTTCCTTCTTGGGAATTAATTCTAATGTACATTTTCTCTAAAAATTCTAATATTTCAAGAATAATTTCCCCTTCCTTAGAAATAAATTCTAATGTATATTTCTTATGAAAATTCTAATGTTTAGAATACTTTCTCCTTGATTGAAAATTAATTCTAATATACATTTCTTATGGAAAATTCCAATATTTCAAGGATAATTTCTCCTTCCTTAGAAATAATTTCTAATATATATTTCTTACAACAATTCTAGCCTTTTAAAATATTTTCTTTTCTTACAATAATAATCTTAATCTCCTCTTATGACTTCAAAAATAAATTTCCATATTTTGAATCAATATCTTGGTGCATAACTTATAAATTCCAAGAGTAAATTGAAATTTGTTAAATTGGCAATTCAATTTCCTTCCTATATTCTTTATTAACACCCTTAAATGGTAGGATTTCTTTCCTTTGTGGTCATCATGAATTTAACACCATGCAACCTTAATCCTTTCCCAGCAACATACTCATGCTATCTCATCCATCAACATTTCAATAAACTACACATGCTAGCCAACATACATACATTTTGGTCAAGAATGTAGGGAGACAATTTATGTTCTGTAGAAAGCAAAAAGAAACATGTTGGTTGCATAAACTAAGCATGGAACACAAATCTCAAATTGTTAACCTACCTCTTTGGTACCCTAGATGGTTTTTGCTTAGCTTCCTCTTTGATTCTTTGTTCCTTGTGTTTCCCTTCTTGATCACCTTTGCTTCTTCCTCCTCACAATTTTGGTGCTTCACGTGCTCTCCCTCTCAAATGCTCTCCTAAGACTCTTTAAATCTTCTTTTTCTTTTCCTTCTTCACATGTGGTTGTTGCATGTATCTCTCAAAATGAAATTCCCTTATCTCATGCCACTCTATCTTTCTTTCTCTTTTTCCTTTTCTTTCCTCATGTGTGTGTGTGTTGTATGCATGGAATGGGCTTCCCACTCTTTTGTCTCTTGCTTAGGTGGCATGCATCCATATTAGAAAACCATCATAGTTCCTTCTCCCTCATGCCACTCCACACTTCCCCCTCACTTTCACGCCAACTTCCCCTTTATTTCTTCATGTGTGTGTGTGTGTATTTCCCTTGAGTAGGATGCTGCCCCTCTTCTTTTCTTATTTTCATTTCCTTTCGTCCAAGACAAGGTAAGGGTGCTGCACTCTTTCTCCCTCATGTTCTCATGGTCGTGGGGTTCATACACATTTATTTCTGCACCCTTCTTTTTTTTTCTTTATTTTTACTTGTTTGTCACGCCACCTTTGTAAATATTTCTTCTTATTCAACTGTCACATGTGTACTTCTAAGAGCACTTTGCTTCATGCCACTTCGCACCTTTTTCCTCATGCTTTTTGTTTCCTCTTTCCCTTAATTAATTATTATCATACCAACCTCCATTCCCTTCTTTTCTCAATTTCTAATATCTGTTTAGCCACATGGAGGGAAGGACACTGCACCTTCTCTTTTATTTATTTCATGTATGGCTGCACCTTCCCTCTTCTCCCAACCATCCCATATGCTTAGATATCTTCCCTTCTTCATCACGCAAGGCCAAAACATCATGCTCATAAAAGTTAAAATAAAATTTTGCACCTTGTACTCTCTTGCTTGCAACCTTGGTATTTCTTTTCCTTGCAAGTTTAGGTTAGCTACTTACATAAGTTAAAGGAGAGAGGAAAAAGTTTGCATTCTTACATGGTTTTTAATTTAAATAAAGGCTGCACTTTTGTCTTCTTTTCTTAACCCTTTTTCCATGCCTCACGTGTGCTTTATTGCCATGCCTCCTTTGAAATCTACATGCATATTTAAAAATTCTGCACCCTTTTATTCTACTTGTTGCATGCATATATATATTTATATTAATTAATTCCCATCCTTCTTCCTATTGTTACTTGGTATCATGCAAGATACCTATGTCAGTATCTTTACTTCCTAGTTCACGTGTGCATGCTTTCTTAAAGTCTAGCCGTGTGCATATATATATTTGTTGCACTCTCCTTTCTTTTTCCAATTTTCATGTGCATTTTTCATGCATAAGAGAGATAAAATTTACATTCCCTTCTCTCACGTCGGATGCATACATGGCACACACATGCATATATATTTAAATTCTTTCCTTTCCCATACATGCTTGACCTTCCCCACTTGCACATGCACACACACATATTCACATATTTTAAATGTTGCATCCTATCTTGCTTTTCTCTTGGCACTTAGGCTAGGTGACTTAAAAGGAAAAATAGAAAATTAAATTAAACACCTAATTTTAAGCAAGATTATCCTTTAGCATACTCATTTCAGCCATTAAATTATGCAAGCAAATTCTCCCCTCTTTATGCTAATTCATCTAATTAATTATGAAGTATTTAATTTTTAGCTAAGCATTAAATAACACCAATAATTCCATCCAATTTAAAGAATACTAATTTAGACTAATTAAAGTTATAGGGTGTTACATCCGACCACTTTGAGAAGTATTCAACTGCTACAAGAATATATCTACTGTTATAGGAAGAAGAAAAAGGTCCCATGAAATCTATATCCCATACATCAAATATTTTTGTGACATGTATGCTTGTTTGGGGCATTTCATTTCGGGCAGAGATGTTACCTAACCTTTGACATGTATCACAAACCTGGACATACTTTCATGCATCCTAAAATATAGTTGGCCAATAAAACCCTGCTTCTAGCACCTTCCTGGCAATATGGTTAGCTGCTTGATGTCCTCCTATTGTTCTCTTGTGACAATGGTTTAGGATCTATTTAATCTCTTCTAGATGTACACATCTTCTAATTACCTAGTCTGCACAAATTTGAAATAAAAAAGGGCTCTTCCCAAATGTAATGTTTCATCTTAACAAAGAATCTATTCTTTTGTTGAGTTGTGATATCCTCTGGCAAGACTCTAGCAACCAGATAGTTAGCGTAATCTGAGAACCAAGGGAGGTCAGTGTATACCTGCATTACCTTTAAGTGCTCTTCTGAAAAATTGTCGTTTATAGCCTTTTTGTCTAGAGCCTCGAGGTTTGGGTTCTCTAGTCTTGATAAATAGTTTGTAGCTAAGTTTTCTGTACCCTTCTTATCTTTGACCTCTATGTCAAACTCTTGGAGCAATAATATCTATCGGATTAATCTAGGTTGAGCATTATTTTTCTCAAATAAGTATCTCAGAGTTGAATGATCCATGTAGACCACAATCTTTGAAAGTATTAGGTAGCTCCGAAATTTATCAAATGCATATACCACCGCAAGTAATTATTTCTCAGTAGTGGTGTAATTCTCTTGGGCATCAGTCAATGTCTTGCGGGCATAGTATATAGGTTGGAACTTATTTTTAATTCTTTAGCCTAGAACTACTCTAACCACATAGTCACTGGCGTCACACATAAGTTTAAAAGGCAGTCCCCAATTAGATGATATCATAATGGGGGCTGTGGTCATTTTTTCTTTTAGTAACTTAAATTTTTGCATGCAGTTGTCATTAAATTCAAAGGGTGTGTCCTTCGCAAGCAAATGAGTCATGGGTTTGGCAATCTTGGAGAAGTCCTTGATGAATCTTCTGTAGAATCTAGCATGTCCTAGGAAACTTTGTATTGCTTTGACAGAGCTAGAAGGTGGAAGCTTTGATATAACTTTAATTTTTTCTTTGTCTACCTTTAATCCTGCATGGGATATTTTATGACCTAGGATAATTCCTTCCTTAACCATAAAATAGCATTTTTCCTAATTTAGAACTAAGTTTGCCTTTACACGTTGAGCTAACATCCGTTCTAAATTAGCTAGGAAATGTGTGAAGGAATTGCTAAAAATAGAAAAATCATCCATGAACACTTCCATCGAATCCTCAATCATGTCATAAAAGATTGCCATCATGCACCTTTGAAAAGTGGTAGGTGCATTACATAGTCCAAAGGGCATTCTTTTATATGCAAATGTTCCATAGGGGCAGGTAAAGGTAGTCTTCTCTTAATCCTCGGGAGCAATAGGTATCTGAAGTATTATGAAAAACCATTGAGGAAACAATAAAATATATGACTTCCCAATCACTCAAGCATCTGATCAATGAATGGAAGGGGAAAATGGTCTTTTTGGGTTACATCATTTAATCTGCAATAGTCTAACAAACCTGATAACTTGTTACCATCCTTGTCTATATAAGCTTATCCTTCTCATTCTTTATTACTATAGTGCCTTCTTTCTTTGGCACTACCTACACAGGACTAACCCAGGAGCCTGCATCTAGAAGCTTAATCACCTCCTTCTTTACTACCTCTTTTATATTAGGGTTCAGACGACTCTATGGCTATACCATCAGCTTATAGCTATCTTCCATTAAAATCTTATGAGAGACGTAGCTAGGGTTTATCACAGGGATATCTAAGATTTTATATGTAAAAGCTCAGGGGTACTTTTTGAGAGAGGCTAGGGTCATCTCCTTCTCGTTATGGGTTAAATATGTTGCTATAATTATTGGCAGCTTCTATTCCTTGTCCAAGTAGACATAATTTAAATGTTTAGGTAACTCCTTTAATTCTAGAGCTGGAGGGTCCTTAATTGAAAGTGTTACCTCTTTTTCTTTTGGCCTGTCTATGGAAAGGATGTGGTCTATAGTTCCATCTAGTTTAGTTAGGACAGGTTTGCTAGGCTTCGCATCTAATAAACTTTGTAATTGTTGTAACACCTGTTCATTTGTCAGACCGTCATCTTCTGGTGGAGTCTCTTGAAAAGAGTCTCTCAATAGGAATTCCTATAAATATGGTTCTATTTCATCATCTAGGATATATATTGAGTAAACAGTATCATCGTGATCTAAGGATTGTCGAATAGAGTTGGCTAGGTTGAAGGTGACTCTCTCATCCCCTACTCTGAGTTGCAACCTTCCATCGCAAACATCTATAAAAGCTCTAGATGTTGTGAGGAATGGTATTCCTAAGATTAGTGGTATATTGCTTTCACATGTCATATCCATCACCACGAAGTCCACGGGAAAGATGAATTTATCGACTTTCACAAGTACATCTTCCATTATACACGATACTTGACTGTTCTATTTGTATACTCATCCTAGTGGGTTTTGGTTTACTCAGCCCAAGTTTATCAAAAAAGCTAGTTGGCATTAAGTTGATGCTAGCTCCTAAGTTGGCTAAGGTATCCTTGATTGGGAGTTCACCAATTACACAAGGCACGGTAAAGCTTCCTAGATTGCATTTCTTTGCAAGAAACTTGTTTTGTAAAATGACTGATCATTCCTCATTTAGGGTTACTAACTTAAGATCTTCCAATTTCCTTTTGTTGCTCAAAATATCCTTTAAGAACTTCATATAATGAGGCATCTGTGAAATGGGTTCAAAAAAAGGTAGATTGATCGTTAGTTGTTTAAATAGGTCTAAAAACTTACCAAACTGTCGATCAATCTTTTCCTACTTCAGTCTAGTAGGATATAGTATGGGTGGTTGGTATTCTGCCATCGGGGTCTTTCTGCCTTTCACCAAGTACTGGTTCTTCTTTTTTCGTCTCAATTTCTTTATTAATTTGTTCAGTCGACATCTTTTCACTATCTTTGGGCAAGGGTAAAGGCATAATTAATTCCTTGCCTGACCTCAGAGTGATAGCTTTGCATTTCTCCTTATGATTGGATTGAGTGGTGCTCGGGAGTGTGCTTGGCTGCCTTTCAGTCAACATTTTAGACATTTGGCCTACTTGGTTTTCTAAATTTTAGATTAAGGCATGTTGATTTCTAAGATCTCTATCTGTCTGTTGATGTCTATCCTCTAAAGCGGATATGAATTTAATAAGTAGTTTCTCAAGATTGGGTTTCTTTTCTTATCCTTGAGAGAATTGGTTTAGAGGATTTTGCTGAGGTTGCTATTGGTGTAGCTTCTGAAATCCTAGTGGTCCCAAATTATTGTTGTTTTTCCATCCAAAGTTTGGATGGTTTCTCCATTCGGGGTTGTATGTATTATTGTATGGGTTGTTCTACTGTCTTGGGGTAGTCCCCATGTAATCTAACTGTTCTAATTCAGCAGACCCATAAGTTAGATGCATAAGAGGTTGAAGGATTTGCAAACATACTACCCATATTGCAATTTGTACTGTAGTGTGGACCACCACATAATTCATAGCTTAGTTGTGCTGTTTGTATTGGCATCTGGAGTTAGTCTAATTTCTTGGTTAGGAGCTCTATTTGAGCTACCAAAAGTGATGTAAAATCGACTTGATGGGCCACTCCTTGCCATACTGATCTTTCTCTAGAGGATTGCCATTGGTAATTCTTCATGGCCATCTCCTCTATTAAATTTTGTGCCTACTCTGAGGTTTTGTTGTTAAGAGCTCCCTCTACTACTGCATTTACCATCTGCCTAGTGGTTGGGCTTAGTCTATTGTAAAATTTCTATACCTGCATCCATACGGGGAGTCCATGGTGTGGGCAACATCTTAGCAGGTCCTTGTACCTCTCCCATGCATTGTACATGCTCTTATCATGCATCTGCACAAAAAAAGAAATATTATTTCGCATTTGCGTAGTCTTAGTAGAAGGGAAGTACTTGTATAAAATTTTTTTTGCCAATTCATCCCAAGTGGTGATAGAATTTGGGGGGAGGGATTGCAACCATCTTTTATCCCTATCCTTTAAAGAAAATGGAAACAACCTAAGCCTAATGGCATCATCAGTGGTTTTATTTAACTTAAAGGTGTCACATATCTCCAAAAAGTTGGCGATATGAGAATTGGGGTCCTCACTGGGCAAACCTCCAAATTGTACTATTTGTTGCACCATTTGGATGATGTTTGGCTTGATTTCAAAATTGTTGGCCACTATGGTAGGCTGACTAATGCATGTTTGTGTCCCTTCTAATGAAGCTCTAGCAAAATCATACATTGTTCAGTTACCATCATTATTATTATTGTTGGCAATATCTTGTTGAGTATGAATAGAAATTTAAACTGGCTCTTCCTTAATAAGATGTGAACGAGACCTCAAACTATTGAGATATTGTCAGGTTTAGATAGAGGTTCTCAAGGAGTAGGGTCAGAACTTCTGGTCATAAACTATTAGAGATCAATATATACCTGATAATTTTAAAAATTGAAAGAAACAAAAATTAAATATAAAAAGATTAAAAAGAACTAACTAAACATAACACAATAAAATGGCTAAAGTAACAATTCCTAATTTTGCTCTAGTTTTCTCACAAAAGTCCCTGGAAACGATGCCAAAAAGTTGATGTGCTACCAATAATCTATATGTAGCCACACCTTAAGGCAGTGCACTTGTCAGTGTAGCCTAGTGTAATGGTGAGTACCAAGGTCGTATTCCACAAGAATGGGAAAGCCCAGAGTTACTACTTACTCATTGTTATTTAGTCTAAGAATAGTGGTTTATCTAAACTAAATCTAACTACTACTATTGAGCTATAGAGGGAAAGTGATGCAAGTCTTTTAATATAGTGAAATATCAAGTTCCAGATAAGCAAACCCATTGGGGTCCTAAACTAAATGATATGCAACCAAAGGATAATGAATTATTAAATTGATAGAGCTACCTGTGGGTGAATTCTACAATAAATCTAGATTTTTGGTTCGTTTCGATGGATTTCTAAAACCTATAACTTTCCATTGGCTAGTTCTTCCTACTGGTTAAGTCATAGATTAGTAGTAATGCTCTAATTCACCACTATTAGAAATTCTTCCTAATCCAGCAATTATGAACCTCTAGGTTCGAGTGAAGATTAATTGTTCTCTCTAGTTAGTTTTCCAATTCCAAACATCATCGGTTAGAGTTTTTGAGAGAAATCTAGATAGTCTTTCCTACGACATCTCGTAATGAAAATTGAACTAATCTTTAACTAGAGGATGATCACACAATCTAATTTATAATTCAATCATGTTAAAAATCAAAATATCAACATAGTTTAAGAATCCCAATTGAGTTTTACCAATCTAGTTACTCATGTTTATGAATAAAACAACAAGAATTATAATAAAGGAAGAAGAAAAAAATGAAAACAAAAACATTCTCATCTGTCAAGTTTTGGATGAATAGTTTTGACTTTGAACTCCTTGATTATGTTTCTAGTTGCCTCTTGATGCTTCCCAATCTCTTTCTTTAATTCTTGAATGAATCTCCACGACTCGTACCTTTATGAAGAGACAAGAGAATTGAAGTGTTAAGCTTTAAAGACTAGCAAGGATTGTCACACTCCAAGCTACTCCAAGTGCTCTTGATTTTCTTCTCCTTGAATGCCTTCTTGTTGCTTGTATTCTTCCTCCTACTTATAGGTGAAGGAGGAGTGCTTTTGGGCTTCCACACAGCCGTGTGGCTGCCTAAAAAGTGGTATGGCCATGTGGTGGCTAGTTGAAGGAGCACGACTATGTGGTTGGCCTTGTTCGAGAAGCTAAGCCTCCTTTGTGCATTTTTAGCCTACTTTTGATTAGAAATGGTTGTTATGGCCGTGTAGGGAGGAGTATAAGATGTCTTTGAGGTGTGGAAGGGCGTGTTTTGGAAGACTTCATGCATGGCCTTGCTATAATATGCATTTTGAGGTACTTTAAGCCTTTAGAAACTTGGTTTTGGTCCATTTTGCTTCAAAACTGCTTTTTACTTGGTGAAAATTTGGACAACACGGAAACATGGGTAATTATACATGATAAGCACATAATTATACATATTTATTTGCTGAGTTCCACTCACTTTAGGAGTATATTTTATGTGTTTTATGTATAATTACCCATGTTTCCACTTTTTTTCATGTTATCCAAGCTTTTCCCAGGTACAAAGTAGTTTTGAAGCAAAATGGATCAAAACCAAGTGTTTAAAGGCTCAAAACACCTCAAAATGCACCTTTTAGCGTGGGCACACATAGATTCTTTTAGAACACACCCTACCACACACCCATACTGCCTTAAAACTTCTAGAACACACCTATCCACATACCAAAGACATCCTATGCACCTCCTTACACGGCCAAAGCAACAATCTTTAACCAATAAATGACCAAAATCACACCACAGATTGATTTATTTTGGAACACGGCCATGCTCTCCACATGGGCTACCTCATGGCCATGCCACTTTCTAGGCTACCACATGGTCGTGTGGAAGCCTAGAGAGGCGCCTTACTTTCTTATAAATAGGAGAAGACACGATGAGAGAAAAATATCACTTCGAAGGCGTTCAAGAGAGGAAAATCGAGAGCACTTAGAGTAGCTTAGAGCATGACAATCCTTGCTAGTCTTTGGAGCTTAATAGTTTAATTCCCTTGTATTTTCACAAAGGTCACAAGCTGTGGAGATTCAATCAAGAATTGAAGGAAGAGATTGGGAAGCATCAAGAGGCAACTAGGAGCATAATCATGGAGGAGTTCAGAGTCAAGGCTATTCATCCAAAACTCGACCGATGAGAGTGTTTCTGCCTCTATTTTATTCTTCTTTCTTTATGATATTTCTTATTTTATTCATGAACATGAGTAGCTAGATTGGTAAAACCCAATTCGGGTTCTTGGACTATCTTGATTTTTTGATTTTAATATGATTGAGTTATAAATTAGTTTATGTGATTTTTCTCTAGTTAAAGATTAATCAAGTTTTTATTATGAGGCGTCGTAGGGAAAGCTATCTAGATTCCTCTCAAATACTCTGCCTGATGATGTCTGGAATTGGAAAACTAACTAGAAAGAACAGTTGATCTTCGCTCAGACCAAAAGGTTGACGACTACTGGATTAGGAGTGATGAGCTTTATTTTATACATATTTGCCTAATGTTAAATGTCCATTTTATGAGCATTTTATTCTAAAAATCACCTAAGTTACATTATTTTTCATTTTCAGGCATTTTATCAAGTCATCATAAGCAAATAGAGCAATATTTGAGCCTAGACAGCCTTCATAACACTCAAAATAGGCCATTTGGGCCAATTTTGCTTATTGGGCCTTGGACCGGCCTTATTGGGCCTTGGGGGCAAAAGGAACAGATCTGCCCATTTTGAAAGGGACCTACATGCAGACCCGAGGGGAGAGGTAGATTGGATAGGAGTAGTACCTGTGGAGCATTACCCATCGCGATATAGACCTGAGAGTGTGAGAAGCTGACCCAAGTAGAATCACACAATGCCTGTACCGAACCACCACTAAGGGAGGCCGAGCAGCGAGCCGGAGAGGCTCCGCAGATGGTCCTCCACTGTCTTGGCCATCCGCAGCACCTGTTCTCGGTGTCCATAACACGAGCGAGAAAGAAACTAGAGTGAGGACTCAGTTCGTAACCCACCCACAAGGAGCCCGATCTGACTGTTTTACACTGTCTGCTGTCGTTTCACTGCACCCCAAGCTTGTCCAACCATAACCTGAGACCTAAACTATGAAACCTATCGAGCGAGAGAAATAGAGAGAGCTGGAGATTTTAAATGTCTAACCAGAGCTCTGCGGCTGTGCGACCTCTTGCCGGTGACAGGGGATGACGAGTGGGACACAGCCTGATTCGCAATCGATAAGCATTATAGCCCTTCCGTGTCTTTTTCAGCTGGTTCACTGGCCATCGTCACTCCCTACAACTTCAGGCAACCTAATCACACCTTCGGACCCATTGTCAGCCACCATAACGTGGAGGATTGTGTGACCCAAGACATGATCCAAGAGAGATTCTCAACTCGTCCGATGCCGTCAGTCTAGGCTGCCACTGAAAATTAGTCCTCTGTCGCCCAGTAACTCCTCTGCCACCTTTTGCCTCAGCTCTGGTTGCCGATCCAGGAGTTTTTCGTCAGGTACTCTTTGACCCGAGGATCTAACTCGGCTCACAACCCGTTTTGCTGGACAGCTTGAATTTGATATTTTTAGAATTTTTCTGGCAGTTTTTTGATCCTTTTTTGGTGGCCAATCCGTGCAGCTACCATTAGGAAATTGAGAAGATAGGGGCATGCATAATTTTTACTGTTTTTAACTCCTGTATAATTGATTGTCTAATGAATTTTCTGATGGATTATCTGTTGTTGGATTGTCTGTTGTTGGATTGTCTGTTGTCTGTAAATATGTGTGGTTAAATTTGTAAAATCCATTGGGGTCCTTGGCTGTGTTGGATTGCTGTTTTAATTTGCATGGATAATTCAATATTGATTATATGATCTTCGTTACTTTTATGAACGAATGCTCATGTTTTCCTTGACAAGAAATTGTAATGAAAGCTAATTAGATTTCTTTTTTAGATCGAGAGATGATAATTGAAATTAGACACCTAATTGTAATGGACAATTAATTTGCTTAGAGATGAGGTTAATTAATTGTTGGATTAAGGAGTAACTATCCTTAATAGTAGTGGATTAGACTAATAATGCTGATTTAAAATTTACCATTAGGAAGAACCAGCTAATGGTAGATTTTAGGTTTAAGAAATTCATTAAGACTGATAGAGAATTTGAATTAGAAATAGAATTCACTCATAGGTAGCATAGTCAGATTTAGTAATCATTATCCTTTGTGTGTTTGCCAACCAGTATAAGTTCCCTGATGGATTCACATTTCTTGCCTTCGTATATTTTCTTCTGTTCCTCATCGCTGGTAGTTTATTATACTTAGTTAATTATTAGGATTAGTTAGAAACCAATCACTTTGACTTTTGGGCTAGATAACAGAGAACAACTAGTAACTCTGGGCTTTCCCGTTCTCGAGGAATATGACCTTGATGCTCACCATTGCGCTAGGCTACATTGATAGGTTCACTGCCTTAGGTGTAGTTGCATAGATAGCATTGGCAGCTCAACATCAAGGAGGAACTCCTAATAAGCACTAATGCTAATCTAAAATTGATTATTGGACACAAATAGCCAATAAAAGGTATAGGTTTTAGAAATCCATTGAAACTAACTAGAAATCTAGATTTACACAGGTAGCATAATCAATTTCATAACTCATTATCTTTTGTTTACATATCATCTAGTCTAAGGCCCCAATGGGTTTACTTTTCTAGAACTTTATAATTCACTATCTTAACACTTGCCTCACTTTCTCTCCGTAGCTCAATAGTAGTAGTGAGATTTAGTTTAGATAAACCACTACTCTTCTTAGGCTAAATAACAACAAGTAGTTACTCTGCGCTTCCCCATTCCTGCGGGATACGACCTTGATACTCACCATTGCGCTAGCTACGATGACAAGTGCATTGCCTTAAGGTATGGCTACTGATGTGGTGCTGCCAATGCTACCTAAGCAACTACACCTAAGATAACAGATAGCAATTTCACTCTAGTTTTCACAAATAATTCCTCGACAACAACGCCAAAAATGTGATGTGGTGTTTCCAATGCTACCTAAGCAACTACACCTAAGGCAGTGAACATATCGATGCAACCTAGTGCAATGGTGAGTATCAAGGTTGTATTCCCCGGGAACGGGAAAGCCCAGAGTTACTACTTATTCTCTGTTATCTAGCCTAGAAATTAAAGTGATTGATTTATAACTAATCCTAATAATTAACTAAGTGCAAATAACTACCAGTGACAAGGAAGAGAAGAAAATATACAGAGGCAAGAAATGAAAATCCATCAAGGAACCTATATTGGTTGGCAAACACACAAAGGATAATGGATTACTGAATCTAACTATGCTACCTATGAGTGAATTCTAATTCTGATTTCTAACTAATCCTAATAATTAACTAAGTGCAAATAAACTACCAGTGACAAGGAATAGAAGAAAATATATGGAGGCAAGAAATGAAATCCATTAGGGAATCTATACTGGTTGGCAAACACACAAAGGATAATGGATTATTGAATCTAATTATGCTACCTGTGAGTGAATTCTAATTCAAATTCAAATTCTTTGTCGGTCTCAATAAATTTCTTAAACCTAAAATCTACCACTGGCTGGTTCTTCCTAATGGTAAATTTTAAATCAGCATTAATGGTCTAATCCACTACTATTAAGGATAGCTACTCCTTAATCCAACAATTAATTAATCTCATTTCTAAGCGAAAATTAATTGTTTGTTACAATTAGGTGTCCAATTTCAATTATCATCTCTCGATCTCAAAAAGAAATCTAATTAGCTTCCATTACAACATCTTGTCAATGAAAACATGAGCATTCATTCATAAAAGTAACGAAGATCACAAAACCAATATTCAATTACCATGCAAATTAAAATAGCAATCTAACACAGTTAGAGACCCAATGAATTTTACAAGTTCAGCCACACATATTTACATATAACACACAATACAACAACAGAAAATCCATCAGAAAATTCATTAAACAATAGATAAAATATAATAAAAATTTATGCAATCCTGTCTTCTCAATTGTCCAATGGTCACTGCACGGATTGGTCACCGAAAAACCACCGAAAGAGGACCAAAAAACTACCAGAAAAATCAACTCCAAAGCTGTCCAAAACAATGGGTCACAAGTAGTGGGTCAATCGGGTCGAATCCTCGGGTTAACGGGTACCCGACTGAAAACTGTAGCAATGGCAGCCAGAGTTAAGGCGGAGGGTCGTGGTGTGGACGTTGATCAACAGAGGACTAATTTATAGTGGCCAATGGGACAGACGACACTGAAATCAACTCCGAACATGAAACGGGTCACGAATTGAGTCTGCTGCAGATCTCTTCAATCTGGGTTGTTTCGTTGACTGGTGAGCTAAGGGAAGCTGCGGTTGGGTTGCTTGAAGTTGTAGGGGTGACGGCGAGTGGTGTGTCGGCCGAAAAATGGCGCAAACAGCCACGAACTTAGACGAATTTCCTCTCGAATTGTGCATATTTTCTTGCTGATCTACTACTTTTTTACCGCAATGCACGATGGTGGTGGCTCGCCCATCATCCCCTGTTACCGGAGTGAGGTCGCACTGCCATGGACTCTACCTAGAACCACCTTTGTTCATGCTTGGCTTCCACAGGTCTCTCCTTCGCGATGGGTTCCTTTTCACTTTTCCAAGCTCCAATTTTCTTTCAATTTTGCACGCTCCTCCTCTCCTCACATGGGCTGCTCCCATTTTTCCCTGTTTTTAGCCTGGTCTAAGGCCCATTAAGCCTCCAGCTTGGCCCAACAAGTAAAATTTAACCAAATGGCCTATTTTGAGTGCTTTGAAGACTGTTTAGGCTCAAAATTTCTCCATTTGCTTATGATGACTTGATAAAATTCCTGAAAAATAAAAATAGCGCAACTTAAGTGATTTTTAGAATAAAATTACACAAAATGCTCACAAAATAGACAATTCACATCAAGCAATTTTGTATAGAATAAGACACATCAAATCACCCCACACTGAAGCTTTTGCTTGTCCTCAAGAAAACATTAACTTAGTCTTTAAACAACAGCAACAAAGTCCATGCCTAGTCCACAGTTAATAATGCCTAACACATCCCTTGTGAAACTTTATCATAGACCAAATTTCAAAACCTTGACGCAGAATGGAGATAACAATGATGCATACACAACTTAGCCAATAATTCAATGCCAATTATTTAAGAATCAATGCCTCTCAAAGATTACTTAAATCACTCAAAGTGTATACTGGTAAAGTACAAATCCCTCATGCAACTTCATAAGAATATTTCTACTATATACTTACTCATAAATCTCATCTCCGTTACTGCTAAAAATTGAATACCAAAATCAAGGGGTCTTAACAGGGTTGTAACAAGGTTAAGGTGATGGTAGGGAAGAAATTTTTGGTAGAAGTGGCATAGATGCTAAAAATTCATGCAATTGAAGTATCATGAAGGATTAAGGATTAAACGCAACAAATGCTAAACATAACAGTTCTTACTAAGTTTTCAATGCAGTTGGTGATGCTCAGAGAATATAATATCAATGATAGCCTACTCTTATTATTATTTCTTATTTTTCATAATTAGCCTGCAGGCTTACACTTTTGGATTGAAGGGAGCATCTAGAATGATAAAAAAAACTTAGTGTACTATCACCAATTAAGGTAGTACATTTTTAATCCATATATAAAGAGTAAATCACACAAATTTCAATAAATGGGGTGAAGAAGAAGATAGTGTATAGAAAGGAATATGAGGTGTAAAATGTAAGTGAAGAAGGAAAAGTTAAGGCCCAATAGTGGTTGACTAAGGAAGACACATGGGGTAGGCTTTTTGGCAAAAAAAAAAAAAAATAGTGTATCCTAAGTTGCCTAAATCATCTGATATTCAAAAGTTTATCTAACTTCAACAAGTATTACAGAGTAAGTTCTAGAGAAACAATCAAGTGAAATACACACTCAACAAAAAAAATTTGAAGCTTATTTATAATAAATGCTTATCTTAGGCTCAAATCTCATGTTTGAAGTGTTGCTAAATTGCATATGATTCTCAAATATTTCCATATGAATTATCAATCAAGCAGTGCATGCATACTGCATTATCAACATCCTAAATCAAAAAAAAATTGAACAATTTGAAAAAAAAATAATCAAGCAACAATGGTATGGCCCTGCCGTGGTCAAAAATGCATTAGACATTGCTTTTTAACATGCACTATGAGAAACAATGCCTGCCCATTCATGACTGAATCATACATGCTCATAAGACAATCAAAGACTGAAGTTCATAGAATCAAGCAAAAATCAAGTATCATACCCTATATCTACTATCAAAATAAATATAGCATCAGCAAACTACAGCATCAAAATCATAGACACCCACCCCACACTTGAGAAAGATACTGCCCTCAATGTACAGCAAAGGGGATACCACAGAAATAAAAGCATAAAGCGCAGCAATAAGCAAAGATAATCTAAAAAATTTAATGTACCTCAACAATAAGAAAAAGGAGAAAATAGACAAAAATAAAATAACACAAATAAAGTAAATAAATAATAATAAAAAAACACTGCTTCTTTTTGTTTGAGTTTTTTAGCTGGACTTGTTCCTTCTATCACTCTTGTAGTTAAAGCACCATGTGCACTCATTCCTCAACCTCCGATAAGTCTCCATAGTAGTGCTTTTGTCGGTGCCTATTGACTTTGAAATCTCCTTTGTCAGGATGATGCAGTTTCACTATGCCATAGGGAAAGACTTGCTTGACCACAAATGGTCCTGACCATCGGCTCTTAAGCTTTCCTAGAAAAAGATGAAGACGTGAGTTATAAAGTAATACCCTATCTCCAACTTAAAAATCTTTAGAGCTGCGCAGCCTTTGATCATGCCACTTCTTGGTTCGAGCTTTGTAAATGGAAGAATTTTCATAAGCTTGGTGGTGCCATTCTTTTAGCTCATTCAGCTGCCATAACCTCTCTTTACCTGCAGAAATAACATCAAGATTGCATGTTTTAAGGGCCCAAAGTGCCCTGTGTTCTAACTTGACAGGAAAATGATAAGTCTTTCCATATACTAGCCTATAAGGTGTAAATCCAGTAGAAGTTCTGTAAGCTGTCCTAAAGGCCCATAATGCATCATCCAATTTGGATGCCCAATCCTTCCTACTCACCCCCATAGTTTTCTCTAATATTCTCTTTAAACCCCTATTAGTTACCTCTACTTGTCCACTGGTATGCGGGTGATAGGGTGTTGAAAACATATGAGATACCCCATAATGTTTAAGTACTTTATGAAGTTGGGAGCTACAGAAATGGGTCTTTCTATCACTAATTAGTGCCCTAGGTGTACCAAACCTAGCAAACAATTTTTTAAGGAACCTAGTCACTACCCTGGCATCATTAGTAGGGAAAGCTTGAGCTTCTGGCCACTTAGAAAGATACTCAACAGCCACAAGTATATACTTATTACCATATGAGGAAGGAAAAGGGCCCATGAAGTCAATACCCCACACATAAAAAATTTCGACCACTTGAATACTCGTTTAGGGTATTTTGTCACGGGCAGAGATGTTACCTGAGCTCTGACAGGCATCACAAACCTGGACGTATGCTTTAGCATCCTGGAATATGGTTGGCTAGTAGAACCCTGCTTCAAGCACCTTCCTAGCAGTGTGGTTTGCATCCTGGTGGCCTCTCGTTGGTCCTTCATGGCAATGCCTCAAAATTTGGCAAATTTCCTCGCTATGTATGCATCGCCGAATTACCTGGTCTACACAAACACAAAACAAGAACGGATATTCCCAAATGTAGTATTTCAACTCAACGAAGAATTTCTTCTTTTGCTAAGTAGTCCTACCCTTTAGTAAAACCCTTGTAACCAGATAGTTAGCATAATCACAAAACTAAGGGGAATCAGTACATACCTAAACTGCCTCCAAATGCTCATCCAGAAAGTTATCATCAATGGTTCTCTCATCCAAGGCCTACCAGTTTGGATTCTCTAACCTTGATAGGTGATGTGCAGCCAAGTTCTCTGCACTCTTCTTATCCTTGATCTCAATATCAAATTCCTGCAAGAGCAAAATCCATTTAATGAGTCTAGGCTTAGCATCATACTTACTGAGCAAATACTTCAAGGTTGAATGATCTATGTAAACCACGGTCTTTGATAGCACCAAATGGCATCAAAACTTGTCAAAAGCATATACCACTGCAAGTAACTCCTTTTCAGTAGTGGTATAGTGCTCCTGGGCATCAGTCAAGGTCTTTCTAGCATAATAAATTGGTTGGAACTTTTTATTAATCTTCTGACCTAACACAGATCCAACTGTAAAGTCACTAGCATCACACATTAGTTCAAAATGCAGTCCCCACTTAGGTGGAACCATAATAGGGGCTGTGGTTAGTCGTTCCTTTAGTAACTCAAATGCATGCAAACAATCACTATCAAACACAAAAGGTACATCCTTGACAAGAAAATGAGTTAAGGGCCTAGCAATCTTAGAGAAATCTCTAATAAATCTCCTATAAAAATCAGCATGCCCTTAGAAACTCTTAACAGCCTTAACAGAACTAGGGGGTGGTAGTTTTGATATGGTCTCGACCTTAGCCTTATCTACCTCCATCCCTACATGTGATATCTTATGCCCAAGAACAATCCCCTCTCTCATTATAAAGTGACACTTTTCCCAGTTAAGAACTAAGTTTGCTTCTATACATTGTGCAAGCATACGCTCTAAATTAAGCAAACAATGAGAGAAAGAGTTACCAAAAGCTTAGAAGTCATCCATAAATAACTCTATAAACTCCTCAATCATGTCATGGAAGATTGCTATCATGCACTAAAGGTCAATGTTTTATAAATGATATTCCTTTAATTGTACTGTTTGATTCTGGTGCTACTTATTCCTTTATTTCTCATGAATGTATGGAAAATTTGAGCCTACCTATAACCAAACTACCATATGATTTGTCTATTTCTACTGCAGCTGGAAAACATGTTTTGAATTTCTTAACTTGCCTAAACTATCCCATTATTGTTGAAAATAAGCCTTTTGTTATTGACCTTATCTGTCTGCCTTTGGTAGATTTAGATGTTATCTTAGGAATGGATTGGCTATCTTTTAATAAAGTGGTTTTAATTTTTTATGAGAAGTCTGTGACTTTTATGGATACTATATTTATGAATAGGGGTACTAAGGAAAAGATCCAAAGATTATGCTTTCTGTGTTCTTCTGAGATTGAGAGTTAGCATAAACTTGACAGTATCTCTGTAGTTAGAACAATTTTTCGATGTCTTTCCCGATGAGATCTCTAGTCTTCCACCAGAAAGAGAAGTAAAATTTTCCATTGAGTTAGTTCCCAAGGTAAGATCGATCTCTATAGCATGATATAAGATGTCTCCCTTAGAGCTGAGTGAACTCAAGGTTCAAATAGAAGATCTTTTAGAGAAGCAATTCATTGAGCCCAATACTTCATCATGGGGAGCACTGGTGTTGTTTGTGAAAAAGAAGAATGGAAGTATGAGAATGTGCATAGATTATAGGTAGTTGAACAAAGTAACAATGAAGAACAAATATCCACTCCCTAAGATCGATGACTTGTTAGATTAATTAAGAGGAGCAGCTGTATTCACCAAGATTGATTTGAGGTCGGGGTACCATCAAATCAGAGTAAGAGGTGAGGATATACCTAAGACCGCTTTTAGGACTAGGTATGGGCATTATGAATTCCTTTTTATGCCATTTTGTCTAACGAATGTTCTAGCTATTTTTATGGATTACATGAATCGCATCTTTAGACCCTACCTTGATCAGTTTGTGGTAGTTTTCATTGATGATATTCATGTATATTCTCAAAATAGGGAAGAGTATGAACAACACCTTAGGATTGTATTACAAGTTCTTAGGGAGAGGCAGTTGTATGCCAAATTAGAGAAATATGAGTTTTGGTAAATGAGGTAAGGTTCCTAAGGCATGTGATCACCCAGGATAGGGTAGTAGTAAATCCCAATAAGACTGAAGTGGTGGTTCGTTAGGAGAAACCTATGACGGTGATTGAAATTCGCAGTTTCCTCTGATTAGCCGGTTACTATAGAAGGTTTATCCAAAGGTTTTCACAGATAGCAATGCCGATGACCAAGTTGACCCAGAAGGATGTTCCATTCAGGTGGGATTCTGAATGTGAGAATAGTTTCCAAACCTTGAAGGAAAGGTTAACTACTATACCTGTTTTAGTTATCCTGAATCCTTTGGAAAGATTTGAGTTGTATTGCGATGCATCCAAGAAAGGTCTAGGGTGTATCCTAATGCAAGAGGGACAAGTAGTGGCCTATACCTCTAGACAGTTAAGGCCCCATGAGAGTAACTACCCTACTCATGACCTAAAACTAGTAGCCATAGTTTTTGCCTCAAAAATTTGGAGACATTACCTGTATGGGTATAGGTTTGAGGTATTTAGTGACCACAAAAGTCTCAAGTATCTCTTTGATCAGAAAGAGTTGAATATGAGACAAAGGAGATGGATGGAGTTCATTAAGGACTATGACTTTAAGTTAAAATACCATCCAGGTAAAGCTAATATGGTGGTAGATGCCTTGAGTAGAAAATCCCTTCACATAGCTCAAATGATGGTGAGTAAGATGACTTTAATTGAGAATTTTAGGAAATTGAGCGTATCTTCAATAAGACTACTAGATAGAATATGTCTGTGTCAGTTGTGGATTGAGAGTAACCTTAGAATCCTAGAGGCCCAAAAGTAAGATGAATTCTTGAAGACTCTAAAGGACCTAAAGGAGTTCCAGAAGGAGAAGAACGGATTAATGACCTTCTAGAATAGGATTCATATCCCGAGACTAGGGGATTTGAGGGAAAGAATTTTAGAGGAAGCCCATAAGAGTAAATATACTATTCATCCTAGTGCCATTATAATGTATCAAGACTTAAAGGGAAGATTTTGGTGGCCAGGCATGAAAAAGCACATCGCTGAGTATGTTGCCAAGTGCTTAGTGTGTCAGCAATGAAAATTGAACATTAGAAACCTATTGGATTGTTGCAACCTCTGGATATCCTTGAATGGAAATGGGTATAAGATTTTCATGGACTTTGTAGTAGGTTTGCCTAGGACTCAGTCAAGAAATGACACTATTTAGGTAATAGTAGACTGATTATCTAAGTTTGTGCATTTCCTACCCATTAAGATTTATTTCTCCATAGACAAGTTAGCACAATTGTATATCCAGGAGATAGTGAGACTGCATGGAATCCCTACTAGCATTGTCTCAGATAGAGATCCTAGATTCACATCTAGATTCACATCTAGATTCTGGAGAGCCTTTTAAGAAGCCTTTGGTACTAGGTTGAGCTTAAGTACCGCTTATCATCCTCAAACAAATGGTCAAACTGAGAGAACCATTTAGACCTTAGAGGATATGCTTAGGTTGTGTGCCTTAGAGCATAAAGGGAGTTAAGATCAAGGCCTAGCATTGATAGAATTCTCATACAATGACATGTTCATTCTAGCATAGGAATGACACCCTATGAATAAAGCCTTGTATGGGAGGAAGTGTAGATCACCTTTGTGTTGGTTTGAGGTAAGGGAGAGACAATTGCTTAGACTAGAGTTAGTCCAACAAACTACAGACCAAATTAGGATGATCAGGGATAAAATGGCTAGAGCATAAGATACACAAAAGAAGTATGCTAACAAGAGAAAGAGACCACTGAAATTTAATGAAGAGGATCATGCTTTCCTCAGGGTATCACTGGCTACTGGTATCAGTAGAGTCATTAAGTCCAGAAAATTGAATCCAAGGTATATTGGGCCATTCCAAATTCTAAGAAAGGTAGGTTAATCAGCATACCAAATAGCTTTACCTTCGTTCTTATCGAACCTCCATAATTTTTTCCATGTCTCACAACTTCGAAAGTATATCCATGACCCATCCCACATTCTTGATGCCAGTATAGTACAATTAAAAGAGAATTTAACTTATCATGCAAAACCATTTAGAATTATCAGGAATGAGGTTAAGCAACTGAGGAACAAGGTCATCCCCTTGGTTAAGGTTTTATGGGATTAGTAATCTCCATAAGAGGTGACATGGGAGAAGGAAGAGGATATGAGGAAGTCTTACCTAGAATTGTTTGAATAGGTACATTTTAATTTTGAGGACGAAATTATTTTAAAGGAGGGGAGAAATGTAACATCCGCTCCTAGCATGAATAAAAAGATGTTTGTTAGTTGTCAATTTAATCTTAATGCTTGTTTATGTTACATTAGTGCATATAGTTGCATTGGCCTAGGGACTAAATTGAAAGGAAATAAATGAAGGTTTAACAAGAGGTGGCTAGGGACTCAATTGAAAGGGAAAGATGAGTGAGTCTAAGAGTGCAAAAGAACTTAAGGACCAGATAGCAATTACCTAAACTTTCTTAAACCTTAGCTATAGCCCTAAACCCTTTACACACTTCCAACTCTAATCATTTTTAGAGAGAAAAGCTAAGGGGGCTGCAAGAGAGGGAAATGGATGAGTTAGGGCTTGAGGAGGGAATTTTACTAAGGAAAGAGTAGATTTGAGGCTAGAAATCAGTCCTACAGCAGGGGAGGATCACTTTTAACACATCCAGCACACACATTTTGCTAGGAATCAAGGTAGCAATTCATCCTAAACCCCATTTTCTGAAAAATGCAAAAAGTTTACTGATAAATGTGATTTTGAATGTTCTAAGTTAAGTTTAGGGTTCTTAAAACTTACATTCTATGTCTTTTAACTGCTGTTGGGTAATGTGTGTTGATTTACCTTGCTCATTTATACTTGTGAAAGATTTTTGAAGCTGGGGTTTTTGCCCTAAGTGAGAAAGATGTGGTTTGATCTTAGTTTGAACATGTTAAGCTATGTTATGGGCATTTTATGAATGAGAAATGATGTTGAATGTTGGCATTGAGCTCAGGATATAAGTAAGTGATTTAAGAACATGTTTTTAGGGCCAAACTTTGGGTAAAAACATGATTTTAAAAATAGAGCGAGCGTTAGCAGCTGACTGCCAGCCTTGGAAGTCAAATATCATGCTCATCTTCTACCCAGAAATGTAAGAAAGAACACTAGCAACTGACTGCCAAACCCCTATAAATTGACTGCCATGTTCTTCATTTTCCAGAAAACACTTTAAAGGCTAGTAGCCGACTGCCGTGCCCTAGCAGTCGACTGTGTAACATTTGCTCCAAATATGATTAAAGTGATGTTTGTTAATTGTTAAATTAAGTTTAATGCTTGTGTATGTTGCATTAGTTTCATATAGTTGCATTAGCCTAGGGACTAAATTGAAAGGAAATACATGAAGGTTTAGCAAGAGGTGGCTAGGGACTCAATTAAAAAGGGAAATGTAAGTGAGGCCAAGGTTACAAAGTAGCTTAGGGACTAAAATGCAAAAACCTAAACTATCCTTAAACCCTAGCTGAAGCCCTAAACCCTCTCACACTTCCAACCTTCAGCATTTCTAAAGAGAGAAGCAAAAGGGGAGAATAGAGAGAGAAAGGGGCGAGTTAGGGCAAAGAAGGGGGATTTCTGAAGGCAAAAGAGCAGATTCAAGACTAGAAATTAGTCCTACAGCAAGGGGATAGTTTTAATAACACATCCTACACACACATTTGCAAGGAATCAAGGTAGCAATTCATCCTAAACCTCTCTCTTTTCTGAAAAGTTTTACTTTTATTGGAAAAGTATGAATTGTTGAATGTTTGAACTGATTTTAGGGTTAAACCTATATTCTGTATGCTTTTTTATTCCTATGGGATGCTGTGTTGTTGAATGTATACTCATATATGTGCTTGTAATGGATTGGAAGGGATGAGTTATGTTCATATAGAGATATAAACTAGCTTTCCTAGAATGTACCATGTTTGAGCTAATGGATGAGACATGTTCAATGAGAAATAAAGTTTGTTATTATGGAAATTAAGCTCATGTGTTTAAAATTGAAAATAGAATGCATTTTGGATTGGGTATTATCAAAATTATGTTTTTTAAGCTATAGCGAACTATAACAGCCGACTGCTAAGTATGAGGCAGTCAATTGTCATGTTCCTGGAAACTCAGAAGTACAAGCAGAGGCTTAGCAGCCGACTGCTAGACTCCTAGTAGTCAACTATTGGGCCCGAGTTTTCACTAAACGATCGACTAGCCCTCCTCGTAGTAGACTATGGTACTCTTATTTTACCCAGGATGCATTCCATCAAGCAACCAGTCGACTGCCAGCGAGCTTACTGTCTAGCACCTGAGAAATACAGAGAGCCACCAGCTGACTGCTAGCCTTCCAACAGTCGACTAGCAGCCCTCCAACTTGTGAAATGAGGTTTTTAATAGCAATTGAGCTTAGTAATTCTTCATACTAACTTAATTAATGGCTCACAACATGGGTAAGCAAGGAAATTATGAGTTTTGGGTAATGTGCAAAGGATAGAGTCACTTTTCACTTGGATGAGAATGGTCCTTGTGATAGTGATACAAAAGGGAGTGAAGAGACATCAAAAAGGTAGAGTAAAGTATCCTAGGCATATGCATTAGTGGTAGATAGGCTCATGAGTTGAGTGACCGACTATCAGTATGGGATGGCCATTGGAATTCCACGGTTGTGCCATGTATAAGGATGGTTAAACATCCACTTGAACATAGCTAATTTTGAAAACACTGTGATGGTTGTGAACCCTAAGTTAGTGTGTCTTCCAAGGGCCACTAAGAAACACATACTTAAGGTTAAAGCATAACTATAGGCATAAGCTGAATCACCCTATTGCATATGTTAAAAGATAGCATACGGAAGGGTGATCCACCTTGAAGGAATGGTGGTAACTCTATAACCTCATGATCCACAGAAGCGGAGAGGATAAGGTCTAGCGGGTGATCCACCTTGAAGGAATAGTGGTGATCCTAGGGCCTTATGATCCATGGAAGTGGAGAGGATAAAATCTGTTAGAAGGAATACAGTGATCCCATGAGTTATAGAGAATGTACAAGTGGATCCAACTAGGGGATGCCTCAGATGTACTAGAGCAGTATTTTATTGTAGTGATGCAGTAGTACCAGGATGGGTCATTCATGCATGTAGTGTACATAGAGTTGTTGCTAGGTGACACTCCCGATAGCTCATATGATGTGATTGTTTTCTCCTGCTCAAAAGACATGTTAATACCCTAAAGAAATGTTTTATGATGAGAATGATGATGAATGCACTTCCCATGTTTTAAAGATAATATGTTTGATGAATATGCATATGTATGAGTACATAACATGATTAAATGCTACATGCACTACATCCCAATAGTATATGATATGTTTTATGAAAGAATGTAGAGGTTTCCATGCAAGCATGGTGGTACAGGTTAATGGATTTCGTAACAGGTTTCATTGCTACTGAGATTTATTTCTCATTTTAGTGTTGGCATGTGTAACACCCCATAACTTTAATTAGTCTAAATTAATATTCTTTGAATTGGATGGAATTATTGTGTCATTTAATAATTAGCTATAAATTAAATACTTCATAATTAATTAGATGAATTAGCATAAAGAGGGACGAATTCTCTTGAATAATTTAATGGCTCAAAATGGGTATACTAAAAGATAATATTGCATAAAATTAGATGCTTAATTTAATTATCTATTTCTCCTTTTAAGTCACCTAGCCTAAGTGCCAAGAGAAAAGCATAAATATATATATGAGCTAAACTACATGGTCAATAGGAGAAGAGGAATAGCATTCCCTTTAGCCTTAATTTCAAATGGCCAATGGGTAATGGGAGAATGGAAATGGATAAAAGGCTACACTTGATGACATGTGGGATTATGAAAATATAAATAAAAAGGGGGAAATAATTAAGCATAGAGTGCAACAAATTTGTACAAATTCTTTTAGCTACATGGCTAGGGAAGGAACAATACCCCCTCTCCCTTGAGGTGGAAGAGAAGGAATTCACGTGTGTGTGTGTGCCTTGCATGCATCCTACGTGACAGGAGTGATTTAGGTACAAGGGATGAATAAAATATAGGATGTGTCCATGCAACAAGTAAAACACAAAAAAAAGGAGAAAGGTGTAGAATTTTGGAGTGCACAACAAAGCTAGAAGGAAGATGTAATAACTGAGACTGATTTTTAAAAGATAAAATAGAATTTTGACACTAAATTCATGTAAACTAAGTATGGCATAGATTTCGAGGTTGATGGTTGAAATCAGAAAGCGATTTGGAGTCAGAAACGCAAGCTAATGGAAAGAAACGCGGCACAGCAATAAAAGACTGACTGACAAAGTTTCGGACTTCAATTTCACAGATGGAGGCCAAAACCTCTGCATGGAACTTGTGCCAATGTTTGGATGAATGACAACGTCCTGAAGTTTCCCTGAGTGGTTTGGGAAAACCCAGAATCGCCCCTGGAAGCTTTAAATTCCCCAAAACCCCGCCATTTGCAACATTTCTCTCTCTCTCCTCACTCTATTTTCTCTCTATTCTCTCTCTTCTCTCTCCTCCTTCCTCCACCGTGCGCCACCGCCTGGGCCACCGTGGGCTACCACCTGACCTACCAATCGACACCCTTCACCACCCTCAACCTCAGGCAACCACCCACGGCCACCAACGGCTGCCAGAGCTGCCAAAAAATGAAGCTTTTCCCCTCTGTCGCATGAAAATTTCACCAGCTGAGATCACCGCCGTCAGCCACCATTGACCGTCACCGCCACCACCAGCATGTATGCCTTGCTGCTAGCTTCCTCCTCTAGCTAGCAACCGTCGAAAGGAGCCTCCACGCGTGCAGATTGAGAGAAACTCTGTCCGCCGTGCGTCGATCTTCGGGGCTGAAAAACGCCATCCAAATGGCCATGAACCGCCACGCCACCACCATATTCGGACTCCTCATCTTGAGGGCTTCACCATGGTGTGATTTTTAAGGCCAACCGCACCCCTCCGCTGTCCTTCGCCGTGTGCCACCGTGCTCCACTGTGCTAGAGAATCCAGATATACACCAAGAGACACCGAGACCACCCCGAGACAGATTTCCACCATCTGGCAACCCCGATAAGGTTTGATTCACCTAAAACTAATGAATTTTGATTGAATTAACTGCCAAACGTGAATAGGAAATAAACTAACTTAGGTAATAGGGTAATTGGACTTAGGATCATAAAACGGATGATGTAACGAGCTTGTATATTCAATTAAATGTCCAGGGAATTGATTTAGCTCAGAATTAGAGGATACGAGAAGTCTCGGATTAATTTGGAGCAACTGGAGATCAAGTAAGATAATTTACGCTTCCAAACATTGAAATTGATTGTGTAGATACTTGAACGATTAGATTTAAGTGCATAGATTTACGTGCTGCTTTCGATGGATTAAATTGCATGCCTGTGTGCTGGAAATTTCACTTGCATGTTAAATGTTTTGTTTATCGAGTTTAGAAGCCATTAGGATGGGTGTACTTAGGGTAGGGTACTTGATAGCCGGTATGGGACTGCCGTTAAGTATCCCAAGTGCAGAGAGTTTTTAAATGATATTTTTTTTACCAGATTTAGCCTGCACTGTGTTAGGGATCACATGATAAATTAGGATGACCCTAAGAAAGGTTTAAGGAGTATAAAGGGGGATAGCCTACATGGGGAAACGTTGTGATTTAGGTGTAATACCCTAGAACCCTGATGAATAGCCGACCGTGAGCATATGAGTTCAAATAGACTGTTTGAGGATGAGAATTAGCGTATGTGCACATGCTAGGGGACGCCCTAGATGTTGATTCTCTCACAGTCCTTAAGTGAGTGATTGGTGTTACGAATCACACCCAACGATAAGAGATGGAATCTCTCTAGACAACGTGCAATTGGATAACGTTAGTTTCGGTCGAAGATGTTTTGTGTCTAACACAGATTTAGATACACCGGGCATGGGATTTAATCTGATTTTTGATTTTTTATTTTTCAAAGATATAGACTTTATGATTTGTGAGCATTAGCCACAATTTTCCATGCGATAACTTGATTTTAAAGATAAGGTATTTCACGAATTTTGAACTAATTTCGGGAAGTTATTTTCGATGCTTGCAACGCTAAGTGTTCAACCAGATTTTAAACTGTAAATTATTCTACTGGAATTTTATATCTCACCAGGTTGTTTACTCAGATGAACAGGAATAGGGACCTAGATGCTAGTTGGACGATGCTTTGGTGATAGACAGAAGAACAACTTAGTCTAGGCTTGAATGGCATTGTATATATTCTTACTGATGATGTTGTATATTGGTTTTCTGTAATTTCTGCTTTCTATTGTTATTGGACTAGCTGTATAATTCTAAATTGGATGACTGTTGTACTTTGGGATATGCTTGAAATACATAGGAGATTCTGCCAAATTTTCGTTAAGGTTTACCATTGTAACCTATGTAATTAAGTTGGAATTTGTATGAATGCCTGATATGTTGTCTGTATGGATTTTAGTTTTCATTCTAGAGTAATTTATGATGAATGTATGTATAGTTAGTATAGCTGCATGCGAATTAGGGTTGAACGAAATCCGAATGGATGACGAAAAGTCTATTTGGGTTATGCTCAACCAGTAGAGATCCCCTGACATTCCCACATCGGGAATAACTATTTCTAAAACCTATATGCTTCCGCTAAACAGATAGAGGATAGTATATTGTGGATTAGGGGGTCGTTACAAACCTTGACCTTGCGTGAGGGAGAGGGAGAGAGTTGTAAAAGTTTAAGCTTCATGTGATGGCCAAATTGAGATTGGAAGGAGAAATGAAGAGGGATTTCACGTGAAGAAAAAATAGAAGTAAGCTAGCATCCTTTTCCTTTGGCTGAATGGAAATTGGGAACAAGAGAGGAAAAGAATAGAATTCAGCGTAACCACCCATTTTTCTAATGTAACCAAGTAGCAAAAAGGGAGGGCATGCAGTGTGCCTTGCATAGACTTCCATCTTTCCTTCCCTTTCTGCCGTAACTAAGTAGTTAAGCTAGGACACATGGGAACAAATTAACATAGGTTGCATTTAAGTGCACGTGCAGCCATAATAATTGAAAGGAAGGGAGGCAGCATGAGTTGTGTAGAAAAAGGAGAGAGCTTGACTTGGAGACATGGGGCTGCACTTAATCTACAAGAAATATTAAGATTTCAAGCAATACAAGGTATACCTATAAGTACACATGCAACCATGGATAATTAAGAAAAAGGGGAGAGATGGCGTGAAAGGAAAAGAATAGAGTAACTTGCAAGCAAAAAAAATTGTGCTTGGAAGTACACATGTGGCATAAGCAAGGCTAAATTAATAATAACCAAGAAATAAAACAATAATAAAGGAAGGAAGTGCTGCATTAGGACACATGAAAGAAGGGAATGAAAATAAAGAAAGAAGAGGGGCAACGTCTCACCCAAGGAAAATACACACACTCAAGTGAGGAAAGAAAAGGACCAATGCAGTGTTAAGGAAAGGAAAAGAGAGGAAATATACCATTGTAGAATAAGGAAATGAAGCATGGCGTGAAGGAAGGGGAATTGCACTTTTATGGATGCTTGCATATGCCACCTAAGCAAGAAGGAAATTTAAATTTTTATGCATGCAATGCACACGTGAAAAAGGAAGAAACAAAAGGGAGGTTGGAAACTCATTTTTTTTCATGCATACTACACAACCTCACATGAAAGGAGAAAAGCAAAGAGAAAAGAAAGAAAGACTTTAAGGAAAACAGGAAGCACATGAAACATCAAAAATTTGAGATTTATGTTCCATGCTTAGTTTATGCAACCAACATGCTTCTTTTTGCTTTCTATGGAACATAACTTGCCTCCCTACATTCTTGACCTAAATATATGTATGTTGGCTAGCATGTGTGGTTCAATGAAATGTGATGGATGAGATAGCATGAATATGTTGTTATAAAAAGGATTAGGGTTGGATGGTGTTAACTTCATGATGACTACAAAGAAAGAACCTTACCTTTTACGTGTATTAAGTAGAGAACAAAAAGAAAGGAAATGGAATTGCCAATTGAATAAAACTCCCTAGGCCAAGTCCATGAAATTCATTCTTGGAATTTATAAGCTATGCACTATAATATTGATTCAAAACATGGGAATTTATTTTTGATGTCACAAGAGAAAATTTAGATTATTATTGTAAGAAAAGTAAGTATTCTAAAAAGGCTAGAATTTTGGTAAGAAATAAACATTATCAATTATTTCTAAAGAAAGAGAAATTATTCTTAAAATGTTGAAGTTTTCCATAAGAAAACTATATTAAAATTAATTTTCAACAAAGAAGGAAGTACTCTAAGCATTAGAATTTTATTAAGAAATATACATAAAGATTTAATTTTTATGGAAGGAGAAATTCTTCTTGGAAATGCTAGAATCTTTAGAAAAGAAAATGTACACTAGAATAGATTTCCAAGAAAGAAGAAAATTAGTATTTTAAATATTAGAATTTATTTCTAAGGAAGGAGAAATTTTCCTTGAAATCTTAGAATTTTCCATAAGAAATGTGCATCTAGAGTTTATCCCTAATAAAGGAAAATTTATTCTTTAAATTTTAGAATTTTCATAAGAATTGTACATTTACATTAATTTTCAAGAAAATGGGAATTTTATCCTTAAAAGCTAATTGGAATTTTAAAAAGGGATATATGCTAATAATAACCTTTAAGAAAATGGAAAATTTTCCCTTGATAATTGACAAAGAATATTAAAGGTGGCCAAGTGTCCACATGTGCCCAAGTGTGCACAAAAGAATATTAAAAGTGGCTAAGTGTCCACATGTGTCTAAGTGTGCACAAAAGAATATTAAAGGTGGCCAAGTGTCCACATGTGCCCAAGTGTGCATAATAATTTTGAAAGGTGGCTAAGTGTCCACATAGTGCTCAAGTGTGCACAACTAATGTATAAAAGCAAGTTTAAGAATGATAAGCATAAATGTTTTGTTAATTTTATGCTAATGTGTTTTATAGCATGCCAAACTATTTACTTGAAAAGAATATGATTTGATCACATTGACATTTAAATTAATCAGAAATTGCTTGCCAATTTATATTTATGAACAATGCTATATTTTTATTTCAAAAATGTAGAATTAAATATTTTGGTGCTTGCACCCTGATACAATTAGTTATTTTAAAACTGAATTGTTAAGCTACTAAGAAACTTGTGTTTCTCATTTATATGCTAATATGTATCAGATGCGGACGCTTAGCAAGGCCAGTAGATAGAAGTTTCTTTTTGGTTAAAGAAAATTTTGTAACCTTATTTTGGGTCCTAGTACAAATACATTTAGTTTAGAATTATGGCTATTCTTTTGGCAGTAGACATGGAATGTAAATGGGGAAAGAACTGGGGAAGGGACATATGAAGGACCGGTCCATTCTTAGTAATTGTAAAGGGGTCTGAGTGACAGGATTGTTGTCTCCTGACTCCTGACAAATGGGTACTTCATATATCCTAGTACATGTATGTAGAAATGTAATGGACATTATTGGACATGTATTTACTTGAATTACATGAAGGTTTTGAATTCTGCTATGTAGTTTAGTATATTTTTATCTATTCTTCTGTGCATACAAGTTTTTAATCTAATCAAAATATCCCGAACCTAATCCGCTTAATAAAATTTAAAGGCATAATTGCTCAGACATTAATTAAATAAAAGGATAAGAATAATGTACTAAACTTATCCATTTGCATTGGAGGAATTGTAATATTAGATAGGGGCGTTATAGCATGTATCAGATGTGTAGGTCCCTTTGAGCTGGAGAAGAAGGTAAAGTATAAAGAAGTGTCTATTCTGGGCATACAGTCTGCTTAAATTGAATAGTATAAGTACATGGTAGAATTGAGCTAGCCTTCATGATATTTTGAGAAAGGCTAGTGTAGGATTATTTTTTATAGCCGATTCTAACTTATCTGTATAGGGATTAGGCTAGATTGATGAATAGACTAATTGATGGGGTTATGAGTGGTAGGATTGTTGCCTCCATGCCCAATAGTTAATTGAATATATTTAATTAAGAATGCATGTTTATGTATAGTTAATTCAGGTGTATTCTATATATATTTATTCTGTTGCGATGTAAAGAGAGCCCAAGAGTAGAGGGTCGACCCAAGATGCACTCATTCAAATCGAATTGTAAAATGTGTTAAAATCACTCGAATAGAAGGGTAGTAACACACTAATACACATATATTATAACTATTAATAACCAAAAGGAACTATAGGCTAAAGGGGTGTTACAGACTATTGGGCCTAAATTTCCCTAGGAAGTCTCACAATAGGCCAACAACCGACTGCCAGACCCCTGGAAGTCGACTATCGAGGCTAGCAGCTGACTGCCAAGCCCTAGCAGCCGATTGGTAGCTCTCAGCCAGAAGAAAACATGTTAGACAATAAGCTAGCAGTCAACTACTAGAGAGAGGGAAGTCGACTGCCAACTATCTGATATGTGT
This sequence comes from Senna siamea, assembly GCA_031216115.1. NCBI lineage: Eukaryota > Viridiplantae > Streptophyta > Magnoliopsida > Fabales > Fabaceae > Senna > Senna siamea. The sequence goes on along the minus strand of CM062355.1, from coordinate 10,033,730 downwards.
AATAAGCTCAATTGACCATTCTAAGAGGAGATTAGCCTAGATTTTCACTCAAACTAAGGATCTAACCTAAGGATGTAGTGGGTATCATGCATAAGATAGAGTCACGAATTACTTGGGTGATGAGACCCTTGTGATAGTGGAACAAAGAGAGAGCCAAAAACACAAAAAGGGAAAGAGGAAAGTATTATTAGTGTATGCCTTAGGGTAGATAGGCTTATGATCGAGTGACTGATGGTTGGTATGAGATGGCCATTGGGCATTCCATGATTATGCCATAAATTAGGATGGTTAAACATCTACTTGAACTTAAATGATTTCAAAAACACTGTGATGGTTATGAACTTTAAGTTAGTGTAATCTCCCAAAGGCTATATGAGAAACACATACTTAGAGTTAAGCATAACCATAGGTATGGGCCTATTCACCCTAGAGTATATGTAGAGAATAGCATACCAGGAGTGTGATCCACCTCGAAGGAATGGTGGTGATTCTATAGTATTATGATCCGCCCAAAAGCAAAGAGGAAATGATCCAGGTAGAGTTGACGGTAATCCCATGAGTTATACCAGCCCTGTTTGGGATGAAAGGAAGGAATCCCATTGGTCAGGGATGATCTATCAAAAAGGGACAGGGACCATTAAGGTACTTGGATCCACTAGGGGACGCCTCAGAATGTACAAAAGATAAGGAATGACTAAATAGTCATGCGCTCATTCATATAAACAATGGTGCATAGAGTTCTTGCTGGGCAACTCTCCTAATTTCTCTTAGGGTGTTTTATGTACTGCTCATATGTTATGAAAATGAAACGATGGCATGTATACTATCCCACAGATGTTTTATATGAAAGTAATGATGATGAATAAACATCACATGCTTTAAAGATGATACTTTTAAATGTACATGCATAAATCTGAGCATATGTTTGAAAGTATAATTGCATGCACTACACCCCAATAGTATGTGCTATGTATTATGTTTTTTTATGAAATAATGTAGAGATTTTCCATGTAAGCACAGTGGTACAGGCTAGTAATTTTAAAGGACAGGTTGCATTGCTACTGAGATTCATTTCTCACTTTAGTGCTGGCATGTATCAGATGTGTAGGTCCTCCATTTGGATTGGAAGGTAACATGGGAAGAAGTACCCTCCTTGGGTACATGACAGTAGTTATTTTGAGATAGCATAGGCACATATTTATTTGTACTAGTCTTGGTGATTTTTGGAAAACCTAGTATAAAATATCTCTTGTATAGCCTATCTTACATTGGATGTATATAAACTAATGTTTATACTAATTGATGGGGTCATGAGTGGTAGGATTGTTGCCTCCATGCCCAATAGCTATTTAACTATATTCAAATCAGAATGAATGTTTATGTATAGTTGATATAGGTATACTCTATATATGTTCTATTTTGCTGCAAGAGGGAGTAAAACCCGAGAGTAGAGACTTGACCCCAAATGACACTCAATAAATTAACTTGGTAAAAAGTTAAAAATTTATTCGGGTAGAAGTAATAGTAACACACCTTTACTATGATAAAAATATATTTTATACCTTCAAATACTTAATAGGAACCATAGGCTAAGGGGGTGTTACACTTTCCATAAAACATGAAATTAGGGTTATAGGATTGTTAAGCTACCTTAAAAATGTAAGAAAAGTGTAATCTTCCAAATGTTCTAGCTTGTTTTTCACTTCCTCTTCCTTGATATGTTTTGGCTAGCCCCTCTTCCCTTCCTTGTGTTTTACTTCTCCATCTTCTAAAGGAAGAAGATGACTTAAATTAGTGTTTAGGTAAAATTACCAAAATGCCTTTGTGTAAAATGACCATTTTACCCTTACTACTTTTCTTTTTCAAGAATGTCATTCTCTCTCTTTAGAATTGTAATTTTATGGAACTTCTATAGGTTAGGACCATTATGCCCTCATACTTTTTGAAATGACAGTTTTGCCCTTTAACTTTTTAGAAAATTACCAATATGTCTTTAAGGAAAATTACCATTTTACCCTTTATGTCCAAATGGCCAATTTAACCTTATTTTTCATACTTTTTGAGTTTGGTAGGCAAATACTCCTTAAATAAAGTTTTATAAAACTTTTTTTATGAAATTACTAATTTTCCCTTCTTTGGTAAAATTACCATTTTGCCCTTTATGTTAATACAATTTTTTTTACCCTTATTCTTCCTCCTTTCTATAATAAAAGAGTAAAGGCCTTCCAATACTATTTCCATGAAATACTTAGGTGAAAATTTAATTTTCCTATCTTATGAAAAATTACTAATATGCCCTTGAGACAAAATTATAACTTTGCCCTTTTTAGGAAAAATTACCATTTTTCCATCAAAGTGGACATAATCACTTCCACACTTATTTCTTCTTCTCTCTTAAATGAAAATGGTAAAAGTCCTTAAATGTAATTCCATGAAATAATTAGAAAAAAATTTATTTTCTCCTTTATAGTAAAATTATTATTTTGCCCTTCTTTACCAAAACTTCTAATTTTACCCTTTTATGATAAAAGTGGTTCTATCTTGATGAATATATCCATTTTATCCCTTTAATGAACCATTCTTACCACCACATAACTAATAACATCTTGATGTTTAATGAAAATAACAATAATGTCATGATAAATCCCAAAGTATTAGAGGTGGATGTTACATGGAATGGCATTGGGCATTCCATGGTTGTACCTTGAATTAGGATGGTTAAACATTCACTTGAACTTAGATAGTTTTGAAAACACCGTGATGGTTGCAAACTCTAAGTTAGTGTAATTTTCAAGGCCATTAAAGTGGACACGTACTTGGAGTTAGGCATAACCATGGTGTGAGCCAAATCATCCCAGTATATACCTTAGTGAATAGCATACCAGGAAATGATCCCATGAGTTAAACAAGCATTTCCCTATGGGGTAGAAAGGGAAGTAGATTCTCGCTATATATGTAATGATCTGTGGTAAGGGAAGTGACCACATCACATGTAGTCCCTTATGGGGTAGAAAAGGAAGTAGATTCCCGCTGCATATGGAATGATTTGAGGTAAGGGCAGTGACCACATGGTACTTGGATCCATTGGGGAATGCTCTAGATAGTACAAAGGAAAAAAATGTAAGATGGCTAAATAGTCACAAAGTTAAGTTATATATGTGGGTATGAAGTGGTACATGGAGGCAGTCACTGGGCAGTGCTCCCGATAACTCATTATATGTTTAATTCCTATTCATGTTTTTAAAGAAGAATATGTTGATGTTACCATATGGAATGTATGAGATGAAAGTTTTATGGTAAATCATGAGATTAAGATGACATCTCATAATGATTTAATTTCACATATTTCAAAGTACATGCATACGCCCAAGTATAAACCATGACAACATAATTCATGCATTGCATCTCGATAGTACATGTCATGTTTTGAATTTGAAATGAGAAATGCAGAGTATTTTCATATAATTATGGTGGTACAAGTCAGCAGATTTTAAAACAAGTTTGCTTTCTATTGAGATTCAATTCTCACATAAATGTTGGTATATATCATATGTGTAGGTACTGGCTGGGAATGGAGGTAATCTGAGGAAAGGTACCCTCCATGGGTATTTTAAGGAAGCACAACTGAATAGCTTAGGCTTTTACTTTAATGAGCTAGCCTTTATGATTTTTAGAAGTGTTAGCATAATTTATTTCATGTATAGCCTATAGCATATGTATGATCATAAAAATTGACTAGATTAATTAGTGAACACTTAGATGGGGATTATGAGTGACAGAGATGTTGTCTCCATGCCCCAATAGTTATTCTATGTTAATTATGAAAGTATTTACAAGTGATGTTTTTATATATATATATAGCTAGAGTAACTTATGTATCATATTATTTTATTCTGCTACGAGATTGAGTGTAAAATCGAGAGTTGAGACCCAACCCTAACCTTACTCAGATAATTAACTTGTAAAAAGTTTTAAATTTACTCGGGTAAATGTAACAGTAACACATTACTATTATAATATATATATTATATCTTTTAAAGAACTAAAAGGAACCATAGGCTAAGGGGGTGTTACAGGCGTTACAAGGAATCCTCTTTTCAACTCTAACTCTCCTATTAGTAGCACTAAGGTTATGCTAAATTTCAATCTCAGAAGAAAATAGAAAACTTATTCTTTAGATCTCTTCCTCAGTTTTCCTATTTATAGGTATGGAATCTATAAAAGTCATAGATTTCTTAGAAAAATCTAAGACTATATTATTTATGGACAACCAGTCCATCCTGAAAATAATGTCAAATTCCACAAGAGGCAAGCAAATAAGGTCAGCAACGAAAGGATTATTCTCAACAACAATTGGGAAATTTAAGCAAGCCAAAGAAGTCAATACCTGCTTTCTTGCGATAATGGAAACAAATAGCTCATAGACTAGTTTAGATAGAGGTAAATTTAGTCTCTCCACACATTCAAAGGAAATAAAAGAATGAGTGGTGCCAGAATCAAATAGTATAATTAAAGATATATCATTTATTAAACATTTACCTTCCATCAAATCATCAGACTGGATCATTTCCTTGCTCTTGAAAGTGTAAACTCTTCCAATAATAGAAGGTCTAATGGGTTCAGTTGGCTTTTTCCACTCGGGGTAATCTTTAATATAGTGGCTCTATTTTCCACACTTGTAACATACACCTAATTGGAATCTACAAGGTACACCATGATTTTTCCCACATTTTGTACAAGCATTGGGCACTGCCTGCCTCACCATAGGCCTTTTCCCTTTTTGATTGCCTTCATTCCTATTGTCTTTTCCTCTAAGGAATCTAGGTTGATTCCTTTTAAGGAAGTTAATTCTCTGTCTTTCTTTTTTTGTATCAGCTAGGTTTTAAGAAACTATGTGACACTTGTTTACTAACATGGCAAAGTTTCTGATTTCAAACGGAGCAACAAAATTCTTTAACTCTGATCTCAACCTAGCTTCAAGATGCATGGCCTTCCATGCTTTGTTTAGATAAAGCTTAAAATAAGAAGAGAACTTAGACAACTCCTCAAATTTAGCTAGTTAATCCTAAAAAATCATATTACCCTGCTTTATTTGCATAAATTCAATTTCTCTTTGATTTCTCACATTCTAAGGAAAATACTTTTCCAAAACTACCCTCTTAAACGAATCCCATGTAATCTAGATTTCTTGAGCCTCTATTAATTGTCTAGCTCCTCTCATCCAATATTCTACTTCTCCAATTAGTATATAGGTGCAGAATAGTACGTTTTACTTATCTGTGTTACCTAACACCACAAATAATTTTTCCATCTCTCTAAGATATTCCTCAGCTGCCTGTAGGTTAAACTCACCCCTAAAGGAAGGAGGTTTATTCCTTTGAAATTCAGGCCATCCATTATAAGCTTGGTTTCTCACTTGTCCACCCTCAGGGTTTGGGTTGTGATTCACAGACCTATTCTCTTGAAATTGTTAGAGTGTTTCAACAGTAGCTACAACTTGTTGAGTGGCAGCAATAGCTTGTTGGGCGGTAGCAGTAGCCTGTTAGGTGGCAACAGAAGATTGTTACCTCATGGCTTCAGCCATTCCCATCAAGGTTTGCATAACCCTAGTCAAGTTACTTTTATTCTCCTTCTCCTTGCCAGTATTCTTCCTAAGTGGAGCCATATTTCACTCTATAAAACAAACATTACCGAGGTGATGAGTCTCAATAACATAACATTTATAAGAGATCATATGACACCAATAAGAAATACCATCTACTCTAAACCTAACACTTCATTCCTTAAGTTAAAAAAATAAGACAAGCCAGTTAACTATCTAAGCTCAACTAACTAGCCTAAACTTGTCTCTGTCCTGAGGAATCTACCCTTCACTACCAAGTCATCTATGTGCTAACCATGGTAGCAATGCTCTTATACTAACTAAGTGTAAGCCCCAATCCTATAGTTCATTTTAAATATTTATATGATATACTACAAGATTGATGAATTATTATTACCTTTACTCGAGTCAATTTTTAACTTTTTACTGAGTTAAATAATTAAGTATTATTAGTTTTGGTTACTACACTCGGGTTCTCACATGTTACACAATAGAAAATAAATTAAATCAACTTGAATAAAACATACAAATATATACATATAGATCCACATTCATTTACAACACTTATAAGTGCCATCCATTAGACATATACTTAAGGATATGTGAGTGTGTTAACTAGGTTAAGGAGACAACAAGTCTGTCACTCATACCCATTTAACAAGATTGCTAGTGAATTCCTAGCTCACATATCCTAATAAATATATTCCCTTATCCTATACACCAAAAAATCATCCTCCTAATCCTTCCAAAATATTAACAAGGATTCAGGATACTGGGCATGTCAAAATATACTATACAACCTTAATACTTTATTCAGTCAGGGTGTGGGAGGAACTTCCCATACACATATAACCAATAATTCTTTAATGATGGGAAATACCCTAAGAAGGGTATCTCCACCAATTCCACTTCCACTTCCAAAATTATATGGTACCTAGGCATACGATACAAACTAGCATTTTTCGTGATAATGAATCTTAGTAGCAATAATAATCAATTTATAAAATAGCTAGTTTGTACCGTCATACTCATATGGAAAAATACTACATTCTTCTCATCATCATATAAAATTTTAGAACTATTGGGTTATTATACATTAACATAATCATATCTTATACTTATAATTGCTTGCACAACTCATTCAATATCCATCACAAAGGATGCATATATATATTCATAAAATAAAATCAGATTATACTGGTAACATGGTTACATTTTCACAAAGATTAATAAGGAAATAAGAGCATTTCTCGTTATAAGAGCATTTCTTATTGGCCTTTTCCAAAATCAGAATAATCATTGTATAATGATAAGAGAAATTAGAAGGGTCGCCAAGCAAATCACTCTACATTTTAAAATCTTGTACTCATAACTTTTTGACAACTTATGCCCTGTGGCAGTCCTCGACTGCTATATCATATTCATGTACATTCTAACAGCTCATATCTCAGTACGCTATTCATAAGCATATATATTAGGGTGATTCGACACATACTACAGTTATGTGAAATTCTAAGTGGAATATCTAATTACCGTCCCATACCGACAATCATTCATTTAGTTATGAACCTATTTACCACTAATACATATACTAAGAATACAATTCTTATTTCTCTTATTTATTCTTACTCTTTCCTTCTCAAATCTCTTCATACTCTTGCTCTTTTTCATTTAATTTCAAAGTACATGTTACCCTTCACATTCTAGGTTCAAATCCCTTGTTTGAGTAGAGTTTTTGGGCTAAATACCTTCTAAACATGTCATTAAGTTCATGATATATTCATAGAAGCTGGCAGTTGGCTGGTACCCTGCTATCAGTCAACTGTTAACACTTTGTCCACTTTCAAAATTCCAACCCGAGAGCTATCAGTTGACTACTATAGGGCTAGTAGTCAGTTGCTAGCCAACAGTTAGGCCCGACATTTGACTGTTAGAGTATGGCAGTCGGCTGTTAGCATTTTGGGAAAAATTCTGGGAAATAACGAACATGATAGTCAACTTTTAGGGGCTGGCAGTTGACTGCTAGAGCTTTATATGCATTTTTAGGTAACTCAAGAATGCGATAGTCGACTGCTTCACTCTACCATTCGGCTGTTACATGATGCTTTATTTTATAACTTGATGTTGACCCAGAATTTTTATCCAAAAACTTGTTTGTAAGTCTATTTTGAAATTCATAAACTCAAAAATAACATGTGAGCATCATTTATTTACCACACAACTTAATCTCTCTCAAATCTCGGATTTAACCTCATTGTCATCCATGAATAAAAACTCATATTTTATAATCTAATTTAAGCATGCATAAGTATATTCATATCGTTCAAAACACACAATAGTAGTAAAAAACACTAAGAATGTTGTTTTAAATCCCTTTTTCTCTTCAAAAAATTTTAAAATCATGAAATTTAGTTACATAAATAGTAATTTCAAAATAAAAAGGGATTGGGTTATTTTGCTACCTTAATTCCTTGTTTGCAAGCTGATTATCATATTAGATGCCTTTCTAAACACTTCTCTAAATTCAACTTTTGCTGAAAGTAGAGATTCATTCTTTTCTTTACTTTCTTTCTTTAAAAGTTTGGTTCTAAATTTTGTATAAGGAGAGAGCCTAAATTTTGATCTTATGTAGTTGGCCCGAAATTTATAATTTTGATCCTAATCTCTGATCATTCGACTGTAAAATGGTAATTTTTTAGTCATATGCCAAATTACCATTTTGCCCCTAAACCATTACGAGAAGTTTCAAAATTCTGGTAGCTATAGTAAATCTTTTGGCTAAAATTATGGTTTGCTACCCTGGAGTATTGAAAGCCTATATAATTTCCTCCAGTAACACTTTTCCTTTCATTTGAGTCCCCGCTCTTTTCTTTTCAATTTAATCCTTGATTCTAATGTAACTACATGTAATCTAATGTAACAAGCACAAACATTTAATTTATTTAAAAACTAGAAAACATTTCTCATATATAGAAGGAGCGAATGTTACACTAAAAGCATGAGATTACTGTTCCTTTTTTAATAGAAACAGATTATCTCCCAATATACCATTCACAAGTATATAGACTAAGGTGATTCAGCTCATACCATGGTTGTATTTAATTTTAAGCAAGTGACTCCTTTAATTGGCCATAAGAGAGTTCACTAACTTAAAATTAGTATCCATTACGGTGTTTTTGAAATCATTTAGTAGGAGTTTCACCATCCCTATTATGGTTCAACCATGAAATGCTTAACGTTCATCCCCTAGCGACAATCGATTACTCGACATGAGCCTATCTACCACTAATTCATATACCAAGAATACTTTCTCATTTCTCTTTCATTTATCATGCTCTTTCATTTTGAATCTTATATTATTCTTACTCTTTATCTTTCACTTTCAAACCACATGTTACCCCTTCCAGGCCTAGATCCCTTATTTGAGTGGAGTTTTGGGCTAATTACACTTCAAACTAGGTCCTTGAGTTCATCTTCCAAAATAGAGACCAAACAGTCGACTTCCACCTACTTGGAAGTCGATTATTCACTCACTGTCCTGTGAAATTTTCCAAACCCAAGGGCTACCAGTTGGCTGCTAAGGACCTGACAGTCAACTGTTATGCTCTTGGTGATGTTCTGGAAAAGTTAAACATGGCAATTGACTTCCAAGGGCTAGCAATCGACTACTAGAGCTCTATATATGTTTTTGGGTAACTCAAAAACATGATAATTAATTGGTAGGAGCTATTGGTCAATTTTGACATTATGCTCTATTTTTCAAATTGGCTGTTGACCTAAAGTTTTGCCCAAAAATTTGTTTGTAAACCATTTTTTAGAATCATAAACTCAATAATAGCATATAAACAGTATTTATCACATACAAATAGCCCAAATTACCGTTTAATCTCACTCAAATCTTGGATTTGACTTATTTTCATCCATAGGTAAAAAACCATTTTTCATAATCTTATTTAAGCATACATAAGTACATCTATGCAGTTTAAAATACCCAATAGCAGCTAAAAACATCAAGAATGTAGTTTTAACCTCCTCTATGGCTTAAATAACATGAAAATCACAATTTTCAACATATAAGTATTGATTTTGAAATAGAAAGGATTAGGTTGTTTTCTACCTCATTTCTTGATAAAAGATGTGTGTATATGATATTAGATGCCTTGCTAAGCTTTCTTGCTACAAATTCTTACTTTAAATCACTCTGAAATTCCCTTTTCCTTTACAATCTCCCTCTTTCTCTCTCTAGATCCTTTACTTCTCTCTCTAAAAATTCTAAAATTAGGGTACATATGGTGAGTTTTGATATTTTCCTCTATTTATAGGTAGTTCAGGCGGTCGAAGAAACTATAACCCTTTTTTAGTGTCAGGGTTAAGTTTTGATCATCCAGCCTCAATTAGTAACTTCTCCAGCCAAATGGAGAATTACTATCTTGCCTCTAAAACCTTGGTTAGAAGTTTCAAAAATTTGGTAGCTACAATAACCAGTATTTTGGATAAAATTACATTTTGTTACCCTTGGAGTATTGAAAACCTATGGAACTTCTTCCATTAAACTTTTTTCCTTTGATGCAAGTCCTTGGTCTTTTATTTTCAATTTAATCCCTAACTAATGCAACTACATGCCATCTAATGCAACATACACAAGTATTTAACTTATTTAATAACTAGTAACCATATCTCATAAATAGAAGGAGCGGATGTTACACAGAATGCACTTGTAACCTTGTGGTTCTTTGGGTGTGAGGCCTTTTAGAAGGCCTAGGAGTAGGTTTATGAGAGGATTCAACTTCCTCCTCTAAAGCACTAACGGAGTTAAGAGAATACTCATTATTGGTAGAGGATGAGTTACAAAGATTGGCAGAAGGATCGGTAGATTTTACAAAAGAGGTAGAGAAGAACTTGGTGGCGAAGGAAGTTGGGATGGTTGGTGGCTCTTCTATAACCTAAAAGACTGACGCAAGGGATTTACTAGGTGATAAGAACATAATTATACATATTTATTTGCTAAATTTCACTCACTTTAGGAGTATATTTCGTGTTTTATGTATAATTACCCATGTTTCCACTTGTTTTCATGTTATCCAAGCTTTTCCCAGGCACAAAGCAGTTTTGAAGCGAAATGGAACCAAGTGTCTAAAGGCTCAATGCACCTTTTAGCATAGCCATAAATGAAGTCTTCTAGAACACACCCTACCACACGCCCATGCTACCTTAAAGCTTCTAGAACACACCTCTCCACATGCTAAAGAAATCTTATGCACCTCCCTACACGGCCAGAGCAACAATCTCCAACCAAGAGATGACCAAAATCACACTATAGATGGATTCCTTCTAGAATGCGGCCTACAACACGGCCATGCTCCCCACATAGGCTACCATATGGCCATGCCACTTTCTAGTTTGCCACACGGCCATGTTGAAGCCTAGAGAGGTGCCTCCTTTGCCTATAAATAGGAGAAGGAGCAAGGAGAAGCAACATCACTTTGATCACTTTGAAGGCATTCAAAGAGAGGAAAACCAAGAGCACTTGGAATAGCTTAGAGTATGACAATCCTTGCTAGTCTTTAGAGCTTAATACTTCAATTCCCTTGTCTCTTCACAAAGGTCACAAGCCATGGAGATTCAATCAAGAATTGAAGGAAGAGATTGGGAAGCATCAAGAGGCAACTAGAAGCATAATCAAGGAGGAGTTCAAAGTTAAGGCTATTCATCCAAAACTCAATCGATGAGGGTGTTTTTGTTCCTATTTTGTTCTTCTTCCTTTATTATATTTCTTGTTGTTTTATTCATGAACATGAGTAACTAGATTAGTAAAACCCAATTTAGGGTTCTTAAATTATGTTGAATTTTGATTTTAACATGATTGAGTTACAAATTAGATTGAGTGATCTTCCTCTAGTTAAAGATTAATCAAGTTTTCATTACGAGACGTCATATGGAAAACTATCTAGATTCCTCTCAAATACTCTAATGGATGATGTTTAGAATTGGAAAACTAACTAGAGAGAACAGTTGATCTTTGCTCGGACCTAGAGGTTGACGATTGTTGGATTAGGAGGAATTCCTAATAGTGGTGAAGTAGAGCACTATTGCTATTCTATACTTGACCATTGGATCAAATAGCCAATGAAAGGTATAGGTTTTAGAAATCCATCAAAACTAATTAGGAATCTGGATTTGTTATAAAATTCACCCACAGGTAGCACAATCAATTTCATAATTCACTATCCTTTGGTTACATATCACCTAGTTTAGGACTCCAATGGGTTTACTTTTCTGGAACTTGATAATTCACTATCTTAACACTTTTGTCACTTTCTCTCCATAGCTTAATAGTAGTAGTTAGATTTAGTTTAGATAATCCACTATTCTTCTTAGGCTAAATAACATCAAGTAAGTAGTAACTCTGGGCTTTCCCGTTCTCGTGAGATATGACCTTGATACTCACCATTGCGCTAGGCTACGTTAGTAGGTGCACTGCCTTAAGCTGTGGCTACATATAGATCTGTGGTAGCACATCACCAGTAGGAGGGAAAGGGGTTAGTATTGAGTAATGGGTGGGGTTATAGTCGTGGGCAAATAGGGAGGTGAGTGTGATCTAGATTGAATTGGGGAGGCTGTAGCTTCTTCAGCGGAGAGTAGAGTGGGGAAATAGGTACAGGCTCTTTGCGTAAATGATAAGAGTATAACACCCTAATCTTATAGCCTTCCTCTTTAAGCTTTTCTTACATAAGTCATCTTGTTACAAGACTAGTGTGTTACCTTCACTTTTATCCTTAATTATTACTTGAGTATGATTTTAACTGTCATTTAATATTTGATTAAGTTTGGGTTTCCTTTACTCATGTGTTTTATTCATACATCACACAGTGGAAGACTAAACAACGGAAACATAATAATGATAATAACAACACAATGGAAGATAAACATCATTTATATACATACATTCTTTAAAATTTTACAACGTTAAACCTAATACATATACGCCTTTAAGGTAAGGAGGCAACAAACCTGTCTCTCAAACCCTTATCAAAATTCACCTAATCTGGATACAACTCTCACATATCCTAATACATATACGCCCTTCTCATTATATGCATCCAAAATAAGTTATCTTAATTCTATTCCAAAAACATATTCAAAATTAGGATAAAGGGCTACAACCTATATAGTTACATAATTACTCAAAAGTATAATATGCCTTCATTTCACTAAGGAAGAGGAACTTTTAAGACAACAAACACCCATATCCCTTGCAATACCGTGAATGGTCCTAGAAATGGTATTTCTACTAGGGATACTTCTATGTCTGGCCAGGTGGTATTCCTAGTCATTTGATACACAACAGGACCATTATGAGAAATAAATTCCCAGTAGCTAAACAATCCATTCTTTTGAAAACCTCTAGCATATACCACCATAATAATACAAAAAACATTCTACATTCTTTTCTTTAAAATACAATACAATCTATTAGGATATTATGTATGATTCATATATACAAATATGGCATTTATTTATGATTGCATAAATATAATTCAATCTGAAGATAGTTCACCATTCATAGTCTCATTTCATAATGAAATCATCATATAGGTATCATGAACATATACATATTTCCATTCATCATCATAAGATCATAAAATCAGGGAAAAACATTCATAACATTGTGGCTAATGCCACTTTCTTAATGTAACGCCCCTATCTAGTATTACCATTAATCTTGATATAAATAGATAGGTTCGGTACATTATCCTTATCCTTTATTGAATTAATGTCTGAGCAGTTATACTAATCATTTATATTAAGCGAATTAGGTTCGGGATCTTTTGCTTAGAATAAAACTCATATGCATAGAGAAATAAAAATACTACACTACGCAACCAAAATTTAAACTTTCATATAGCTTAAATAATACGTGTCCAAAAATTTCCATTACATGCTTATAAATGTATCCTCGGATATATGAAGTACCCGACCATCGGAAGTCAAGAGATAACAGGTCTGTCACTCAGACTCCCATTATAAATTAAAGATGGACCGGTCCTTCAGATATCCGTTTCCCCTGTATACCCCAAATACATCTCATGTATACATTCAAAATAATGTCCTATTCCAAATCAGATCTAGCTAAGACCCGCAATAGGAGATTACAAAAATCTTACTCAATCAAAAAGAACTGCTACCATGTTGGCCTGCTATGCGTTCGTAACACAAGTTTCCCAGTAGCTCAGCAATTCAGAGTTTTAAAAATCAACTAACATGTACCAGGGTGCAAGCACCAAAACATTCAATCTACATTCTTGATATTAGGCATACTATTACACATAATTATAAACTGACAAGAATTGCATGATAAATTTAGAAGTTAACAGAAAATTTGACAACTCTTTTCAAGTGACATGTATTCTCAAAAACTTACTGGTGTCATTACGGAATTATTAGAGTGCCTATGCGTGTTACGTGAACACTAGGTCACGGGTATGGAGCACCTTCAGCCATACCTACCTAGGTTACCCGTCTGAAGTGCTTTCGACCACCCCTCGTAATTCATGAACACTTGGCTACGTATATAAAATCATCGGGACACTAGATCACGGGTATAGAGCACCTTCGGCCACACCTCCCTAGGTCACTCGTGTGGAGCACCTCTGGCCACACCTCGTAATGCATGAACACTCGGCCACATATATAAAATCATCAGGACACTAGATCACAGGTATGGAGCACCTTCGGCCACACCTCCCTAGGTCACTCGTGTAGAGCACCTTTGGCCATATCTCGTAATGCATGGACACTCAGTCACGTATATAAAATCATCGAGACACTAAATCACGGGTATGGAGCACCTTCGGCCTCACCTCACTAGGTCACCTGTGTGGAGAACCTTTGGCTACACCTCAAAACTCGTGAACCTTTCTATATTCTTCCTATGTTTATTGTTTTTCTTTCCCATTGGCATACATTACCCATTTTTCATATTTTTTTATGACAAATTGGCTTAAAGCAATCTAATTCTTCATTTTTGAATAGTAAGTTTCAATTATAAAGCCTTAATAATTTTTAGGGAAAATTTTCCATGACTTTAGCCCAAGGAAAATTCAAAAGAATTTCATATCTTATCATTTAAATATTCTCTTTTCCATTCTTTAAATCATATCATTGAAATGGGAGAATTTCTTTTCCATAACATTAATGTTTATCATTATTAATCAACATCATTCAACCTTGCTAACCACAACTTCCCACAACAAAGGTCATCATTATTTAGTCTAAAAGTTAACCCTAACAGTAATACTCATCACTAATATAGTCACTTAATTTCCCATAAATATGATCATAATGAATTAGTCTTAAAGTTAACCATAACAATGATACCCATTACTAATATAGTCAATTAATTCCCCTTAAATATGGTCATAAATAATTAGTCTTAAAGTTAACCATAACAACAATACCCATCAATAATGTAGTCAATTAATTTCCCATAAATATGGTCATAATTAATTAGTCTTAAAGTTAACCATAACAACAATACCCATCACTAATATAGCCAATTAATTTCCCATAATCATATGCATCATTATTAATAATCATAAGTTTTCCCCAATCACTTTGGATATGGTTTTCTTTCTTACTTGTGTTACACTTACCAACATTAATTTCATTATGAAAATACCAAGTCTACTTTAATATTACAATTAGTAAGCCAAGCCACCCAATCATGGAAATGAGTTCTTATTCTAAGTTATTTCATGATCTTAATAAAATCACATTTTTTGCTTAAGCATTGACCATCTCTGAGATTCATCATGCAAACTAAGTCATTTGTTATTTCTAAATCAAGAATGTAGACAAGGATCCTAATTCCATAGAAGCAAAATCATCAATCATGCATACTAGATCATGGAACTAGAATTTAATAAATTGCTAACCTACCTCAAAGATGCACTAAAATGGAGTCCCCTTGGCTTTTCCTTGAGCTCTTCCTTGCTTCTTCTTCTCTAGATCCCTTATTTTGTTTCCTCCTCACAAAATTTTTGTATTTTTCACTAGCACTCACGCCCCACCTTCTTCTTGAAATGTTCTTCTCGTGTGTGAGTTTTTTCCCAAGCTATAAAGTGCTCTTTTCTTCCCTTCTTGTCGAGTGTGAATATGTATGTGTTAACCACTTTAAATTTGTTTTTTTTATATTCCCTCTTTCTATTGTCTAACCGATCATCGTGTGCTACCCTCCCCCTTTTTAATTATTATTATTATGCTTATTAGCAGCTTTTCATATAGCTTAGGTGTAGCTCTTTCTTTTCTTGCAATCCCACATTACCCATTTAGCCATGCCACAAAAGAGGAAGGAGAGAAGTTAAGTAATGCAAGTTGCACACTCTAATCCATGCACTTGGTACGGTCCAATAGCTGCATGTTTAGCCTTTAATTTAGTTCCTATACTCCCTTCACTCGATGGCATGTAACAGGAAGAAAGATGGGTTCACGTGCTTTGTACGATTTATGTTGAAGTCTTCTCTTTTTTTTTTCTTTTACGTGCTGCACCTTCCTTGCCTTCTCCATCATTAGTTAATGTCGTGTTCTTCCTATTATTTGAATTAATTATTCCCATTTCATCACCTCCATTTACTCCACAGCATGCATATCAAATGGCCTCTCTCTCATTTCTCCCTTTTTGCCTTGTGGGTATATATATATATATTTAGATATATACTTCTCATTCTAATGGAAGCTCTTCACTTGGTGACTTTAATTAATTTAAGAAAGAGGAAGAGAAAAGGGAATTGGCTAATCTCGTACACCCCCTCCTCACTTTCTTCACCGAGTGCATGAATATTTAATGGTCCTAAGAAACTCATGTTGGCATCCTAATTCATTTACCATGCACACCCATTCGGTGACATAGTGCACAGACAAGAGAAAGGCAAGGGCCACATGTATCTTTCCTTTTCTTCACCCTTGCTTCACCGTGCACCATAATTTACTTTTGTTTTGGATGGATGGGACACTCCTTCTAGCTTGCCACACGTATATATTTTATCTATTTAACTCTTTCCTTTCCCAATTCCTTTGTTGTCGTGTATGTACACACACATATGTATATAAGAAAAACTCACGTCCTACACGTCAAGACCTCCTCTACTGAATGTGTATTTAATTTCCCCATTACATGATTACTTGGTTACTGTAAATTAATTGAGCGAATAAATTGGAAATGGATTTTACGTGCACACATGTGCATTTATGCCATTTTCTTTTGCTTATTTTATCTATTAACTTAGGCAAGCTAGTCGATTTGGCAATCCATTCACGTGTTTGACTCACAAATAAAATGTTGCATCCTAATTCAATTCCTATGAAAACTCCATTCGGCTAGTTAATTAAAAGGAAAGAAATTTAACTTAAGCACCTCAAAATTTATTGAAGCACCACAAATACCTCAAGCACCTCAAGCACCTTACTATTATGCAATGTCATCCTTTCTAATTTTTATTTTAAGTATTAGATCACACACACAATCAGACGTAGTTCATGGCAATTTATCTGATTGAATCTTGAATTTAAATATGCTTGCAGAATAAGGGGTGTTACATATAACGTTATGGATAATGCCACTTTCCTCATAATAGAAACATAAGAGTATCAGGAGAGTCACCCAGTGAACTACTTCACGTACCACTACTTATATGAGTGAGTTTCCTTAAGTAAGAGCACCTTCAATCATTACTTAAGTCCTTAACCAAGAGCACATGTGGTCATGGGTTAAGTGTATGTAAGCACCTTCGGTCACAAGTACTATATGAGGTGTCCCTCAGTGGATCCAAGTAATTCCTTTAAAACTCACGGGATCACTATCACCTTTGTCTAGATCATATCCTCTCTACTTTTTAGTGGATCATAATGCTATGGAGACACCATATGTTACCAGTGGATCACATTCCTGGTATGCTATAATATACATATACTTTAGGATGATGTGACTTGTGCACATGGTTATGCTAAATTCTAAGTAAATGTCCCTTTTATGGCCTTATTAAGTTACACTAACTTAGAATTTTCAACTATCACGATGTTTTCTACAATTATTATATTCGAGTGGATGTTTTACCATCCAATTTTCTGACACAATCATGGAATGCCCAACGACCATCCCATACTGACAATTGGTCACTTGGTCACAAGTCCATCTATCCTAAAGCATACATTATGGAAGGTTATTCCTTTCCTTTCATACAATTCATAAATTACACCATTAAAGTCTTTTGCTAAAGCCTTTTTGCCATAGCCACCTGCTTCTTTTTCTCTTGCAATTGGTCAACAAAAATATTTAGCATTTTTCCTTCACAATTACACTAACAAAATTCAGCCAATTCAAGGGAAATAAGAGTGGGTGGTCTTGACCAAGCTAGGAAAATGAGGGAAGAGAGGGAATTTCAAACACATCATTTTAAACACCATTTTCTCTCTCTTTCTTACTTGTGGCCTAAGATGGAAACACATATAGGGATTTTATTCATGTAAAATTTCCTATAGCATTCCTTAAAGCTCTTGGCCAACATGAAAAATGAGAGGAAATAAAGGAGTTTCAAACCATTGCTTCCTTTTCTTCCATCTTTTCCATCATATAAGCATAAATATACGATTTTCCTTCCATTTCCATACCAATCTCTATACTTTATGCTATCAAACATTAAGGGTTTCAACATAAACTTAGGTGAACTAATATTCCTTTCCTTCACAATTTCCATTTCAATAACATTCAAAACATTTATAAATACATCCAAATCAATCATACAATCAATACCCAATAGCAAATTCATCATAAAAGAATGTAAAGAGAAAATCCCTCACTATTCATGAAATCATGAAATTGTTCAATCCATCAAAAGAAACCATAAAACTTGAATTAAGAGAGCTAGGATTGTTTAGCTACCTTATTTATGCAAGAAAGATGGATGATTAACCTTGGGTGCTTAGCTTTTCCTTCTTCTTCCTCACGGTTTTCCTCTCTCTTTCTCTCTTTTCTTGTCCTTTTTCCTTTCATGAAGGAAATGGGAGTTTTAATTAGTTAATAAAAAATTACCAAAATGTCCTTGGTGTGAAATGACCATTTCACCCTTCCTTTCTCCTTTTATTCAAAAATGTGGAGGAGTTTGCCCTTCTAGGGAATTTCATGAATTATTAGAGTGAAATGTCCATTATACCCTCATGGAAAAATTACCATTTTACCATTTAGAAAAAATTACCATCTTGTCCTTAAGATATTTTCCTTGGGTAACCATGATTTACAAGATATTTTTCCTAGATATTTTCCAAAGTAATCATTACATTTTAGATATTTTCTAATGTCATTATTACGCCTCAAATATTTTCTAAAGTAATCATGATGCTTTAGATGTTTTTAGATATTTTTTCCTTTTCACTTTAGTCCTTTCACTTTTCTTTCAATTTGGTCCCTCTCAACTTGGTAACAACCTAAAGTGACTTAAACATAAACACTTAGGTATGCAACCACCAAATTTAAGAATTAATAACATACCAAAGAATATAAAAAGGAAGATATTACAAAGAGGGTGGAGTGTGTTCAGCAATTATAGGGTCTATGGGATGGGTGGGTAAATGGTGAAGTAGGGGATATGTGATAAGTATGGGGCATGGGTTACTTACCTCCTACAAAAAAGGTGAAGGAGTTAGTGATAAATGTTGTGTATTGGTGATGATGGAGAATGAGTAACTGATGGACTCTGATAGACCTGCATTGGCTGGGGTGAAGGATTGTGATCACTGTCCTCTTGAGGCATGGAAGGTGAGCCTGGGCTTTTTCCTAAGGCTACAGAACTGGGGAGTTCTTGAGCATTCGATTGCATCCTAAGGAGGAGGTCTGCGATCTTGAGTTTTTATTTTGAACGTAGTCAAAGGTTCCCATAGGATTAATGCTTGTTTAGTGGAAAACAACATAAGTATCACATAGGGGCATTAAGGAAGAAAGGATTGTAGGTATTGGGGAGTGTTGTTAGGTCATCAGATGGGATCCATTGAAGAGGAGTAGGTTCAGGGAAAATCTCTTTGATATAAGAGGTAGGAGAATGTGATGGTGGTGATGAGGGTTTGAGAATTTTGAAAGTGTTATCAAACGAGGATGATCATGTAACACCCCAATCCTATGATTCCTTTTTGTTATTCATATAATACAGTATAATATATATAAGATTAGCGAGTTACTACTACATCTACCTGAGTAAATTTTTAACTTTTTGCCAAGTTAATTAATTAAGTGTCATTAGTTTGGGTTACTACACTCGGGTTCTCACACGTTACGCAACGAAAATAATTAAATAATTTATATAAGACATATAGATATATTTGTTTACATTCACATTCAAATTTATATAATATTTCTTACAAAACATAAACCTTTATGTGTGCAAGATATATACTTATAGATCTACAAGAGTGTTAACCAAAGGTATGGAGATAACAAAACTATCACTCATACCCCTTAACAAAACTGCTAGTGGATACCTATCTCATAGATCTTAATACATATATACCTTTTTTTCTTACATAAAAAATCATTCTACTGATCCTTCCAAAGTATTTATAAGAATTCAGGGTAATGGGCATATCAAAATATTACTATACAACTCTTAATGTTTCATGCAATCAAGGGGTGGGAGAAACTTCCCATACATATATAACCCATAATTCTTTAATAATTGGAAAATACCCCAGAAAGGGTACTTCTATTACCTCCACTTCCATTTCTAGGATAATTTGAAACCTAGGCATCTGGTACAAATCAACATTTAGTGAGAAAGTTTTTCAGTATCAATAATCACCTGTATAAAAAAATTCCTGACTTGTACCACTGTGCTGGTATAGAAATACACTACATTCTTCTACCAACAATTAAAAAAATTTAACTATTGGAAGAGTATACATGAATTGTGCAAGCAGCTTACATATACTTATGAATACACAAACAATCCATAAATTGTTCAGTACACAAGTTAGATTCTCATATGGTAATGGTAATAGATAACATCCACATATCATTATAGAGCATAAACAAAGAAATCAAAGCATTTGGATATGGCTGTAGTCAAAAGCATCATAAAAAAAATCTTTAAAATTTTCCATTCATAAATGAGTTTCTCGTATTCTATGACCATCTGCAATAATTCTTATGGTTTTCACCGTCTACAATAATTCTTGTGATTAACCTTCTGCAATAATTTAACATTGGAGACCAACTATAGCGATTCGCGTGGTATAACCATATGTAGCAATTCTCGCAGTATAACCATTTGCAGCGATTCTCGCGGATCAACCATTTACAGTTATTTTCATTTATCGTTCATGCTCATTTAAAATTTCATATTTCTATTCTCTTTCTCCTTTATTCTCAAAATATTCTCATTTCACATGTTACCCATTATATCTCAAGTTTAAATCTCACATTTCAATGAAATATTGGGCTAAGTGTGCATTAAAATTTGTCATTGAGTCAATTTTTCCAAAATAGAGACTTATAAGTCGACTTTCACCCTTCTAGAAGTTGACTTATAGCTTACTGCCCTAAAAGTTTTCAAACCCGAGAGCTGCCAATAGACTTCCAAGGTCCCGATGGTCAATTGTTCTATTCTTGGCTTATTTTTGGAAAATAAGAGCATGCCAGTCGACTTCTAACCCTCCTAGCAGTTGGTTGTTAGCACTTTGGATGCATTTTTGGACAACTCAGGAGCACAATAGTCAACTGGTAGGAGCTACAAGTCGACTACTACATTATGATCTATTTTTTATACCACGTGTTGACCCAGATTTAAGCTCAAGAACATGATTCTAAAGTAGTTTTGAAAATTAAAAACTCAATAATAGTATAAGAGTTTCATTTACCACACAAAAACAACCAAAATTACCGATTATTCTTGCTTAAATCTCATATTTCAACTCTTTCTCAAATACAACTAAAAACCCATTTTCCAAAATTTTGTTCAATTATTCATAAGTATATCCATGCAGTTTACAACATCCAATAATAATAATAAAACACTAAGAATGTAGATTTTAATCTCTCTCAAACTTAAATAATAGAAAATTAAGGTTTTCAGCCATAAACAATAACATTTCAAAAATAAGAGAGATTGGTGATTTTCTACCTTGTTACTAATTGTATGTTGATTTATAATGATTATGAAGTGTTTTGGGATGTTTCCCTAACTCCCGAAATGCTTAAATTTGCCCAACAGTCTTGTTTACTCACAATTCTTTCTTCTCTCTCTATCTTTCTCTCTTTCTTTCTCTAGGATTTTAGAACTCAGGATGCAAAATGAACATTTTTAAAGTCTTCACTTTTTTATAAATGATTCGGCCCTTTACAATTCTACTTTTAATTTCTAACCATTCGGCCCAAAATGATAATTTTTCTAGCTATATGTTAAACTACCATTTTGTCACTAACTTATTGGCAGGAGATTTCAAAATTCTATTGCTACAGTAAATCTTTTGGCTAAAATTACGGTTTGATACTCTGAAGGATTGAAAATTCACATAACTTTCCTCACTCTATCTTTTTTGTTTTATTTTGGTCCTCATTCCTTCTTTTTCCTTAAAACTCTTACTCTACTTATTCTAATGCATCTGTATGCCATTTAATGCAACAAACATAAGCATTTACTTCATTTCACTCAGGTACATCCTATCTAGTAATACTAAAGTGAATAGACTTATATTCCTAAACTACTCAACCAAATTCATTTCATTCACCATCATGTGAGCTACATGAAAGGATTTTCTACTCAGAGCATTAGCCACTACGCTTGCCTTTCTAAGATGATACTTCAATTCAAAATCATAATCCTTAATAAACTCCATCCATCTCCTCTACCTTATATTAAGCTCCTTTTGATTAAAAAGGTATTTGAGACTTTTGTGGTCACTAAATACCTCAAATTTAAATCCATAGAGATAGTGTCTCTAAATCTTTAAGGCAAACACTATGGCTGCTAGCTCAAGATCATGGGTAGGATAATTCTTCTCATGGGTTCTCAATTGCATAGACGCATATGCTATTGCTTTCCTATCCTGCATCAAGACACACCCTAGGCTTTTCATGGATGTGTCACATTACACTTTAAAATTTTCTAATGGGTCTGGAATGATTAAGACAGGTGTGGTTGTCAATCTTTCTTTTAGAGTTTGAAAACTATGTTTACATTTGGTATCCCACACAAATGGAACATCCTTCCTAGTCAATTTAGTCAAAGGCAGCGCTATTTGTGAAAACCCTTGAATAAATCTCTTATAGTAACCTACTAATCTGAGAAAACTATAGATTTCGGTCACTGTAGTAGGTCGATCCCAACCAACTACCACCTCTATTTTTCTAGAATCTACTGCTACTCCATCTCTAGTAATCACATGACCTAAAAATCTTACCTCTATTAACTAGAATTAGCACTTCTTAAGTTTAGCATACAATTACTTCTCTCTAAGCAACTGTAGCACAATTCTAAGATGATTTTTGTTCTCTTCACTACTTTTAGAATATACAAGAATGTCATCTATAAACATTACCATGAATTGATCAAGGTAGGGTCTAAAGATACGATTCATGTAATCCATGAAAATAGCTGGAGCATTAATCAATCCGAATGGCATTACAAGAAATTCATAATCCACGAATTGTTCTAACACTTGAGCATTCATAATTCTTATAATGTTAAAGTTAAAAGCTAGAGTTAGCTATACAGTGGCTGAATAGTCACAAACTCATTCATATAGACAGTGGTACATAGAGTGTTTTCTAGGTAATGCTCCCGATAACTCTTTTGATGTGTTGTTTACTTGCTCAAGTGTTTGAAGTAAAGTAATGGCATGTTTATACCCCACAATATGTTTTATATATGAGGTTATGATATTGAGATGACATCCTACATTTTAAAGTTTACATGTTAAGAGCACATGCATAAATTTAAGCAAATGTTATGAGAATATACTACATGCATAACATCCCAAATGGCACACAATATGTATATGTTTCATGATGAAAGAATAAAGAGATTTTTCATGTGGTCATAGTGGTACGGGCTGGTAATTTTAAAGGTTAGTTGCATTGCTACTGAGATTTAATTCTCACGTAAGTGCTAGCATGTATCAGATGTGTAGGTTTCATTGGGTTGGAGGGGATGGTAAAGTATGAAAAAGTGTCCATTTTGGGCACACAAAACTATTTATTTTGGATAGTATAGGTACATGATAGAATTGAGCTAGTCTTCATGATATTTTTGGAGAAAGGCTAGTAAAGGATTATTTTGTATAGCCTATTTTGAATTATTTGTATATGGATTAGGCTGAATTAATGGATAGATATTGTGGTGACAATTGAGTGGTAAGGTTGTTGCTTCCATTTCCCAATAGGTTGAGTTAAGACTAATCTATGAGTATTATGCATGTTGATGTATAGTTAATTAAGATAATTACGTATATGTATATGATATTTATTCCACTGTGATGTTAAGAGAGCCAGAGAGTAGAGACTAACCCAAATGGCACTAAATTAAACAAATTGGTAAAAATTTTAAAATTTATTTGAGTAGATGTAATAGTAACACACTAATATTAATATGATTATTATATATATATGTATTAAACCTTTGAATCAACTAAAAGGAATCGTAAGCTAAATGGGGGTTACAGGAGACGTTACATTAGAGTTGGTATTAGATCATGGCTATCACGATTAGCACATAGTTAACTCGGTAGTGATAAATACTTATTAGGTAGTATGGGTAGATTCCTCAAGATAGAGACTACTACAGGTTAGTTAGCTAAGGCTAGGCAGTTGACTACTTGTGCTATGTTTTGACTTGAGGAATGAAGTACTAGGTTTAGGAATGTACAGTATTTTTTGTGGAGCCATATATTCTCTTATAAATGTCTATTATTGAGATTGATCACCTTAGTAATATCTATTTTATAGAGTAAAGTATGACACCTCCCAATAGAAATGGTACAAGGGACAAGGATGGTGAAGCAAACTTAGCTGGAGTTATGCAAACCCTCAAAGGGATGGTAGAGGCCATGAAGGAACAGGCTGTTGCTGCTACTCAACAAGCCATTGCTACCACCCAAAAGGTAACTACCATAGTTAAAGTACTTTCGGCAAATGCAGAAGGATAGAAATGTAAATTAAAACCCTAACTCTGAGGGCAAACCAATGAGGGATCAGGGCCACAAAGGATGGTTTAAATTTCAAAAGGCTAAACCTCTAACCTTTAGGGATGAGTTCAACCCAAAGCTTACTGAAGAGTGGTTGGCTGAAATGGAGAAGTTGTTTGTAGTGCTGAGGAATACAGAGGCCCAGAAGGTTCAGTTCTCCACTTACATGCTAGCAGGAGAGGCCAAGCATTGGTGGAATGGAGCCAAGCAGTTGATAGAGGCTGAAAGAGTTCAGGTTACTTGGAACTCTTTTAAGGAGGTTTTTCTAAAGCAGAAGTTTTTGCGAAGTTTGAGGAGTTATCTAAGTTCTCCTCCTACTTACAAGTGAGGCAGGATGAAGCATGGAAGACCATGAATCTACAAGCCGAGATAAATCCAAAACTGAGGAGCGTTGTGGCTCCATTAGAGATAAAGAGTTATGCCATCCTAGCTAATAAGTGTCGAATAGTCTCCAAGAGTTTAGCAAAGATAACCAAGGGGAAGAAAGAGTTTAACCCCCTTAAGCGAAAGTCACCCTAGGGCTTTGCTAAGGGAAAAGAGACCCATTCTAGTAAGGTTCAGTCCTGGAAGAAGCCCATAGTTGGGGAAAGCTACTTCAGATGGCTATCCTAAGTGTGGGAAGTACTATGGCAATAAGCCATGCTTAATGGGCCAGAATGTCTATTAAAAATGTGGAAAGCCAGGTTATTTCATCAGAGTGCCCAATGTGGAAGAAACTAGCTGAGGCCTCTAAGCCTCTAACTAGGGGGAGAGTTTACACCCTCAAGGGCAAAGAGGTAGACCAATTCAATGATTCTATAAAAGGTCAGTGTTTTATAAATAATGTTCCATTAATTGTACTATTTGATTCTAGCGCCACTCATTCCTTTATTTCTCATGAATGTATGGAAAGATTGAGCTTACCTATAACCAAATTGCCATATGAGTTATCCATTTCCACTATGGCTAGAAAACATGTTTTAACTTTTTTGACTAGTCTAAATTTCCATATCATTGTTGAAAGTAAACCTTTTGCTATTGACCTTATCTGCTTGCCTTAGAATGGATTGGCTATCTTTTAATAAGTTAGTCCAAAACTATTTTGAGAAGTCTATGACTTTTATGAACACTATACAGGTGAATAGGGGTATGGAGGAAAAGATTCAAAGATTGTGCTTCTTGTGTTCTTTTGAGAATGAGAGTTAGCATAAGATTGATAACATCCCTATAGTTAGAGAGTTTCCTGATGTCTTTCCCGAAGAGATCTCTAGTCTTCCCCTAAAAAGAGAAGTAGAGTTCTCTATAGAGTTAGTTACTGGGGCGGGACCGATCTTTATAGCACCTTATAGGATGTCTCCCCTAGAGCTAAGTGAATTAAAGATTCAAATAGAAGACCTCCTAGAAAAGCAGTTCATTAGACCTAGTGCTTCATCATGGGGAGCACCAGTGTTATTTGTGAAGAAAAATGATGGAAGTATGAGAATGTGCATAGATTATAGGCAGTTGAATAAAGTGACAGTGAAAAACAAGTATCCCTTCCATAGGATTGATGATTTGTTAGATCAATTAAAAGGAGCAGCTATATTTACTAAGATTTATTTGAGGTTAGGGTACCATCAAATCAGAGTGAGAAGTGAGGATATACCTAAAACCACTTTTAGGACTAGGTATGGGTACTACGAATTTCTTGTGATGCCATTTGGTCTGACGAATGCTCCAGCTATTTTCATGGATTGCATGAATTGCATCTTTAGACCCTACCTTGATCAGTTCGTGGTAGTGTTCATTGATAATATTTTTGTGTATTCTAGAAATAGGGAAGAGCATGAACAACACCTTAGGATTGTGTTACAAGTGCTTAGGGAGAGACAACTGTATGCAAAAGTTGAGAAATGTGAGTTTTGGTTAGAGGAGGTGAGATTCCTAGGACATGTGATTAACAAGGATGGGGTAGCAGTAGATCCTAGTAAGACTAAAGCAGTGGTTCACTGGGAGAGACCTACAATGGTGATTGAAATATGTAGTTTCCTTGGATTAGCCGATTACTACAGAAGGTTTATCCAAGGGTTTTCACAAATAGCAATGCCAATGACCAAGTTAAGCCCAAAGGATGTTCTATTTAGGCGGGATTCTAAATGTGAACATAGTTTCCAAACCCTAAAGGAGAGGTTAACCACTACACCCG
Organism: Senna siamea; assembly: GCA_031216115.1. NCBI lineage: Eukaryota > Viridiplantae > Streptophyta > Magnoliopsida > Fabales > Fabaceae > Senna > Senna siamea. The sequence continues at coordinate 10,006,740 of CM062355.1, read as the reverse complement.
TATTAGTTATCCCAAACCCTTTGGAGAGATTTGAGTTATATTGCGATGCATCCAAGAAAGGTGTAGGATGTGTCTTAATGAAAGAGGGAAAAGTAGTGGCCCATGCCTCCAAACAGTTGAGGCCTCATAAGAGTAATTGGGACTCATGAACTAGAACTAGCAACCATAGTTTTTGCCTTGAAAATTTGGAGGCATTATCATTATAAGTATAAGTTTGAAGTATTTAGTGACCACAAAAGTCTCAAGTACCTCTTTGATCAGAAGAAGCTGAACATGAGACAGAGGAGATGGATAGAGTTCATTAAGGACTATGACTTTGAGTTGAAATACCATTCAGGTAAGGCCAATGTTGTGGCAGATGCTTGAGTAGAAAATCCCTCCATGTAACTCAAATGATGGTGAGAGAGATGACCTTAATTGAAAATTTCAAGAATTTTAGCTTATCTACAATAAGATTACCAGATAGAATATGTCTAGGTGAATTATAGATTGAGAGTGACCTTAGGACTCATAACCTAGAGGCTTAAGAGGAGGATGAATTCGTCCAATCCTTAAAGGACCCAAAAGAATTTCATAAAGAGGCCGATGGGCTAATGGCCTTCTAGAATAGGGTTTATGTGCCAAGTCTAAGGGATTTGAGGGAGAGAATTTTAGAGGAAGCCTATCGGATCGACTATATTGTTCGTCTTGGTGCCAATAAAATGTATTAAGACTTGAAGGGAAGATTTTGGTGGTTAAGCATGAAAAAGCACATCACTGAGTATGTTGCTAAGTGCTTAGTGTGTTAGAAGGTGAAGATTGAACATCAGAACCTGCTGAGTTGTTACAACCTCTTAATATCCCTGAGTAGAAGTGGGATAAGATTTTCATGGACTTTATAGTAGGATTACCCAGGACTCAGTCAGGGAATGATGCTAGTTGGGTGATAGTAGACCAATTAACTAAGTCTGCACATTTCCTACCTATTAAGATGAATTTCTTCTTGGATAAACTAGCTCATTTGTATATTTAGGAGATAATGAGATTTTATAGGATCCCTACTAGCATTGTCTCAGATATAGACTCTAGATTTACCTCTAGATTTTGGAAAACCTTTCAAGAAGCTTTTGGTACTAGGTTAAGCCTGAGTATAGCCTATCATCTACAAACGGATGGACAAACCGAAAGGACCATCCAAACTTTAGAGGATATGCTTAGGTTATGTGCCTTTGAGCATAAGGGAAGTTGAGACCAATGCCTAGCTCTCATACAATAACAATTTCCATTTGAGCATAAGGATGGCACCTTATGAAGTTTTATATGAAAGGAAGTGTAGACCACCTCTGTGTTGGTTTGAGGTAGGGGAGAGATAATTGCTCAGACTAAAGTTGGTTCAGCAAACTGTAGACCAAATTAGGATGATCAAGGATAAAATGGCTATGGCCCAAGATAGACAAAAGAAGTATACTGACAAGAGAAGGAGACCACTAGAATTCGATGAAAGGGATCATATTTTCCTTAGGGTATCGTCGATTACAGGTATAGGTAGAGCCATTAAGTTTAGAAAGTTAAATCCCAGATTTATTGGGTCATTCCAAATTTTTAGAAGAGTTGGTCAATCAACCTATCATATAGCCTTACCTCCGTTCTTATCGAACCTCCATGATGTTTTCCATGTCTCGTAACTTTGAAAATACATCAATGACCCATCCCACATTCTTGATACCAGTACAGCACAGTTAAAAGAAAATTTAACTTATCATCCAAACCTTTAAGGATTCTTGGGAATGAGATCAAGCAATTGAGGAACAAGGTCATCTCTATGGTTAAGGTCTTATGAGATCAGTCATCTCCACAAGAGGTGACATAGGAGAAGGAAGAGGACATAAGAAAATCCTATCTAGAGCTATTTGAATAGGTACATTTTAATTTCAAGGACAAAATTATTTTAAAGGATGGGAGAATGTAACATCCGCTCCTAGTATAATTAAAGAGATGATTGTTGGTTGTTAATTTAATCTTAATACTTGTGTATGTTGTAACATCCACTCCAATTATGATTAAAGAGATGTTTGATAATTGTTAATTTAATGTTTAATGCTTGTGTATGTTTCATTAGTGCATATAGTTGCATTAGTCTAGGGAATAAATTGAAAGAAAATACATAATGTTTAGCAAGAGGTGGCTAGGGACTCAATTGAAAAGGGAAAAGTGAGGGAGTCTAAGAGTGTAAAATAGCTTAGAGACCAAATGGCAATTCCTCCAAACTTCTTTAAACCCTAGATGTAGCCCTAAACCCTTTACACACTTTCATCATCTGCAGAGGGATAAGGGATGGGTAAAGAGAGAGAAAAGGGTAAGCTAAGGCAAGTAAAGAGGGATTTTGATGAAGGAAGGGCAGATTTGAGGTTAGAAATTAGTCCTACAACAAAGGGAGAGACTTTCTAACACATCTAACACACACATTTGCAAGGAATCAAGGTAGTAGTTCATCTTAAACCCCATTTATGAAATATGCAAAAATTTTCTGATACAATGTGATTTGAATGCTTTAAATTGAGCTTAGGGTTTTAAACCTACATTCTGTATGTTTTTCTATTCCTATAGGATGTTGTGTTACTTAATGTATGCTTATATATGTGCTTGTAATCAATTGGAAGGACTGGGTTGTGTTCATCTAGAGATATAGACTAGTTTTCCTAGAATGTACCATTTTTGAGATAATGGATGAGAAATGTTCAATGAGAAATAAAGTTTGTCATATGAAAACTAAGCTCATGTGTTTATAATTGGAAATGGAATGCATTCTGGATTGGGTATTATCAAAATTATGTTTTCTAAACTACATCAGAGCATAACAGTCAACTACTAAGTATTGGGTAGTCAATTTTCGTGTTCCTAGAAACCTAGAAGTGCAGACAAAGGCTTAGTAGTCGACTACCAACTTCCTAGTAGTCGATTGTTGGGCCTGGGTTTACACTAAGCAGTCGACTGGCCATCCTCGTAGTTGACTATCATGCTCGTATTTTGCCTAAGGTACATTCAAGCAAGCCATCAGCCAGCTGCCAGGGACTGCTACCTTACTATTTAGCACCTGAGGGATACAGAGAGCCACCAACTGACTACTAGCCTTCCAATAGTCGATTGGCAGCCCTTTAGCTTGTGAAATGAGGTTTTTAATGGCAATTGAGCTTAGTAATTCTTCATACTAACTTAATTAAAGGCTCACAACATGGGTAAGCAAGGAAACTAGGAGTTTTGGGTAATCTGCAAAGGATAGAGTCACATTTCACTTAGATGAGAATGGTCCTTGTGATAGTGATACAAAAAGAGAGCAGAGAGACATCAAAAAGGAAAGAGTGAAGTATCTTAGGCATATGCATTAGTGGTAGATAGGCTTATGATTTGAGTGACCAATTGTCGGTATGGGATGGCTGTTGGCATTCCATGGTTGTGCCATGTATTAGGATAGTTAAACACCCACCTGAACATAGATGATTTCAAAAACACTGTGATGGTTGCAAACCTTAAGTTAGTGTGTCTTCCAAGGGCCATTAAGAAACACATACTTAATGTTAAAGCATAGCCGTAGGCATGAACTGAATCACCCTAGTGCATATGTTAGAAGGTAGCATACCAGGAGGATGACTCACCTCAAAGGAATGGTGGTGACTCCATAGCCCCATGATCCGCAGAAGCGGAGAGGATAAGGTCTAGTGGGTGATCCACCTCGAAGGAATAGTGGTGACCCTAGGGCCTCATGATCCGTGGAAGTGGAGAGGATAGGATCTATTCGAAGGAATATGGTGATCCCATGAGTTAATGAGAATGTACAAGTGGATCTAACTGGGGGACACCTCAGATGTACTAGAGTAGTATTTTAGTATAGTGACGTAGTAGTCACGAGGATGGCTCATTCATGTATGTAGTGGTACATGAAATTATTAATAGGCGACACTCTCGATAGCTCATATGATGTGATTGTTTTCTCCTGCTCAAAAGGCATGTTAATACCCTAAAGAAATGCTTTATGATGAGAATGATGGTGATGAATACACTTCCCATGTTTTAAAGATTATGTGTTTTGATGAATATGCATATGTATAAGTACATAACATAATTAAATGCTACATGTACTGCATCCTAGTAGTATATGATATGTTTTATGAAAGAATGTAGAGCTTTTTGTGCGAGCACAGTGGTACAGATCAATGGATTTCATAATACGTTGTATTACTACTGAGATTAATTTCTCACGATAGTGTTGGCATGTACCAAATACATAGGTTCCTTTAGGCTAGAGATGAAGGTAAAGTATGAAGAAGTGTCCAATCTGGACATAAAGATTGTTTAATTTGAATGGTGTAATTACATGGTAGAATGGAGCTAGCCTTCATGATATTTTTAGAAAGGCTAGTGTAGGATTATTTTGTATTGCCTATTCTAACTTATCTGTATATGAATTAGGCTGGATTGATGAATAGACTAATTGATAGGGGTATGAGTGGTAGGATTGTTGCCTTCATACCCAATTGTTATTTAACTATATTTAATTAAGAATGCATGTTTATGTATAGTTAATCCAGGTGTATTCTATGTATATATATTTATTCTGTTGCGATGTTGAGAGAACCCGAGAGTAGAGACCAACCTAAATGGCACTCAATTAATCACTTGGTAACTAGGGTAGAAGTGATAGTAACACACCCTTATTATAAGAATTATATACATTATACCTTAAAACACTTAAAAGGAACCATAGGATAATGGGGGTGTTACATATGTTGTATTAATCACATATAGTTGCATTAGTGTAAGGACCTAATTGAAAGAAACAAAATTCTAAGTGAAGAGTGTGGCTAAGGACCCAAGTGAAAAGGGAAAATGTGCTGAGACAAAATGTGCAAAGTAACTTAGGGACTAAAGAGTAATTTCCTAAATTTCCTTAAAAACCCTAGCTGAACCTTAAGCCTTTCACACACCTCCAACAATCAAAAATTTTAGAGAGAGAAAGGGAAGGACGAGTAGAGAGAGAGCTGAGTTTGTGCATAGAGGAAGGGATTGTCAGAAGGAAAGGCAAATTGAGGCTGGGGATTTGTCCTATAACAAGTAAGGGACCTTTTTAACACATCAAACACACACATTTTGCTAGAAATCTAGGTAGCAATTCATCCTAAACCTTATTTTCTAAAATGTGCAAAAAAATTTCTGATAAATGTAATTTTAAATGTTTGAAGTTAAATATGGGGTTTTAGACCTACATTCTATGTGTTTTTAACTGCTATTAGGTAATGTGTGCTGATTTACCTTGCTCATTTATGCTTGTGAATGATTGTGAAGTTAGGTTTTTATCCTAAGTGATAAAGATGTTGTTTGATCTTAGTTTGAACATGTTATGCTATGTTATAGGCATTTTATGAACGAGAAATGATGTTTAAAGGTTGGCATTGAGCTTAGGAATTAAGTAAATGATTTAAGAACATGTTTTTGAGGCCAAACTCTGGGTAACCGTAATTTTTCAAGTAAACTGAGCACTTGCAGTCGACTACCAGCCATGGGAGTCAATTTCTGTACTCATCCTCTGCCCAAAATGCGAGATAGAACGCTAGAAGCCGATTGTCAGACCCTTGGAAGTCAACTGTCATGTTCTTCATTTTCCAAAATGTTTCCAAAAGGCCAGCAGCCACCCCTAGAAGTTAACTATCAAGGCTAGCAACCAACTGCCAAGCCCTAGCAGTCGACTGGTAGCTCTTGACCAAGAATAGGGATTTTAGACAATGAGCTAGCAGCTGACTACCAATAAGGGGGAAGTCGATTACTAGCCCTCTAACATGGAATATGAGCTTAATTAAACATTTTAAGAGGAAAATAGCCTAAAATCTCACTCAAACTAATGATCACAACCTGGGATGCAGTAGGTATATGCAAGAGATAAAGTCACGCGTCACTTGGATGATGAGATCCCTGTGACAAGTAACATGATAGAGTCACAATTCACTCGGATGATGAGATCCTTGTGATAGTGAAAGAGAAAGAACAAAACACATAAGAGAGAAAAGAGGGGAGTATTCCAAGTGTTTGCCTAGTGGTAGTTATGCTTATGATCGAGTGACCCATTTGTTGATATGGGACGGCCGTTGGGCATTCCACAGTTATTCCATGAATTAGGATGGTTAGACATCCACTTAAACTAAATGATTTTTGAAAATACCATGATAGTTGCGAACTTTAAGTTATTATCCTATTTTTGTAACACCCCCTAATTTCAATTAGTCTAAATTACGGTTCTTTAATTAATTGGATAAGATTTCTTGTGTGATTTTGGTATTTAAAATAAATATGCTTTCAATTTATTAAGATGTTTGATTTAGATTACCTCTCCATTTTAGCCAAATTGAGGTGTTTAATTTAATTCTTTTTCCCGTCACCTAGCCTAATTACCAAGGAGAAAAGCAAACTAAATACCTATATATATACACCATGTGGCCAAGACAAAAAGGGAGAATAAAGAAGAATGAAACAATCCAATATATATATATATGAACCCCTTTGGATAAAGTGGTAAGTGGAACCACACATGCCTTGCATGAGATGCAAGTCTTGCGTGAATGTGGCCTCCATATCATATATATATTACATAAATGTAAAGTATGCATGCATACGTGTAGGGGAGGAAGTTGAGTTTGCATGGGTGTGTCTTGCATGAATGAAGGGTTACGTGAAGTAATAGGGGAAAGATACACATACAATTGGAAAGAAGAGATACAACCATTAAATATATGTTTATCAAATGCACTTAAGGTGGAGTAAAAGGGAAGCAAGGGTGCAAAATTTTCTAAGGCACACGTGCAATTAGGAAGAAAAGAAAAGGTATATGTGCAATACTATCATAGGTGTCTTGTGTAAGACCAAGGGACAATGGGAAGAAGGATGGGAATTTATATATATATAACCCCTCGGCCAGGAAGACGTGGGAATGCAAAGAATGTATGGCAATTGTATATGTATATAGATGCAAACGTGAAGTTATGGAAATACAATTAAGAAAAGAAAACAAGAAGTGCATCTTGAGTCTAGGGGAAAACACAAAAATTTGGTGAGGGAAGGAAGTGTAGGTAAGAGTGGAGTGACCAAAGGAATGAGGTAACTTGCAGGAAAAGAAAAATGTAACTTCAAGGACACTTGGTGCAGAATTTTTCAGGCTTTCACATGGCAAAGGAAAGGAAAAAAAAGGGAGGGGGTGCAGCCATGAAATTAATAAAGGAAAAGAAAGATGCAGCGTCCTTCCCTTCATTTTGGCCGAATGGAATTTGAAAAGGGAGAAGAGCATTGGGAGAAAAATGGCAGCACCTAATTACCCATGGGACACATGAACTCATCCTCTCTCCCTTCCTTCTTATGTGACTGATTGGGCAAAGAGAGAAGAGTGCAAAATTTGGAAAAATGAAAGATTAATGATGACTTCTTTCTTTCCATAACTTGTTCAAGGAGGTAAACCAAGGATTGCAAGGAAAGGGTTGCACTAAATTGCATAAGACAAAAAAAAATGAGGGTGAGAGATGGCATGAATGGATGGAAAAGAGGGTAATATGATGATATGCATGCACAACACGTAGGAGGAGAAGGTGTAGCATGAGGAAAAGAGGGAGAATTGAGAAAAGGGCCCAAGCTTCACGTGTACTAAGGAGAAAGAAATACAATAAAATAAAGGAAGACATGTATGTGACCTACGTGAGCCTTTCAAGCAAAATAAATTAGAAATTGTATGAATGCATTCACATGCCACCTACGCCAAGAGAAAAGTGTAATTGAAAATTGCATCTTGGGATTCAAGCCAAAAAACACGGCCAATGGAGGAAGAAAAGATAGAGTGGCGTGAAGGAGAAGAAATGGGAATGTCTTTTATATGGATCAATGCACATGCCACCTAAGCAAGAGACAAAAAGAGTTAGGAATTTCATGTAACCAACATACGTGAAGGAAGAAAAGAAAGAGTGGGAGGAAATTAAAATGGCCTTCTAACATATGTGTAACCCACTCACACGACAAAGAGAGAAAAAGAGAAAAAAAAAAAAGGAGAGCCCTTTGAAAGAGAGAGTGAGGGTGTGAGGCTAGGTCAAGCTAAGTCCACCTTAGAGCATAAACACCCACACCTTCGGTCAAAGCAAGGAAAAAGCAAGGAAAAGTCAAAGGAAGGGTCAAGCTAAGTCCATCTTAGTCCACCATCAAGGTAGGTTAATAATTTTTATGATTGTGTTCCATGCTTTAGTTTATGCAACCAACATGTCTTTACAAGCTTTCTATGGAACATAATTGTTTCCCTACATTCTTGACAAAATGTATGTATGTTGGCTAGCATGTGTGATTGATTGGGATGTTGGTGGATGATATGGCATGAAAATTGTTTTTGGGAAAGGATTAGGATTAGATAATGTAACATTCATGATGACCATGAAGGAAAGAAACCCTACCACTTTAATGGTCTTAGTTTAAGAACAAAAGAAGGAAATTGAATTGCAAATTAACAAATTCCCTAGGCCAAGTCCATGAAATTTATTCTTGGAATCTATAAGTTATGCACCATAATATTAATTCAAAAAATATGGGAATTTATTATTGAAGTTTATAAGAGAGGATATTATTATTGCTTTCAAGAAAGAGAATTGTTCTTGACTTAGTAGAATTTTATAAGAAAGAATATTATTATTATTTTCAAGAAAGGGAATTATTCTTGAGCTTGGTATAATTATATAAGAAAATTAATTCCAAGAAAGGAGAGATTATTCTTGGAAATATTAGAATTCTATAAGATATGTACATTAAAATTAATTTCCAAGAAACAAGAAATTATTCATGAAAATATTAGAATTTTTATAAGAAATGTACATTAAAATTTATTTCCATAAAAGGAGAAATTATTCATGAAAATATTAGAATATTATGAGAAATGTACATTAACATTAAATTCCAAGAATGGGAAATTATTCTTGAAGATATTAGAATTTTTACAAGAAATGTACATTAGCATGAATTTCCAAGAAAGGAAAATTATTCTTGAAGTTAATAGAATTTTCATAAAAAAAATGTACATTAATATTAATTTCCAAGAAAGGGAAAATTATCCTTAAAGACATTAGAATTTTAAAGAAATGTACACTAGTATTATTTTTCAAGAAAAAGAAAATTTCCCTTGAAACTTGACAAAGAATTTCAAAGGTGGCCAAGTGTCCACATATGCCCAAGTGTGCACAAAGAATTATAAAGGTGGCCAAGTGTCCACAAGTGTCCAAGTGTGCACAATAATTTTTGAAAGGTGGCCAAGTGTCCACATAGTGCCGAAGTGTGCACAACCATTTATAAAGGTGGCCAAGTATCCACATAGTGCCTAAGTGTGCACAACTAATGTTTAAAAACAAGTTTAAGAATGGTAAGCATAAATGTTTTTTCAATTTTTATGATACTGTGTTTTATACCATGCAAAGATGTTTTACTTGAAAAGTATATTATTTTATCACATTGACATTTAAATTAATCATACATTGCTTGCCAATTTATATTTATGAACAATGCTATATTTTATTCTCAAGAATGTAGAATTAAATATTTGGTGTTTGCACCCTGATACATATTAGATGATTTTTAACCCGAATTGTTAAGCTATTGGAAAACTTATTTTTCTCATTTATATGCTAATATGTATCAGATGCAGATGCTTAGTAGGGCCGGGAGATAGAAGTTTCTTTTTGGTTTAAAGAAAATTTTTGTAACCTTATTTTGGCTATAGACACGGAATGTAAATGGGAAAGAACTGGGAAAGGGATATGTGAAGGACCAGTCTATCCTTAGTAATTTGTAAAGGGGTCTGAGTGACAGGATTGTTGTCTCCTAACTCATGACGGACAGGTACTTCATATACCCTAGTACATATTTACATAAATGTAATGGACATTATTGGACATGTATTTATTTGAATGACATGAAGGTTTTAATTTTCGCTGTGTAGTTTTATATATTTTTTATCTATTCCACTGTGCATACGAGATTTAATCTAAGAAAAAGATCCCGAACCTAATCTGCTTTAATGAAACTTAATGGTATAACTGCTCAGACATTAATTAAATAAAAGGATAAGAATAATGTACCGAACCTATCTGTGTATATTATAGGAATTGTAATACTAGATAAGGGCGTTACATTAAGTTGGTATCAGAGCACAGCTACCTAGGTTAGAAACGGGGTAGAATTCCTCAAGTAAGGGACTAATTCAGGTTAGTCAGCTGTACCAAGGTGATTGGCTAGCTTGTATTTTGTTTTAAACTTAGGGAATGGAGCATTAGGTTTAGAAAGATAGAAGCTTTTATTGGTGTTATATGTTACTTGCTTAGTCATTTGTTATTGAGCCTGATCACCTTGGGAATACTTGTTTTGTAGAGTGATGATATGGCACCAACACGGAGAGGCAGAGCACAGGCCCAAAACACAGAGGTGGATGTGAACGAAGTTATTCAGACCATGAGGGACATGCCCGAAGTTATGAGAGCCCAAACTGTAGTTACAATTGAGGCGCTCCATCAGGCCTAGACAAAACGAAGCAAAGATACTCAGACAGGGGCGAAGTAGATAAGGACCCAAGTAGGTGGAGGCTGGTCCAACTTCCAAAGAGCCAAGCCTCCCATTTTCAATGGTTTAATGAATTCAAAGAAGGCCAAATAATGGGTCTAGAAGATGGAAGAATTATTTGAAGTACTAGGGACTGTAGAGCAGCAAAATGTTTCCTTCACCGCCTACCAGTTTGAAGGGGAGGCAAAACATTAGTGGAAAGGGATGAAGCAACTAATGGAGGCCCAGGGGAACCCACTTGCTTGGGAAGGTTTCAGAGATGCATTCCTAGAAAAGTACTTCCCCCAGAGTGAGAGGAATATGAAGGAAGGAGAGTTTATGCAGATAAAATAGGGTGGTAGGCTGTTTGAAGAGCATCCGGCCAAGTTCAAAGAGTTGTCAAATTTCTCTTCCTACTTGAAGTGGAGACCAGACAGGGCATGGAAAGCCATGAACTTGGAGAATAGCTTAGACCCAGAGCTATATCATGAGGTAGCGACCCAAGAGATAAGAGATTATCCCACCTTGGTCAACAAGTACCGCATCGCCTCCAGGTCCTTGGCAGCACTGCAGAAGAAGTGATGTGTTCTGCCAATGCTACCTATACAACTACACCTAAGGCAGTGAACCTATCGATGCAGTCTAGCGCAATGGTGAATATCAAGGTCGTATCCCATGGGAACGGGAAAGCCTATAGTTACTACTTGTTCTCTGTTATCTAGCCTAGCAATTAAAGCAATTGATTATGTTCTAATTAAACTAATGACTAAGTTAATTGCAATAAACAATAACTAGTTACAAGGAACGAAACAGAATATACCAACGCAAGAAAAGCAAACCCACTGGGGACCTGTATTGGTTGGTAAAAACATAAAGGATAATGGTCTATTGAATCTAATGATGCTACCTGTGAGTGAATTCTAAGTTAAATTCAATTTCCCTTTCGAGATAATTAAATTTCTAAATCTAAGAATCTACCACTAGAATCTCTTCCTAATGATTGATTTTAGATCAGCCTTATCATTCTAATTCACTGCTATTAAGAATAGCTACTCCTTAATCCAACAATTAATTAACCTCATCTTTAAGTGAAAATTAATTGTTCCCTGCGATTAGATTCCAATTTCATTTATCATCTCTAGATCTCAAAAAGAAATCTAATTAGCATTCACAACGATGTCTTGTAATGAAAACTTAAATAGTATATGCATAATTACAAAGAAGATTACAGCATCAGAATCAATATCCATACAAATTAAAACAGAATACCAACAAAGTCAGGAACCCCAATGGAGTTTACAAATTCAGCCACACATATTTACAGTTAATTCCATCAGAAAATCCATCAAACAATCTATCAGACAATTAATTATATAGAGATAAAATAGTAAAAATTATGCACACCCTTGTCATCTCAATTGCCTAATGGTAGCTACACGGATTGGTCGTCAAAAAACCACTGAAATCTCACTAAAAACTGCCAGAAATTCATCAAAAAATTCAAATCCCAAGCTGTCTAGAAACGAGTCACAAAACCTGGTTAAAATGGGTCAGATCCTTGGGGTCTCAAGTACCCGATAGAAAATGGCTGCAATGGTAGCCAGAGTTGGGGTGGAAGGTCTAGGGGGAGGTGCTGAGTGACAAAGGGTTGGTTTCCAGTGGTAGCTCGGACGGATGACACCAAAATCAGCTCCACACGCAGATGGATCGAGAATTGGGTCCGTCATGGATCTCGCCGATCTAGGCTGTTTCGGCAGTTGGTGAGCTAGGGCAAGCTGCAGTTAAGTTACCTGAAGTTGCAAGGATCAACGGCGGGCGGTGGGTCAACCGAAAAACACTACAGAATGGCATGATGTGGATGGGTCTTCCTCTCTGGTCGTGCATCTTCTCTCGCTAATCTGTTACTTTTTAACGACAATGCACAGTGGTGGTGGCTCGACCGTTGTCCCCTATTACTGGAGTGAGGTCCCACGGCCGTGTACTTCACCCAAAACCACCTCCTTTCACGCAAAGCTCCACGGGTCTCACCTCTCGCACACGATGGGTTTCTCCTTCCAAAACACTGTTCCAAGCTCAAGTTTTTTTCCAATTTTCACGCTGCAAGGGCCTCCTATCCTTTTCTCATAGAGTCCTCACTTTTTCCCTCCAATTAGCCCAATCCAAGGCCAAATAAGAAAAATTGGCCCAATGGCCTATTTTGGGTGCTCTAAAGGCTGTTTAGGCTCAAAATTTCTCCGTTTGCTGATGATGACTTGATAAAATGCCTGAAAAAAAATAACACAACTTAGGTGATTTTTAGAATAAAATTACATAAAATGCTCATAAAATAGACAATTCACATTAAGCAATTTTGTATAAAATAAGACACATCAAATCACTCTACACTTAAGCTTTTGCTTGTACTCAAGCAAACATTAACTTAGTCTTTAAATAAACAGAAATAGTTTCTCAAAGTCCATACCTAGTCCACAGTTAATAATGCCTAACACATCCCCCGTGAAACTTAATCATAAACCAAATTGCAAAACCTTGATGCAAAATGGAGATAATAACAATGCATACACAACTTAGCCAATAATTCAATGCCAATTATTTAAGAATCAATGCCTCTTAGAGATTACTCAAATCACTCATAGTGTATACTGGTAAGGTATAAATCCCTCAAGTAACTTCACAAGAATATGTCTACTATATGCTTACTCATAAATCTCATCTCTGCTACTGCTAAAAATTGAATACCAAAATCAAGGGGTCTTAACAGGGTTTTAATGAGGTTAAGGTGAAGGTAGGGAAGAAATTTTTGGTAGAAGTGGCATAGATGCTGAAAATTCATGCAATTTAAGCATCATGAAAGATTAAAGGATTAAATGTAACAAATGCTAAACATAAAAATTCTTACTAAGTTTTCAATGAAGTTGGTGATGCTCAGAGAATATAATATCAACAGGCAGACTACTCTTATTATTATCTCTTTTTTTTCATCATTTTTTTTCATAATTAGCCTGCATGCTTACACTTTTGGATTGAAGGGAGCATTTAGAATGATTGAAAAAACTTAGTGTACTATCACCAATTAAGGCAGTGCATTTTTAATCCATGTATAAAGAGTAAATCACACAAATTTTAGCAAATGGGGTGAAGAAAGAAGATATTGTATAGAAAGGAATATGAGGTGCAAAATGTAAGTGATGAAGGAAAATTCAAGGCCCAATAGTGGCTAACTAAGGAAGACACATGGGGTAGGCTTTTTGGCAAAATATAGTGTATCCTAAGTTTCCCAAATCATCTGATATTAAAAAGTTTATGTAACTTTAACAAGTATTACAAAGCAAGTTCTAAAGACACAATCAAGTGAAATACACAATCAACAAAAAGAATTCGGAGCATATTTATAATGAATGCTTATCTTAGGCTCAAATCTCACGTTTGAAGTGTGGCTAAATTGCATATGGTTCTCAAATATTTCCATATGAATTACCAATCAAGCAGTGCATCCATACTGCATTATCAACATCCTAAATCAAAATTGAACAATTTGAAAAAAAAAAATCAAGCAACACCAGTATGACCCCGTTGTGGTAAAAAATACATTAAACATTAATACTGCTTTCTAACATGCATTATGAGAAAAAATGCCTACCCATTCATGACTGAATCATACATGCTCAAAAGACAATCAAAGACTCAAGTGCATAGAATCAAGCAAAAATCAAGTATCATAACCTATATCCACTATCAAAATAAATACAACATCAGCAAACTGTAGCATCAAAATCATAGATACCCACCCCACACTTGAGAAAGACACAACCCTCGATGTACAGCAAAAGGGGATACCACATAAATAAAAGCATAAAGCACAACAATAAGCAAAGATAATCTAAAAGTTTTAATGTACCTTAACAATATGAAAAAGAAGAAAATAGACAAAAATAAAATAACACAAATAAAGTAAATAAATAATAAAAAAACACTGCTTCTTTTTGTTTGGGTCTTTTAGCTGGACTCGATCCTTTTATCACTCTTGCAGGTAAAGTACCATGTGCACTCATTCCTTGACCTTTAATAAGTCTCCATAGTAGTGCTTCAATCGGTGCCCATTGACTTTGAAATCTCCTTTGTCATGATGATACAGTTTTACTATGCCATAGGGAAAGACTTGCTTGACCACAAATGGTCCTGACCATCGGCTCTTAAGCTTTCCTGGAAAAAAGATGAAGACATGAGTTATAAAGTAATACCCTATCTCCAACCTAAAAATCTTTAAAGCCACACAGCCTTTGATCATGTCACTTCTTGGTTCGAGCTTTGTAAATGGAAGAATTTCTATAAGCTTGGTGGCGCCATTCTTCTAGCTCATTCAGCTGCCATAATCTCTCTTTACCTATAGAAATAACATCAAGATTGCATGTTTTAAGGGCCCAAAGTGCCCTATGTTCTAATTCGACCGGCAAATAACAAGTCTTTCCATATACTAGCCTATATGGTGTAAATCCAGTAGAAGTTCTATAGGCTGTCCTAAAGGCCCATAATGCATCATCCAATTTGGATCCCAATCCTTCCTACTCATCCCCACGATTTTCTCTAAGATTCTCTTTAAACCCCTATTAGTTAACTCTACTTGTCCACTGGTCTGCGGGTGATAGGGTGTTGAAAACCTGTGAGATACCCCATAAATTTTAAGTACTTTCTCAAGTTGGGAGCTACAGAAATGGGTCCCTCTATAACTAATCAGTGCCCTAGGTGTACTAAACCTGATAAACAATTTTTTAAGGAACCTAGTCACTACCCTGGCATCATTAGTGGGGAAAGTCTGAGCTTCTGGCCACTTGGAAAGATACTCAACAGCCACAAGGATATACTTATTACCAGATAAGGAAGGAAAAGGGCCTATGAAGTCAATACCCCACACATCAAAAATTTTAACCACTTACACACTCGTTTGAGGCATTTTGTCACAAGCAAAGATGTTACCTAACCTCTGACAAGCATCAAAAACTTGGACATATACTCTAGCATCCTGGAATATGGTTGGCCAGTAGAACCCTACTTCAAGCACCTTCCTAGCAGTGTGGTTTGCAGCCTAGTAGCCTCCCGTTGATCCTTCATGACTATGCCTCAAAATCTGGCAGATTTCCTCCCTATGTATGCATCGCCTGATTACTTAGTCTGCACAAATACGAAACAAGAAAGGATCTTCCCAAATGTAGTATTTCAACTTAGCAAAGAATTTCTTCTTTTGCTAGGTAGTTATACCCTTTGGTAAAACCCTTGCAACTAGATAGTTAGCATAATCACAAAACCAAGGGGAATCGGTACATACCTGGACTGCCTCTAAATGCTCATCCAAGAAGTTATCATCAATGGCTCTCTCATCTAAGGCCTTCTATTTTGGATTCTATAACCTTGATAAGTGATCTGCAGCCAAGTTCCTTGCACCCTTCTTGTCCTTGATCTCAATATCAAATTTCTGTAAGAGTAAAATCCATCTAATGAGTCTAGGCTTAGCATCATGCTTACTGAACAAATACTTCAAGGCTAAATGATCCGTGTAAACCACGATCTTGGATAGCACCAAATAGCATCAAAACTTGTGGAAAGCATAGACCACTGCAAGTAACTCCTTTTCAGTAGTGGTATAGTGCTCCTGGGCATCAGTCAAGGTCTTGCTAGCATAATAAATTAGCTGGAACTTTTTATCAATCCTCTGACCTAACACAGCTCCAACTGCAAAGTCACTATCATCACACATTAGTTCAAAAGGCAGCCCCCACTTAGGTGGAACCATAATAGGGGCTATGGTTAGTCATTCCTTTAGTAACTCAAATGCATGCAAACAATCAGTATCAAACACAAAAGGTACATCCTTGACAAGCAACTGAGTTAAGGGCCTAGCAATCTTAGAGAAACCTCTAATAAATCTCTTATAAAAACTAGCACACCCTAAGAAACTCCTAACAACCTTAACAGAACTAGGGGGTGGTAGTTTTGATATAGTCTCAACCTTAGCCTTATCTACCTCCATCCCTGCATGTGATATCTTATGCCCAAGAACAATCCTCTCTCTCACTATAAAGTGACACCTTTCCCAATTAAGAACTAAGTTTGCTTCTATACATCGTGCAAGCATACGCTCTAAATTAAGCAAACAATGAGAGAAAGAGTTACCAAAAATTAAGAAGTCATCCATAAATACCTCCATAGACTCCTCAATCATGTCATGGAAGATTGCCATCATGCACCATTAAAAGGTGGCTAGTGCATTGCACATTCCAAAAGGCATATTCCTGTAAGAAAACATCCCATATGGGCAGGTAAAGGTGGTCTTCTCTTAGTCTTCAGGTGCAATGGGAATTTGAAAATAACCTGAAAAATCATCAAGAAAGCAATAAAACATGTGACCTAACAAACGTTCAAGCATTTGGTCAACGAAAGGAAGAGGAAAATGGTCTTTCCGGGTTATATCATTGAGCCTCCTATAATCAATTAAAAACCTGAAAACCTGTTATCGTTCTAGTGGGTATCATCTCATCTTTCTCATTTTTGACAACTGTCATGCCACCCTTCTTAGGTATAACCTGCATAGGACTTACCCAAGAGCTATCAGAAATGGGATAAATCAAACTTGCATCAAGAAGTTTAATTACCTCCTTTTTTACCACTTCCTTCATGTTTGGGTTTAACCATCTCTATGGCTGCACCATTGGCCTATAGCTATCCTCCATCAGGATCTTGTGTGAACAATAGCTAGCATTAATCCCAGGAATGTCTGCCATCTTGTAAGCAAAGGCCTTAGGGTATTTCATAAGAGAGGTCAAAGTCATCTCCCTCTCCTTAAGTGTCAAGTCAACTGCTATGATTACTGGTAGCTTTTCCGCCTCATCCAAATAAGCATAGCTTAAGTGTTTAGGTAATTCCTTTAATTCTAGGGTCGGGGGGTCCTCAATTGAAGGTTTTACCTTCTACACCTTTGACCTGTCAAGAGAAACAAATAGGTCAGTAAAGTTGCTAAGCTCAACAGCCAGCAGATGAGCTAGTTGTTCCAACACTTGCTCGTTGGACAACTCATCCTCATTTTCTTGTAATGGCACCTATAAAGGGTTAGCAAGTAAAAACTCTTGCAATTCAGACCCAACCACATCATCCAAGATATCCATAGAATATACAGTATCATCATGATCTAAAGATTGTCTCTTGGAGGTAGCTATGTCAAAAGTAACAGTCTCATCCCCTACTCTAAGTTTTAACTTCCCATCTCAAACATCTATAATAGCCCTAGATGTTGCAAGAAAAGGCCTACCTAGAATCAAGGGTATGCTACTCTCACCCTCCATATCCATCATAATAAAATCAACAGGAAAGATGAATTTATCAACCTTTACAAGTACATCTTCAACTATACCTCTAGGATATTTAACAGCTCTATCAACCTATCAAACAAGCTAGTAGGCATCAAATTTATGCTAACTCCTAGATCAGCTAAAGCATCCATGACAGATAGTTCACCAATTACACAAGGTACAGTAGTTATAGGCTAAATAAGGGTTACAAGAGACGTTACAAACAGGCTAAAGAAGTCAAAACATGCTCTCTAGCTGGAATAGAAATAGAAAATGGTAAGGTAAGCTAGTCATAAGTAGATTTAATCATTTCACACATTCTAACAAAATGAATGAATGAGTCATGCTAGAATCAAATAATACAATTAAAGATACATTATCAATTTAAAACTCACCTTTCATTAACTCATTGGACTAAGCCACTTCTTTACCCTTGAGGTTATAGACTCTTTTAATAGTAAGAGTTTTAGTGGTATCTTTTCTTTTCCATTGGGGTTAATCCTTAATATAGTGTCCTTTCTTTCCACACTTATAGCACACCCCTTATTGCACATATTTTTGTTGCCATTTATAGGGTCCCTCATGACTCCTTTGATGTTTAGGGCAGACATTAGGCATCACTTGTCTCACCATCTACCTTTCTGATCTCTACCAAATCTATTATCTCTCCCTCCAAAAGATCCCGATTGCTTTCATTTGAGGTAATTATTCTTTTGTCTTTCTTTCTTAGTCTTTGCTAGATTCTTAGAAGCTATGCGACACTTGCTTGCTAATGTGGTATAATTCCTAATTTCTAATGGAGCTACAAAATTCTTCAACTCAGACCTTAATCCAGCCTCTAAATGTATTGCCTTCCATGCTTCATATGGTTGAAGTCTCAAATAGGAAGAAAATTTAGACAATTCCTCAAATTTATCTAGGTAATCATCAAATGTCATGTTGCCTTGTTTGATCTACATAAATTTAATTTCTTTCTCATTCTTCACGTTTTAAGGAAAATAATTTTCAAGAAATGCTTCTTTAAATGAATCCCAGGTAATCTGCAATCCTTGAGCTACCATTGGTTGGTTCGATCCCTTCCACCAATATCCTGCCTCTCCGACCAACATATAGGTGGAAAATAAGACCTTATGAACATCAGTTATACCGAGAACCATAAAAAATTTCTCCATTTTTCTTAGCCATTCCTTAACCACCTTCGGGTCAAACTCACTGCTAAAAGAATGAGGTTTTGCTTTAGGGAATTCTAACTAGCCATGATATATCAGGTTTTTGGCCTATCCTTCTTGAGGGTTACAATTATTATAGTTACTCCCCTATTCCCGAAATTGCCTAAGGACTTGAGTAGTAACAGTTGCTTGCTCTCTCATAGCATGGGTAATAGCAGCTACCTGCTTCCTCTTAGCCTCTGCCACTCCCATCATGGTCTACATCAATCTCTCTATCTCCTTCCTTTGCCTTTCCAGTATTCCTTTTAGGTGGAGCCATACTTCACTTTATAAAACAAACATTATCGAGGTGATAAGTCTCAATAAGATAATATTTCTAAGAGATCATATGGCACCAATAAGAATTATTGTCTACCCCAAATCTAGCACTCCATTCCTCAAGTTAAAATAGAATACAATTCAGTGAATTGCCTGGATTCAGCTAACTAACCTGTATTCGTCTCTATCCTAAGGAATCTACCCTTTGTTACTAAACTAGTACTCAACTAGCCGTGGTAATCGTGCTCTGATACCAACTAAGTGTAACACCCCAATCCTATAATTCCTTTTTGTTATTCATATAATACAGTATAATATATATAAGATTGGTGAGTTACTACTACCTCTACCTAAGTAAATTTTTAACTTTTTGCTAAGTTAATTAATTAAGTGCTACTAGTTTGGGTTCTACACTCGAGTTCTCACACGTTATGCTATGAAAATAATTAAATAATTTAGATAAGACATAGATATACGTGTTTACATTCACATTCAAATTTACATAATATTTCTTATAAAACATAAACCTCTATGTGCAAAAGATATACCTATAGATATATGAGAGTGTTAACCAAAGGTAAGGAGATAACAAACCTGTCACTCATACCTCTTAACAAAATTGCTAGTGGATACCTATCTCACATATCTTAATACATATATGCCCTTTTTTCTTACATCAAAAGTCATTCTCTTGATCTTTCCAAAGTATTTATAAGGATTCAAGGTAACGAGCATGTCAAAATATTACTATACAGCTCTGAAGGTTTTATGCAGTCAAGGGGTAAGAGGAACTTCCAATACATATATAACCCTTAATTCTTTAATAACTAGAAAATACCCCCGAAAGGGTATTTCTATTACCTGTACTTCTTTTTCTAGCATAATTTGAAACCTAGGCATCTAGTACAAATCAACATTTAGTGAGAAAGTTTCTCATTAGCAATAATCACCTATAAAAAAAACTGCTAACTTGTACCACCGTACTAGTATAGAAATACACTACATTCTTTTACCAATAATTAAAAAAATTTAACTATTGGAAGAGTATACATGAATTGTGAAAGCATCTTACATATACTTATGAATACACAAACAATTCGTAAATTGTTTAGTACCCAGGTTAGATTCTAGATGGTAATGGTAATAGATAACATCCATATATCAGTATAGAGCATAAACAAAGAAATCAAAGCTTTTTGATATGGCCATATTCAAAAACTTCATAAAACAAATCTTTAAAATTTTCCATTCATAAATGAGTTTCTCATGGTCCATGACCATTTGTAATAATTCTTGTAACACCCTATATTCTCTTAACAATTTTCAAATTAACGTTTCCTTAATTGATTGAATGAGTTTGTCATAAAATGTTTTGAGATTGCCTTGGCGATGTAATGTAGAATAAATGTTATAAGGGACATAATAAGCTTAGGTATTAAGTAGTATGAAACATTTACAAAAAGGAAGAGACGTATGGCACTTTTATTCTTAGGTTTCATTTCATTCCTTGTCTTACCTTGACTATATAAAAAAAAATGTGTAAGAATGAATGAGGAAAAATTTCATAATGAGTAGAGAAAAGGAGCCATTCGGTGGAGGAAATATCATATGAAAATTGAGGTGCTTGTATGAAAAGTAAGGTACTTAATTTAATTCTTACCTTTCTTCTTTTTTCCTAGCCTAATTACCAAAGGAAAGAAATAAATTAAAAATATTTATATACATGCATGGTAAATACCCTTAGAAGGAGCTTGGCAATTGGTAGAGTTTAAGCAATTGGTGAAGAGGAGAACGTGACATGTAAGTAGACAAAGGGAATTTGACTACTTACTCTCCACCTTTAACTGTGAAACCAATGGAAAATAGGAGGAAGAATGTGAATTTTTCTTTAACCACACGGCAATAGAAATTGAGAAGAGAGAAAGAGAAAGAGAGACGTATGGAATTAGACTTCCTTCTTTTCTTCCCTTTAGCCTTTAATCTCAAAGTGACTGAGAGTACAAGTGAGGTGCTTAACTTCTCTTTTTTTTCTTTGATTCCACCACATAGGCATCACGTGGACTAGACTAAAATATAAATGTACTATGCTCAAATATGTTTCTTGCACGAATTCACTTCCTTCCTTTCCTTTGGTGCCACCAAGTGATGAGCTTACATAGGCATGTATAATGCTAAGGCATGAAGCTTGCGTGATCGTACATCTCGCGTGAAGGGGTATCTTGCATGAGTCCCTTTTCTCCCTTTCCTTTAGCATGATCGAGTGATTAAGCTATAAACACAAGACTTTAAGCAAGGTGGATGGTACTTAGGTACATGCGTAGCCATTGTAACGACCCCCTAATACGAAATATAAAATCCTTTATCTGTTTAGTGGAAGCATATGGGTCTTTGAAATGGTTATTCCCGATGTGGGAATGCCAGGGGATCGCTACAGGTTAAGCGTAACCCAAATAGACTTCCCGTTGTCCATTTGAATTCTGTTTAACCCTAATTCACATGCAGCTAAACTAATTATACATACATACATCATAATTTACCCTGGAATGAAAACTACAATCCATATACACATCATATCAAACATTTAATGTGAATTCCAACTTAATTTTACAAGTTTACAGTGGTAAACCCTACCAAAAAAATTTGGCATAGTTTCCTCTGTATTTTGAGTGTATCCCAAAATACAATAGTCATCCTGTTTACAGATATACAGCTAGTCCAATAACAACAAAAATATAAATTACAGAAGACCAATATACAACAACATCAGTATAACTATATACAATGCAATTCAAGCCTAGACTAAGCTATTCTTCTGTCTATCATCAAAGCATCGCCCAGTTAATGCCTAGGTTCCTGTCCCTATTCCTGTTCATCTGAGTAAACAACCCGGTGAGATATAAAATCCCAGTAGAATAATTTATAGTTCAAATACAATTCAAAATCTGGTTGAATACTCAGCGGTGCGAGCACCAAAAATAACTTCCCGAAATCAGTTCAAAATCAGTGAAATACCTTATCTTTAAAATCATTTTATCACATGGAAATCGCGGCAATTACTCAAAATCATAAAATCCATTTCTTTGAAAATCAGTAATTGAAATCAGGTTAAATCCCATGCCCAGTGTATCTAAATCCATCTTGGCCACAAATCCTCTGTGACCAAATCTTAAATCGTCCAATTGCACGTCATCTAGAGAGATTACCTCTCTTATCGTTGGGTGTGATCCGTAACACCAATCACCTGAATCTCGCCTATGTTGTGAGTGTGATCCGTAACACCAATCACTCACTCAAGGACCAGGTGAGAATCAACATCTAGGGCGTCCCCTAGCATATGCACATACGCCAATTCTTATCCTCATACAGTCTATTCAAACTCACATGCTCACGGTCGGCTATTCCTCAGGGTTCTAGGGTATTACGCCTAAATCACAACATTTCCCTGTGTAGGCTATCCCCCCTTATACTCCTTAAACCTTTCTTAGGGTCGTCCTGATTTATCGCGTGATCCCTAATGCAGTACAGGCTAATTCTGATAAAAATAATGTCATTTAAAACTCCCTATACTTGGGATAATTAACGACCGTCCCATACCAGCTATCAAGTACCCTACCCTAAGTAAATCTGTCCTAAGGGCATCTAAACTCGATAAAAAAAACATCTAACATGCAAATGGGGTTTTCAGCACACAGGCATACAATTTAGTCCATCAAAAGTAGCACGTAAATCTATGCAATGAAATCTAATCGTTCAGGTAATCACTAGGCCAAATCTAAGACTCGGGAAGCGTAAATCATCCTACCTGGTCTCCTGTTGCTCCAAATCAATTCAAAACTTCACGAAATCCCAGTTTTCGAGCCAAATTAATTCCCTGGGCATTTACACGAATATTTAAGCTCATCACGTCATCCGTTTTACGATTCTAAGTCTGATTATCCTAATTCCTAGGTCAATTTATTTCCTAATCACATTCGGTAGCTAATTCAAACAAAATTCATCAATTTTAGATAAACCAGACCTTACCAGTGTGGTCGAATAATGGAAATCTATCCCGGGGTGGTCTCAATTTCTCCCAGTGTATGTCCAGGTTCTCCGGCACGGCAGCGCATGGCGGAGCACGGTGAAGGGGTGCGGTTGGCCTCAAAATTCACACCACAATGAAGCCCGCAAGACGAGGAGTTCGAATATGGTGGTGTCACGGCGGTTCACAGCCGTTTGGGCGGCATTTTTCAGCCACAAAGAATGACGCACGGCAGACGGAAAAAGCCTCGATCTAGGTGCGTCGGACCTCCGTTCAACTTCAGCGAGCTGGTGGAGGAAGCTGGCAGCTCAGGCTACACGCTAGTGGTGGCGGTGATGGCCAATGGTGGCTGACAGCGACGATCTCAGCTGGCGAAGTTTTCGCGCGATAGAGGAGGAAAACGGCATTTTTCGGTGGCGCTGACGGCCGTTGGTGGCCGTGGGTGGCTGATGAAGGTTGAGGGTGGCGAGGGGAGTTGATTGGTATGCCAGGTGGTGGCTCACAGTGGCTCAGGTGGCGGCGTGCGATGGAGGAAGGAGGAGAGAGAGGAGAGAGAAAATAAAGTGAGGAGAGAGAAGGAATTGTGCCAAATGGTGGGGTTTCCAAAAATTTAAAGCTTCTGGGGGTGATACTGGCTTTTCTCGGACCACCCGGGGAAACTTTAGCATGTCAGCTTCCATCCAAACGTTGGCACGAGTTCCCATGCGAAGCTTTTGGACTCCATCAGTGAAACTGAAGTACAAAACTTCGTCTGTCAGTTCTTGATTGTCGAATCGCGTTTCTTTCCATTCGATTATATTTTTGACTTTAAATCGCTTCCCGATTCAAACTGTCATCCTCAAAAGTCGTGCCAAGCTTCGCTTAAATGGATTTATTGAAAAAATTGAGTTTCTTTCTTTTAAGAATAATTCTGATTATTACAGCCATAAATAATGACAATTAAGAATAATAAACAAAAAAAAGAGAGAGTGTAACATTCCATTTCACCGAATAGAAAATCTACAAGGGAGAGATAGAAGTAAAGGGACACATACAC
Organism: Senna siamea; assembly: GCA_031216115.1. NCBI lineage: Eukaryota > Viridiplantae > Streptophyta > Magnoliopsida > Fabales > Fabaceae > Senna > Senna siamea. Next base: position 9,982,278 of record CM062355.1, on the reverse strand, counting down.
GGAAATTGTATTCAGTGAAGCAAGAGAGAATCTTGGCAAGAGAAAAAAAAGTTTTGTGAGGGGAAAAAGAGCTAGCCAAGAGGAAGGAAGAAAAGAAGTAAGGGAAAATTCAAAGGGGAATCTAAGACAATTCCATTTTACTTCATCCTTGAGGTAGCTTAGCAATTCTCTTAATTTTGTTTCATGATTTAAGATAAACTTCTCTTGCTTTTAGCTTTCATAGAATAATAACTCTTTCTCTACATTCTTGAAGATATGAATGTCATGTTAGCTAAGCTTGTATGGTAATTTGGGTATGTTTATGTGTTAAAGTAGATATTATTAACTTCATGGAAGAACAATGGTTAGCGAAATTCAGTATGCATAATGGAAAATCTTGGCTTAAGATAGTGCTGAAATTTGGTATTTTTATATGGCTAGTATGTACTTTAAATTATAAACACCAAAATGAAGGTTGGTAGCTAGAAATGGGTTTAAAAACTATGACATTGCTCTTGTAGATTTGTCAAACTGAGAGTGCCTTTTTAAAGTATGGAATTGCTTGCTAAAAAATGGTATAAAGAAGATTACCATTCGGTTTTGGCTAAGGAAAAGAAAGGAAATATGGTAATTTAATGTAAAGTAAATGGTTACCATTTGTCACATAATAAGGGTCCACATTAATGTTGAAATGTAAGAATGGTGATTATGTGTAACCTTAAGCTTAGTATATAAAATAAGTCAAGAAAGTAAGAAGAAAAAGTGCCAATAGTATGATTACATAATTTTAGAGGTGGTAGAAAATACTAACATAATTTTTATGCATAGTACCATTAAGTTTAAATTATGGCAAAGATATGGCAATGTGACAATGTGACAAGTAAAACATTAGATTTCATTTCTTTCCTATGATGGTCGAAGGTAATTTCTTAAGTTATTTATGATAGCCAAATTACTATGCTATTTGTAAATGAATTATAAAGTGTCTTACCATAGCTAAGGTCAAAGGCAATAAAAAAATGAATTATGGTTGCTAATTGTATGTATGAGTGGCCAAGAGTCCACAATGTGACCAAGTGTTCACAATTATTTTGCTAATTGTATGTATGAGTGGCCAAGAGTTCACAATGTGACCAAGTGTTCACAATTATTTTGCTAATTGTATGTATGAGTGGCCAAGAGTTCACAATGTGACCAAGTGTTCACAATTATTTTATAAAGTGGCCAAGAGTCCACAATGTGACCAAGTGTTCACAATTATTTTATAAAGTGGCCAAGAGTCCACAATGTGACCAAGTGTTCACAATTCTTAATCAAGTGGCCAAGTGTCCACGTTTCTTGCAGTGTGACCAAATGTACTTCACACTCTCAACAAGGTAAGTTTTAAGAATGAGAATATATAAATGATCATTGGCTATTTCAATGGCTACATGTATGCTTTTCCTGAAAATATGATATATAAGAATGACTATCTTTATCACATTGACATTTCAAATAATCATCCAATGCTTGCCAATCTGTATATTTGAACGAGACTATGTTTTAAATACCTGGAATATAGATGAAAATGTTTTTGGTGCTTGCACACTAATACATATTAGTATGTTTTAAATATGTGGAATTGTTAAGCTACTAAAACTAGTTTTCTCATTTGTGCGCTGATATATATCAAATGCAGATGTTTAGCAATTTCGGGGAAAGATGGAAGTAACATTAGAGGAAGTCCTTTTGTTAAGAGTATTTTTATAGTCCTTCATTTTGGGTCCTGATTCTATACATTGTTTTTGGATTAGAATTAGAACCACTATTTTTGGCTGTATATAGTAAAGGAAAAGAGGCCATTACTGGGGAAGGGATATGTGAAGAACTTGTTCATCCCTAGCATGTTGTAAAAGGAGTTTGAGTGATAGGCTTGTTGTCTCCTTACTCCTTACAGATGGGTGCTTCATATATCTTGGTATAGGTTCACAGAAGGATGTAACAGACAATTATTATATATAATATGAAAGTTTTATAAATTTCGCTGTGATGTGTGAAATTTTAAATTTCGTTGTGCATAAAGTATGTTTACCTTAGCAAAAGAACCCAGACCTAATCATATATTAAAATGCGGATGGATTAATTGCTCAAGCAAATTAATAAGATAAAAAGGTAAAGAATAATGTAACCACTTATCTGATCATATTATATGACGTTGTTAAGTTAAGATAAGGGGTGTTACAATTCTCATGGTTAACCATCTGAAATAATTCTCGTGGTTAACTGTCTACAATAATTCTCGTGGTTAACCGTCTGCAAGAATTTAACGTTGAAGACCAATTACAGTGATTCTCGCAATATAACCATTTACAGCAATTCTTCCAGTATAATCATTTTCAGTAATTCTCGAAAATCAACCATTTGCAATTATTCTCATTTATGGTTCATACTCATTTAAAATTTAAAATTTCTCTTCTCTTTCACCTTTATTCTTAAAACATTCTCATTTCACATGTTACCCATTACATTTATAGTTTAAATCTCACATTTGAGTGAAATATTGGGCTAAGTGTGCATTAAAATTTGTCATTGAGTTAATTTTTCCAAAACAGAGGCCTACAAGTTGACTTCCACCCTCCTAGCAGCCGACTTGTACCTTACTACCTCAAAAGTTTTTAAACTCGAGAGCTACTAGTCGACTTCCAGGGTCCCGACGGTCGACTATTCTGTTCTTAGCTTATTTCTAGAAAATAAGATCATGACATTCGACTTCCAACCCCTTGGTAGTCGGCTACTACCACTTTGGATGAATTTTTAGGCAACTTAGGAGCACAATAATCAACTGGTAGGAGCTACAAGTCGACTGCTACATTATGCTTTATTTTTTAGACCATGCGTTGGCCTAGATTTAAGCTCAAGAACATGTGTCTAAATTAGTTTTGACAATTAAAAACTCAATAACAGTATAAGAGTTTCATTTACCACACAAAAACAGCCCAAATTACCGATTATTCCTACTTAAATCTTAGATTTAAACTCTTTCTCAAATATAACTAAAAACCCATTTTCTATAATTTCATTCAAGCATTCATAAGCATATCCATGAAGTTTACAACATCCAATAGTAATAAAAAACACTAAGAATGTATGTTTTAATCTCTCTCAAACTTAAATAATAGAAAATCAAGGTTTTCAGCCATAAATAATAACATTTTGAAAATAAGAGAGATTGGTGATTTGCTACCTTGTTGCTGATTGTATGTTGATTTATAATGATTGTGAAGTGTTCTGGGATGTTTCCCTAACTCTTGAAATGCTTAAATCTGCCTGACAGTCTTGTTTGCTCACAATTCCTTCTCCTTCTCTCTCTAACTCGCTCTCTCTCTCTCTAGGATTTCAGAACTCAATATGCAAAATGAACAGTTCTGAAGTCTTCACCTAGGTGATCTGGCCCTTTGCAATTCTACTCTTAATTTCCAACCATTTATCCCAAAATGATAAATTACCATTTTATCCCTAACTCATTGGCGGGAGATTTTAAAATTCTGTTACTACAGTAAATCTTTTGGTTAAAATTATAGTTTGCTACCCCAAAGTATTAGAAATTCACATAAATTCCCTCACTCTATCTTTTTCATTTCATTTTGGTCCCCATTCCTTCCTTTCCCTTAGAACTCTTACTCTAACTTATTCTAATGCATTTGTATGCCATTTAATGCAACAAACACAACCATTTAATTCATTTAAAATCAATAAAAATCTCTTAATGCGTACAAGGAGTGAATGTTACAGATGACGAAGAGAAGTCAAAGGGAAGTCATGAAATGAAACCTTTGGTGAAGAAGAAGTGCTGGCTTTAGTGCACAAAGCTACACCACTTCCAAAGAAGAAAGAATAATGGCCTTGACAGCTATAAGACATGATTTTGCCACCATAGGTGTAACCTCATGCTCAGAATCCCTAGGCTCTCTAACTAGAGGAGTTTCCTTAACCACAAGACAGGCTTTGCTTAGTGATAACCATTGTAGTTGGTGAAGGAAGGGATTGGAATGAATAGAGAAGCTTTGGGGATTGAAAATGGAAAAAGGTATCGGTGAAAATGGTGGGCACAATCAGGGTGTAACACCCCTTATCTTTATATTACAACTTTGAAAAATGTAATAAGATAAGTGGTTACATTATTCTTTGCCTTATTATGTTAAGAAATGAGCCTGAGCATTAAATCCATCAATAATTAATTATTTGATTAAGTCTGGGTTCTTTTTCTTAGGTTGACATACTTCAGCACAACAGACATAAAATTCCATTCATTGCAGCGAAATTTATAAAACATTGCATGATGATATATATCATCATATATGATTTACACTATACTTTACATAAACTAAGACATGTGAAGAACTTTTTAAATAAGGGTAAGGAGACAACAGGCCTACCACAAATACCCTTTTTACCAAAAGGATTCCTACTAGTGGATATATTCTTCACATATCTTACTTCAAATATATGCCCTTTTTCACTATACATAGCCAAAAAGAATAATGGTCCTAATTCTATCCAAAAAGAACATATATAGAACTAGAACCAAAAGGGCTATAGCTACATATTCATAATTATTTTCTAGGTCTGTAGATTTGCAGTAGGAATTTCAAACACTGCAAATATATAAATATCCTTCAAGACTGTAAAAGGTTCCTATAAATGGACCTTTTACTACAACTACTTCAATCTCCATCATCACCCTATATCTAGGCATCTGATACATACTAGTACAGTAATGAGAAAATAATTTCCCAGTAGCTAAAAAAACCATTCATTTTCAAATATCTGGTATGTGCCACTGTATGAATACAAAAAACATTTCTACATTCTATCTTTTCAAAAAAATGTTCATTCAATTCTAGGGACAGACTTTTTGTGAAACATATACATGTGCATTTATGAATATGAGATTATTAACATTTCATGTCATGCTTCTTTCATCAACAAAACACATTTTTAAGCACTCATACATCATACATCATCTATCATCACATCATTCATACTTTACATGTAATAACAATTTAGTGCCATTTATTCCTTACCACTAGGGTGACTTTTGTAACACCCCATGTTCTTGCGAGTATATTTAAGTTTATGATTTAATCAGATAAATAGCATAAACTGTGTCCAATTGTTTATGTGATGTAATATTTAGAAAAAACATTGGAAAGGATGATGTTGCATAAATTTTGAGGTGCTTACGATGCTTGAGGTGCTTCAATAATTTTTTAGGTTCTTGAGGTGCTTTAATAAATTTTGAGATGCTTGATTTAATTTTTCTTTCCTTCCTTCTTATCTAGCAGAAATACCAAGGGAAAGAGTGAATTAGATTTTAGTTAAAATTGTATAAAATCATGGCAAGGACAATTGTAAAGTGAAAGAAAAGCATAACACCTAAATATATATATAAATTTTGAAGTGCTTAACCCCTTTTCCCTTGACCTACGTAAGCCTCACATATATATATATATATAAAGAAAGAAGAGAGAAGAGAATAAGCTTATTCAGTGATGGCAAGAGGTAATGGGAATTGAGAAGAGAGAAGAGCTAGCAATCATTGGATAAACACGTGCAATGGGTGAAGTAAAAAATTGGTAAATATATATATAGGTAAGTGCACATGACAATTGAAAAGTTTGGAAGAGAGAAAATATAATTCTATATGCAATCAGTAAAGGGGGTAAAGGGGACGTACGAGATTTGTTTAGTTCCTTTCTTTTATGCCTTGAGCTTTTATTTAACCAACACGTCCCATTCCCTCTTTTCTATTCCTTTTAATTAAAGTAACCAAGTGACAAGAGGCGCCTTGCATGAAGAGCAGGTGAATGCAGTTTCCTTCCACCGAATGATAAGTTAGCATAGGAATTAACTAATAATGCCAAAACGTGCAGCTTGTGTGGCTGAGAGAGTAGCACATCTTGCATGAGAGAATGTATAATTTGATTGGAATAAAGAAAAAAAACTGCATGTGGGAGGACGAAAACAAGAAGACAAGAAGGAAGAGAGACGTGTGGCCCTTGTCTTCCTTCTTGCCTGTGTACTAGGCCACCAAATGGAGTGTATAGAAATTGAATTGGGATGCCAAATGTGAAGCTACTTGGGACCATACCTCTTGCGTGTGAGTCTAGAAGTAGCATGATCTCCTTCCTCTTTTCCTTAAAAGTAGCTGAGTGAAATGCACAAAACGTGCAAGCGATAAAAAGAGTGGCGTAGGGAAAAAGCTTGCATATAGTTACATGTGAGGCATGGAAGGAGTAACGTGGGAATTGCAAGAAATGGCCTGCACTTGGAATTCACATGAGGCAATTAAAAAAGAGTAATAAAAGGTGGGAATGGTACCCAGAGTACACGTGGGACACTCAAGCATAAGGGAATAAGTAACAAGAGAAAGGATTTCCTTAAACCAAAAGACACACACGAAAATTGGACTAGAGAGTGCAGCGTGAGCCTTGAAGAATCACACGAAAGTCTTGGAGGAGAGGAAGAGCTAGGAGAACAAAGACAAGAAAAGAGCAGAGAAGCAAAAGAGCAAGGGAAAAATTCAAGAAAGAGCTAAGACACCTCCCTTTGGTTTCATCATTGAGATAGGTTAACAATTTGATATTTGTGTTCCATGCTTAGTTTATGCAACCAACATGTTTCTTTTTTCTTTCTATGGAACATAAATTGTCTCCCTACATTCTTGACCTAAATTTATGTATATTGGCTAGCATGTGTGGTTTATTGAAATGTTGATGGATGAGATACCATGAGCATGTTGTTGGAAAAAGGATTAAGGTTGGATGGTGTTAAATTCATGATAACCATAAAGGAAAGAAACCCTACCATTTAAGTGTGTTAGTAAAGAAAAAAGGAAGGATATTGAATTGCCAATTTAACAAAGCTCCTTAGGCCAAGTCCAAAAAATTTATTCTTGGAATTTATAAGCTATGCACCATGATATTGATTCAAAATATGGGAATTTATTTTTGAAGTCATAAGAGGAGATTATGATTATTATAGTAAGAAAAGAAAATAGTTTAAAATGTTAGAATTTTATAAGATAGGTACATAAATATTTATGTCCCAATAAAGGAGAATTTATTCTTAAAGATATTGGAATTTTCCACAAGAAAGTATATTAGAATTAATTTTCAAATAAGGGAAAAGTATTCTAAACATTAGAATTTTCATAAGAAATATGCATTAGAAATTATTTCTAAGGGAGGAGAAATTATTCTTGAAATGTTAGAATTTTTAGAGAAAATGTACATTAGAATTAATTTCCAAGAAAGAAGAAATTACTATTGAAAATATTAGAATTTTCATAAAAAAATGTACATTGATATTAATTCCCAAGAAAGGAGAATTTATTCTTAAAGATATTGGGATTTTATGAGAAATGTACATTAAAAATTAATTTTCAAGAAAGGAGAAATTATTCTTCAAATATTAAATTTTTTAGAGAAAATGTACATTAGAATTAATTTCCAAAAAAGAAGAAATTATTATTAAAGTATATTAGAATTTTCATAAGAAATGTACATTGATATGAATTTCCAAGAAAAGGGAATTTACTCTTGAAGAAATTAGAATTTTAAAGAGATGTACACTAGTATTAATTTTCAAGAAAAGAAAATTTCCCTTGATAATTGACAAAGAATTTCAAAGGTGGCCAAGTGTCCACATAATGCCCAAGTGTACACAATGACCCTAGAAAGGTGGCCTAGTGTCCACAAGTGCCCAAGTGTGCACAAGAGATTTTATAAAGGCGGCCAAGTGTCCACATAGTGCCCAAGTGTGCACAAGAGACTTTATAAAGGTGGCTAAGTGTTCACAAGTGCCCAAGTGTGTACAAGAGATTTTATAAAGGCGGCCAAGTGTCAACATAGTGCCCAAGTGAGCACAACTTTTATACAAAAGTATGTTCTAAGAATGACAAGCATAAATGGGTTGTTAATTTTGCAATAATACATTTTATAGTATGAAAAGATTTTTTACTTGAAAGTATATTATTTTTATTATAGTGAAATTTAAATTGATCATACATTTCTTGCCCATTTATGTTTATACACGATGTTATGTTTTTATTCCAAGAATGTAGAATTAAATGTTTTAGTGCTTGCACCCTGATACATATTAGTTGTTTTAAAAATCAAATTGTTAAGCTACTGGAAAACTTGTGTTTCTCATTTATATGTTAATATGTATCAGATGCGGACGCATAGCTGGGCCAGGAGATCGAATTATTTTTTATTTAAGAAATTTGTGTAACCCCTATTCTTGGGTTATAGCCTAGACATGCTTAGTTTAGAGCTAGGATTATTCTTTTGGTAGTAGACTTGAGATGTAATTAGGAAAGAATCGGGGAAGGGATATGTGAAGGACTGGTCCATCTTAGTAATTTGTAAAGGGGTTTGAGTGACAAGATTGTTGTCTCCTAACTTCCTATGGAGGGGTACTTCATATATCCTAGTACATGTTTATAGAAATGAAATTAATATTGTTGGACATGTATTTATTTAAATTACATGAAGGTTTTTATTTTCACTATGTAGTTTAGCATATTTTTATTTATTATGCTATGCATACAAATTTTTAATTTGAGCAAAAGATCCCAAACCTAATCCTCTTAATGAAATTTAAAGGTATAACTGCTCATACATTAATTAGACAAAAGGATAAGAATAATGTATTAAACCTATCTGTTTACATCAGAGGAATTGTAATACTAGATAGGGGCGTTACAACTTTTATTAGCGTCATTAAGTCCATCACTAAGGTATCATATAGTGCCATCAAATACACCTCAAGGGGGATCTAATAGTGTCATTCTCCACCCTTTCTTGGTGACCTTTAGGAAGACTTAAATAGTGTCGTTGTCCATCCCTTCAGGTAACATTTATTGCCTTTTTATTTATCTCTAGGAGAAGACATAAATAATGTCGTTCTCTCACCCCTAGGATAACATTCATAACCTTTACATATTCACCTCAAGGGGGATATTATAGTGCCATTCTCCACCCTTTACTGGTGACCTTCAATGCCTTTCATTTCTCATTTGCATGTAAATTTCAAGCCATTCATTCATATTCATATAAATTAAAACATACTCATGTCAATGGCATAATACATGCAATTATCATTCATATTTAATCATTTAATCATTTCCCCCATTTCTCTTGACGTAGGCCATGTGAAAACATAACTTCTTTCTATTAACACATAATTTCAGCCATCAAGGGAAAAATAGGGTGATGCTCTCGGCTAAGGAGAGAAAGAGGTGGAAGCTAGGGATTTTTGTGCCATTCTTTCCCATTCTTCCATCCTTTTCATCATTCAAGTACAATGGTACCATATGCTTAAATTTTCATGACACTTTTTCTTATATCCAAAATGTGCATCTTTATGTTTAGCCTTTCTTTTTCTTCATTTTCATAACTCATTTACCATGCTAAACACATAGTTACACACTTTGTATCAATTTCACATTTTAAGCACACTTTCAAGGTTAAATGGCATGACCAGAAAATGGTAAATTTGCCAAAACATCAATTTAGCATAATTTTCTCTCTTTTTCTTTCTCATACCGAATGCTTCCATCATTTTTAGACACTTTTTCAAGCAAATAATTTTACCAAGACTTGTGGATGCTCTTGGCCAAGAGATAAAGTGAAGGAAAATGGAAGTATTTCATCCTTGTGCTTTCATGGCTTTCATTTTTAAGTATTTCTCAAGAAAAATCATCATTTTCTCTTTCATTTCCATACCATTTCAACCGTTTCAAAAGTTAGGATTTTTCATAAAACAAGTGTCATCCATGGAAATTTTCATTCTTTTATGATTTCAAGCATTTCAACGTGTCCATATTCACAAACACAACAATATATTTCAACATAAGCAAAACCTATTCAAAGAAATCCACCATAAGAAAGTAGAGAGTGAAAGCCCTAGGTTTCTTGAAACATAAAACACTCTAATCTTTCCATAAAACATGAAACTAAGGCTTTTGAATTGTTAAGCTACCATAAAAATGCAAGAAAAGTGGAATCTCCCAAGTGGTTTCCTTGATTTTGCTCTTCCTCTTTATGTAATGACCCCTTTTATCATACCTTACAATTATACACATAAGATTAAACTAAAGGTGTAACATCCGCTCCTAGCATGAATAAAGAGATGTTTGTTAGTTGTTAATTTAATCTTAATGCTTGTGTATGTTGCATTAGTGCATATAGTTGCATTAGCCTAGGGACTAAATTGAAAGGAAATAAATAGAGGTTTAATAGATGTGGCTAGGGACTCAATTGAAAAGAGAAAAATGAGTGAGTCTAAGAGTGCAAAAGAACTTAGGGACCATATAGCAATTACCTAAACTTTGTTAAACCTTAGCTACAGCCTTAAACCCTTTACACACTTCCAACTCTAATCATTTTTAGAGAGACAAGCATGAGGGCGCCTAGAGAGAGAAAGGGGTGAGTTAGGGCACAAGAGGGGAGTTTTGCTTAAGGAAAGGGTAGATTGAAGCTGGAAATTAGTTCTACAACAAGGGGGGATCATTTCTAAAACATCAAACACATACATTCTGTAAGGAATCAAGGTAGCAATTCATCCTAAACCCCACTTTCGAAATATGCAGAAAACTTATTGATAAATGTGATTTTTGAAATGTTTAAAGTTAAGTTAGGGTTTTTAAACCTACATTCTTTGTTTTAACTGCTATTGGGTAATGTGTACTAATTTATCTTGCTCATTTATGCTTGTGAATGATTTTGAAGTTGGGTTTTTGCCTTAAGTGAGAAAGTTGTGGTTTGATCTTATTTGAGCATATTAAGCTAGGATATGGGCATTTTTTGAGCAAAAAATGATGTGGAATGTTGGCATTGAGTTCAAGATTTAATTAAATGACTTAAGAACTTGTTTTTGGGGCTAAACTCTAGGTAAAACTATGATTTTTCTAACAGACCAAGTGCTAGCAGCTGACTGCCAGCCTTGGAAGTCGACTGCAGTGCTCATCCTTTGCCCAGAAATGCAAGACAGAACACTAGCAACTGACTGCTAGACCCCTGAAAGTCAACTGTCATGTTCTTCATTTTCTAAAAAATTTTCAGAAGGCCAGCAAACGACTACAAGACCTCTGAAATTTGACAGTCGAGGCTAGCAGCCTACTGCCAAGCCCTAGCAGCCGAATGGTAGCTCTCAGCTAGAAGCAGAAATGTTAGATAGTAAGCTAACAACTGACTGCCAAAGAGAGGTATGTCGACTGCTAGCTCTCTGATATGTGTAATGAGCTCAATTGACCATTTTAAGAGGAGATTATCCTAGATTTTCACTCAAACTAAGGATCTAACCTCGGGATGTAATGGGTAACATGCATACGATAGAGTTACAAATCAATTGGGTGATAAGACCCTTGTGATAATGAAATAAAGAGAAAGCAGAAAACACAAAAGGGGAAAGATGAAAGTATTCTCAGTGTATGTCTTAGGGTAGATAGGCTCATGATCGAGTGATCGATTGTTGGTATAAGACGATCGTTAGGCATTCCACAGTTGTGCCATAAATTGGGATGGTTAAACATCCACTTAAACTTAAATGATTTTGAAAACTTTAAGTTAGTGTCGTCTCCTAGAGGCCACAAACTCGTAAGAGTTTGTCTATATCAATAAATAGTTATAAAAAATATATATTTTTATAATAATTAATTTTTAATTAGAATAAAATTTAAATACATAAATACTTAATATAAGTTCACTTATGTCATAAGCTTTAATATATAAATACTTAAACATAATCAATCAAAATCAAACATCATACATAATTTTATATATAATTGGTAATTTATATATAATTTTCCTGAAGATATTTATGAAAAATAAAAATAAAAAATAAAAATAAATATTTAAGATCTTCAAAACTTTTATCTTGATAGTCTCTATAATCAATCTTTAATCAAATTAGGTATATTAAAGCTTATGGGTTTTCTCATCATCAGTTGGATTAGGTTATGCATAAAACTGCCTATGGAAAAACATGTATTTATGAAAAACACACACACACACACACACATAAATGGACTTCTATCATAGCGCAAAAATAAAAAGTGAATTTTAGATATAAAATCATGAGTTTATCCTAAGTTTACCCAATTTAACATGAGTTTGTTGGATGAGTTTATCTGTGATTTAACACGTTTTTGCTACATAAAATTTTAAAATCATGCGATCTTAAGATTTAAAATTCAATTTTAACAACCTCACTTTTTAGCAATACCTATATTATAGTAGCTTTGGTTTGGTCAATGATATTTAAAATTATATATTATATAATAGAAAATATAAAATAAAATGTATTGTAATTTGAGTAGAGAGAAAAAAAGAAAACAAAGATAATGAAAAATTACAATAAAAAAAGAGAAAAAATTATAGTAGCTTACATACCTAGAGTTAGGCATAACCATAGGCATGAGCCGATTCACCCTAGAGTATATATAGAGAATAGAGTACCGAGAGTGTGATCCACCTCAAAGGAATGATGGTGATTCCATGGTATTATGATTCGCCCAAAAGCAGAGAGGAAATAATCTGGTTAGAGTTAACAGTGATCCCATAAGTTTATACCAGCCCCGTTTAGGACAAAAGGGAGGTAATCTCGTTGGTCAGGGATGATCTTCCAAAAAGGGGTAGGGACCATTAAGGTACTTGGATCCACTGGGGAATGCCTTAGATTGTACAAAAGTTAAGGTATGACTAAACCACCATGCGCATATAGATAGTGGTGCGTGGAGTTGTTGCTGGGCGACCCTTCTAATTATTCTTAGGGCATTTTATGTACTGCTTAGATGTTATGAAAATCAAATGATGGCATGTTTACTATCCTACATATGTTTTATATGAAAGTGATGATGAGATTGATGATGAATGAACATCCCACATTTGAAAGATGATATGTTTAAATGTACATGCATAAATCTGAGCACATGTTTGAAAGTATGATTTCATGCATTACACCCTAATAGTATGTGCTATGTGTTATATTTTATGATGAAAGAATGTAGAAGTTTTTCGTGTAAGCACGATGGTACAGGCTGGTAATTTTAAAGATAGGTTGCATTGCTACTGAGATTCAATTCTCACGTTATTGCTGGCATGTATCAGATGTGTAAGTCCCGAGCTAGAGAGAAGGTAAAGTAAGAGTAAGTACCCACGGTAGGGTATATAAGAGTAATCATTTTGAGATAGAATAGGCACATGTTTTATTTGCACTAGCCTTCATGATATTTTTGCGAAAGGCTAGTAATGATCCATTTTGTATAGCCTAGAAAGATATAGATCTAAATGAAGTGATGTTTAGATGAATTTATAGTGGTATGAGTGGCAAGATTGTTGCCTCCATGTCCAATATTTAATTATCATATTTAATTAAGAATGCATGTATATGTTTAGTGAATGTATATGAATGCTTATTACGCTGCGAGACTAATTAAAACCTAATAGTAGAGACCCAACCCCAAAAGTGCACTCAATTAATTAACTTGGTAAAAAGTTTTAAATCACTTGGGTAAAAGTAATTGTAACACACCAATGCACATATTATATCTATTACTAACCAAAAGGAACCATAGGGTAAGAGGGTGTTACAGAAGGAAGCGTAAAATAACCTCAAAAAATTTTCCTCTTTCTATTTAGGAAACTCAGAGGACCGTTATTGGTTGAGTGTAACCCAAATAGACTCTTACTTTAGTCCATTCAAATTTCACTCAACCACTTCTTGCACAACATAGCTAATACCACCAATTATCATATCATACACTTTGGAATATATATAATTCTAAAATAGCCATTCAGAGTTAACTGAGATATAATGAACAATAAAGTGATCACTAATTTCATGTTTCCATTAGAAATTACATCTCAACCTCAATATTTACATTTCAAAAGTCAACCTCACATGAGATTAAACAACTAATTATACAATCACTATTCATATGTATAAACCATGGACTACAAGCCAATTCAACTTAAAACTATATAATCCTTCTAGCATGCCTTCTATATTGACATTTCTCTCATGCCTAACTAACTCCTAGGCATATCCTGGTCCTGGTCATCTAAATGAACATCTTAATGAGACATAAAAATCATAGTAGAGTAATCTAAAATATAAACAGTTTCAAAATATATGTAGGTCCAACTGTGACTCTAGAATAGAAAACACCTTCCCAAAGATCAACTTACACTCATACGTGAATCACCACATGCTTTCAATTCAACAGATATAGGAAATTATGTAAATTTACAAGAGTATAGTATCATTTCATTTATAAATCATTTCTCTCAATAAAGCCTGTAAATTTCTTTTGCACAACAAGTCCCATTTTAATGCAAATTCACATATCCTACATATATCACAATATCATATGATCATTATCTCATTGTATGTCGCTTTTATCAAATTCATTTTGGTTTTAACTGGGTGTGATCTATAACACCAATCACCTGAAATTAGTTGGGTGTGATCTGTAACACTAATCACCCGAAAAAATGATCCTATTTTGTGAGTGTGATCTGTCACACTAATCACCCACTCAAGGATAGGTGAGTACCAACTTCCAGGGCGTCCCCTGGCATGTGCACATCGCTATTCTCATCTCTTTCCTGACTTTATGGTAAACAAATACACATAGTCGACTAATACCAAGGGTAATAGGGTATTACACTTAAACCAAAACGTTACCCAGTATAGACCATACACCCTTTATCCTTAAGTCTTTCGTAGGGTTATCTTGGTTTAATGAGTAATCCCTAAGAAATACAGACCAATTAGATAAAAATAGATAAATTTTATAAAGTAGTCTGCATTAGGAACATTCAACTATTATCCCATACTAGTCATTGAATGCCCACCCTAAGTTTCATCCATCCCTATGAGCATATAACCCAATACCCAATCTCATCAAGCAGCAATGAGTATCTCTAACACAACAAGAAATATTTCTATACTTATAAGAAAACTTTGCATTTCACAAATTGGTTTCATCATATATTTCCCATTTCGATAAAAAATGTTTACTTACCACAAGCAATTCAAAACATTATTTTAAGACAGGGGAGTGTAGATTACTCTACCATAACTATTTGCTCCTCTCCTGACTAGGGTCTTCCTCTTTCACTTCTGATTTGTCCTTACAAATCACTTCTTGAGGAAACAACTTAAGTTTATACTAATTCTCTCTAATTATGCATTTATGCAATTTAGCGTTTCATTATGGATTTTCCTCCTTATTTCCCTTTTTCTTCCTAGTTTCATGTTACCCATCCCCTAACACATGTAAATTCCATGTATGATGACAATTTAAACCTTATTCCAATCAAAATAAGGATTTCCAAGCTCAATTCATGTTTTAGAAGTCATTTCTCATGTCAGAGGACTGCTAGTCAGCTGCCATAAAACTAGCAGTCAGTTGGTTACTCTCTAGAGGGTTGCTAGTCGACTATCATAAAGCTGGCAGTCAACTGGTGGCTCTATGGAATTTTGGGTCTAATAAGATAGTAGCCTGCTAGTCGACCGTTAGTAGGCTACCAATTGGCTGCTAGGCAGAAATACGAGCCTAACAGTCAACTGATAAGGCTACTAGTTGACTGCTACACCACTGTATCGGTTTCTGGGTTTGCCAAGAACACGATAGTTGATTGATGCATGCTGGCAGTCGGTTGCCATATTCTTCGATAGTTCAAAGATGCTGGTTTTCACAAAATCCCAGTACAGATTCTAGTCCATTTTAGTTTTAAAATGCATAAGCCTAGATTTTAACCATTTTTTTCCAAAACCCAATAAATTTTAGGTTCAAACATCAATCATACACCAAATCACACATGCAAATCAGATGAATAGTGAAACTTAGGTGAAAAATCTGATTTAAGCTTAGAAATTACCAAATAGAAGTTAAAGATGATGCATTTTAGTTTATAAACATATCTCTAACCTCAAGCCACCTCAAAATCGGTCCTTCTACTTAATAAATCCAAAAAGCCCTAACTTTGCTATCTTCACTTTCTCTCCTAAATTTCAGCAGATAGAGGTGTTCTAAGTGCAGTAATTTACTTCTAAATGATGCTTAGGATGTTTACTAAGTGGTAGATGAAGAGTTCTTACCTCTAATCTAATTATGAAAGAATTCCACTTGCCTTCCCTTCCTTTTTCTCTTCTACTCACACATTTCCTTCTCTTCTCAGGGGTGGAAATGTATTGGTAGGAAGGAAATGCTGCACAATGAGGGGTAAAAAGGGATGGCATGGTGGAAAGCCTTAGGGACCATCTTTCAAAAACATGAAATTTGCATTTTAGTCATTCTCATTGAAATCCTACATTCCTTATTTCATTTAAGCCCTTCTTTTTTTTTCTTAGATCCTCAAATTTCTTGCTTCATTTTAAATCCTTGAAGAAAATTTCCAAAATTATCCTCAATGGTAATAATTTCAAAGAAACGGGTATTACAATCCTTCCACCCTTAGAAGAATTTTGTCCTCAAAATTCATACCTATAAATAGTTTCAGATAGCATTACCTCATTTCATCCTCTTTTTCGCACGTCATCTCCTGAGTTGCTACATCCTGCCGAAGTACCCTAACCAAGGGGATTACTTTGTTCCTGAATTGTTTAGTCTTAAAATCTAGGATTTCAATGAGTAAACTCATAAGTTAAATTTTCCTTTAATACTACAGGCTGATTCCCCAATACATAGTGGGATCGAGGACATATTTCTGGAGTTGCGAGACATGAAAGACATCATGCAAGTTCAACAGGTAGGGAGGTAGGGTAATTTGGTAAGCGATTAGACTGACTCTTTTCAGGATTTGGAATGGTCCTAAGACTCTGGGACTTAATTTCCTTGTCTTTATTTGTCTACCAATACCCGTGGTAGGTGACACTCTCAAAAAGACATGGTCTCCCGCATTGAATTCCAAAGGCCTTCTCCTCCTATTGGCACAGTTTTCCTATCTTTTATAGGCAACTCTCATCTTTTCCCTGATCATCTTGATTTGATCAATGGTCTCCTATATAATCTCTAGTCCCAATAGTGTACTCTCCCCTATTTCTACCCAACTCAAGAGTGACTTGCAACTTCTCCCATACAAAGCAGCATATAGTGCCATACCTATAATAGAGTGATAACTATTGTTGGATGTAAACTTTATCAAAGGTAGGTACTTGTCCCAACTCCCCTTCTGCTTTAGCACACAAGCTCTCAACATATATTTCAGAGTTTATATTGTTCTCTTAAACTATCCATCAGTCTGAGGATGGCAAGCGGTGCTAAACTTAAGTTAGGTTCCTAATGCTTTTATTTAGGGACTGCCAAAACCTAGATGTAAACCGAGGGTCTCGATTTGACATTATACTCGATGCTACTCCATGTAACCTCACAATTTCCCTAAGGTATATTTGGGCTCACTTTTCTGGGGAATATCTTATCTAAATAGGCAAGAAATGAGCAGATTTGGTCAATTTATCCACTCACCCATATAGAATCATAACCAGCTAGAGTTCTAGGTAATCCTACCACAAAATCCATAGTTACTTAATCCCACTTCCTTTTCAGTATCTTTATCTGTTCACAAGTAAGACAAGCATTCATATATTTAGTGATGTCCTTTCGCATAGCCAACCACCAAAAGTTTCTTCTCAACTCTTGGTACATCTTAAAAATACTTGGGTGAATAGTATAATGGCTGCGGTGTGCCTCTACTAACAATTTCTCCCTTATCTCTTGATGATTTAGGATCACTATCCTGTTCTTAAGCATGATTACCCCATCTGTGGCTAACCTAAAATCTATTTGGTTTACATAGTTTCTTAGAGATTAGACCTCTTGTTGGGCTCATCTAACTTGTTCCCTCAAATTAGAACTGATCAGGAAGTTACTCATCACTAACCTCTTTGAAAGGGAAATAACGTTAAGAATAAAATCCCTAAAGTCTTGTAGCAATTTCATCTCATCTATCATAAGGCTAGCTACTTGCAGGGAATTCCTACTCAATGCATCTACTACCACATTAGCTTTCCCTGCATGATACTTTAATTCAAAGTTAAAATCCTTCAGATACTCTACCTACCTCTTCTGCCTCATTCAGCTCTTTTTGATCAAATAAGTATCTAAGACTCTTATAATCACTAAAAACCTTAAATTCTACCCCATATAGGTAATGTCTCCAGATTTTCAGGGTAAATACCATGCTAGCTAATTCTAAATCATAGGCGGCATAGTTTTCCTTTAGAAGTTTGAGTTGTTTGGATGTATAAGCAACTACTCTCTTAGCTTGCATTAAGACGCATCCTAAACCTTTCTTTGATGCATCTGCATATATCTTAAATGGCTTTATTAGGTTTGGGATTACTAACACTGAGGCGGTAGTTAGCTTCTCTTTCAATGTTTGGAAACTACGCTCACACCCTTCACTCCACTCAAACTCAACACCCTTTCTATTCAGTCGAGTTAATGACAGGGTTATCTGGGAAAATCCTTGTATGAATTTTTGATAATAACCTTCCAAACCCAGAAAACTTCTTATCCTCGTGTGTAATGCCCTTATCTAGTATTACAAAACTTCAGATGTAAATAGATAAGGTTGGTACATTATTCTTAACCTTAATTATTTATTAATAACTTATGAGCATTCATACCATTGCAATATTATTAAAGTTGATTAGGTTCGGGTTCTTTTACTTAGACCAAAACTTATAAGCATAGCGAAAATAAAATGTAATACATCGGAGATAAATTCATAAAACATTTCATATCCTTTCGTAAGTATTACATTATTTCATCTAACTGAAAACTATCAAGAAACTTTTCATAGGGTTAGAAGACAACATCTCTATTACTCAAACCCTTATGATACAAAACACTCTTAACAAAAGAAACCTCTATTAATGTCATTTCCATCTCTATGAAAATGCTAAACATCTGCATCCGATACATATCAGCACATAAATGAGAAAACTAGTTTCTCAATAGCTTAACAATTCAACATTTAAAATCTTATTGACATGTACCTCTGTGCAAGCACAGAAAAAAATTTCTTCTACATTCAAAATATAGTTTCATTCCCATACACACATTGGCAAGCATTGCATGATTTATTGGTGTTTCAATGTGACAAAGGTGTTCATTCCTATTTCAAATATGACATATTTTTAGGGAAAGCATACATATTAAAAATTGAACTAGATAATGATCATCTATACATTTCATTCTTAAAAATTACCTTGCTTTAAAGTGTGAAGCACCTTCATCCACACTTCAAAAATGTGAACACTTGGCCATTTTTGTAAGAATTGTGAAAACTTGGTACATTGTGGACTCTTGGCCACTTTTATGAAAATGGTGAACACTTGATCACTTATACATACAAATGGAAACCACAATTCATTTTGTTATTTCCTTTCCAATTTCCCTTGAATTTAGCCATTGTAAGACATATTATAAGTCATTTACAATTAGCAGAGTAATTAGGCTACCATGATCAACAACAGAGATTGATTTTGGCCTTCATGAGAAAGGAATAGAATCTAAGGTTTTTCATGTCATATTGTCACATTTTTCCATCCTTTCTACACTTCAAACCTAATGGTACCATGTATTAAAATTATTATGGTACTTTCTCCCACATTCAAATTATGTAACCATACCATTAGCTATTTCTTCTACTTATTTCCTTGGCTGTTTTTACATACTAGATTTAAGGTTACACACCTTTCTCCATTCTTACATCTCAATAATAATGTAGACATTTATTATGTGCAAAAGAGTAAACCCTTTACCATACCTTAATTTACCATATTTTCTCTCTTTTTCTTAGCCAAAACCGAATTGCACCCTTTTCTTACACATTTTTCAACAAGAAATTTCATATCTTACAAGGGCCACTCTCGGGTTTGGTAAGCCAAAAAGAGTAATGCCATTTCCTACATTGCAAAGTCAATTCCTTTTCCACATAGTTTCCACGAGTACATTCTTCCTATTTGTTTTCTTAGTAAAACAAAGAAATGAAAGATAAAGGATGGAACAAAAGTTCAACACGTCTCCTTCATTTCTTCTTTCTTTCTTCATGCATCACATTATATCTCTATAGCCAATTATTATTTCCTTCGTGCAAGTTCCTTGGTAGCTTGAAAAGAAACACAGTAATATAAATCAAGCCTCACTTCTAATTCTCTTTATACTTACATCTCAATTAAGCTAAAGCAAGAAAGAAAGGTGTTCACTCTTAACATATTTAGTCTAAGGGCTACCTCACCTAAGCAATTTCATCACACTTTATAAAAAACTCATCCAATTAATTAAGGAAACAATTGTTTAAAAAAATCAAGAGAATAAGGGTGTTACACTATGACCGTTCTTGGCTGACCCCAATCTAATATCGCCTTAATTTTTTTAGGGTTTATCGAAATCCCTTCCCTATTCACCACATAACCTAAAAATTTCACCTCTTCCAACTAAAACTCATACTTTTTCAACTTAGCATATAGCTGCTTTTCTTCCAACATCTGTAACACCATTCCCAAATGTTGTGCATACTCATTGTGAGTCATGGAATAGACCAAGATATCATTTATAAATAATACTACAAACTAATCCAAGTAGGGTCGAAAGACTTTGTTTATATAATCCATGAAGACAGCGGGAGCATTGGTCAGTCCAAACGGCATCACTAAATACTCATAGTGACCATACTTGGTACTAAATGTTATCTTAGGAATATCTTCATTTCTAACCCTGATTTGGCGGTATCTTGACCTCAAGTTTATCTTGGAGAATACTTTTGCTCCTTGCAATTGGTTAAACAAGTCATCTATTCAAGGTAAAGGGTACTTATTCTTAATGGTCACTTTGTTCATTTGCCAGTAATCTATACACAGCCTCATGCTCCCATCCTTCTTCTTTACAAATAGAACAGGAGCTCTCCAGGGTGACACACTAGGTCTAATGAGCCCTTTCTCCAACATGTCCTCTATTTAGACCTTCAATTCCCTCAGTTCTACTGGAGCCATCCTATATGGTGTCATGGATATTGGGCCCATGCTAGGAATCAAGTTTATAGCAAACTTTATTTCTCTTGGTGGGGGTAACCTACTTATTTCTATGGGAAACACCTCTAGGAAGTCACTAACGACAGGAATTAAGCTTAACCTTTCTTGCAATTCTACCTAGGAAAAGTTAAGGGAGATATCATTTACTTCACACACTCTTTCACTCCTACCTACTAGTAAGGTATCCAAATAGGTAATAATCTTTTCAAAACATTTCAAAAGAACCTGATTCCTAGACAACCAATCCATCCCCAGAATGACATTGATTCCGTTCAAGGGTAAGAACATAAGGTCCATAATAAACAAGGTGTCATCAATGGAAAGAGGATAGTTAAAAAAAATTTATGGAGATATGGTAGACTCTCTTAAATGTATGGAAATATGTAAATCAAATGGCATGGTTTAAAAAGGTAAGTTTATTTTCCCCATGCATGCATTAAATATGAAAGAGTGTGTGGCACCTGAATCAAACAATATTATTAAGGAAAAATTATAAATCTTACCTCTACCCTATATCAATCCAGGCAACTTTTTGACATTGGCTCTATCTATAGTAAAGACTTTCCCTGAAGCTTGTGGTCTTAGCCTACCAAGATTTTGTGGATTCCCATAGGTAAGACAGTATTTTGTAATATTTCCTATGCCTCCACACTTGTAGCATATGACTAATGTTCGATGCCAGCAGGGTTGATTCCTATGCTTGGTCCCACATTTTGGGCAATTAGCAAGTTTTGGACACCGGTTATTACTAGATGACCCTTGCTGTGCTATGAAGTTTCCCCTTCTCGCATTCAAGTTTTTGGCGGGTTGTTTCTACTGATTAGTAGTAAACCTTTGGTTCATATGCTGCTTCTTCTCTAAGCTTTTACTGAGGATATGACATTTTTTCACCAGCATAGAGAAGTCCCTTACCTCTAATGGGGCTATTTGTGTTCTCATCTATAAGCCTAAGTGTAACATCTGCTCCAATTATTATTAAAGAGATGTTTGATAATTGTTAATTTGATGCTTAATGCTTGTGTATATTGCATTAGTGCATATAGTTACATTAGTATAGGGACCAACTTGAAAGGAAAAATATATAGAGACTAAAACTACAAGTGGCCAGGGATTAGAATGTAATTTCTTAACTTTCTCATAAACCCTAGCTATAGTCAAAACCCCCCATACACTTTCACCATACTAGATTTTAGAGAGAGAAGTTGAAGGGGCAGCTAGAGAGAGAAAGGGGCGAGCTAGGGCTTAAGGAGGAATTTTACTGAGTAAGAAGCAGATTTAAGGCTAGGAATCAGTACAATAGCAAGGGAGGGTCATTTCTAACACATCAAACATACACATTTCACAGGAATCAAGGTAGCAATCCATCCTAAACCTCTATCTTTTTTTTTTTTACATGTTTAAAATGAGATTGGGGTTAAACCTACATTCTGTATGCTTTTTCATTTCTATGGGATGTTATGTTGCTGAATGTATGCTCATATATGTGCTTGTAATGGATTAGAAGGGCTGGGTTGTGTTCATCTAGGGATATAGAATAGTTTTCCTTGAATATACCATGTTTGAGCTAATTGATGAGAAATGTTTAATGAAAAGTAAAGTTTGTTGTATGGGAATTAAGCTCATATGTTTAGAATTGGAAATGGAATACATTCTGGACTGGGTATTATCAAAATCATGTTTTCAGAACTACAACAGAGCATAGTAGCCAACTGTTAAGTATAAGATAGTCGACTGCCGTGCTCCTGGAAAACTCAGAAGTGTAGAAAGAGGCTTAGCAACCGACTGCCAAATACTTAGCAATCGACTGTCAGGCCAGTGCACTAAGCGATAATGGCTATCCATACGATCGTCGTGTTCTTAGAAACCCAGAAGTGCAGATATAGGCTTAGCAGCCGACTGCCAAGCTCCTAGCAGCCGACTGTCGGCCCCAGGTCTGCACTGAGCAGTCGACTATCGTGCTTATATTTTTATCCAAAACGCATTTCAGAAAGCCACCAGCCGACTGTTAGCACGCTGGAAACCGACTGCTAGCCTATTGATTGGCACTAGAGGATTACGAAGAGCTATCAGCTGACTGCTAGCCTTCCAAAAGTCGATTGACAGCCTTTTAACTTGAGAAATGAGGTTTTTAATGGCAGTAAAGCTTAGTAATTCTTCATACTAACTTAATTAAGGGCTCACAACATGGGTAGGCAAGGAAACTAGGAGTTTTGGGTGATGATACCCTTGGGATAGTGAAAGAAAGAGAGATCAGAAAACACAAAGAGGGAAAGAGAAAAGTATTCTCAATGTATGCCTTAGGGTAGATAGGCTCATGATCGAGTGACCAATTGTTGGTATGGGACATTCATTGGACATTCCATGGTTGTGCCATAACTTAGGATGGTTAAACATCCACTTGAACTTAGATGATTTCAAAAACACCGTGATGGTTGCGAACTTTAAGTTAGTGTCATCTCTCAAAGGCCATATGAGAAATACATACTTAGAGTTAAGCATAACCATGGTCATGGGTTAATTCACCACATAGTATATGTAGAGAATAGCATACCAAGAGTATGATCCACCTCGAAGGAATGGTGGTGATTCCATAGTATTATGATCTGACCAAAAGTAAAGAGGAAATTATCCGAGTAGAGTTGACGATGATCCTATGAGAGTATACCAACCCCGTTTGGGACGAAAGGGAGAAATCCCGCTGGTTAGGGATGATCTGTCGAAAAGGGGCAGGGACCATTACGGTACTTGGATCTACTAGGGGACGCCTCAGAATGTACAAAAGGTTAAGGCATGGCTAAATAGACATGCACTCATTCATATAGACAATGGTGCGTGGAGTTGTTGCTGGGCAACTCTCCCGATTACTCTTAGGGTGTTTTATATACTGCTTGCATGTTATGGAAATGAAATGATGTTATGTTTACTATCCCACATATGTTTTATAAGAAATGCTTTATGATGAGAATGTTGATGAATACACTTCCCCTGTTTTAAAGTTGATATGTTTTAAATGCACATGCATACATATGAGTACATAACATGATTAAATGCTACACTCATTTCATCCGCATAGTATGTTATATGTTTTATGAAAGAATGTAGAGGTTTTTCGTGCGATCACGGTGGTACAGGTCAATGAATTTTGTAATTGGTTGTATTGCTACTGAGATTCATTTCTCACAATAGTGTTGACATGTACCAGATGTGTAGGTCCCCTTGGGCTAGAGAAAAAAGGTAAGGTATGCAGAAGTGTCCAATATAGGTACACAAACTATTTATTTGGATAGTATAAGTACATGTTAGGATTAAGCTATCCTTCATGATATTTTGAGAAAGGCTAGTGTAGGATTATTTTGTATAGCCTATTCTAATGTATCTATATATGAATTAGGATGGATTGATGAATAGACTATTTAATGGGGCTATGAGTGGCAGGATTGTTACCTCCATGCCTAATAGTTAATTGATTATATTTAATTAAGAATTCATGTCTCTGTATAGTTAATCCAGGTGTATGCTATATGTATTTATTTTGCTGTGATATTGAGAGAACCCGAGAGTAGAGACTAACCCAAATGCACTCAATTAATCAACTTAGTAATTATTTTAAAATTTTCTCAGGTAGAAGTAATAGTAACACCAATACTCTAATAATTATGTTCATATTATAGTCTTTAAAATTCTAAAAAGAATCGTAGGATAGAGGGTGTTACACCAAGCCTACCTCCAGTTGGCTTGACTTCCATGCTTCATCAAGGTGTAATCTCATATAGGTGGAATACCTAGCCAGCTCTTCAAATTTGGCTAAATATTCTTTAAACGACCTGCCCCTTTTCTTGAGCTATAGGAACTCTGTTTCTTTTGCCTGCCTCACACTCTCAGAGAAGTATTTCTCCAGGAAAGTTCCTTTGAAAGATTCCCAAGTGAGTGGAGTACCCCTAGTCTCCAAGAGCTATCTGGCCCCATTCCACTAGTATTTTGCCTTGCCTTTCAACATGTATGCCGCATAAGTGACCCTTTGCTCATTTATGCTATACAATAATTAGAAGATATTCTCCATCTCCTTAAGCCACCCTTCTACCATCATGGGTTCACAAGTGCCCATGAACGCTTGTGGTTTGGCTCTCTGGAACTCCAAATAGCCTTGGTACATCTGATTTTTGTTTCGATTATCCCTATCATTATGATTTTGATAGTTATTCTGGTACTGCCTCATTATATTGGCATTAGTGGTACCTTGTTCTCTCACTTCCTCTGCCATCAACCTCAATGAGTCCATCATGTCTCTCATCCCATCATCCTTCCTGCTACTACTCCCTCGGGACCTCCTGGCAGTGCCTCTTCTGGAGTTTGCCATAGATTACTGATAAAAAAAGAAAAATAGTTAGCTTTTGGTAACAGCATCTAGCTATAGCCTTAACGTCATTCCTAATATCTCAATTATTTAATCATATCCTATATACTCCAGAGTCAGATAAATCCAATTCCCAAAGCTACAAACCTGTTCAAACATAACTCAGTATAACCTGTAAACCAATCCTAGTCCTCAACTAGTAACTAGGCAAGCTCATAATTGAGCTCTAATACCACTCTATAATAACCCCTTTTATCATATCGTATAATTATACACATCAAATTAAACTGAAAGAAGGGTAAAATAACCTCAATAATTTTTCCTCTTTCCATTTAGGAAACTTAAAGAGCCGTTACTGGTTGAGTGTAACCCAAATAGACTCTTACTTTATTCTATTCAAATTCCACTCAACCACCTTCTTGTGCAACATAACTAATACCACAAATCATCCTATTATACACTCTAGAATATATATAATTCTTAAACAGCCATTCAGAGTCAATTAAGATATAATGAATAGTAAAGTGACTACTAATTTTAGGTTTCCATCAGAAATTACATCTCAACCTCAATATTTACATTTCATAAGTCAACCTCACATAAGATTAAACAACTAACTATACAATCACCATTCATATGTACAAGTCATAGCCTACACAAGCCAATTCAAGTTAAAATTGTATAATCCTTCTAGCATACCTTGTAGCTTGACATTTCTTTCATGCCCAGCTAACTTTTAGGCATATCCTGGTCCTGGTCATCTGAACGAACATCTTAATGAGATATAAAATTCGGAGTAGAGTAATTTACAATATAAATAGATTCAAAACATATATAAGTCCAGCTGTGACTTTAGAACAGAAAATACCTCCCCAAAGATCAACTTAAACTCATGCGAATCACCACATGCTTTTAATTCAACAAATATAAGAAATTATGTAAATTTACAAGAGTATAGTATCATTTCATTTATAAATCATTTCTTTTAATAAAGCTTGTAAATTTCTTTTGCACAACAAGTCCTATGTTAATACAAATTCATATATCCTGCATATATCACAATATCATATGATCATCATCTCATTGCATGCCATTTTTATCAAATTCATTTTGGTTTTAGTTGGGTGTGATCCTTAAGACCAATCACTTGAAAATAGTTGGGCGTTATCCGTAACACTAATCACTCGAAACCATCATCCTATTTTGTGAGTGTGATCTATCACACCAATCACCCACTTAAGGATAGGTAAGTACTGTAACATTCGCTCCAATTATTATTAAAGAGATGTTTAATAATTTTTAATTTGATGTTTGATGCTTGTGTATGTTGCATTAATGCATGTAGTTGCATTAGCTTAGGGACTAAATTGAAAGGAAATAAATGAGGGTTTAGTAAGAGGTGGTTAGGGACTCAATTGAAAAGGGAAAAGTAAGTGAGGCCAAGAGTGCAAAATAGCCCAGGGACCAAAGAGCAATTTTTCAAACTTCTTAAAACCCTAGCTGAAGCCCCAAAACTCCCACACACTTCTAAACCTTTAAATTTTAGAGAGAGAAGGAGAAGGGGTGAGTAGAGAGAGAAAGGGACGAGCTAAGGCAAGAAAGGAGAGATTGTGCTGAAAGAAGGGTAGATTAAAGCTGGAAATTAGTTTTGCAGCAAGGGGGGATCATTTCTAACACATTTTACACACACATTTGCAAGAATCAAGGTAGCAATCTGTCCTAAACCCTATTTCTGAAATGTGCAAAACTTTTCTGATAAAATGTGATTTTGAATGTTTTAAGTTGAGTTAGGGTTAAAACATACATTCTGTATGCTTTTCTATATCTATGGGGTGTTATGTTGCTAAATATGTGCTCATATGTGTGCTACAATGGATTGGAAGGGCTGGGTTATGTTCATCTAGATATATAGACTAGATTTCCTTGAATGTACCATGTTTGAGCTAATGAACAAGAAATGTTTAATGAAAAGTAAAGTTTGTTGTATGGGAAGTAAGCTTATATGTTTAGATTTGAAAATAGAATGCATGTTAGACTGGGTTTTTTTTCAAAAGCATGTTTTCTGAACTACAGCGGAGCATGGCAGCCGACTGCTAAGCAGGGGTAATCGACTGCCGTGTTCCTGGAAAACCTAGAAGTGTAGACAGAGGCTTAGCAGCCGACTGCCAGACACTTAGCAGTGGACTGTCGGGCCCGGGTGTGTACTAAGAAGTTGACTGGCCATCCTCGCAATCGAATGTTATGTTCTTGGAGACCCAGAAGTACAGACAGAGGCTTAGCAGCCAACTGCCAGGTTCCTAGTAGTCGACTGTTGGGCCCGGGTTTGCACTGAGCAGTCGACTGGCAGTCTTAGCAGTCGACTGTCGTGCTCATATTTTTACCCAGAATGCATTCCATAAAGCCACTAGTCGGCTGCCAGCTGCTAGCTTACTAATTGGCATAGAGGATTACAGAGAGCCACCAGCTGACTGCTAGCCTTCCAATAGTCGACTGGCAGCCCTCTAACTTGCGAAATAAGGTTTTTAATGGCAATTGAGCTTAGTAATTCTTCATACTAACTTAATTAAGGGCTCACAACATGGGTAGGAAAGGAAACTAGGAGTTTTGGGTGAGGATACCCTTGGGATAGTAAAAGAAAAGAGAGCAAAAAAACACAAAGAGGGAGAGAATTTCTCAGTGTATGCCTTAGGGTAGATAGGCTCATGATCGAGTGACCGATTGTCAGTATGGGACAGCCGTTGGGCATTCTACGGTTATGCCATAAATTGAGATGGTTAAACATCCACTTGAACTTAGATGATTTCAAAAACACCGTGATGGTTGCAAACTTTAAGTTAGTGTCATCTCCCAAAGGCCATATGAGAAACACATACTTAGAGTTAGGCATAACCATGACCATGGGCTAATTCACCCCATAGTATATGTAGAGAATAGCGTACCGGGAGTGTGATCCACCTCGAAGGAATGGTGGTGATTCCATAGTATTATGATCAACCTAAAAGCAGAGAGGAAATGATCCAGGTAAAGTTAACGGTGATCCCATGAGAGTATACCAGCCCCGTTTGGGACGAAAGGGAGCAATCCCGCTGGTCAGGGATGATCTGCCAAAAAGGGGCAGGGACCATTATGGTACTTGGATCCACTGGGGGATGCCTCAGAATGTACAAAAGGTTCATGCATGGCTAAATAGACATTCGCTCATTCATATAGACAGTGGTGTGTGGAGTTGTTGTTGGGCGACTCTCCCGATTACTCTCAGGGTGTTTTATGTACTGCTCGCATGTTATGAAAATGAAATGATGTTATGCTTACTATCCCACATATGTTTTTTAAGAAATTCTTTATGATGAGCATGATGATGAATACACCTCCCATGTTTACCAATTGATATGTTTTAAATGCACATGCACACATATGAGTATATACCATGATTAAATGCTTCACTCATTGCATCCCTATAGTATGTTATACATTTTATGAAAGAATGTAGAGGTTTTCCATGTGAGCACAGTGGTACAAGTTAACGAATTTTGTAACTGGTTGTATTGCTACTGAGATTCATTTCTCACAATAGTGTTAACATGTACCAGATGTGTAGGTCCCCTTAGGATAGAGAAATAAGGTAAGGTATGCATAAGTGTCCAATTTAGGCATACAAACTATTTATTTTGGATAGTATAAGTACATGTTAAGATTGAGCTAGCCTTCATGATATTTTGAGAATGGCTTGTGCAGGATTATTTTGTATAGCCTATTCTAACTTATCTGTATATGAATTAGGTTGGATTGATGATTAGACTATTTAATGGGGTTATGAGTGGCAGGATTATTGCCTTCATACTCAATAGTTAATTGATTATATTTAATTAAGTATGCATGTCTATGTATAGTTAATTCAGGTGTATGCTATATGTATTTATTCCACTGCGATATTGAGAGAACCCGAGAGTAAAGACCAACCCAAATGTATTCGATAAATTAACTTGGTAAAAAGTTTAAAATTTACTCGGGTAGAAGTGATAGTAACACCAACACTCTGATAATTATTTTCATCTTAAAGTTTCTAAAATAACTAAAGGAACCATAGGATAGAGGGTGTTACAAGTACCAACTTCCACGGCATCCCCTAGCATGTGCACATCACTAGTCTCATCCTCTTTCCTGACTATACGAAAAATAGATACACGTAGTTGACTAATACCAAAGGTTATAGGGTATTACACTTAAACCAAAATGTCACCCAGTATAGACCATCCACCCTTTACTCCTTAAGTCTTTCATAGGGTTGTCTTGGTTTAATGAGTAACCCCTAACAAATATAGACCAATTATATAAAAATAGATAAATTTTATAAAGCAGTCTACATCAGGAACATTCAACTTCCATTCCATACTAGCCATTGAATGTCCACCCTAAGTTTTGTCCGTCCCTATAAGTATATAACCCAATAGTCAATCTCATCAAGTAACAACGAGTATTTCTAACACATACAGGCAATATTTCTATACTCATAAGAAAACTTTGCATTTCACAAATCGGTTTCATCATATATTTCCCATTTTGATAAAAAATGTTTACTTACCACAAGTAATTCATAACATTATTTTAAGACAAGGGAGTGTAGATTACTTTACCTTAACTGTTTGCTCCTCTCCTGACCAGGGTCTTCCTCTTTCACTTCTGATTTGTCCTTACAAATCACTTCCTTAGGAAACAACTTAAGTTTATACTAATTCCCTCCAATTATGCATTTATGTGATTAAAGCTTAGCGTCTCACTATGGGTTTTCCTCCTAAATTCCCATTTTTTCCTAGTTTCATGTTACCCATCCCCCAACACATATAAATTCCATGTATGATGACAGTTTGAACCTTATTCCAGTCGAAACTAAGGATTTCCAAGCTCAATTCATGTTTTAGAAGTCATTTCTCATGTCAAAGGGCTGCCAATCGAGTGCTATAGAGCTAACAATTAGTTGGTTACTCTTTGAAGGACTGCTAATAGGCTGTCATAAAGCTGGTAGTCGGCTGGTGGCTCTTTGAAATTTTAGGTTTCGTAAGATAGTAGCCTGTTAGTTGACTATTTTTCGGCTACCAATCAGCTGCCAGGCAGAAATATGAACCTTGACAGTCGACTGATGAGGCTACCGGTCGACTGCTATGCCATTGTATCAGTTTCTGGGTTTGTCAAGAACATGACAGTTGACTGATGAATGCTGGCAGTTGGCTGCCCTATTCTTCAACAGTTTAAAAATATTGATTTTCACAAAATCCCAATCTAGATTCCAGCCATTTCATTTTAAAAATGCTTGATCCTAGATTTTAACCATTTCCATCTAAAACCCAGTAAGTTTCAGGTTTAAACATCTATCATACACCATACCACACATGAAAGTTGGATGAATAGTGAAACCTTGGTCAAAAATCTGATTTAAGCTTAGAAATTACCAAATAGAAGTTAAAGATCATATATTTTCAATTCAGAAACATATCTCTGACCTTAAGCCACCTCAAAATCAATCCTTATACTCTATAAATTTAGAAAATCTGAAAATGCCCTAACTTTGCTATCTTCACTTTCTCTCCCAAATTTTAGCAGATGGAGGGGTTCTAAGTGCAGTAATTTACTTCTAAATGATGCGTAGGATGTTTACTAAGCAGTAGATGATGAGTTCTTACATTTAATCCAACTATGAAAGAATTCCACTGGCTTCCCTTCCTTTTTCTCCTCTGCTCATGCGTTTCCTTCGCTTCTCAAGGGTGGAAATGTATTAGTAGGAAAGAAATGCTGCACAAGGAAGGGTAAAAAGAGATGGCATGGTGGAAAGCCTCAGAGACCATCTTGCAAAAACATGAATTTTACATTTTAGTCCTTTTCATTGAAATCCAAAATTCCTTATTTCATTTAAGTCCCTCTTTTTTTTCTTAGATCCTCAAATTTCTTGCTTCATTTTAAATCCTTGGAGAAATTTTCCAAAGATTATCCTCAATGGTAATAATTTCAAGGAAACAGGTATTACACTTTCCCTTGTGAAGCTTTTCGCCACACCCTCTCCTTTCTCCCTTGTTCGACTTCTCCTTCTCCTTAAGGAAGAAGATGACTTAAATTTAGGGTTTAGGTGAAATTATCAAAATGCCCTTAGTGTAAAATAACTATTTTACCCTTATTACTTCTCTTTTTCTACAATGGCATCCTTTCTCCTTCAAATTGTAATTTCATGTAACTTTCATGGTAAATGACTACCTTACCCTTTCAAATTTTGAATTCCCATTTTGCCTTTCAACTTTTTTAGAAATTACCTTTAGGTCCTTGGGTAAAATTACCATTTTACCCTTTATGCCTAAGATGGCTAATTCACTTTTATTTTCTTCTCTTTTCGACCATAACATCAAAATTTCTCAAATAAAGTTTCATAAAGTCCTATTTATGGAATTAATACTCCATCCCTCTTTTGGTTCAATTACCCTTTTGCCCTAAGAGTAAAAATTAACATTTTTTCCTTCATGACAGCATATTTATTTTACCCTCATTTCATCTCTCTTTCTAAGATAAGAGAGTAAAAGCCTTAAATACCATTTCCTAATGTACTTAGATAAAATTATTGTCTTTTCTTTCATAGTAAAATTAGTATTTTTCCCTTTCTTTAGGAAAATTCCAATTTTACCTCTTTATGGTAAAACTAGTGCTACTTGATGAAAATTTCCATTTTACCCCTTTATTGCATTATTCTTAACACCACATAATACACAAAAATTTACATAAAAAATCATCATTACTAATCATAATAGTATCAAACATATTGGAGGCAAGTGTTACACATGGCAAGGAAGATTAAGAGTTCATGGCTGATGGAGAGAGGGAAAATAAAATGGGTGGGGAACATGGGAGTTAATTCATTTTAAGAAAAATGATTAGGTATCTGACACATGGGTTAGAAAATCTCTATTTTTTTATGGTAAATATTGTCCCTCATTTTTTTTAAAAAGAACTCTACTCATTTATCCTCACATAGGCCTTGGTCATGACTTACATATTATCCCATTGCTCATTTTTATCCTTGTATAAGTCGTGGCCATGACTTATATACTACTTGAAATGAAACCTTACAGAATTAGTGTAGAATCATAAATAAAGAAGAGGAAAGGAAAATAAATCTATAGTACAAGGAAAGCTGAGACAATGTCACATCTCATAGCAAAAGAAAACTCCCTTTTTCATCTAGGTAGCACCTCGACCACCTGCTTTTTATCTTCCAGGTAAATTTTATCCATGTCTGCAACCTAGAATCCTTTATAGTAAGGTTTAATTATGTTCTCATTGACCTTGAACAACTTGTCAGTATTGTTGCTCCTTATCTCAATAGCTCTATGCGAAATGAATTTGTTCACAATGAGTAGGCTAAACCAATGTGACTTGATCTTTCCAGGGAATGGTATAGTAATAACTTCTATCCAGGAGCAAAGTTCTTTCTCACTAAGTTTTGTTCATGGAATTTCTTTGTCTATCGTTTATATTTCCTGGCAATGACATAGGCTTCATTTCCATTTCTTAGAGTTATAGTTTTTTGTGTTTATTGGCCTCATTCAAATCAATGTTGAATTCTTTGACAACCCAAAATGCTCGATGCTTGAGCTCAATAGGGAGGAGACAAGCTTTCCCATAGATTATTCTATATGGTGACATTCCAATGAGTGCCTATTATGTTGTTCTATATGCCCAAAGTGCTTCTTCTAACCTTTGGCTCCATTCTTTTCTAATGTTTTTCACACATTTCTCTAGGATGGATTTAATTTCTCTATTTTATACTTTTATTTGATGATTAGTATGGGATGGTATGCTGTGGATGTTCTTTGGTGAACTACATATTTGGTAATCAAGGACTTAAGCGTTCTGTTGCAAAAGTGAGTTCCCTTATCACTGATCAGCATCCTAGGGGTGCCAAATCTTATAAGGATATTGGACTTGATGAAGCTTACTATGGTTATGAAGTCATCAATTATGGTGGCCTTTGCTTCCACCCATTTAGAAACATATTCCATTGCTAAAACTATGTGCTTATGACCAAATGATGAAGAAAATGTTCCCATGAAGTCAATTCCCCATACATCAAAGATCTCTATTAGAAGTATGGGAGTCAATGGCATTTGATCACACTTTACAAGGCTTCTTGTCTTTTAAAATCTGTCACAAGTTTTTCAGAAAAGGTATGAATCCTTGAATAGTTATTGCCAATAGATTCCTCCTTCTAAAATTTTATGGGTTGTTCTAGAAGGGCCAAAATGACCTTTACATGCCTGAGCACGACAAGATTGGAGCATGAATTTTTTTTCCTCTTAGGGAATACACCTTCTCACAATATGATCTACTTTAAATTTCCAAAGCTAGGGGTCATGCCAAACATAATTTCTGGCTTCCCTTTTTAACTTCTTTTTATCATTCCTGTCAAATTCTTCAAGAAAGTCTCTAGTGGTTAAGTAATTAACCAAGTTAGCATGCCATGGGATTTCTTTATTTGTTGAGAAAATATATTCCCCAAGGAGGTTCTCTTCCAATGGCAGAGGCTTGAGGGTATAACTTATCCTGCTGAGATGATCAGCTACCAAGTTCTCTGATCCCTTCTTGTCCTTTATCTCCAAGTTAAATTCTTGCAACAAAAGCACCCATATTATAAATCTTGGTTTAGCTTTTTTCTTCTTCTAAGCTGCATGATTTCATTATAAAATGAACTTCATCCCCAAATGATAAGATCAAAATTTCTTTAGTGCAAACACCATTGAATAAAGTTCTTTTTCTATAGTAGAGTAATTGACTTGGGCTACATCCAACATTCTTGATGCATAATAAATCACGGTTGGTCTTTCATCAATTCTTTGACCTAACACAATTCCTAATGCATATTTTCTTGCATCACACATGATCTTAAATGGATGATGCAAGTTAGGAAGTTGCATAGCTGGAGTACAAGTGAGTATATCTTTGAGATTGTCAAATATAGCTCTATACTGCTCATTGATTTCAAATTCTTCATCTTTCTAGAGAAGTTTGCATAAGGTTTGAGTAATCTTGGAAATCCTTTATAAATCTCATGTAAAACCCTGTATGACCAAGAAAAGAATGGACTTCTTGTATCGAGACAGGGTAATTTAGTCTTTTAATGACATCAATTTTTGTTTTGTCCACCTCTATTCCTTTCTCTAAAACTACGTGTTTTTAAATTAAGCCTTAATCTACCATAAAATGACATTTTTCATAATCAAAACTAAGTTTTATTCAAGACATCTTTATAGAACCTTAGTCAGATTACTTAGGTAATTATCAAAGGACTCTCCATAGACATTGAAATTATCCATAAAGACTTCAATACTTTCCTCAACATAATTAGAGAAAATGGTTACCATACACCTTTGGAGTATTGCTAGTGCATTGCATATTTTAGTACCTAAACAAACCCTCCACCCATTCTATACACTGGTGGGTACCAATTCTCCTTCTTCATTTGCCACTACTGTGATTCTTGTCTTTTTTGGAACTACTTGCACTAGACTCTCCCACTTACTATCAAATATTAGGTAAATCATTCCAGAATCTAGTAGCTTAAGGATTCCTTTTTCAAAACTTATATAATTTTAGGGTTTAACCTCCTTTGAGCCTATCTTTCTATCCTCTATAAGGATTTTATTCATGCAGATTATTGGGATTATTATTTTGATGTCTGCAATAGTCCATCTGATGGCTTTAAATTGTTTCAATAATTTGACCAACTTCTTTTCTTCTTGATAGGATAATTTGCTTAAAATGATGACAAGTAAGGTCACCTTATCTCTAAGGTAGGCATACTTCAAATGGTCTGGGAGTGGTTTTGGCTTTAATTTTAATACCTAGAAAATGGAGGGAAACATTTTAAAATGGAAAGAAGATTTAAATTTAGAAATAAAGTTAAACTCAATTTTTTCTTTGGAATTTTCAAGTTCCTCCACTATCTTTGTTAACTCAAAATCCTTTCTAAGCTTAGCTTCAACTTGCTTAAGGTTAACCACAGTTATATTTTTACTTAAGATTATGTACAGCTTGTCCAAATGTTGAACTTCTAACAAATCTTGGATAGATGACTCTATGGTCTCCATCCTGCACACTGAATGATTCTTTTCTAGGCATTTCATGGCATTATACATGTTGAACCTAATGGCTTTCCCATTAAACTCCATTGTTAGTGCTCCTTTATGAACATCTATTTTAGTATTTTTTATGCAGAGAAATGGTCTCCAGAGTAATATACCCAATTGTTTATCTATATTGTCATTTTCTATACTGATTATGTAGAATTCTATTACAAACACCAAATAATTTACTTGAACAAGAACATCTTCTAGCACTCCTTTCAGATACATAATAGACTTGTTTATAAGTTAAATGAAAACTCTTGTCTTTTTCAACTCACCGCATTTAAGGGTTGTGTATACTAACAATGACATCACATTAATTGAAGCTCTCAAATCATACATAGCTTTTCTGATTTCAACATTTCCTATTTTGTAGGAAATAGCAAACATTCCCTAGTCCTTAATATTCTCAAGAAGCTTCTTTTGAAGGACAGTAGAGATGTTTTTCCCCATGTTGACCTTTTCATTTCCCAACCGCCTGTTTTGTTAGTACATAGTTCCTTAAGGAACTTAGCATATCTCGACACTTGCTTAATGGCATCTAAGAGAGGTATATTCACATTCACTTTTCGAAAAGTCTCCATTATCTCATTTTCTTCCATTTCCTTTTTAGATATGAATAGCCTCTTTAGGAAAAGGGCTTAATGACATAGGCTGGTGGGAATTCAAGCTTCATTTCTTCTGTTTCCTTTTCTAGTATCTTAATTTCCTCTTCTATTTCTTAGGGCAATTTTTCTTTGTTTCCTTGATCATTCTTCTCTGGTGATCTTGCCAACTCTTTACCACTTCTCAGAGTGATAACATTGACATTTTTCCTTAGATTCACTTTTGGCTATGAAGGTAATTTTCCTTTTATCTGAGTTTTCATTTTACCCATTTGACTGGCTAGTTGACTCACTTAGGCATTCAGTGCATGGATGTTAGCACTTGATTAGCTTTGATATTATTGAGTGGATTAAGCCAGTGAAGCTACTTGAGTGGTCAATTGTTTAATCAAATCTTCACAGCATGGGTTTTGCTTAGAGGATGAAGCTTGGTGTTGATTCTGTTTGTAATAACTCCAATTAATAATTAAGTGACTAGGAAAAATTTTAATGGAAACCTTGAGATGTTGTTGAGAAGTGATTAAGTGAATTATTTTGAGCTTATAGCTCAAATTTGAAAATTTTTAGAAATAAAATTTCCCCTGATAAGAGAATTTTTATTTACTTTGAGATACTTAGCAGATATTTTTAACAGGTTTAGGATATTCTAAAAATTTTCAAATCCATTCCATATTGTCCCATATTCTTGCCTAAATCAAAAAATGCATGCAAAATTTATTTGGAGTAAATTGGTAAAAGAACAAAATGCCCTTGGATGCCCTTGCGCGACCTCCCTTTCTCCCTTACCATTGCATACATCATTATTTTGTCGAAAACACCACGTTGCACCATCGCCAAACTATGCACCTACTCCATTCATCAACGTCGAGCATCCATTACTGTCTCTTGCCGTCAACGGCCACTAAAGTGATCAAAATGAATGTTATTTTCCCTCTCCATTTGCATGTTTTGATCTCCAACTTCATGTCATTTGGCTGCCTATGAGCTGCTGTGCTAGGTCCTCAATCAACTGCCAATGCTTCCTAAAACCACAGGTACTATTTCTGCCGCTATCCCCACCATTAGTCGGCGGAGAAGAAACATGGACTAAATTGTAATTTTCCAAAACTTTAGGTATAAACTGATATTCTCCAAATTTAATGCTTTTCTGTAAATTTTAGTCCCTATGAGACTCTTATGATTAGATTGAAGTGGAAAATTGAAGAAAAAGACTGTAAAATCATTAATTGAAAAATAGGGACTAAACTACAAATTTTGTAAATTCTAGGTAATGAACTAAAATTCCATAAAGTTTGGTATTTTCTGTGATATTGAGTTACATGGAGGCTCTCATATGAATTTAGGAGATTTTTGTGATCTTAAGAGCTACTTTTAAGATTAAGAAAGTTTTAGGGACTAAACTAAAAGGATTATATATTCTGTGTATGTAGTGTAAACCTGTAAATTTTGGAATTTTGTGTTGGATCAAGTTTTTTTAGCCTCCAAGAAGTATCATAGAATAAATTAGAGAATTCTATAGCCAAATACTAAATTTGGGATAAATTAGGGACTAAACTGAAAACTTATTTTCTTAGGTAAAACTGAAAATAAGTTAAGTTCTAAATTTTGATGCAATAAGTGGCTGTAATGAAAGAATTAAAGCATATAAGAAGGGATTGAGTGAAATTAAGAGGAGAATTGAAATTTAGAATAAATGGGAATTTAATTTCAGTAAAATTATGCTTTGAAAGAAATAAGTATTCAAGCTGAAATTATTCTCATTAATTGATAAAAGTGGCTTGTGAAATCAAGCCAAGAGAAAAGAAGAAAGAAATCCTAATTCAAGAAAGGAAATTGTGATTAAGGTAGAGTAATCTACACTTCCCTATTTTGAAATAATGTTGTGAATTGTTTGATATGAAATGAAATTGTTTTATGGAATGGGAATTAATTGATGAAATTATCTGTGAAATAGAAAGTTTTTATATGAGTATAGAGAGATTATGCAACACCCTAACCTTACAGCTTTTCTTGAAAATATTTCATTTAATAACCATTTAACTATAAGGTTAATGTGTTCCTTCTTCTTAATCCTTTATTATTTTCTAAGTAAAATTTTTTCATTTTCCATTTAGTCATGTATTAGGTTTGGGACTAACTATTCGATATTACATTTAGACATTTACACAGCAGAAGATTAAATAAATTAATACATCCATTAAATAACAACATAGTAGAAAATAAAACATCATTCATATACTTTCCATTCCATTAACATGTACAATAATTTACAACGCCATATAATATATATATTTCAAGATATGCAAAGTTTATACTATTTTCTAGGGTAAAAAGGCAACAAATCTGCCACTTAAACCCTTTTACCAAAATTCCTACTAATGGATAAATTTTACATATCTTGATATATATGCCTATCTTCTTGTATATACATCCAAAAATATTTATCCTAATCCCATTCCCAAAAACATATAAAGGAATTAGGATAATGGGTTATTTCTACCTATTTACATTATTTTCCAAAAAGATGTCTTCTCTACCCCCTCTACATCGGAGGCACTTCCATAATCATTTCTACATACACTGCTTGAATTAGCATAAACGAGCCTAGAAAAGGGATGTCCACGTACG
The DNA here is from genome assembly GCA_031216115.1 of Senna siamea. Taxonomy (NCBI): domain Eukaryota; kingdom Viridiplantae; phylum Streptophyta; class Magnoliopsida; order Fabales; family Fabaceae; genus Senna; species Senna siamea. The sequence goes on along the minus strand of CM062355.1, from coordinate 9,943,462 downwards.
CTACATTAACTTTTAGCCAAACCATATATCTCAGCATTTGATACATGCCAAATATAGACATGAGAAATAATTTCTCAATACCTATACAACTCTATTTTTAAATTAATCTGACATGTACCGCCGTAGTGATATAGAAAATGGTTCTACATTCTTTATTAAAATTTCAGCCTTCATTCAATGGGATTAAATAAATAATTTTTGTTAATTCGTATGGCATACATATATGAATATACTATGTAACAGTGTATTATGACAATTTACCTTATACATTTTCCAGTATCATGATCATAGGAAAAACATTTATGAACATCAATACATATAGGGAAACCATTTATCATTCATAGGAAAACAATTAAAATTTATAAGGAAAACAACATTCAATTCTTGGCTAAAAGCCATCTCTATGAAAGAGAAACTTAAGAGTATCAAGAGAGTCACCCAGTGAACTACTCCACGTACTACTACTTACATGAATGAGATAATTTTATTCTCTATGTGACAATTCTGTCACTAGTACTATCTGAGTCATCCCTCAATGGATCCAGTACCCCTCTGTATATCTATTACCTGAAGGCAAACTCTTAAAATTAAGCTCATGGGATCATTGCTACTGTGTAGATCATTTCCTCTTAGCTTTCAGGGCGAATCATGTTGCTATGGAATTGCTACCCCTTACTAATGGATCCTATTCTCAGTACGCTATCTCATATATATAATCTAGGATGACTTAGCCTGTACCCATGATTATGCCAAATTCTATGTAAATGTCTACTTTTTATTAGCTATCTATGATACACTAACTTAGAATTTGCAACCATCACGATATTTTTCTAAAATCTTTATTCCGAGTGGATTTTTAACCATCCCTATTTATGACACAACCGTGGAATGCCCAACGACCATCCCATACCAACAATTGGTCACTCGGTTACAAGCTTGTCTATCCTATAATATATATTTGAAATACTTCCTCTAATTCTTCTTTCTTACATTTCTATTTTTTCCTTCCTTTTTATGTTTTCCTTTCTTTGTCTATGTTTCCCTTTCTTTGTCTATGTTTCTCTTTCCATTCTATTCCTTTGTCTTATCATGATACTTTCCTTTCATAAATTGTGACCCTTATCTATAAATAGCAATTTCGTGGCTAAATTGCATAAAAATAGGAAATAATGCCCTCGGCCAAAAGAGGAAATCAATGGGAAAGTGATGATTTCTTGCTTTAAATTCCTAATTTTCAACTCTTACCATTAGATAAACATAATTACATAATTTTCCTTCCATTTCTATGCAATTCTCCAAGTTATGTTTCATCTCACATTAAGGGTCCTATGGTGAATTTTTAATGTTTTCTTATACCATTTCCATTTCATTAAATTTCTACTTAATTATGCATACATATAAGTGTTTTTTCTTTCATAACAACTTCTATGAATGCATAATCACATCTCCCCCTTCTTGATTGTACATTTTAAGATTTTCATGATTAGGAGGATTTATACACTAATCAATTCATGTTCACATCTTTTCCTTTTTCTTCCATACCTTGACCAAAACCATGCTAATTATTTATAAAAATTTTCCATGAGACTTTCCTACATTCTCTCGGCCAAGGCACCCAAAAGTGAGAAAATGGGATGATTTTAACTATACATTTATTTTCCCTTTTTCCTTAGCTCATAACCAAAATGCCAATAAACACTTTAAATCAATTTTAACAAAATTTCGTTTCCAAGTAACCTTGGTGCTTTTGGTCAAAGGGGGGACAAAGGGAAGACCATGTAATTTCCTCAACTATAAATGCTTCTCCCCTTCTTTAGCCATGACTAAAACAATAGAATGTTAACTAAGCAAAATTTCAGCCACATCTCCCTTCTTACAATGGAGCACATTCACGGTCAAAAAGGGGAGAAAAGGGAATTCCACTAGTTTTCATGTAAACATCTCATTCATTCCATTTTCATCATCAATTAGGCATAAAACATCATTTTCCATCCAAATTATGACAACCTAAGCATCATACAATCATCATTCAAGGATTGGGGCTTTTCACGAAAATGGAGATAAAATTGTAAACTAGTCTTAAACACTTTAACAATTTCAATCAACGCTCAAATATACAACCATACAACATTCTAAACAAATCCCAATAAAGTTTTAAGCATTTCATAAATGTAGGGAGGTTTTTGGTACTGTTCATGGCAGCCATGGAAGAGTTCTAAAAGCTTAAAAACTACCATGAAACATGAAATAAGTGATGGGAGGATGTAGAGCTACCTTGGTTTGGCAATGGAAATGGACTTATCTTGAGTTTTCCTTCTCTTTTCCCTTTTCTTCTTCTCCTTTTCTCTACTTGGTTGAATGCTACTCTTCTCCTCTCACTCTCACATCATTCTCCCTTAGCCAAATAGAGAAGAAGACGTGAGATTTAAATTTGGGTGGCAAAAGACCATTTTGGCCTTAATGGAAAAAGACCACTTTAACCTTCACTTTTTCCACATTTTCCTTCATTTTGCTTCATAATTTTGGAAAAAGGTACAATATAAATTCCATAAGAATTTTCATGATAAAATGATAATTTTATCCCTAAGGTGTAAACTTACAATTTTACCCTTAGAGTAAAATTACCATTTTTCCCTTTATTGGCTTCCATAATTTTCAAAAATTTAAGGGATTATCCTTAAGGAAATTTTGTCATAATTTTTTCTAATTAAAATGACAATTTTACCCTTATGGTAAAATCACTATTTTACCCTTAGGTGAAATTACCATTTTCCCTTGGGTAAAAATTATCCGTTTTGCCCTCAGATATTTTTCTAAAGTCATGATGATGACTTTCTAATATTTGTCAAGCAAAATCATTACATTTCAGATATTTTCTCAGCATCATAATGACGTATCAAAAATGCGTGAGATATTTTAGCGGCGTAATGATTCCGTTTTTGTCTTTTAGTGAAACCTTTCTTCTTTTCACTTTAATCCCTGACTTTTTCTTTCCATTTGGTCCCTTTTCTCATTTTCAAAAATTTAGGCCAATTTAATCACAATCACTTGGGCATAATACTGCTAAATTTATGAATTTAAAGTATAGCTAAAAATAGGAAAAATGTGGATATTACAAATTACCTGTATATGCTTGAAAGATATGAAATGAATTCTATTGCTGCTTGTTTTGATTTGGCTATTGGGTTGTATGCTTATAGTGCAGACAAAATTTGGGGTCGATGTTTGATAGCTAGTATGGGACGATCATTAAGTGTTCCTTATGTAGACATTTTTTTTTATAAAATGTAACTATTTTTCATGATAATGTTTTGTATTTGTTAGATTTTACTCTTTAAACCAATACAACCCTATGAAAGACTTTGAGGAGTAAATAGGGGATAGTATATATGGGGAAAAGGATTAGTTTAAGTGTAAAATTCTATAACCCTAAGTGTTAGTCACCTATTTGTATACATTACTATATAGTTGTGGATAAAGAGACTAATTGATACTGTGCACATACGGCGGATGCCCTGTAAGATAGATTCTCAGCCATATGGATAACGATCCTATAACAATCACCGGAATAACGATTCCCATAATAACGATCCTTGTGATAATGAAATGAGATTGGAAAACAGCATACAATGAAATGAGGATTTTAAATTGTTATGAATGTATGCATATTTTTTTTAAGAAAATATGCAATTTTATGTGATTTTTGCAATAACATGAGAATTTTTATGCAAATGAGATTGAAAACATGAATACAGGTATTGTGAAAGAATGATTTTAGCAAAAATGATTCTCTTATACTCATATGAATTTAATGAAATTATATGAGTGATGAAAAATTTTGAAATTCCCATATACTTTGATGATATTTTGATATGAAATTGCAATTCACTTATGTATGGATATTGCAACAGGGGAGAGGCTTTCTGTACCATAAAGGGTACAATTGAACTTTTAACTATTTTCTAAAAAGTAAAATTGTAAATTACTCTACTGGGATTTTCTATCTCATTAAGTTAAATGTTCAGATGATCAAGCCTAGGGTATGCCTAGGGTATGCCTAGGAACTAGCTAGGACTAGAATATATTGTGTTGTAGGATGTTGGAAGAGATTTTGTACAGATTAGGCAACTTGGAAAATTGGTAAATGGGAGTTCACAGATAGTATTTTGAATGGCATGAAGGTCGTGAATTGTATGTATGATTGAATAGATATGTGATTGTAAATATATGGTTATTTGATTGATGTTTTGGGCTATTGTAAAATTGAGGAAAGGTCTTATTTTTTGGGGAAACTCTACCTAAATTTTAGTAGGGCCATTAATGATAATTGAGAATTTAAATATTTAGGGATATTTACGTTTACATATATTAAGCTATTGACAAGTTTACTATAGTTATATCATTGTGGTCTATATCTCAAATGTTCATGAATGGATGGTTTGAAATCTTTTGTGTATTCCAGAATATGAAATTGTATGAATTGAGATATTAAGTATGCTATACATAAGAGGTAGTTAAGTGGAATTTGAATGGACTAATAGAAGGGTTTATTTGGGTTACACTCTACTAGTAATGGCCCAACTGGTACCAAAGAGGACAAAGGAAAAAATTTTAAGGGAATTTCACGCTTCTTAATTACTCTGATAATGTAAGTATATAAGAGGGGTCATTACACTTTTGAGTAGATCTTTGCTGAAAGTTGTTGAACCCTTACTGTTGGTTCTAGACATGGGAAGTTATTGAACCCTTGTTATTATTTTTGATTCCTAAGGGCATAACTCAAATTTTTATGTTCTCTCCAATCCAAATTGTAAGTGTTGGAATATAGATAAAATTTTCTTTTCTGTGGTTAGAATCCTCCTACAACATTGACTTCCACTTAAACATCATTTCATAAGGTAGGACACATATCATTCGTGTGTCCTTTCATTCCTTATACTCCATAAGGTGTCCTTTCACTACTAGCAGTGATGTGCTACCATAGAGCTATATGTAGCCACACCTTAAGGTAGTGCACCTGTCAGTGTAGCCTAGCGTAATGGTAAGTATTAAGGTAGTATTCCTCAGGAACGAGAAAGCCAAAAGTTACTACTTAATCGTTGTTATCTAGCTTAGGAAGAATAATGATGGATTTTTAATTAACTAAATCTAATTATCATTATCTTGACCTTAGAGGGAAAGTAAGGCAAGTGTTAAGATGGCTAATAATCAAGCTACCAAAAAAGCAAACCCATTAGGGTCTTAGACTAGATGATATGTAAACAAAAGATAATGAGTTATGAAATTGATTATGCTACCTGTGTAAAATAAATCTAAATTTTTGGTTGGTTTTAATGGATTTCTAAAACCTATACCTTCCATTGCCTCTTCGTGTCCAATAGTCAAGTTTAGATCAACATTAGTGCTTATTAGGCGTTCCTCTTAGTCTAGCAGTTGTCAACCTCTTGGTCCGAGCGAAGATCAATTATTCTCTTTAGTTAGTTTTTTGATTCCAAACATCATCGGTTAGAGTATTTGAGAGGAATCTTGATCATTTCTCTATGATGTCTCATAACGAAAACTTAATTAACTTTAACTAGAGGAAGATCACACAATTCAATTCTTAACTTAATCATATTCAAATCAAAATATCAACATAGTCTAAGAACCCCAATTGGGTTCTACCAATCTAGCTACTCATGTTCATGAATAAAACAACAAGAAGTATAACAAGGGAAGAAGAATAGAATGGAAACAAAAACATCCTCATCTTTCGAGTTTTGAATGACTAGGTTGGATTCTAAACTCCTTTCTTGATTATGCTTCTAGTTACCTCTTGATGCTTCTCAATCTTGTGCTTCAATTCTTGATTGAGTCTTCATGGCTTGTGACCTTTATGGAGAGGCAAGGGGATTGATGTATTATGCTATAAAGATTAACAAGGATTGTCACACTCCAAGCCATTCCAAGTGCTCTCAATTTCCCTCTCCTTAGACACCTTCAAGTGATGCCTTTCTCTCCTTGCGCCTTCTCCAATTTATAGGCAAAGGAGGCACCTCTCTAGGCTTTCACATGACTGTGTGGTAGCTTATAAAGAGGCATGGTTGTGTGGTAGCCCATGTTGAGAGCATGGCCATGTTATAGGCCATGTTCCAGAAGAAATCCGTCCATAGTGTGATTTTGGTTGTTTCTTGATTGGAGATTATTGCTCTAGCCATGTAGGGAGGTGCATAGAATGTCTTTGGCATGTGGAGAGGTGTGTTCTAGAAGTTTTAAGGCATCATGGGCATGTGGTAGGGTGTGTTCTAGAAGACTTCATGTGTGCCCATGCTAAAAGGTGCATTATGAGGTGCTTTGAGCCTTTAGACACTTGGTTTTGGTCTATTTCTCTTCAAAACTTCTTTGTACCTAGGAAAAGCTTGGATAACATATGAAAAAAAGTGGAAACATGGGTAATTATACATAAAACACATAAAATATACCCCTAGAGTAAGTGGAATTTAGCAATTAAATATGTATAATTATGTGCTTAACATAATACCCCATACTTAAGCTTTTGCTTGTCCTCAAGCAAACTTTCATTTAATTCATAAGAAATAATAATAGCTTTTCATAGTTAATATATACTCCACAGTATTATGTAACTCAATGCTACATGAATCTTAACCATAATTCTTAGCGTTGCAAGCCTTTCACAAATAACAAACATAGTTAGATTGAATGCATTTCCTCAACAAGAAATTCATTGTTTGATTAGGAACCACTGCCTCACAGAGATCACTCAATGTCACTTAAAAATGTATATAGGTGAAGTGAAATCTCTCAAGCAATTTCATAGTACCATGCCTTCCATGTGCTTGCTTATAAATCCTATCTCCACTACTTGCGAAAATTTGAATATCATGATTAAAAGGTCTTGACAGGGTTGTGATGGGGCTTGAGGTAGAGGTAGGTGAAGAATTTTAGGAGAAAAGGGTATAGATATATTGAAAATGCATGTGGTCCTAAGGAGATTCCAAGGATTAAATGCGGTAGACACAGTTTTCACTAAGCTTTTTGTCTCAGAGAATACCCTTTCCCAAGATAGTACGGAGATTGCTTTGATAATTATATTTTTTTTTCTACTTGCTTTCTTTTTCCTTTCCTTTTCTTCTTTTCTTTCTTTCCTTTTTCTCTTCTTCATATATTATTTTTTTCTTTTTGCTTTTTGTAGTTTGTAGTCTTTCTAATATTCAGTCTTGGATTAAAGGGGTATCTCAAAATAAAGGGAAGACTTAGTGAATCCTTATCTATTGAGATACTACATTTTAATCTAGATATGAAGACTAGACCACAAAAATTTCAACATATAGGGTGGCAAAGAAAGGTATTGTAAAGAAAAAAAGGTAGAATATGGTGTGTAGAGGTGTATATATGGAAGAAAATGCCAAGGCTCGATAATGGTCAACTAAGGGAAACACATAGCTTAGGCTTTTTGGTCAATAATGTTGTAACCTAAGTTGCCTAAATCATATCCAATATTCAAGAATTCATGTAATTTTGACAAGTATTACAAAGCAAGTTCTAGAAGTATAGTAAAATGAAGTGCACCCTCAGCAAGAAAAATGTAGAGCATGTTTGTAATGAATGCTCTCTTGGCTCAAGTCCTCACATTTATAGGGTGTGGTTTTATAGGTTCCTAAAATTTCAATAAAATTGCTAGTCAAGTAATGCATGCATGTCTTCCTATCCATATTATCAGCTAAAAATGCATGCAATGTAGAACATGGTGTAAGATGTAGGAGCATCTAAGTGCCATAAAATAGTTTTTCAATTTGAGCTATGAAATGCATTTATTGTTTAATATGTATTGAAAACAAGAGTTTAACTTTTGACTTGCAAGATTGTAAGTGTGTTTTTTATATTCATGTTATGACTTAACTATAAAGTAATGCTGAAGAAAATGACAATTAATAATATGATATACTTTGGAATGCACATATTAGATAGCACTTTATTGTGATAAACTTATTTGAAATGTGATATGTGATTATCAAAGTAAGAAAAAAGACGAAAAATAAAAAGTAAAACTAAAAAGAACAACTACGAGGAGTTACCCCACACTTAAGACAAACACTGTCCTCAGAGTTGCAAAAATGGGGAAAACTCCTAGACACCTATAATAAGGGTATAGGGAAATGTTACTGATTACTGCCATGCTGGATATATGGGCAGTGTGCATCCTACCGAAGTCAAATCATGGATATACTCATGTAGAACTCTAACCTTCCTTTCCACTCAAGTGATATAGGGACTAAAGCATATGGCACTTTACCTGAAATCTCTTATGAAAGTGAAAATCTGGGTTGCTAAAACATACCTAAGATCTACCTTCCTATGTTAATGCATCGCCCAGAGGATGAACAGGTCTGTTGGAGTGACTCATTAAAGTTTTATGCCTAGCCTGTAAGAGTGTGAGATAATATGAAATGAAAATAACTTGGATTATTGGGTACGTTCCTTGCTTTAGCACTGCTAGGTGTGTACTGGCTAGGTCTGGTGGTGATCTGATTCTACATAGTGTGGAAAGTGACTGTCGGAGTGTAAAGACATCCTATGTATGTGCCTTCATTCAATTTTTTCATAGTCTATAAACCTAGGTGACACCCGAAGTAGGGTATATACATGTAAAAGTCCATGCCTCTTAATCGAAATGTGATGGTGTCTGGCTCATTCCATTCATTGATATGCTCCTTCAGGGAGAAGGTACTACAGAATTCCAATGTCAGTTTCCTGTATGTAAGTTCTCTAATGCTGAAGAACCTTGCATATGGTGGCATGTCCAAGAGAATGGTTTGTTCTGTAGTCAATCTAGCAGAAATGATGCAACATCTAGCTCCTATGAGTTTGAAGCAGAAAGCTTGGTATTTCTCCTCTTGCTCATCTTCATAAAATGTCAAAAGTGGGTGGTGATTCCAAAGGTCAGCTTTGGAGGTCCCCCTTCTTCTTGAAGTGACACTACAGGATGAAGAACTTGACATGGTTCGATGAGTGGTTCCTCCTCTTCTGGATGTGACACTGGAGAATGAAGAGCTCGACATGATCCTGAATTGACACAAGTTAGTTATAAAGACATTAAGAATCTAGGGTAAATATTTATGCAATATCTATCCTATTGATTTATTGAGCTTTCTTGATTAAATTGAAGAAGAAAGATTTTATTACTAGAATCTTGATGTATGCATAAAAAGAAATCAGGACTTTTTGTATGATTTTTGCATGATGACAATTTATTTTATAAAAGAGTGAAGAGAAGAATTCAAGAATATGATTCTTTTTTTTTTCCAAGAATGGATTTTTTTTATCAAGATTTCATCTAAAGAATGGTTCTTTGAAGTTCTTTATGGATACAAGCACAATGCATAGCCATGTATAGCAAGAAAGATTCTATCAAGAAACCATATAAACCATAGAAAGAAATAAGATTTTATGGTTTCTAGTTTATGTGCTGGCTAAAAGAAATCATAAAGAGATTTGCTTGCATTTCAAGTGATCCTTTCGGATAACATATTGTTCATGACAAAATTTTCACTTTTATGTTCAAGAAAGGATGAATCTTGAAGGCTAAAATGATAAGGCAATGCATAAGAGATATCAAAGAAGCATGAATCTTGGCAAAGAAATTATTTAGAGAATGAATCTTGAAAATAATGCATCATGAAATTAATAAAAATTAATCATGAAAGACTTATGAATCTTGGAACTATATGAATGAAGAATGAAAAAGAATCATGCATGGTATATGATTCTTGAAAACAAAATATGTAAAGAATTAAAATAAAAATGATTTTTCTTGAATAGCCATGAAAAGAGAAAAGAGAATTAAGGAAGAAACATACTTACTTAGAGGGAAGACTAGGCATGAGAGAGAGAGCTAGGGAGACTGAGAATGCAAGGAAGAAAATGAGAGAATTGCTTACCAATTGCACGGCTTTTCCTCCTTATATATGCATGGCTTCTCCTTCTTTTAGTGGGATATGGAATTCACGCACCAAGGAAAGGGTAGGCTAGCATTTTTGCATTTTAATTTTAGGATAAGCCATTTATTTTAAAACAAACACTAAGGATTTAATCTTCAAGCTGATTTTTTAAATTATCTCTAGGATAATCCTTAAAAGATCTTTAAGAAAATCTCATCCTTTAATATTTTAAAAAATTTTGAATTTTAGTTTAGTGGCCTTTTAATCAAATTTTGAGAATTTAAAAATAAGGCTCATTGACATCCAAATGGTTTATCATGAAAGCTAGCCCCTCTTTTTCTCTAGACTTCTTGGCTATATTATTTTTTTCTCATCCAAGTAAGTTGGAAGAAATTTTTATTAACTAATAATGTAACACCCCATAATTTTAATTAGTCTAAATTAATGTCCTCTAATTAAATGGATGGAATTAATTGTGTCATTTAATGATTAGTATGAATTACTTGCGTCAAAATTTAATTAAATGAATTGGCTTAAGGAGGGGCAAATTTTTTTTCTTGCAAAATTAATGGGCCAAATGGTTATATTAAAAGGTAAATTTGCATGAAAATTTTGTGCTTAATTTAATTTTTTTTTTCCTTTTGGGTTACCTAACCTAAGTACCAAGAGAGAAGCAATATAGAATGCAACAATTTAAATATATGCATGTGAGTGCCTTGCATGCCATCCAAGTCTTGCATGCAAGGAAGGGTCTCACATGAATTAGGAAGGAAAGGAAATACATATGGGTGTGTGAGCACATGTAAGAGGGAAAGGCAAGATAAGATGCTATAATTAAAATATATGCATGAGTGTGGGTGCATGTGCAAATGGGGGAAAGATAAGCATGCATATTTCACATGAATTGAGGAAGGAAGGAAGGAAGGAGAGCACATGTGAATTAAGGTTGGGAAGAATAGACAAAAAGTGCAGCAGTTTTCTCCCCATTATGATCGAATGGGCTAGGGAGAGGTGCAAAATTTTTTACGTAACATAGGAATTAGGTTGCTTGTGGAAGTAGGTAATCTAAACTTGCAAGAATATATATATATATATATATATATATAAAGAGTGCAGTTTTTTTTACGAATGGAATGCACCTAACTTGTAAGAGAAGGAAAATCAATTGCAAGCAACCAAAAGGGATATAATTAAATGGAAAAAGTGCAGCAAACTTCTTTGTATAGGACGTACGCTTGGGCATGTGAGATCATAGGGAGAAAAGAGAAGGGCAGCATCCTTCTCCATGTGTGGCCGAGTATGTAATGGAAATAAGAAAAAAAAGAGAAAGAGAAAGGGGAGAGGCTAAGACGACATGAAAGGCAAGAAAAGGAGTGACTTGCAAGAAGAAATTAAATGGTACTTGAAAATACCTATGTGGCATAAGAAATGTTAAGATAATAATAAAACAAAAAGACAAAGAAGAGAGATGTGTATGCTGCATTATAGCATCTGTGGGAATGGAAATAGAATTGAATTGGTAACCTACACACACACCCATACGCCACCTAAGACAAGAAAGAAAAAGGGGGGCAATTAAGAGGTTTCAATAGACACACATGCAAGAAACACACGTAAAGAGAGGAAGAGAAAAGGAGAAAAGGAAAGTGAGCAGCCACAATTGAAAGAAACTCCATCCATTCAGTCAAGGCAAGAAGTGAAGGATTTAGACAAAGAAAAAGAAACAAGAAGCCAAAAAGAAGTCAAAGCAATGGAAGCAAGGTAGGTTAACAATTCCAACAAACTCATGTTCCATGTTTTAGTAACTACCATGTCTTTCATAAGCCTTCCATGGAGCATGATGTTATTGCCCTACATTCTTGATAAAATGCATGCTTTATTGGCTAAGCTTGTATGTTAAGTTGATGTGATGAAATGAGGATTGTATGGGGATATATAATTAATAACATGCTTATAATGAACTAGGCTTGAGTATGAGGTAAAGGGAGGAATGAAAAGAATTTCCCTTAAGCCAAAAATTCTTCTTAAACTTGGTAGACTTCCATGAGAATTAATATTATTGCTATCATTTAAGAAAGGAAAATTTATTTTTAAGGATAATGGAATTTCATTAGAAATATATGTAAAGATGTGGTATTTAAGAAAGAAGAAATTATTATGGAAATTATTAGAATTTTTAGAAAGAAAATGTACATTGGAATTAATTTCCAAGAAAAAGGAAATTATTATTGAAGTTATTAGAATTTTTAGAAGGAAAATGTACATTGGAATTAATTTCCAAGAAAAAGAAATTATTATTGAAATTATTAGAATTTTTAGAAAGAAAATGTACATTGGAATTAATTTCCAAGGAAAAGAAATTATTATTAAAATTACTAGAATTTTTAGAAAGAAAATGTACATTGGAATTAATTTCTAAGAAAAAAAATTAATATTGAAATTATTGGAATTTTATAAGAAATGTACCTTAAAAATAAATGCCCAAGATGGGAGAAATTATTCTTTAAATATGAAATTTTCATAAGAAATATACCTTAGAAATTATTTCTCAGAAAAATAGAAATTATTCCTTAAATATTGAAATTTCCCACAAGAAATGTATGTCTACATTAAACTATAAGAAAGAGAGAATTATCCTTGAAATTAATAGCATTTCCAAATGAAGTACATTAATGCTAATTTCTGAGAAAAAGGAATTTTATCCTTAAAGTTATTAAAATTTTAAAAGGGATGTACACTAGTAATGATTCTCAAGAAAAAAAAAATTTCCCTTGATAATTGACAAAGAAATTTTAAAGGTGGTTAAGTATCCACATGTGCCCAAGTGTGCACAAAGAACTTCCAAAGATGGCCAAGTGTCCACGGTGCCCAAGTGTGCACAACCCATGAATAAAAGTAAATTGAGAATGATAAGCATAAAATAGATTTGGTAACTTTATGATAATGCGTTTTATAGCATGCCAATATTTTTATGTGAAGGAATTAGTATTTGATTGCACTGGCATTTAAATTAATCATATATATATTGCTTGCCAATTTATATTTTTGAATTATGCTATATTTTATTCCAAGAATGTAAACTTAAACATTTTGGTGCTTGCACCCTGATACATATTAGTTGGTTTAAACCCTGAGTTGTTAAGCTACTGGGGAACTTGCATTTCTCATTATATGCTAATATGTATTAGATGTGGATGCATAGCCGAGCCGGGAGATCAAGTCCTTTTGAGTTAAAGAAAATTTTTGTAACCTCATATTTTTGGGCCCTAGTTTAAACATACTTAGTTTAGATATAGGATTATTCTTTTGGTAGTGGACCTAAGATGTAATTAGGAAAGAACAGAGGAAATGATAGGTGAAGGACCGGTCCATCTTGGAAATTGTAAAGGGAGTCTGAGTGACAGGATTGTTGTCTCCTGACTTCCTATGGACGGGTGCTTCTCATATCCTGATACATGTTTACTGTAGTGTAATGGACATTATGGAACTTGTTTCATTGAATTGTATGAAAGTTTAAATTTCACATTGTAGCATAGAATTTCTTTTATTCTGCTGTGCATATAAGTTTATTTAATCTGAGCAAAAAGATCTCGAACCTAATCCGCTTAATATAATTCAATGGTATAATTGCTCAGACTTTAATTAAATAAAGTATAAAGATAATGTACCGAACCTATCTGTTTATATCAAAATTAATGGTAATACTAGATAGGTATGTTACAAATAAACTGAAAATTATTATAATTTTTTTTCACAATATACAAAATAAAAGAGAATTAAATTTTTATTTTTATTTTCATTTATTTATTATTATTATTAGTCTACTAACTGACTTATTTAGTTACCAGATCATGAAGGAATATTACCTGGTCTTTTATTGGGTCTCCATGATAATGGTTAAGACAGTGTCCATTTACCTTAAAATTTCCTTGATTAGGGTCATGAATTTCAACGGCACCATAGGAAAATACCTACTTGATTGTGAAAGGTGTAACGACCCCCTAATACAACATACACAATCCTACATTTGCATAGCGGAAGCGTACGGGTTTTCTAAATAGTGTTCTCGATGTGGGAATGTCAGGGGATCGCTACTGGTTGAGCGTAACCCAAATAGACTTCCCGTTGTCCATTCGGATTCCGTTCAACCCTAATTCACATGCAGCTAAACTAATTATACATACATACATACATCATAAATTACTCTGGAATGAAAACTAAAATCCATTGATACATCATACAAGCATTCATACAAATTCCAACTTAATTTTACAAGTTTACAGCAGTAAACCCTACCGAAAATCTGGCAGAGTTTCCTCTGTATTTTGAATGTATCCCAAATGTAACAGTCATCCTATTTACAGATATACAGCCAGTCCAATAAAAACAGAAAACATAAATTACATAAGACCTATATACAACAACCTCAGGATAAATATATACAATGCAATTCAACCCTAGACTAAGCTTCTTTTCTGTCTATCACCAAGTCATCATCCAGCTAACATCTAGGTTCTTGTCCCTGTTCCTGTTCATCTGAGTAAACAACCTGGTGAGATATAAAATCCTAGTAGAATAATTTATAGTTCAAATACAATTCAAAATCTGGTTAAATACTCAGCAGTGCGAACATCGAAAATAACTTCCCGAATCAGTTCGAAATCAGTGAAATAACTTATCTTTAAAATCATTTTATCACATAGAAATTGCAGCAAATACTCAAAATCATAAAAGTCCATTTTCTTTGAAAACAGTAATCGTAATCAAGTAAAATCCCATGCCCAGTGTATCTAAATCCATCTTGGCCACAAATCCTCTGCGACCAAATCTAAAATCGTCCAATTGCATGTCATCTAAAGAGATTACCTCTCTTATCGTTGGGTGTGATCCGTAACACCAATCACCCGAATCTCACCTATATTATGAGTGTGATCCGTAACACCAATCACTCACTCAAGGACCAGGTGAGAATCAACATCTAGGGCGTCCCCTATCATGTGTACATACGCCAATTCTCATCCTCATACAGTCTATTCGAACTCACATGCACACGGTCAGCTATTCCTCAGGGTTCTAGGGTATTACGCCTAAATCACAACGTTTCCCCATGTAGGCTATCCCCCCTTATACTCCTTAAACCTTTATTTGGATCATATTGATTTATCGCATGATCCCTAACGCAGTACAGGCTAAATCTGGTAAAAACAATATCATTTAAAAACTCCCTGTACTCGGGATACTTAACGGTCATCCCAAACTGGCTATCAAGTACCCTACCCTAAGTAAATCTGTCCTAAGGGCATCTAAACTCGATAAACAAAACATCTAACATGCAATTAGGATGTCCAGCACACAGGCATGCAATTTATTCCATCAAAAGTAGCACGTAAATCCATGCAATTAAATCTAATCGTTTAGGTATTCATTAGGTCAAATCTAGGACTCGGGAAGCGTAAATCATCCTACCTAGTCTCCTATTGCTCCGATTCAAATTATAACTTCACGAAATCCTGGTTTTCGAGCCAAATTAATTCCCTGGACATTTACATGAATATTTAAGCTCGTCACGTCATCCGTTTTACGATCCTAAGTCCGATTATCCTAATTCCTAAGTTAATTTATTTCCTAATTGTGTTCGGCAGCTAATTCAATCAAAATTCATTAGTTTTTGGGGAATTGGACCTTACCAGCGTGGTCAGATGATGGAAATCTGTCCTGGGGTGGTCTCGGTTTCTCCTGGTGTATGTCCAGATTATCTGGCACGGCGGCGCACGACGAAGGGGTGCGGTTGGCCTTAAAATTTACACCAGGTGAAGCCCACAAGACAAGGAGTCCGCATATGGTGGTGGCGCGGCGGTTCACGGCCGTTTGGACGGCATTTTTTGGCCCTGAAGTTTTACGCACAATAGACAAAAAATGCCTCGATCCGAGCACGTTGGACCTCCGTTCAACGTCGACGAGCTGGTGGAGGAAGCTAGCAACTCAGGCTACACGCTAGTGGAGGAAGGAGGAGAGAGAGGAGAGAGAAAGTGGAGTGAGGAGAGAGAAGGAATTGTGCCAAATGGTGGGGTTTTGGGAAATTTAAAGCTTCCGGGGGCGATTCTGACTTTTCCCGGATCACCTGGGGAAACTTCGGGATGTCATCTTCCTTCCAGACTTTGGCACGAGTTCCCATGCAAAGCTTTTGTCCTCTGTCAGTGAAATTGAAGCACGAAACATCGTCTATTAGTTCCTGATCGTCGGGTTGCATTTCTTTTCATTCGATCGTGTTTCTGACTTCAAATTGCTTTCCGAGTTCAACCATCACCTCGAAATATGTGCCAGCCTTAGTTTAAATGGAATTAGCATCAAAAATTTGATTTTATCTTTCAGAATAGTTTCGATTATTACATTCTCCCCCCCTTAATAGAAATTTTGTCCCCAAAATTCATACCTGTGAACAGTTCTGGGTATCTTTGCCTCATCTCTTCTTCTTTCTCCCACGTCATCTCCTGCAACACTACATCCTGCCAAAGTACCTTAACTAAAGGGATAATTTTACTTCAAAGTTGCTTAGTCTTAAAGTCAAGGATTTGTACAGGAGTAGATTCATAAATCAAATTTTCCTTTAATATTATCGGTTGATTCTCTAATACATGCGCAGGATCTGGGACATATTTACGAAGTTGGGAGACATGGAAGACATCATGTAGGTTGGACAAATATGGAGGTAAGGCAATTTGGTAGGCAACAGGACCGACTCTTTGTAAAATTTGGAATGGTCCTAAGAATCTAGGGCTTAGTTTCTTGGTCCTCACCTGTCTACCGATACCCGTGGTGGGGGACACTCTCAGAAATACGTGCTCTCCCTCGTTAAATTCCAAAGGCCTTCTTCTCTTATTGGCATATGATTCTTGTCTCTGCTGGGAAACTCTCATCTTTTCCTTGATCATTTTAATCTGATAAGTGGTTTCTTGTACTATTTTGGGTCCCAACAGTGCACTATCCCCTATTTCTACCCAACTTAAAGGTGACTTACAACTCCTCCCATGCAGAGCCTCATACGGTGCCATACCGATGGTAGAGTGATAACTGTTATTGTATGCAAACTCTATTAACGGCAAGTGTTTATCCCAACTTCCTTTCTGTTCAATACACAAGCCCTTAACATGTCTTCTAGGGTTTGAATAGTCCTCTCAGACTGCCCGTCAGTCTGAGGATGATAGGTCGTACTAAACTTAAGCTGGGTTCCTAAGGCTTGCTATAGGGATTGCGAGAATCTCGAAGTAAACCTAGGGTCTCGATCAGATACTATACCAAACGGTATTCCATGCAATCTCACGATTTCCCTAAGGTATACCTCGGCTAATTTCTCCATGGAGTAACGTACCTTAACAGGTAAAAAGTGCGCAAACTTGGTCAACCTATCCACTATTACCCAAATGGCATCAAATTCTGCTGGTGTCCTAGGTAATCCTACTACAAAATCCATAGTGATTTGATCCCATTTCCTCTATGGTATCTCCAATGGTTTTAGTAGCCCTGTGGGTTTCTGATGTTCTATCTTAACCTGTTGACAAGTCAAACAGGCATTCACATAGTTCGTGATATCTTTCCACATACTGGGCTACCAAAAATTCCTCTTTAGGTCCTGATACATCTTGAAAATACTGGGGTGAATAGTATAATAGCTTCTATGGGCCTCTGCTAACACTTTTTCCTTTAGCTCCTGATGGTTCAGAATCACTACCCTCTTCCTAAACATCAAGACTCCATTAGGTGCCAGTCTAAAATTAGGTTGATCTGCGTATACTTCCAAGGATTCATCCTCAAGTTGGGCTTGTCTAATCAGTTCTCTCAATTCGCAGCTTATCAAAAAGTCACCCATCACTAATCTTTGCGAAAACGAGATTACGTTGAGGCTGAGATTCTTAAAATCCTCAAGTAACCTCATCTCACCAATCATTAAACTAGCTAGTTGTAGTGACTTTCGGCTTAATGCATCTGCCACGACATTCACTTTCCCTACATGATATTTTAATTCAAATCAAAGTCTTTCAGGTATTCTACCCACTTACGCTGCCTCATGTTCAATTCTTTCTGATCAAACAAATACCTAAGGCTCTTATGATCACTATACACTTCGAATATAGCACCATATAGGTGATGTCTCCAAATCTTTAGGGAAAACACTACGGCAGCTAGTTCTAAGTCATGGGTGGGGTAGTTTTCCTCTGTAGGTTTCAATTACCGTGATGCATAAGCCACAACT
Organism: Senna siamea; assembly: GCA_031216115.1. Classification (NCBI taxonomy): domain Eukaryota; kingdom Viridiplantae; phylum Streptophyta; class Magnoliopsida; order Fabales; family Fabaceae; genus Senna; species Senna siamea. The sequence goes on along the minus strand of CM062355.1, from coordinate 9,925,273 downwards.
TTCCCATCCTGCATCAAGACGCAACCTAGGCCTCTCAGGGATGCATCTGTGTATACAGTAAAGGGTTCTAGGGGTTTCAAAATAATTAGTACAGAAGCGGTGGTAAATTTCTCTTTCAAAATTTGAAAACTATTCTCACACTATTCGCTCCATTCAAAATCTACCCCTTTATGTGTCAACCGGGTTAATGGCACGGCTATATGAGAAAATCCTTGAATGAATTTCCTATAATAGCTGGCCAAACCCAGGAAACTCCTAATCTCGATGATCGTTCTAGGTCAACCCCAATCTAATACTGCTTCAATCTTTTTTGGTTCTACCGCTATCCCTTCCCCATTAACCACGTGTCCTAAGAATTTCACTTCTTCTAACCAAAACTCACATTTCTCTAGCTTTGCATACAATTGCTTCTCTTCCAGTTTCTATAGCACCGTGCTAAGATGTTGGGCATGCTCCTCGTGAGTCTTGGAATAGACTAAGATATCGTTAATGAATACCACTACAAACTAATCTAAATAGGGTCTGAAGATTCTGTTTATGTAATCCATAAAGACAGCTAGTGCGTTCATTAACCCAAACGGCATCACTAGAAACTCGTAGTGGCTGTATCTTGTCCTGTATTTGTCTTGAGATATCCATACATCTAACCCTAATCTGGTGGTATTCTGATCTTAAGTCTATCTTAGAAAACACATTCGCGCCTTGCAACTGATCAAACAAGTCATCAATACGTGGTAATGGGTATTTGTTCTTGATGGTCACCTTATTCAACTACCGGTAATCAATACACAATCTTAAACTCCCGTCTTTCTTCTTTACGAATAAGACTGGAGCTCCCCATGGCGATACACTTGGCCTAATGAACCCCTTTTCCAACATATCTTCAATTTGAACCTTTAATTCCCTTAATTTCACTGGGGCCATACGATATGGAGTCATGGCTATTGGGCCCGTGCCCAGAATCAAGTCAATGGTGAACTCTATCTCCCTAGGTGGTGGTAGTTTGCTTACTTCCAAAGGAAATACCTCTGGAAAGTCACTAGCAATTGGGATTTGGCTTAGCCTATCCTGCAACTCTACCTCAGAGAGATTGAGGGACATATCACCTATCTCACAAGCCCTGTCACTCCCTCTCACAGGCATGTTATCCAAGTAAGTGATTGTCCTTTCAGAATAATTCAACAAGACCCGATTCCTAGTCAACCAATCCATTCCCAAAATGATGTCGATCCCAGTCAATGGTATACACATTAGGTCCATAATGAACAAAGTATCTTCAATGGTTAAGGGGTAATTCAGGCATATGCATGGGGACATAGTGGCTTCTCCTAAAGGTGTAGATATGTATAGGTCACAGGGCAGGGTTTGAACAGGTAGTTTTATTCTCTCTACACATGCATCAGCAATAAAGGAGTGCGTAGCACCCGAATCAAACAATACTATCAAAGAAAAATTATAGATTTTGCCTTTACCCTCCATCAAGCCCGAAGACCTGTCGACATTAGCCGCATTCAGAGTAAAAACTCTCCCTAGAGCTTGTGGTCTTGACTCACAGAATGTCGGTGGTTCCCGATGGAAGAGCGATGTCGGCCATATGTCCTGTACCTCCACACCTGTAACACTGAAGTGGAGTATGATGCCAGCAGGGCTAATTCAGATTTCTGGTTCCACACTTCGGACAGAGTGTATTATCAGGTTATCTTCCACTGCTGCTAGAAGCCCCTGGTTGTGGTTTAAACATACCGCTTCTTATATTAAGATTTCTAGTTGCTGGTCTTGGTCGGTTCCTTGTTCTCTGTGTCATATTCTGAGTCTGTCTCTGCTTCAGATTCTTGCTCAGGATTCAGCACTTGTTTAACAGTGTGGCAAAGTCTATAATCTCCAGAGTGGCTAGCTGAGTCTTCATGGGTAAGTCTAGGCCTTCTTCTAATTTCTTTGCTTTCCAGGCCTCATCATAGTGCATTCGTAGGTAGGTGGAGTATCGTGATAATTCTTCAAATTGTTTCAAATACTCCTCAAATGGACAGCCTTCTTGTGTGAGCTTCAGAAACTATGCTTCCTTTGATTGCTTGATGCTCTCAGGGATGTACTTCTGCATAAAGACTCTCTTAAAGGACTCCTAGGTGAGCGAAATGCCTCTGCTTTCCATCAGTTGTTGGGCACCTGTCCACCAGAGTTCTGCTTCGCCCTTTAACATGTATGTTGCATATGTAACCTTCTGCTCGTCGTCACACTGCAACAATCTGAAAATCTCTTCAATATCTTTCACCCTGGCTTCTACCGTAGCTGGATCGGAGGCACCTACAAATGAGGATGGACCTGGTCTCTGAAACTCAATCCATCCCTGATACAATGGGTTAGCATGCTGGGTGGCTCTGTCATTTCTAGTCTGTCTGTCTTCCTGTTGCTGTCTCATCACATTAGCACTGGTAGTGGCTTGATCTCTCATCGCATCAGCCATCATAAGAATAGATTCCATTATATTGCGCATGTCAACATCATTATCCATACTACCACTACCCGAAGCACCCTGGTTCCTGTGCCTTGGCCTTCCTCTGGGCCTGCAAGTGGCATCCCTACTAGATTCTGCCATAGTTATCTGACACAGAAAGTAAATAGATTAGTTTCAATAGCAACAGTTAACAGAAAGGCATTAAATTCATTCCATTACTTATCGGTTCGAGATTCAGTCATAACATTCTAGAGTTAAATCAATCAAAATCCTAAAGCTGCCAGCCCGAAGATTCACAATTCCTGATGTGGAAATGTCAGGGGATCGCTACTGGTTGAGCGTAACCCAAATAGACTTCCCATTGTCCATTCGGATTCCGTTCAACCCTAATTCACATGCAGCTAAACCAATTATACATACATACATCATAAATTACTCTGGAATGAAAACTAAAATCCATCGATACATAATACAAGCATTCATACAAATTCTAACTTAATTTTACAAGTTTACAGCAGTAAACCCTACCAAAAATCCGGCAAAGTTTCCTCTGTATTTCGAATGTATCCCAAATACAACATTCATCATGTTTACAGATATACAGCCAGTCCAATAACAATAAAAAACATAAATTATAGAAGACCAATATACAACAACCTCAGGATAAATATATACAATGCAATTCAAGCCTAGACTAAGCTTCTTTTCTGTCTATCACCAAGTCATCGTCCAGCTAACGTCTAGGTTCCTGTCCCTGTTCATGTTCATCTGAGTAAACAACCTGGTGAGATATAAAATCCTAGTAGAATAATTTACAGTTCAATTACAATTCAAAATCTGGTTGAATACTCAGCGGTGCGAACACCGAAAATAACTTCTCGAAATCAGTGAAATACCTTATCTTTAAAATCATTTTATCACATGGAAATTGCGACAAATACTCAAAATCATAAAAGTACATTTTCTTTGAAAATCAGTAATCGTAATAAGGTAAAATCCCATGCCCAGTGTATCTAAATCTATCTTGGCCACAAATCCTCTGTGACCAAATCTAAAATCGTCCAATTGCACGTCATCTAGAGAGATTACCTCTCTTATCGTTGGGTGTGATCCGTAACATCAATCACCCGAATCTCGCCTATATTATGAGTGTGATCCGTAACACCAATCACTCACTCAAGGACCGGGTGAGAATCAACATCTAGGGCGTCCCCTAACATGTGGACATACGCCAATTCTCATCCTCATACAGTCTATTCGAACTCACATGCACACGGTCGGCTATTCCTCAGGGTTCTAGGGTATTATGCCTAAATCAAAATGTTTCCCCGTGTAGGCTATCCCCCCTTATACTCCTTAAACCTTTCTTAGGGTCATCTTGATTTATTGCATCATCCCTAACGCAGTACAGGCTAAATCTGGTAAGAATAATATCATTTAAAAACTCCCTGTACTTGGGATACTTAACGGTCGTCCCATACCGGCTATCAAGTACCCTACCCTAAGTAAATCCGTCCTAAGGGCATCTAAACTCGATAAACAAAACATCTAACATGCAATTAGGATGTCCAGCACACAGGCATGCAATTTATTCCATCGAAAGCAGCACATAAATCCATGCAATTGAATCTAATCATTTAGGTATTCACTAGGTCAAATCTAGGACTTGAGAAGTGTAAATCATCCTACCTGGTCTCCTGTTGCTCTGAATCAATTCAGAACTTCACAAAATCTTAATTTTAGAGCCAAATTAATTCCCTGGACATTTACATGAATATTTAAGCTCGTCACGTCATCCGTTTTATGATCTTATGTCCGATTATCCTAATTCCTAGGTCAATTTATTTCCTAATTGCGTTCGGCAGCTAATTCAATCAAAATTCATTAGTTTTTGGGGAATCAGACCTTACCAGTGTGGTCGAATGATGGAAATCTGTGCCAGGGTAGTCTCGGTTTCTCCCGGTGTATGTCCAGATTCTTTGGCACGACGGTGTACGGCGGCACATAACGGAGGGGTGCGGTTGGCCTCAAAATTTATACCACGGTGAAGCCCGCAAGATGAGGAGTCCGAATATAGTGGTGGCACGGCGGTTCACGGCCGTTTGGATGGCGTTTTCTGGCCCAGAATTTTTACGCTTGGCAGACCTCCGTTCAACGTCGGTGAGCTGGTAGAGGAAGCTGGCAGCTTAGGCTACACGCTGGTAGAGGAAGGAGGAGAGAGAGGAAAGAGAAAGTGAAGTGAGGAGAGAGAAGTAATTGTGCCAAATGGCGGGGTTTTAGGAAATTTAAAGCTTTCAGGGGCGATTCTGACTTTTCCCGGATCACCCGGGGAAACTTCGGGATGTCAGCTTCCTTCCAGACGTTGGCACGAGTTGCCATGTGAAGCTTTTGGCCTCCGTCAGTGAAATTGAAGCACGAAACGTCATCTATCAGGTCTTGATCACTAGGTTGCATTTCTTTTCATTCGATCGTGTTTCTGACTTCAAATCGCCTTCTGAGTTCAACCATCACCTTGAAATATGTGCCAGCCTCAGTTTAAATGGAATTAGCATCAAAAATTTGATTTTATCTTTCAAAATAGTTCCGGTTATTACAAAAGGACCTGACCACAGTTTCTTAATTTTCCTGGAAAGAAGTGGAGATGTGAATTGTACAAAAGTACCTTGTCTCCTACTTGAAAACTTTTAGACCAGTGTATTCTTTTGTCATGCCATTTCTTTGTTTGAGCTTTGTAGATGGAAGAATTTTCATGTTTGGTGTCACCATTCTTCCAACTCATTAAGCTGCCATAATCTTTCTTTCCCTTAAGAATCAACATCAAAGTTACATATTTTAAGGGACCATAGTGTAACATCCGCTCCTAAATTTTAAGAGATGTTTGTTAATTTTAATTAATTACTTGTGTATGTTGCATTTATGTTATGTTAGTTTGCATATAGTTGCATGAGTGCCAGAATTGGACTAGAAATGAGTGAGAAAATTAACTAGAATGAAGAAAAGGACTAAAATGAACGGTGAAAAAAATTTACGTATGACAATCACAATTTTAGCCAAAGGATTTCCTGTAGCAACAGAATTTTGAAAGCTTCCTGCCAATAAGCTAGGGACAAAATGGTAATTTAACATATAGTTGGAAGAATTATCATTTTAGGCTGAATGGTTGAGAATTAGGAGTAAAATTGCAAAGGGTCAGGTCACCTATAAATAGGTGAACACCTCAGAACCCTTCCATTTCATCTTGAATGCTGAGTTTCTAGAGAGAGAGAGTGGCCAAGTAGAGAGAGAAACTAAAGGAGAAAGGCAATAAATCTCATTTCTATCAAGATTTGAAGTTAGAAAAGTAATTAGGAAGGCATATACAACATCAATCAGCATCTATACATCAGTTAAACATGGATTAAGGTAGCATAATAACCCAATCCCTTTATTTTGGAGTTTACTGTTCATATTATTGAAACTTGTGAAATTGAACTTGTTTGAAAGAAAAAGGGATTAAAAACTACATTCTTATTGTTTTTAATCACTCTTGGTTGTTTTTAACCAATTGAAAATACTTGTGCATGCTTAAAATTTCTTCTGAAAAATGGGTTTTTCATTTTGAACGAAAATGAGTTTTAATCTCAGATTTAGTGAAGATTACATTATGTTTTGGGCTATTTTCTTGTGTAAAATGTTGCTAAGGAGTTTATCTTGAGTTCATCAATTTCAAAATGGATTTAGAAACAAGTTTTTAGATTGAAATTTTGGGTCAACAAAAATTCAAAAAATAGAGCAAGACGCAGCAGTCGACTGCCCCAGTGCAACAGTCCACTGTCGTGTTCTTGATATGCCAAAAATGCATACAGAATGCTAGCAATCGACTGTCGGGCACCTGGAAGTCGACTGCCGCATTCTTTATTTTTTAAAAATACCCGAAACGAGCGTATTGACCGCCTCTAACCAAGCGATCATTTGTCTAACAATAAGCTAGCGATCAGCCAAAGACCTAGCAGTCGAATAATAGCTCTTTGTTTGGAATTTTGAAAATTTAGACAGAATGCAATCAGTCGACTTGTAGAGTGATACCAGTGGACTGCCACCTTTTGTGATGAAAAGATAAACTTAATGATATATTTGAATGATATCTAGCCTAAAAACTAAATCCAAACTAGAGATTAAACTTTAATTATAAGCAAGGTAACATATACTTTGAATGTAAAGAAGAAAGAGCATGAAAGTGATGAAAGTTAAAAGGAAAGAGCAAGAATGCATAAGAGAAATAAAAATTGTATTCTTAATATATGTATTTATGGTAGATATGTTCATATCCGAATGACTGATTGCTGGTATGGGACGGTAATTGGACATTCTGCGATTATCGTGATAGTTGTAAATTGTAAGTTAGTGACTAATGGCCAATGTAAATGAAAAGTCACATACTTACAATTTACAGAACTATAGTATGCACCGATTCACCCATATATATATGTTTATGAATAAAGTTTTGAGGATCCCAGTATGTACTTAATGTGTGGGACCCAGAGTTGGGAACCTTATGATACTTGGATCCACTGGAGGACGCTCCAGAATGTACACAAATGTTATATGCAGTCGAGGACTGCCAGGCATAACTTGTCGAAGTACATATTTGAAAGTATGGAGTAGTGCATATGTTGCCCCTCTAGATTTCTCTTATTATGCAATTATATGATGATAATTATAATGATGATTGGTAGAGGCCAATGAGAAGTGTTCTTATTTCCTTATTTCTCTTTATGTTATGATGAAAGTTATATGAATGATGCTATGTTACCTATATGTTTTGATGAATTGATGAGATATGTACTATGAGTTAAGTTTATGCATGCAAGTATGAAAGTTAAATGGAATGTTATATAGAATCACCCAATAGATGTATTGTTTTATGAAAAAGAATGTAGAATTTTCGTATGAGTTTACGGTGGTACAAACTAACTGTTTTGAAAAATGGTTATTAATGCTACTAAGATTTATTCTCATAAAAATGCTAGTTTGTATCAGATGTCTAGGTTCCAGATAGTACTAGAAGTGGAGGTGGAAGTGGTGGAGATACCCTTCCTAGGGTATTTTCCTGTGATTCATGAAGTGTGGGTTGTGTATATATGGGAAGTTCCTCCCACACCTTGAGGATGTAGAGTTCTAGGAAATTTTTTGGTATGGCCCATACCCTGAATCCTTGTGATATTTTGGTAAAAGGATTAGGAGAATAGTTTTGATGTATAAGATAAGGGCATATATGTATTAGGATATACGAGCTAAGAATCCACTAGTTATTTTTGTTAAATGGGTATGAGTGACAGGCTTGTTGTCTCCTTACCCTAGCTAACACTCACATATCCATGGATATATGTCTAAATGAATGATATGTCTATATTGTAAATGAATGTTGATGTATATGAATATATGTATGCACATGTATGTTATTTTAACTAATATGTTTTTATTTTCGCTGCGTAATGTGTGAGAGCCTGAGTGTAGTAACCTAAACCAATAATACTAATTATGTCATTTGTTAAATAATTAAAAATTGACTCAGGTAAGGGAAGTAGTAATTCACCAATCTTATAGTATACTATTTATATTATTTAATCAACTTAAAAGGAACTGTAGGATTGGGGGGTTACACATAGTGGCCTGTGTTCTAATTCAATAGGTAAATGGCAAGATTTTCCATACACAAGTCCGTATGGTGTGAATGTGGTAGATGTTTTATAGGCTATTCTAAAAGCCCATAATGCATCATCTAACTTAGCCACCTAGTCTTTTTGTTTTGTTCCCATAGTCTTCTCTAAGATTCTTTTTAGTCCCCTATTGGTTACTTCAACTTGCCCACTAGTTTGTGGGTGATAGGGTGTAGCCAATCTGCGAGTTACTCCATAGCATTTGAGTACTTTCTCTAATTGGTAGTTATAAAAGTGGGTTCCTCTATTGTTGATTAGGGTCCTAGGTGTACCAAACCTAGAAAATAGTCTTTTTAGGAACCTAGTTACTACTCTAACATCATTGGTAGGGAAAGCCTGGGCTTTCGGCCACTTTGAGATGTATTTAACCGCAACTAGAATATATCTATTACCATATGAAAAAGAGAAGGGTCCCATAAAATTTATACCCCATACATCAAATATTTCTACTACATGTATGCTTGTTTAGGGCATTTCATTTTGGGAAAAGATATTACTTGACCTTTGGCATGTATCACAAACCTGGAGATACTTTCGTGTGTCCTAGAATATAGTTGGCCAAAAAAAACCCTGCTTCTAACACCTTTTTGGCAGTATGGTTAGTTACTTGATGTCCTCTTATTGGTTCCTTGTGACAATGGCTTAGAATCTAGTTGATCTCTTCCCCAAGTACATACCTTCCAATTACCTGATCTAAACAAATTCAAAATAAAAAGGGGTCTTCCTAAATGTAATACTTCAGCTCAGCAAACAATTTCTTCTTTTGCTGAGTTATCATATCCTTTGGTAAGACTCTAGTGACCAGATAGTTAGCATAATCAGAGAACCAAGGGAGGTCAGAATATACCTGCATCACCTCTAAGTGTTCTTTTGGAAAGTTGTCATTTATTACTTCTTTGTCCAAAACCTCGAGTTTTGGGTTCTCTAGTCTCGATAGGTGGTCTGCAGCTAAATTTTCTGTGCCCTTCTTATCTTTGATCTCAATGTCAAACTCCTACAGCAATAATATCCACCTGATTAGTCTAGGTTTAGCATTATTTTTCAAAAATAGATACCTTAGAGCTGAATGATCCATGCAGACCACAATCTTTGAGAGTACTAAGTAGCTCTGAAACTTATCAAATGCATATACCATCGCAAGTAGTTCCTTTTCAGTAGTGGTGTAGTTCTCTTGGGCGTCAATCAATGTCTTGTTGGCATAGTAGATAGGTTGGAACTTCTTGTAAATTCTTTGGCCTAGAACTACTCCAACCGATAGTCACTGGCATCACACATTAGTTCAAAAGGTAATCCCCAATTAGGAGATATCATAATAGGGGCTGTGGTCAGTCTCTCTTTTAATAACTCAAATGCTTGTACAAATTTACTATCAAATTCAAAAGGTGTGTCCTTGGCAAGCAACTGAGTCATAGGTCTGGTAATCTTGGAGAAGTCCTTGATGAATCTCCTATAAAATCTAGCGTGTCCCAGGAAACTTCTTATTGCTTTCACAGAGCTAGGAGGCAAAAGCTTTGATATAACTTTAATTTTTGCTTTGTCAACTTCCAAACCTGCATGGGGTATTTTTTGACCTAGGACAATCCCTTCCTTAACCATGAAATGGCATTTTTCCTAATTCAGAACCAAGTTTGCCTCTACACAATGAGCTAACATCCATTCTAAATTGGCTAGACAATGTGTGAAGGAATTTTCAAAAATAGAAAAATCATCTATGGATACTTCCATTGAATCCTCAATCATGTCATGGAAGATTGCCATCATACACCTTTAACAGGTGCATTGCACAGTCCAAATGGCATTCTCCTATAAACAAATATTCCATAGGGGCAGGTGAAGGTAGTCTTTTCTTGGCCCTCAGGGGCAATAAGTATCTGAAAATATCCTGAAAAACCATCAAGAAAATAGTAAAACATGTTACCTGCCAATCTCTCAAGCATCTGATCAATGAATAAAAGGGTAAAATGGTCTTTTTGGGTTGCATCATTTAATCTGTGGTAGTCTATACAAACCCGATAATTGGTTACCATCCTTATTGGTATAAGCTCATCCTTCTCATTCTTTATTATCATAGTGCCTCGTTTCTTTGGCACTACTTGCACAGGACTAATCCAGGAGCTATCAAAAATAAGGTAGATCAAACCTAAATCAAGAATCTTAATCACTTCCTTCTTTACTACCTCTTTTATATTAGGGTTCAGACGTCTTTGTGGTTGTACTGCCTGCTTGTAGCTATCTTCTATTAGAATCTTGTGAGAGCAGTAGTTGGGATTTATCCTAGGGATATCTGATATTTTATATACAAAAGCTCGAGGGTACTTTCTGAGAGAGGCTAAGGTTATTTCCCTCTCTTCAGGAGTTAAATTTGCTACTATAATTACTGGCAGCTTCTCTTCCTTGTCCAAGTAGGCATAATTCAAATTTTTAGGTAACTCTTTTAATTTTAAGGCTAAAGGGTCCTCAATTGAAAGTGTTACCTCTTTTTCTTCTGCCCTGCCTATGGAAAGGATATCATCTGTAGTTTCATCTAGTTCAACTAGGGTAAGGTTACTCGGTATCTACCGAACTTCTCAATTGTTGCAACACCTGTTCATTTGTCAGACCATCATCTTCTGGTAAAGTCTCTGGATAAGAGTTGCTCAATAGGAATTATTGTAGATATTCTTCTATTTCATCATCTAAGACATCCATTGAGTATACTGAATCATCGTGATCCATGGATTATCGAAGGAGTTGGCTAGGTTAAAGGTGACTATTTCATCTCCTACTCTAAGTTGCAACCTTCCATCGCAAACATCAGCAAGAGCTCTAGATGTCACAAGGAATGGTCTTCCTAAGATCAGTGGTATGTTGCTCTCACCTATCATATCCATCACCATAAAATCCACAGGAAAGATGAACTTATTGACTCTCACAAGCACATCCTCTATTATACCCCTAGGATATTTAACTGTTATGTTTGCCAATTGTATGCTCATCCTAGTGGGTTTTGGTTCACTTAGCCCAAGTTTATCAAACAAGCTGGTCGACATTAAGTTGATGCTAGCTCCCAAGTTAGCTAAGGCATCCTTAATCGGGAGTTCACCTATTACACAGGGCACGGTAAAACTTCCTATATTGCATTTCTTTGCAGGCAACTTGTTTTGTAAAATGGCTGAGCATTCCTCGTTCAGGGTTACTAACCCAAGATCTTCTAATTTCCTTTTGTTGCTCAGAATCTCCTTTAAGAACTTCGCATAACAAGGCATTTGCGAAATGGCTTCAACAAAAGGTAGATTGATCGTTAGTTTTTTAAATAAATATAAAAACTTACCAATCTGTTGATCAATCTTTTCCTGCTTCAGTCTAGTAGGATACAGAATGGGTGACTGATATTCTACCATGGTGCTTTTCTGCCTTTCACCGTAAACTGGTTCTTCTTTTGTCGCTTTATGTTCTTTATTTATCTTTGTAGTCGGAATCTTTTCATTATCCTGTGGTAAGGGTAAAGGCTTACTCAATTCCTTACTTGACCTCAAAGTGATAGCTTTGCATTGCTCTCTTGGATTGGATTCAATGGTGCTCAGGAGTATGCCTGGCTGTCTTTCAGTCAACATCTTAGACATTTGGCCTACTTGGTTTTCTAAATTTTGGATTAAGGCCCATTAATTTCTAAGATCTCTATCTGTCTATTGATGTCTGTCCTTTGAAGCGGATATGAATTTAATCAATAGTTCCACAAGGTTGGGTTTCTTCTCTTGTCCTTGAGAGAATTGGGTTAGAGGATTTTGTTAAGGTTGCTATTGGTGCAGCTTTTGAAATCCTGGTGATCCCTAATTATTGTTGTTTTTCCATCCGAAGTTTAGATGGTTCCTCCATCCGGGGTTATACGTATTACTGTATGGGTTATTTTGTCGTCTTGAGGTAGACCCCATGTAATCTACCTATTCTAATTCAGAAGATCCATAGTTAAATGAATAAGAAGTTTAGGGATTTGCAAACATACAACCCGTATTGCAATTTGAACTATAGTATGGACCACCACAAAATTCACAGCTTAGCTATGCTGCTTGTACTGGCATCTAGAGTTGGTCTATTTTCTTGGTCAAGAGCTCTACTTGAGCTGCCAAAAGTGATGTGGCATCTGCTTGATGGGCCATTCCACGCCATTCTGTTCTTTCTCTAAAGGATTGCCATTGGTAGTTATTCATGGCCATCTCCTCTACTAAATTTTGTGCCTACTCTCAGGTTTTGTTGTTAACAGCTCCCACTGCTACTACATCTACCATCTACCCAGTGGCTGGGTTCAGTCCACTATAGAATGTCTATACCTGCATCCACACGGGCAGTCCATGATGTAGGCAACATCTGAGCAGATCCTTTTACCTCTCCCATGTATCGTACATGCTTTCATCATGCATCTGCACAAAAGAAGAAATATTATTGCACATCTGTGCAATCTTAGCAGGAGGGAAGTACTTGTATAAAAAAAAATTTCCAACTCATCCCAAGTGATGAAAGAATTAGGGGGAAGGAATTGCAACCATCTTTTGTCCCTATCCTTTAACAAAAATGGAAACAACCTAAGCCTAATGGCATCATCAGTGGTTCCATTTATCTTAAAAGTGTCACATATCTCCAAAAAGTTCGCTATATAAGAATTGGGGTCCTCACTGGGCAAAAATCTAAACTGTACTATTTGTTGCACCATTTGGATAATGGTTGGCTTAATTTCAAAATTATTGACCACTATAGTAGGCCAACTAATACATGTTTGTTTCCCTTCTAATGAAGGTCTAGCAAAATCATACATTGTTCGGTTACCATCATTATTGTTATTATTAGCCATCTCTTGTGGTGTATGAACAAGAATTTGAACTGGCTCCTCCTCAATGTGACGTGAACGTGATCTCGAGTTAAGATATCATTCAGGCTCAAAAAGAGGATTAGTTGGTTCAGGGTTTGTGTTCCTAATCATAAACTATTAGAGATAACTAATAATTTAAAAATTGAAAGAAACAAAACTTAAAGAAAAATAAATAAACAAATTAAATACTAAAAGAAAAATAATAAAGTAAATTAAATTGGCTAAAGTAAAAATTCCTAATTTTGCTCTAGTTTTCACACAATTGTTCCCCAGCAACGGCGCTAAAAACTTGATGTGCTACCATAGAGCTATATGTAGCCACACCTTAAGGCAGTGCACCTGTCAGTGTATCCTAGCACAATGTTGAGTATCAAGGTTGTATCCCTCAGTAACGAGAAAGCCCAGAGTTACTACTTAATCATTGTTATCTAGCTTAGGAAGAATAATGATGGATTTTTAATTAACTAAATCTAATTATCACTATCTTGACTTTGGAGGGAAAGTAAGGCAAATGGTAAGATGGCTAATTATCAAGTTACCAGAAAAGAAAACCTATTGGGGTCGTAGATTAGATTATATGTAAACAAAAAAAATGATTTATGAAATTGATTATGCTAGCTATGTAAAACAAATTTAGATTTCTAGTTGGTTTCAATAGATTTCTAAAACCTATACCTTCCATTGGTTATTCATGTCCAATGATCAAGTTTAGATCAGCATTAATGCTTATTAGGAGTTCCTCCTAGTCCAGTAGTTGTCAACCTCTTGGTCTGAGTGAAGATCAACTGTTCTCTCTAGTTAGTTTTCTAATTCCAAACATTATCGGTTAGAGTATTTTAGAGGAATCTTGATTATTTCCCTATGACGTCTCGTAATGAAAACTTGATTAATCTTTAATTAAAGAAAGATCACACAATTCAACTCATAACTCAATCATATTCAAATCAAAATATCAACATAGTCTAAGAACCCCAATTGGGTTCTACCAATCTAGCTACTCATGTTCATGAATAAAACAACAAGAAGTATAACAAGAGAAGAAGAATATAATGGAAACCAAAACATCCTCATCTGTTGAGTTTTGGATGACTAGTTTGGATTCTGAACTCCATTCTTGATTATGCTTCTAGTTGCCTCTTGATGCTTCCCAATCTCATGCTTTAATTCTTGATTGAGTCTCCATGGCTTGTGACCTTTGTGGAGAGGCAAGGGAATTGAAGTATTATGCTTTAAATATTAGCAAGGATTGTCACACTCCAAGCTATTCCAAGTGCTCTCGGTTTCCCTCTCCTTAGATGCCTTCAAGTGATGCCTTTCTCCTTAAGCCTTCTCCTATTTATAGGCAAGGGAGGCACATCTCTACGCTTCCACATAGCCATGTGGTAGCCTAGAAAGAGGCATGGCCATGTGGTAGCCCATGTTGAGAGCATGGTCGTGTTGTAGGCCGTGTTCCAGAAGGAATCCGTCTGTGGTGTGATTTTGGCCATTTTTTATTGGAGATTGTTGCTTTAGCCATGTAAGGAGGTACATAGGATGTCTTTGGCATGTGGAGAGGTGTGTTCTAGAAGTTTTAAGGCAACATGGGCATGTGGTAGGGTGTGTTCCAGAAGACTTCATGTGTGCCCATGCTAAAAAGTGCATTTTGAGATGCTTTGAGCCTTTAGACACTTGGTTTTAGTCCATTTCTCTTCAAAATTGCTTTATACCAAGGAAAAGCTTGGATAATATGAAAACAAGTGGAAACATGGATAATTATACATAAAACACATAAAATATACCCTTAGAGTGAGTGGAATTCAGCAATTAAATATGTATAATTATGTGCTTATCAAGCAGCATCCAACTACTTATTCTCAATGGGTAGCATGCCTTCATAGAAGTAATGAATTAATGATTGTTCTGTTATATCATGTTGAGGGCAGCTAGAGCACAATCTCTTGAATTTGTCCCAGTACTGGTAGGACAACTTAAAGTCTTTTTGTTTCACACTACAAATCTCTTTTCTGATTGTCATAGCTCTTGAAGTTGGGATGTATTCTTCAAGAAACATTTTCATCATATCTTGCCATGTAGTAATAGTTCCAAAGGGAGATGAATAACCATTGGTTGGTGGCATTTTCTAATGAGAAAGAAAATGCCTTGAGTTTGATCTATTCTTCACTCACTCCCTCAAGCTTCATGCTAGAACAAACTATGTGGATGTTTTGAAGATATAGATAGGGGTCTTCATTTGGTAACCCTTTAAACTTAGGCAGAAAATGGATCAATCCAAACTTTAGCTCTAATGGAGCAACTAAAGCTAGAGCAAGTATGCAAAGAGGCTCTTGATTGATGGGAGGTGCTCTTAGCTTTTTGATGGTTCTCCTATCATCAATATTTCCTTCTTGATCACCAGAGGTTAAATGTAACACCCCCAACCCTATATTCCCTTTAGATAATTAAATAATATAAGGTGATATAATATATGATCGATGAGTTTACTACTGCCTCTACTCAAGTACATTTTTAACTTTTTCTAAGTTAAATAATTGAGTGCCACTAGTTTGGGTTACTGCACTTGGGTTCTCACATGTTACTAAGCAAAAATAAATAAATAAATTTAAATGAGATAAATAGATATAGGGATATTTACATTCACATTCAACTATACATGATATTTATGCATACATAAACATTAGTGTGTGTAGACATATACTTATAGATATGTGAACCTGAGTAAGGTAAGGAGATAACAAGCCTACCACTCATACCCAGTTTTAAGCAAAATTATGGATCTCACATATTTTAATACATATATACCTTCCTTACTTACAGCAAAATTTTCCTCCTAATCCTTTCAAAATACTAATAAGGATTCAGGGAAATGGGCATATCAAAATACTATACAATACCTAATACTTCATGTAGTCAGGGGGTAGGAGGAACTTCCCAGACATAGATAACCCATAATTCTTTAATTATAGGAAAAAGCCGTAGAAATGGTATCTCAACCATTTCCACCTCGACCTCCAAGAAAATCTAGTACCTAGGCATCTGATACAAACCAGCATTTAATGAAAAATATTTCTCAGTAGAAAAAATCACTAGAAATTTTAAAATATACTGATTTGTACCACCGTACTAATACAGAAATCCACTACATTCTTTCACAATAATTGAAATATTATGCCATTAGAATAATATACACAAACATTACACAGACAAATTATGAATACATGTGCACATCATCATATATCTGTCACACAGGATATATTCTTAGATCGTAATGGCAGCAAATAATAGTCATCTATCAGTATAGAGCATAAACAAAGAAATTAAGCAATTTGATATGGCCATAATCAAAAGCATCACAAAAGAAATCTTTAAACATTTCCATTCATAAATGAGTTTTCTCGTGGTCATGAGCCACCTGCAATCATTCTCGTGGTTTTCATCGTTTGCAATCATTCTCGTGGTTAATCATTTGCATTAATTCTCGTGGTTAACCCTTTATAATAATTTTCATGGTTAAGCGTCTACAAAAATTTTCCTAGATTACAGCCAGTTGCAGCTATTCTTGTGGTATAACCAATTGTAGCTATTCTTACGATATAACCAAATGCAACTATTCATGTGGTATAACCAATTTCAGTTATTCTCGTGGTATAACCAATTGTAACTATTATCGCAGTATAACCAAATGCAGCTATTCTCATTTATGGTTTATGTTCATCTCATAAAATCTCATATTTCTCTTTTCTTTCCCATTTATTCTCAAACATTTTCAATTCTTGTACTAACCATTACATCTTAGGTTTAAATCCTACATTGGAGTAAAGTATTGGGCTAATTGTGGATTAAAATAGGCTATTAAGTCAAATTTTCCAAAACAGAGAGCTACAAGTTGACTTTCAGCCTCCTGGCAGTCGGCTTCCAGCTTACTATCCAAAAATATTTCAAATAGAGAGCAACCAGTCAACTTTGAGGACCCCGACAGTTGACTACTCTATTTTGGGCTAATTTCTTGAAAATAAGAACACAACAGTCGACTTCCAAGGACTAGCAGTCAACTGCTAGCACTCTGTTCTGGGTAACTAAAGAGCATGAAATTTGATTGGTAAGGTCTACAAGTCGACTGCTACTTTATGCTCTGTTTTAAAACTCGCAGTTGACTGCTACGTCGTGCTCAAATCTTGGATTTAAACGCTTTCTCAAATATCATAAAAAACCTATTTTTCATATTTGCATTCAGACGTTCATAAGCATATTCATGCATTTGAAAACATCCAATAGCTAACAAAAACACTAAGAATTTAGGTTTTAACCTCTCTCCAACTTAAGTAAGAAAAAAAATCAAGCATTTCAGTCATGAACATTACATTCCAAAAATTGAGAGAGATTGGTGATTTTCTACCTTTTTGCTAATTTATACTTAGTGATTGATGTTTGGAAAATGTTTTGGGATGAATTCCTAGCTCTAGAAATGTTTAAATCCCCCTAACAACTTTCTTCCTTCACAATTCCAACTCTTTCTCTTTCTAACTCAATTTCTCTCTCTAGATTCTAGACTGAAGTTGCATAATAAGGTTCTCTGAAGGTTTCAACTATTTATAGGTGTTCCTAAAACTTGAAATTCTACTCAAAATTTTGATCATCTGGTAGAAAATGATAATTTATCTAGCTGTATGTTAAATTACCATTTTGTCCTTAATTCACTGGCTTGAAGTTTTCAAAATTCTAGCTACTACAGTAAATCTTCTGGCTAAAATTACGGTTTGTTGTCCTCAAGTTTTGGATATTCACACAATTTCCCACTATATCTTTTTCATTTTCAATTTAGTCCTTATTCTTTCCTTTCCCTTAAATCTCTCATTTTAATGCAACTACATGCAACCTAATGTAACAAACACAAGAATTTAAGTTAGTTAAAATATACAAACATCTCTTGAATACGAAAAGAGTGGATGTTACATTTCTTCCCTCCTTTTAAAAATTTCATCCTCAAAATTTGTACATACCTATTCAAATAAATCTGTATAGACTTTTCTCATATCATCTTCCATCTCCCACGTAGCTTCTTGTGGTGATGACTGATCCCACAATACCTTTACCAATGGAATTGTCTTATTTCTCAATTTTTTGACTTCAGTACCAATGATTCTTAAAGGTCTAGGATTACAGTTAAGTTATCTTTCAATTGTATAGTACTGGCATCAAGAATATGAGAAGGATCTGGGATATATTTATGAATTTGAAAAACGTGAAAAACATTGTGGAGATTAGACAAATATAGAAGTAATGTTATTTGATAAGTGGATGAACCTATTCTTTTTAGAATTTGGTATGGTCCAATGTATCTAAGATTCAATTTTCTGGACTAAATAGTCCTACCAATACCAGTAACTAGAGATACTCTGAGGAAAACATAATTCCCTTCTGTAAATTCTAAAGGTCTCCTCCTCTTATCAACATAACTTTTATGTCTATCCTGGGCCTTAGTCATTTTCTCCCTGATCATTTTTATTTGATCAGTAGTTTGTTGAACTAATTCCGGGCCTAAAATTTGTCTCTCTCCTACCTCAAACCAACACAAAGGTGATCTACATTTTCGCCCTTACAAGGCTTCATAAGGAGTCATTCCTATGCTAGTATGAAAACTATTATTATAGGAAAATTCAACTAAAGGAAAAATTCTATCCCAACTTCCTTTCTATTCTAATGTACAAGCCCTAAGCATATCTTCTAATGTTTAGATCGTCCTTTCAGTCTACCCATTGGTTTGAGGGTAATAAGCAGTACTAACGTTTAACTTAGTACCAAATGCCTCTTGCAAGGCTCTCTAGAATCTAAAGGTAAATCTAGGGTTAGACACTATACTAGTAGGTATTCCATGAAGTCTCACTATTTCCTCTATATATATATGGGCCAACTTATCCAATGAAAAATTTATTTTAATAGGTAGGAAATGTGTAGATTTAGTTAATCTGTCAACAATCACCCAGATTGCGTCATTTCCTAATTGAGTTCTAGGCAAGAAAACTATGAAATCCATGAAAATTTTCTCCCATTTCCATTCCAAAATTTCTAGAGGTTTTAACATTCCTGCAGGTTTCTAATGTTCAATATTCACCTATTGGCATACTAGGCATTTAGCAACATACTCAACTATATGCTTTTTCATACCTGGCCACCAGAAATTTTTCTTCAAATCTTGGTACATCTTAGTGGCACCAAGATGAACAGTATAGTTGCTTTTATGGCCTTCCTCTAAAATTTTATCCCTCAATGCTCCTAATTCAGGGATATACAACCTAGTTTGGAAGGTTACTACCCCATCGAGTTCTTTCTTAAATTCTTTTGGATCCTTGAGGGACTTCAAGAATTCATCTTCCCTTTGGTTATTCTCAATTTTCATTTCGCTTAGGTATAGCCTATCTAGCAACACCAGAGTGGACAAACTCAAATTCCTAAACTTTTCAATTAGGTTCATTTCACTCACCACCATGTGAGCTACGTGAAGGGATTTCCTACTTAAAGCATCGGCCACTATGTTTGCCTTTCTAGGATGATACTTCAATTCAAAATCATAGTCCTTAATAAATTACATCCACCTCCTCTATCTCATATTCAACTCTTTTTGATTAAAAAGGTATTTGAGGTTTTTGTAGTCACTAAATACCTCAAATCTAGATCTATAGAGATAGTGTCTCCAAATCTTTAAGGCAAACACTATGGCTGCTAATTCAAGATCATAAATAGGATAATTCTTCTCATTAGGTCTTAATTGCCTAGATGCATATGCTACTACCTTCCTATCCTGCATCAATACACACCCTAGGCCCTTTTTGGATGCATCACAGTACATTTCAAAATTTTCTAATGGGTTTGGAATGATTAAGACAGGTGTAGTTGTTAGTCTTTCTTTCAAAGTTTGGAAACTATTTCACATTTGGTATCCCACACAAATGGGAAGTTATCCTATAGATGCTGTATTCATGCCTGTTCGAAATGCAAATCATAGTATTCATTCTTATGTGAATGGGAATGAAAAACATATTTGCCCAATGGATACAATCCGCTCATGGTTAAACTTCATATGGTTTTCTCATTAATTTAGTCAAAGGCAACGCTATTTGTAAAAATGATAAGCACATAATTATACATATTTATCTGCTAAATTTCACTCACTTTAGGGGTATATTTTATGTGTTTCATGTTTAATCACCCATATTTCCACTTGTTTTCACGTTATCAAAGCTTTTCTCAGGTATAAAGCAGTTTTGAAGAGAAATGGACCAAAGCCAAGTGTCTAAAGGCTCAAAGCACCCCAAACTGCACCTTTTAGCATGGGCACACATGAAGTCTTCTAGAAAACACCTTACCACACACCCATGCTAACTTAAATCTTCTAGAACACACCTCTCCACATGTCAAATACATCTTATGTACCCTCCTACATGGCCAGAGCAACAATCTCCAACCAAGAAATAGCCAAAAACACATCACAAAGGGATTTCTTTTGGAACACAGCCTAAAACACGGTCATGCACTCCACTTAGGCTACCACATGACCATGCCACTTTCTAGGCTGCCATACAGCTGTGTGGAGGCCTAAAGGTGCCTCCCTTGCCTATAAGTAGGAAAAGGCATAAGGAAGTAAAGGCATCACTTGAAAGGCGTTTAAGATAGGGAAACTGAGAGCACTTGGAGTAGCTTGGAGTGTAACAATCCTTGCTAATCTTTGGAGCCTAATACTTCAATTCCCTCGCCTCCCCACAAAGGTCACAAGCTGTGTAGAGTCCATCAAGAGTTAAAGAAAGAGATTGGGAAGCATCAAGAGGCAATTAGAAGCATAATCAAGAAAGGGGTCCAAAATCCAAACTAGGCATCCAAAATTTGACAGATGAGGATGTTTTTGTTTCCATTTTGTTCTTCTTCCTTTATTAAATTTCTTGTTGTTTTATTCATGAACATGAGTAACAATATTGGTAGAACCCAATTGGGGTTCTTAGACTATATTGATATTTCAATTTGAACATGATTGAGTTATAAATTGAATTGTGTGATCTTCCTCTAGTTAAAGATTAATCAAGTTTTTATTACGAGACGTCATAAGGAAAACTATCTAGATTCCTTTCAAATACTCTAACCGATGATGTTTGGAATTGGAAAACTAACTAGAGAGAACAATTGATCTTTGCTCGGACCAAGAGGTTGACAACTTCTGGACCAGGAGGAACTCTTAATTAGCACTAATGCTGATCTAAACTTGACCAAGGAAGGTATAGGTTTTAGAAATCAATTGAAACTAACCAAAAATCTGGATTTTTTTTACACAGGTAGCATAATCAATTTCATAATTCATTATCCTTGGTTTACATATCATCTAGTCTAAGACCCCAATGGGTTTGCTTTTCTCGAACTTGATAATTCTCCATCTTAACACTTGCCTTACTTTCCCTCCGAAGTCAAGATAGTGATAGTTAGATTTAGTTAATTAAAAATCCATCATTATTCTTCCTAGGCTAGATAACAACGATTAAGTAGTAACTCTGGGCTTTCCTGTTCCTATGAGATACGACCTTGATACTCACCATTGCGCTAGGCTACATTAACAGGTGCACTGCCTTAAGATGTGGGTACATATAGATCATTAGTGGAACATCAAGTTTTTGGCATCGTTGCCAAGGACATTTGTGTGAAAAATAGAGCAAAAATTAGGAATTTTTACTTTAGCCAACTTAATTTTTTTTGTTATTTTTCTTTTAGCATTTAATTCATTTAGTTTATTTTCTTTAAGTTTGCTTCTTTCAGTGTTTAAATTATCAATTGTCTCTAACAGTTTATGATTAGGAGTACAAACCCTGAACCATCTAATCCTTTTTCTGAGCCTAAATGATATCTTAACTCAAGATCATGTTCACGTCACATTGAGGAGAAGCCAGTTCAAATTCCTATTCATACACCACAAGAAATGGCCAATAATAACAATAATTATGGTAAATAAATAATGCATGATTTTGCTAGACTTTCATTAGAAGGGACACAAACATGCATTAGTCATCCTACCATAGCGGCCAATAATTTTGAAATAAAGCCAAACATCACCCAAATGGTGCAACAAACAGTACAGTTTAGAGGTACAAAGATTGATATGTGACACCTTTAAGATAAATGGAACCACTGATAATGCCATTTGGCTTAGGTTATTTCCATTTTCCTTAAGGGATAGAGCCAAAAGATGGTTGCAATCCCTCCCCCCTAATTCTATCACCACTTGGGATGAGTTGGCAAAATAATTTTTATATAAGTACTTCCGTCCTACTAAGACTACGCAGATGCGCAATAATATTTCTTCTTTTATGCAGATGCATGATGAAAGCATGTACGATGCATGGGAGAGGTACAAAGATCTAATCAGATGTTGCCCACATCATGGACTGCCCATGTGGATGCAGTTACAGACATTATATAATGGACTGAACCCAGCCACCAGGCAAATGATAGATGCAGCAGCAAGGGAAGCTCTTAATAACAAAACCCCTGAGCAGGCACAAAATTTGATAGAGGAGATGGCCATGAATAACTACCAATGGCAATCCTTTAGAGAAAGAATAGTACAGCAAGGAATAACCCATCAAGCAAATGCCACATCACTTTTGGCAACTCAAGTAGAGCTCTTGACCAAGAAAATTGACCAACTCCAGATGCCAATATAAGCAGCACAGCTAAGCTGTGAATTTTGTGGTGGTCCACACTACAGTTCAAATTGCAATACAGGTAGTATGTTTGCAAACCCTTTAACTTCTTATTCATCTAACTATGGGTTTGTTGAATTAGAACAGGTAGATTACATGGGGACTACCCCAAGATAGTAAAACAACCCTTATAGTAATACATATAACCCCGGGTGGAAGAACCATCCAAACTTCAAAAATAATCAAGGACCACCAGGATTTTAGAAACTGCATCAGCAGCAATCTCAGCAAAATCCTCCAGCCTAGTTCTCTCAAGGACAAGAAAAGAAGCCCAATCTTGAAGAACTATTAATTGAATTTATAGCCACTTCAAAGGATAACCAATAACAGACAGAGAGAGATCTTAGAAATCAATAGGCCTCGATCCAAAATTTGGAAAACTAGGTAAGCCAAATGTCTAAAATGTTGATAGAAAGACATCCAAGCACGCTCCCAAGCACCACCGAATCCAATTCGGGAGAGCAATACAAAGTTATCACTCTGAGGTTAGGTAAGGAATTGAGTAAACCTTTACCCTTACCAAAGGATAATGAAAAGATTCCAATTGAACAGATAGATAAAGAGGAATAAGCGGCTAAAAAAGAACCAGTTCATGGTGAAAAGCAGAAAAGCCCTGTGGCAGAATATTAGCCACCCATTCCATATCCTGCTAGACTGAAGCAGGAAAAGATTGATAAACAGTTTGGTAAGTTTTTATATTTATTTAAACAACTAACGATCAATCTACCTTTTGTTGAAGCCATTTTGCAGATGCCTCGTTACGCAAACTTCTTAAAGGAAATTTTGAGCAACAAAAGGAAATTAGAAGATCTTAGGTTAGTAACCCTGAATAAGGAATGCTAAACTAATTTACAAAACAAGTTGCCTGCAAAGAAATGCGATCTAGGAATTTTTACCGTGCCTTGTGTAATAGGTGAACTCCCAATTAAGGATGCATTAGCCGACCAACTTGTTTGATAAACTTGGGTTGAGTGAACCAAAACCCACTACGATGAGCATACAATTGGCGGATAGAACAGTTAAGTATCCCAGTGGTATAGTAGAGGATGTGCTTCTAAGATTTGATAAGTTCATCTTTCCCGTGGATTTCATGGTGATGGATATGGCAAGTGAAAGTAACATACCACTGATCTTAGGAAGACCATTCCTCACTACATCTAAAGCTCTTATATATGTCTGCGATGGAAGGTTGCAACTCAGAGTAGGGGATGAGACAGTCACCTTCAACCTAGCCAACTCCACTCGACACTCTATGGATCACGATGATACAGCATACTCAATGGATGTCTTAGATGATGAAATAAAAGTATATCTATAGGAATTCCTATTGCGTGACTCTTCTCCATAGACTCTACTAGAAGATTATGGTCTAATAAATGAATAAGTGTTGCAACAATTGAGAAGTTTGTTAAATACAAAGCCCAGTAACCTTGTCCTAGTTGAACCAGATGAACCTACAAACCATATCCTTTCCAAAGACAGGCCAGAAAAAGAAGAGGTAACACTTTCAATCGAGGACCCTCTAACACTAGAATTAAAAGAGTTACCTAAGCTTTGAATTATGCCTATTGGACAAGGAGGAGAAGTTACCAGTGATTATAGTAGCATATTTAACTCCTAAAGAGAGGGAAATGACCCTAGCCTCTCTCTAAAAGTACCCCTGGCTTTTTCATATAAAACCTCAGATATTCCTAGAATAAATCCCAGTTACTGCTCTCACAAGATTCTAATGAAAGATAACTATAAGTCGATGGTACAGCCACAGAGACGTCTGAACCCGAACATGAAGGAAGTAGTGAAGAGGGAAGTGATTAAGCTTTTAGATGCAGGTTTGATCTACCCCATCTCTGATAGCTCTTGGGTTTAAAGAGATGTTTGATAATTGCTAATTTGATGCTTAATGCTTGTGTATGTTACATTAGTGCATATAGTTGCATTAGTATAGGGACCAATTTGAAAGAATTACAATTCCTTAGTTGAGAGTGAGGCTAAAGACCTAAGTGAAAAGGGAAATTGTGCTAAGACAAAATGTGTAAAGTAAACCAAGGACTAAAAAGTAATTTCCCAAACTTTCCTTTAAACCCTAGCTATAGCCAAAACTCTCACACACTTCCAAACCTTTAAATTTTAGAGAGAGAAGTAGAAAGGGCTAGTAGAGAGAGAAAGGGACGAGTTAGGGCAAAGAAGGGAGATTTTGCTGAAGGAAAGGGCTGATTGAAGCTAGAAATTAGTTCTTCAGCAAGAAGAGATCATTCCTAACACATCAAACACACACATGTCACAAGAATCAAGGTAGCAATCCATCCTAAACCCCTGTCTTTTTCTAAAATGTTACTGTTTTTGGAAAATGTGGATTTCTACATGTTTGAACTAAGATTGAGGTTAAACCTACATTCTGTATGCTTTTATACTTTTATAGGATGTTGTGTTGCTGAATGTATGATCATATATGTGCTTGTAATGGATTGGAAGGGCTAGGTTGTGGTTATCTAGGGATATAGACTAGTTTTCCTTGAATGTACCATGTTTGAGCTAATGAATGAGAAATGTTTAATGAAAAGTAAAGTTTGTTGTATGAAAATTAAGCTCATGTATTTAAAATTGAAAATATAATGAATTTTAGACTGGGTATTCTAAAAATTATGTTTTCTGAACTACAGCGGAGTATAGAAGCCGACTGTTAAGTAGGGGTAGTCAACTACCGTGTTCTTGGAAAACCCAGAAGTGTAGACAAAGGCTTAACAGCCGACTGCCAGATACCTAGCAATCGACTGTCAAGCCCAGGTCTGCACAAAGAAGTCGACTAGCCATCCTTACAATCAATTGTCATGTTATTAGAAACCTAAAAGTGCAGATTGAGGCTTAGCAACTGACTTCTGGGCCCAGGTTTGCAGACCGAGGCCGATCGGCTATCTTAGCGATCATTGTCGTCTTTATTTTTCCTAGGATGTATTCCAGAAAACCACCAGTCGACTGCCAATAGCTTACTGATTGGCACCAAAGGATTATAGAGAGCCACCAGCTGACTGCTAACTTTCCAACAATCGACTGGCAGCACTCTAATTTGCGAAATGAGGTTTTTAATGGCAATTGAGCTTAGTAATTCTTCATAATAACTTAATTAATGGCTCACAACATAGGTAAGCAAGGAAACTAGGATTTTTGGGTGATGAGACCCTTATGATAGTAAAACAAAGAGAGAGCATAAAACACAAAAAGAGAAAGAGGAAAGTATTCCCAATGTATACCTTAGGGTAAATAGGCTCATGATCGAGTGACCGATTATAGGTATGGGACGATCGTTGGGCATTCTACAGTTGTGCCATAAATTGGGATATTTAAACATCCACTTGAACTTAGATGATTTCAAAAACACCGTGATGGATGTGAACTCTAAGTTAATGTCATCTCCAAAAGGCCATATGAGAAACACATACTTAGAGTTAAGCATAACCATGGCCATGGGCCGATTCACCCTATAGTATATGTAGAGAATAGCGTGTCGAGAGTGTGATACATCGGAAAGGGATGGTGATTCCATAGTATTATGATCAGCCCAAAAGCAGAGAGGAAATAATCTCGGTAGAGTTAACAGTGATCCCATGAAAGTTATACTAGCCTTGTTTGGGACAAAAAAGAGGAATCTCGCTAGTCAGGGATGATCTACCGGAAAGGGGCAGGGACCATTAAGGTACTTGGATCCACTGGGGGATGCCTCAGAATGTACAAAAGGTTAAGGCATGGCTAAATAGACATGCGCTCATTCATATAGACAGTTGTGCGTGGAGTTGTTACTAGGCAACTCTCCCGATTACTCTCAGGGTGTTTTATGTACTGCTCACATGTTATGGAAATGAAATGATGTTATGTTTACTATCCCATATATGTTTTATAAGAAATGTTTCATAATGAGAATGATGATGAATACACTTCCCATGTTTTAAAGTTGATATATTTTAAATGCACTTGCATACATATGAGTACATAACATGATTAAATGTTACACTCATTTCATCCCTATAGTACGTTATATGTTTTATGAAAGAATGTAGAGGTTTTCCGTGCGAGCACGGTAGTACAGGTTAACAAATTTTTTAACTGGTTGTATTGCCATTGAGATTTATTTCTCATGATAGTGTTGACATATACCAGATGTGTAGGTTCCCTTGGGCTAGAGAAAGAAGGTAAGGTATGAAGAAGTGTCCAATTTGGGCACACAAACTGTTTAGTTTGGATAGTATATGTTAGGATTGAGCTAGCCTTCATGATATTTTGAGAAAGGCTAGTGTAGGATTATTTTGTATAGCCTATTCTAACTTATCTATATATGAATTAGGGTGGATTGATGAATAGACTAGTTAATGGGGTTATGAGTGGTAGGATTGTTGCCTCCATGCCCAATAGTTAATTGATTATATTTAATTAAGAATGCATGTCTATGTATAGTTACTCCAGGTGTATGCTGCGATGTTAAGAGAACCCGAGTAGAGACCAACCTAAGTGCACTTTATTAATCAACTTGGTAAAAAGTTTAAAATTTACTCAGGTAGAAGTGATAGTAACACCAACACTCTGATAATTATTTTCATATTATAGTTTTTAAAATAACAGAAGGAATCGTAGGATAAAGGGTGTTACAAGGACGATAACCGGTTATCGATGGTTTTTTAGGATACGTTCAAATACCTATTGCTCCTAAGGACCAAGAAAAGACTACTTTCACCTACCCTTATGGAATATTTGCCTATAGGAGAATGCCCTTTGGATTGTGCAATGCACCTACCACTTTTCAAAGGTGTATGATGGCAATCTTCCATGATATGATTGAGGATTCAATGGAAATATTCATAGATGATTTTTCTCTTTTTGGAAATTCCTTCACACATTGTCTAGCTAATTTAGAACGCATGTTAGCTCATTGTGTAGAGGCGAACTTGGTTCTAAATTGGGAAAAATGCCATTTAATGGTTAAGGAAAGGATTGTCCTAGGTTACAAAATATCCCATGCAAGTTTGGAAGTTTACAGAGCAAAAATTGAAGTCATATCAAAACTTCCACCTCCTAGCTCTGTGAAAGCAATAAGAAGTTTCCTAAGACATACCAGATTTTATAGGAGATTCATCAAGGACTTCTCTAAGATTGCCAAACCATTGACTTAGTTGCTTGCCAAGGACATACCTTTTAAATTTTATAGTAACTATATATAGGCATTTGAGTCATTAAAAGAGAGACTGACCACAGCCCCCATTATGATATCTCCTAATTGGGAATTACCTTTTGAACTGATGTGTGACACCAGTGACCATGCGGTTGGAGCAATTCTAATCCAAAGAATTGACAAGAAATTCTAACCCATTTGCTATGCCAGCAAGACATTGACTAGCGCCTAAGAGAATTACACTACTATTGAAAAAGAACTACTTGCGATGGTATATGCATTTGACAAGTTCTGGAGCTACTTAGTACTCTTAAAGACTGTGGTCTACACTGATCATTCTACTTTAAGGTATCTATTTTTGAAAAATAATGCTAAATCTAGACTAATCAGATGGATATTATTGTTGCAGGAGTTTGACATAGAGGTGAAAGATAAGAAGGGTGCAAAAAATTTAGCTGCAGATCACATATCGAGACTAGAGAACCCAAACCTCGAGGCTCTAGACAAAGAAGCAATAAATGACAACTTTCTAAAAGAGCACTTAGAGGTGATGTAGGTATATTCTGACCTCCCTTGGTTCTCTGATTATGCTAACTATCTGGTTTCCAGAGTTTTACCAAAGGATATGACAACTTAGCAAAAGAAGAAATTCTTTGCTGAGTTGAAATATTACATTTGGGAATACCCCTTTTTATTTCGGATTTGTGCAAACTAGGTAATTAGAAGGTGTGTACATGGGGAAGAGATTAACCAAATTCGAAGCCGTTTTCATAAGGGACCAACAGGAGAACATCAAGCAGCTAACCATATTACCAGGAAGGTGTTGGAAGCAGGATTTTATTGGCCTACTATATTCCAGGACGCACGAAAGTATGTCCAAGTTTGTGATGCATTAAAAGGTTAGGGAATATCTTTGCCCGAAATGAAATGCACCAAACAAGCATATAAGTAGCAGAAATATTTGATGTTTGGAGTATAGATTTCATGGGACCCTTCCCTTCTTCATATGGAAATAGATACATTCTAGTAGCAATTGAATACTTCTCAAAGTGGTCAAAAGCCCAAGCTTTCCCCACCAATGATGCTAGGGTAGTAACTAGGTTCCTAAAAAGACTATTTACTAGGTTTGGTACACTTAGGGCACTAATCAGTGATAGAGGAACCCACTTCTGTAACTACCAATTAGAGAAAGTACTCAAACGCTATGGATTAACCCACAAACTTGCTACACCTTATCACCCACAAACTAGTGGGCATGCTGAAGTAACCAATAGGGGATTAAAAAGAATCTTAGAAAAGATTGTGGGAACAAACAGAAAATACTGGGCGACTAAGTTAGATGATCCATTATGGGCTTTTAGAACAACCTATAGAACATCCACTAGATTCACACCATACAAACTTGTGTATGGAAAATCTTGCCATTTACCTATTGAATTAGAACACAAGACACTATGGGCCCTTAAAACATGTAACTGTGATGTTGATTCTTCAAGGAAAGAAAGACTATGGTAGCTTAGTGAGTTAGAAGAATGGTGACATTAAGCATATGAAAATTCTTCCATTTACAAAGCTCGAACAAAGAAATGGCATGACAAAAGAATACGTTGGTCTAAAATTTTTCAAGTAGGAGACAAGGTACTTTTGTATAATTCACGTCTCTACTTCTTCCTAGGAAAATTAAGAAGCCAATGGTCAGGATCTTTCACAGTCAAGCAAGTATTTCCCTATGGTGCCATTGAAATTCATGACCCTAACCAGGGAAATTTTAAGGTAAATAGGCATCGTCTCAAGCATTATCATGGAGACCTAATAAAGGACAAGGTAATATTCCTTCATGACCTAGTAATTAAATAAGTCAGTTAGTAGACTAAAAAAAAGTATAATAGTAAATAAATGAAAATAAAAATAAAAATTTAATTCCCTTTTATTTCATATATTTTGAAAAATACAAACAATTTTTCTTTCGTTTTATTTTCAGTTTATTAGATAATAAAATTTCCTCCAACTTACTAGGGTGAGAAAAAAAAATATAGCCAATAAGTCTAAAGAAAAAGAAAGGCTAGCTTTCATCATAAACCATTTGGATTTCAATAAGCCTTATCTTTAAATTTTCAAAATTTGATTAAAAGGCCATTGAACTAAAGTTCAAGATTGTTTAAATATTAAAGGATGAGATTTTCTTAAAGATCCTTTAAAGAGTATCCTAGAGATAATTTAAATCATCTTGAAGATTAAATCCTTAGTATTTGTTTTAAAATAAATTGCTTATCCTAAAATTAAAATATAAAAAAGCTAGCCTACCTCTTCCTTAGTGCATGAATTCCATGTCCCACTAGAAAAAGGAGAAGCCAAAGAAGGAGAAGCCATGCATATATAAGTAGGAGAAGGTCGTGCATTTGGTAAGCAACTCTCATTTTCTTCCTTGCACTTTTGGTCTCCCTAGCTCTCTCTCTCTCTCTCTCTCATGACTAGTCCTCCCTCCAAGTAAGTATGTTCTTCCTTAATTCTATTTTATCTTTCCATAGGTAATCAAGAAAAATCATTTTAGTTTAATTCTTCACATATTTTCTTTTCAAGAATTATATACTATGCATTCTTCATACATTCTTCATTCATATAGTTCCAAGATTCATAAGTCTTTCATGTTTAAATTCTCTTCAAAGTCATAATGCATTGTTTTCAAGATTTGTTTTCTAAATAATTTCTTTGCCAAGATTCATACTTCTTTGATATCTCCTATGTGTTACCATGTCATTTTAGCCTTCAAAAATCATTCTCTCTTGAATAAAAAAAAGCAAAAAAAATTCTATCATGAACAATATAGTAGCCGAAAGAAACCTTGATATGCAAGCAAATTTCTTTACGTTTCTTTTAGGCAACACATAAACTAGAAACTATAAATCTTATTTCTTCCTATGGGTTCTAGGGTTTCTTGATATAATCTTTCTTGCTATACATGGCCATGCATTATTCTTAGATCCATAAAGAACTTCAAAGATGGAATCTTGATCAATAAAATCCATTCTTCAAAAATAAAGAATTATATTCTTGAATTCTTTTCTTTATTCTCTTATAAAATAAATTGTCATCATACAAAAAGTCTTGATTTCTGTTCATGCATACATCAAGATTCTAGCAATAGAATCTTTCTTCTTTAGTTTAACCAAGAAAGCTCAATAAATTAATAGGATAGATGTTGCATAAATATTTGCCTTGGATTCTAAATATCTTCATAACTAACTTATATCAATACAGGATCATGTCGAGCTCCTCATTCTATAGTGTCACATCCAAAAGAGGAGTCATTCTAAGTTCTTCGTCCACTCATTGGACCATGTCAAGTTCTTCCTCGTATAGTGTCACCTCAAGAAGAAGGGGGACCTCCAAAGCTGACCTTTGGAATCACCACCCACTGCTGACCTTTTATGAAGATGAGTAAGAAGATAAATATCAAGCTTTCCAGTTCAAACTCATAGAAGTCGAACGTTGCATCACCCCTGACAGCTTGACTGCAGAATAGACTATTCTCTTGGACACACCACTATATGCAAGGTTCTTCACCATTGGAGAAACCATATATAGGGAACTGACATTAGAATTTTGTAATACCTTCTCCCTGAAGGAGCATATCACTGACTAGAGAGAGCCAGACACCATCATATTCCGATTAGGTGGCATGGACTTTTATATGTCCATACCCTACTTTGGGTGGCACCTAGGCTTATGGACTATGGAAGAACTGAACGAAGCCACATACACAGGATGTATTTACACTCCGACAGTTACTTCCCACACTATGTGGTGTTAGATCACCACTAGACCTAGCCAGTACACCCCTAGTAGCGCTAAAGCAAGGAACTTGCCAGACAGTCTGAGGTATTTTCATTCCATCTTATCTCACACTCTTACAGTTCATGCAGAAAATTTTGATGAGGCCACTTTGACAGACTTGTTTATCCTCTAGGCAATGCATCAACATAAGAAGGTAGATCTTGGGTATCTTTTAACAACCCAGATTTCCACTTTCACCAAAGATGTCAGGCAAAGTATCATATGCTCTGGTCCTTACATCACTCGACTAGTGACGAAGGTTAGAGTCCTACATGAGCATATCTAGGATCTGACTTTGGCAGGACGCACACTGCCCATATATACAACAAGGCAATAATCAGTAACATTTCCCTATACCCTCATTGTAGGTGTCCAGGAGTTTCCCCATCTTTGCAACTCTGAGGACAGTGTTCTTCTTAAGTGTGAAGTGGACTCCTTATAGTTGTTCTTTCTTTTTAGTTTTACTTCTATTTTTCGTCTTTACTTTGATCATCACATATCACATTACAAATAAGTGTATCACAATAAAGTGCTACCCAATATGTGCATTCCAAAGTATATCATATTAGTAATTGTCATTTTTCTTGAAATTGTCATTTTCTTCAGCATTGCTTTATAGTTAAGTCATAACATGAATATAAAACACACACTTACAATCTTTCAAGTCAAAAGTCAAACTCTTGTTTTCAATACATATTAGACAATAAATGTATTTCATAGCTCATATTGAAAAACAATTTTATGGCACCTAGATGCTCCCACATCTTACACCATGTTCTACATTGGACACACTCTTAACTAATGATATGGATAAGAAGACATGCATGCATTACTTGATTGGCAATTTTATTAAAAAATTTTAGGAAACTATAAAACCACACCCTATAAATGTGAGGACTTGAGCCAAGACAGCATTCATTACAAACATACTCAAAATTTTTTCTAGCTAACAGTGCGCTTCAATTTACTATGCTTCTAGAACTTACTTTGTAATACTTGTAACACCCCATAATTTTAATTAGTCTAAATGTATGTTCTTTAATTTATTGGATAAAAATTTGCTTGTGTAATTTGGTTTTCAAAATAAATATGCTCTCAATTTGTAAGATATTTGATTTCGATTACTTTCCCATTTTAGCCAAATTGAGGAAGGAAAGAAAAGTGTGGCATGGTAAAAATATTTAGAGTTACACGGCAACATAGATAAAGGGAAAGGTAAGATAGGATGCAATATTTAGAATATATGCATGTGTGTGTACACGTGCAAGTGAGAAAGGAAAGAGTGTAACAAATATATATAGGTGCACGGCTAGGGAAAGAGTGCAATCATTGTAGGCTATCCCCCCTTATACTCCTTAAACCTTTCTTAGGGTCGTCCTGGTTTAACGCGTAATCCCTAACTCAGTACAGGCTAAATCTGATAAAAATAATTTTGTTTAAAACTTCCCTGTACTTGGGATACTTAACGGCCGTCCCATACCGGCTATCAAGTATCCAACCCTAAGTAAATCCGTCCTAAGGGCATCTAAACTCGATAAACAAAGTGTCTAACATGCAATTAGGGTTTTCACCACACAGGCATGTAATTTATTCCATCGAAAGAAACACGTAAATCCATGTAAATCATCTAAATCATTCAGGTATCCACTAGGTCAAATCTAGGGTTCGGGAAGCGTAAATTATCCTACCTGGTCTCCTGTTGCTCCAAATCGCTTCAGAACTTCATGAAATCTCGGTTTCTGAGCCTAATTAATTTCTTGGACATTAAATTAAATATTCAGGCTCGTCACGTCATCCATTTTTCGATCCTAAGTCCGGTTACCCTAATACCTAGGTCAATTTATTGCCTAATTACGTTCGACAATGACTATTTGATCGAGATATCATCAGTTTTTGGGAAATCAGACCTTACCAATGTGATCAGATGATGGAATTCTGTGTCGCGGTGGTCTCGGTTTCTCCCGATGCACATCCAGAAGCTCTAGCACGGCAGCACACGGCGGTGTACGGTGGCGCACGGCGGAGGGGTGCGGTTTGCCTCGAAAATTACACTACGGTGAAGCCTACAAGTCCAAGAGTTTGAATCTGGTGGTGGCGCGGCGGTTCACGGTCGTTTGGATGGCGTTTTCTGACCACAAAAGTCGATGCACGGCGGACAGAGATTGCCTCAATTTGGGCGCGTCGGGCCTCCTTTCGATGTCGGCGAGCTCTTTGGAGGAAGGCGGCAACTCGCTACGGTGGTGGGCGTGTGGCGATAACGATGACAGACGGCGGCGATCTGAGCTGGTGAAGTTTTCGCGCAATGGAGGTTGTGGGGCGCGAGGGCTGTCGATTGGTATGCTGGGTGGCAGCCCATGGTGAATGTAGTGGCGGTTCACGGTGGAGGAAGGAGGAGAGAGAGGAGAGAGAAAGTGTGGTGAGGAGAGAGAGAGGTTTGAGAGAAATTGAGGGGATTCGGGAAATTTAAAGCCTCCTGGGGTGATTCTGACTTTTCCCTGACTACCCAGGGATACTTTAGGGTATCGGCATCCTTCCAGACATCGGCACGTGTTTCCATACAAAGGTTTTGGCCTCTGTCAGTGAAATTGATACACGAAACATCCTCTGTCAGTTTCTGATCGCCGGATTGCATTTCTTTCCGTTTGATCATGTTTCTGACTTCAAACAACCTTCCATTTCGAATCACTATCCTTGAAATTCATGCCAGGTTTCGTTTAAAAGGAATTAGGGTTTAAAAGCTTGATTTTATCTTTTAAAAGCTCTTTCAGTTATTACATTCTCCCCCCCTTAAAAGAAATTTTGTCCCCAAAATTCATACCTGTAAATAGTTTTGGGTATCTTTGCCTCATCTCTTCTTCTCTCTCCCACGTCATCTCCTGCGACGCTACATCCTGCCAAAGTACCTTAACTAAAGGGATTATTTTACTTCGAAGTTGCTTAGTCTTATAGTCAAGGATTTGAACAGGAGTAGATTCATAAGTCAAATTTTCCTTTAATATTATCGGTTGATTCCCTAATACATGCGCAGGATCTGGGACATATTTACGAAGTTGGGAGACGTGGAAAACATCATTTAGGTTGGACAAATAGGGAGGTAAGGCAATTTGGTAGGCAACGAGACCGACTCTTTGTAAAATTTGGAATGGTCCTAGGAATCTAGGGCTTAGTTTCTTAGTCCTTATCTGTCAACTGATACCTGTGGTGGGGGACACTCTCAGAAATACGTGATCTCCCTCGTTAAATTCCAAAGGCCTTCTTCTCTTGTTGGCATAGGATTCTTGTCTCTGTTGGGCAATTCTCATCTTTTCCCTGATCATTTTAATTTGATCAGTGGTTTCTTGTACCATTTTGGGTCCCAAAAGTGCACTCTCCCCCATTTCTACCCAACTTAAAGGTGATTTACAGCTTCTCCCATACATAGCCTCATACGGGGCCATACTGATGGTAGAGTGATAACTGTTGTTGTATGCAAACTCTATCAACGGCAGGTGTTTATCCCAACTTCCTTTCTGCTCAAGCATACAAGCCCTTAACATGTCTTCTACGATTTGAATAGTCCTCTCAGGCGCCGTCACACCGAGGATGGTAGGTCAAGCTAAATTTAAGTTGGGTTCCTAAGGCTTGCTGTAAGGATTGCCAGAATCTCGAAGTAAACCTAGGGTCTCGATCAGATACTATACCTGACGGTATTCCATGTAGTCTCATGATTTCCCTAAGGTATACTTCGGCTAATTTTTCCATGGAGTAACGCACCTTGAAAGGTAAAAAGTGCGCAGACTTGGTCAACCTATCCACTATCACCCAAATGGCATCAAATCCTACTGGTGTTCTAGGTAATCCTACCACGAAATCCATAGTGATCTGATCCCATTTTCTCTCGGTATCTTCAATGGTTTTAGTAGCCCTGTGGATTTTTGGTGTTCTATCTTAACCTGTTGACAAGTCAGACAAGCATTCACGTAGTTCGTGATATCCTTCCGCAAGCCGGGCCACCAAAAATTCCTCTTTAAGTCCTGATACATCTTGGAAATACCGAGGTGAATAGTGTAATGGCTTCTATGGGCTTCTGCTAACACTTTTTCCTTTAACTCCTGATGGTTCGAAATCACCACTCTCTTTCTAAACATTAAAACTCCATCAGGTGCTAGTCTAAAATAGGGTTGGTCTGCGTACACTTCCAAGGATTCATCCTCAAATTGGGCTTGTCTAATTAATTCTCTCAATTCACAGGTTATCAAAAAGTCACTCATCACTAATCTTTGTGGAAACGAGATTACGTTGAGGCTAAGATTCCTAAAATCCTCAAGTAACCTCATCTCACCAATCATTAAACTAGCCAATTGTAGTGACTTTCGGCTTAATGCATCAGCCACGACATTCGCTTTTCCTGCATGATATTTCAACTTAAAATCAAAGTCTTTCAAATATTCTACCCACCTACGCTGCCTCATGTTTAATTCCTTCTGATCAAATAAATACCTAAGGCTCTTATGATCACTATACACCTCAAATACAGTACCATATAGGTAATGTCTCCAAATCTTTAGGGCAAACACAACGGCAGCTAATTCTAAGTCATGAGTGGGGTAGTTCTCCTCTGCAGGTTTCAATTGTCGCGATGCATAAGCCACAACTTTCCCATCCTGCATCAAAACACAACCTAGGCCTCTCAAGGATGCATCTGTGTATACGGTAAAGGGTTCTAGGGGTTTTGTAATAATTAGTACAGGAGCGGTGGTTAATTTCTCTTTCAAGATTTGAAAACTAGTCTCACACTGTTCGCTCCATTCAAAATCTATCCCTTTTCGAGTCAACCGGGTTAATGGCACAGCTATCTGAGAAAATCCTTGAATGAATTTTCCATAATAGCCGGCCAAACCCAGGAAAATCCTAATCTCGGTGACCGTTCTAGGTCGATCCCAATCTAATACTGCTTCAATTTTCTTTGGGTCGACCGCTATCCCTTCCCCATTTACCACGTGCCCTAAGAATTTCACTTCTTCTAACCAAAACTCACATTTCTCTAGCTTTGCATACAACTGCTTCTCTTGCAGTATCTGTAGCACCGTGCTAAGATGTTGGGCATGTTCTTCGTGAGTCTTGGAATAGACTAAGATATCATCGATGAATACCACAACAAATTGATCTAGATAGGGTCTGAAAATCCTATTCATATAATCCATAAAAATAGCGGGTACATTCGTCAATCCAAACGACATCACTAGAAACTCGTAGTGGCCGTATCTTGTCCTGAATGCCTTCTTGGGAATATCCTCCTCTCTAACCCTAATCTGGTGGTATCTTGATCTTAAATCTATCTTAGAAAATACAGTCGCGCCTTGTAATTGATCAAACAAATCATCAATATGTGGTAATGGGTATTTGTTCTTGATGGTCACCTTATTCAGTTGTCAGTAATCAATACACAATCTTAAACTCCCGTCTTTCTTCTTTACGAATAAGACCGGAGCTCCCCATGGCGATACACTTGGCCTAAC
Source organism: Senna siamea (assembly GCA_031216115.1). Lineage (NCBI taxonomy): Eukaryota > Viridiplantae > Streptophyta > Magnoliopsida > Fabales > Fabaceae > Senna > Senna siamea. The sequence continues at coordinate 9,888,052 of CM062355.1, read as the reverse complement.
GAACCCCTTCTCTAACATATCTTCAATTTAGACCTTTAATTCTCTTAATTCTGCTGGGCCATATGATATGGGGGTTATGGCTATTGGACTTGCTCCCATAATCAGATCAATGGTGAATTCTATCTCCCTAGGTGGTGGCAGTTTACTTATTTCCAAAGGAAATACCTCCGGAAGTCACTAATGATTGAGATTTGACTTAGCCTATCCTACAACTCTACCTCAGAGAGATTGAAGGACATATCACCTATCTCACAAGCCCTGTCACTCCCTCGCACAGGCACGTTATCCAGATAAGTAATTGTCCCTTCGGAACAATTCAACAAGACCCGATTCCTAGTCAACCAATCCATTCCCAAAATAATGTCGATCCCTGACAATGGTATACACACTAGGTCCACAAGGAATAAAGTATCTTCAATGGTTAAGGGGCAATTCAGGCATATTCGTGGGGACATAGTGGCTTCTCCCAAGGGTGTGGATATGTATAGATCATAGGGTAGGGTTTGAACAGGTAATCTTATTCATTCTACGCATGCATCTGCAATAAATGAGTGCGTAGCACCCGAATCAAACAATACTATCAAAGAAAAATTATAAATTTTACCTCTACCCTGCATCAAGCCCGAAAACCTGTCGACATTGGCAGCATTCATAGTAAAAACTCTCCCTGGAGCCTGTGGTCTCCGGCTACCGGATGTCGGCTAATTCTCGGTGGAAGGGCAGTATCTGGCCATGTGTCCTATACCTCCACATCTGTAACACTGAAGTGGAGTCTGATGCCAGCAAGGCTGATTTGAATGTCTGGTGCCACACTTCGGATAGGGATTATTATCAGGTCGCCTCCCACTGCTACTAGAAGCCCCTGGTTGCGGTTTAAACATACCGCTTCTCACATTCAGATTTTTAGGTGCTTGTTTAGGCCGGTTCCCTGTTCGCTGTGTCATATTCTGAGTCTGTCTCTGTTCTAGATTCTTGCTCAGAATTCGACACTTGTTGACCAGTGTGGCGAAGTCTCGAATTTCCAGGGTAGCTAACTGAGTCTTCATAGGTAAATCTAAGCCTTCTTCTAGTTGCTTCACTTTCCAGGCCTCGTCTTAATGCATTCACAGGTAAGTGGAGTATCGTGATAATTCTTCAAACTGCTTCAAATACTCGTCAAATGGCCTTCCTCCCTGTGTGAGCTTCAAGAACTATGCTTCCTTTGCTTGTTTTACGCTCTTAGGGATATATTGATCCATGAAGACTCTCTTAAAAGACTCCCAGGTAAGTGGAATGCCTCGGCTCTCCATCAGTTGCTGGGCATCTGTCCACCAAAGTTTTGCTTCACCTTTTAGCATGTACGTTGCATATGTGACTTTCTGCTCGTCGTCGCACTGCAAAAATTTGAAAATCTTTTCAATTTCTTTTACCCAAGCTTCCACAACAGCTGGATCAGAGGCACCTGTAAACGAAGATGGACCTGCTCTCTGAAACTCGATCCATCCCTGATATAGTGGGTTTACATGTTGGGTGGCTCTGTCATTTCTTGTCTATCTGTCTTCCTGCTAATGTATCATTACATTAGCACTGGTAGTGGCCTGGTCTCTCATCGCATCAGCCATTAATCGGATGGATTCCATCATGTCAAGCATGTCGACATCAGTTTCCATGCTACCACTACCCGAAGCGCCCTGATTCCTGTGCCTTGGCCTTCCTCTGGGCCTGCGAGTGGCATCCCTACTAGATTCTGCCATACTTATCTGACACAGAAAATAAACAAATTAGTTATATAGCAAAATTTAACAGAAATGCATTAAATTCATTCCGTTCATTATTAATTCAAAATCAGGTCCTATCATTCCAGAGTTAAATCAATCAAAACCCTAAAGCAGCAAGCCCAAAGATTCAAGTCCTTAACCCACTAAACCAGACGATCCGACAAACAGGGCTTTGATACCATAATTGTAACGACCCCCTAATACGACATACACAATCTTGTATCTGATTAGCGGAAGCATATGGGTCTTTCTAAGTAATTATTCTCGAGATGGGAATGTCAGGGGATCGCTACTGGTTAAGCGTAACCCAAATAGACTTCCCGTTGTCCATTCAGATTTCGTTCAACCCTAATTCACACGCAGCTAACTAATTATACATACAAACATCATAAATTACTCTGGAATGAAATCTAAAACTCGTATATACATCACATCATGCATTCATATACATTCCAACTTAAATTCATCAGTTTACAGTGGTAAACCCTATCAAAAATCTGGCAGAGTTTCCTCTGTATTTCGAACGTACCCAAATACAATAATCACCCGTTTACAATCATACAACCAGTCCAACAACAACAATAAACATAATAACAGAAATCCATATACAGCAACGTCAATTCCATCACTATAGTCAACATAAAATACCTGATTGATACATGTACAGTTAATCCAATCACTACAGAAAAAATAGAAGACAGAACCCCATATACGGTAACGACATCAAAGTATATATACACGACGATTCAAGCCTAAGCTAAGTCATTCTTCTGTTTATCACCAAGGCTTCATCAGCTATCGTCTCGGTTCCTGTCCCTGTCCCTATTCATCTGAGTAAACAACCTGATGAGATATAAAATCCCAGTAGAATAATTTACAGTTCAAATATCATTCGAAAACTGGTTGACTACCCAGCGGTGCGAACACCAAAATCATCTTTCCGAAATCAGTTTGAAAACAGTGAAATACCTTATCTTTAAAATCGTTTTATTACATGGAAATCGCGGCAATTAATCGAAATCATAAAATCCATTTCTTTTTAAAATCAATACTCAAAATCAAATAAAATCCCATGCCCGGTGTATCTCAATCCACGTTGGCTACAAATCCGCTGTAACCAAGTCTAAATCGTCGTCTTCTAATTGCACGTCATCCAGAGAGAATACCTCTCTTATCGTTGGGTGTGATCCATAACACCAATCACCCGAATCAAGCCTATATTGTGAGTGTGATCCGTAACACCAATCACTCACTCAAGGACTGGGTGAGAATCAACATCTAGGGCATCCCCTAGCATGTGCACATACGCCAATTCTCATCCTCATACAGTCTATTCGAACTCACATGCACACGGTCGGCTATTCCTCAGGGTTCTAGGGTATTATGCCTAAATCACAACATTTCCCCATGTAGGCTATCCCCCCTTATATTCCTTAAACCTTTCTTAGGGTCGTCCTGGTTTAACGCGTAATCCCTAACTCAGTACAGGCTAAATCTGATAAAAATAATTTTGTTTAAAACTTCCCTGTACTTGGGATACTTAACGGCCGTCCCATACTGGCTATCAAGTATCTAACCCTAAGTAAATCCGTCCTAAGGGCATCTAAACTCGATAAACAAAGTGTCTAACATGAAATTAGGGTTTTCAGCACACAGACATGCAATTTATTCCATCAAAAGCAACACGTAAATCCATGCAAATCATCTAAATCATTCAGGTATCCACTAGGTCAAATCTAGGGTTCGGGAAGCGTAAATTATCCTACCTGGTCTCCTGTTGCTCTAAATCGCTTCAGAACTTCATGAAATCTCAGTTTCTGAGCCCAATTAATTTGCTAGACATTAAATTAAATATTTAGGCTCGTCACGTCATTCGTTTTTCGATCCTAAGTTCGGTTACCCTAATACCTAGGTTAATTTATTGCCTAATTACGTTCGGCAGCTATTTCAGTCAGATATCATCAGTTTTTAGAAAATCGAACCTTACCAATGTGATTGGATGATGGAATTATGTGTCGCGGTGGTCTCAGTTTATCCCGATGCATATCCAGAAGCTCCGGCACGGCGATGCACGGTGATGCACGGTGGCGTACAGTGGCGCACGGCAGAGGGGTGCGGTTTGCCTCAAAGATTACACCACAGTGAAGCCCGCAAGTCTAGGAGTCCGAATCTGGTGGTGGCGCGGCAATTCACGGCCATTTGGATGGCATTTTTTGGCCACAAAAGTTGACGCACGATGGATAGAGATTGCCTCGATCCGAGCACGTTTGGCCTCCATTGGACGTCGATGAGCTACTGGAGGAAGTTGGCAGCTCAGGCTACATGGTGGTGGGGGCGGTGACGGCCAATGGCGACGGACGGCGGTAATCTGAGCTGATGAAGTTTTCATGCAGTGGAGGAGAAATGTGGCATTTTTCGGCGACGTTGGCGGCCGTTGGTGGCTGTGGATGTTTGGTGGAGGTTATGGGCAGCGAGGGCTGTCGATTGGTATGCTGGGTGGCGGCCCACGGTGGCTGTAGTGGCGGTTCACATTGGAGGAAGGAGGAGAGAGAGAGGTTTGAGAGAAATGGAGGGGATTCGGGAAATTTAAAGCCTCCGGGGGCGATTCTGACTTTTCCCGAACCACCCGGGGATACTTTAAGGTGTCGGCATCCTTCCAGACATCGGCATGTGTTTCCATGCAAAGGTTTTGGCCTCCGTCAGTGAAATTGATGCACGAAACATCCTCTGTCAGTTTCTGATCGCCGGATTGCATTTCTTTCCGTTTGATCATGTTTCTGACTTCAAACAACCTTCCATTTTGAATCACTATCCTTAAAAGTCGTGCCAGGTTTCGTTTAAAATGAATTATAGTTTAAAAGCTTAATTTTATCTTTTAAAAGATCTTTCAGTTATTATAGGAACCACCCAAACGGGACTATGGTATCTTAAGGGTTATCCATGTAATGTAATTGCCTAATCAGATGTTGAATTTGTTGGCAGCATAACTGATAGAAAAAGCACTAGTGGCACTTGTCAAATCTTTGGAAATTCACTTGTATCTTGGTTTAAGAAAAAAAATTGTGTAGCTCTTTCTACTGCTGGAGTTGAATATTTAGCATTTGAAGGTTCTTGTGCACAAGTTCTTTGGATGAAACAAAAAAATCCAAGATATAGGTATAAATCTTGAAAATATACCTATCAAATGTGATAACACTAGTGCAATTAATCTGACAAAAAATACCTTTATGCATTCAAGAACTAAACACATTGAAATGAAGCATCATTTTATTAGAGAGATCATGTGCTCAATCATAATGTCTCCTTAGAGTTTATCCAAACTGAATTTCAACTTGCTAAAATCTTTAATAAACCTCTTCTTGAAAAGAGATTTTTTTATAAGAACTTGAAATAATCGATCCATAAAATCCTTACGTTGTTTCCCCCATTGTTCTTATCATTAGTTTTCCCCCTTCTCCTTTAATACTAACTTAAGCATTAGAGTGGCCATAGTTTTGTTTTAGAGGACCTCTTGATCCCCTTTAACTCACTTATTCCTCAAAAGGCTGAATTTAGTTGAAGCATTGATATGAATATAAACATAATGTAGAAGGAATAAGAACAAAGAAAAATGAAATGTACCTTAGGAGAGTGGCTAAATTAATTGGAAAAATTAGAAAGAAGAAAGGAAAGGGAGTAAAGTGTTTTGGACTTTAATTTTGTAGCTTGAAAGGGTAGAAGTTGACTGTCACAACATTAGTAGTCGATTAATAGCTCCCGGATATTTGAAAAGTCCCAATAGAGAGCAGCTAGTTGACTAGTAAGGTGGAACCATCCAACTGCCTTGTTCTTCCCCTTTTAAGGTTACTGAAGAGCATAGCAGTCAACTGCCTAGTGGTAGCCAATCGACTGCCTAGTCTCTGGACCTTAATGGTCGATTGATAGGGGCTTTCTAGTATAGGCCTCTATAGGGCCTTTTAAAAGGAGACAAAGCTTGACAGTCAACTACTACACCTATAGAAGTCAACTTCCAAGATTTAGTAGGCACTATTTCAAAAGTGATCACGTCATGTTCACCCATGTTTTTAAAAACTATGATTTCCCTCTTAAATCTCTTCAAATTTTTCTATCCAATCTTCAAAAACCAAACTAATTAAACACTTTATACCACTTAGGAGACCAAAACCCATTAAATTTTCCTTGAATCCACTCACTTCACTAGCAAACCATCAGATTTTCCAAATGGCATCTAGGCATTAATCCAAAAGGACAAGGGTTAGGGGCTCCAGTTCTAATCCTCCTCAAATGGGTGCTCTCTTCTCCCCTCTAGCATTGGAAAGAAACTTGAATGAAAAATTTGCCCAAAGATTCGTCACTCCAAGTAAGTATGTAGACATCATGTTCTTTGAAGAAGAAAATTTTGAAATCTTTCCCTTGCTGCAAATTGCTAGACTATATAAATTTTTGAAATCGAAAAAAGAAGTGGAGTCCATTTATTGTTAAGTTGTTTTATGCAAATCTAAAATAGGATGAAGTAAACTACTGTGCCACAACTAAAATTAAAGGACAAAAAATCACCTTTACTTATCAATAACTAAGTGATTGGCTGTGGGTTCCAAATAAGGGTCACCAAATTAAAGATCATCTTGCTAGTTTACTTAGAATTGATAGGTCTAATAGATACACTATGCAGAACTACCTATTGGGTAAAATTAATGCAGAACCAAACCTTTCCCACAAATCCACCATTGTTGGTAATGAATTTGAACTTAACAACCACCTTCTCCTTTTGATTGAAGCTCATTGTGTGGTGAACAAGGAAGGAAATTTTTCTTATACCAGTGAAGTGGAATAGTTCTTCATGCATTGCACACTTACTGAGGAGCCTTTTAACCTACCCTATTACATTATTCAAAAGATGTACAGAAGTGCAAGGACTACTAATCTTACTCTCCATCATGCCTTAGTCATTTCCTTACTTCTCCAAAAATGTGGCAGTAATCCTCTTGACACTACAATTGAGAAGCCAACCAAGATTGACATAAACACTCTCTCTAAGCTTCACTATATCAAATAACAAGGAATTTGGGTGTCTAAGCATGAGACATCAGCCCAAAAGAGACAAAGAGAATAAAGGGAAGAAAAAGCGGCAACAATGGGTCAAGAAGAAGATATCCCTATGGTGGAAGAGGAAGGACCATCCACTCAATATCCTACTCTGACTTATGACCACTTTTCCACCTCAGACACATTTTAGGCTTTTCAAGCTTTAGTCTACAACAGGCTTGGCAACATGGCAAACACACTTAATTTCTTAATTAGAGAGTTAGAATTATCTCAAGCCTTGAATAGAGAATTCAAACTATAGAGCTCACTGTTACAAACAACACTGCGCTTTTGAAACAAATTTTGTTGCGTATGGATGAGCCTAGGGGCCAGGAGATCAACCTTAGTCTAATTTTCCCTTATATTTTTACTATTTTTGGACTCACCCTTCACCCTTTTTCTTGTTGATGACAAAAGGGGGAGAAGTAGTTAGCTTGGATTTATCTTATGCTTTTTGACCTTTGGTTTATACTTTGGATATTTTGATGACCTTTTAACTTCTTCCAGATTGGCTATATAGTGATTATAATGATTATTCTAATTCTAACTCATATAGTTATATGTTATAGGAATATTGCCTCAAATGAATATTATAGTATTGCTTCTACTGCATATTAGGTCATCTATTTATCCTCTATGTTATTTTAATTTTTGCTAAGAAAACCTTGATAACTTGCTGTTTGAATTGTTGCCTTTCTTATTGAAAAATCGTGTGAGATGCAAAGAACATTTTGAAGAATTTAAATAATCACAATTTTCTAAAAACAATTCAATTTTAAGAATAACAAAGTTTTTCAAAGTGCACATATTTAGGGGGAGTTTTCTCTCTAAAATTCTTTAAAACTTTTATAAAACTAAATGGAGAAATTTAGGGGGATATATATATTATCTAACCAAAAATCCTTCTTTAATATTTATGGAATTCAATAAGTTGGTTATCATCAAAAAGTAGGAGATAGTTAACCCCATTAACCATAAACTCTTAAAGTTTTGATGATAACAAACTCCTTATTTTTTTTAGGATAAATGAAGTCTAAAAGGCCAATGAAGAATTTAAGATTATGTATGCCACCTAGGACTTAGTTTGTAAAGGTATCCTTAGGTATTGAGCTCAAAATCATTTTTAAAACATCTCTTGAAAAATGTTTTCTAACTTCCCAAGGACTTGGCAACTCTTTATCTTGACTTTCTTCACCTAAAAGAAATTTTCCAAATCTATAAATTGACTGCCAGCTTGTGGAAGTTAACTGGTACAATTTAAACTTGAAGAAACCAAGACAATAATCTTCAAGTCAACTGCTAGAAGCTTAGCAGTTGATCGCTAGCCCACTCGAAGGTGCAAGTCGACTTCTTGAACCCTACAAGTTGACTACCAAAAGGATGAACTATACGGAACTTGAGACGAGAAATTCAAGTGCTAGATGAGTACAAGTTGACTACTAGACTTCAAGTTTAATATATATGGGAACCTGAGATGAGCAAGCAAACTGTCTCAAATTTAAAAGTCAACTGTCAAGGTTGAAGTTCAAATTGTGTAAAAAGTTGAGAATAGGAAGTTAACTACCAACCTTAAGCAAGTCAATTGCCACTACCCATAAGTCAGAAAATTTGAATTCAAGAACACAAAAATCTACTATCAGCCTTGAGAAAGCCGATTACCAGATTGTGGAAGTCGACTGGTACAATTTAAAATTGAAGAAACCAAGACAGTAAGTTGTGAGTTGACTTCAAGAAGCTTAATAGTCGATCGCTAGCCCACTAGAAGGCACAAGTCAACTTCTTAAACCTTACAAGTCGACTGCCAAACCTAAAGGATGAACTATATAGAACTCGAGATAAGAAAGTCAACTACCAAATGAGAAAGTTGACTACTAGATGAAAAATTCAATTGCCAAACTTCAAGTTCAATATATATGGGAACTTGAGATGAGCAAACCGACTACCTTAAATTTACAAGTTAACTGTTAGGCCTAAAGTTCAAATTATGTAGAAAGCTGAGAGTAAGAAGTCGATTGCCAGCCTTAAGCAAGTCGATTGCCACTACCTAAAAATCAAAAAAATTGAATTCAATAACACAACATCCAATTGCCAACCTTGAGAAAGTCGACTGCCATGCCTACATAATGTTGCAGAGAAGGTACAAAAGGTTTCTTTCTCTGGTGGTTTGCAAAGATATGAGCTTTAACGAATATATCTTCAAAAAATCTACAAATAGGGGCCTTGGCAAGTTTGAAAAGATTAAGAGAAAAACCCAACTTTGAATTTCATTCAAATCTTCTGAACTCTTTACTCTAAGTTTGCCTCTAGTTCTTCATTTGTAATATTAACTCTAAAAGAAAAACTTTCTTCCTTTTATATAAGAACTGTAAAAGCCTTATGGAAAGGTTTTCCTTGAGCGATTAGAGAAAAAGAAAGTGCAAAGTGCATTGTACTGGTTTATATGTAACATCTCATTCTCATAGCCATTTATTTAATAAATGTATTTAAATTTCAATAAACACCCTCTGGCTATAAGACTGATATTTTTTTTTATTTTCCTGAGTAAGATTTTTCCTTATTTATTTTAGAATTAAGATTAGACTTGGGATTCATTACTTAAGTATCCATTCCATACAATACGCAATGAAAAATTAAATAAATAATAACATTTAGTTACAACGTCATAAATAAAACTTGTTTATATTTTCATTTGTTACATATTTACATTGTCTTACATATATTTCAGGATATGTATAGTGTTTTCAGTCTTCAAGGGTAAGGAAGCAATAACCCTGCCACTCAAACCTTTTTTACAAAAATTACACTTTCACATATCCAGATATATATGCCCATTATACTATATATGTAAAAAAAATTGATTATTCCAATTCTATTTCCAAAATATATAAGAATTAGGATAAAATGGGCTATTATCTAAGTCATAATATTATATTCCAAAAATACATATTTTCCATCAACTCTACTGGGGATGGACTTCCATAACTGTTATTATATATATACCCTGGACTACATTAAAAGTACCCAGGAATGGTACTTCCACCATTATCACATCCACCTCGAACCAGACCATGTATCTAGGTATCTGATACACACCAAATACATTCATGAGAATATTTTCTTACGAGCTAAGCAATCTAATTTATTTCATAAAACATCTAGTGTGCACCACCGTAATGATATGGAAAAATATCTCTACCTTCATTTCAAGAAAGTAATGTCTATAATTCAAAAGGAATGTAATGCAAATATGTATGAATTATATAGAAATGTGTGGTATACAACATTTAAATTATTGCAACTATCAATTGGGCATACAAAATAGATTCAATTTCAAATAAGTGGCTTTAGCAAAGCAGAGAAACATTCAATCACCCTTTTACTTCCTCTACTTATGATCATCCACCTTAGGGATTTTTTTAGTGTCAATAATCACCTTAGGGGGGAAATTTAGTGCCATGCCCCTAGGTGCAATTTAGTGCCAAATCACCATAACCAACTCACCTTAGGGGAAAAATTTAGTGCCATGCCCCTAGGTGCAATTTAATGCCAAATCACCATAACCAACTCACCTTAGGGAAAAAATTTAGTGCCATGCCACTAGGTGCAAATTTAGCGTTATAATCAACATAACCAAATCACCTTTGGGAAAAAATTTAGTGCCATGCCCCTAGGTGCAAATTTAGTACCATAATCAACATAACTGAATCACCTTAGGGGAAAAATTTAGTGCCATCAATCACACCATTTAAATTTGGCATTTACATCCTCATGCTATTAACATCCATCACAGCCTAGAATCATCATACTTTAATGCCATCAATAGCACTATTTAATTTAGCATTTACATGATACCAATTTAAATATCAAACTTTCACACTTTTGTACCATCACAATATGCATAAAGTACATATGTCATTATTCCATCTTTTCTCCTTAAATTTTCTGTCAACAATTATTAATCATAGCCTCTTTTGCATTGAATGATAAAATTTGAATTCTCTTAAGAGAAAAGAAGCATCCATTCGGCCAACAAAAAGGGAGGAAGGTTAACAAGACATATTCATATAAATTATTGCATTTATTTTACGTTTTACATCATTTAAACATAGCTATATTTGATGATAACTTTATTTCCCTTTATTAATTCACATGTCATTCTCCATCCCACTAGATGACAAAATTTTCATATATATTCTTCATTCATGATGGAGGGGGGAGTATTAAATTCACTTATTAATTATTTCTTTATCTCATTTCAATCAATAAAAATAAAATAGTCATTCTCATACAACAATCCATTTTATGCTACTATAAGGGGACATTTCGACTAACACCTCAAGGAAGAAAAGAAAAATGCAACTTCACTCATCTATCTTCCTTTTGGCATTTATTTTTGTTATCATGGTTTTAACTTTAAATCATCACAATCCTCATTCAACAAATCATCTCATGCTATTATGAAGGGATTCTCGGCCAAGACATCCAAGAGAAGGGAAAAATTACAATATCCATCAAATTTCTTCCTTTAAAGCATTTTCATCATTCTTTCAACACTAAAGCATCACAACCCACTCAATTTACATCATTTGCAATTTTAAGAAATCTATTATTACAAAAAGAGCATTTATGAAAGTGAGTGGGTTATAAATGAAATTTCCATGCAATGAACTCAATCATCCATTCCAACCATCACAAATTCATCCATATACTCACACAATTGTATTACGATAATATTTCAAGCTTAAATTAAGGTAGAGAGAGAAAGCCTCACTATTCATGGATTTGGAAAAATTGTGCAACTCCAAGACACTTCCATATAACTCAAATTTAAGGGTGGGAGATCACTTAACTACCTTGATTTAGCAGAATTGATGTTTCCTTGAAGTTTCCTTGAGTTTTTCTTCCTCTTCTTTCCTCCCTTGCTCTCAGTTTATCAGCATTTTCTTCTCCATTCAGCGTCACATTTATGCCGTGCCAAAATGAGGAAGAAGATGGGTTTTATTTACAAATTTAAAATGACCCTTATGTCCCTCTTTGAAAATTTACCATATTACCCCTCCTTTTTCCTTTCTTTTTCCCTCATTTTTCCTTTAAAATTTTGAGAAATAATACATTATAAAGTCCATAAATATTTTCATGATGAAATGAAAATTTTACCCCCAAAGTGTAAAATTACAATTTTACCCTTAGTGTAAAATTACCATTTTGCCCTTTTGGTCAAAATGACTATTTTACCCCTTCATTAGCTTCCAAAAATTTTGAAAATTTAAGGAAATGTTCTTAAAGGAATTTATCATAATTTTCCAAGTAAAATAACAATTTTACCATTGTGATAAAATTATTATTTTACTGCTGGGTGAAATTACCTTTTTACCCTTAGGTAAAAAATGTTCGTTTTGCCCTCGGATATTTTTCTGGAGTTATAATGGTTTCCAGATATTTTACTAACAAAATCATTACGCTTTTAGATATTTTTTCGGCATCATATTGACATATCATAAATGCGCAAGATATTTTGGAGGCGTAATGATTATATTTCGTCTTTTTGTGAAACTTTAATTCTTTTCACTTTAGTCCCTAACTTTTTCTTTCAATTTAGTCCCTTCCCTCAATTTCAAATTTTCTAGGGCATTTTCATTCAAATCTTTAGTCAGAAAATTGCTAAATTTCTAAATTTAAAGCGTACCTTGAGATTTTTAAAATGCAGATATTACATTATAAGTGCCTAATTAAAATTTGTGGAGTTAGTAAAAATCTCAAACTATGCTTGGGGACTAGATATAAGCTTTGTTGGATAAACTGAACCAGGATAAATATCTGAGCCTATTTATTTTTTGCAATTTATCATTATGAAATTTTGAGTTTCTGCACTTTATTTTGTTGTGCTCTGTTTTGTTGATTTGTGCTTTATTTGCTGCATACTCTAAACTCTTTTCTATTCTAGCTTGCTTCATTAATCTTAAAAGACTCAGAAAGTATTTTGAAATTATTTGAGTCAAGATTTTTTTACTGATTTAAAGAATCTCAACTTTTAAAGATTCTAAAAATTTTTAACACACCTAATTTTCTCCTCTCTTAGATGCTAGCCATTTCTAACATTCCCTTCCAAAATCCCTCTCCCAAACACACTCCTAGGCCACTCTAGTGGTTGGTTTGTTGTTAATCCTTTGTAATTGTGTACCTTTTAAATATTAATAATAAAATAAATCTAATGTCTATTGTCATCTCTGCATTTATCCACTTTGATTTTTTTTCCTCTAGTTACAATATTCTTTTTAATATAAAAATTTGTAATCAATCCCTGATCAATTATTCCAATTTCAATAAAATCTTTATTATCTAAATTTAAAAAAAGTTTAACTATATCAAAGTGCCGAAATATCCTTTCTCTCTTTTTGCTCTTTTTCACATTTCTCAATTCATATATTTATGACTTATTAATTGTTAATTAATGAGAATTAAGTTTATCGAGAGGAGTTAGTTCTCTAAAAAATCACAAACTAAGATTTAAATAAAGAAAGAAGATGGAATACACATAAATCTATTTTTACCTTTTTTTAATTTATGTTTTATTCAAAATTAATTTTTTTCTTTAACTTTTATAATATTTGAATTTTATATTTTATTAATTTAATTTTTGTCCCTTATAAATCAATACAATTTTTTTCCTTGTATTAAATGTTGTTAGTCATATGTAGAGTTTAAGACTAATGTAATAGATCAGCTCAAATGTGGGCGAAATGCTATTAACTTGATCTTTCTATGACTTAAAATTTTTTTCACATTTTTAATTAATTTAGTTCTTACAAAAGTAATTTCATGTGCGTTTTATATAAGTATGCATGTCATTAGTAACATAAATAAACAACACGTGATTAAAAGAAATTGATTTTGTAAAATCAAGGGGTTAAAAGATAATTTTAGCTTATGTTTTAAATGTTGATCTCTTTTACTAAAGTATGAGTTGTCTAGGGTTTAGGATTGACTCTTCTTTCTTTTCAAATTAATGTGTATTGTAGATATACACAATTGTTTATTTTTTTAATAATTGCAACATTTATTTAATAAGTCATACATTGCAAAGATATGTCAATTCACTAATAACTTTTTTCAAGATATACACAATTTGTTAGTTTATTTTCTAACCATTATAACTTTTTTTTAACAAGTCATCAGAATCTAATTTCTAATACAAAGATACACAACCTTATATCTGTATAGTGGAAGCGTAAGGGTTTTCTAAATAGTTATTCCCGAAGTGGGAATGTTAGGGAATCGCTACTAGTTGAGCGTAACCTAAATAGACTTCCCGTGGTCCATTCGGATTTCGTTCAACCCTAATTCACATGCAGCTGTACTAATTATACATACATTCATCATAAATTACTTTGGAATGAAAAACAAAATCCATATGTACGTCATATCAGGCATTCATACTGATTCCAACTTAAATTCACAAGTTTACAATAGTAAACCCTACCAGAAATCTGGCAGAGTTTCCTATGTGTTTCGAGCGTATTCCAAAATACAACAGTCATCTAATTTACAATTATACAGCCAATCCAATAACAACAGAAAGCAGAAATTACAGAAAACCAATATACATCAATATTAGTAAAATATATATACAATGCGATTCAAGCTTCGACTAAGCTGCTCTTCTGTCTATCACCAAAGCATCGCCCAGCTAACGTCTAGGTCCCTGACCCTGTTCCTATTCATCTGAGTAAACAACCGGGTGAGATATAAAATCTCAGTAGAATAATTTACAGTTCAAATCTGGTTGAATACTCAGCGGTGCAAGCACCGAAAATAACTTCTCGAAATCAGTTTAAAATCCGTGAAATACCTTATCTTTAAAATCAATTTATCGCATAGAAATCACGGCAATTGCTCAAAATCATAAAAACCCATTTCTTTGAAAATCAGTAATCGAAATCAGGTTAAATCCCATGCCCAGTGTATCTAAATCCATGTTGGCCACAAATCCTCTGCGACCAAATCTAAAATCGTCCAATTGCACGTCATCTAGAGAAATCTCGTCTCTTATCGTTGGGTGTGATCCGTAACACCAATCACCCGAATCTCGCCTATGTTGTGAGTGTGATCCGTAACACCAATCACTCACTCAAGGACTAGGTGAGAATCAACATCTAGGGCGGCCCCTAGCATGTGCACATACGCCAATTCTCATCCTCATACAGTCTATTCGAACTCACATGCTCACAGTCGGCTATTCCTTAGGGTTCTAGGGTATTACGCCTAAATCACAACGTTTTCCCATGTAGGCTATCCCCCCTTATACTCCTTAAACCTTTGTTAGGGTCGTCCTGATTTATCGCGTGATTCCTAACGCAGTACAGGCTAAATCTGGTAAAAATAATATCATTTAAAACTCCCTGTACTCGGGATACTTAACGGCCATCCCATACTGGTTATCAAGTACCCTACCCTAAGTAAACCCGTCTTAATGGCATATAAACTCGATAAACAATTCATCTAACATGCAAATGGGGTTTTCAGCACACAGACATGTAATTTAGTCCATCGAAAGCAGCACGTAAATCCATGTAATTAAATCTAATCATTCAGGTATTCACTAGGTCAAATCTAAAACTCGGGAAGCATAAATCATCCTACCTAGTTTCCTGTTGCTCCAAATCAATTTAGAACTTCTCGTAGTCTCGAATTCCGAGCTAAATCAATTCCCTGGACATTTAATTGAATATACAAACTCGTTACGTTGTCCGTTTTATGATCCTAAGTCCGATTACCCTATTACCTAGGTCAGCTTATTTCCTATTCGCGTTCGGCAGCTAATTCAATCAAAATTCATCAGTTTTAGGCGAATCGAACCTTACTAGTGTTGTCGGATGATGGAAATCTATCCCAGGGTGGTCTCGGTATCTCTTGGTGTATATCCAGATTCTCTGGCACGGCGGCACATAGCGGCATACGGTGAAGGAGAAAAGAGAGAGAGGAGAGAGAAAATAGAGTGAGGAGAGAGAGAGAATTGTGACAAATGGCAGAGTTTCAAAAAATTTAAAGCTTCCAGGGGCGATTTCAACTTTTCCCAGATCACCCGGGGAAACTTCGGGATGTCGGCTTCCATCCAGACATTGGCACGAGTTCTCATGCAGCGATTCTGGCCTCTGTTTGTGAAATTGAAGTACGAAACTTCGTTTGTCAGTTCCTGATCGCTGGGTCGCGTTTCTTTCCATTCGATTGTGTTTCTGACTTCGAACGGCCTTCTGTTTCAAACCGTCGTCCTCAAAAGTCGTGTCAGGCTTCACTTACATGAACTTATAGTGAAAATTGGGTTTTATCTTTTAAAAACAGTTTCGATTATTACAGTCACACTCTTTAATTTAATCATTGTAACTTTTCTTTAATAAGTCACGCTCTTGAAAGACATATCTTCACTAATATATGTATATATATATATATATATAGACACACACACATATATATATAATTTCTCTTCAATAAATCATTAATGACATTTCCAAATAAGACATGTCCATTCATTGTATTAAATATAAATATAATTTCTTTTCATTAGGTGTTCCCTTCAAGGCATCTTTCAAGAAATTGCTCTCCCTTAAAGCATACAGAGTTTGGTTAGTGCAACCATCATTGTATTCTTTACTTTTTGTGAATTCATTCAATCCACAAAGAAATAGAAGAAAAATAAGAAGAAAAAAACAAAATGGAAAAAAAGACCTCTAAAAATGGATTGAAGGAAAGAGGAAGCATTAGAAGAAAAAAAGAAGAGGGAAGCATATTAATTCATGAATTTCCTTCCCTTCCTTTCTCTTTATTTGTGTTTATTAATTTGTGAATTTTTTTTTATTTTCTTTCTCTCTATTTAGACTATCCTTATTTTATAAAAATCAGGTTGATATTTATTAGTAATATTTAAATATTTTTATAATAAGTATATATAATATAATTTTGTATTTAATACATATACGACAATACAAAAGAATACTATAATAATTATCTTTTCAATTTTCACATGATTGTAACAGTAAATATGACACAAATTGTATATTCAAAACATACCACTTATATCTCATTAATATCACACTGAACTTCTTGAATTATTATCTTTTTTCATACTATTAGTGTCTTTTTTATATTTTAAATTAACTATTCAACTCAAATATTTAATAAATATGTCTTTATTATACTTATATACATTTTAGGAAATAAAATTGATTTTTTAAAATACTATTTTTTACTATTAATTGTCAAAAAAAAAAGAGCTAACATGTGCAACGCACGTGCTCTGTACTAGTAATAATAAATTCACGCGTCGAATTCACCCAAACAAAAGGAAAACGCGTCGAAGTCTCTAAGATGATAAACCCTAAACTCACTCACGCTAGGCGCTAGCATTACTTCTAAACCCAAAGCTTCCCTCTGCTTCTCTTCTCTTGTCTTTAGTGGGCGAGTCAATTTGCGAGGTTTGCTTCTGCCTCCTCACACTCTCTCTGCTTCTCGATTTGTTGCCTCACCGATCTGGAAGTTCGGCGTTATCTGGTCAGTTTACGTATTCTGTTTTTGGAACCCTAATTGTGATGAAGGCGTTTTCTTTCCCTCTCTATTTGTTCTTTAGCTACTTGTTTATTATGGCTGACGATGGTGGCGGGATATATTAGAATTTTGGGTGCTTTATGATTCGTTCTATTTCAGAACGGAGTGGGCGAGCTTGACGTCTTCGAAGTACGTTTTGACGGGTCGCTGATCATGTAAAACTTCCGGAATTTAAATTGTTCCTTTTTCGTCATCCAATGGAATTTTCCTTTCACTCTTTTAGTTTTAAGAATTGGGTATTTGTTTCCTCGCTTTTGAACTTGATTATGTCTAAAAGTCATCAGCGTGTTTTACTTACACATGGGTTTCTTTGGGCTAATTGGGTGACTTGATGCCAATTATTTTTTGTTCTAATATTGTGGTAATTGCGCATGTGTGTGATTGCTATTCAGGGACTCTGTTTATAAAGTTGATTACGTCTCACGCACTTATACAGGAATTTAATCCTCGATTTTTTTTTTTCGTTGTTTTTGTGGCTACAATAGGCTAAATGCTATCGGTTAAAATTGTGGGAAGAGAAAATTATCTAACTACTGTCAAATATTAAAGGAACAGAGGAAGGACACTTACTTCTGTTAATTCATGAAATAGCGTATTTTTAGTAGTTAATGATCCTATATGTCTTGCAGAAAACATACCTCACGACCATTGAGAAAATTTGGTTTGATATAGCCCTTACAAAATAATAAACACTTGTCTCAAAAGGAAAAGTAGTTCATTGCTCTTGTATGATGCTGACTTATATTGTTTGTGCAGAAATTGCTGCCCTGTTCTCTAGTTTTGATGCTTATATGGCCTGTCTTAGTGATTTTCACTTGTAATAGCATTGCAGGCTTGATTTCTCTGCCTCAAACAAGTTGAAGTCATATGGTGGTTTGAGAACTTGGAAATTTAGACGGTCACCTTACAGACTCCATTAGTACGTCACCATGATTGCCACCGAAACAATAGTACCGATCAGAAAATTGAAGATTAAATTCTCCTCCAAAACCATTGACGAAAGTGGGTACTGTAATCTAAAGGAAAAGTCCTCTGTTCCATCTTCCGACAAGCGAAGACCACAAGGTAAACTAGAGGGCCAAAAGGAGAAGAGGCAGAAGCTGGACCGGAAGGTGTCTCTGCAGTGTGCTACCATTCTGAAAAGTCTAATGTCTCATCCATATAGCTGGGTTTTTAGCAAGCCAGTGGATCCTGTAACATTGAACATTCCAGATTATTTTACAATCATATCTGAACCCATGGATCTAGGCACAATCAAAAGTAAGCTGGAGAAAAAATTGTACTATGGCATTGAGGAATTTGCTGCTGATGTCAGGCTAACCTTTTCAAATGCTATGACATATAATCCTCCTAGTAATGATGTTCACTTAATGGCAAAGGAACTGAACAAAATTTTTGAGAGAAAATGGAAGGACTTGGAAAGAAAATGGACATGTGAAGATGAGCATGGAAAATGTATGACTGGAGCAGTTAAGGAAACTGTGAGAAAAAGTTGTAAAGAGATGGTTTCTCTGCAAAAGGATGCCTTGCCCAAAAAGTTGCCTGAACTGAGTGGCATCCAGAAGAGGAGTTCATCTGCCATAAGAGATGATAAAGTAAGTTTGTTTTTTCATGCAAGGAAGAGAAACTAAATAGGAATGCTCGAGGATGCAAGACACATGTTGCAATTGATGCTATAAAATTGATACTTTTGCATGCTCTGCTCTTTTTGGTTACCTTATGTTGATTTCTTGCATCATTTGTATGTTTTACATATATTTTTATACATATACTGTTTCATCTCATAGGTGGATGGTCCTAAATCATCACAGATTCTGGGCAAAGTAAATAGGAAAGGCATATATAAAGGTATGAAGCATTAAAGAGTACAGTATGGATTTATGGCTCTGTAAAGGAGCTAATAGCTGTGTATTCTATAGGCAGCAAATATAAAGTTGACAGGGGACATCTTTCTGGCTCTGCAAAGGCCTGTCCTTCTTTGAGTCTCATCACTAGCAAGTGTAGTATTTGTGGTGAAATCTTATGCCATTGTGTTCTTCCTAGCGATTCAACAGGTGCATCATCAGGTAGTTAGGCTGGAAATCTTTTCAATGCTTCTCTTTTAATTATGTCATTTATTGCTTGATAGACATATATATGTCTGCATTGGTTTAGATGTGTGTTCTGAAGGATCCGAAGAAAGGGATCAACATACATTTGGTGCTGATACTTTCAGTCAGGTATGGACAACAATATTATCAATATCTTATATGAACTTAACTGTATCTTCTTTTAGGATCAAATGTAATAAGAAATGTTGCATCTGATTTCAGGATTGCCAGGAAAAATGTATATCACCTTCTGAGAGGAAATCTGATCCTGATTCTTCTGATGGTGAGAAGATTTAATGATTTATGATATGTGATGTTCTAATTCTACCTGTTTATTTTCTTGCTGATTTGGTACATACATGATTTTTACATTATCCGAAGGGGCTGTAAGTGCGTTGGATAGTGAACATGTATGTTCTAGTTCTCAGCTTACAACTGCTACTGATTCTTCCTCGGGTGAAGGTCAGCTGTTTCTCTGCCTTGTGCTTTTGTACTGGGAATGGGTACGTTACTCTACTAATTGGTGTTCATGTTTATTATGCTTCAGTATGGAGCACTCCTGTTTGTGATGTACAGCTTTCGCCTAAAAAGGCTCTCCGCGCTGCAATGCTAAAAAGCCGCTTTGCAGATACCATCTTGAAAGCACAACAAAAGACACTTCTTGACCATGTAAGGAATTTGTGAAGGGTACTTTTCAATGTTTTGTTCTGCTTTTGTAAAGTGTAGGATGTTATGGGCTTTGCTAATATCTTTTGCTTTTTTTATTTAGGGTGATAAAGCTGATTTCCTGAAGATGCAGCAGGAAAAGGAGAGATTGGAAAGGATTCAGCGTGAAGGTGAATGTAGATCTCTTACATACATGTGAATTGGAAACTAGTCTGGTAGACTATATCTGTATGCTTGTGTTTTGTGAATGTAGATCTCTTACATACTTGTGAATTGGAAACTAATCTAGTAGACTATATCTGTATGCTTGTGCTTTGTGAATGCTCATCACTAGCATTGTTTGATTTCCTTTGTGCGCATAATTAGCTTTGTTTGTCTAATTTCCATTGTGCTTGGCATCTTTCCACCATGCTTTTTCATTTCTATGGACAAGGCTGCTTCAAGTAATTTATTTTGGTATAAAAGCAACCTTTTCCCCACCTAGTGGGATTCGTTTGTTGTGATTTTATAGAAGAAACCTTTTATCACTTAAGTTTGCTCAAGGTTTCATTCTTGTCCCTTATCTATGTTGTTTTCTTTTTTTTCTTTGAAGTATTATTGTCACTGTAAACCTTTTCTCTTTGCTAACATTGTTCCATCTGTGTCTTTGTTAGAATTTCATGACTTGGATATGACCTAAATAACTGCCCTTTTGATTTCAGATAGTCAGTAGACATGGCACTAATTATTGGATTCAGTTCCTCTGAATTGCATATTCTGTGAAGTGCGTGAAGTGAGCTATTTTTGCACATTAACCTACTAACTGGTTAATGTGTAAAATAAGTCACTGTTTTACACATTAACTCGCTTGCAGATTAATGTGCAAAATAGCCCACTTCACAGACTGCACACTTAAGAGGATCCAGTCTCCTAATTATTCCATTGGCACAGATGACTTAAAATTTTCTTTTTCATCTCAGTACCCCATAAGAAAATTTTCATGTCAGCATCCCATCAATTTTCCAAAAATTCTAATAAAGTTCTCAAGAAAAACCAAAATGAATCCATTACAAACATTGAACTCATCCCCAGAATTGTAGTGGATTTTATGAATGAGGACTTAGCAGGAAGCACAGCCTTGATGTTTGGCTGCAAATTTCTTGCCTTGGACTCATTTTTCAAATCTACAACTTCATATGCACAACCATATCTGTATCCCAGAGTATAGGAGAAAGAAAGAAAAATTTCCAACAAATGTGAGATAGGAAAGTACGAAAGCTTCTGCTTCAACAATTTAATCCTTTATTTCAGAAACATTTTGCTTTTGCTCTTCAGATCAAACAAATAGTGGTATAAAAACTTCCAACTTATTTTAAGCTTCCTCAAATTTTGCGGTTTTTTGTAGATGGTTCAATAGTCAGTGAGTAATAAGGCAGATGAGTTTGATTTGGGATATTTTGGAACGTTGATGATGTGTTGGAATTCTTTGGCAAATTGTTGGTGTGGTGATATCGAATATTTTTTCTTTGTTGCCTGTGCTAATGTGGAATAACTAGAGCTACATTTGCTGAATACCTGACATCAATAAGTGATTTATTCACTTCATATTTAAGTCAGCAAACTTTAATGGAGACTTCAATGGGTGTTAGCAAAGAGGAAAGATTTGTAACAAAAATGAAATTTTGAGCAAACTAAAAGGAGAAAAAAGTTGCTTTTTGCCAAATTCTTTCCTTCAATCCATTTTTTAAAGGTACTGAGCCAAGTTGACTTATTTGGAATATACCTTAAACTCCTATTTATTCTTGTATTGGGTTATTTCTAGTATTTTATGTGAACTTATAGTAATGATTAGAGACTCTTTGAAGTAGCACTTTTTGGATTGAGGTCAATTGCTTCTTTTCAGTTCATTTATGATTTCAACCGTTATTCATGATTATCTATTTTCTCTGCATAACAGAGAGAGCTAGGCTTGAAGCCCAAATCAAAGCTGTTGAGGCTGCTGCAAAAATGAGGGCTGAGGAAGAGTTGAAGCAACGAAGACAAAAAGAAAGAGAAGCTGCCCGAGTTGCAATACAAAAGGTTCTCCTTTTGTTACTTTTTTTCAGTCCTCATGATTGTCTTAAACATTGAAAAATCTATTGTCATCTCATTGTAGATGGAAAGAACTACTGAGTTTAACTTGGAGATTTTTAAAGAGCTTGAAATGTTGATCGGGTGTACGCTGTCTTGTCAACTCGGGAGATGTAAAGGTGGATCTAGTGTTGCAATGAAGTCATTAAATTCTCAGATTTCAAGCCCATTGGAGCGTCTTGGTTTGTTCTTAAAGGACGAGTATATGGCAGATGATGAGGTTCTGAATGGAGGTTGGGAAGATGGGGAGATTCTTTAATTGATACGCCTTGATACTGTTCTTCCTGAACTACTTGTTTATACCTTCTTGGACAGGGGGCAGAATGATTGTAAATGCATATATAAAACATTATATTGCCAATGAGAAATTTAACTTGCATATTCAAGAAAGATTTGGAAATGAAAAAGGATGGCTATATTTTATAATGGCCTTCCGGTATTTCCTTTTAGACCTATTTTATGTAACAAAAAGTTTGGTTTTTTATATTTTTTTAATTATTAAATGTGAAAAGTTCAAAGAAAATTTAACTGATTTTAGTCTGAATATTTTTCTATCCATAAATTAATATCAAATTTGAAATTAATAAAATAGTTACAATACAAAATTGTAACTAAACTCTACACTAGCATTCATCGTCTTACATTGATCTCATTGCCAGATGATCTGCATCTAAGTGAATACTCATACTGAGCTTTCAAATTCCCAACTCGTCTACTTTTCATCTAGCAACTTGAGCGTGCAAGATTAACATCCAGTCACTTATCTGTAAGCCAAGACAATACATGTATTATTTTAAACTCGTTTGTTAATTATTTCATACACATTGACTCACTCAATTACCGCAAGTGCTCCGCTCCGCACAGTTTTATTTTGTTTTGTTACATGCAAGGCTCGCATTATCAACTGAAATAAGTGAATCGATTTCCAAGCAACAAGTGCTGTCGTCGAAACATCAATCGTATAGATTTCATAAGCCATCAGCAACCTTTATATGGTTCGCTTTAGAAATAGGTCGTAAGATGAGAGAAAAAAAAAGGCTTAACATGCAGGCAGATACAGGCTACAGGCTTACAATACAAGAATTTATTGTGTTCTACAGTTGCTACTGGGAGATTATACAGTTCACGCGGAGTATCTATTCTTGGCAGCTCTGTCAAAAATCTTTGCATCTTCCTGTTGAAACAGCAAGCCATCAAAATTTTAAAAAATGAAAAAGGAAAAAAACTGGTTAGCCTAACTTAAGATTAAGAGCAGCACAAATGCAGAAGCACCAAAAAGGGCACTACTTTCTTACATGAAATATGAAGCCAATGGTTTCATTATAATCAAGAAATTCCTTCCACTGTTTTCCAATGCTCAGCTGCAGCAAGAAAAAAAAAAAAGTCAAGATGATCCTCAAATTGCATCCAAACACAATCATACAGGCTCTGCCAATGAGTTTTCCTTTGTCTATTGCTAAAGTTCAGTGAAAAAATGACTGATAGCAGTTAGGTAATTTCAAGAGTATATAGAAAGTGAACTATAGCAGTATACATTCCTCCCCATCTTTGACATAACACAATATCCCCTCCTACGTCCTAACAGCATCAGAATAGCAATATATCAAATCAACACATGAATTTCCACAATTGAACCTTACTATATGCACAATTCTTCATCTATTGACTCCTTAATAACTTACTATTAGCTGAGATGCATAGCCACCAGGAAGGGAGATGTATGCAATTTAACTACACCTCAAAGGAGGTCTAAGCAATTTATGGACAATTAATCAAGGCATATATTCTAAGCAATTAAAAAAGAAAACTGCATAAATCCAAAACGCTACATAAGTGACACTATTGGCCTTCCTTACAATAAATTCAATGCAAAAGCTAAATGCTCCATATGCTTCAATTCATGAGAATATCGTTCACAAATATATAAAGATGTGAAAACTGTTCATGAGATAAATACTCAGACAAATATTTTTAATAACAAATTGAATGAAAAGCATGGTAAACTCTTTTCTTTGCCCTCCCCTTAATAAGTAAATATCAAATTATCAATTACAATATAGATGGCAAATGATACGATAATTATAATTTAACAGCTAGTAAAATAGTCAGATGGATTTTTCAAAATGAAAAAAACAAATGACTCCCTCCCCAACCCTCCAAAGAAAATCATAGTTTGTTACCTGAGCTGCTTCATTTGAGGCGTTTTTAGTCCAGATAGAAATCTTATCTTGCCTAATTCTCACATTTACGACTGCTCCACAAATTTCATCTCCATGATCAAATTGTTCTCCAATCATTGCTAGCAACTGGAGGAACAAGATACAAAATGTTAGTACACCAAAGCATTCTCCAAAATCAGTGCCCTTAATGTTTAAATATCATTGATTCTAAAACATGCATACTGTATTTAACCAACAGGTATCAGATTTCCCCCTAGGAAATGTGACAGTCCATTTTCCCCCATGTTCACAAACAGGATCCTCCCATTTTGGCTCTATTTTATATTTGAAACAATAGAAGTCTGCTCCCACAGCCAACTTGCTTGGACGATGTATGTTGTTGTAAACACTGAAAGTAGAAAAAAGTAAATCTCATAGTGAAGATGATAACAAAACTGTACAAGCAAAAATTGTGGCCTTTGAAATTGATTAGCAGCTCAAGGAAAACTTATGAAGAACTAAATTCCAGATCTTACTCTACAGTTTAGCAGTTGCTTATGACAAACATTAAAAACACTGGTCTTTGCCCATACACATAACTAAAACCACATGGAACTTGCGACTTCTACTGTTTGAAGAATTCTTCCATCCAAAATTACAAAACCGCAGTAGTCCCAATTGACACTTCGCATAAAAGTTACAAATGTATTGAGCATAGTTCAAATTCAGAAGCTTATAACGTCAATTTGGATTCATATAACAATGTTGTCATCCAATACTTAAAGATACAAGCAATATCAGCCAAAAATCTGCAGGTTAATAGAACTTAACAGATATTGCAGAATTGCTCTTTTGTTTACCAGAAATAAGAAATAGAAAGGAAAGGAAAGATACTTAGAGTTAGAAGCCTAGGACACATCTGCAAGAAACAAATCAATGCTGTATTGGACTTATCAAAGGCAAGCACAACAACAACATTGAACAAAGGTTTTTCCCACTAGTTGGGGTTGGCTATATGGATCAAGGTACGCCAAGATGTTCTATCTTCACTCATTTCTATTGTTAAATTATTTATTATTTAAATTCATCTTAATAATTTCTCCTATTTTTTTATTTGGTCTCCCAAACTATCTTCTATTTGATCAACTATTCGTATAGAAACTTGGTCTCCTTTGTATATGACCAAACTACCTAAGCAACATTTCTACCAACTTTTCTAAGATAGGTACTACCCAATTTTATCTCTATTACATTCCTAATCCTATCCTTTCTTTAGTGTAGGCAAGCAAAACAATCATTATAAAATTATTATGGCCTTTAAATTCCAATCCCATCCCATCCCCTCTCCTCCTTTCCTTTCATTCCAACAATTCAAAGTTGTCATTAAAAATGGAAAAGCCAAAGATGACTTGCTTCACTGTCATCTTCCTCTTGCCATCTTAGACGTTTATGTTTGGTAAGCAGGTATCTAAAACATTGAAGGCATAAGATATCCCCATTATCCAGGCATCTCATCACTCCCTAAAAGTATAAAAAAAATTATCAAAAGTAAAATGAAAATCTTACATCCCAAATTTTTTAGCTTTCTGAACTTTAATAGCTTTCACCTGCTATACCAGGCATGTGAATCTTGAATACCACGTATGTTATACCAAAGTATATAAGTTCAATTTCCAATCATATTGCATATCCCGCTTTAGAGAGAGAACCAAAATGCATCGTTTCGGACCAAGACCCAGGAAAGAAAACAAAAGACGCACTTTGATTGTAAGAAAGAAAGGCAGCACAAACCAGTAACCACAAACCATACCATCAGATGTAATAACGAAATGACAAAACATAAGCCCTTTTTCACAAATTGTACAGCTTCAGAGGAAAAAAAAAATAGAAATATGAGTCTCTTACTACTCCAGATTCTCACTCAAATCAAGAAGCTAACATTCTGACATACCTACATTATTCAACCCAAATTTTTCTCTACTAAGAACTAAAAGTCGAATCTCAATATTAAAGGCTAAATAATGATCCAAGATGCACTTTCTCGAATATTCGATATTCATTATGTCAATGCCCAAACAAACAAAATCCAGGAATAAAGATAATGAAAACCCTCACCTCCAGAACTCCTCAACAGTAGCAAAAGTATAGATAGGTCGTATAGAACTACCCCAAGTAGCTTGCTTGGACTTGGCAGAGGGGTTATCGAACCAGAAGGTCCAAGAATTCTCGAGCGGGTGAGGCTGACGCACGACGGCGGAAGATGACTTGGAAGTAGTAGAGTCATCTTCTCCAGCGATCTCTCCCTCCTCAAGCTCATCGTCGTCGGAGTCACGGGCCCTAGGGTTAGGGTTCGTGCTACTACTGTTGCTGATCTGGTCGTCAGTAGTGGTGGACTTTGGTGTATCTTCTACAACCATTGTTCACTCGTTTTCTTGATGTATTTTCGCTGTTTCTCAAGCGAGATCTTATGAAATGAAAGAGTTCTGACTATGTTTGCTTCCACTAAGCTTTTACTTAAGAGAGAGAGCCTAATAGGTTCAAAGGTATTATTGGAATGGGTTGGGCCGATATGAAAATATTGGGCTTGTCAGGCACAATGAAAGTCATAGGTTTTTTTAATTGGGTTACAACTTATAAGGCCCACTTGAATTGTTGATACATTAATGTAGGGATAATCGTAACAGTCCAAAAATAAACATTAAAAAAAAAAAGAGATCATTTTTTTTGGAGATTAAGGATTTTTTTAAACGTTATTTTATTTTTTTATTCTTTAAAATTATTTTATAAAATTAATTTAAAGAAGTTATATTAATATTATTTTTATGTATTTATATACATATTGTTAATAAAAAAAATTTATTTTATGTGTTTATTTGTTTTAAAATATTTGAGTTTAGACTATCTTTTAATTTTTTTTATATTTTTTTTAAAATATATATTCTATTTTTTTATTTTTTCTCTAAAATAATTATTTAAACATATTTTTTATTTTAAAAACTAAAAATAATTTTTAAAAACTGCATTCAAATAAGTTCTTAAGTTTTTAACTCTTATAAATTTTTTAAATTAGTATAAAATATTTATTATTATTATTATTATTATTATTATTATTATTATTATTATTATATGCATAGATTTTCAGATAATTTAATAATAAAACATTTAATATCTCAGATTTTTTTTTTTTTTATTGAGGACAACATCTTACAAGGATAAAGGACTAGGAGTTACCGACCTGGTCCAGAGGGAGGTGGGAACAAAAAGTTTACATAAATTGAATGGTTAGCCCATTCCAGAGACATAGATGTAATAAACATTCTATTTCTACAAACAATATGTCTTGTATCAATAGCAACAACCTCTTCTTTAGTCTTATCATCTAAATGGAGTTTGTCAAATTGGTACCGGAGCAGTGCATATGAAAGTAAAATACACAATCCTCGGAGCAAATCGTGATGAAGCTTGAAGAAGGTGTTAGATTAATTTATTAATTTATTAGATTAATTAAATTAATTTGTAGATAATGTTAATTAAATATTAATATTATTTTAATTTTAATTTTAATATTTAAGATAGAATATTCAGATAATATTCTTACTAAAAATTATTAGTAATTAGAATTATCATATCTAAAATTCTAATCTCAAAACATTAATCCGTCGTAAGAAATTCTCTTGTCCACTCTCTCTCCAGCTCTCCATCATTCTCCTTGAAGCATAAGGTAATTATGGTTGCAGATTCTACTCCTTTTGTCTTTTAATTTTATAGTTTCAATAGGTATATATCATAACTCTTTCTTATGACTAATTGTATCATAAATATAAATCTAAATTTATATCCCACTAAATTTAGATTTAGGCTTATAATTTCTGCAAATGGTATCAAAGGAAAGTTGAAAAAATTATCCATTAAATGTAATTGATTTATCAATTAAGATTTGAAAATGATAGATCTAAATGTAACTTTTTTCTTCCCACTTGCCAGTAAACAAATCTATAAAGTAAATATCATGTCTGTTATATTCGAACATATATATATGTATAAATTTCATGGTTTCGGATGTGTATCATGTATGCTTGGTTCATAATTTCTCAATTGCCTCTGTTTTTTTTCTTTGAATCGTGCGATGTTTTTGGTAAATTTTGTTTAATCAATTTTGAACCATTTTTGCAATTCTGTAATCATAAGAATGCTTCTTGTCAAGAACACTGCAGAATTGCTGCTGAAACAATAGCGAAAGATGCCGAAAACTACTTGTGGATGGCAGGTTTCATGCAATTTTTTGGGTGATTTGGGTCAATCCAGTTTGAACCATCTTTGGCAATTCTGGAATCATGGAAAAGTTTTCTATCTAGAATGCGGTAGAACTGCCATTGAAACGACGGCAACAGACGCCGAAAATTGCCTCAAGACAGTGGGTTTCTCGCCGAGTCTAACATGGACTTGAGTTAGGTCACAAGACATGGCGAGAGGATGAAGATGACCTTCCCTCGTGACGCACTATTTTGACTTTTCAAAATGGCGTCGTTTTACTAAAATACTAAAAGGCGTTGTTTACTCTTGAGCGAAACAACGTCGTTTCACTAAAACATTCATATTAAAGGTGACAGGAAAAATGACATCGTTTTGTTAGGCGAAAAATTACGCATGCTAGGTCTCGAACATGGGACATTGTGGATGTGCACGTTGCCTATGACTGCTATGGCACGCTTGATATACAAAAATTTATTTTTTTTGCAAAATATTTGTAGTATTAAATTTATTTATTTTAATTTGATTATTAATTAATTATATTTAATTAATTAATAATTAAAATTAAATTTATTTAAGGGAGAATATTGGTCATTTTCTATAAATTTAATTTTAAGACCAAAATTAAAATATTCTACATTTAGTAATTGTGAATTCACCTATCATGGACCCAATTACCATGATGTTTTGTGATTAGAATTTTATAGTAATTAATATAATCATATTAATTGATTCTCCTTGAATTAATTGAAATAAATAAAATTTTATATTATATTAATAATGTAAATACCTTATCAATATGATAAAATTAATATAATTTTTGAAAACTTAAGGCCTAAAATTCTAACTTGTTACAAGCATTGATGCTTAGATAATATTATGTATCTTATTGATGCAAATATTATCAAAAAGTATTTTTGTTGTTGTTTCCTATTAAGCTAAATTAATATGAGTTTTCTTGATTTATTATAGTCTAAGACCCTTAGGCAGGATTATAATAAACAATCTTGATATTGATAGTTATATGGAACTTAGTTTTGTGAGGGAAACTTTGTTTTAATAATTATGTTGATTGGACATAATTAATGTTTCCTGATTTTGGTTTCATCAGTTTCTCCGATTTAGCGGTTATCTTTAGTGAAAACTCTGAATGATACTAACTATGATGATTGGAAAGAGTCCATAGATTTGTATTTAATCATCACTAAGAAAGATTTGGCTCTCAGGGAACAAAAGCTTGCTGATTTGACTGACAATTCTAGAGCTATCGAATGGGCATATCATAAACAGTGACATGATTCAAACAGGATTTGTTTGAATGTTATGAAGTACACTATTGATAAGACTGTAACGACACCCTAATACAACATACACAATCCTACATTTGCATAGTGGAAGAATATAGGTCTTTGAAATGGTTATTCCCGATGTGGGAATGGCAGGCGATCGCTACTGGTTGAGCGTAACCCAAATAGACTTCTCGTTGTCCATTCGAATTTTGTTCAACCCTAATTCACATGCAGCTAAAGTAATTATACATGCATTCATCATAAATTACTCTGGAATGAAAACTAAAATCCATTTATACATCATACAATCATGCAATGTGAATTTCAACTTAATTTCACAAGTTTACAGCAGTAAACCCTACCAAAAATTCGGCAGAGTTTTCCCTGTATCTCGAGTGTATCCCAAAATACAACAGTCATCAAGTTTAAAAATATATAGCCAGTCCAATAACCACAGAAAAGCAGAAATTACAAGAAACCAATATACAACATCATCAGTAAAAATATATATAATGTAATTCAAGCCTAGACTAAGCCGCTCTTCTGTTTATCACCAAAGCATCATCAACTAACGTCTAGGTCCCTGTCCCTATTCCTGTTCATCTGAGTAAACAACCTGGTGAGATATAAAATCCCAATAGAATAATTTACAGTTCAAATTACAGTTCAAAATCTAGTTGAATACTCAGCGATGCAAGCACCGAAAATAACTTCCCGAAATCAGTTCAAAATCCGTGAAATACCTTATCTTTAAAATCAATTTATCGCATGGAAATCACAGCAATTGCTCAAAATCATAAAAATCTATTTCTTTGAAAATCAGTAATCGAAATCAGGTTAAATCCCATGCCCGATGTATCTAATTCCATATAGGCTACAAGTCCTCTGCGACCAAATATAAAATCGTCCAATTGCACATCATCTAGAGAAATCTTATCTCTTATTGTTGGGTGTGATCCGTAACACCAATCACCCGAATCTCGCCTATGTTGTGAGTGTGATTCGTAACACCAATCACTCACTCAAGGACCGGGTGCGAATCAATATCTAGGGCGTCCCCTAGCATGTGCACATACGCCAATTCTCATCCTCATATAGTCTATTCGAACTCACATGCTCATGGTCGGCTATTCCTCAGGGTTCTAGGGTATTACGCCTAAATCACAACGTTTTCCCATGTAGGTTATCCCCCCTTATACTCCTTAAGCCTTTCTTAGGGTCGTCCTGATTTATTGCGTGATCCCTAACTCAGTACAAGCTAAATTTGGTAAAAACAATATCATTTAAAAACTCCCTGTACTTGGAATACTTAACGGTCGTCCCATGCCGGCTATCAAGTACCCTAGCCTAAGTAAACCCGTCCTAATGGCATCTAAAATCGATAAACAATTCATCTAACATGCAAATGTGGTTTTCAGCACACAGGCATTCAATTTAGTCCATCGAAAGTAGCACATAAATCTATGCAATTAAATCTAATCATTCAGGTATTCACTAGGTCAAATCTAGAACTCGAGAAGCGTAAATCATCCTACCTGGTCTCCTATTGCTCTAAATCAATTCAGAACTTCACAAAATCCCAGATTTCGAGCCAATTTAATTCCCTGGACATTTATACGAATATTTAAGCTCGTCACGTCATCCGTTTTATGATTCTAAGTCTGATTACCCTATTACCTAGGTCAATTTATTTCCTATTCTCATTCGGCAGCTAATTCAATCAAAATTCATTAGTTTTAAGCAAATCAGACCTTACCAGTGTTGTCAGATGATGGAAATCTATCTCGGGGTGGTCTTGGTGTCTCCCGATGTATATCCAGATTCTCCGGCACAGTGGCACACGACGGTATACGGCAAAGGGGTGCGATTGACCTTGAAATTCATACCACGATGAAGCTCGAAAGACGGGGAGTCCGAATATGGTGGTCGCACGGCGGTTTATGGCCGTTTGGATGGCGTTTTTCAACCCCAAAGTTTTACGCACGGTGGACCTCCATTCAACGTCTGCGAGCTGGTGGAGGAAGCTGGCAGCTCAGGCTACACGGTGGTGGTGGCAGTAACAGCAAACGGTGGCTAACGGCGACGATCTTAGCTGGCGAAAATCTCACGCGAAGGAGGGGAAAAATGCCATTTTTTGGCCGCGCTAGTGGCCCTTGGTGGCCGTGGGTGGCTGCTGGAAGTCGAGAGCGGCGAGGGGAATCGATTGGTAGGCCAGGTGGTGGCTCACGGTGGCTCAGGTGGCGGCGTACGGTAGAGGAAGGAGGAGAGAGAAGAGAGAGAAAATAGAGTGAGGAGAGAGAGGGAAATGTGACAAATGGCGGGGTTTCGAGAAATTTAAAGCTTCCAGGGGTGATTCTGACTTTTCCTGAATCACCCGAGGAAACTTCGGGATGTCGGCTTCCATCCAAACGTTGGCACTAGTTTCTATGCAACAATTTTGGCCTCCGTCTGTGAAATTAAAGTATGAAACTTTTTCTGTCAGTTCCTGATCACCGGATATCATTTCTTTTCGTTTAATCGTGTTTCTGACTTTGAACGGCCTTCCGTTTTAAAACTTCATCCTCAAAAGTCATGCCAGGCTTCGCTTACATGAATTTATCGTGAAAATCGGGTTTTATCTTTTAAAAATAGTTACAGTTATTACAAAGACCATTAGGCAGAGCATCCAGATGAGGAATTAGGTTCAGATTACTTAAAGGCTATCGGAGAAAATTTTAAGAAATTTAAAAAGAGTTACAAGGCCTATTATATCTCTCTCCTTTCACCTATCGTTATGATGGAGTATCTGGAGTTAGTGAACATATTATGAAACTTATTAATTATCACAATAAGCTAAAGGTTACAATCAAAAGAAAGGCATTGATTACACAGAGAATTTTTTCCCAATATCTACAAAGGATGCCTTTTGAGTTGTCATAACTCTTGTTGCACAACTTGACCTTAAACTTCACCAGATGGATGTCAAGACTGCTTTCCTAAATGGAAACTTGTTTGAAAATGTGTACATAGGCTCAACTCAATGGATTTATTGATGCAGGGAAGGAACGTCTTGTGTGCAAGTTAAATTGATTAATCTATGAGTTGAAATAAGCTTCCAAACAGTGGTACTTAAAATTCCATGAGGTTATCATCTCACTTGGCTTCATTGAGAATGCTACTGATCAGTGCATTTATCAAAAATTTGATGGGAACAGTTTTATAATCTCGGTCAATGATATCCTATTAGCGAGTAACTCAGTAAATTTCTTGAATGAGACTAAACACATGCTGTCATGCCACTTTGAAATAAAAGATCTGGGTGAAGCCTCATTTGTTTTAGGCATCTAGATCTATCATAACAGATCTCGTGGTATATTGAGTTTGTCTCAGGCGAGTTACATTGATAAAGTATTGAAGAGATTTAACATGTACTCTTGTACTGCTTGTGTTGCACCTGTACAGAAAGGTGAGAAATTTTGTAAATATCAGTATCCTCAAAATGATGATGAAAGGACTATAATGGATAAAATTCCATATCTTTTGCAGTTGGCAGCCTTATATATGCTCAGGTATGTACACGTTTGAACATTCCTTTTGCAATTAGTGTGCTTAGCAGATACCTAAGCGATTCTATTCATGATCATTGGAAAGTTGCTAAGAAATTTATGAGGTACCTTAAGGGTACAAAGTATCATATTTTGACTTACAGACTAATCCTTTTGAGATCGCTTGCTATTCGATTCAGACTATGCATCTTGCATTGATGATCGTAGGTCTACTTTTGGATACATCTTTATGATGTCTGGAGGAGTTGTTTCGTGGAAAAGTGTCAAGCAATCTATTACAACTACCTCAACTATGGAAGCAAAATACATCGCTTGTTATGAGGCCACCTGCTAGACCATATAGTTAAGGAACCTGATATCTATAATATCTGTATTTTTTTTATCTTCAGGTATATTTTAAATTTATAAATTTAGTAGTTTTATGCCCAAAAGATTGTAATTAAATTGCCAAAAATTTTCAAAAATGAGAAAGGAACTAAACTGAAAGAAAAATTCAGGGACTAAAGTGAAAAAAAAAGTTTCACTGAAAGATAAAAACGTAATCATTACGCCTCCAAAATATCTCGCGCATTTATAATACGTCATTATGATGCCGAAAAAATATCCAAAACTTAATAATTTTGCCTGAAAATATTTGAAAGTCACAATGACTTTAGAAAAATATCCAAGGGCAAAACGGATAATTTTTATCTAAGGGTAAAATGATAATTTCACCCAAAGATAGAATAGTAATTTTACCACAAGGGTAAAATTATCATTTTACTTAGAAAAATCATGATAAATTTCCTCAAGGATATTCCCTTATATTTTCAAAAATTATGGAAAAAAAAGGGGTAAAATGGTCATTTTTACTAAAAGGGACAAAATGATAATTTTACACTAAGGGTAAAATTGTAATTTTACACCTTAGGGATAAAATTGTCATTTTATCATAAAAATTCCTATGGAATTTACATTGTGCCATTTTTCCAAAATTGTGAAGCAAAAATGGGATAAATGGAAAGAATAGATGAAAATCATATAGATTCCCATTTTTCCCCCTTTTTGGCCATGGCTATGTGTTCTTGTGAAAGGGAAGAATTTTGCTAAAATTTGCCTATTTTTTCATGATATTATCTCAGCCAAAAGGGAAGGAGGGAAGGAGAATTGATGTTATCATGAAAGCATATGGTTTTCCCTTTCTCCTCCACTTGGCCGAAAGCATGTCAGTGACTTGGGAAAGAAGTTTTGTTGATTTTGCCTAAGCACTATAAGGGCTTTTCGATCACAAGTAAGGGAAAAGGGAAAATTGATGTTTTGTTAAAATTATCACATTCTCTTTATGCTAGTGGTCTTGGCCGAGAGCATGAAGGCACTTTTGTGAAAAATTTGTATCAATATATAAATATCATGATTTTGGTCAAGACAAGGAAAGAAAGGAAAAATATGTGTTAATAAAGTAGTTAGCATGTAAACCCTCAAAATCATGAAATCCTAGCATTTGTGATGTATATTAAGAATAGGGGAAATTGTTTTTATACATACCTATAGGTATATCATGAGAAAAGAAATACTCTTAGGTATAGATAGATTGAGAGTAGAATGGAATGGTATGACAAAAAGAAAATATTAAAAGTTCACATTAGGACCCTTAATATGAGATAAAACATAAGATGGAAAATTGTATAGGAATGGAAGGAAAATTATGTAATTATGTTTATATAAGGCAAGAGTGGAAATTGGGAATTTAAAGCAAGAAATTATCATTTTTCCCTTTGATTTCTTCTCTTGACTGAAAGTAACTCTTCCTATTTCTATGCAATTTAGCCATGAAATTGCTATTTATAGATAAGGGTCATAGTGCATGAAAGGAAAGTATCATGATAAGTCAAAGGAATGGAAAGACAAACATAGACAAAGAAAGGAAAATATAGAAAGAAAGGAAAACATAGAAATGTAAGAAATAAGACTTAAAGGAAGTATTTCAAATATATATTCTAGGATAGATAAGCTTGTGACCGATTGTCGGTATGGGATGGTCATTGGGCATTCCACGGTTGTGTCATAAATATGGATGGTTAAACATCTACTAGGAATTTAGATTGTAGAAAACACCGTAATGGTTGCAAATTTTAAGTTTATGTAGCCTAGATGACCAATAAAAAGGAGACATTTACTTAGAATTTGGCATAATCATGGGTGTAGGCTAAGTCATCCTAGATTATATATAGGAGATAGCGTACTGGGAAATGACCCATTGGAAAAGTGGTGGTGATCCATAACAGCATGATCTGCCCTGGAAGCAGAGAGGAAATGATCTGCGTAGTTAGTAGTGATCACGTGAGCTTAATTTTAAAAGTGTGCCTTCAGGAAATAGATATAAAAAGTGGTATTCGGATCCACTGAGGGACACCTCAGTTAGTACCAATGGCAGAATTATTACATAGAGGATAAAATTATCTCATTCATGTAAGTAGTAGTATGTGGAGAAGTTCACTATGTGATTATCTCAATACTCTTAAGTCTTTTCTTTCATAGAGATAGCTTTTAACCAAGAATTAATTGTTGTTTTCCTTATGATTGACAAGTGTTTTCTTATGAATGATGAATGGTTTTCCTATATGTATTTATACTCAGAATTGTTTTTTCTGTAATCATGATACTAAATGGTATATGTGGTGAACTGTCATAAAACACTGCCATATAGTATACTTATATATGTATGCCATATGCATAAAAGAAAATTTATTCATTTAATCTCAGAATGAAAAATAATATTTTTAATAAAGAATGTAGAAATATTTTTCGTATCACTACGATGGTACATGTCAGAATATTTTAAAAAGAGGATTGTATAACTACTGAGAAATTATTTCTCACGTTTGCATCTAGCATGTATTAGATGCCGAGGTATATGGTTTGGCTAGAATTTGACATATCATATGTGGACCTTCCTTTCTTAGGTATATTCACTGTAATCCAAGCTATTTACGTGGTCACTATTTTGGAAGTACCTTCGATGTAGCGGCGGTAGAGAAAACATCTTTTAGGAAGACAATGTAAATAGGTAGAAATAGCTCATTATCCTAATTCCTTCATATGTTTTTGGGAATGGAATTAGGATAAGAATTTTTGGATGTATATATGAAAGATAGGCATATATGTCAAGATATGTAAAAGTTATCCATTAGTAGGAATTTTGGTAAAAAAGGTATAAGTGGTAGGTTTGTTGCCTCTTTACTCTAGAAAACGGTATACATTTGGCATATCCTGAAACATATGTATAATATGACATTGTAAATTATTGTAAATATAAATGGAATGGAAATCATGTGAATGATTTTTTAATTTCCGCCTCATTATTGTTTAATTAATATTTTAATTTACTTAGTCTTCCGTTGTGTAAATATATGAATGTAATAGCAAGTAAATAGTCCCAAGCCTAATCAAATAATAAATGGAAAAAGAAAAAATTTTACTCGGGAAAATAATAAAGGAATAAAGAGGTAACGCATTAACCTTATGGCTTAATAGTCATTAAAAGATTAGAAGTAATTAAAGGAAAAGTTATAAGGTTAGGGTGTTACAATATCTAGCACGCATCTTGTTTATTGTATATCGCGTCCTCTAGCCATATATTATGACAGTTCGTCTGTTGTATACTTTTCTCAAAATTATAGAAGCTCCAGTTGTACTAAACATTTTGATGTTAAGTTCCTATTTGTTAGAGAAAAGATTGTTGAATCTTAGAATCGTTTGGTTCACATTTCTGGTGAACATATACTGGCAAATCCGTTGACGAAAGGCTTATCTGTAAGAGTATTTAAAAAGCATATAACTTATATGGGTTTGATTAAATATTTTGATGTAGCCTTGGTTTAGTGGGAGTCTGGATTGATGAGTTTCGATGTATACATTATATCACTAGTTTCCCTATCGAATTTAGTGATCTTGTGTTGTTTCAATTTTCTAAACTTTGTATTATGAATGGATTTGTTCTTAACTATACATTACGTATTCCATTCGTTTAGATATTTAGACCTTTCTATCACTAGTTTCCCTATCGGATTCAGTGATTTTGAGTTGTTTTAATTTTTTAAACCTTGTATTATGAATGGATTGGTTCTATGTGTTAATTGTAAGTGATTAGTGATAGGTTTGGTCACTTGTTGGCCCACTTGGGTAAAGGACCCAACCACAGTCCTATGTTAGTCAGTAATCATCCTATCAGACTACTGATTGTGAATAAAAGAGAGAGAGTATTTTCTGTGATTATATTAATATTTTGATTAATATTATCCAAGTGGAAGATTGTTAGATTAATTCATTAATTTATTAGATTAATTGAATTAATTTGTGCATAATGTTAATTAAATATTAATATTATATTATTATTATAATTACAATTTTAATTTTAATATTTAAGACAAAATATTCAAAGAATATTCTTACTAGAGGTTATTAGTAATTAGGGTTATCACATATAAAATCTTAGTCTCAAAACATTAATCTACCATCAGAAATTCTTTGGTTCGCTCGCTCTTTAGCTCTCCATCATTCTCCTTAAAGTATAGGGTAATTGTGGTTGTAGATTCTACCCCTTTTGTCTTTTAATTTTATGGCTTCAATAGATTCTACCCATTTTTTTTCTTTTAATTTTATGGCTTCAATAGATTCTACCCATTTTTTTTCTTTTAATTTTATGGCTTCAACATGTATGTATCATAACTCTTTCTTATGGCTAATTGTATCCTAAATATAAATCTAAATTTATACCCCACTGAATTTAGATTTAGGCTTATAATTTCTGCAAAGGGAAGAATGAAGGAAGGCCAATAGTTGTATTTACATAGAGGAGAAAGCGATGGAACCATTCAAGCATGATTAATCTCTACGTTCTAGCTATGGTTAAGAGGCCGTATATCTATCTCCCCATTTCATTTTTGAGATAGGCTAAGGTTAGGCAATTCGCAATGTTGATTTCATTTCGACTGGGTTGTAAATACCTTGGAGGAAAATGAGAAGACCTTTGATTCTGTTTGTCCGTACCTACTATCAGATCTTTCCTATTGACTGACAATGATAGTATCTCTTTTACTTATGTCTTTGTTTGATATAGCACTTGGAGAGGCATTGGTGTGAGTCCTTCCATGTGATACTTGTTTCTTGTTATCCAAAAATTTTCTAGCATGAGAAAATTTGATAAAAGTATCGGCTATAAGAATGTGAAGTCACGTTTGCTAAGGTGGCCTAATGTTTGATGGAAAGTACTAATATTTACATCTGCCAACTCTATAACTCTAATTCCACACTCAATACAAACCATAAGGATCTTGTAAAGTTATAAAAAAGGAATACATGGTCTAATGTTTATGTACATGCTCTTTGCAAAAGCAACAATTATAAGATACCTAGACGTGATGCTTTGTTAGGATATCTACAATTAGTAGTGCTACATTGAGAAGCTTCCTTATGAAGGTCCATAAAGAAGGTGTATTGAGAAGCTTCCTTATGAAATCCTTCTTAATTAAAATTTCCCTAATAAATGCATTTTGATTTAGGGAGACAATATAATCAAGTAGAGGTCTCAACTTGTGGACTAATATTTTTTATATAATCTTGTAAACCACATTACATATGCCAATCAGTTTGAAATCCTTAAAATTGACATGTGTAGAAATCTTGAGAATTAAGGTTATGAAGGTGTGATCTACTTGCTGAAGGAGATGTCCCTGATTAAAGACATTTTTTATCATGTTGATAATGTCAGTCTTGATGAGATCCCAATGGTGATGGAAGAAGGTCTCTAGAAGGACATCAAGGATTAGCATTTTGAATGGCTTGATTTGGAATAATGCCTCCGTAATTTCTGAATCTAAGATTAGAACATAGGGGTGATCAAGATGTGTTTAATTCAGTGATGACACTTTATTGATTCCATTTGCATCAATAGGTCATGGACTGAGTTGCTTTGTTGTTGTCGATATACCTATGTTAAAAATAAGAAAGGACAATTAGTTCAATAGATTCTAAATTCTAGTGACAAAGTTGTTGGTTTGACCCTTCCATACTAGCGTTTAAAAATATTTTGCATTTCTATTGATATTCATTAACCACATTTTTCTCAATTTTTGTGCTCACGTGACCTCCTCTCTGGCTAACCAATGCTCTAATTCCCTCTGCAATGAGATTTCTTTGTGAAGAGTCATAGGGCAAGTTTTTATGTGCAAGATTATGCTGCTCATTTGAGATCTATTTGATTTTATATTGTACATTTCCAAACACCCTTTTGTTCCAATTAAAGAGAGCATTAAAGTGACGTGGTTTATTTTACACATATTTGCTTGATATTATTTATCTATTTTATGAGTATTTTGTATGTTTTTATTCTAAGAATTACTTGAGTTTTTAACCTTTTTTATTTTTAGACATTTTACCAAGTCATTAACAAACAACCTTTAGCATGCGTGTTTTAGACCTTTTGGTAATTAGCTTGTGTTAGGCCTGTGCAATACGCCCATCCTTGTAATGGAGCAGGTCGTGTTGAGTCCAAGAAGAAGAAGCCTTGACCAAGAGCGCTTCATTTGGGACATCAGGGGCGATTGCTTCTTCTGCCTATGAGTGATCCACAAGTGAGCGATTAGCGGCATTTGAGATGATTGCGCGACACGTAGAGGAGTAATCTGTGACATTTTGAGTGAGGCGAGCGATCTTTCGGGGGTTCTTTCTGTTTGCAACAGTGGTGATTTTCTTTCCGCGAGGCTCCACTAGGGCAAGTGAATTCTGACCTTTCGTCGACTAGGAGCAACGACGAGAGGCTTTCCGAGGACTAGGGAATGACTATCGAGACACCATTGTCGACTTTGGCCACCAAATTGCAACCCATCCGTGGAGTTCTGGTGTAATCTGCAACAGACTTGAGAGCATGACTCGTCTGTGTCTGGAGGTAATTAATTAATTTAACATATGAATTTAATATGAATGAATACCATTTTAGTGTCTATCTATTAATTCTATGGGGACCACTAATTATATATTAAATTAGCATATATGCCTAATTTGATTCAATCTACGTAACAAATTTTGTTATATAATTCATATTTTGTTTATTTAATAAAAAATTCAATTAATTTGGCTGAGTATGAAGGACTTTTTTTTATATATTTATTTTGTATTATATTTAAAAAAATTAAAAAAAAATATAGTTTTGTGCATGTAAATCTTAATCTTTATAATTATTAAATAAAATCAATAATGTCTATAGAGATATTAATTTTGTAGATTATAATTTAAATAAATAGCTAAATTGAAAAAAAAAAGTTAAATTAAATAATTGAGAAATTTATTTTTTTAATTTTAAAAGTTGAAAAAAGAAATCTTTTTAATTTTTTTTCAACATCTCATCTTCCTTAACTTCTCTTTTGTTGAAAAAAAAGTGTTATTAAAATTATACAACTTATTCCCTTAACTTTAAATTTTGATTAAAAAAATTTCTCAAACTTTTAATATGGTGCAAAATATCTGATCAAACTTTTATTTTTATACAAAATATTCCCTTCAAATTTTTGGACGTGGATAAGTATTTGAATAAAAATATTAATAAAAATGTATATTGCACAAAATAAAAATGAGAAAAGATTTTAATATACTCATAATAAACCTACTATTTATCATTTATATTTTTTAAGCATATAATAACTATCAATTTAAATGTTTTATAAGATTATATTAATTTTATATAAATATATTATACATTTATATCAATATAATTTATTATATTATAAATACATTATAAATTAATATATCATAAATTAGCTTATAAAATATGAAATCTTAACATTTTATACTAATTCGTATAAAATATTTTATAGTAAATAATTATAAAATTATATCCCCTTAACTATATAAAACATGCACATTCTTGTCGACGAGGTAACTCTGCATTCATATAAAAAAAAAAGGTATCCACGCATATATTTTTTTTAGAAAAAATATCATTTAGCTGATGAGATATCTTTAGGTTTAATTTATTGGTCCCCATAGAATTATTAAGGATTTTGAAACGTTAAGAAAAGAAGAATAGTTCCTTAAACTAAAACAATATTCATCAAAAAAAGAAATAAAACAACTATTGATAGATATTTAGCCAATATAAAATAATTAATTTACTAGGATTATTGAAATAACGTCACATTAACTAGAAGAGTAGTTCCTTAAACTAAAGTCACATTAATTAGAAGAAATATCATTAAATCTGTATGCATGTCATTATTTGATATTAGAAGTATCTCATGTATAAAACTGTAAGTTTTTTTTTTTTTAATTTTAACATACCGTATAAAATAATAATCATTATATTTTAAAATAATAATTTAAATAATAAAAATTTATTTAATAATTTATTATTCTCTTTTAATTCTTAAATAATAAAAAATTATTTAACTTTTCTATTCTTTTTTTAATTTCTCATTATCTTTATTTTATCTTTCTTATGTGTTCTTAAATCATATATTTTATTTTATAGAGTATATAATTTTGAAAGCCAATAATTCATAAATTTATAAACATCTCAACTCACTACTGTGTGTGTCGTTTTATTTTGTTATTACAGATTTATTTATATTTAAAAAATAAAAAACTATGTACATTTTTAATAAAAAAATTAATATTTGATCTAGAAATCATAAAATAAATTTATAATTTGGTCTGGAAATAATATATTTTATAATTTTAATGTTTTATAATGAATAATAAATTTATTTTATAATTTCTGGACCAAGTAATAATTTTTTAAAAAATTTATATAAATTTTTTATATTTTTAAATATAAATAAATCTCTATAAACAATAAAACGACACTTAGAATAATATATGCCGAGATGCTAGTATAAAAATAATAAATTTTAAGATCGAACACATTTATACAAATTAGCACTTCACGAGCGCACAAACACATAGAAAAATTGTTTTTATTTTAATATCAAAATAAAATAAATCCTCTCAAATCTCAACTCATAAAAAGTAATTCAAGTGATAATTGAATAGCTTTTATAATTTTAAGAATTCAAGCTTGCACAAGCCTTTTATACCCTAAGTAAAATTAGTTTGACATTTAGTAAAAAAAAATTAGTACAAATTTTATATATATATTTTAATTTTTTTAATAAAAGGATAAAATATAAGAACTCAACGATATGAGCAAAAATTCTCTAAAATTATAAACTTTGACTAATAATCTCCTAAAATTTTATTTTAATGCAAAAAACCTCTTATGTTATAATTATTATTTCAAAAAATAATTTCTTTACCACGTCAAAACAAACAACACACGTGAACAGGAATATTTTAATCATTTCAATAACATTCTAATTACCAATTGATACCAAAAAGTGACGTTATAGCACAAGAAGGAGAAGAGGAACACTATTGAAAATAATGGGTTTCGTTATCTCTTGACAAAGTTTTCAAAATAAAGTCTTGTGGCTTTAAAGTTTCGGTCCTCCATTGATACTAGTATATATAAATAATGCGTCTACTTGGAGTATTAGGGTGTTTTGATAATTTGAATATTTATTCAAATGACCAAATTACCCTTGTTGATGTGTTTTTTTTTATGTGACAATGAAAATAATTTTTTTTCAATTAATAATTATAGCGCATTTTTTGTACTAAAATAAGAGTATGAGAGGTTATTGATCAAAGTTTATAATTCAAGGGTCTTTGCTCATGACCCTAAGTTTAATGAAGGTTTCTTAGATTTTACCCTTAAATTAGTTTGGTTAAAGATGATGGTTTGAGAATGATTTAGAGTGAGATAAGGTGGTTTGAGTGTCTCTAAACCCTTGGTTGGTTATTTAAAAAATTAATAAGGTGAGTTGATTTATAATAATTTAAAAATTATTCTGAATCATCTAATATCTTAATTTTTAAACCCCTCTAAATTGAGGAGTTTTGATATTTTATAATTTTTGGTTTAATTTTTAACACTCTTACTTGTCTACTTTTATTCCTTTTATTTATTTATTTTCTAATTGCTTGTTTTTTATACCCTAATAATTTAAAAAATACAACTTCATATTGCAACTCTCTTTAAATTTACACCACTTTTAAGTTTGCTCTTAGCTTCTTTTCATTGTCTCTTCATAGCAATAGAAAATATGAATAATGCAATAAACAAAAAAGATAGACCAACTCCAAATGCCAATACAGACAGAACAACTTGGTTGCGAGTTCTGTGGTGGCCCACACTATAGTGTA
Source organism: Senna siamea (assembly GCA_031216115.1). Classification (NCBI taxonomy): domain Eukaryota; kingdom Viridiplantae; phylum Streptophyta; class Magnoliopsida; order Fabales; family Fabaceae; genus Senna; species Senna siamea. The sequence goes on along the minus strand of CM062355.1, from coordinate 9,844,266 downwards.
GACTATAATGCAGAAGGTATGTTTGCTAACTCTTCTTTTTATTATAGCATTGTTTTTGTTGATTTTGAACAGGTCAATTATATGATAAATGCCTAAAGACAACAAAATAATCCTTAATGTAACCCATACACCCCTAGGTGGAGGAACCATCCAAACTTCAACTAGAAAAACAATACCCAGGGTCTACCATGTTATTAGCGATTACACCAACAACAACCACAACAATAAGCTACTCCTAATCAATTTCCTCAAGTGCAGGAGAAGAAACCCAATTTGAAGGAATTGATGATGAAGTTTGTGTCCACCTTAGAGACTAGGTTCCAACAAAATGGACACAACCCTTAGAAATCAACAAGCCTCAATTCAGAACTTGGAGAATCAAATAGGCCAAATTTCTAAGATGTTGACTAAAAGACAGTCAGGGATGCTTCCCAACACCACGAGCCTAATAAAAAAGTATATAGTCCTTTACCATTGACTGATAATAATGATACTATTGTACATGATGTGCCAATCAGTAAGAGGCCAGAGCCTGATTTAGAGATTATGGATGTCCTGGCTAATGTTGTTGAGTCTCATTTTGAGGAATTTTTGCTTGATAACTCTTTGCATGTGGCATTTTAAGGAGATGAGGAAGAGTTGTTCAACGAGCAAATGTTAGAGCAAATATAGTATTTGCTGGCTAATGGGTCCAGCAACTATACTAACCATTTTGTTTATGCTGACAGGTCAGACGTGCAAAAGGTGAGGCGTTCGATTGAGGACCCTCTAGTCTTGAAATTGAAGGAACTACCTAAGCACCTAAGCTACGTCTATCTGGATAAAGCAGAGAAGCTGCCATTGATTATAGCAAATGACTTAACAACTGAAGAGAAGGAAATGACTTTGGGCTTTCTCAAGAAATACCCATAACCTACGCTAACAAGATCTCTCCTCCTCCAAATCCACTAGATCGAGGCCTTACTTAGCATTCCTTTTATTTTATTTTATTTTCTTCTATTTTCTTCTTTTTCATATTCATGATGTACATTAAGAATTTTGGATTATTTTTGTTTATTTATGCACTTTATACTTTTATTATAATGAGCATGTTTGGATTCTGCCATTCCTGTGGTTTAGTAAAAGCCATGAATGGCTAGTTTCTTTTCTTTCTAGTTAGGAATTTGTAATTTTGGATACACTCAAACTATGAGGCTAAGATAAAGTTCAAGTTGATTTATGTAATAATAGTAAATTGCGATTTTCAATTTTGAATATATGAGCATATTTATGCAAAGTTAATAGGGCATGTTGTCTCCGTATGAATGTGTTTCTACTGCTAGAATTATCATTGAATCCATAATTGTTCAATAGTTAATGTCTAGGTAGCATCTAGTTCAATGTAAACATGTGTTGCTTGCATTTAGCCAAGGAAATCATGATTTTGGTTTAAATTCAATAGAACGTTCCATTGAGTTAACCTATACTAGTGTGTTTCTTGAAAACTTAATGTTATTTTTGGGTTAAACTCGAACACATGTTTTGGGTCACTTAGAAATTAGAGAAAGCTAATGAATGTTTCTTGGCTTGCTAACTAGGTAGTGACTCGGTGATTGCTTGATTACTATGCCTAATATGCTAGTTATTTACAAATAATTAGGCCAATGATTAGTAACAAATCAAGAATTGCATAATTCTTTACAAGAGCTTTTTCATCTTATTTACTCTTTTCCTCGCGTAAGCCATGTCCATAGGTTACATTAGTGACAACTTTTACTTAGTTTTTCTGCTGCTATTTACTTTCACATACTTAGTTGCTCTTACCTGTTGCATGAAGTCATTCACTATAACACTGACAAAACATCTAGGAAGTTGAGGAAAGAAGCAAGATCTAAGCAAGAGAATTTAGAACAATCTTTTTCTTCCACATAGCAAACTGAAGAATTAGATACAAAACCATTAGTTGTTGAAACAATTGATCATACATAAGAAAATATGGCTAAAAGAAGAAAGAGCTTGGACCACCTCCAATTTACCAGGCACCTCTATGCATAACAGCTCCAACTTTAGCTGCACCATTAGAGTTAAAGTCTGGCCTGATTCACCTACTGCCCAAATTTAGAGGATTGCCTAATGTAGGCCATTATTTACATCTTCAAGAATTCCACATTGTATGCTCCAGTATGAAACCTCAGACAGTTAGTGAGGAGCAAATTAAGCTTAGAGCATTTCTATTTTCCTTGGAAGATGCTATTAAAAAGTGGTTGTTTTACTTACCCCTTAGAACCATCACCACTTGGGAGGATATGATGAAGATGTTCTTAGAAGAATACTTTCCTGCTTCTAAAGCCATGACCATTAAAAGAGAAATCTACAATGATAAGCAGAAGGAATACAAGATTCTATATAAATACAAGGACAAATTTAAAAGATTATGTGCTAGCTGCCCCAGTATGACATTTTAGAGCAATCCTTGATTCATTACTTCTAGAAGGGATTGCTACCTGTAAAAAAGATGATGCTAGATACTGCTAGTGCTTGGTCAATCATAGACAAAAATCCTATAGAGGGCAAAGAGCTTATCAACATCATGGTAGCCAACTCAAAATAGTTTGGCCTAAAACCTGATGTAATAAAGAGAGTGAATGAAGCCTACAACACTCCAGTAGAATTAAAATTAAGCAAGAAAATGACTCAATTAATAGAATTAGTGGAGAGTATGGTAGCAAACTAGAACCCATAGCCCAAACGTAGTGGAGTGTTGTTATTCAAGGGCATCCTATTGATATGTGCCTTACCTTACAAGATAATGCTCAAGTAGAAGTTAATGTTGTAGGTAGTTTTCAACGTCAATAGAGGAAGTTTGACCCCTATTCCAACACCTATAACCCTAGATGGAGAGAGCATCTAAACTTCAGTTATGCCCTTAGAAACCAAAACTATCAAAATCCCTCAAATTTGTAGAACCAGCAATAGGGGTACAACAATTTCCAATCTCGACTTGATAAACCCCCTCCACAACAATCTGCTGCCTCTTTTTCAAAACCTAGCTCGTTCCTTAAAGAGTTATTCAAACAACTAATCATTAGTAACCAACAGTTTCAGACCTAAATGAAAGTACCCAACAATTCCATAGTCAAACCAACACAACCATTTAGAACTTGGAGAATCCAATGAGTCAATTGGCAAATCAACTGCGTAAGTTGGAAACTCAAGTAAAAGCAAAGTTACCCTCATAGATAAAAGTAAATCCTAGGCAGAATGAAAGTGCCATCACTCTGAGGAGTAGAAAAGAGCTTCAAGAGTTTCCTGAGAAGGGAACCTATAAGCACAAGGGTAAGGATTTAGAAGAAGAAATTTCTATACCAGAGAAGTTGATAGAAGAGAAGAAATATGGAACCCCACCACCCTTGATTATCAAACCACCATTTCTGAAAAGGTTGTTTAGATCCAACAAGGAGAAAGAAGAGAAGGACATTATAAAGACTTTCAGAAAAGTGGAAGTGAATATCCCTCTTTTTGATTCCATAGAGCAAGTTCCAAGATATGCCAAGTTCTTCAAGGAACTTTGCACAAATAAGTAGCTGGGGAATGAAGGAGAAACCATGGGAGAAAACATCTCAACTGTTCTTCAAGGCATGTTTTCTATATATTGCAAGATAGGAAATGTAGGGATTAGAAAGGCCATGTGAGACCTAGGAGCTTCAATTAATGTGATGTTATTGTCAATCTATTCAACCCTCAATGCTAGAGTCGAAAAAGATAGGAGTTGTCATACAATTGGTAGACAGATCATCAATGTATCCTAAAGGAGTGTTAGAAGATATGTTTGTGCAAGTGAATGACTTAGTTTTCCCAACTAACTTCTACATGCTCAACGTAGAGTAAAAATTAGATAAACAATCAGAAATACTACTTAGTAGGCCATTTCTTAGCACATCAAAAACAAAAATAGATGTGCATGAAGGAGCTCTAATAGTGGAATTTGATGGACAAATCATTAAGCTCAACATGCACGAAGCAATGAAGTATCCTACGGACACCCCTTTAGTATGTTGAGTGGAAATCATAGGCCCTTTGATTCAAGAGTTATTTGAACTCTAGCATCTTGATAGACTATGTGAACACCGTATTTTGTTTGGGAACTTTTACATTTAAAAAAAATGAAATGTCACACTTGAAATGTGACTCGAATGGCGAAAAAGAAAAAGAAAATTTTGATTTTTGAAAAAACATTTCAAAAACCAAATGAAAAACAAAGAGTCACTACCAAAATTTTTATTTGAAAGGGAAATTTTGGAAAACCCTTTTATTTAAAAGATAAGGCAAAATAAAAACATGAAAAATTGGTATACCAAAACAAGTATAGGTTTAGGAGTCAATTGAGTGTGGGAAAGGTGTTAGGCGCCCCAAAACTCTCATCTAAAGGACGATTACTCTAGGACAAATGTGCAAAACTAAATTGGCCTGAACTTATTATTTACCCTTTTTATGAACTTATTATTTACCCTTTTTATAAACAAGAAACCATAAACAGGGAAAATAAAACTAAGACAAAAGAAGAAAAACATAGTACACAAGACAAATAAGCACCTTGGCTAAATATTTAAACTTAACACAAAACAACCTCAAAATTTCAAACTAAATCCAATTCTATATAAAAAAAAAAACTCAAGAAATAAGAAGGATATCATAATGATATTAAATGAAAACAAAAACAAAAAACAAAATGGAAGATAAACACAGAGGTAGAAATGCGCGCTAAATACTTAAATATTTGGCATAACTTTCTCTTGGCCAATTGAATTTGTTGAATTTCACTAATCAAGCATCAACGAAGGAATTAAAAACTATTAACATGTTTCAGCTCATCCTTTCTCATTAATCTCACGGATCGAGATTAATGAATTCGTAGGATATATTCGATAATCACACAAACACAAATACTATCTACTTGAACAACATGAGTTTCCTCTCAGTCACTTTACCAAATGAAAGCTCAGGTCTTTAAAAACAAGTTCAAATAAACAAAAATAAATATCACACAAAAGAAAACAATTCCCTCATCACTAGAGAGTGATTTGTCAGGAGCAAACAAGAAATACAATCCACTTGAACAACAATAGTTCCCTCTCACTCACCTTCTTAGATGAAAGCTTGGGTCCTCAGAAACATGTCCAAACATATTGAAAACAAGAACAAGCAAAACATCACAAAAACATAATAGTCCCTACAAACAATGCAATTGGCCATGAGACACACCTAGACAAAGCTACACATGCAAGCAACACAAGAAGCAAGGAAAGAACTCTAGGAAGACACCTATGAGAGAAAATCTCCTAGCACAACATCGACATGCAAGAAAAAGAAAACCAAGAAAAACAAAGAGAAACCAAACAAGAGAAACATAGAAAATATTTACAAAGCAAGACTTGACCTAGGATAAGATCCTAGGGCCTACGTGCCCAATTGAATGAAATCAAAGTCCATGTAGCTCAACACACAAAGACATAGCAACAAGGAAGCTTTGAATTCTTGTGAAGTGAGAAAGAACTAGTCAACTAACATGATTTCACATGCAAAAACAATTTGAGGGATTGATTAGTATGTTTTAGTTTGTGAATTCATTTCTATTTTGTATTTTTTTTAATTTTTGAAAATAACAAATACTTCAACACATTGAAATAACGTTTCGCAACCACACGGTACTTTACCAACATTAAAAGAGCTATAAAATTCAAACATACCGAACGAAAATGAGACAACATTAAGTCCCTAAAACAGAACATGAATTGACATTAAACAAAACACCTTGAAATGCAAAACATCCCAAAAATTCAAATAAGTAATACTTACAAATTTTCCACAAATGCTTAATGGACCTAGGCATATTCTATAAAATGTACAAATATGCCCAAAGCAAAGTAGACACATTCACATATTTTCCAAAACTTGATGATCCTAGACATGCCCACTAAAATGCACAAACACACCTAAAGCAAAATGGACAGCATTCATGTATTTTCCATATTCTCATAACAAATATTTTAGGAGGCCAAAACACACTTAAGGAGAAGAAGACATCCTGCTACACACTTTTCAAGCCCAAAACTAATCAAAAACCATAAGAACACCAATCCTAATTTAGGCAAATTTAAGCGTACATGGCAGCATATTTTTTATAGTGTAACACCCCACTCCTACAAGTATTCGTTATATATGTTGCTCTATAGGGACGATGTGCTACTTACTTTTCCTTTGTTTTCTACCTGAGTTCATTTTCAATTAGTTACCTAAAATCCTTTTACTTAGTTCATTTATCGGTTCGGGTATCTCACTCGTTACTAATATAACAGTGGAAAACATGTTAGACTACTGACTCACATTTATAGTGCCCAGCTTGATTATATAGTTAAAAGAAATATTTACCATGTACCCAAAATACGGATGAGAATTCATGAGATGACAAGTTCACCACATGACACCACCCAACCACATTATGGGATAATCAACTGCTACTACCATATTAAGCTATATATATATATATATATATATATGCACAATCAATAGGCAACCCTACATTCCTATACAATATATACTAGCCCTCTACAAGCCATCCAAAAAACAAGCTGGGGCTAGTGAGCTATCAAAACAAAAGAACTTCACCATCTTCCACCTTATCCTGCTAGGGGCACCAATGGTTTGTCCACTATCCAAAGGAGAGCATTGCTGATCTTGATGAAGTACCCGAGACCAGGTACTTCAAAAACCTCCACCTCCACCTTTAGGGTACAGTATACCTAATCATCTAGCACATCAAGACAGGTGAGTTAGGAACTCAGTAATCAAACAAACTAGTTTAAAAACCCTTACCATTGATGGTACCAGTTGGGAATTACCCAATAAAAATATGCATTCATCATAATTCAATTTATAAGAATGGATGTCATGCAAATATGTCATGCTATGCATAATAAATCATACCATCAAGCAACTTCATAATAATTTATCATAAATTCCACACATAACAAAGTAGCATGGAAAAATAAGCAGATATGGAAAGAGATATCACATCCTATCTATATATGGACCATTAAGTTCTTATCTTACAATTTCAAACTTAAGAAATCATATATCTTTAATTAAAATGGATTGCATCGGTAATCGAAGAAAACATTGAGTTTCATTGCGGAGCTAGCTCCTTATACCTCTAGGGCATCCCCTAGTTATCAAGGCACCAACATTCATCCATTTAGTGGTCACTGGCCTCATCAAAGTATCAGATCATTCCACCCTCATGGGTCATGGTTGCTAAGGGATATCCACAATCACCAAACGGTGAGTATTCTCCTCGTATCACCACCATCATCAAATGGTGGTTCATTTCCTTGATTTGCCATTATCTTCAAATAATAGTTTGCCCCCTTGGATCACCTCACCATCACCATCAAATAATGGTTTGCCACCCTAGGTTGCTCGCCATTATCATCAAAAAATGGTTCAATCCCTTAGGTTGCCACCGTCATCAAATAGTGGTACCCTGGTTGAGTAACACAAAGTGGGAGGACAGATTCTAGATTAGGGCAGACCAAACTCTAAGTAGGCAATTTAACAAGTAAAATGATTTGCTAACTTAGGATTCGTTGCCTACACTAAGGTTTAACTGTGAGAGTTGTGGCGACCATCACATACTAGTCGTCCATTCTCCAACCTGAAATTTATGTGTTACAGAACCCTATTTATTTTTATTCCACACTTAGCACTACTCATGTTCTATTAGCTTAATCTAGTTGGGTCCTTAGTCTCATTATTCTTGAATAAAAACTAAGTCCATCTTATTAACAAAAGCTCGTCAGTCACCTCCCATAGATAGGGTCATCGATTGTCAAGGTTTGCCTTGACTGGTTCGCTCATAGGGGTTCACCCATAAGGATTCATCTATAGAGACTCGCCAATAAGGGTTCATCCATACAAGTTTGCCCACGAGAGTTTGCCCAGACAATCCACCACAGGTTCGCCCATAGAGGCTTGCCCACAAGGATCACCCATAGCTTACTGTGCATTTACCCCTAGAATTTTGCCCACATGGATTCACATAGAGGTTCGCCTCAATGGATTATTCTAGAAAGACTCGCCCTAAAGTTTGCCTTAAGTAATCCATTGGTCAACCTTTATAGGTTCGTCTACTGGGTTCGTCCCTTTCGGCTTGCCCACTTGGGTTCTCCTAATGGTATGGCGTCCTACCATTTGTTTATGGACAGAAAACACGCGACAATTGACTCTCTCTCCAAAAGTTCAACCGCTACATTTCTTCTTCATCAGAAACACTGTTCAATCTTCAAAAACCTAGAAAAATTGGCTATGCTAAAATGTGAATTTATGGACTTATTCTTCTAGATCATGGGAACAAAATACCTCAAATAAATCTAAGTTCCATCCAACACCCAGCTCAAATCAAGATAACAGATTTTCTAGAAAGAGAAAGCAAAAACCCAGATTCCACTCTTTGATTTTAGGCAAATCAAGCACATGCAAGTACATAATGGCACACATCCAGCCTTAATCTATCAACAATGCAACTTTTCTTTCGCTATTTTGGATTAAACAGCACCAACAATGAAGATTCAACAAAAACTTGTTTCTCGTCTAGAGAGAGAAAATACGACAATAGGTAAAGATGGGTTTGTTCAATTACCTCCACTTTATAGTTGTTCCCCATGCATGTTTTTGTGTCCAGTAGCTTATATCTTGGTCCTCTAGTGATTTCCTAGCTCGGCCTATCCTTCTTCCCGTTCTCTCAATACTTCTCGAGTGCTCTCTCTCAAAATGCTAAGTCCTACATTTTTCACTACTTTTCTCTATTTATACTAAGCTTAGTTTGGGGAGTAAAGTTTGGTACTTTAAAAATAATTGCTATTTAGTCCCTAGAGGGTAAAAGTGTAAATTATAAAGCTTATAAACTTATTGTCTTTCCTATACCACTTTTTCATCTTAACCCTCTCAGGATTCCATTTACTTTAATTTTTCTTAATTGGTCTTGTATTCCTTTGGGTTAAATTACTGAAATGTACCACTTTCCCAAAGTTACTATTTCTCATAAACCGGACCTTGTTTCAATCTGGTTTTTCAATCATTCTCTCCAGAACCGACTCATCTAGCTTTAGGCACTTGTTAACATCAAACATATGAAAATTTAACTACTTGGAGTGGGATGTTACATATAGAATTTACAACTATTCTCCTAAAACCACTTCCACCATCCAACCAACTCATATCAGAAAAATCCGACACATTATCCAGTATTTAAAAAAAGAAACAAAAAAAATCTAAAAAACATTCAGTCCATGATAAGAGAGAATACACCAATTTTACCATTTTTAATCATCCTGAAACAAATTTGTAACTGAAAACAGAGGGCATCATACATATCATTTAACACTTTACCCATTGTCAATGCTTAATTCATCCAAAACAGATTTAGCCTTAAAAGAGTGTCCCAATACCCATTGCCAATGTTTAACTCATCCGAAACAGATTTAGCTTTAAAAGAGAGCATCCCAACAAATTATGTGATATTTTATCTCTTCAGTACCTTAATACTACAAACAAACCCACACCAAAATAGGAAAGCACGACAAGTGTCATCTTAAAATAACTCAAAAAGTATTCAACTAGGATAAGGAAACATGGAATGAGTCATTTAGCCTTCTAAAATGTCTCAAACACAACTCTTAGATCAGGAAAGATTCACATTAAGATAGGAGGGAATGAAGTGTACAGTTAACATTCTAAAACGGATTTAAAATCAAAACTGAGATGCATGAAACAAGTTTTTAACATTTTGATCAATTACTCAGCACTTTATACATTTATAAACAGAAAAAGAAATCTACTGGACATATGATTTAGCATTTTACATTCCCCAGCTACATAATACAATTTTTGACAACCCGGAATCAAATTTAAACACCTCAGTTGCTCATACTAAAATAAAAAATAAAAAAAAAGGAATCTCTGATCATAGCATTTAGCATCTCACATTTCAAAATTACAAAGCACAATCTAAGACAGCCCATGCAAACACAAATTTAAGTACGCCCATTATTTATACTCAAACTAGTAAAAAGAAATTCTCTATCATAGCATTCAACTACTCACATTTTTAGAACTACAGAGCACAATTTAAAACAGCCCAGAAACAAATTTAAGCACTCCATTATTCAATCACAAATCAAGGAAGAGCAATTCTCTGGACATGGCATTTAACATCTCACATTTTCAAAACTACAGAGCACAAATTAAGACAGCCCATGTTCCCGTTCAAGCATATCAGATATGGAATAGGAAAAAGACCGTGAAAACACAAAGAAATAGAGCTTCTCTCAACAAACATACCAGAATCAAAAGGAGGAGAAAAACAAAAACAGAAGTAACGGAAAACACACCTCTCTCGACCAAACCAAGAGCACTTGCACTGATGGAAGACCAAAATGTTATTTACAATGGTGTACAGCATTCTAGCGACGACAGTTCTAATGGTGGTACAGAAACATGACGGAAGCCTCTCAGATCAACCTTCTCCTGCCTCCGTCAGTTCTCTCTCTCGGCTCACTCTAGGAAGAAAAATGAAATCCCCTACGTCTCTCTTAGCTATCATCCACAAAAAAAGTGAAGCCTCCTCACTTGGTCCCTCCAGAAGAATGCCGAGTCCCCACTCTCTGATTCTCTAGAATAACTTTCCCTCCATCTCTCATTCTCTAGAAGCAAAAATATCTTCTCCCCTTCCTCACGGTCTCTAGAAGGAAACGTGCTCGTGTCTCTCCTTTTATTTGAAGGTTTTTAAATTTTAGGTTTTAGAGGGTAAATCAAGGATAAAAGGGAAAAAGGGCAGAAACGTGGGATAAAACGGAGAAATCAAATTGAAAATACCTACCATTTTCTTATTCTAATTTTTTTAATCACTTTCTATTTGTCTTTCCTAAAAACCAAAATTGTTGTTTTTTTTTTCTTCTTATTATTTTATTTATTTATTTATTTTAAAAATTATATTTTTAATTAATTTTTTATTTTGAAATGTAAGTCTAAAGCCTATTAAACAATTTTAAAATTTATTCTTATTTATTTATTTTTATTTTTATTATTCTTTACTTATCTTTTTATTTTAAAAAATGCCCAAAAAAATATGTGTTCACAATTATCTCTCTTTACTTGTTTCTTAGGTAAGTAAAGTAAAAATGTAAATGGATATATTCTTTCGTAAAGAGCAAGTAAAGATAAAAAACGCATATTTTGTCTGGCATAACAATACTAACAAACAACCAAAATGTAAAAAATCACTAAATTAAAAAAAAAAAAGACGGAAGAGTACAAGAACTCTAATTAGAAAAGGAAAGGAGTGGCTTCATCATTTATTTTTTTTAGTTATAGTTTAAAAAATTTCAAGACAAAATATAGTGTTCAAACAGTTGCCTCTCTTTACTTGTTTCTTAGGTAAGAAGAATGAAAATGTAATTTGAGATGTTCTTTCCTAAAGAGCAAGTAAAGATAAAGAACATGTATTTTGTCTGGCATGACAACACTAATGAACAACCAAAATTTGAAAAATCACTAAATTGAAAAAAAAGGACCGAAGAGTACACAAACTCTGATTAGAAAAGAAAAGGAGTGGCTTCATCATTTATTTGTTTTTCTTAGTTATATTATTAAAAATTCCAAGACAAAATATAGTGTTCAAATAGTTGCCCCTCTTTACTTGTTTCTCAGGTAAGAAGAGTGTAACACTCCATGTTCTTACAAGCATGTTTAAATTCATGAAGTAATCAGATAAATTGCCATGAACTACGCCCGATTGCTTGTTTGATGTAATATTCAAAATAAATTTTGAGATGTTTGAGGTGCTTGAGATGCTTGAGGTGCTTCAATAAATTTTGAAGTGCTTGATTTAAATCTTCTTTCCTTTCTTTCTAGTCGAATTGCCAAGGGAAGAGTGAATTAGAGTCTAGTTAAAATTTTACTACGGCAAGGACAATTAAAAATGAAAGAAAAGCATCACACTTAAAAAGAGAGAGAGAGAGAGAGAGAGAAGAAGGCACATTCGGTAATGGCAAGGGATAATGGGAATTGAGAAGAGGGAAAAGAGCTAACACTCAAGGGACATACACGTGCCATTGGTGGAGTAAGCAAAAGTGAAGTAGTCAAATAATTGGGTGTGTATGGTGAAGGCAATTCCTTTTTGAATTCCCCAATTAAGAAGTAGATATAGGAATTAAGTTGTAATGTTAAACCATGTAGCTTGCGTGAGAAATAAATCTAGCGTGAAGAAATTTTATGTATGCATCATCCTTCCCCTTGGCGCCACATAAGGATGAATTCACGTAGGGATTAAATTATGTTACCCAAAAAAAAATGTAGTAGCATGAAATTTTCCTAAAGTCGTACCACTTTGCGTGAGGAGGAAGTTTACATAGACATGAATGATGCTAAGGGGGAAGAGCTTGCGTGGCCGAGAGACTAACACCTTTTGTGTAAAAGAATGTGCAATCAACTTGGTGAAGAGGTGGAAGAGAAAGGGGGAGACGTGTGGCAATGGCTTTCTCTCCTTTCTTCTTTTTATTTTAATTCCAATGAGGTCGAGAGAGGGACGAAGGAATTTCTAATGTGAGATCCATTCCAATTGTTCGGTCATGAAGTGGTTATGAAGGAGAGTGATTGACGCCTTTCCTTCCTTCTCGAATAGGCAATACATTGATTGAAAAAGGGGGGGGGGGGAGAAAATGCACACGACAATAACTAATGAGGTGGAAGAAAGAAAGAGTGGCACTCAAGTATTTCGTGCATGAGCCGTACACCTTGCGTGCAAGAGAGGAGCTTGCGTGACTTCCTTTTCCCCTTGCTTGGCGTGACTAAATGGTTAATGTGAGGATGCAAGGAAATGGTTGATACTTGATTACACGTGGGATTAGGGAATGACAAGAATGAAAGGTAGAAAGTGTGAGTAGCATTCCATTTACACGAAGGAACAAAAGAAAGGGGGCATGGAATTACCTTGACCGAAAGGAAAATATGCAAAAGAGAGGGCAACTTCATTCGATAAAGAGAAGGGAAGTGAATTAGCCAAGAAAGAAAGAAAACAAGGAGCAAAGTAGCAAAGGAAATTCAAGAGAGGACTAAGACAAGCCATGTTAGTTTCCTTGTAAGGTAGGTTAGCAATTGATTAAGTTCTAGTTCCATGATCTTGTGTGCATGTTCAATGATTTTGCTTCCATGGGACTAGAATGCTTGTCTACATTCTTGATTTAGGAAGAAAACTTGATTGAGTTTGCATGATAAATATAAGAGGTAGGGGGTTTAATGCTAAAAGAATTTTAAAATGTTATCTTCTTACTAGCATGAAAAAAATTAGCTTAAGAGATCATTCAAATGTTTGGATTACTTGGGTTACTAATCTTAAGGTTGAAGTGAACTTGTGAATATCATGATGAAATAAATGTCAATGTATGTAACATGCAAGAAGGAATGCCTTATCCAAAGTAAATGGAAAATTTATGATAACTAATAATAATGCATGTGATCATGGAAACATTTATGATTATTAACAATAATGCATGTGATTATGGAGAAACTTATGATTATTAATAATATTGCATGAGATTATGGGGAATTTATGATTATTAGCAACAATGCATGTGAATATGGGAAATAATGGACTAGGTTAGTGATGGATAGTATGGTTGTGATCAACTATAAGATTAATTAATGATGAACACTATTATGAGAAATTATGGTTAATTAGTGTGGGATATGGGGATAGAAAATGATAGTTTGGTAAGGATGGATATGATGTTATGGTTAAATTTTTATGGCTAAATTAATGGTAAATGTTGTTATGGAAAAAAAAACCATGTTAATAAAGAGGAATACTGAGGTTAAGGCCAAAATCATGGGAATTCCCCTAAAAATTATTAAGATTTTTATAATTGAAAACATATTATACAAAATGAAGAATTAGATGGAATTTAGGCTAATTTGTCATAAATAAATATGACGAATAGGCATTGGATGCCAACAGAAAAGAAAGACATCGAACATAGGAAAACATAGAACGAATCATGAATTTCGAGGTGTGGCCAAAGGTGCTCCACATGAGTGACCTAGGGAGGTGTGGCCGATAGTGCTCTATACTTGTGATCTAATGTCCTGACGATTTTATATACGTGGCCGAGTGTCCACGAATTTCGAGGTATGGCCAAAGGTGCTCCATACCCGTGATCTAGTGTCTTGATGATTTTATATACATGACCAAGTGTCCACAAATTACGAGATGTGGCTGAAGGTACTCCACACGGGTGACCTAGGGAGGTATGGCCAAAGGTACTCCACACCCGTGACCTAAGATCTCCAATAAATTCTGTAATAACATTATAAGTTTATGAGGATATGTGTCACTTGAAAAGAGTTGTCAAATTTCTGTTGACTGCTATGTTTATCATATAGTGCTTACCAGTTCACAGTTATGTGTAATATTATGCCTAATGTTAAGAATGTAGATTAAATGTTTTGGTGCTTGCACCCTGGTACATATTAGTTGTTGTTTTTACAAACTCTTAATTGCTAAGCTACTGGAAAACTTGTGTTTCTCACTTATGTGCTAATATGTATTAGATACGGACGCGTAGTAAGTCCGCGTGGTAGCAGTTCTTTTAATTAAGTAAGGTTTTTATAACCCCCATTTTGGGTCTTAGATATATTTGATTTAGAAAAGGACAATTAATTTGACTGTATACATGAGTTGTATTTGGGGTATACAGGAGGAAACAAATATGTGAATAACCAGTCCATCCTTAATTTGTACAGGAGTCTGAGTGACAGACTTGTTGTCTCTTGACCTCCGAGGATGGGTGCTTCACATATCCGGGGACATGTCTATCAGTATGTAATGGACATTATAAGACTCGTACTATTAGAATTACATACAAGTTTAAATTTTTTGCAAATTTTCACTATGTAGTACAATATTTATTTCATTTCGCTGCGCATATGAGTTTGTTCTGAGCAAAGATCTTGAACCTAATCCGCTTAATGTAATTTAACAGTATCACCGCTCAGACATTAAGTAAATAAAAGATAAGAATAATATACTGAACCTATCTATTCATATTAGAATTAATGAAAATACTAGATAGGGGCATTACAAAGAGTAAAAATGTGATTTGAAATATTTTGTCCTAATGAACAGGTAAAGATAAAGAACATGTATTTTGTCTGGCATGAAAACACTTAAAAACAACCAAGATGTCAAAAATCGCCTAAACGAGAGAATGACAAAATAATGGCACTTTGACTGAAAAAGAAAAAGAGGAGACCTCCTCTAAAAGGCATCATTTCCAAAGCCAAAAAGAATTTCACTTAACTGACAAAAGATAAAGGGTGCCAAAACTCTAACTGACAAACATAAAAATAAAAGGTGTTCACTAGAACTTCAACTAGACTTACGACAAGGGTGTCAGAACTTCGACTGAGTTGTAGAAAAATGGAGGGGTGCAAGCTAGAACTTTGAATAGACTTACGATGAGTTGTCAAAACTTTGACTGAGTTGCATAAAAATAAAAGGCTATCAGCTAGAGCTTTGACTAGGCTTATGATAGGGCACCAGAACTTCGACTAGATTTAAAAGGTGTCAACTAGAACTTCATCTAGACTTATGACGAGGCACCAAAACTTAGACTGGATTTAAAAGGTGTCAGCTAGAACTTTGACTAGATTTATGACGGGGTGCCAGAATTTCAACTGGATTTAAAAGGTGTCAACTAGAACTTTGACTAGACTTACGATGGGGAACCAGAACTTCGACTAGATTTAAAAGGTGTAAGCTAAAACTTCTACTAGACTTACAGTAGGGCACCAAAATTCAAATGGATTTTAAAAATGTAATCTAAAACTTTAACTAGAATTATGTTGGGGCACCAGAACTTCAATTGGATTTAAAAGGTGTTAACTAGAACTTCGACTAGGCTTATGACGGGGCACTAGAACTTTGACTGAATTTAAAAGGTGTTAACTAGAACTTTGACTAGACTTACGATGGGGCACTAAAGCTTTGACTAGATTTAAAAGGTGTCATCTAGAACTTCGACTTGACTTACAATGAGACACCATATCTTCGAATGGATTTTAAAAATGTATAGCACAATCAAGTATAGTTCTGTAATAATGTATTGGAATGAAAAAAAGATGCAGTGATGCAAAAAGTATTTAATACAAAGTATTTGCAAATCAAAGATATAAAAAAGTCACCTTATTTACTTTTAGTCTCAGTTGGTTAAGACAATATTACCAGCTTAGTGGAGAATTCGTTTAACCAAAACCTTCCCAAAAAATCATTAGGATGCTTTCACAAACGGCGATAGTTCAACTTGCTACATTGTAGTTGAGTCTGAGGAAAATACATTTGTCCTTAATAATGCCTTTGACCATGCATTCTTGTGCCATGATGAGAGCCCAGTAGTCAATACTCATAGACCTAATTAACATGTATACTTTGATTCATTTGGCAGACACCCCTTGGATTGTCATGAGGAAACAGACAAAATGTTGATGAAACCAATATGCTTTTCATTCAAGTAACATTTCAAAGTGTCATAGCTAATTGACCTTTCTTATTTTACTTAATGAATAAGTTAAGCAATTAGCATACGAATACCATAACAAAATTATTGAAACATTGATAGAGAGTTTACTAAATGAATAAACCTCTTATAATAAAAAAGAAATGAACATAGATCTCCAATTTATGATGAGAACAAGCAAAGGCCCTTTGTTAATGGTTCTTTGTACTTGATATAATCCATTATGAGAGTTTCTATAGATATGCATATTATGAGTGTTAGAAAATGATTGTCGCTTCTATTTAGTCGTCATTGTCTAAGCATATATTTCATAGACCTAGCCTTCCAACCATGCAATGTTATAATTCATCTTTATCATTTTCCCTTTTGGAATTTTTACTGATATCCTAATGCATAACTTTTGCTTAAGCTACCTTTTTAGGTTTTCAACCTAGCAATCTTTGGCCTTTCTTTTTTCTTTGCTTTAACTTATACCTTGGCCATTGTCAGGTTTTCAACCTATCGAGCTTTATTCTCATTCTTTTCCTTTTCCTTATTTTTTTAGCTCTAAGTTTTGCCTAGGCTATCTCCAAGTTTTCAACCTAGCTAGCTTTAATAATTTTTTATTCTTTTATATTTTTTTTAGTTATGCAAAATATTTTTTCATTGTATTAGCATTAATGGGTTTCCCTAATTCTTGAATCTTTATATTAGTTGGGATGAGGGCTCTTAAAAAAAGCATGTTTAACCGAGTAGGGGCCTTCATATGGTGGAGCCCATTTGCAATAATGATCTTCTAGATTAGGGAGAATTTTCTTCAATACCAAATATCTTGGCTCAAATTCTCTTGGGTGAACCTTTTTATTGAATGCTCTAGCTATTCTCTTTTGGTAAAGCTAACCATTACATATTATACCAGTTGTTTTTTCTTTATCATATTCAACTAATCATATCTCGATTTAATCCATTCGCTTTCATCTAATATGGCTTCTACCAACACTTGTAGCAAAGGAATCTCAACTTCTATTGGTACCATGCCATAGACTAGGGAATACGACATTGCCCCAATTGTCGCGTGTATCATTGTTCGATATCCATGAAGCGCCTAAGGGAGAATTTCATGCAATCTTTGTAAGTATTCATCATCTTCTCAATGATCTTTTAATATTCTCATTGGCTGCTTCAAACACCCCATTCATCTATGGTTGGTATGGCATTAAATTATAATGCTTAATCTTGAAATCCTCACATTGCTTCTTAATCTCAATGCCATTAAGGTTAGAAGCATTGTCTATAATGATCCTCTCAGGAAGTCCATAATGAAAAATGATGTTAGTTAGTCTTAAAGAACCTGAAGACTACCCTCTATATAACAATTGTATAGGAGCTAGCTTCCACCCATTTTGTGAATTTTATAGTTACAAGGATGAAACAGTGTCCATTCGAGGCTTGGGATTTATTATCCCTATTACATCAATGCCCCACTAGAGAAAGGCCATGGAGCCACCAAGTTATGCAACGACACAAGAGGGGCATTAATCCAATCTATGTATATATGACATTTTCGTATATAGTCTATATAATCCCTCTCCATTGTCTGCCAAAACTAAGTGGCATACTGTAACAACCCCCAAATAGAAAATTAATAATTTTATGATATGATGCTTGTTGGAAGGGTTAAGTATGGTTTATAAAGTAAGTTAGCAGCAAGTTTAAAACTTTAGCTAAGAAACTAGGTCAAAATGAGGTTTGTTTTAAGAGAAAAGGAGTTATTAGTAAAAGGCACATTTGAGGTACTAAAGCCTAAAGAGTTAGTAAGGAAATAAAGTGAAAAGGTGGTATATGAAAGGAAGAACTTTGTAAACTTCTTAAAATTTTAATTTCTTCCAAGGACTAATTAGAAAATAAGTTTAAACTTTAATTAATAACAAAATGACCCTTCATGAAAACTTAGTGAGAAAGAGAGAGGAGAAAGAAAGTCTTGATGTTTGACGTAAGAAGAGAGAGAGAGAGATGAAGAGAGAGAAAGAAGAAGAAAGGGGAAAGGGGACAGTCTAAGCTTGAACAAAGTTTTGGAAGGCTTGAATCACTACTTAGGACAAAAGAATCAACGCATAAGAATCACCAAGAACAAGGTAATCAAGTGGAAATATGATTTTCTCTCTATAGCTTGAAAACCCATTTTTCTAAACTTAGGTAAATGAATTAATTTTGTGTTTTAATGACTTTAAGGGAGATTTAAGCTTGCATTCCATGTTTTGTATGCGGGATTTAATCTTTGTTATGCTTGTATAAAGAGAAAAATGAAGATTCAAGTCTAATAATTTCTAAGATTTGATTTAGATTATTTCTAGCTAGAGGAGTCATAGAAATTGAGTATGTTGTTAGCCTAAGTGTAGGAAAAGAGACTATGCATTTATTTATGAATTAAAAGTATGATAAACTAGATGTTTTGGAGTGATTTCAGATTTATATTATGTTTATCAAAAAACTAGGTAACCTCTTTAAGGGGTGACCTCCTTATGGGCTAAGCCCTTATAGGTAGGGAACTCTTTTGGGCTGAGTTTCACTAAGTGAACCCTTAGAGATGACTCACTAGAAAGGCCTAAGTGACAAACCAAGTGGTGAACCACAGAGTGAACACTATGGACGAACCTGTAAAGGCTAACTAATAACTTAATTTTTTGAGGCCAGCCATAGGGTAAGCCTTCTAAGAATAATTCATTAGAACCAACCTTTATAGGTAATCCTTGTAGGTGACCTTGAGAGGTGAACTAATGGTAGGTCTTAGGTAGTCCTCATGGATAAACCCCTATGGGTAAAGCCTTCATGGGTGAGCCATATGGGCAAAGCCCTCATGGGTGAGCCACAGCCCTCCTGGGTAAGCCATAGCCCTCTTGGGTGAGCCATATGGGCAAACTTCTTATAGGCAAGCTCTTATGGGCTAAGCCCGATAAGTGAGTCCGAATGACTAAAAGTCTTATTCCTTGAAATCCCAAGAAACTTCACAACTTAGTCATTTTCCTACGTGGTGCAACATGATGCTAGAAATAAATTCTAATTCAAAAGAAGAACCCCTTGTTATACTTTACTCTAGATTGGTTTTGAATTGAATGACCATAGGTTAGTATGGGACGATCATTAGAGATTCCATGATTAAACTTCAAAACCGAATGGTAAAGCATCCATTTAACCTTAAAAATAATTGTAAAACATCATGTTGATTGTTAACCTTAAGTTAGCTTACTCTAAGAGTTATGGAGTTGCCTACTTAGAGTTAAACCAACCATGGTCTGGGAACCTATCAATTTAAGGTATATATTAATGGGTTATATATGTTTAGAAAGTAATGTTCCCTAGAGACAAGGGATAATTTTCAAAAAAAGTATTCAGAGAATGATTTACCCCACAGAAGAGGGTTAAGTTTAAGCAACATTATCTCATCACAGAAGAATAAGTGAAAATGACATGTAACCTTAGATATAGGTACAGTGTTCCAATGAGTAGATATGATCTATAACCCATAGTAGAGCCATAATGATCTCCATCAAAGTAGAATGGTCTTTCTAAGTATAATGTGTAAAGAATAAGAGATGCCTTAGAGGTTATAACCAGCTAACCAAAGTATAGAAGAACTCATACAATGTTTGCTTCAAAAGAAAAGTATGTTAAAAAAGGCTAAGTAAGCCACGTGAATACTTGTTTGTATTCTATATTAGGTAAAGCATGAATATAACCACTGAGCATAAGTTTATTTATGTTTTAGTTTCTATGGATGAAATAACATATCTTGATATCTGTGTATTGTCTAGTATGTTTATGATTTTGAAAAGTAAAGTGAATGCAAGAATTTTGGTGTGATTCACTACTGGTAGCATTAATGATATCTTTTAAACTTGATTTCCCTTAATTACTGAGATTTTATCTCACCAAGTGCGTTGATGTGCCCATGTGCCTAGTTTGCTAGTGGTCATGAAGCTAGAGATTAAGGTAGTGAGGTGCCCGATCTCAGGTACTTCCTTCAAATAGGGTACATGATTGTCTAGATTATAGACATACCACCTACACCCTTAGTGGGTTAAGGTGGGAGTGAAAGATGGCATTTTGGAGCACCCACTCATGCCTATGACTTATTTTATTGATAAGCCGATAGGATAGAAGTAGTTGTATATAGAAGAGATGAGTGAGGGTTTTTATCTGTTGTATATATATACTTATGGATAAATGTATCTAATCTTATATATATATACACTTAGTTAAGTTATCTGAATGTGTATATTTTATATGCTTAAGTTGATTTTGTGTATAAGAGTGAGTTACTCGAGTGAAACTCAAACCTATAAGTGAATTAATAAATAAATCCTAGGTATTAAACTAAAATTAAACTTAGGTAGTTAAACTAAAAGATAAGGCAGCAGCATACCAACTCTATAGGCCCGTCTATATAAAGCCTCATGGAGGAAGGGTATTACATGTGTCGTCATGAATTTGCTTATATAATACTTCTTCACTATTGAAAAAGTTCATTGCTAGATGCAGAAGCATTTTCTTGTCATTTTCATTTACCCCAGTTAGGTAGTCTTTATTCTTGATGTAGGTTTTTATGTTATAGAACCACGGTAATCCATCATATTCTTCTTCTACATTTAAGCAATAGGCAAGGGTATCTTGTTTTTTCACTTAAATGAGCTGGACATGAACTCCACAATCTAAGTTGATTATTAATGCTAAAGTGGCTAGTGCATTAGCAAATTGATTCATGTCTCAAGTTAAATGAGTGAATATGATTTCTTCAAACTTTATGATTAGTTAACTAAGAAATTTTTGGTATGGCACCAACTTTGAATCTTTAGTTTGCCGTTCTTCCTTCACCTGATAAATGATAAGGGTAGAATCATCAAAGACCTCGAGACTTATTACACCCAGTGGAATGGCAGCTTAAAGGCCACTTACACAAGCTTCATATTCAACCATGTTGTTTGTACAATCAAAGTTAAGCTTCATAGCCATTAGAAATTACTCTCCTTCTTAAGACATTATCACTACTCCCACTCCACTTCCATGCATATTGGCAACATCGTCAAAGTACATTTCCTATTTTATTTCCCCATTATCCTCTTCCTCTTCTTTTATCACTCGTATATCTTCATCTGGAAGCTGAAAGTTCAACAGTTGATACTCATCAAGAGGATTGTCTACTAGGTGATCTGCTATAATGCTTCCCTTAACAAACTTGCGAGTCATGTACTTCACATCATATTCAAAAAGTACTACTTACCATTTAGATACTCTTCTTGACACATGCAGGCTTTTAAAGAAGTATTTTAAGGGATCCATCTGTAAAATCAATGAAGTGACATAATACAACATATATTGTTGTAATCTCTATGTCGTCCATAACAAACCACAACATGTCTTCTCAACTATTAGATATTTAGACTCACCTTCACTAAATTTCTTGCTCAAGTAATAAACTGCCCATTCCTTTTTCCTTGAAACATCGTGTTGCCCCAATATAGCTCTCATGGATCTTAGCAAAATGGTCAAATAGAGAATGAGGGGTTGAACAGGAGTTAAGGATCTAAAATTAGAGGATTCAACAGGAATTCCTTGATTTTGTCAAATGTATACTAGTAGTTCTCATTCTATTCCCCATGATTGTTCTTTCTTAGTAGCTTGAATATTGGTTCATAGGTGACAGTCAAATTTGCAATGAAAAGGTTAATATAATTCATACGTACCAAAAAACTCCAAACTTCTTCATTTATAGTGGTGGTATGTCATGAATTGCTTTTATCTTGTCTGGATCCACTTGTATTCATTTTCCACTAACAATGAATCCCAAGAGCTTCCCTTTTTAATGCTTCAAAGACAAATTTATTGGGATTTAACTGTAGTTTGTATTTTCCAATCTCTCAAACAACTTTCTTAAGTATGGTGATGTGACTTTCCCTTTTTTTTGATTTGGCCACCATATCATTAACATAAATTTCTATTTCTTTGTGCATCATGTCATGGAACAATAATACCATCGCTCGTTGGTATGTAGCTCCAGCATTTTTAAGCCCAAAAGGCTTTACTTTGTAACAAAATGGTCCCTATTAAGTGATAAAAGTAATTTTTTCTTTATCTTCCGGGTGCATGGGGATTTGATTGTATCCTGAGTATCCATCCATCAAAGAGTATCTATAGCTTCTAGTTGTATTGTCAACTAGGACATCAATATGCGGTAAAAAAATTCATCCTTCAAATTAGCCTTGTTGAGGTCTATATAATCAACACACATTCTCACTCAACCATCCTTTTTCGGCACCAGAACAATATTTTCTACCCACTAAGGGTATTTGGCCACTTCTAAGAACCCAGCCTCCCATTGCTTCATTACTTCTTCTTTGATCTTAAGGGACATCTTAGCACCCAACTTCCTTAACTTATACTTTGGTTCTATTTATGGTTATAAGGGTACTTTGTGAGAAGCAATTTTGGGATCAATTCCTAGCATATCTTGATATGACTAAGCAAAAATGTCCATGTATTCCCAAAACAATGCTATCATCTTATCTCTTTCTAGGCCATTAACCATCTTGATTTCTTTCTTCTCATTCTTAGTTCCCAAGTTAATTACCTCTATAACTTCTTTGTGCGAGCTAATACTCTTTTCTGCGAATTCAACCATTTTATAAAATGTTCGTGTGACTTTGTCATCCTCATAAGGTTTCTTTAGCACCAATTAGATCATACAAATTATGTGTTGGGAACCACTGCATTAGGCAGAAGTTTTGAGACTTATAATTCCCTAAAAAATACAAAAACAAACAAAAAATGAATAGAAAGGAAAATAGATTCAATGGCATTGCAGAAGGAAAATGACACAAATATATTCAAATGAAACTATTATCATTTATTCATTAAGAAAAATAAATGCCCTCTTTTAAAAACATAGGTATATATTAATCAGTTGGTTCTTAGTGTATGACAACAAGAAAAATAACACTTTGACATATTACTTTAAACAACAAACATATGGAATTAACTTAGACTCCCAATTTCCTAGTGCCTCCTTAGTGGTGTCAAGCCATATCAGAACTTCTTCTTGCTTCTCTACTTTTATACTACTATAGCCACTATATTGGCTGGATTGATTATCTCTTATAGAGACGAGAAAGTCTTTTTGATATGAGGAATTCCAAGCTCATCTTGTACTTAAGTCTTCCCCATCCTTGCTTGCTTAATCATCTTCTACTCACACGTAGGTTCATAATCCAATCCCTAATGACTTGGATTCTTTGGAAGGTTAATGGGGTGTTTTACACCTTGTAAATTTACCCATAGTCACTTGCCTTTCTCAAATCAACTCTTCTCCATGATTCTATCCACCACATGATTTACATCCTTATTAGGAATTCAATTTTCAATTATTTCCAGTCTTTGAAAGGAACTCTCCAATGCCTAATCAACATTTTCAATATAAGGTACAAGACTCAGCTTACTTATTAGTATTTCCTCCTCTCCTTTAATAGTTATTAATCTTCTTTGATCAATGTATTTTACTATATGATGTAGTGTAAAAGGTACTGCCTTAGCATCCTAAAAGCGTAGTGTATGTAGCAGCAATGTCCATGACCTGGAACTCAACGTAAAATACACTCGGGCTAATCTCTAATGGCAGGTGAATGTTATCAAGCACCTCTCTATGGTTTCAATCAAAAGACCTTACAATCATGTCACTACCTTACAAACTGGAAATTTCTATTAGCAATTGCTCCAATGTAGAAAAAGGTTAAACATTAAGTGTAGATCCTACATCCATCAATACTTTGGCTATGATATATCTATGGCACTTGAGAGTTATATGTAATGCTTTGGGTTGCCTACCCATACTTAGAACACTTTCATCTTCAGAGAAGGCAATCATGGTCGAGTTTCTTACAGTTTTGACCATATTTACAACATTTTCTAGAGAGATGTCAAGTAAAACATATGCTTCATTTTAAACTCCTTATAAAGCTTTCCCATGGGCTTTGAAGCTCAAGATTAATGACAATGTTGATATATGTGCTGGAGTTTTCTTTAATTGATCTACCAAGTCATACTTTGTGTTTCATGATTTTCAAGAATTCATCTCCCATATTCTCAGATGTGTCAGCTTAGTTCAACCTCATAACTTCTTTGGGTACTAATCCTTCATCATTTGTCTTGTTCACCTCTTTTGAATAAATTCTCCTACTTCTAGTCATTTTTCTAACATTGACAATGTCTACACCAGCCTCTTTTATTAGACATATATACGAGCTCACTCTTTATGAAAAGAGTAACCTTAGGCCTTCTTTCTTGGGCAGATTCCTTAATGACTAATAGCGACTCTCTTTTTTGCATTACAGATGTTGAGTCTTTGACTACGATCAATGACTTCTTTTGTTTAATCGAGGGTAAGGATCACTGAACTACCAGATCGAAAACTATCTCATCTTTGAAACTAACTTCTTGCTCTACAGGTCTTGTTGCTTGAGTGGTCACGATGATATCCAAAGCCATCATTCTTTGCACGAACTCCTTAAAAGAGTCACATCCTTTTATACTATGAACCACAACAGCATAATGGTACCTTCCAAAATCCATTTCAGCACTCGTAATTCCATTTTTTCTATCCTCATCATTTGAAATGTACCTAGCTTCCTTAAAAAGTCCATATAGTTCCCTCATAGTCCATTTTACACCCCTTATGTCCTTGGAGAAAGGAACATCTCCATCAACTATAGCAATTTGTTTACCCTTATCGTGATTTCACAGTGGATTATTTGCTATATTGGAATTTTCTTTATTAACTTTGATGAGATTATTGTCAATTAAGCTGAGCACATGCCTTTGAAAGGCATCACAAGTTTCAATGGAGTGACCTCTTACTCCAAGGTGGTATTCACATGTAGCATTCGGTTTATACCATATTGGAAAGGGAGGTTCCAATGGCCTTAATGGTCACGGGCCTATGAGCTTTTTTTCCATGAACTCTTTAAATAATTTAGATCTTGAAACATTAAAGTTCAAAAATTGGTGATCGTCTCGGGGTAGACGCCACGACCTTATTTCTCTTTGGTGAGGTGCCATATTTGATGGCTGATTTGTGCTATACCTATACCCTGATGGTGGGTTTGCACGTGGAAAATCGTATGATGAGTTGTAAGATGGCCCAGAATAATGTTGGCGAGGCGTTTGAACAAAGTTTACATCTTCCTTCTTCTTGCCACCTTGCCTCTTCTTAAATGTTCCTTCAACTGGTGGGCTTCCCAATTGACCATCAAGGATGTCTGCATCAATTCTCTCACCTACTTCAATAAGGTTTGCAAAGTCTTGCACATGTATTCCAATCATCCTTGTGCTATAAGGTTGTGGTAGAGTGCAAATGAAATATGAGCACATCTCAAATTCTATCATCAGAGGCTGCACCATGCGGCTTATACCCTCCACCTTTAGGTATACTCTTTGAATGACTTAGTTGGATTCTTCTTCATTCCTTTCACATATTCTCACGTAGGTGCAATATTTAGGTTGAACTTAAACTATCTCATAAAAGTGTCAGTTAAATCCTTTAACCTCTTGAGCTTTGAATGGTCTGATTGCAAGTACCATTGTAAAGTCAATCCAGGGAGACTTACATGAAAGAAATGAATGAGGAATTTTTGGGCCTTAGACCACACAGACATCTTTGTGTAGTAGGTTTTCAAGTGAAATAGTGGATTGGTGCTCTCTTCATACTTGAAAAAATTTGAGACCTTGAACTTTTTCATAACTACCACATCCGAAGTTATACATAGTTCTTCAAGTTCAAGTGGACCCCAAGTAGTGGCCCCATATTGCAATGCCCTTAAATGATCCTTCATCTATGAAAATTCCTCCTTTGAAACTTCATTCGCATTCTTTCCTCCTTCTTTGGTAATTGCATCATGAGCTGAAAGAATTGGCGGAGTGTAATGAATAGTAGGATCAGCCTCAAGAAGATCATACATATAAGTGCCTACCTAGTTTCATTTAGATATTCCATCTCTTTCCACCCTTGGGACTTGGGGCTAGAATTATTTTGTATTATCAAGATTGGCCCCAAGAATTTGGTCTGCCCTCCCCCCAGGAATTACAAATTAATCGTAAAGCGTTCATGGCCAAGTTCAACATCTTCAATATTGGCCACCTGTGGTAATGCATTCACGTTACCCAAAACCATGTTTGTGTTTCAGTTTCACAGTGCTTCAACAAGCATTCCCATCATCTATTCCATTTGAGAATGCATGGTATTGACTGTATTTCTTAGACCAACAACTTCCTCATTAATGCTCTGATTCATTCCTATCTTATGTGATTCCATTACAGCAGCCCTAGATGAATTCTGCTTTGGATGAGCGATATTGCCTTACCTATTTTAAAGAAAAAAACTTGTTAATTATTTAATTTCTTTTGAAATTATTTGTGAAGTCTATTAGTGGACATATTGGCACGTGCCAATATTGGGGCCTTTAATTTTTCAGAGATCTTATTGATCTACTGCAAATATTAAAGTTGACAATTTGGTAAGGAGAACATTAAGTTCCTACATGCACAATGTCATTCTAATAATCTCTTTTATTACTCATAGTAGAGAGAAGAACAAATTCTTTAACGATCTGTATGACCCACCAGATTTAAGGATTATATGTAATATGAATGCAACATATCTTATATTTTCCATATCATCATAGGAGTGTTCAAATACAAAATCTCATCATATATTAGAAAGTTTGATTACAATCTAAATTTTGAGTCATTTTCTTTAGCTCTATTATGATATTATTGCATAATGCAAAGAAATTCAACATCTCTACAGGTGTGTGTAGTACTTTTTGCTCTTCTGTATGCTCCTACGAACTCAGGGATTGCTTCATTAGCGAGTAACACCATCTTTATGAATCGATCCATCCAATTATTAGCTGATATAGCCTCTTCATTACAGTGTGTCTTCCAGCTCTCTGCTATCTCTACTTGTTTATTCAATTGTTCAATAAGACTCTGAACACTGTCTGCATCTTTCCCTTAAAATTCTATAATTTCATTCATTTTGAGCTCTAATTTCTGAGTTAACATGTTAACTTCTTGTTGTATCTCAAAAGACGATTGCATTTGCTGCATTTATTTTTCAGCTGATTCCTTTTCTTTAACTTTCATCATCTTGTCTCAATTCTTCTTCATTCTTAGCTCATTTATCTCCATCCACTTTTGTACTTCCATGGAAACTCTTAGCCCTTCATTCTCTTCCTTTAATCTATTAACTTCAGCATATTTTGCATAGTTCACTCGATTTTTAGCTATGATAGCCTTTTCTTGTATGATCTTATATTCATTCTAAAGATGGGCTAATTCCCTTTTCTGCTTTTCTGTATTTTCCTTTAGACTGGTCAATTCTACCTTCTTATCTTATAATTGTTAGACTAATTGTGCCTGAATCTCTTTTACGTCGTTTCCCAACAAGGGATCATAAGGCCCAAAAGAAGGATATGCTTCACTGGTTCTTTCTTTTAACCAGATTTAATATTCTTTTGTAGTGAAGACAATACGTTTCCCTAATCGAAATTTCCCTTTGAACATAAGATTATTCCAAGCCTCTTTAATCATTTGGCTTAGCGGCTTAGACTCTTCATCTAAATGCATAAAATGCATTGGGCAGATGGATTCCTTGGCTGGGATGTTCTGAGGATAAGCAAATTGTCTATTAGCAATGGCAGGATTATAATTCATACATCCTCTAGGACTCATCAGGGGTATGTTTTGAAACTCTCGACAACAGTAAGCTATCTCTTCTCTTTCCGACCATGCTACCTTCTAAAGAATAGTGTCTTAGTGTAACTAATTGAACAATTGAAACCAAGCTTCTCGATTCATCGTAACTAACTCTCTACAATTGTTTAGGGATCTTGAAATGTAAGCCTCTCTGTGGTTAAAGTCCCATATAAGATGATGAACAGTATCGTACCTTATCCCCACTTGATACTTTCTCCCATACTAATGGTTAATAATCCACATATTCAAAAGTTGCAACCAACATTTCAATTTTCCTTCTTTCTTCTTATGGTAGTGACTGAGCATTAAGAATGTTTCAGCTAAGATGGTTGACACAGGATTGACGTGATGATGCTCCACCCTTGAGAAAACACTTATAGCTATCGAATCTATAACTCCTATTACTGATGGAAACAACACAACCCCATAGATTGTCAAAGCCAGTACTCTTTTAAAGGTACTCCAATCCTCTGTTTTAGCTAAAAGCTTCAACCGATCTTCTGCATACCTATGAGAGATTCCTTCTGTCTGGCCTGTCTTATTCATTTTTATCTTGTTAATTTTGTCTCCCAATAACTGAGCCACAATGCGCTTAGATGGCAAGTGCTTGGATACGTGTACACAACTGAATCTTCTTTCACTGGCATTCTCAACAACCCTCCACATTCTTCTAAAGTAAGAGTGATTTGGAAATCAAGAAAAGTGAAACAATGGAGTTGGTCATCCTAATATTGTGCGAGCACTATGAGAGAATTCAATTGTACAGGGATTTTTAACAAATCTAGGATATCCCCATAATCCCTCTAAAAACTCTTCCAAATTTCGCCTCTCAGTTTTTTGCAAAGCCACTAAGCTATCGTCTAGCTCGGCCTGTACCTTTACTTTGATCTTCTTTGCAGTCAATACAAAACCCGTCATGTTTTGGTCCATGGCTTGTAATGTGCTCAAATATTCAACTTGCCTTATGTTAACTAATAGACCCACAGATAAATTAACTACTAACAAAGAAAAATGTCAGTATAACAAACGTGACTTTCTTTTCTTTCTTGAAGAGAAACCAACTAAGAATCATTAGAGATAACCCATTAATTTCCAAAATTCCCTTAAGACCCTATTGATCTATAATGGAAAGTGGAACGCAAATCTTTTAAGAGAAAATGACTTTCTACAAAAGAGATTTACAAAGAATTGTTTTCTTATAAAAATTTAGGTTGCTCTAATGATCCTCTAATTTGGTTTGATTTTATTTTTTCGGTATAATGCTATAAACATCACCTAAACACAAATATCCAAACAAAACGCTGCTTGGAATGCTTATAGGCTTTTTATAGAGAAATGTTGAAATGACTGTTTTAGCAATATACTAACATTATTTGTCAAGTTTGGCGATACACTGGAGGATTAATCTTTTGACATGGAATTTTGAATGTCCTTCCGTTTCCCTTAAGAATCTTATGGTTTCATAGGATAAACGAGATAGATAATTAATCGAGAGAGAATTAACCTTTACACGATCAACATCTTTAGTATAACAAAGATTTCCATGTCAAGAAATTATATCCACTCTGTATCATTCGTTCTCAGCTTCTGTCCCTTCAAAGAATCCACATACCCATGGAAATAATGTGTGATCGTGGTCCATTGGGGTTGGAAACCCCTAGACAAGGGTTGACTTCTAATGCAAATACCTTTCTTGAGGTTAGTATATGTCCTATGTGCAATGACTTTTACTGACCACTCTGGTATATGGCGATGGTTTATCGCCTTTCCTAAAGCTCGACATGAATGCATAACGTGAATGAAGTAACGAGAAAGGAAGGTAAAGAGATGTTCTCCTTCGTCTTAGATTAGCTTGATCCTCGGTTGGAATTCTACCTTACAGAGGTTTAGCCATGCCTATTAGGGAGGCTTCTATTGTCCAACTACCAGTGTACTAGTTTCAAGGTAGGTCTAAGATCCTAGAAAGAAAAAGGTCCCTAGATTGCCCCCACCATGAAGCTGAAGACCCCACTACACAAGCTTGACCCTCAAAGGAAAAGAATCCTACACTGGTCAAACTTATATAGCAAGTTAAAACCTGCGAGAAGTCTTCATGATAACCTCAGGAGGTCAAGAAAACCTCACAGGGAAATCAATAGAAACTTCTAAAATGTGTGAGGTAAAAGTGAAGGTACACAGTGTGTGAGGAGAGCATTCAAACCAAATGAATAAATAACCCATCCTCAACTACAAAATAGAACAACAACAACAGCAACCATAATCACAATAGTAACATCGATTCTAGAATTTAACAGAATAAATAGCTACAGAACTAAAGCATCGGACAGGAAACCAGAAACATATTGACAATATATCCAATCACCTATGCAGCGAATTACTAACACAGCAAGTGATAAATAGTGTCTTATTATCCTCAACACTAATAAAATAGGCTACTAACCGTACGAATGACAAGGAGGAAAAGAGAAATAAACATAATATCTACATTTATATGAAGAAGATACAAACGAATGAACAATTTGTAAACCAAATGTTTATAGAAAAAAACTTGCAACAAAAATAAAATATAAGACATGAGCATATTATTTCCATAACATATAGAACATCAAGGAGAAGGGTAAACATAATAAATAAAGGCCAACTATTTGCACATCTATCCTAAACATGGGCTTGACTCTCAAACTATCCCCAGTGGAGTCACCAAATTGTCACACCGAAAATGCAATGCAAATGGCAACAAAGAAAAGGAAAATTTTGATTTTTAAAAACACATTTCAAAAACCAAATGAAAAATAAAGAGAAACTACTAAAATTTTTATTTTAAGAGAAAACTTTGAAAACCCATTTTATTTAAAAGATAAGGCAAAATAAAACCATAAAAAACTGGTCTACAAAAATATAGATAGGCTTGGGAGTCGGTTGAGTGTAGGGAAGGTGTTAAGTACTCCACAACACCCATCTAAAAGACGGTTACCCTAGGAAAAATGTGCAAAACTAAAATGGACTAAACTTATTTTGTTTAGCCTTTTATAAACAAGAAAACATAAAATGGGAAAATAAGACTAAAACAAAAGAAGAAAAACATAGTACACAAGAGAAATGAGCACCTCGGCTAAATATCTAAACTCAACACAAAACAATGTCAAAATTTTAAACTAAATCCAATTCTATAAAAACAATACTCAAGAAATAATAAAGATACCACAATGATATTAAATGAAAACAAAAACAAAATGGAAGAAAAACATAGAGTAGAAATGTGCTCTAACTACTAAAATATTTAGCACAACTTTTTATTGGTCAATTGCATTTGTTGAATTCCACTAATTAAGAATCAATGAAGGAACTAAAAACTATTAACATGTTTCAGCTCATCCTTTCTCATTAATCTCATGGATCGAGATTAATGAATTCATAGGATATAGCTAATAATCACACAAACACAAATACTATATACTTGAACAAAATGAGTTTCCTCTCAGTCACTTTCCCAAATGAAAGCTCAGGTCTTCAAAAACATGTTTAAATAGACTAAAAATAAACATCACACAAAAGCAAACAATTCCCTCATCACTAGAGACTGATTTTTTAGGATCAAACAAGAAATACAATCCACTCAACAATAGTTTCCTCTCACCCACCTTCTTAGATGAAAGCTTGGGTCCTTAGAAGCATGTCAAAAATGATTGAAAATAAGAACAAGCGAAACATCACAAAAATATAATAGTTTCTATAAACAATGCAAATGGCTGTTAGACACACCTAGAAAAAGATACACAAGCAAGAAACATATGAAGGTGCATCTAAATGCTAAGATTAGACAAATTTGTTCTTGTTTTCTGTTTTGACATGCAATTGTGCATCTAAATGCTCTAATGTTAAGGAAAAAAGCAAAATGCCAAAGTTCTGATCGTGTGCAAACTTATATATGTGATTGAGCTGGATTTACATTTTTAAAGGCATGTTTTCAATGCTAGATTCTCATAGTTAAGGTGCTAGTGTTGTTTTAAGCTAGGATAAATATCTGATGAATGCCTTTAGCTTAGTTTTGAAGGTCTTAATGCTCTATTTCATTTTATAGAATCTCGATTTAAATTTTTGTTGCCTTGGCAAATTGGGTTGAATACCGTGTTGGATGATTGAGTATGAAGTTGTTTGACTGGAGGTAATTTAAATGGTTTAAATCTATTTAGATTGTGTATCCAAGTACTGGGAATTTTTTGAAACAGTTTAACTCTATTTAGTTTGTGTATCCAAGTGTTAGGAATTTTCAAAAATATTTTCAATCTGTTTAGATTGTATATCCAAGTGTTGGGAATTTTTTGAAATAGTTTAAATATGTTTAGATTGTATATCCAAGTGCTAGGAACTTTCTGAAATAGTTTAAATCTGTTTAGATTGTATATCCAAGTGTAGAGAATTATTTGAAATGATTTAAATCTATTTTGGTTATGTTCTAAGTGCTGGGAATTATGTGACATGGTTGAAATCTGTCTAGATTATGTTTTTAAGTGCTAGGAATTGACTAAAATTCTAAGTGATGTGTCATGGTTATGCTTAAAGGAAAGTAAATTATTTGAGATGTTAAGTAATTGGTTTAGAGGCTTTCTTCTCTAGTCAAAACCTGTTCTGGATTATCTAAAGTCATTGGAAATTGGATAGCATGCTGAGTAATGTGTTTTATACTCTATTTTCTTAATATGAATTCTTTGGGAAGGTTGAAATGTTTTCTTAGAATAGGTTTAGTGCAGAATAAAGCGTTCGGGCAATTTTTTATTGTTTCAGTGCTGACCATTCTCTTTAAGCATGTTTATAATGTTTTAGGCTTCTTTATAGTGTTCACATGATATTACAGATGTTGCCTAGTTTCCTCAGTTTATGCTTATAATGTTTTATTCTTATCGTCATGTTGTTTAAAGTGTTGTTTTGTTTTCGTAAACTATGTTTGTGACTTTCCAAGGAATTTTTAAGGTGTTTTAGGGTTCCAATGTTTTTTTTATCCTATCTTGTCATTTTTAGATCTTATTTTAAGTTTTTGGATACCATTTTGGTAATTATATGCTGTCAAGCTTTGTAAACCATGTTTTAGCCTTTTGTGAGTTTTGTCTTAATGTTTTAGAGTTTCTTTATGGTTCTTTAAGTGTCAATGTGTTGTTCAAGTTTTGTTGAATATTTTTTTTATGTTTCTCTTATTTCAAAAATCTAAAACAAAATATAAAATAGAAATGGGGTAAGGATAAGAGACTAAAGTGATTTTACATATTAAAACACACTAATCAATCTCTCGAATCATTTTCATTTGTGAAATCATGTTGGTTGACTATCTCTTTCTCATTTCACAAAAATGTTAAGATTTCTTGTTGCTATGTCTTTGTATATCAAACTACGCAGACTTTGATCCCAATTTCTTGGGTACGAAGGCCCTAGGCTAGGAGAGTTTCTCTCATAAGTGTTTTCTCTAAGTTATTCCCTCAATTCTTGTGTTTTTTGCATGTGTAGCATTGTCTAGGTGTATCTTATGACCAATTGCATTATTTACAAGAACCCTTTTGTGTTTTTATGATCTTTTACTTATTCTTGTTTTCAATCCATTTGAATATGTTCCTGAGGATCTAAACTTTCAATTGAGAAAGTAAGTGAGAGGGAACCATTGTTGTCTAAGGGGATTGTTTTTCTCGTTTGCTCCTAATGAATCACTCTTTAGTGATGAGGGAATGGCTTTCTTTTATGTGATGTTTGTTTTCACTCTATTTGAACATGTTTCTGAAGACCTGAACTTTCAAAGTGACTGAGAGGAAATTCATATCATTTAAATAGATTATGTTTGCAATTGTTTGTTTATCAGCTATGTCCTACGAATTCATCAATCTTAGTCTATGAGTTTAATGAAAAAGGATAAGCTGGAACATGTTTATAGTTTAAGTTCTTTTGTTGATTTTTGATAAGTGGAATTCAACGAATGCAATTGGCCAATAGAAAGTTGTGCTAGATACTCTGGTATTTTTAGCGTACATTTCTATCTCTATGTTTATCTTCCATTTTTTTGGTTTTCATTCAATATAATTGTGGTTTTTTTCTTATTTCTTGAGTTTGATTTTGAATTTTGTGTTTAATTTGAAAGTTTGATATTATTTTATATGTTTAAATATCTAGATAAAATGTTCTTTTGTCCAATATCTCACATGCTATGATTTCTTTCCTTAGTTTTAATTTCATTTTTCTATTTATGGTTTTTTGTATAGCAAATGGGGTAAACAAAATAAGTTTAAGCCAGTTTAGTTTTCTTTGCACATTTGTCCTAGGGTAACCATCCTTTGGATGGGTGTTGTGGGGTGCCCAACACTTTCCCCACACTCAACCAACTCCCAAACTCATCTATGTTTTGTAAACCAATTTTCTATGTTTTTTTTTTTTGCTTTATCTTTTAAATAGAAAAGTTTTTCCAAAGTTTCACTTTTAAAATAAAAATTTAGGTGGAAACTCCTTGTTTTCATTTGGTTTTTGAAACTATTTTTTTGAAAATCAATTTTTCTTTTTCTTTTTTGTCATTTGCATCACATTTCAGTGTGACAGATGATGTCCAGATTTAAGATCCAACTTCAAAAATACTGTAGCTCCACCCAACTCATTCAATAATTCATTAATAGCTAAAATTGGAAACTTGTCCATGATTATGATCCTGTTTAAGGCCTGGTAGTCTACACAAACCTCCAATTCCCATCCTTCTTTTTGACTAGCAATATTGAACTAGAATAGGGACTATTGATAGCTCGAATGACCCCTACAACTAACATTTCTTAAACCAACTTCTCAATCTCAGCATTTTGAGAATGAGGGAAATGATACGACCAAATACTAGGTGTTTATTCCCTTGTTTGACAATAAATCTAATTTTTTTCCTTTAATTTTATTATACTATTTTTGACTGAATAACATTCATTTTTCCATTATTACTTCTTCTGAATTTCTAATTTCTTCATATTGATCATATTCTTCTTCTTTTTGACTACTACTTTCCCTTTGCATCATATTAATTTCATTATTTTCTATAATATATTCTATACCACTACTAACTTCAGATTCTGTTTCGATTTCTAATTTATATATTTCTATATCTAAATTATCTATTTCATTTTCAAATATTTCACAATATTCTAATGGTTCTAAATTGTATTCTTCTACTAATTCAATAATATTCCTAGCTTTCATATTTTTTTGGTTTTTACATTCTATTGATATAAGTCCTATTTGTCCACAATTACAACATTGGCATTTTCTTGGATTTTTCTTATAATTTATTTTTCTTCCCCTTTAAAAATATTTTTTTAAGTATATATTTTGTTTTTAATTTATATTTATGATATTTTTTAAATTTATATATTTTTCTT
Organism: Senna siamea; assembly: GCA_031216115.1. Lineage (NCBI taxonomy): Eukaryota > Viridiplantae > Streptophyta > Magnoliopsida > Fabales > Fabaceae > Senna > Senna siamea. The sequence goes on along the minus strand of CM062355.1, from coordinate 9,808,493 downwards.
GTATGTTTATTTTTTCTATATTTCTTTTCCATTTTATAACCCCATTTATGAGGTTTTTCTAATTTTGAACATTTTAATATTAATTTATTTGTTTTATAATATTTTTTTTATTTCTCCAAGCTTCTTTACATTTTTCAAATAAGTAATATCTTAAAAAGCCTTCTCTTCTTCCCATAGTACCTACAAATTCTATTAATCCTTTATTTATATTCAATTCTCTGTTATAATCTTCTATAATTGTTTCATTTATCAATTTAGGTAATTTTCTATAAAATAATTCTAAGTAAAATTTCTTTTGTTCATAATTTTTTAATCTTGCTTTATAATAATTTTCTTGATATTCACAAATATAAACATTTGAATATTTTGGATCTAATGAACATATTTCTATGTGATGTAGACTTTCTATTGCTTTTTTTATATTTGTTGCTTCACTAAGGTCTATATTTCTTCCTAAAAATTCATTTCTTAATAATGATTCATATTTCTTTATTAAAGTAGCATAATATTCTCTTTTTGTATTACAATTTGTTACATTTCTTACTGTTTCTCTAAATTCATGTTCTTGTCCTTTCCACCATTCTTGTACTATTCCTATAAAGCTTAATTCTATCATTAGACTTGCTCCTGATGTTTCTATACTCCTATTTAATAATGCCATTAATTGTGCCTAACCTTTTTTCTCTATCTAATTTACAGTTTAAATCTAACCATATTGCTTAATTTGATATTTGTCTAATTTCATATTGTTCTAATGGTGGTGGTGTATAATTTTTGTTTAAATCTAGTGTATATAATGTTTCCATTATATTATCAGAATTTTTAATGGTTCTTTATGTTTTAATTCTTGTTGTAGACTTTCTATTTCTCTATCTAGTAATTTTGTACTACTTTTAGGGTTTTTTATATTATAATTTGGGCTATTTATATTTGGTGGATTTATTAGATTTTGTTTAGCTTTATTTACTTGTATAACACCCCAATCTTATAGCCATTTCCATTAAACGCTTATTCTATAAATCATCCTACTATAAGACTAGTTTGTTACCCTTACTTTTGCTTGAGTGTGAATTCATCATTATTTAATAATTGATTAGGTTTGGGTTCCTTTACTCAGGTATTCTTAATCCATACATTGCACAGCGAAAGACTATACAGTAAAATTTCTATTAACACAGCGAAAGATAAAACATTATTAATACATATACTCTTCATACATAAAAATTTGGTCAATATATAGGGTAAGGAGGCAACAACCCTACCACTCAAACCTTTATCATAATTATTCCTACTAGTGAATACAACTTTCATATAGTACTAGAACCCATATTACTAGCAAAACTGTGAATAACCATAAAAAGGATAGTTTAATCAATGTTACTTCTATCTCCATTTGTAGGGTGTACCTGGTTATCTGATATATACCAGGATAATTATGAGAAATAGATTCTCAATAGCCAAACAATCCATTCTTTTGAAAACCTCTAGAATGTATTACCGTAATAATACGAAAAATATTCTACACTCTTTTCCTTAAAATACCATAAAATACAAACTATTGTGATATCATGCATGATTCATATATATAAGCATGGCATGTATTTATGAAAGCATAACATCACTCAAGGTAAAGAGAATTCACCATTCATAACATTTCATAAAAATAGTTCACCTTTTATGACATTTCACAACATCATTTCATAATGAAATCATTATATAGGTATCATGAACATATCGAAATCATCACATAGATATTATGAACACATGCATGTTTCATTCATCATCATAAGATCAAAAAGATCATAATATCAGGGAAAAACATTCATAACATTGTGGCTAGTGCCACTTTCCTCATAAGAGGAACCTCATGAGAGAAGCATAACAGTATAGGGAGAGTCACCTATTAAATTACTCCATGTACCACTATATATATGAGTGAGTTTTCTCAACCATGAGTACCTTTGGTCAACACTTGAGTTTCCTTGAGCATGAGCACCTTTGGTCAACACTTAAGTTATCCCACTGAGGTGTCCCCTTAAGTACTTCCTTTATCCTTAAGCACGAGCACCTTCGATCAATGCTTAAGGGTATGTGAGCACCTTCGGTCAATGCTTAAGGGTATGTGAGCACCTTTGGTCACAAGTACTATCGGGGATGTCCCTTAATGAATCCAAGTACTTCCTTTCAAACTTATGAGATCACTGCCACCTTTGCCCAGATCATCTCCTCTCCACTTTTGGGCAGATCATAATACTACAGAATCACCACCCCTTACCAGTGGATCACATTCCCAGTATGCTATCTTATACATATACTTTAGGATGATGTGACTTGTCCACATGGTTATGCTAAATTCTAAGTAAATGTCCCTTTCATAGCCATACTAAGTTACACTAACTTAAAATTTGCAACCATCACAGTGTTTTCTAAAATTTTTATATCCGAGTGGATGTTTTACCATCCAAATTTATGACACAACCATGGAATGCCCAACGGCCATCCCATACCGATAATTGGTCAATTGGTCACAAGTCTATCTATCCTAAAGCATACATTAAAGATACTTCATCTAGTTTCTCTCCTTTCTTTCCTTTTGATGTTTTTCCCTTCCTTACTTTAATTTTCATGATACCATCCTTACATTAAAATATCACCCTTTCTTGTTTGATAACACTTTCAACATTGGATTGTATGGATATGGAAGGTTACACATTCCTTTCATGAAATTCATAACACATCATTATAACCCCTTGTCGTACTCACTCATTCCTCTTTGTCTCTTGAATGTGGCCAACATAAATTCATCATATTTCCTTTTAAGATTTCATTTCCATGTCTCGGACAACACAAGGAAAAAGGGTGAGGTCTTGGCCAAGTGAGGTCATTCCTTTCCTTTTATACAATTCATAAAATACATCATGAAAGTCTCTTACCATAACCACCTACTTCTTTCTCTCTTGCAATTGGTTAACATAAAGATTTAGCATTTTTCCTTCACAATTGTACTAATAAAATTTATCCAATTTCAAGGGAAATAAGAGTGGTGGTCTTAACCAAGCTAGGAAAATGAAGGAAGAGAGGGAATTTCAAGCATATCATTTTAAAACATCATTTTCTCTCATTTTCTTACTTATGGCCTAAGAGAAAAACACATAGGGATTTTATTCACATAAGACTTTCCCATAGTGTCCCTTAAAGCTCCCGGCCACATGCTAAAAAGAGAAGAAATAAGAGAGTTTTAAACCATTGTTTCCCTTTCTTCCATCTTTTCTATCATACAAACATAAATAAATGAATTTCCTTTCTTTTCCATTTCGGCCAAGGGAAAGAAGGAAGTGAACTTCCTTTCTTCCATCCTTTACATCATTCAAGCATAAATACATCAATTTCCTTTCATTTCCATACAAATGTCCACACTATACTATCAAACATCAAGGGTTTCAACATGAATCAAGGTGAACTAAGAATCATTTCCTTCACAATTTTCATTTCAATAACATTCATAAATACATCCAAAACAATCATAAAAATCAATACCTAATAGCCAATTCATCATAAAAGAATGTAGAGAGAAAAATCTCCTTTTTCATGAATGTAACAACCGAAAACATTTTGAAAGAGTTTTAAAGGATAAAAATCAAATTTTTAACCCTAATTCCTTTTAAACAAAACTTGGCATGACTTTCGATGATAGTAATTCGAAATGGAAGGTTGTTTGAAGTCAGAAACACGAACAAACAGAAAGAAATGCAATCTGGCGATCAGAAACTGACAGAAGATGTTTCGTGCATCAATTTCATTGACGGATGCCAAAACCTTCTCATGGAAATACGTGCCGACATCTGAAAGGATGCCGACACCCTAAAGTATCCCCGGGTGGTCCAGGAAAAGTCAGAATCGCCCTCGGAGGCTTTAAATTTCCTGAATTCCCTCTATTTCTCTCAAACCTCTCTCTCTCCTCACCATATTTTCTCTCTCTTCTCTCTCCTTCTTCCTCCACTGTGAATCGCCGCTACAGCCACCGTGGGCCACCACCCAGCATACCAATCGACAGCCCTCGCCGCCCACAACCTCCAGCAACCACCCACGGCCACCAACGGCCGCCAGTATCGCCGAAAAATGCCACTTTTCTCCTACACCGTGCGAAAACTTCACCAGCTCAGATTGCCGCCGTCCGTCGCCGTTGACCATCACCGCCCCACCATCGTGTAGCCTGAGCTGCTAGCTTCCTCCAGTAGCTCACCGACATTGAATAGAGGCTGAATGCACTCGGATCGAGGCAATCTCCGTCCGTCGTGCGTCTACTTTCGTGGCCAAAAAATGCCATCCAAACGGCCGTGAACCGCCGCGCCACCATCAGATTCGAACTCCTGGACTTGCGGGCTTCACCGTGGTGTAATTTTTAAGGCAAACCGCACCCTTCCGCCGTGCGCCACCGTACGCCGCCGTGCACCACCGTTCCGGAGCTTTTGGATGTGCATCGGGAGAAACCGAGACCACCCCGACACAGAATTCCATCATCTGATCCCATTGGTAAGGTCCAATTTCCAAAAAACTAATGGTATATGAATGAAATAGCTGCCAAACTTAATTAGGCAATAAATTGACCTAGGTATTAGGGTAACCGAACTTAGGATCGAAAAACGGATGACGTGACAAGTCTGAATATTTAATTTAATGTCCAGGAAATTAATTGGGCTCAGAAATTGAGATTTCGTGAAGTTCTGAAGCGAATTGGAGCGACAGGAGACCAGGTAGGATAATTTACACTTCTCGAACCCTAGATTTGACTTAGTGGATACTTGAATGATTTAGATGATTTGCATGGAATTACGTGTTACTTTCTATAGAATAAATTGCATGCCTATGTGCTGAAAACCCTAATTGCATGTTAGACACTTTGTTTATCGAGTTTAGATGCCCTTAGGACGGATTTACTTAGGGTTGGGTACTTGATAGCCGGTATAGGACGACCGTTAAGTATCTCGAGTACAGGGAGTTTTAATGGATATCGTTTTTACCTGATTTGGCCTGTACTACATTAGGGATTACGCGTTAAACCAGGACAACCCTAAGAAAGGCTTAAGGAGTATAAGGGGGGATAGCCTACACGGGGAAACGTTGTGATTTAGGCGTAATACCCTAGAACCCTGAGGAATAGCCGACCGTGTGCATGTGAGTTCGAATAGACTGTATGAGGATGAGAATTGGCATATGTGCACATGCTAGGGGACGCCCTAGATGTTAATTCTCACCCGGTCCTTGAGTGAGTGATTGGTGTTACGGATCACACTCACAATATAGGCTTGAATCGGGTGATTGGTGTTACGGATCACACCCAACGATAAGAGAGGTATTCTCTCTAGACGACGTGCAATTAGATGATGATTCATATTTGGTTACAGCAGATTTGTGACCAACGTAGACGTAGATACACTGGGCATGGGATTTTACTTGATTTTGATGATTGATTTTAAAAAGAAATGGATTTTATGATTTTGATTAATTATCGCGATTTCCATGTAATTAAATGATTTTTAAAGATAAGGTATTTCACTGTTTTCGAACTGATTTCGGGAAGATGATTTCGGTGTTCGCACCGCTGGGTATTCAACCAGTTTTCAAATGATATTTGAATTGTAAATTATTCTACTGGGCTTTTATATCTCATCAGGTTGTTTACTCAGATGAACAAGGACAGGGACAGGAACCCAGAAGATAGCTGATGATGCCGTGGGGAATAACAGGAGAATGACTTAGCTTAGGCTTGAATCATTTGTATATATATACTTTGATGACGTTGCTGTTTATTGGGTTCTATCTTTTATGTTTTCTGTATGGATTGGATTGATTGTACATATATAAATCAGGTATTTTACGTTGACTATAGTGATGGAATTGACGTTGTTGTATATGGAATTCTGTTATTATGTTTTATGTTGTTGATGGACTGGCTGTATGATTGTAAACAGGTGATTATTGTATTTGGGTGTGTTTAAAATACAGAGGAAACTCTGCCGAATTTTTGGTAGGGTTTATCGCTGTAAACTGGTGGATTTAAGTCGGAATGTATGTGAATGCATGATGTAATGTATATACGAGTTTTAGATTTCGTTCCAGAGTAATTTATGATGCATGTATAATTAGTTAGCTGCGTGTGAATTAGGGTTGAACGGAATCTGAATGGACAACAAGAAGTCTATTTGGGTTACGCTCAACCAGTAGAGATCCCCTGACATTCCCATATCGAGAATAACTACCTAGAAAGACCCATATGCTTCCGCTAATCAGATAAGCATCGTGTATGTCGTATTAGGGGGTCGTTACAATGAAAACTATAGAATTTTCCATTCAAGCAAAATAATCCATAAAACTTGAAATTAAAGGAGTAGGATTGTTTAGCTACCTTGATTTTGCAATAGAAATGGTGTTTTTGTTGATTTTCCTTGGCTTCTTCCTTCTTCCTCTACCTTTCCTCCTTCACAACCTTCTTCTCTTCTCCCTCTCCTTCTCGTGCTTCTTTTCCTTTCATGAAGGAAATGAGTTTTTAATCTTTCAATGACAAATTACCAAATTGTCCTTAGTGTAAAATGACCATTTTACCCTTCATATCTTCTCTTTTTCAAATTCTAGGAAGAATTTGCCATTCCATGTAATTTCATAAATCATTTGGGTGAAATATCCATTTTGCCCTTATGAAAAAATTACTTTTTTGCTCTTTATGATAAAATGACTTTTTTGCCCTTCATTCAACCTCATATTTTCAAAAAGTGTAGGGAAATAGCCTTCAAGGAAATTTTCATGAAGTTTCTAAGTGAAATTACTATTTTTACCCTTGAGGTAAAAATTACCATTTTATCCTTAGGTGAAATTACCATTTTACCCTTAGGATATTTTCCTAGGGTAATCATGATTTTTAAGATTTTTCTAGATATTTTTCAAAGTAATAATTACTTTTTAGATATTTTATAACATCATAATTACGCGCCATTAATATGCCTCAGCTATGTTCTAACGTCGTTATGACGATTAGATATTTTTAAGAACTTTTTTCTTTTCACTTTAATCCTCATAACTTTCCTTTTAATTTAGTCTCCATTTACTTTGGGAAAACCTAGGGCAACTTAAACATGGATATTTAGGTATGAAATAACCAAAATTTAAGAATTACTAACATACCTGGGAATATAAAAAGACAGATATTACAACTTGCATATTTATTTCATTATATTCATTTATTTTATCATATCCTATTGCAATTTTTCCTAATTCTTGTTTTATTGCATCTAAATTTTCCTCTTCTACTCCCATTCTTTTTTCTATTTCATTTTGTTCATTTTCTATTTCTTCTTAAGTTATGCATCATATTTATATCCATTTCTTCTCTTTTTACCACTCTTACTATTCTGACATAAATTCTTTTGTCATATCTTCACTTGATTGACAACATGCTATTTCTGTAATATCATTATCTTTTTTAATTATTTTTTCTTCATTATTATTTTTTATAATATTTTTATTTTTATTTTTTAAATTTGGTAATTCTTTAAAACTAGTCCATATAGTAGAATTATTAGCTAAAGAAGTTTCTATACAAATAGGAGATTACGAGTTAAAAATATCTATATTATATCAATATAATGAAACAACCCCAAATATAATATTAGGAATGGACTTTTTAGAACAATACTGCCATTACATTTTACAAATAAAGTTTTAATATTAACAACACCATGTAAACATGAAGCATGGACAATTAGAATAAATAATCCTTATAATAGAACTGATACAATTTTTAGAAGGAAAAAAGAAGATAATGAAATACAACTTATTCCAAATTTAAAACCTATAAGAAAAGAAGATAAATTAATAATGGTAATATATACAAGAAAAAACTATAGAACAAAGAATAATTGAAAATTATAGTGAAAATCCATTAATACATTAGGAAAAATCAAAACCCATGGCAAAAATAGAACTTTTATATTATAGTAAAGAAATAACAACTAAACCTTATCCATGGACAGAATAAGATAAAAGGAAATTTATTTTACATATAGAGGAAATGAAAATTTATGATCTTATTAGAGAAAGTAGATCAAATTATACTTCACCAGCTATAATAGTAATTAAATTCAATTAAGAAAAAAGAGAAAAAAATAGAATGGTTATAAACTATAAAAATTAAATGAAATATCTATAAGAAATAGATATCCTATAACAAAAATAGATTTATTATTTAATTTAATAAAAGGAAAAAAATATTTAGTAAATTTGATTGTAAATTAGGATTTTTTTAAAAATAAAACTAGAAGAAAATAGTAGAAAATATACTGATTTCATAAAATTAGAAGGATTATATGAATGGAATGTTTTACCTATGGGATTCCATAATAGTCTAGGAATATTTCAAGAATATGTTTCTAAATTATTAATACCAATTAGGGATTTTGCAGTAATATATATAGACAATATATTAATTTTTTCGAAAAACAAAGAAGATCATGAAAATCATTTATTGCAATATATCTCCTAAAAAAGTTGAATTAAGAAAAGAAAATATAGGATTCTTAGGACATTATATTACAAAAAATGGAATAGAATTACAAGAACATATAAGTAAAAAAAGCATTAGAATTTAAGCAAATAAAAAATAAGAAAGATTTACAAGCATTTCTAGGATTAGTAAACCAAGCTAGAAATTTTATACCACATCTAGCCAAATATGTAACATCCACTCCTTTTATCTACTAAGAGATGTATGTTTGTCTTAAATAAGTTAAATGCTTGTGTTTGTTGCATTAGATTGCATGTAGTTGCATTAGAAGGAGGGACTAAATTGAAAAGAAAAGAGTAGGGACTTGAGTGAAAGAAAAATGTTTACTGGAGGAAGCTATGTAAGCTTTCCATATTTGGGGCTAGCCTATAATAATTTTTGCCAAAAGAGTTACTATAGTTACCAGATTTTCAAAATCTCCCACTAGTGGTTCAGGGAGAAAATGTAATTTGGCATATAGTCAGAGAAATTATCATTTTGAATTGAATGATTGAGAATTAGGATCAGAATTGCAATTCCTTGATCACCTAAAAATAAGTTCAAACTCCAGGACTCTCATTTTGGAATCTGAACTTTGAAAATTTTAAAGAGAGAGAGGCAATTCCTAGAGAGAGAAAGTGAGAAATTATGAAGAAAGGAAATTATAGGAAGAAGCTGAGCATTCCTAAGGCTAAGGAAACACACCAGCATACTCCAAAACCATCATTTACAAGCTTGAAATCAACAAAAAGGTAGCAAACAACCCAATCCTCTCAAACTCAAAATTAATTGTTCATATGCTGCAAATTTTGATTTTTCATGTTGTTTGAGCCAAAGAGGAAGAAAAATATACATTCTTAATTTTTTTATTACTATTGGGTATTTTAAATTGTATGATGGTACTTATAAATGCATAAATTAGATTATGAAAAATGGTTTTTTCATTATTTTTGAGAATAAGGTTTAATCTAAGATTTGAGTAAGAGTAAACAGTAGTTTGGGCCATTTTTGTGTGTAAAATGATGCTTATATACTAGTATTGAGTTGTTAATTATCAAAAGGGGTTTACAAACTTGTTCTTGGGCTAAAATCTGGGTCAACGAAAGATTTCAAATATATAGTATAATGTAGCAGTTGACTTATAACTCCCATTAGTCGACTGTCGTATTCTTCAGTTGCCCAAAAATGCATCCAGATTGCTAGTACTTGATTGCCAGCCCATGGAAGTCGACTGTCATGCTCTTATTTTCTAGAAAATTGCTAAGAACATAGCAATCAACTGTCAGGCTTGTAATAGTCGATTGGTAGCCCTCAGGTTTGGAAATTTTTCAGGACAGTAAGCTGCAAGTTGACTGCCAAGAGGGTGGAAGTCAACTAGTAGGCCTCTGTTTTGGAAAATAAACTCAATGACCTAGTTTGAAGCATAATTAGGCCTAAACTCCACTCAAATAAGGGATTTAAACCTGAATGTAATGGTTAACATGTGATTTGAGAATGATGAGAATGAATGAGAAAGAGAAGAGAAATATGAGAAAGAGAATAACTGCAACTGGTTGAAGACCACGAGAATACTACAACTGGTTAAACCGTAAGAATACTGCAACTAGTCAGTACCAAGAGAATATTGCAGCTAGTCCTTATAGGCCACGAGAATATTGAAACTGGTCAGAACCACGAGAATATTACAGATGGTTAAAAAAAACCATGAGAATATTGTAGCTAGTCACAAACCACGAGAATATTGCAAATGGTAAAAGACCATGAGAATACTCATTTATGAATGAGAATTTTTAAAGATTTCTTTCATGATGCTTTTGTTTATGGCCATAGAAATATGCATTAATTTCTTGTTTATGCTCTGAATGGGTATGAGAATGTGATCCTGTTACCATTACTATTTGAGAATATATTGTGTGTGATGAGATGTATATGTATCCATAAGTATATTTGGGGAATTATTTAATTCATGCATGTTATCCCAATAGTAATAATGTATTAACTGATGAGAAAAGAATGTAGTGTATTTTCGTACCAGTATGGTGGTACAAGTAAGCAATTTTAAAATCAGGTTATTATTACTACTGAGATTTATTCTCATTAAAATTGTTGGTTTGTATCAAATGCATAGGTTCCAGATATTATTAGAAGTGGAAGTGGACTAGGTAGATATACCTATTTTGGGTTATTTTATGATAATAAAGGAAGTATGGATAATTTCAATTGTGGATATTCCCCCTACGCCCCCACCTACTGGAAGGGTAGACATGCAAGACTAATTTGGTAGTAGTCTATTTTGACTTGTAAATATGTGATGCCTGATACCTTGAATCCTTATTATCATTTTTGGAAGGATCAGGATGATGAATTTTGGATGTATAAAGGAAGGGCATATATGTACTAAGATATGTGAGATAGGTATCCACTAGCGGTTTTGTTAAAAGGGTATGAGTGACAGGGTAGTTGTCTCCTTACCCTAGTTGACACTCACATATCTATAGGTATATGTCTGTTACACAGAAACTATAACTAATGTAAGTGAATTATGAATGTGAATGAAAGTATAAGTATATATATTTTTTATCTATATGTTTTGATTAACTATTTTCGCTGTGACGTTATGTGAAAATCCCGCATGAATTATGAATGTGAATGAAAGTATATGTAAGTGAATTATTTAACTTGGTAAAAGTTAAAATTTACTCAAGTAGAGGTAGTAGTAACTCAACAATCTTATAATATGCTATATTAAATTATTTAATTAACTAAAAAGAACCATAGGATTGGGGGTGTTACAAAATATACTACTAACATATCTAAATTAGAGAAAAAACAAAATGGGAATGGAATCATGAAAATAATATGGTAATTGAAAAAATAAAAATAATATGTGATAAATTTCCTAAATTAATAATTCCTATAAAAGAATCAATTAAATGAATTATTTATACTGATGCATCCAATAATTGTTAGGGAGTTGCCTTATATCATGAAAATGAAAGTAATGAAGAATTATTAGATATGCAAGTGAAAAATTTAATGAAAGTCAATCTAAATATCATTTAAATTAGAAAGAATTTTTAGCAGTAATTAAAACAGTAGAAAAAATTAAATTGTTTATTGTTAATACAAAATTTGTTATTAAAACTGATAATACTCAAGTAAAACATTGGTTATCTATGGGAATTAGAACAAATAAACTTTCAAATAAATTATTAATTAAATGGCAAATTGATATATTTTGTTATGATTATAACATCTGCTCCTAACATGACTAAAGAAACGTTTGTTAGTTGTTAATTCAATCTTAATGCTTGTGTATGTTGCATTAATTTCATATAATTGCGTTAGCCTAGGGACTAAATTGAAAGGAAATACATGAAGGTTTAGCAAGAGGTGGCTAGGGACTCAACTGAAAAGGGAAAAATGAGTGAGTCTAAGAGAGCAAAAGAGCTTAGGGACCAGATAGCAAATTCCTCAAACTTTCCTAAACCCTAGCTGTAGCTCAAAACCCCTACACTTACAGCATACCAGATTTTCAGAGAGAGAACCTGAAGGGGGTGACTAGAGAGAGAAAGGGGTGAGCTAGGGCTTGAGGAGGGAATTTTACTAAGGAAGGAGAAGATTTGAGGCTAGAAATCAGTCCTACAACAAAGGAGGATCATCCCTAGCACATAAAACACACATTTATAAGGAATCAAGGTAGCAATTCACCCTAAACCTCATTTCTGAAATATGCAGAATGTTTATTGATAAATGTGATTTTTGAAATGTTTGAAGTTAAGTTGGGGTTTTAAACCTACATTTTGTGTTTTTAACTGCTATTGGGTAATGTGTGCTAATTTACCTTGCTCATTTATGCTTATTGATGATTTTAGGAAGTGGTCTTTGACCTAAGTAAGAAAATATGGTTTGATATTAGTTTGAGCAATGTTAAGTTATGTTATGGGCATTTTATGAACAAGAAATGATGTTTGAATATTGGCATTGAGTTCATAATTTAAGTAAATGATTTAAGAACATGTTTTAGGGCCAAACTCTGGTTAAAACTATGAATTTTTGAACAAAATGAGCACTAGTAACTGACTGCTAGCCCTAGAAGTCAACTTTCGTGCTTGTCCTCTGCCAAAAAACGTGAGACAAAACACTAGCAGCCGATTGCCAGACCCTTGGAAGTCGACTGTCATGTTCTTCGTTTCCAAAAAATTTTTAGAAGGCCAGTAGCCGATTGCCAAACCCTTGGAAGTCGACTGTCGAGGCTAGTAGCTGACTGCCAAGCCCTAGCAGCTGACTGGTAGCTCTCGGCCAGAAGCAGAAATTTTAGATAGTAAGCTAGCAAACGACTACCAGAGGGAAATAATTTGACTACCAGCTCTTTGATGTGTGTAATGAGCTCAATAGACCATTTTTTAGAAGGAATTAGCCCATATTCTCACTCAAACTAAAGATCTAAACTAGGGATGTAATGGGTAACATGCAAGAGATAGAGTCACGAATCACTTGGGTGATGAAACCCTTGTGATAGTAAAATAAAGAGAGAGAAAAAAACACAAAAGAGGAAAAAGGAAAGTATTTTAAGTGTATGCCTTAAGGTAGATAGGCTCGTGATCGAGTGACCGATTGTTGGTATTGTATGGCCGTTGGGCATTCCACGGTTATGCCATAATTTGGGATGGTTAAACATCCACTTGAACTTAGATGATTTCAAAAACACCGTGATGGTTACAAACTTTAAGTTAGTGTTATCTCCTAAAGGCCATATGAGAAACACATACTTAGAGTTAAGCATAACCATGGGCATGGGTCAATTCACCCTAGAGTATATGTAGAGAATAGCATACTGAGAGTGTGATCTACCTCAGAAGAATGGTGGTGACTCCATAGTACTATGATCCAGCAAAAAGCAAAGAGGAAATGATCTGGGTAGAGTTGACAATGATCCCATGAGTTTATACCAACCCCGTTTAGGATGAAACAGAAGAATCCTGCTGGTCAGGGATGATTTTTTGGAAAGGGGTAGGGACCATTAAAGTACTTGGATCCACTAAGGGACGCCTTAGAATGTACAAAAGTTAAGGCATGACTAAATAGCCATGTGTTCATTCATATAAACAGTGGTGCGTGGAGTTGTTGATAGGAGACTCTCCCGATTACTCATAGGGTGTTTTATATACTGCTCACATGTTATGAGAATGAAATGATGGCATGTTTACTGTCCCACATATGTTTTATATGAAAGTGATGATGAATGGACATCCCCTATTTGAAAATTATATGGTTCAATGTACATGCATAAATCTGAGCACATGATTGAAAGTATGTTGCATGCATTATACCCTAATAATATATGCTATGTATTATGTTTTATGATGAAAGAATGTAGAGATTTTTTGTGTAAGCACGATGGTACATGTAATGACCCCTTTACCATAGCATGTGATTTAGGAAGCGTAAAATGCTATGAAAAATTTTTCCTTTCAAAATATACATCGTTTGGGGCTGTTACTGGTTGAGTGTAACCCAAATAGTCGTCTCTATTTAGATTTCACTCAACCTCATACCTGCACAGCTAAACTAATAACTCAAATCATCAAACAATACAACCATCAACATACTCTGGAATATACATCTAAACCATTATTCATACTAGCATTTGAGATACTAATTATATGATATAACTTAATCATTTACCATAATAATACATAATTGCCTCCAAATACAATTTCAGTCATTAATAAACACCATATTGAGGCTATTAAGCCATTTACAATTTAATATCATAATTTACAACATGGCTTCTTGTCTTTCTGCAGTTCTACGCAGTAAATACGTTCAATTCCAGGCTAATTCATGGTGCCATCACGCCCTTGATTGCCTGAACATACAACTTAATGAGATTTTGAATCCCAGTAGAGTAATATAGAATTTATTTTATTCAAAACAGCTGAGTGTTCAAGTATACCCCCGTCCGAGTATAGAAAATCTCTCCCTAAATTTATTCATTTTATCAAACATGTGAATTGAAGCTTCATTTATCAAAAGTCAATAAACATGGAAAATCTAGTGGCTATTCAGATAACATAAATCAAAATCATTTTCTCAATAAAAGAGTATAAGTATTTATGAAAAACCATCATTTTTCAAAATGTTTGTAGCCAAATTTTCATATCCATTGCATAATGCTACTAAGTTACTGTAAGGATTTCAATCACATGTACATATATGGATAAAATCATATAAATCAATTCAAAATTCATTGCCTACAGTTTTCCAATCTCATTTTAAGATCACGGGGACCGTCCTTCCGATGATTGTCATAGGACAGTCCTCTATGTGACTGAGATTGTTACTATCATAGGGACTGTCCTCCCGGTGATTATCACAGGACCGTCCTCCTTGTGACTGAGAACATATTATCAATAAGGGGCGTCCCCCATCATGTGCACATTACAAGTAGGTCTCATCTCTCTTTGTTGACTATAAGGCAACGTATACATATAGGTGACTAATACTTAGGATCATAGGGCTTTACTCTTAAACCAATCCATCCCCCTGTCCTTTACTCCTTATTGTCTTTCATAGGGGTGTATTGGTTTAACGGGTAAACCCTAACATATACAGACCATTTCAGTGTTCAAATAATAAAAGTGTAAAAGTAGGTCTAAATATGAAATACTTGACAATCGTCCCACTCCAGTTATCAAGTTTCCATCCCAGGTTTCGTCTGCACTATAAGCATGACATTCCAATAGTCCAATCAAAACTAGTAGTAAGGAATTTTTAAATACATTTCAAACACATGCAGGTTTTTTCTTATACTCATCTAATCTAGCACACATTTCCTAGTACATGTTCACAAACACAATCACAGCAATCAATTCACATTAAATATTCATCAAAATAAAGGGGAATATAGATTACTCTACCTTAATCGATATTTCCTTCACTTAACTTAAGATTCTTCTCCTTTTCCTTAGACTAATTCTTCAAGCCACCTCTTTACATTTTTATAACCAAGATTCAGAATTAAAACTTATTTTCAATGCCTAAAAACAATAAGTTTGCACTTTAGTCCCTTATTTATCCCAAAGTTGGTATTTAGCTATAAAATTATCCAATTCACTCTATAATGATTCTAGGAGGCTAAATGAACTTAGTTCACTCAAAAGTTTAGAATGTACATGGTTTACACTGCTTAAGCAGACTATATCAGTCTTTTCAGTTTAGTCCCTAAACTTGAAATTGAAACTTTTCCAACAATTTTCTTCCATTTTCCAATTCCATATATTCATAAGAGTCATAATTAAGCTAAGGATTATAGGGATGCATCAAATTCTGTAATTCTACTTCATACCAAACTTTTCCAAAATTTGTAATTTAGTCTCTATTTTCAAATTTATGAGTTCCATCATTCTTCTCCAATCTATCCCTTCAATTCATTCCTAATAACATCATGGAAGCTAGAAATTGCAGAAAAAGCAATTAATTCAGAGTATTTTAGTGTATACTAAAAATTTTAAAAATTTACAGTTTAGTCCCTACACCCTTGGTGGCGTTTTTCGGCATCTGGCAGTAGCGGGAAGCTCGGAAAAGGTCACCGACAGCTCAGGGGTGTTGCTGGGCAGCTCAAGCATCGATCACCGGTAGTCCAACAGTGCAAAACTGGCTAAATCAAAGATGCTTTCCATATTCACGATGGAGGAGAAAATGCCAATTTTCGGCGGCTGTGGTGGTCCGGCAAGCTACAGACGATGTGTTGTGGTGTCGGGTGGAGCTGTTGCACCTTTCAGCGGCAACGGGTGATGGTGTGGTGGTCATTTGGTAGGCTAACGGTGGTGGGCAGTAGGAGGGAAGAGAGTCGCAAGAGAGAGAGAGAGAGTGAACGGGAGGGAGAAAAATTGGAAGGGAATGGAGAGAAAAATAGATTTTAAAGTTTTTGAGGGCATTTTAGTCTTTTCTGACTTCGTCCTAGATAAATTTCAAATGCATTTTTTGATTTAGGCAAGAATTTAGGATGATATGGAAGGGATTTGGAAAATTTTAAACTAATATAAGCCTTCCAAAATTATCTACAAAGTTTTTTAAGGCAGATAAAAATTTCTCTATCAGATATAATTTTACTCCAAAAAATTCTCAAATTTAAACCACGGACTCAGAAAAATTTTCTTAATCGCCTCCCAATAATATTTCAAGGTTTCCAAATATTTTATCCCAATTCTTTAATAAATTTAAATTGGGTTCTTACATTCTCTTCCCTTTAAAAAAAATTGTCCCTAAAATTCATCCCTGTGAATAACTTTGGATATTGTTGCCTTATTTTGTCTTCCTTCTCCCAAGTCACATCCTGTTCACTGTATCTTGCCAAAGCACCTTAACCAAAAGGATTACTTTATTTTAGAGTTGCTTAGTCTGGAAATCAAGGATCCTAATAGGGGTATAATCATAAGTTAAATTTTCCTTTAATACTATAGGTTGATTCCCCAATACATGAGTGGGATCCAAAACATACTTTCTAAGTTGGGAAACATGAAAAACATTTTGTAGGTTAGATAGGTAAGGAGGTAGGGTGATCTGATAAGCGACTGAGCTGACTCTCTGTAGGATCTGGAATGACCCCAAGAATCTAAGACTTAAATTTTTAGATTTTATCTGTTTGCCTATGCTCGTGGTAGGGGATACTCTAAAAAACATATGGTCCCTTTCATTGAACTCTAGAAGTCTCTTTCTCTTATTAGTATAACTTTCCTGTCTCTATTGGGTAACCCTCATTTTCTCTCGAATCATCTTTATCTGTTCAGTGGTTTCCTGAACTATATCGGGTCCTAACAATGTGCTCTCTTCCATCTCTACCCAACTTAAGGGTGATTTACAGCTTCGTCTATAAAAAGCAGCATATGGTGCCATACTTATTGTAGAGTGATAACTATTATTGTAAGTAAACTCTATCAAAGGTAGGTACCTGTCCTAACTTCCTTTTTGTTCTAGCACACATGCCCTCAACATATCCTCCAAGGCGTGTATTATTCTCTCAGACTGTCCATCGGTCTAAGGATGGTATGAGATGCTAAACCCCAATTGGGTCCCTAATGCTGTTTGTAAGGATTGCCAAAATCTAAAGGAGAACCTAGGGTCTCGGTCAGACATTATGCTAGACCATACCCTATGTAACCTCATTATCTCCTTAAGGTAAATCTGGGCTAACTTTTCTAAAGAATAGTTAATCCTAATTGGCAAGAAGTGAGTAGACTTGGTTAATATATCCAATATCACCCAAATGGAATCATAACCAGCAGGTGTCCTAAGTAATCCCACTACAAAGTCCATGGTTATTTGATCTCATTTCCTTTTTGGTATTTCTAGTGGCCTCAATAAAGCCGTAGGGTTCTGGTGCTCTATCTTTACTTGCTGATAAGTAAGACAGGCATTCACATAATTTGTGATGTCTTTCCTCATACCCAGCCACCAGAAGTTTCTCTTTAGTTCTTGATGCATCTTAGAAATACCAGGGTGGATGGTATAGTGGCTACGATGAGCCTCTACTAACAACTTCTCTCTAAGTCCTTGATGGTTTTGGATTACTACCCTATTCCTAAACAATAATAGCCCATCATCAGCTAACCAAAAATCAGGTTGATTTAAATAAATTTCTAAGGATTCATCCTCTAATTGGGCTTGTCTTACCTATTCCCTCAAATCACTGCTTATCTGAAAGTCACTCATAGCTAACCTATTTGGTAATGAAATTACATTGAGACTTAGATCCCTAAAATCCTCAAGTATTCTCATTTCATTTATCATCAGACAAGCCACCTGCAAGGGTTTCCTACTCAGTGCATCAACTATAACATTTGCTTTCCCTGCATGATATTTTAACTCAAAATTAAAGTCTTTCAAATACTCTACCCACCTTTTCTGCCTCATATTTAACTCTCTCTGATCAAATAAATACCTAAGGCTTTTATGATCACTATAAACCTCAAATCTTGCCCTGTATAAATAGTGTCTCCAAATCTTTAAGGAAAAAACTACGGTAGCTAACTCTAAGTCATGGGTAGGATAGTTTTCCTCTGTAGGCTTCAATTGCCTAGATGCATATGTTACTACCTTCCCAGCCTGCATTGACACGTATCCTAAACCTTTCTTTGATGTGTCAGTATAAACCTCAAATGGTTCTGTGGGGTTTGGTATAACTAACACTGGAGCGGTAGTTAATTTCTCCTTAAGAGTTTGGAAACTCCTCTCACATTTCTCGCTCCATCTAAACTTTACACCTTTCCTAGTTAATCGGGTTAATGGAAAAGCGATTTGAGAAAATCCTTGTATGAATTTCTGATAATAGCCTGCCAAACCCAGAAAACTTCTAATCTCCATAACTGTGCTTGGCCAGTTCTAACTTAACACAGCCTCAATCTTTTTGAGATCCACTGAAATCCCTGCTGCACTCACTACATGACCTAAGAACTTGACCTCCTCTAACCAGAATTCACATTTCTCAAATTTCGCACACAACTGCTTCTCCTTCAATATCTGCAACACCATCCCAAGATGTTTTGCATGCTCTTCAAGAGTCCTAGAACAAATTAGAATGTCATCTATGAATACCAACACAAATTGATATAAGTAAGGTTGAAAAATCCTGTTCATGCAGTCCATAAATACCACTAGGGCATTAGTCAAACCGAATGGCATCACTAAAAACTCATAGTGGCCATATCGGGTACTAAAAGCTATCTTAGGGATATCCTTCTCCTGACCATAATCTGGTGGTATCCTAACCTCAGATCTATCTTAAAGAACATAATTGCTCCCTGTAGTTGGTCAAACAAATCATCTATTCTGAGTATAGGGTATTTGTTCTTAATAGTCACTTTGTTCAACTGACGGTAATCTATGCATAATCTCATGCTCCCATCTTTCTTCTTCACAAATAGGACAGGAGCTCCCCAAGGTGACACACTAGGTCTAATAAACCCCTTTTTTAATATGTCATCTATCTAGACTTCTAATTCCCTCAATTCTATGGGTGTCATCCTATAAGGCGAGATTGAGATTGGTCCAGTGCCTGGTACTAGGTCAATGATAAATTTAATTTTCCTATGTGAAGGTAACCTCTCTATCTCTGAGGGAAACACTACAGGAAACTCCCTTACTATAGGAATGGAGCTAAGTCTCTCTTGGAGTTCTCCTTGGGAACAATTAAGAAAAATTTCATTGACTTTACTAAGTCTATCACCCTTATCCACCAGCAAGGAATCCAAATAGACTACCTTCTTTTTAAAATAGTTTAATACAATCCTATTCTTTGACAGCTAATACATTCCTAATATCACATTAATCCCAGTTAAAGACAAGTATGCCAGATTAATAATAAAAAAGTGGTCATCAATGGATAGGGGATAATTCAAACAAATTTGGGTAAAAATAATTCATTTTCCCAAAGGAGTGGAAACGCACAAATCAAAAGGCATAGTTTGAAAAGGTAAATCAAATTTTCCCACACATGTATTAGCTATAAAAGAGTGTGTAGCACCCGAATTAAACAATACTATTACAGGAAAATCATAAATTTTACCTCTACCTTGTATCAGTCCTGGTTATTCCTCGACGTTCGCCCTAGCTAAGGTAAAGACTCTCCTTGGGGCTTGTGGTCTTGGGCCTCCTGATCCACCAGAACCTTGTTGATTTCTGTCAAATGGGCAGAATCTTGCAAAATGCCCTATCTTCCCGCACTTGAAACAAGTCATAGGCGCTCTGTATCTACAGGGTTCATTTCCATGCCTGCTTCCACACTTAGGACAATTATTACTTCAGGCTGTCTGTTACCACTAGATGACCCTTGTTGTGGCTTAAAGTTTCCTCCCTTGCCTTTGGCATTTAAATTCTTAGCAAGCTATTTCTGTCGGGCAGCAAACCTCTAATTCATGTGTTGCCTCTCCTCCAAACTACAACTCAGAATTCAGCACTTGTTTACCAAACTACAAAATCTTAGATCTCTATTGGGGCTATCTGGTTCCTCATCTGCCAGTCTTGGCCTGCCTCCAGCTTTCTTGACTTCCAAACTTCATCTGGATAAAGCCTTAGATATGTGGAATACCTAGCTAATTCTTCAAACTGAGCCAAATACTTCTCGAATGGTCTGCCCCTCTGCTTAAGCTATAGGAACTCTGTTTCCTTAGCTTGTCTGACATTCTCAGGGAAATAGTTCTCTAGAAAGGCTTTTTTGAATGTTTCTCATGTTAGTGGAATGCCTCTGCTTTTCATTAGTGGCCTTGTACCACTCCACCAATTTTTTGCTTCATCCTTCAGCATATAAGTGGCGTAGGTGACTTTTTGCTCATCTGTCCTATGGAGCAGTTGAGAAATCTTCTCTATTTATTTTAGCCAACCTTCAATCGCCATTGGTTCATATGTACCCTTGAACTTCGATGGTATTACTTTCTGAAACTCCAACTAGCCTTGGTACATGTAATAGTCACCCTGTTCATTAGTCCTATGTCCATGTATAGGGTTAGGCCTTCCTTGATTTTCCCTCATAAGGTTGGCACTGGTGGCAGCCTGATCTCACACTGCCTCAGCCATCATTCTGAATGAATCTATCATTTCCCTCATTTCTTCATCTCTATTACTCCTTCCTCTAGGTCTTCCTCTTGATCTCTCAGTAGCACCACTTCCTGCATTTTCCATGGCTTTCTGATACAAAAAGAATCAAATATACTTTTAGCAACAGCAATAAAACCATGGCAGCGAGTTTATCCCTAATATATAAAATGTCAAATTTGAAGCCTATATATTCTAGAGTTTAAGATTTCAAAATCAGAAATTCCTAAAGCTGCAATTCAATCATCAACCTAAATCAATCTCATATTTCCCATAATTAATCAAAATCAGGCCCTAATACCAAACTGTAACGACCTCCTTACCATAGCATGTGATTTAAAAAGCGTGAAATGCTATGAAAAAATTTTCCTTTCAAAATATGCATCGTTCGGCGCCGTTACTGGTTGAGTGTAACCCAAATAGTTGTCTCTATTCAGATTTCACTCAACCCCATACTTGCGCAACTAAACTAATACCTCAAATCATCAAACAATATAGCCATCAACATACTCTGGAATATATATCTAAACCACTATTCATACAATACATTTGAGATACTAATTACAGGATATAACTTAATCATTTACCATAATAATATATAATTACCTCCAAATACAATTTTAGTGATTAATAAACACCATATTGAGGCCAGTAAGCCATTTACAATTTAATATCATAATCTACAACATGGCTTCCCGTCTTTCTGCAGTTCTATGCAATAAATATGTTCAATTCCAAGTTAATTCTTGGCGTCATCATGCCCTTAATTGCCTGAACACACAACTTAATGATATTTTAAATCCTAGTAAAGTAATAAACAATTTATTTTATTCAAAGCAGCTGAGTGTTTAGCTATACCCCCGTCTGAGTATAGAAAATCTCTCCCTGAATTTATTCATTTAATCAAACATGTGAATTGAAGCTTCATTTATCAAAAATCAAAAAACATGGGAAATCTAGTGGCTATTCGGATAACATAAATCAAAATCATTTTCTCAGTAAAAAAGTATAAGTATTTATGAAAAACCATCATTTTTCAAAATTCCTGCAGCTAATTTTTCAAATCCATTGTATAAAACTACTACGTTACTACAAGGATTTCAATCATCTGTATATATATGCATAAAATCATATAAATCAATTCAAAATTCATTGCCTGCAGTTTTCCAATCTTATTTTAAGATCACGGGGATCGTCTTCTCGGTGATTATCATAGGACTGTCTTCCTTGTGACTGAGAACCTATTATCAATAAGGGGTGTCCCCCATCATGTGCACATTACAAGTAGGTCTCATCTCTCTTTGTCGACTATAAGGCAAAGTATACATATAGGTGACTAATACTTAGGATCATAGGGCTTTACTCTTAAAACAATCCATTCTCTCGTATAGACTCTCCTCCTTTACTCCTTATAGTCTTTCATAGGGATGTATTGGTTTTACGGGTAAACCTTAACATATACAAACCATTTCAGCATTCAAATAATAAAAGTGTAAAAGTAGGCCTAAATATGAAATACTTGACAACCGTCCCATACCAATTATCAAGTATCTATCCCAGGTTTCGTCTGCACTATAAGTATGACATTCCAATAGTCCAATCAAAACTAGCAACAAGGAATTTTTAAATACATTTCAAACACATACAGGTTTTCTCTTATACTCATCTAATCTGGCACACATTTCCTAGTACATGTTCGCAAACACAATCACAGCAATCAATTCACATTAAATATTCATCAAAATAAAGGGGAGTGTAGATTACTTTACCTTAATCAGGATTTCCTTCACTTAACTTAAGATTCTTCTCCTTTTCCTTGGACTAATTCTTCAAGCCACCTCTATACATTTTTATAATTAACGTTCAGAATTAAAACTTATTTTCAATGCCTAAAAACAATAAGTTGGCACTTTAGTCCCTTATTTATCCCAAAGTTGGTATTTAGCTATAAAATTATCCAATTCATTCTATAATGCTTCTAGGAGGCTAAATGAACTTAGTTCACTCAAAAGTTCAGAATGTACATGGTTTACACTGCTTAAGTAGACTATATCAGTCTTTTCAGTTTAGTCCCTAAACTTGAAATTGAAACTTTTTCAACAATTTTCTTCCATTTTCCAATTCCATATATTCATAAGGGTCCTAATTAAGCTAAGGATTACAGGGATGCATCAAATTCTATAATTCTACTTCATACCAAACTTTTCCAAAATTTACAATTTAGTCCATATTTTCAAATTTATGATTTCCATCATTCTTCTCCAATCTATCCATTCAATTCATTCTTAATAACATCATAGAATCTAGAAATTGCAAAAAAAGCAATTAATTTAGAGTATTTCAGAGTATACTAACAATTTTAAAAATTTACAGTTTAGTCCCTACACCTTTGATGGAATTTTTCAGTGACTGGCGGTGGCAAGAAGCTCGACGAAGGTCACTGACAACTCGGGGGTGTTTGTTCAATGATGCAAAATCGATCGGATCGAAGATGCTTTTTGGATTCACGAAGAAGGAGAAAACATCATTTTTTAGCTGCTGTGGTGGTCCGGCAAGCTACAGACGACATGCTGCATTGTCGAGCGAAGCTGCTGCACCTTCCGGCGGCGATGGACGATAACGCAGCGGCCGTTTGGTGGACGAACAATGGTGGGCAGTGGTAGGGAAGAGAGACATGAGAGAGAGAGAGAGAGTGTGTGAATGGGAGGGAGAAAAATTGGAAGGGTATGGAGAGAAAAATAGATTTTAAAGTTTCTAAGGGCATTTTGGTATTTTCTGACTTCGCCTTAGATAAATTTTGAATGCGTTTTCTGATTTAGGCAAGAATTTAGGATGATATGGAAGGGATTTGGAAAATTTTAAACTATCACAAGCCTTCCAAAATTATCTGCAAAGTTCTTCAAGGCAGATAAAAATTTCTCTATTAGATATAATTTTACTCTAAAAAATTCTCAAATTTAAACCACGGACTCAGAAAAATTTTCTTAATCGCCTCCCAATAATATTTCAAGGTTTCCAACTATTTTATCCCAATTCTTTAATTAATTTAAATTGGGTTATTACAGTACAGTTTGGTAATTTTTAAAGAGATGTTACATTGCTATTGAGATTCATTTCTCACATTAGTGTTGGCTTGTATCATATGTGTAGGTTCCCTTATGCTAAAGGAGAAGGTAAAGTGGGAAGAAGTACCACCATGGGGTACATGGAAATAGTTATTTTGAAATAGTATAGACATGTGTATCTATTGTGCTAATCTTCATGATGTTTTGAGGAAGGCTAGTAAAGGTTTACTTTGTATAGCCCATATTGAATTAATTGTACATGAAATAGTCTGAATTCATGGATAGACATTTTGGTGGGGTTTGAGTGACAGGGATGTTGCCTCCATTCCTAAATAGGCTAAGTTAAAGCTAATTAATGAGTATTTATGCATGTCTGTGTATAGCTATTTAGGATGAATTATGTATATATATATATGTGTGTGATCTAACATTCCACTGCAAAAGGTGTGAGAGCCCGAGAGTAAAACCTAACCCAAATAGCGCTCAACTAATCAATTAATCTACTTGGTAAAAGTTTAAAATTTACTCAGGTAGATATAACGGTAACAAAATATTAATACGGTTAATATATATATATATATATATATTTGTGCATTACATCTTTTAAGCAACCTAAAAGGAACCATAAGCTAAGAGGGTGTTACGGGATGTTACACTTGGGCCAAATTTGATGTTATTTGTCCATTTTATGAGCATTTTATGTAATTTTATTCTAAAAATCACCTAAGTTTGTATCCTTTTCATTTTCAGGTATTTTATCAAGTCATCATCAACAAACAAAGCAATTTTGGGCCTGGACAACCTTTAGAACACCCAAAAAGACCATTTGGGCCAATTTTTCTTATTAGGCCTAGCTAATACCTTATTGGGCCTTGGATCGGGAGGAAGAACCAGGCATCGCATTTTGAAGGAGGGAGCCGTGTGTTTTGAAGGAGAGCCTAAGAGAGAACGGACTGTGCGAGACGAAGAGAAGAACCGAGATTTTGGAGCACCTAGGTGGAGTTTCGCGATAGCATGACAGCATGGCAGTGAAGAGGGACAACGAGCGGGACACCGTCATTGGTTGCAACCACCAAAATGCTGCAAAACCATAGAGTTTTAGTGATAGAACCATGCGACCCGAGAAGAAGATCCATCCACATCGAGGTTATTTGCGATGTTTTTCAGCCAATCCACCGTCTGTAGCCATTCCTCTAACTTCAGGAAACTCAACCGCGACCTTCCCTTAGCTCGCTGGCCATCGGAACATGCCAGATCGAAAGATTCGAGACAGACCCAAGACGCGATTCAGTTGTGATTTCACGACCCGTCCGATGTTGTTCGTCCGAGCTGCCACCAGAAATCACTCCTCCGTCACTCGATGCCTCATCCGTGATCTTTCGGTTGCTCTCTGACCGTCATTATAGTTTTTTTTTGTTAGGTACCTAAGAACTCGAGATCCGACCCGTTTTGCAACCCGACCCTCGAAGGCTTCCATTGGGCAGTTTGAAAATTTAAATTTTCTGGTAGTTTTCTGGTCCTTTTCCGATGGTTTTCTGGTGAATATTCTGTATAGTGACCATTGGGCATTTTAGAAGACAGGCTTGCATAATTTCTACTATTTTTATCTACTGTTTAATTGATTGTCTGATGGATTATCTGATAGAATTGTCTGTGAATATATGTAGCTAGATTTGTAAAACCCATTAGGGTTCCTGACTGTGTTGGTATTATGTTATAAATTGTATGGATTGTTGATTCTGATTGTGTAATCTTCTTTGCGATTATGAATGTGTTGTTTAAGTTTTCATTACGAGACATCGTTGTGAATGCTAATTAGATTTCTTTTTGAGATTGAGAGATGATAATTGAAATTGGAACCTAATCGCAGAGAATAATTAATTTTTGCTTAGAGATGAGGTTAATTAATTGCTAGATTAAGAAGTAGCTATTCTTAATATTGGTGAATTAGAACGATAAGACTGATCTGAAATCAATCATTAGGAAGAAATTCCAATGGTAGATTATTAGATTTAGAAATTTAATTGTCTCAAGAGGGAAATTGAATTTAACTTAGAATTCACTCACAGATATCATAATCAAAATTAATAACTCATTCTCTTTTGTGTATATACCAACTAATACAGCTCTTCGTTGGGTTTGCTTTTCTTGTCTTGAGACATTTCCTTTTTCATTCACTGTTGCTAGTAGTTATTATTGCTTGTAGTTAGACATTAGTTAGTTAGAAATTAATCGCTTTAATTGTTAGGCTAGATAACAAAAAACAAGTAGTAACTCTAGGCTTTGTCGTTCCTATGGAATACGACCTTGATACTCACCATTGCACTATACTACATTGATAGGTTTACTGCCTTAGGTGTAGTTGCATTGACAGTGCACATCACTCTACAATAGTAAAAGGAAAAGAAATAGTCCAGTCCTCTACTCCTCAAAAAACTAACCCACCAAGAATCCTAAAAAGCCCTTCTCATAATGCCAAAATTAAGGAACAATATGAGTATTTTCAACTCCTAATTGAAAGACTAAATAGAAAGAAAATTGTATCTCTAACCATCAAATATATTTCCCATTATGCTATTAATAAAGCTGTAATATTCCTAGGAACAAGCTCTCAGTTAGTAAACAGATTATTCAGCTATGGACTGATCCATTGTATTTATCCTTCAGATAATTTGTTAGAATTGAGCCAATTACCAAAGAGTATCCAAGAAGCAACAACCCATTATTATAATATTGTTACTAAATATGCTATTTGTATCAAATTTTATTTCATAGTAGTAGAAATAACTTCAGAAAAATATTATGCTCCAATAAATTTGATTAAGTTTGAAACAACTAAGAAGCCCTTTGATTTTGAAGAAGAAGAAAAGGAGCTTATTTGGAAAGAAGAATTTGAAGATAATATTTTAAGAATAAAAGCCCAAGAAGTAGAGGTTATAATTTCATAAATGAACAGAAAATTATTCTGCGATGAAGCCCAATGGACATACTTTGCTAGTACATCTACATGTATATATTCAATAAGAAAAACAAGCAGACAAGCAAGACAATTTAATATATTTTATAATAGAATAAAGAGCAAAAAGATGGAAAACACAGAAGTAACAAAATGAAGAATGCTAGAGATTAACAAAATATTCCAACCACCATTGCAAATACTATGAAGAGGAAGAAAAAATTGAGCCACAGACATCTATCAATATTCTAGATGATTGAAGAAGCTTGAGCTGGCAGCTTAAACAATAGAAGTTGATAGGAAGAATACCACAATAGTAGCAGCTAACAAAAGGATAGAAAGAGAAAAGATAGAAAATCTCAATTATTGTATAACTTTTTCAAAAGTAGTAATAATTGTATGCCTTGTCAAAATTAATAATAATTTTGTTTGAAAAAATCATAAACAGGAGAGGAATACCTCTACCTATAAAGCCTTGTATTCTCATTTAGCAAAACACGACTAAGAAAAGCATCCTCCAAATCTTGAAGTTTCTTAGTCTCTCTGAAATTCAAGAACTCTCTTGTAACCTCCCTTTACTATCAATAAAGATTTGTAAGGCAATTAAGGTATGGAGTTTTAAACTCCTTATAGGAAATTAAGGGTAGATAATTTCTAATATTCTAATTATTGATGTGATGATCCTTGTATGATTACTAGTATAAAATTATTCATTTTTTAAAGATAAATTAATTTCAAAATTTCTGGGTAGAATACACCTCCTGTAGGAAATGAAGGAAGGTTGTGCCAAATAAAGTTGAAGGAGGAAAGTTATGCTATTATATAGCATAATAAGATATCCTTTGCATGAAAGAGAGCAAAGCTCCTTCCTTGACTCAGCTTTATTTTGGTCAAAAACTATCCTATACTTTTGAACTTTGTTTATCTTCAAGTTTTGAAAAGATTTTATACCAGCTAACATATTATGGTATCAGAGTATAAGGTTAATTAGAATAAAAGAAATTATTGAACCTTAATTTCCTATAATTTCAATCTATTTGATTGCTAGTAATTTCTTATAATTTCAATCTTTTTAACTTCTAGTTGTTATATTATCTATGTGTTTAGATAAATTATTTAGTTATTATGTATTCAATAAAGAAATTAGAACCTAAAATATATTCATTAGAAGAAGAAAAATTACCTAGAAGTTCATATATACCACCAAATAATGAAACATCATTAATAGCTACTCCTTTTGTCTTAGGAGGAGATGGAGATCATACATTTAATCAAATTAATTGGTTAAGTATTTATATTATCAAACAACTAGGATGTTATATATATAAATAATAATATAGAAAATGATTTATAAATTTATGACCTAGACGGAACTTTAGAAAGAATACCAAAAGAAGCCAGAAAAATAATAGAAAACACAAAAGCAAATCATAAGATAAAAAGATTAAAAGAAATAGCAAAACCAATAGATCAAAAGTTATATGAAATAAAAGAAGAACTAAGTAGTACAAGGAAAGATATAGGAAAAATACAAGAATTTTTAGGGATAAAAGAACAATTAAAAGAAATAAAAGAACAAAAAGAAATAAATATGATGAGATTAATGGATGAAGCAATATTTAAAGAAAATAATATAACAAAAAAAATCCTAAATGAAGAAGTGTAATGACCCCTTTTATATTACATGCAATATCAGATTAAATTTAGAAGTGCAAAATTCTCCCAAAATTTTTCCTTTGAAAACTTATACTATTCAGAGCCGTTAGTAGTTGAGTGTAATTTAAATAGAATTTTTCATTCAGATTCTACTCAACCCTCCCTTATGTGCAGCTCATCTAATACATCAATTCACACCAATATACACACCTACTTTGGAATATAAAAATCTAAACCATTTATTCATTAACATTTGAGATATGAAACTATAGCTTAATATATGTAAACATAGATATCTCCAAATATTTAAATTTTAAATTATCATCAAGAACCCTACCAAAATTTTGGCAGAGTTTTCCCTGAAAATAGGACTTTTCCTTAATTGTACAATAGCCCCAAAAAACTATTTAAATAACCTTATGTTTAAAATTACATATTTGTTCAATCATAAATATATTTATACAACCATTTGTACAAATTTGTAGCCTTCTAGCCATTCAAAACATTATCTAAATACTCCAATTATGAGTATTTTGGTTGCCTTTTTAGTTACGTAGCCTCTTCCAACATCTTGCAAGCAAAACACATCCCAGGCCTAGCTAATTCCTAGCAAGGTCTTTGTCTTGGTTATCTGAACAATTAACTTAATGAGATAAAAATATCCCAATAAAGTAATTTACAATTTAACTTTACAAAATCAGTTAAGAGTTCACATATGTGAATTGAATTCTCATATCAAAGCATGATCAAACATATGGGAAATCTAGCATTATGGCAGCTAACGGCAGCGGGAAGCTCGGCAAAGGTTGCAGGTAGCGTCAATGGTCGACTGTGGACCTAGAATCGAATCTTACCAGTGACCAGACAACATGAAAATGAAGATCAAAGCCATGGTTTGGAAATCGCTAATAAAGGGAAAAATGGTTGCTTTTGTCACTTTGATGGCCATCAACGGTAACAGACTGCAGCAGATGCTCGACGGCGACGCAATGGAGTAACGGCTCGATCTGGTAGTGGCGCAGCACGGCGGTTTGGACGGATGAAGTAGCTGCGCAATGGTAAGGGAGAGAACAAGGATGTCAAGCGAGAAGAGAGAGAAAGGAAAATGGAGAAAATAAGAAAAATTTAAAATTTTAAGGTATCCAAGAGCATTTTGATCTTTTACCAATTTACTCCAGATAAATTTTGAATGCATGTTTTGATTTAGGCAAAAATATGGGACAATATGGAAGAAATTTTAGAATTTTTAGAGTATCCTAAGCCTATTAAAAATATCTACTAAGTAACTTAAGGCAGATAAAAAAATTTTTATCAGATGAAAATTTATTCCAAAAAATTTCTCAATTTAAGCTATGAGCTTAGAATAATTTACTTAATCACTTCTCAATAAAATTTCAACATTTCCATTAAAATTTATCCCAATTATCAAAATTTTAAATTGGGTTATTACAACAAGTACAAGAAACAAGAATAATTACAGAAAAAAATTCAAAAAGGACAAGAAATTATAAATAATAACTTATGGACTGTTTTTGAAGAATTTAAAAATTTAAAAAATAAAAATAAAAATATTATAAAAAATAATAATGAAGAAAAAATAACTAAAAAAGATCATGATATTGCAGAAATAGCATGTTTTCAATTATGTGAAAAAATGACAAAAACATTTATGTCAGAATTAGTAAGAGTAATAAAAAGAGAAGAAATATAAATAAATATGATGCATAACATATAAGAAATAGAAAATGAACAAAATGAAATAGAAAAAAGAATGGGAATACAAGAGGAAAATTTAGATGCAATAAAACAAGAATTAGGAAAAATTACAATAGGATATGATAAAATAAATGAATATAATGAAATAAATATGCAAGTAAATAAAGCTAAACAAAATTCAATAAATCCACCAAATATAAATAGCCCAAATTATAATATAAACAACCCTGAAAGTAGTGCAAAACCAATAGATAGAGAAACAAAAAGTCTACAATAAGAATTAAAACATAAAGAACCATTAAAAAAATTTGATAATATAATGGAAACACCATATTTAAACAAAAATTATACACTACCACCATTAGAATAATATGAAATTAGACAAATACCAAATTCAAAAATATGGTTAGATTTAAACTATAAATTAGATAGAGAAAAAAGGTTAGAAGAATGGACTAAGGCACAATTAATAGCATTATTAAGTAGGAGTATAGAAACATCAAGAGCAAGTCTAATGATAGAATCAAGCTTTATAGGAATAATACAAGAACGCTGGAAAGGACAAGAACATCAATTTAGAGAAACAGTAAGAAATGTAACAAATTGTAATACAAGAAGAGAATATTATGCTACTTTAATAAAGAAATATAAATCAATATTAAAAAATAAATTATTAGAAAGAAATATGGACCTTAGTGAAGCAACAAATATAAAAAGAGCAATAGAAAGTCTACATCAGATAGAAATATGTTCATTAGATCTAAAATATTTAAATGGTCGTATTTGTGAATATCAACAAAATTATTATAAAGTAAGATTAAAAAATTATGAACAAAAGAAATTTTACTTAGAATTATTTTAAAGAAAATTATCTAAACTGATAAATGAAATAATTATAAAAGATTATAATAGAATTGAATATAAATAAAGGATTAATAGAAAATAAAAAGTAGCAAAAGTAGCAGAAAGCCGAAAATAAAAAAGCTTTTTACTTGTGAAGTGTTTATTATTGATTTTCAATATATATATATATATATATAATCATAATTGAATGATGTTTTGTGAAAAAGATAAAAAATAGTTTTATGGTACTGACAATATTCAGGTGTAGGTCTAGGAGTTCATAATCCATCCAGTGTTTTGTTCCTAAAACTCTGATATTGGGCATCAGTGTTTTGTTCTACTTTTTACGTGATTAAGGGCGTCTTTGAATATAATTTTTATAAAACAAAAAAATTCTGGATTTTGCTCCCTTACAGAAGAACCAAAACAAGGATGTGTCCTTGAAAAATCCAAAAAAATTTCACTTTGTCAAACAGTCGTCCTAGAATTATTCAGGCCAAAATTTGTATTTGTTTGCTTCTATATAAAGTGTATCATTTTCGATATTGTAATAGTTAATTAAGGAAAAACAATATCAGTATACAATGTCTAAATGCAATGTATACGAGTCTTATCCCATGTAATGTACTAACACGTGTTGATCTAGATAAAAGAGTTTGACCTTGTCAGACATTTGTTTAAGTAAAATGGATGGTTTTTCACATCGCATTGAATTATAAATTTAAATTTAAATTTTTACCACAGATACTCAGTTTTTTAAAAGAAAATTCTTAGTCAATGCATGTGACAAGAAAAATTATCTTCTAACTTATCTATTATACGAAATAATATAAATTATGTGATGCTGCTGATATTGCCTACATTCAATGTATTTATTAAATACTGTCCATTTCAATGAGGTAATTAAAAACGACATATTGAATATTCATTTAAAATTAATTTCGTCAGAAAGTACACAACCAAATTCCCAACACTTGCCTCACCAAAAAAAATTCCCAAACACTTGAGTCAGGACTTGATTACAATTAGTTATGCTGTAAAATCACTTCATGGAAATCAATGCCCAAGTCAATTTATAAAGTAAATTTCGACTAGTTTACTAATTACACTATTTTTTACAATAAAATGCACCAAATGATGCAAAAGCTGAAGCAATTACCTAATGAGGTTTGTCTTTGATAAGATTATCGTTCATTAAGAATTATTGAGCTGATGCTTAAGACTTGAATAATTGAACTTTTGTGTCCTGAAAACCTATTTATAGAAAATTTAATTATGAATATAATAAAAAATTTAGTATTCTTTGATGATCATTTATGATACCCGCGTATAAAATCAGTACGAACTGTTGTCAAGATTAACATATAAAATATAGGTAATTTTATTAATAAGGATTAATCTAATAAAAATATTTAATAAAAATTAATATTTAAATTTTTGTTAAGAATATTTACATTTACTCTCTTTCTCAAATAAAATTATGTTTTATTAAAAGATAACCATAAAAAAAAAAAAACATAGGCGATCCTTGTACCCTATTTTAGTGACAGTGTAAATTATATCCAGAAAACCTATATATATATAACATAATTGAATAATAAATTATTGAGATAAAGTTCAAGGATCAATTCATTGCCATACAGCGTAATCTGATAAACGTGCGTATCTGAAAATTTATATTAACCTACAGCTAAAAATTTGTCAAACTTTGGTTTCAATAAATAAAATATATCGACGTAAAAATTATACTCTATTTTTTCAAGTTATTATTTTATTTATTTTAACTAAAATAGATATTTATTTATTATTTATATAATAATATAATAAATATTAAATATGTATTTCGTTAATAAAATTTTGGATAAATAACAAATATATATATATCAACTTCATAAATATTAACTATTTAATAAAACTTTCATATTTTGAAGACTAATGATAAAAGACTTACAGATATAATGGACTGATAAAGATTTCTTGTTCGTTCGTAATCATCAAGGGCTATAAAAATTACAGGCCAATAGCCCTATGTCTTTCATGACTACGTACGTCTTGTTTAGGCTCTATTATATTTATATGTTATATATCAAGTTCATAAATATTAATTATTTAATTTATTGATATATATCAAGTAAGACCAAATACAACCGTATATATCAACATCATTATTTAATAAACCGTTGAAAATTTGCAAAAACTTTAACATCATTGATCGATTCATATATTTTTTAGGGTTATTAACTATTAGTCTTAAGATATTAATTAAAAATTTTTTATTAATTGATAAAATATTTAATAATTTAAAATTTATAAAAATTAATAAAAATAAAAATTTTAATATTTAAAAATTTTATCAACTAATTAAATAAAATTTTAATCAATATTTTTAAGATAATGATTAACAAAGGTCTTAATTTCTTTTTTTTTTTTGTTTTTCAAGTATTTTCATATTAGTAATTCTATTTGAGAGAGAGACGTATAGTTAGATATTATATTAAATGTGATACTTTTCTTGATAGAGATTGAAATATTCATCTATTATATTGTGAAAAATTAATTATTTTTATTAAATTCAATTTTTTTTCAGTACAAAACCCTTAATTTAATACATAATAATCTAAACTTGCGTTATATCAATCAACTAATTAATTATCGGATGTGCCCGAAGGAACACGACTAACCAATTATAAAACATGCAATTATTAATTAAGCACGTTTTGTTTGAGAGATAACAGAAAACTCACGCAAACATGAAAAATATTATATATATGGACTTGTTCAAAAATAATTGAAATTGATATTATATCAGAATTGACTGGTAACTAGTTATTGATTAAATAATTTGAATTGGAATCATGTGCTGCTATCAAGCTTGACTATTCTACGGCTGAAGTTAAGTTAAATTTATTAAATTATACATATTATTTTTAATTTAAAAAATTATATTTAATTATGTAACGACCCCCTAGTCTATGATATACTGTCCTCTATCTGAGTGGCGGAAGCATATGGATTTTCAAAATCGTTATTTTTGATATGGGAACGTCAGGGGATCGCTACTGGTTGAGCGTAATCTAAATAGACATTCCGTTGTCCATTCAGATTTTGTTCAACCCATAATCAAATACAGCTATACTAATTTCACATGCAATCATTACAATAAAATCTGGAATAATAGAACTATTAACCATAAAACAAACTGTACACGCCATTCGCATTCATTTCATCTTAAACTTGGAAATTCAAACATTAATCTCTGCCGAAAATCTGACAGAGTTTCCTCTATATTTTGAACGTTACCCATGTACAACCAGTTATCTAATCCCAATATATACATCAATTCAAATTCAATTCCAACAGATAAAACCATCAACAGCCAGATACTACTAGTAATTACATATATCCAATAACAGAATCATCAATAATATATATACAATCAGATTAAAGCCTAGGACTAAGCTGCATGTCTGACTGTCATCAAATCTCTGCCCAGCTATCTTCTAGGCCTCTGTCTCTGTTCATTTGAGCAAACAACTTCATGAGATATTTAAATCCCAGTAGAGCAAATTACAGTAAATAGTTATTTAAAAACTAGTCGAATGCTTAATGGTGCAAGCACCGAAAATAACTTCCCTGATCATTTCAAAAATCAATGGAATACCTTATCTTTTAAAGTCGTTAAATAACACGAAAATCGAGATAATTATTCAATGAATATAAAAATCTATTTTCAAGAAAATCTAAAATCAAAATCAATTCAATTCAAATCAAATCCCATGCCCGGTGTTTCTAAATACACGTTGGTCAAAAATTTTATGCAACCGTATCTGAATCTATCTAATTGCATGTTGTCTAGAGAAAGTCCATCTCTTATCATTGGGTGTGATCCATAACACCAATCACCCAAAATTTTGCCTATATTGTGAGTGTGATCCGTAACACCAATCACTCACTCAAGGGCCGGGTGAGAATCAACATCTAGGGCATCCCCTAGCATGTGCACATACGCCAATTCTCATCCTCATACAGTCTATTCAGAATCATATGCACACGGTCGACTAGTCCTCAGGGTTCTAGGGTATTACGCCTAAATCACAACGTTTTCTCGTATAAACTATCCCCCCTTATACTCCTTAAACCTTTCTTATGGTTGTGTTGGTTTACTGCGTAATTCCTAACGAATGCAGGCTATATCTGGTTAAAACAAACATTTATAAAAATCTCCTGCACTCGGAATACTCAACGGCCATCCCATACCGACTATTAAGTATCCTACCCTAAGTAAATCCGTCCCTATGGCATCCAAATCCAATAGAAAAATCGTCTAACATGCAACAGACAATACCAGCACACAGGCATGCAATTATATCCATCAAAAGCAGCACATATTTCCATGCAATCAATTTACAATCGTTTAGGTATTCACAGAATTAATCCAAAGTTTGAGAAGCGTAATTTACCCTACTTGATTTTTGTTTGCTCCTAATCAATCTGAGACTTCTCGTATCCTCAGAATCTGAGCCTAATCAATTTCCTGGGCAATTAGATTGATACTTTAGTCTGTTATGTAATCAATTTCACTTTCCTACGTCCAATTGCATGGTTCCCAAAGCCGATAATTTTCTTATACACATTCGGCATCTGATTCAGTCAACAATACATTAAATTAGAGCAATTTAGATCATATCGGGGGTTTCGAACAATAAGAATTTGCTTATGGCGTCTTTTTGGCTTCTCCTGCGGCGCACGGTGGCTCACGGCAGCGCACGACGAGGGGTTGTGGTTGAGCTCAAAAATTACACCACGATGAAGCCTGCAAGATGAGGAGTCTGAATCTGGGGTTGGCGCGGCGATTCTCGATCGTTTGTATGACATTTTTTGGAACCAAAGAGTGACGCACAACAGACGCCTTTTGCCTTGATCCGAGCGCGTGGGAGCTCCATTCGGCGGCTGCGAGCTAGGGGAGGAATCTGGCAGCTCAGCCTTCACAATGGTGGTGGTGATGACGGCTAACAACGTCGGACGGTGGAGATCACGACGGTGCCAAGATTTCATGATGGAGGAGGAAAACAGCCTTTTTTCGGTGAGGGTGGCGGTCGTTGGTGGCCGTGCGCGGTGGTGAGAGGAGGAGAGAGAAGAGAGAGAAAATAGAGTGGAGAGAGAGAGAGTTTTGCAAAAATGGAAGGAAATTGTGAGAAATCAAAAAATTTAAAGCCTCCGAGAGCGATTCCGTCTTTTGCCAGACCACCGGGGGAAACTTCTGGATGCTATCTTTGATCAGAGCGATGGCACGGGTTTCGATGCAAAGGTTTTGGCCTCCGTCTGAGGAACTGAAGTCCGAAACTCCATCTATCAAATTCTTAATGTCGGCTACGTTTTCTTTCATCAGATTGGGTTTCTGTGTAACACTCCATAATTTAATTAGCCTAAATTAATGGTGTTACTTAATTAATTAGTTTTAATTACTTGCTTGCTAATTAATTAGATGAATTATTTTTAAGGAAGGGAAATTTGGTGCTTAGAATTAATTCTTTGATTTCTTTATTTACCTAGCCTAAGTACCAAGTAAGAAGCAAAATGAGATACAACAAAAATATATAGGTGTGTGTAAGTGTCATGTGAATGAGGGAGGAAAAGAGAGAATAGAAAAAAAGAAAAAAAGAAAAAGAAATACCAAGGTTGCTTGTAAAGGTTAGTTGCTTGTAAGAGTGGACAAATCTAAACTTGCAAGAAAGGGAAATACTAAGTGTGCAAGCAAAGACAAAGTGTAATTGCAAGTACACTTTGTGCAAATATATATATATAAATATCCAAAAGTGTGCATACTTTTCTTAAAAAAAAAAAAGAGAAAGAAAGGGAAATGGAAAGTGGGAAGAGAATTAAAAATATATATATATATATGTACTAAGGTTACTTGTGGAAGTGGGAAAAGGTAAACTTGCAAGAAAAGGAATACTAAGGCAACAAGCAATCTAATAGGTGTAGAATTTTGTACAAAACTAGTGGCTAGTGGGATGCACCTAATGTATAGGAAGGAAGAAAAAAAGAAGGAAAACCAATTTACAAGCAACCTAAAAAGGAAAATAAAGAAATGAAAGAAAAAAAGAGGGAGGCATACCATAATCCCCACACTTGAAAATAAGGGAAGGGAGAGAAAGAAAAGAAGAAGGGAGAAAAGAGAGGGAGAAGGTGAGGCATCAAGGGAGAATTGAGAGATCAAGGAAGGAGGAAGTAAAGAAGAACTCAAGGGGAAAACCAAGGAAATCAAATGAAAGGCCAAGAATATTTTCTCTAGCCCACTTCCAAGGTATATTAGAAATTTGTTAAATTCTTATTCCATGATTGAGTATGCATGTTTAATGATATAGCTTCCATGGAATTTGAACCTATGTCTACACTCTTGATTTAGGAAAAATTTAATGGAACTTGCATGATAAAGATAGAAGGTGGCTAATGTTAATCTCTAAATTATTGTTTCCTTGAGATCATGAGAGGACTTAGATTTAGAAAGTTATTTAATGGTTTGGTTAACTTGGTTTACTATTCTTAATATTGTAGTGGACTTGTTATTTTCATGATGAAATTAATGGGGTTATTGAATATTTATGATTGCTAATAAAAATGCATGTGATTATGGGAAATTACTAGGAAAATTATTGGAATTTTTAGAAGAAAAATATACATGGGAATTAATTTCTAAGCAAAGGAAATTATTGTGGAAGGGATTAGAATTTTAAAAAAAGAAAATATATATAATGAAATTAATTTTCAAACAAAGAAAATTATTAGGAAAATTATTAGAATTCTTAGAAAGAAAATGTACAATAGAACTAATACCAAGAAAGAGAAAATTAGTATTGAAAATATTAGAATTTTTAGAAAGAGAATATACATGGGAATTAATTTCCAAGAAATGAAAATTTATTATGAATTACTATAGAAGTTATTGAAGTTTTAGGAAAAAAAATGCACATTAGAATTAATTTTCAAGATAAGAAAATTATTATTGAAGTTATTGAAATTTTATAAGGAAAAAAAATGCCCATTAGAATTAAATTCCAAGAAAAGACAATTATTATTGTAGTTGTTGGAATTTTAGAAGGAAAAATGCACATTTGTATAAATTTTTAAGAAAAGGAAAATTATTATTGAAATTATTAAAATTCTTAGAGGAAAAATATATATTGGAGTCAACTTCCAAGAAAGGAAATTAATATTGAGATTATTAGAGTTTTATAGGAAAATGTACCTTAGAAATTGTTTCTAAGGAAAATAGAAACTATTCCTTAAATATTGAATTTTTCATAAGAAATGTTAAAGATGCTCCATATAGGCGGCCTAGCGAGGCGTGGCCGAAGGTGCTCCATGCCCGTGACCTAGTGCTCATGATTTTGATCTATGCATGGCCGAGGGTCCACAATTTACAAGGTGTGGCCAAAGGTGCTCCACACGGGACCTTATGCTCATGATTACGCTCTATATGTGGTCGAGTGCTCACGATTTACGAGGTGTGGCCAAAGGTGCTCCACACGGGCAGCCTAGCGAGGCGTGGCCGAAGGTGCTCCATGCCCATGACCCAGTGCTCATGATTACGCTATGTACGTGGTCGAGTGTCCACAAATTACAAGGTGTGGCCGAAGGTGCTCCACACAGGTGACCTAGGGAGGTGTGGCCAAAGGTGCTCTGCACCCATGACCTAGTGTTCACGTAACACGCATAAACACTAGGATAATTCCATAATAAACCATTAAGCTGATAAGAATACGTGTTATTTAAAAAGATATGTAATCTTCATTAACTTCTATATTTATCATGCAATGATTGCCGCTTCTGATTATGTGTAATATTACACCTAAAATCAAGGATGTAGATTGAATTTTTTGGTGCTTACACCCTGGTACATATTAGTTTCTTTTAAACTGTGAATTGCTGAGCTACTGGGAAACTTGTGTTTCTCATCTATGTGCTAATATGTATCGAATCTGGACGCCAGAAAGGTAGCGAGGTATGATCTCTTTTTGATTGAGTATGATTTTTGTAATCCCCTATTTTAGGTCCTAGCTAGGTCTGATTTAGAATAGGACAATAGTTGACCGTATACATGAGTTATATTTGGGATATACAGGGGAAACAAATATCTGAAGGATCGAACCATCCTTCATTTATACAGGAGTTTGAGTGACAGACCTGTTGTCTCCTAACTTCTGATGGTTGGGTACTTCGTATATCTAGGGATGTGACTTATCAGCATGTAATGAAAATTATTGGACCTGTATTTATTTGAATTACATGAAGGTTTTTAATTTTCGTTGTATAGTGTAGTATTTTTATTCCGCTGTGCCTGTAAGTTTTTATTCTGAACAAAAGATCCCGAACCTAATCTACTTAATATAATTGAATGTTATAACTGCTCAGACACTAATCAAATTAAGGGTAAGGATAATGTACCGAACCTATCTTTTGATATTGGAATTAACAATAAAACTAGATAGGGGCGTTACATTCTGACTTGGAAAAATTCTCTGGTTTCAACTATCGACTTCGAAAATCGTGTTGAATTCAATTTTAGCGAACTCAAGCTCAATTTATTCAGTTTAATATTTAAGAATTCTAGTTATTACAAATTACCTCTCCTGTAATTTATTTTTTATAATAAAAAAACCTTTCTTAACAAAATAAGACACATTGATTTTACTTTTAAGATAACAAGACATGCAATTTATATTTATTTCTAATTCAAACATAAGATTATTAATATAACAATAAAAATAGATAATTAATTTTATTTTTTTAGAATGAATATATATTGTACAAAATATTAATTTTTTTAACAAAATATAAATTCAAATAAATATTTTTGAAATATTTTATTAAATTTCAAAAATACTAATGTAATTTTTAAAACCAAATGTTGATAATTGTAGTGCACCAAAGTTTAAGTTAAAAAATTAATACTAATGAATGTAGATAAGATTTTTTTTTATAACATAATAAGTTAAAGTTTGAATTCTAATTAAAATAAGTGTTTATAATTAGTACTTAACAGCATTTTGAACAAAAAAATGTAAATAAAAAATATTATATATGAATAGTATGTTTACATTTGCAACCATGCATATGCATGATTTGATACATAATTTTTGCAAAATACGGGATGAGTTTACCTTGTTTGTTATTATTTTTTTATAGTTATCTTTTTATACAAAATAATTTTATTTAAAGTATTATTAAATATTAAATATAATTATTTTTTAATAAAATTTTAAATATTAATTTATCATACCAATAGTTTCAACTAAACTCTTGTGATTGATTAATAATAAATTTACTGCCACAAATTATGACACGGGCTGTTCCACGCGTCCGGAAGCAGCGGTTTTTTCTGTTGCTAAATTTTTTTGCAACAAATATTATTGTCACTATAACTTTTGTTAAATTAATAATTTAAACAGAAGTTATAGCAGCAATAATATTCGTTGCAATAATATTAAAACACACTTTAGCGACGGATAAAACCGCCGCTAAAAATCCCAGCAGGAAGCCACCAGGGAATCCAAAAGCCTCTTCCACTTGGGAAGACCTCAGATTAGTACCCCTCCTAAGTACAATGGAGGTCCTTGGGACTTCATGGTCACCCATTGACCTAGGCCATGGTTACTAATTCCATCGTTTTTACAGCAAATTGCCACGCATACACATATATTTATATATCAAAATTCAATTTAATTATCCCTGTCCCGAGTGGTACATGATCATCCAACAAATTTATTTCCTTTTTAAGTTAACCTTTAAAATACTAATCCATATTTTATTTTTTTTTCTTTTTTTCGGTGGTTTCTGGATGGTATAATCTTAATTTAAAATATTCAATAAATTTTAGAGCAAATTGTATTTACCCACAATAATCTTTGATGCCATCAATTGTAATATCCCCAATAATTTAACGAATAAATTAGAAATCAAGGGCTAAATTAATTTTTTTTATGAGCAATACTCATATTTAATATTTAATAAAAATTTGGACAAATTTAAAGATAATGACGAGAAAAAATTACATTTAATTCCCTCTCTTCTAAAAGTAAATATTAGATATTTCATTCATTAATACACACTAATCTAAACGTGCGTTATATCAGTAAAATAATCAATTATCGGATGTCCCCAAAGGAACGCAACTAACCAATTATAAAACATGCAATTATTTATTAAGCACGTTTTGTTTAAGAGGTAACAGAAAACTCACGCAAACATGAAAAATATTATATATATGGATTTGTTCAAAAATAATTGAAATTTATATTATATCAGAATTGACTGGTAACTAATTATTGATTAATTAATTTGAATTGGAATCATGTGTTGCTATCAAGCTTGATTCTTCTACCGCTGAAGTTATTTTGGATTTGATGATTAAATTATACATATTTTTTTAAATATAAAAAATTACATTTAATTACCTCTATTCTAATTTTTTTTTATAACTAGAAAAAATATTTCTTAACAAAATAAGACATTGATTTTACTTTTAATGTAATAATAAAGGCAATTTAAACTTATTTTGAACTTAAACATAAGATTCTTAACATAACAGTGAAAATAATTAATTAATTTTATTGTTTTAGAATGAATAAATATTATATAAAATATTTAATTTTGTTAACAAAGAATAAATTAAAAGAAATATTTTTGAAATATTATATTAAAGTTCAAAAATACTAATGTAATTTCTAAAACTAAATGTTGATAATGTAGTAAATCAAAATTTAAATTTAAAAATACTAATGAATGTACACAAGATTCTTTTATAATATAGTAAATTAAATTTTGAATTATTATTAAAATAAATATTTATATTTAATATTCAACATCAAGCATAAGAATTTGAAAAAAAAAAAAACCTATACATGGACAGTATGTTTACATCTGCAACCAACATGCATGATTTGATACATAAGTTTTGCAAGATGCATGCTGAGTTCACTTTTTTTTTTATATTTATTTTTTTATTACAAATAATCTTATTGAAAATACTGAGTATTAAATATAAATAATTTTTTTAATAAAAATTTAAACTTTAATTTATTATGTTACAAAAAATTTGTTGTTTTTCCTAAACCAATATTTATTCCGTTAGACGTGACTTTGGTTGGCATGATCTGTTTTCTATTCCATTGTTTTACAGCAAATTGCTATATATACAGTATACACACATATTTATATATCAAAGTTCAAGTTAAATTATCCGTGTCCGGAACGATACATGATCACATCCAACAATTTTTTTTTTCTTTTTAATGTTAACCTTTAAAATAGCAATCCCCATTTTTTTTTCTTGGTTTTTAAATGGTATAATCTTAATTTAAAATATTCAATAAATTTAAGAGGAAATTGTATTTTCCAACAATAATCTTTGATGCCAATTGCAATATCCTCAATAATTTAAGAAATAAAATAGAAATCAAGTTCCTAATTAATTTTATTGTCATTATCTTTAATTTTGCTCGAGTTTCTATCAAAAGCAACATATGTAGTCCATGTACCCCAATTTTGTGTCTTTATATATCCAGCAAAACCAAAGTCAACCATATCAACATCATGTATTAATAAAATATTGAAAACTAGTTGCAAACTTGAGTTTTATCAATCAATTCATGACCAATTAATTCGATGCATAAAAAT
This sequence comes from Senna siamea, assembly GCA_031216115.1. Classification (NCBI taxonomy): domain Eukaryota; kingdom Viridiplantae; phylum Streptophyta; class Magnoliopsida; order Fabales; family Fabaceae; genus Senna; species Senna siamea. The sequence goes on along the minus strand of CM062355.1, from coordinate 9,765,448 downwards.
AACGTGCTTTTTTTTTTATTTCTTGAAACTTTAGAATCTTTTTGTCATTAGTTTTAAAAATAATATATTTTATAATATAAAATATAAAATATAAAATAAAATGTGTAATATGAAAACATGAAAAAGATAAAATAAAAGTAATATAAAATTAAAAAAAGTGAAAATTAAATAATTTTTTATTATTTTAAAATTTATTAATTATTACTTTATATTATATTTTAAAAATTAGAAAATAATAGCATTCAACTTTCTTTATGCAAAATCTTTAATATATACATATATATAATTAATATAAAATAAAATATGTAATAGGAGAAGGGAACACCGAAGAAAAGATGGTAAAATATTAGACTAAATAATAAAAAATCAACTAACTTCTCTTTTTTTAATTTATTATTTTAAAATGTAACAGTTATTTTTTGTTAATATATGAGAGGCATTTTAGGCACATCAAAAGTATGAAATTGCACGAAGATTTTCTTTTATATTTTGTTCTATGATTGTTTTCTATTTTCTTCTTCTCCTCTTCACTTTCTTTTCGTTCCTTCTTTTTATTAGTATTTGTAAATAAATATTTTTAAATTCATATTTCTAACATTTATCTATCTTTTTGTTTTTCATTTAATCTTTTAATTTGCAATTTATAACACATTCAAAAAGTTTTTCATGTTTTCACTATTTTTCATCACCAAGCATAGCGAATAATTTTAATTAATTTCAAAGAATGGTTTAGCATAGCTTCGATATTAAATTATAACTGTTTTACATAATCTAATATTAAATCTAAAATTTTTTAATTTTTGCAAGTGCAGTTACGTTTTATTTGATAAAATAAATTTATTTTTTATCCAAAAATCTGTAATAATAGTTTTCTGTTTATATATATGATTTATCTTTATGTAGTCATCGCAAGTATAAAGCCCTTGTTTTGCAACCAAAACTTGAAGTCAGTGCTGACGTATTCTTCCATTAGGTAGAATGGGATCTAACTGTGGACAGATTCTATTAATTTAATTAAGAGATCTCGGAGTTAATTTTTCCCTGGTTGATGATATAAAATTGAATAAATTATATCAGTTTTTAGGATTTATTAAATTATATATAATACATTTCTCATCTAAATTAATTCTTGAATCATTTTATATAGATTATCAAATTTCAATTTTATGTTAAGATGTAGATTATTAAATTATACTTTTAATCCCTATATTTTTACCACAATTGTAATTTAGTCCTTATATTTTTATTTACCAAATTTTTTGCTTCATTGTCTCTTTTAAATACAAATAAGCCTCTATTTTCTAAACCAAATGAAATTAATAAATAACTACTCTTTGCTATAAGGCTTATATGCTTTGCTGTTTTTATAAATGTTGCTTATTTTCAATTATCTTGTTGGTTTTTTTGTTGTTACTCCTAGTCTCTCATGCTCCCTGAGGCCATACTAAGATGGATTGGATAGGATTTAAGATTAGTGATGAAGAAGCTAGAAATCTGAAATTGGAAGGACTATACATGATTAATGAATTGAACTGCGCGATGAAGTAATTTTAACGTGCGTATCTGTAGAAAATAAACTGTAAGAAGGATTGCGTTTCTACTGCAATTTTATTCTTACTGGCCAATTCTCTCTCTTTTTTAATTAATTTGATTTGATTTGAAAAATAAAGGTTGACTTGTATTTTTTAAAAAACAACCATATGTGGCTATCATGTTATCTAATAGAGATAATTAAGTTTGACCACTTCAACAAGTACATAAAAGTGTTGTAACAACGTTTAACGGTAGGGATCAACTTATAAATAATCTGAAATTAGATGGACCAAAATATATACATAAATTAAAAATGTAAGAACTAAATTAAAATTACAAGAAAAATATAGGGACCAAAATTATAATTTAACCTAAAATTTAATATTAAAACTTTGTCAATTTTATTATTATATTAAAAATAAATTTTAGTCTTACATTGTATAAAAATTAACAGATACATGCATATTTATATTATAATAATTTTGAATTCTTCTAGTCACTGGTCTTTAAAATTATATATTATATAATATAAAATATAAAATAAAATATATAAGTAGATATGAGGAAAGAGAGAAAAATAATGAAAAGTTATAAGAAATGATGAGTAACTTCTCCTTATTTAATTTATTAAAATATAATTATTATTTTATATTACATTTCAAAAATAATAAAAAATAACATGTGATTTTGTGTATGCAAAGCTTTAGTATTAAATATTAGAGAAAATGAATGATATTTTGAAATAGAGGAAGTATTAAGTGTAATTTAACTAAGTTTTAAAGAAAATAATATAATTTACCTATTAAATTAACCCCAAAATAAAAATGTTAGTGCTGGTTGTATAAATTGACATCACTACCATTGCAGGTGTTGTGTGGTTAGAAGAGAGATAATGGCATCCTCTAAGGAAGCAAGCTATGAAATGTCCCAAGCACTATCACTGCCTAGTGTTCAAGAGCTTGTTAAGAAACCTTTAACCTCAATTCCTCTTCGTTACATTCGTCTAGAAAATAGTGAACCTCTCAATATTACCCAAAATAGAAAGGAGAATATTCTCCTTCCCACCATCAACATGAACAAACTGATTCATGGAGAAGCAACAGAACTTGAATTTCACGAATTGCACTCAGCTTGTACAGATTGGGGTTTCTTTCAGGTTCTATATCAATGATTTCAATGGCTTTGATATAAGTTTTGTTTATATATATTCTATATATGCTACAAAAATTTACAAAATGAAATCATATATATATATATATACATATATATATATATATATATATATATTATGCATGCAGTTGGTGAACCATGGAATCAACCCAATGGTGTTAGAGAAGGTAAAAGATGAGATTGAAGGATTCTTCAATCTTCCTTTGGAAGAGAAGATGAAGTACAAGATAAGGCCAGGCGATGTTGAAGGCTATGGAGCTGTGATCACATCTGAAGATCAAAAGCTTGATTGGGGTGATAGGTTCTATATGACAACAAACCCTATTCAGAGAAGAAAACCATATCTCTTTCCAGAGCTCCCTTCATCCCTCAGGTATATCTTTCTCTTACTTGTTATATTATGCTTAAATTTAATTTCTCCAAATTTTTTGAGGGTTCTGCACGAGTCCAAGAGATTATATATTATGTACATATAAGAAGATTTTCCTTTTATCCTTTTTTATATAATTATAATATATACAATAAGATATCATGAGCCATATATATGTATAAGATGGCACTATATATTTTAATTTTAGTGAAGTATCATATTATACTAAAAAATCATGAGAATCTTGTCCCACCACTTTTAATGTTGTTAATTTAATTTTTGCAGAATACTGATAATTTTAAATATAGTAATGGTTTGTATCTTTGTATTCTATATATATACCATTGCATTTCAAATATATATACCGAATTAAAGACAAGGTATTATATAAAAAATTAAATATGATGAATATGTGAGGATGCAGGATTATCTTGGATTCTTACATAGAAGAAGTGCAAATTGTGGCTAAGACACTTGTGGGTTTTTTGGAGAAAACCCTAAATATAGAGAATAGAGAGATGGAAGAGTTAATTGAAGATGGGATCCAGTCAATGAGGATGACATACTATCCTGCATGCTCAGAGCCAGAGAAGGTGATGGGTTTCACTGCTCATTCAGATAGCACCATCATCACCATCCTTAATCAACTCAATGGAGTGAATGGTCTTGAGATAAAGAAAGATGGAGTTTGGATTCCTGTGAATGTCATCTCAGATGCTCTTGTTGTCAACATTGGAGACGTTCTAGAGGTTTGTCATATGGTCCACCTTTGAAAAAAGAGAAGGAAGAAGATGTACAACAAAGTTTAGTTAAAATATATATACATATATAAATGAAGCATGATGAAGAGATGTTCAAATTACGCAATTTTAATTTAAAATGGATTATTTTCATAAAAATTATAACTTTTTTTTTTTGTAATATTATCTATTTATGTTAAAAATAGTTATGAATTTAATTTAATCAAAAATTTATGACGATACTTATTATTATTATTAATATATTTAATAGAAATGTTAAATTTGCAGATTATGAGCAACGGGGCATACAAAAGTGTTGAGCATAGGGCAATGGTGAATTCAGAGAAGGAAAGGATCTCCATTGCTATGTTCTTTAATCCCAAACTGGAATCAGAGATAGGGCCTTCAATTAGCCTCACAAATCCAAAGAATCCTCCTCTTTATAAAAATATTGGAATGGAGCAATATGTGAAGGATTTCTTCTCCCGCAAGCTCAATGGAAAGTCATACTTGGAGCATATGAAGATCAAAAAATGAAAATTAGCTGCTCTTTATATATATATATATATATATATATATCTGTGTGTGTGTGCGCACATTATATGCAGTAGTCTAATACTGTATAATAAGACTGAATAAAGTGTGTGCTTTTGAAGTTCTCATGTGTGGCTATACCATTATATATACATATATATATATGTATATGTATATGTATGTATGTATGTATGTATATATGTGAATGTCTCTAAATTGATTGTAATTCCGTTGTATGATACATGAATAAAACCTTGATTGTCATTGCATGTGTTGGATATCCATGTTATATAAAGAAATAAATATTTATTTAAAATTTGACTTTTTTGGTTTACCTTTTATTTTATTTTTAGGTTAAATAGGACTTTTAGTCCGATAATTTTACTGAAACTTTAACTTGGTCCCTATATTTTAAGTTTTTGTAACTTAATCCTCATAATTTGTAACCGTTTGAAATTTAATCCCACCTGTCATAGTCTGTTATAACACTTTTAATAATATATACTGATATGGCTAACATTCTGCTGACATATATAGAATGTATTTTAACTCCATCTTAAATTCATTTTAGCCCAAGTCCAAATTATATATATATAGCATTTCAATCGTGAGTTTTACTGTTGCTGCCTCTACCTCTCAATTTGTGCCATTAACAATTCATTGTCTTGTTGTCTCTTCTCAAGCTTTCAAGTTCGTCTTTCAATGTATATTGCCTTAATTCAACAATTAGAAGACCTGTTTCAACATAAATTGCACAAAACATGCAAGACTTGCTTTTGTCATCCATATCCCAGGTCAAGGCCATTATTCTCACGCCTGCATTAAATTATGAATACATTAATGCATCCAAAATATGCTTCAAGTACATAAAAATTCATCCACACACATCACCATCCATATAGCGGCGCGGCGTCTAAAGAATTTTTTCGTTTAAAAATTAAAACATAAAATAATCACAACGAAAGTCTTAAAAACAGAGGAGACTAATTATGAGCTTTAAATAAGATAAAAAGTTAAAAACATTAAGGTTGCGAGTATCTAAAATCTAAGAATTCCATCTTTGGTGTAAATTATTCCAATATAGTTTTTTGGGGAATCTAGCATTTGATTTTTCACAATATTTTTAGACAATTCAATCCTAAAGACATCCATTATCTTCTTCTTTTAACGTTGATTCTACGTACACACACTTCATATTGATTATCGAAGTAGAATATAATTCCTTGTAAAAAATGAAAAATATTTACAGCAAACATCGCATATAAAATCATGAACAAAGTGTAAGAAAGAAAAAAGAAGTAACGGAAAAACTTACCTAGTATTGAGGTGGCGAATGAAGTTGGAGAAATTACTGTAATACCTTGTAGTAGCAAGAAAAAATGGTGATGGAGAACTTGTGAGACTCCCAACAAATGAAGCAATTACAAGCTATGTTCCAAGAAACTACAGAGTCTACCATTTCAAAGGTCTTAGTAAGAAAAGGATGAGGCCTCATATCATGCAACCCCTCTATAGGTTGAGGAGATAAGCTTGAAGACGAAGATGACGAACGATCTGGGCATGATACAGTTTCTTCAGTTTTTAACTTTTTTTTTTAACATTATTTTCTTGATTTGGACACTAGCTAACGGCGTTAAACAGACTACAATGGGAGGGATCCAATTCCAAATGGTAACAAACTATAGGGACTAAGTTACACAAAAATTGTACATGGACCAATTTACAGTTTTAGTGAAATTATAGGGACTAGTAGTTGTATTTAACTTTACTTTCATTATGTTTTAGGAATAAAACACTATAGTTGTAATATCTGCATTTTTTTTATTATCTGCTACATTTGAAATTATAAAATTTAGCAATTTTATGCTTGAAATGGTGTAATTAAATTGCCCTAAATTTTTTAGAAGGAACAGGGATCAAATCAAAAGAAAAAGTTGGGGGATTACAGTGAAAGGAATAAAAGTTTTAAATAAGGACCAAATTTAATCATTATGCATCCAAAATATCTTATGCATTTATGACACGTCATTATTATGCCAGAAAAATATCTTGAAGCATTTATAATGCGCAATGATTATGCCTACAAAATATCAAGAAGTCATGATGACTTTAGAAAATAATTTGAAAACAAAACAGATAATTTTTACTCAAAGATAAAATAGTAAATTTATTCAAGGATAAAATAATAATTTTTAATTTAGAAGTAAAATGATCATTTCATCATGACAATTCTCATGGAGCCCCTTCCATAACACTTTTGAAATTATGAAGCAAAGTGAGGAGTAAAATAGTCTTTTTACCATAAAAGGTAAAATAATAATTTATCAAAAGGATAAAATTGTCAATTTGGCAAAAGAAAATTTTTATAATTTCAAGAAAATTCCTCCCTCCATCTCACGACTCTTTTTTCATCAAATTGTAAGGGTATTTTAGTTATTTTGCCATCAAGGGCAAAATAGTCAATTCTCACCCCATTTAAAAGCCACGTCTTCTTCTTCCTTCTTTTGGCAAAAATAGACATGAGGTAAGGTGAAGGAAGCAAGCCGTGAAGTTGAAGGAGCTAGGAGGAGAAGAAGAAGTGAAGAAAACAACCAAGAAAATCCACTTCTATTGCAAACCTAAGGTAGTTAGACAATCTCTTGCTATTATTTTCATGGAATAAGGTGTTTTTCAAGCTTTCCACCTTCATTAATGGCTGCCATGAATAGTAGCAAAATTTTTTACATTCTTGTTTTGCTTTATTTTGTATGGATAAAGTGTTTAAAGTGTTGTATGGATGTATTTTTTAAGTGTTTCTTGGATGGATTAAAGTGATGAGATGAATTTGAGAAATTTCCTTCCATTTTCATGAAAGATTTGTTTTTCATAAAAGTAAGATTTTAATGCATAGATTGTCATGAAATTAATGGGTAAAAGTTGTCTTGTGACTTTTTGATGATGAAAATGGAAAAAATAGCTTCATTGGAAGGAAACTAAAATTTTTCCTTCAAAGTCCTTTACTCGGCCGAGAGAGAGAGTTTGGGTGTATGGAAAGGGGAATTTTAATTGGTATTTGATTTAAGGAAGATGATAAGGATTTGGTTTTGAAGAAAGAAGGAAAGGAAAGAGACGTACAAAATTTGGCTTTTTCCTTCTTTATTGTAACAGAGAAAGCTTGTGAATTTGGAAAGGAAATTTTGTTGAAGTTAATTTAAAGAAAAAGGGATGATGATGATTTCGGTCTTAAGGAAAGAAGGAAAGGAATGAAATGTAGCAAAAATTGACTTCTCTTCCTTTATTTAACTGAGAAGACAAGTGAGTGGAGAAAAAGTTTTACAAACATTATTTTAATAATTAAGACTACATTTACTCGGTAAGGAAGATGGAAGAGAAAAAGGGAAGTGATATTACAATACAAAATTATATTGGCTTCTTTTGTTTTATTCTAACCGAGAGAGTGCAAGTGTGAGTGGGGAGAGACTTCTTACAATTCTTATTTTAATTAAAGTAATGCTTCCATTTAGTGATGAAGATGGGAGACAGAAAGGAAAGTGCGGTTTTAATTAAAGTATATTGCTTCTTTTGTCTCTTTCCCATTGACCGAATGCTAAAGGTAATGTTTAAGAAGAAGAAGTCTTGTTGGTCTCTTTTCCTCTTCACTAGCCGAGATGTTACCAAAAAGTGGAAGGACAAATTGCACAATTAATTTTGTCTTAATACTACACACATTCGGTTATGACATGGAAAAAAAAGGAAAAAGTATTTTTATGAAATCATGATGTCCTTTCCTTTTTCTTTCCACTTGACCGAAAAATCACCATAATAAAATACAAAGAAAAATCCTATTTTCTTCATTTTGGGTAATTTGACCGAGATGTAAAGGCATTTTCATGAGAATTTTTTTGTATTTATTTTAATCTTGGCCAAAATATATTTTAAAGGAGAAAGAAGATATTAAGAAATTACCCATTATGTAAATTATTAGTTTCATTACATCCTTGTATTAAAAGTATGTAATTGCAAAATAGAAGGATAAATGTTATATGTGTATAGATATGTATGCATTACTTAAGAGAAAAGATATTTAGAAATGCATACATAACTATAAGGAAATGACTAATAATAAAAGGCATAGTATCTTGATGGATTTATAAATTAAAGAAGGAAAACATAGAATAAATTGGAAAACATAAAATGAAAAGGAAAATTTAGACTGGAAAGAAAGAGAGCTTAGAGGAAGTATTTCCAATAGATGCTCTAGGATAGATAGACTTGTAACTAAATGATCAATTATTAGTATGGGACGATAATTGGGCATTCCACAAAGAATGTAATAATTAATGATGACGACAAATTCTAAGTTAGTGTAACCTAAAAATGGCCAAATTAAAAAGGGGACATTTACTTAGAATTTAGCATAATCATGGGTACAAGCCAAATCATCCTAGTTTGTATGTGGGAAATAGCATATTGGGAAAGTGATCCACTAGAAAAGTGGTGGTGATTCCATAGCACTATAATCCGCCCAAAGCAGAGAGGAAAGGATCTGTTTAATGACAGTGATCTCGTGAGTTAATTTTAGACTAACTATAAGGAGAAATCCCACTGACTAGGGAATGATCTGTCTATATGACAATGTCTATTGATTGAGGAATGATCTATCTTTTGACAGTGACCACTGACTGGAATTTGACTAGAATAGGTACTTGGATCCACTGAGGGACGCCTTAAATAGTACCAACGGCAGAAATGTCAAATAACTAGGACTGGAAATAAAATTAACTAACTCATGTACGTAGTAGTATGTGGAGTAGTCTATTGGATGACGCTCCCGATACTCTTAAGTTCCCCTTTCATTGACTATGGCATTTTAGCTAGTAACTGATACTAGTTTTCCTTATGATTGGCAATGTTTTCCTTATGAATGATTAAATATGTTTTCCCTATTTATGACTGAAAATGTATTTATGACTGGAAATGTATTTATGACTAGATATGTTTTATAATCATGATATGGAGATGCCTTGACTGATAATTTTGAAGGTGAACTGTCACATGATACATTTATAAATGTATGCCATACACACTTATGAAATATACATGTTGCATCCCCATAGAATAAATTATCTTTTAAAGTAAAAAATATAGAAATATTTTTCGTATCACTACGATAGTACATACCATAGTTTAAAAATTAAAAGGTGGATTGTCTAGCTACTGAGAATACAATTCTCATTATTATTCTTGGTATGTATTAGATGACCAGTTGAATGATTTGGCTTGAAGTTGAGATAGCGTTAGTGTGAGTGATGTTGATTTTCTGGATGTGTATAGCAGAAAAAAGAGATATATATATATATATATATATATTAAAAATTAAAAAGTGGATTGTCTAGATATTGAGAATACAATTCTCATTATTATTCTTGGTATGTATTAGATGACTAGTTGAATGATTTGGCTCGAAGTTGAGATAGCGTTGGTGTGAGTGATGTTGATTTATGAATGTGTATAGCAAAAAAAAGAGATATATATATATATATACCTAGATATGTGGGAGAATTATAGTTTACTAGAAATTAAAGTATAAAGGGATTTGAGTAGCAGACTTGTTACCTCCTTACTCTTGAAGACTAAAAATACTTTACATATCCTAAAATATATGTATGACAATGTAAATATGTAGTAAATGTAAATATAAAAAAGTTTTATTTAGGACGTTGCAACTAAATTTGACTATTTATTTAATTTTGCAGCTGCACAGTATATGAATGTAATATCAAGTAAATAATCTCAAATCTAATTCAATTAATGGATGGACCAAATTGGAAAAAGAAAAAAAAATTTACTCGGGTAATAATAATTGAAGATGAAAGTAAGCATAACATGCTAGTCTTATAGCTAAATAGTTTATTATACAAAATTATTTATAAAAAAAGACTATAAGATTGAAGTGTTCCAATAGCAATTAACGTGGTTAATGAATTAAATACTTGTGTCTAAATTATTTTTGATACATTGCCATAATGTACTTATCTTTTCAATATTTTATGAATTAAACACTTCTGTTTAATCTCTTGTAATTTTTCTTCACTTCACTATTTTTTGGACCAAAATTATTATTATCAAAAGTTAAATAAATTATGATTAATTTGACTCGACTTAAATAAGATGTTGTAATGCAACAGAACTCTCACAGCAAGAATTTATTGGTATACAAAACTCAAATCCGATCTTTAAACCAATCAACCTTTTACTTCCACTCTACCCTATTTAATAATGTGATCACAATAAGAAAAATGTGGTCCTTAGGAGCGCTTATTTAGGAGAATTTATAGGAATCTCCCCTACATTTTGAACTTAGAAGCGTTTTACAAATCGCTTATGCTTTCTGAAAAAAGTTTCATTTCCATCCAGAGCGTGCGAGTAGTTCTCTCCTTCATTTCTGAGTATTCCCTCCACGCTTCAATGTCTACCATCCAGGGTCGCTGCTCACTTACTGCCGTTGAGAGTCGTTATTGCTCCTCGTCCAGTGCTGCCGTCAAGAGTCGTTGAGTTATGTTGCGTTCTGCTGCTACATTCTTCTGGTGCTGCGTTCTTCAGCTGCTGCAATCTTCTACTTCTGCATTCTTGCATTCTTCAAAGGTACAAAGTAAGATAAGTGTTGTTGTATAGTTCTGTTGCATTGGATTGATTTTAAGCCAGTGCCTTAGTTGAGATTCATTGCGCTTTAGAAATTGCAGCAAGATTTTTGTGAACTCACTCAACGCTTTCTAAATTCCAACGTAAGAAGCTTGTTATTGCACTATATGAATCCTGCACATTAACTGTTTGTTAAAATTACTATGAGAAATTTAGTCTTGCCTGTATCTCTGAAGCACAAGATTTAGTCTTCATTACCTCTTTGAATTTTAACAGAATGAGAGTTCAACAATAATAATACAAGAAAACTTTACAATAAAGAGAGAAAGAGATCAAAATGTGATATGTGCTTGTGTCCTGTCCTGTCATTCCATCTGCAATACAATAGTGTGTGATCTAGTTGTGTATTAGGTGCCTCACAAGCTTCCATGTCGTGCCATGCATGCCATTTTTTCTACAATGGATGGAAGTTAAAGTCAGAAATATCTGTAAGTTTATATATTAAGTTGTGATTAATCTAATCCAATTATCCATAATTCTTTTTGTTTAATTTTGATTATTCTTTCTCAACAATATCAACATATCTTCTCTTTTGAATTAACTCGACTAATTATTAGATCAAGCTTGATTAAATAGTTTTGGGTTTGATTCTTATTATAGGCTGTGCGTAACCACACTAATAATTTATTGTTTAACTCATAAATTTCTGTTACAAAAAAAAAAAAATTATGGGCAGAACTGCAATTAATTAGACATATATATGTGGGTGAATGAATATTCTAAATCCACATATCTAATCTATTCTCTCTATCTACCTTTATGGCTTTAGATTATGTTGTTGGCAAAGTTGCATATATACACATATGAGTAAGAATGGCATATGTTGTCCCTCTCATGAGGTTCCAAATTCCAACTGACTAATTAGTATTAAAATTTCTAGCCAGACTGTTTGTTTTAAGTCCAAACCCATTTTGATGTTTAGGAAATCTTCTAATGTTCTCTTAGGAAATCTTCTAGTGTAAGTCCCCGCTACTGTGGTCAAACCATTCTAGGATTAAGAATCCTGGCAAACAATAATCTGTGCCCCCACCTTCATGTAATGTTTGTCACTCACACACGATTTAAAGCATCATCAATTTTAGGAGGATGTGATGAAAATTTGGGGAGTACAAGTTGAAAATCTTACCTGACTCAATAATATGCTTTGAGATTGATAAGTCAAGGATGTGCAGTTTATTGCAGAGAAATATTTTATGTTTGGTGGAATCTCCTTAATTTCTCCAAGGCAAGAGCAACCATCCAAATAAAAAATCCTCAAAAGGCGACATTCACTAATGCATGGGGCATAGCGATAAGCTTTCTCTTTTTTGTTCTTCACCATTGCCCAAGATCAAATTTAGATGGAATCCACACCTTACTAGTTTATATGTTTTGCAGTGACACACATGGCTAATTTTGTTGCATTCATCAATTTCCGTATCTCCATGCTAACTAATAATTATAGACAATGGCATATATCATATATGTACAATATTGTCATCACACTGTTATTAATTTAATTCCCCGAGTAAAGGAGTTCCGTGTCCTTTGAGGATGGTTTTGGACAAGGAAAAATACAATACCCATAATTCTTTGGTTGAATTTGAATCTTGGTTGGTGCTTGTTGCTAAATTTATGGTGTTCTTTATATAATGTGTAGTTATGGTTTATGTATATGTAGAAAAAAATTTCTAATCATGAAGCTGAAAGGACGTCTTCACAAGCAATTTCGATAGAAGATTCACTTGCTATGGTTCTAGGAAAAGAGCATCTGGGTAGAGTTCAAGGTTTGGAATTAGGTACTTGTCCATCTCAAGTGTTTGGATCTCTAGCTCGTTTCTTTGGTGGGATAAACTTGTCCAATTCTAATACACAATACAAACTGAAGTCTCACAATTGCAATCACAATTGACTGCAAGTAATAATAGATTGGAAAGTTTGGAGACAGCTATCATTTTCATGCTTAAGAAATATGAGGGTCATGTGCCACTTGAGTTTGCAAGTATAAAGCCTTTGTTTTGCAATCTAAACTTGAAGCCTTTGTTTTTGGATTGATTAAATCACTATAATACATTTCTTCTTTGAAAAAATCATCTAATTACTTCGTGAATCATTTTATATATATATATATATATTTATATTACAAAACTAAAATTTTATGTTAAAATATATATTTAATTATAATTTTGATTCCTATACTTTCATTACAATTATAATTTAGCCCCTATATTTTTACTTTGTAAGTCGGTTCCTGCCGTTAAACGCTATTAAAACTCTGTTATGTACTTGTTGACGTGACCAAAATTTTCGCTACATGCGTCTCTTTTAAATGCAAATAAGCCTTTATTTTTTAAATCAAGTGAAATTAATTAAAAAAAGAGTAAGTTGGGAAAATTAAGATCAGAATGCCAACGTGATTCCCATTTTTCGAAGACGATTTTTACCCAAAAGAGTTGAAGCCTAGAGCAAGGTTGATGCATTTAATATTGTGTTACCTCTCTTTCGTATAAGGCTCTTATATATGTGCCTTAATTGGAGTGATGATTGGAAAAAAAGAGCGATAGGAATCTCCTTTGAGAAGGCATATACTTTGATTTTGGATGTTTCGTATTTAAACAAAAAAAATAGGAAGAAAAAAAATTTAAAAACTTTACATTGATACAAATTTATTTAGAATGAATTAATAATTAAATATTTTTATTTTTTTATTGTAAAAAAATATATTATTTTTCAACATTAAAAGATACGGATATACTGTAGATGACTTTTAATTTGAAAATAAATAATTTTATTAATAAATACTCCCAAGATTTTTTTATTAAGAAAATAAATAACTTTAAAAAATAGTAGAATGTTTGAAAGACATTTTTTATGGTTCTTGATTTTATTTAAAAACTCTAAAATTATAATTTTTTATTAGATAGAATTGAGTACTTTTCATTAATTTTTTTATATATATTTTATGAAAAACTTATATCATTACCTTATTAAATTATTGTTGACAATTAAAATTTGTTTGGCGACCTTGACAATCCCAAATTCCTATAGGATAAAAAAATAATTGTAAGCTGACTGTAGTAACAATCCAAAATTTTGCATATCGACAATTTCAAATCGTCACGGCATTTTCTAATCCTCTTTCACTTAATTGAGAGGATTTTATATCATACTAAATTATAGTTCAACCATAAAATATCTAACATCTGTCTCATATTGATAATCGTCATTCAAATTAAAACTTATCTGTTATTAATGCATATAGCTTAGGGATACTTCAAACTTTCTCGTAGCTCTCACTCCTCTTAATTTTTATTATTAATTTATGTCACGTGATGTTTATTTTTCTTGATCTTAGGGTTTGAGAAATTAATTGAGCTTTGAATTTTGAAAATTTGAAATCTAAGGACTGGGTGGCAAATTTTCATGTTCTGTAACCTACCAATTGATATATATATATATAAATATAAATATAAATATAAATATAAATATATATTTATTTATTTATATATAATGGACTGATAAAGATTTCTTGTTCGTTCGTAATCATCAAGGGCTATAAAAATTAAAGGCCAATAGCCCTATGTCTTTGACTACGTCTTGTTTAGGCTCTATTATATTTATATGTTATATATCAAGTTCATAAATATTAATTATTTAATTTTTTGATATATATATCAAGTAAGACCAAATACAACCGTATATATCAACATCATTAATTAATAAACCGTTGAAAATTTGCAAAAACTTCAACATCATCGATCAATACATATATTTTTTAGGGTTACTAACTATTATTCTTAAGATATTAATTAATTTTTTTTATTAATTGATAAAATATTTAATGCATGAAAAATTAATAAAAATAAAAATAAAAATTTTTAATATTAAAAAAATTTATCAACCAAACAAATAAAATTTTAATTAATATTTTTCAGATAATGATTAACAAAACTCTTAATTTATTTTTTTATTTTTCAAATATTTTTATATTAAAAAATAATTTTATTTGAGACACATACGTATAGTAAAACATTATACTAAATGTGATACTTTTCTGGACAGAGATTGAAATATTCGCCTATTATATTATAAAAAATTAATTTATTTCATTAAATTTAACTTTTATCTATACAAAACCCTTAATTTAATACATAATAATCTAAACGTGCGTTATATCAATCAACAAATCAATTATCGGATGTGCCCAAAGGAACACGACTAACCAATTATAAAACATGCAATTATTAATTAAGCACGTTTTGTTTGAGAGATAACAGAAAACTTACGCAAACATGAAAAATATTATATATATGGACTTGTTCAAAAATAATTGAAATTGATATTATATCAGAATTGACTGGTAACTAATTATCGATTAAATAATTTGAATTGGAATTATGTGCTGCTATCAAGCTTGACTATTCTACGGCTAAAGTTATGTTAAATTTGTTAAATTATACATATTATTTTTAATTTAAAAAATTACATTTAATTACCTATTTTCTAATTTATTTTTTATAACTAGAAAAAATATTTCTTAACAAAATAAGACATTGATTTTACTTTTAATATAATAATAAAGGCAATTTAAACTTATTCTGAACTTAAACATAAGATTCTTAATATAACAGTGAAAATAATTAATTAATTTTAGATATCCAGCAAAAGCAAATTCAACCATATCAACATCATGTATTAACAAAATATTGAACACTAATTGCAAACTTGAGTTTTATCAATCAATTCATGACCAATTAATTCGATGAATAATAATAACGTGCTTTTTTTATTTCTTGAAACTTTAGAATCTTTTCATCATTAGTCTTAAAAATAATATATTTTATAATATAAAATATAACATAAAATGTGTAATATGAAAACATGAAAGAAATAAAGTAAAAATATATAAGGTTAAAATTTTTTTAAAAAATTAAATAATTTTTTATTAATTTAAAATTTATTAATTATTACTTTATATTAATTATATTTTAAAAATTAAAAAATAATAGCATTCAACTTGTTTTATGCAAAATTTCTTTTGTGTGTGTGTATAAATTAATATAAAATAAAATATGTAATCTGATAAAGAAAGAGTGAGGAAAATATTGTAAAATATTAGAATAAAATAATAGAAAATTAATTAACTTTTCATTTTTTTAATTTATTATTTTAAAATGTAACAATTATTTTTTGTTAATATATGAGAGGAATTTTAAGCACGTCAAAAGTATGACATTGCACGAAGATTTTGTTGTATATTTTGTTCTATTATTGCTTTCCATTTTCTTCTTCTCCTCTTCACTTTCTTTTCGTTCCTTTTTTTATTAATATTTTGTAAATAAATATTTTTAAATTCATATTTCTAACATTTATCAATCTTCTTGTTTTTCATTTAGTCTTTTAATTTTCAATTTATAACATATTCAAAAAGTTTTTCATGCTTTCACTATTTTTCATCACCAAGCATAGCGAATAATTTTAATTACATTCAAAGAATGGTTTGGCATAGCTTCGATATTAAATTATAAAT
Source organism: Senna siamea (assembly GCA_031216115.1). Taxonomy (NCBI): domain Eukaryota; kingdom Viridiplantae; phylum Streptophyta; class Magnoliopsida; order Fabales; family Fabaceae; genus Senna; species Senna siamea. The sequence continues at coordinate 9,748,911 of CM062355.1, read as the reverse complement.
GTTTTATATAATCTAATATTAAATCTAAAATTTTTAAAATTTTTCAAGTGCAGTTGCATTTTATTTAATAAAATCATTAATTTTTTATCCAAAAATCTGTAATGATAGTTATCTGTTTATATATATGATGTATATTTATGTAGCCATCGCAAGTATAAAGCCCTTGTTTTGCAACCAAAACTTGAAGTCAGTGCTGACGTATACTTCCATTAGATAGAATGGGATCGAACTATGGACAGATTTTATTAATTTAATTAAGAGATCTCCGAGTTAATTTTTCCCTGGTTGATGATATAAAATTGAATTAATTATATAATTTTTTAGGATTTATTAAATTATATATAATGCATTTCTTAATTAAATTAATTCGTGAATCATTTTATATATATTATAAAATTTCAATTTTATGTTAAAATGTAGATTAGTAAATTATACTTTTAATCCCTATATTTTTAACACAATTATAATTTAGTCCTTATATTTTTATTTACCAAAGTTTTTGCTTCATTGTCTCTTTTAAATACAAATTAAATAACCCTCTATTTTCTAAGCCAAATGAAATTAATAAATACCTACTCTTTGCTATAAGGCTTTTATGCTTTGAAAAATAAAGGTGGACTGGTATTTTTTTTTTTAAAATAACCATATGTGGCTATCATGTTATCTAATAGAGATAATTAAGTTTGACCACTTCAACAAGTACATAAAAGTGTTCTAACAAAGTTTAATGGTAGGGATCAACTTATAAATAATTTGAAATTAGATGGACCAAAATATATACACAAAATAAAAATGTAAGAACCAAATTAAAATTACAAGAAAAATATAGGGACCAAAATTTTCATTTAACCTAAAATTTAATATTAAAACTTTGTCAATTTTACTATTTTATTAATTTGATTTGATTTGAAAAATAAAGGTTGACTTGTATTTTTTTTAAAACATAACCATATGCGGCCATCATGTTATCTAATAGAGATAATTAAGTTAGATCACTTGAACAAGTACATAAAATTGTTCTAAGGAAGTTCAACGGTGATGAAAGAAATAGGACTTTTAAATTTATGTTACACATTTGAGCAATACAAGTATATATATATATATATCCTCTGAAATATATACAAGCCATTTTTTAAAACTCGACAACCTAAAATCACTTTCTTGAAAAGATTTGTCAAATTTGAACCTACCTCTATGCCACCAATTTTGAGAGATGATTTTATAGACTTAATTATATCATAAACTCTAATTACTCTACTTTATTAGACTTATTATTATAATCATACTTGTTAATTTTACAAAAATCAAATCAATTTTATAAATAAGAATATAATTGATAATTATGATCATAATAACAAAATTAGTAAAATTTGTAATATATTATTTTATATTTCATAATTTATTATATCATAATTAAGATTTACGAAATTTAAAATTGGTAATTCATTTTTTCTATATTTCATAATTTATTATTAGGTCCTAATTTTTCATATATTTAATTTCACTTGATTACTTTTAATTTTGGATCATCTGTATTTATTTTCTACAATAATTTTTATAATAGAAAAGAGATAAAAAGAAAAAAAAATAAAAGATCAACCTTAAATAGATTAAGAAATAATTTTTTATCTTTCTTTTATTACAGAAGAATGTACTACTTTTTAAGTACAGAAAATCTGGACACATTACTTTTTCCTTTCTGCCTTGCTTTTCTCAAAACCAAAAAAAGAAAAAAAACAAAGTAAGAACACTGACTTTATTTGGCATAAAAGAAGCACATACACAAAATAAAAAACCATATTTGGTAAGAAAGGAACACATACTACAACAGAGAAAAATAAGGGAAGAGACTGAAAGTAACCCTTTTAAAATAGAAAATTAGACTCTCAAAATAAGGCTTCAGCTTGCATAAATGAAGAGAATTAATCAGACCATGAAATTTTTTTGTGTATGCATGTGGTTGGACAGCACATATTCACTCTTAGAAGTAAGCAATAACTTGCAGCCTTTGTGATTTGCGCCAAATGGGATTCCCACATTCCCCAAATCAATTCCCTTCTGAAGATCACATAGTATTACAAGAATTTTATGCACATTCTTTATCCTATGAAGCAGTTCAATGGCTCCTTTACTCTTAGATTTCTCATTCAACCTAAGCCCTAACTGGCCTGCAATTTCATTTTGAATCTTCTTTATATCTGGTTTCTTTGTTATGGTTGCAGTGAAAACCACATCAAACAAATTGTCTCTCTTAACCCTTCTATGAACTCTCTCAAGTAGAGAGTCTTTGGTTTCACCATTTGACCCATAAACTCCAATTGCGTGAGTATTAGGATCAACTAATGCCTCCATGATATTATCTACCATTGGTGTTTTCAAGTGTAATGAACCATTAAAAGTGCAGGACATGTGTATTGTATTCCTTATTCTTCCTGTGATTGCTTTGTCCTGATTCTCAACTTTGGTTTCCGGGCTTTCCATGAAGGTTTTGATTGGAGCGAGATAATTATGGTGAAGATGATGCCAAATAGTAACTGGCTAGACACTAATCTGTTTTGTAATTTCCATGAAAGACCCCTAGTAATTTGGTGTTGTGAATTTGTGATTAGAGAAGCAAATCAACGAACAAAAATATACCAACGGGCAGGAGTTGAATCTAATAAAAGGAATTAATTCCTTAGAATGTGAAGAATTTGAATTCTCGTTAAGAGAAGTATCATATTTAGTATCTGACAGTACCTTGAATAGGATTACTTCTAATAGAAGAATACTAATAAAAAACCAAAAAAGAACAAAAATGAAAAATATAGAAATAATGGATTAGCTCTTGCAAGGAGATCAATGAAAAGAAGCAAAAGGTTGTTGTTTTGGACTTGAAAGCAGTAGAAAGAATTTATAACTTTAGAATTGCAAACCACAAACTAGTTTCTTAGAGAGTGAAGAGAAATTATACATAGCAGTATGAAGGGGTCAAAGATTCCCAGTCTTAAAATAGTTATTTTGTAATAACTAATATAGAACTTGTATGAAATCCGACGTTGAGAAGGAAATAATTCTTTCTAGAAGAATAAATAGTGAAGCCTATCTCTCAAATCTATGTAGTTTGTAATATATATTTAAAATAGATGGGACTTTCATTATGTTGTTTTTTTCCAGATCTAAACAAAATAATTTTTAAAATAGACATGTTTTTTTATGTAAGAGTAGACATGAAGAACCATATATGCCTGTAATTAAGATTGTGTACAGGCATAAACTCTTTTTTTTAAAAAAAAAAAAATACTTTTTTATGCCTCAAATTTTATCTTCTTTTTATCTCTTCACTGAATAATTTTTCTAACACCCAGAACAGCTTCATGCTCGAAAACTGACTTGGGACAGTTCTTGATTGAGTCTGAACCTTTGTATTTAAAAAATAAGTTCACGTTTAAAGAGAAATAAAAAAAATCGATCCATAATTTATTTATAATAAATTTTTATTAGTGCAAGTCTTTTGTTTTATTTTTTTTCTAAAAAAAAATTACATTATTTTTTAAATGTAGAGATCTAAAATCTTGATCTACAAAAACCCGTAAATTTAGTTTTCTAATTTTCACACAACAAAAAATAAGAGAAATAGCAATGCTTTAAGTGACCATTTAGCGACGTTTTAAGCGCTACTAAAACATATTTGTGACGCTTTCACAAATGCCACTATTGTGGGTATTGTGACAACCTTTAGCGGCGCTTCCGCTTAGCCACAGGAATTTACGCTAAGATTTTAAATTGTGACGCTTGATAAGCGCTGCGATATTTTAGTGGCGCTTTCCAAGCACTGCTATGTTTTTCATGTAAGTATTTTTTTAAAATAATAGCGTCGCCTTTGAAGCACCGTTATATTTTTGAAATTTAATAATAGTGTCGCTTTTGAAGGGTCGCTATCTTTTTGAATGAATTAACTTTTTAAAAATATTATCACCTTGAAACGCCGCTATTTCTTTGGCAGAATTAAATTTTTTAAAATAGCGACGCCTTCCAAGCACCATAATATTTTTTGTGTATTTTTAGTTATTTTTCTGATGCCTTTTAAGCGCCACTATTTTGATCAAAAAGTGCCACTAATTTAATGTATATTTCTACTCCATTTCACCATTATTTTAGGCTATTTCATGCATATATATAAATTTTTTTGTATTCAATTGTTCCTAATACCCTTTAAACTCTATTTAAAGTAAAATTTTTAAAATTATTGTTCATCAAGCTTTCAAAATGCCAGTATGATTTAAATAACATCAAAAAATATAAACTCAACATATAATACATTCAAAATGGTATCTCGATTGCATAAAATGCTCATGTTCAAAATAACATAAACATAATATATGCAATTCCTAATTATAATTTAAAATAATTAATAACAAGTCAGTACCTTAAATTTTCATAGGCCAAATTTAACGACCCCCTTACCATAGCATATAAATTAGGAAGCGTGAAATGCTATAAAAAAATTTTGCTTTCAAAATGCATCGTTTGGGGCCGTTACTGGTTGAGTGTAACCTAAATAGCCGTCCCTATTCAGATTTCACTCAACCCTATACCTGCGCAGCTAATCTAAAACCTCAAATCATCAAAAACATAGCCATCAATATACTCTAGAATATAAATCTAGGTTACCCTTTATACATTACATTTGAGACACTAATTACAGGATATAAAATATAAACGTTTACTACACTAATACATCAATAACTCCAAATACAAATTTAGTGATTAATACATACTATATGAAAAATATTAAACCATTTACAACTAATATCATAAGTTACAACATAGTTTCTCAGTCCTTTGCTATTCTATGCAGTAAATATGTCCATTTTAAGCTAATTTCTAGCTCCATCATGCCCTTGAGTGCCTGAACACACAACTTAATGAGATTTGAATCCCAGTAGAGTAATATACAGATAATTTTATTTAAAACAGTTGAGTGTTCAGCTATACTCCCGTCTGGGTATAGAAAACCTCTCCCCAAACTCATTTATTAAACAAAACATGTGAATTGAAGCTTTATTTATCAAAAGTCAATAAACATGAGAAATATAGTGGCTATTCAGAAATTATAAATCAAAATCATTCACTCAGTCAAAGAGTACAAGTATTTATGAAAAACCATCATTTTTCAAATGCCTGCAGTCAAATTTTCATATCCATTGCATAACGCTACTACATTACTGCAAGGATTTCAATCATCTGTATATGTATGCATAAAATCATATAAATAAATTTACAATTCATTGCCTGCTATTTTCCAATCTCATTTTAAGATCACGGGGTCCTCCCAGTGATTGTCACAGGACCGTCCTCCTTGTGACTAAGAACCTAATATTGATACGGGGCATCCCCCATCATGTGCACATTACCAATAGTTCTCATTTATCTATGCCAACTATAAGGCAACGTATAAATACAGGTAACTAATACTTATGATCATAGGGCTTTACTCTTAAACCAATCCATTTTCCCGTATAGACTCTCCTCCTTTACTCCTTATAGTCTTTCATAGGGGCGTATTGATTTAATGGGTAAACCCTAACATATACAGACCATTTCAGTGTTCAAAGAATGGAAGTTCAAAAGTAAGTTTGAATATGAGATACTTGATAACCGTCACATACCAGTTATCAAGTATCCATCCCAAGTTTCGTTTGCACTATAAGTATACAATTCCAATAGTCCAATCAAAACAAGCAGTAAAGAATTTCCAAATATATTTCAAACACAAGAAGGTATTTTATTATACTCATCTAATCCAGCACACATTTCCCAGTACATGTTCGCAAACACAGTTACAACAATTAATTCATAATAAACATTCATCAAAATAAACAGGGGAGTATAAATTACTCTACCTTAAATCGAGATTTCCTTCACTTAAATTAAAGATTCTCCTTCTTTTCCTTGGAAAAATTCTTCAAGTCACCTCTGTACATTTTTATAACCAACGTTCAAAATTGAAACTTATTTTGAAAGCCTAAAAATAATAAGTTTGCACTTTAGTCCCTCATTTATCCCGAAGTTGGTTTTTAGCTATAAAATTATCCAATTCACTCTATGATGCTTCTAGGAGGCTAAATAAACTTAATTCACTCAAATGTTCAAAATGTACATGGCTTACGCTGCTTAAATAGGCTATATCAATCTTTTCAGTTTAGTCCCTAAACTTGAATCTAAACTTTTTCAATAATTTCCTTCCATTTTGCAATTCCTTACATTCATACGAGTCCTAATTAAAATAAGGATTACAGGAATGCACCAAATCTTACAATTTCACTTTATACCAAACTTTTCCAAACTTTGCAATTTAGTCCCTATTTACAAATTTATAATTTTCATCATTCTTCTTCAATCTAATCCTTCAATTCATCCCTAATGGCATTATAGAAGCTAGAAATTGCAGAAAAATGGATTAATTCAGAGTTTTTTAGTGTATACTGAAGATTTTGAAAATTTAAAGTTTAGTCCCTGCACTTTCCAAGGCTTTTTTCGGTGACTAGCTATGGCGACGGCGGCGATTGAGGTCATCGGCAGCTTGGGGATGTTCCTGGGTAGCTCAAGCACCGATCACCGATGGTCGAACGACATCGAAACGACTAGATCGAAGCTCTTTCATAATCGTGATGGGGAAGAAGAAAAACTATTTTTCGGCGGTAGTGGCAGTCCGGCGAGGCTCTTGGTGGCGTCGATGGTGTCTGGCGAAGTTGGTGTACCTTTTGGTGGTGACTGGTGGCGGTGTAGCGGCCGGTTGGTGGGTGGTTGGTGGTGGAAGTGAAGAAGAAAGGAAACGCGAGAAAAGGAAAGGAGAGAAAGAGTGAAGCAGGACAAGTCGCAGGAAAGGAAAGGAAATTGGAAGAAATGGAGGAAATATATATTTTAATATTCCTAAAGGCATTTTGGTCTTTTCCCACTTCGCCTTAGGCAAATTTCAGACGCGTTTTTCGGTTCAGGCAAGAATTTAGGATGCTATGGAAGATATTTGGAAATTTTTAAACTACCACAAGCCTCTCAAAATTATCTACAAAGTTTCTTAAGGCAGATAAAAATTCTGCTATAAGATATAATTTAATTCTAAAAAATTTTGAAATTTTAACTACAGGCTCAGAAAAATTTCCTTAATCGCCTCCCACTAGTATTTCAAGGTTTCCAAATATTTTATTCCAATTCTTTAAATAAAATAAATTTGGTTTATTACACCAAATTTTGATACATAGGATTTTATAATATATATTTAATTAATACACTAAATACCAACATATGTAATACCCCATTTACTGAGTGGGATCTTCTCCCGCCAACAAGTGAGGTTCAACCGAAGGCTGTCCACTATTTGCATCAGATGCCTGAAAGGATTAACAAATTTTTTATAACTTAAATGAAATAAAGAAAATAAATTTTTTAGCTAAAAAAATATATTAAACTAACCTGAGGATTAAACAAATGTACAAACTGAGGTGGAACATTTCCCAAAAAATTTTGAAAAATATAACCTAGGCCATTTCTCATCTCTTCGTTTAAAGATTGTAACCTTGAAACTTCTTGTTGAAGAGCAACATTAGAAGTATTGGCACCCTGATTGATTGGGAACCAACCAAATCAAGTTGTATGTGCGCCAAATACTTGAGTTGGACTAGGGCTAAATCCTAAACCACGAACTCTTCCAGGACGTTCTTTTCCCAACACTTGTCCTAAAGAATCTTGCTAAAAAATGGTGTTAGATGAAGTTCCTTGACTTTCAATTTCTAATATTTTTTCCTAAAATAACAAATTAACTTGTTAACTAAGAGACAAAGACATTGGTAACGAGCAAAATGTCATTTGTGTTCTGTACCCTCAGCCAATAAAAATATTTTCAACTAAGTAATTATAATACTTACACTTACAACCCTAGCCTCATCATTTACATAAGATCCATTTGCCTTTTTGTGTGTTGCAAAAAATACAGCTCCCCTACTCATAAGCGTGCCATTTGCCAATTCCTAACATGTGTTAAATGAAAAATATCATTATCGCGAATTGAGCACATCATAAAAAAATGTATTATTACCATTTCATGTTTCTTTCTTGCTATGCTTTTGGACCCACAAGTATGTGGCATCTTCAATTTCTATCAATTTATCCTGTTACTATTACTTATTTCCTGCAAAGTTCAAAAAGATAATTAAGTTATATTGTTGTAAAACCCCTTTGATTTAAAAATCTAATTTGAACGTTACTTGGGTCTTTGGATCTAATCTGTAATCAATAAAGGCTGCCCACATGTCTTGTGGTATAAAATCAGGATGACTTAAAATGTTTTACTCCCTAGTAGCATCCCACTTGTAATACATGTTAAACAACTCAGTCCGATAATTCCTCCACTTCTTTCCAATTTTTTTCATCACAAAATTTTTATCAACCCAGTCATCTAAGCAAAACTTAGCCTTCAAATCACAATATTAGAGATTAGTTTATTTCAAGTAGACGCCAATAGAAATGTAATTTAACACTAAGTACAAATTTTAAATTACCTTCAAATTATCAAAACAAGTAAACTTATTGTTATCAGGAATTTTATCCCACGAATGATAGCTTATAGGAAATGTATTTAAGTCAATTCCAATCACTCCGATGACTCCACCCAGAAGGCTAGCTGCTTCCCCAATTGGCTGGCCTTGTTCGTTAAAGGGTACAACTATACATTTCCCTGCAGGAAGTGTCTAAATGTCATGCAATCTTAAATGTCCTTCTCTAGTGTTTCCTTGCTCATTTGTAAAATAAAAAATAATTTGAATAATAAAATGAAACAAATTCAATTACCGATGATATTAACAGTCCAAGATGAACTTCTACTCCTTTCACTTGAGGTCTGGGCAAAGGGAACAGTTGAAGCTGGTTTTGAGGTTTTGGCTGGGGGCGGAGATGGCATTGGCTTAAAAGGATGTGAAGTGGCAGATGGACATGGCACTAGCTTGAAAGAATGCGGAGTGGGGGATGGAGATGGCACTGGCTCAAAAGGATGCGGAGTAAGGGATGGAGATGGCACTGGCTCAAAAGGATGCGAAGTGGGGGATGGAGATGGAGTAAGGATAGTTGAGGACTATCCACGAGCTCTACAAGGTTTTTGCTTTAATTTTCTCATGTCTAAAACTTTCAAAAGATAAAAACAAATTAACAGAAATTTTAAAAAATATATTTTTTTGAACATAGAATTACTTGAAATATTCATATTGATAATCATAATGGTAGTCTTAAACAAGTACCATATGGGATCTTACGTTTCTACCATTAAATACACAAAATTTGATCCTTAGCATTGTTACTCACACTATCAACAGCATCCATGATAAGCAACTCTTCTTCTTCAACTCCCCTTGCCAAAGGTATACTCTCTACATCATTAGAAAAAAATGTTGCTAATTGTTGTTGTGGATATGGTTCATTTTCATGGACATTCTCTTCATCTTCCATATCATACAAATCTCGTGGCTTTAAGTGAACAGGAATGCACCACTCTCTGTCAAATTCATCATCGGCATAATACACCATTTGAGCTTCAAAAGCTTGAATATAAGACTCATCATCTGAATGTGCACCGGTGTGAATTAATCGCGAGAAATTTATCAAATCAAACCCAAGGGCATCCTTTTTCATTCCTAGTATTGTTGTTGTATTAGCCCATTTACACTTAAATGTTGTCACTACAAACCGACCATGATAATTTAACTCAATTATGTCAACCAGCTTTCCATAATAAGGAACACCCCCAAATATTGGTCGATTGTCACTACTGCTTGCATAACTATTTGTACCGAATAAGCCAAATACCCCACTATTTTGTGTTTTCAACCCTTGTTCTCGAGCTGTGGTATAAAATTTATAACCATTGATGTTAAATGCACTAAATTTTCTAGCATATGACAGTGGCCCTTTTGCTAGACATTTGATGTCCTCGGAATAAGCTCCACTTTCATCATTCGCAACCTACAATGAATACAATGTGCGTTAGAGTTTGAAGTTGTCGGATATAATAACTACAACAAAATAGGACACCACTCACTCGGCTACAAAACTATGAAGCAAACTCCCTGTGAATTATCCTTTAGATAATTGAAGAAGAGTGAGTGCGATTTCTCAACCTTCTTCTTGTAATCTCCTTAAATTCTTTACATTTTATTAACAATTGAACAAATTAAGTTCAAAGGATTGAAAACATCTATGAAATTAAAAAATCTACGGAATTACTTACTGAACAAATTGTTCTACATGTTTACAGTTCATTAGTACATGGCGATGAGGTTGATGTTTTTCCGTATCCATAAGCTTAACATATGAGTAACCTCCAACTGGCTTGCCAATTTGAGGGAAAATTGTTTCCACTAGAGATGGTTTAACTTCATTTGGTTGATCATCAACAAGTTGAAGGCGATTAAATCTTATCTCAGTTTCGTCTAAGTACCTTAAAGAAAATGTAAGGCACTCTTCAGCAATGTAACTTTCCGCTATAGAGCCTTCATGCTGTGCTTTATTTCGCATGTAAGACTTCAGCAATCCTAAGTACCTGTAAGTTTGACATATACTTAATTAAGACTTATTCCAATCATGACAAAGAAATGATGTTGCATAAAACTATGCCAAGAATTTTACCTTTCTATTGGATACGTTCACCTGTAATGAACAGGCCCTCCACACTTGGCTTCACCAACTAAGCGAACAATTAGATGAACTATGACCATAAAGAATGATGGGGGAAATAACACTTTCAAATGACATAGGCAGACCACAACTCTTTTTTGAAGGTTGTTTAACTCAGAAGCACTCAGTACCTTACCATATATATGTCGAAAAAATGAACACAGTTCCACTAAACTACACATATATGATTAGGTAAAACATTTCTCAATGTTATTGGTAACAATTATTCCATTAGAATATGAGAATTGTGACTCTTTAGCCTAAATAACTTACGATTCTTTAAATTGACACATCGAGAAATATTGCTAGAGTAACTATCTGGGATTTAAAATATTGAAAAATTTATCCTTATTTGAATTTGTCATTGTGTATAAGGCTAAAGGATATTTTCCACTGTCATCCAACTAAAGGTCTTGACGAATTCCCATGGCACGTAGGTCTTTTCGAGCATTAAGATGATCTTTTGTCTTGCCAGCTTCATTCAATAATTTATATGTGACGTTGTCACACACATTCTTTTCAATATGCATTACATTAAGGTTGTGTCTTAAAAAATTAAATTCCTAATACGGAAGCTAAAAATATATACTTTTCTTCCTCCACTGGGAATCACTTCCTTCAACACTACTGTTACGAGTTCTTTTTCCTCTGACATCCAACTCTTATCCTTTTCCAAAAGTCACATCAATATTATCCACTTGCTTCAATATTTCTGAGCTTGATAATTAAATTGGTGGATTCCTTATTTCAGTGTTACCATCAAATCAGAGGCGATTCAATCTAAATGTATGCCCAGGTTCCAAGAAATGACAGTGGCCCATGAAACACCATTTTTTACTAAAAGGTAATTGACAAGGGTTCGAGTCATTATTGTAGGACTGACAGGCTAATCCCGTATATGTGTTCCATCTAGATAATTTGTTGAGGCCAGGAAAGTCACTGATGGTCCACATTAGCAATGCCTGCATTGTGAACATTTTAGCCGATGAAGAATCATATGTTTCCACTCCATCTGTCCATAATTCGCTCAACTCTTCAATCAAAGGTTGAAGGTAAACATCTATATCATTTTCGGGCATACATGTACCTAGAATAATCATAGAAAGAATGAAAGATGTTTGCTTCATACACATCCACGGAGGCAAGTTGTACGGAATAAGAACCACGGGCTATATGCTATAATTGGTACTCAGTGTTCCAAAAGGATTGAAACCATTGCTAGTTAGACCAAGTCGTACATTACATGGTTCTGAGGAAAATTCTAGGTAAATTTTATCAAATGACTTCCACGCCTTAGAGTCTCTTGGATGTCTCATTAGCCCGTCATGGTTTTTATCTTCTTCATGCCACCTCATAAAATCTGCCGTCTTAGAAGACATGTATAGCCATTGCAATCGTGGTTTCAAAGAAAAGTACGCAAAACCTTAGTTGGTTACTTCTTCTTCTTATGTTTCTTACCTCTAGTAAGCATATTTCTTGCACATTCATTGGTCTTCCATCTGAAAGTGTGACAGACTTTGCAAGATTCTCTACTTGCATCATTTCTCCAATATAACATATAATCATTTGGACATGCATCGATCTTTGAATAACTAAGGCCAAGTTTATTTATTATTATTTTTGCCTCATAAAATGAACTAGGGATCTTCGCATGCTTAAAAGCATCATTCAGCAGTTCAAGTATCATAGACATTGCTTTGTCAGTTATCCGACAATAATACTTGATATGATATAGTTTAATTAGGAATGATAGCCTTGAGTACTTTGCACACCCAGGATACAACTCCTCATTGCAATCTCTAACTAAATCTGTAAAATATGAATCATCCTCATGTATTCTGCTCTCCATTTCCTCAACAGAATCATATGTTTCCATTGTAACGGGTCTATTAATTCCAAATGCATCATGGATCATATCTTGCATACAATTTTGATTAGGAAAATTACTCTGACTACTAGTTGCATCATGTGGGACATTTAAAGTATTGTTTACAGTCCCCATCACTGACTCTCCATGCGAAGTCCAGATAGTGTACCATTGTGGTAATTGGATACAAATTAAGTGGTCATATACCACTTCTCTAACTTGCCACATTCTAAACCCACAGTGACTACATGGACATCTTATCCTATTGTTAGCAATTGTGTGTGCAAATGCAAAATCTAAAAACTCATTCAAGCCTTTATCATATCCAGGGCTAAGTCGTGACTTGGTAATCCAAGATTTATCCATACCTAAAACCTGTATTGATAAAACTAATAATAACATTAATCAGTGGAATATTATCCTTACTAAAATCAAAAATCAATAAAACATTTTAAAATTACAGACACAATTCAATTTATGTCAAAATTAATTTCTCTTCCTAACAATATAGTTTCTCAAGAAGTCCATGCTCTAGTTTAGCTAAATGCACTTTCATTCATCCTTGAAATTATTCAAGTAATACAACACAAATCATCAAGTACTACATACAATACAATTAATCCCACAATCTTTCATATTTTAAGTCAAATTTTCAGAGTTAATAAAAATAAAAGATAAAAACCAAGTCCAATAGCATGTAAGGAAATGTTAAACATATATGTTTGTGTGTAATGCTTATTCCATTGGAAGAATATTAATTATATTATGTAAATATAAAGCAATTATATGCATATTTTTTTATATTATATTTTAAAAATATTGATATACAATTTTGTATATGCAAAATCTCTAATAATATATCATTATAGTATAATAGTTCTGAGTCTTTATGGTTTTAAAATTATATATATACAGATATATTTTAGTTGGATAACAAATAGTCAAATATATTTCTATTCAAAATTAGAAAAATAAATTATATACGTGTTAATTTTTATTAAAAAATTTAATAACATATATATATAAATTATTTTTAAATTTTTTCCTTCTCAAACAATGAACCTGTTAAAATTAAATAGTAATAAGAAGTAACACATCACATGCATGCAAATTGCAGATGCAAGTATCTTCTCTCAAACAGTGAACCCAAAACTCAATGTTTAATTAAATTCTTTTTGACAAACAGAAAAGTTAAAGGTATCACTTTTTCTAGATAACTACCTACTTCCTGTTTGATTAATAATTCAGTTTTCACACTGTCAAAGGCATCTATTTATCTATCGATCTATCTCCTTGCTTTTAAGAACTCTAGCTATACATAGTCTTTTGGCTGAAAAGCTATGTCAAAAAAATTCACAGTTTTATAATATTACTATTCTATTTTTTCTAATATTTGATTCCTAACTAGCTAGCTAGCTAGCTAGCTTCAATTATTCAACCAAAAGCCTTGTAACCTCTAATTCTTTGTCTCCATATCTAGAATTTTCAATTTTTTTTATTTATTTTTCATGTATATGATTTTTGTTATTAAAAATAATTCTGTTTAAAATATTATCAAAAATTAAATATTTATGGTATGAGTATGGTACTATACTCAAATTTGTGTTATAAATACTCAAATTTGACGGATCAATTTTACTAATACTCATAGAGTATATATATTTTAATTGTTCCTATTAAATGTAGACATTTTAAAAAAAAAAATTCAAATCTTAGTTCATATAAGTAACTAACTGATTTCGTTAAATTCAATCCTATTGATTTCAAATTAATTTGTAAACATATGCTTTTAAAAATTGCAAACACGTGCATGTATGGCTGCATTTGTGTTTGATAATTAAGAAATATTTTAGATGAGGACAATTGAATTCAAAGGGAGTATACAAGCAAAGTTGTATAAAGAATTGACATATATGTAATTTTTTATTTTTTTAAAATAAATGATTCCATGCTAATCAAATATTCCTTTAGACTTTAGCTACGGAATAGGTTGCTTTGTAGCTAGGCATATTTCTGTGCTTCATGAAAGCATTTTTTTCAATTTCAGTGTTAGCATTTTGAGGTAAATCTTAAAATTTACAGTTTTTTTAAAATTTGTATGAGAATTTCAAATGTGAACATTTATTTTAATTCCAATCAAGTATACATTCTATATATGACTCATCATTTTATTAATTTTTTTTATAAAAATACCATAATTATCAAATATTCCATTTAACTATTTAATATAGGTTGCTAATTATACTTGAACATATTTCTTAGTACTATCCTTCACTAAAGCATATTTTTCATTTAAGTACTGTTAGCGTTTTGAGGTAAATTTTGAAAACCAAAAGTTTTTATATTTGTTATCATTTTAACTTTCACATGACAAAAAGGATATCATCAAATGTTTGAAAATAACAGAATACAAGAAGCCAATTCCATCTACCTAAACATATTAAATACTATGGATGCACAAGAGATGTGATTATTTAGGGATCCAAAACTTACCCGCGTGATGATGAGCAATCCACCAGAACAGAGAGAATTGAAATGGAGAATTGAAAAACAAAAACCCTCAAACAAATGGAAACCTAAAACCAAAACCAAACCCTCCTATCAACTCAGAATCCACACACAGGCCGAACCCTACCAACAAATCGAGCCCTAAATTGAAACCCCAACCAAATTGATAACTCAAACAAAGAAATGGAGAAACGAAGACTTACCGAACAAGGAGGCTGAGCGAGTGAATGTGAAGGTCGAATGAGAATAGAGAGTGAGCGACTGCGAAGGTTGAAGGTGAAACCAGATTTCGTCCAATGCTTCAAAGGGAGGGAAATAGGAGAAAAATGAAGCTTCTAGGCGCTCTTTATCGATGCTTCAGGAGGGAAATATTTTTGTGGCAATAGCGGTGCTTTCAAGGCGTCACAATCGCAGCAAAGGCGCCACAAAATGAAAATTTTTTACGGCGCCTTTAGTGAAGTGCCAGTAATGAAGCGCTGCAAAAATAGTGTTAGTGGCGCCTATAAGGGCCACTAAACTTCAAAATTATTTTGAAATGATAAGGACGCTTTCAAGGCGCCACTAAAATAAAAATTTGAAATTTTAGCGGTGCCTATTAAGCGTTGA
Organism: Senna siamea; assembly: GCA_031216115.1. NCBI lineage: Eukaryota > Viridiplantae > Streptophyta > Magnoliopsida > Fabales > Fabaceae > Senna > Senna siamea. The sequence goes on along the minus strand of CM062355.1, from coordinate 9,733,226 downwards.
GAAATTAAAAAGGTTAAAAATATTTTAGTTTAAATTTTACGGTGCTTTAGGCGCCACAATTCGCTCACAGGCGCTAGGAAATAAAAAACTTTCCTAGCGCCTCTTTAACCGTCGCTATTTTGTCACCTTAGCGGCGCTTTTAGTGAAGCGCCGCAAAAACGTTATTTTTTTGTAGTGTCAGTTCACTGTAAAGGCTAATTCACAAAATAATAGATGGCCTTGGGCAAAATAAATTATGATTTATCATAATTTAGCTTTTCAAATTATGAGTCGCTCAACATTACTTTCTACTTTACACACGTTTTCCACTCTACCGACAAACTTTTTTTATATTTCAGCACACGTTTTTTTTTTTTTTGACCAAGTCTTACTTTGTATCACCTATTACCAACAATGAAATGAAATAAGATGCCATTATTAGCCCCAAAGTCAAGAAATTAAGGTGACAACGATATTCAAGGATAGATTGTCATATTTTGTCCAACACTAATTTTAATTGGGCAAGTTCAATTCTGCGAAAAGTTCTATTTCTTTCACCACACCCATCATGTCCAATATTGCCGTTATACAGAGTAAAAACCTTTTGCTAGATTCCTTGCAACATACACTATACTTGCATTGCCCAAATGTGTAAGATTAAAACCTTTTGCCTCAATTATAAAGGTTGACTTGTATTTTTTAAAATTTATGGTGTTCTTTATATAATGTGTAGTTATGGTTTATGCATATGTAGAAAAAATTTCTAGTCATGAAGCTGAAAGGACGTCTTCACAAGAAATTTCGATAGAAGATTCACTTGATATGATTCTAGGAAAAGAGCATCTGGGTAGAGTCAAGGTTTGGAATTAGGTCCTTGTCCATATCAAGTGTTTGGATCACTAGCTCGTTTCTTTGGTGGGATGAACTTGTCCAATTCTAATACACAATACAAACTGAAGTCTCACAATTGCAATCACAATTGACTGCAAGTAATAATAGATTGGAATGTTTGGAGACAGCTATCATTTTCATGCTTAAGAAATATGAGGGTCATGTGCCACTTGAGTTTGGTAACTTACAAACTCCATTATCGATAATGTTCATCGATATTTTTTATTTTTGTTTAAGCTTATGAAAGAGCACAATAAGTATATTGCCTTCCATATATTAACATTTAATCTTAAAATATATATAGTTACTTGATGAAGGAAGTGGAAAACCCTCCTAGAGTTGCAAGTCATTCTACACCATCTTTGAAAAATGATGTTCAGTTATTCTAAATTTTAAATGTTGTTATATCATAGATCTTTTGATGTATTTTGGATAAATAGGCTTTAAAAACATATATTTTGTTAAATTCTTAAAATGTCTCAATCTATCTCGATAATTATAAATGAAGCTATTTTGAAGATTTTATTCTATTTTTTTTTGAAAAATTTGATATTTTATTCGCATTAAAAAATATAATTTTATTTGTAACAAGAAAATGATTACATTATTTAACAGTGGTTTGTTGCAAATAATTACACTATTTAACAGCGGTTTTCAAACCGCTGCTAAAGGTAGAAAAAATTACCAACATTTTAGCAGCGGTTAATAACCACAGTAATATACATAATTTTTTTTTTTATTTTCTTTAGGGCGGTTAATAGCAGCCCTTATATATATAAAATTTTGTGGCGGATGATTCTAAAGCGGTTCGGTAACAGCTGCTAAATGCCATAAAAAATTGTCGCTAAAAACTGCTTGTAGTATCATCGCTAAACCAGTACGAGTGTATGACTTGCACTTTTATGTTTACCAATTTCTTGAGTAACATACAAATGCCAAGACAATTTTGATAGTCTACTTTTCTATCATGTGAATAGTGAAGTGTATCATTAAGACTCCTAGTTTCATTGCAATCAATTGGTCAAAATGTGTTTTGTTCAAAAATTTTTTTATATAAATTATATTCAAATATTTATTTTTATATTATAAATATATAATTTATTATATCAATATATATATTATTAGCATCAATTTTTTAATAAGATTCCTTACTTTTAATATTTTATATATAAATTATTGTATTTGATAATTTTGTAAAGGTAAACAAGTTAGGATTTTAAATTAATTGTATTTTTAAAGATTACGTAATATAATTGATCTATCACATACTTTTTTTTATAAATTTATATATAAATAAGTCATAATTCGAAGAAAAAATTAATTATTTTAAATTATTATAGGTAAACATATTTAGAAATTTGAAGATTTAGTAAGTCCAGGACAGATAAATTTTTTTTTTTTTTTTAGGGATATGTGAGCTTGGAAACTGTAATACTTTACCCACAATTATCCTTATATAGAATTCTTTAAGTTGTCCATGTCATTTGTGTTTAGTAGATAGTATAATATAAAAAACAAATCAATTTTTTTCCTTCCCAAGCTGGCCTATTAGAATAATGGACAATGTTAGTTTAGTATAAAGTCAACTATTAGTAAATTGAGGACAAGTGACAAAAAAAGTCGGAAAAAATTAACAATGAACTCAAACCTTAAAAATATAAAAAACATTTTTTATCTTTTCAAAATATAAAAAATTTTGTCTTTTTCCATAGTGATTACAAATATTTACATGGTTGTTAAAATCAAGTTTTAAATTGTAAAATCACAACATTTTTTTATTTTACATTATAAAAGAGATAAATGACTTTTTGGTCCCTAAAAGACATGTAATAATACAATTTAGTTCTTAGAAGATCATAATACACATTTTGGTCAATGAAAGATCACAATAGTCAACTCGTTAGTCCTTAAGTTGTTAATCATTAATGAAAAAGAAAATGAGAGATTTTAAATACTAAATAGTCTCTAAAAGATTAAAAAAATACACTTTTTAGTCTCCTAGTATACTAATAGCCCAAACTACAATAATAAGTGGAAGAAATTAATCACAAATCACCACTTAACCATGTTTTCAAAGTATTAATTGCAAGAAATAAACATGTATATCAACACTTAACCATAATTAATAAATAAACATGTGATATTGTTATACAATTTTTTCTTAATGTATCTAGCACCTATTTTTGAACTATTAAAGTGAAAGAATATCGTAAAAGTGATAGAGAGATTATCCTAATAATTTTAGCTAAACACTTATGTTTATTGAACACCTAATAACTAAGCTTTATTTTGACTTGATTTTAAATTTCAAAATATTATATAATATTTTCTGCTAGCAAGCTTTGTGTGCATACACATGGGTTAGTTCATTTATAATTTCTTATTTTTTTTTCATGAACACACATAAGTGTCAGTAATTTTGATGGATTAAATATTTTTACTAGTTGATGTTCTACAAAATGGTTAGGAAAAATTTTAAGAGCGAAAGACTTGAAAAAGGAATGCAAAAAGGAAGAGGGCTTCCCTAATGCACATCTGATGATCAAGTTAGTAAGGAATACATGAGAGTGCAAGTGACAAAGTTTGAGAGCACTAAGAATGACGTACCTAAGAGACGCTATAGATGCTCCTTGTATAGGTGTTTAAGTGAGTGAAAACCATTACAAGGTCGCCTGTAAGCGATCATAGGGATGACTAGGTGTATGGGAGATATTTGGTCCAAGAGGGTGTCAGCAAGGCTTGTTAACTTGGCCAATGGTCATATGCTACATGGCAAACATATCATTGGTGGGACCAATCCAAATATACCATAAGTCCCCCATGCTTAAGAGTACATATACTCTTCAGCCTTTAAGTTTCAAAGAGATATGGATTGGCATATGGGTTTGTGAGTCTCCCAACGTGAGGTGTATTCGTTCTTTAGTTTATGATGCTTCGGTTTCCATGCCATCCCTATTTCTGAGCATGTCAACGTGTATTTTGGGTAGTAGAGGTGTCATTGGGATATCCCAAATGAATTTTAAAGGTATTTTAGTCTTTTTCTTAGGCTTGGCACCTAAGGTTGAAATCGATTAGTATTCAGAAGTGTCCTTTCACTTTTGCCCTTTTGTGAGAAGCTTTTACTATATATATATATATATGAGAATATGTGATGTTCGTACATGTACCTACAAACATTACAAGGGTATGAGGTAACACGTCTACCACTTAACTCATTACTCTAAAAGATCAACTATGAGATGGTCCCGATCACATATTCATACATCTATATATCTACCCCTCCAATATGTACATCAAAAGAATGTTACCAAGTTCCCCAAAATAAATATGGAATAGTCACAAGAGTAGACCTATTCAAAATACTTATATGTATGTGTGTGCGTGTCTATATATATATATACATACATATTTCATCTCTATTAGGTAACTACTAGTGAGGAGGCTGCTCAATCATAAGGAAAATTAGCGGGGCTATGATAGGGGGTATTTCCATTACAAAGATGACCTATATGTCTTACACCATAATAATTAGTCCCATAAAATAGACCTCTACCACTACGATCTCAATCTCAAACAAGATGTTGAACCTTGGCATCTGGACACATCAGTAAAAACATAAGATATATAATCTTAGTAGCAAGATCACTTATTTTTTTAAAACCAATGAAGGTACCAACTGTACTTGTACAAAAATTCATACATTCTCTTCCTGTTTAAAATCTCATGACATACATTTATAATTGGATGCATTGCATGCTCATGACATGTGCTCAATGATGCATTCACAATTAGGTAGTTGTGGCAAGTCTTTCAAAAACATATTCATGCACGTCATATAACATAATATAGCAGTTTAACATAAATCTAGTAACATGAATAACATTCATTCACATTATAGGGAATTAGATAGCTTTAGGCCTCAAGCCTTTCTTTACATCAGATAAACATGTCATAGAAAATATCATAGACAATAACTTTTCTATCAAAGGTGCCACCTAGCGAATACCTTACATACCCCTGAAATCTACATGAATGAGTAACTCTTTGGCCATTGGCTCTTGTGGTATTTAACCACTATACATTCTGAGGCATCCCCTAATGGATCCAAATATATAAACATACAGATCACTGTCCCAATTTTAATGAATCACATCCTACTCACAAGATCACATATGCTCTGTGCTAAAAGGATCATGAGATTATGGAATCACCACCCCTTATTAGTGGGTCACTTTCTTGGTACACTATATGGAGGATATACACTAGGATGAATTAGTCTAAGCCATGGTTATGCCTAATTCTAGGTACGTAATCCTTTTTGGCCATATATTTAGGGTACACTAACCTAGAATGTAGAAAATATTTTTTTATAATATAAATTAGTTAAAGTTTGAATTCTAATTAAAATAAGTGTTTATAATTAGTACTTAACAGCATTTCGAACAAAAAAACTTAAACAAAAAAAATTATACATGAACCGTATGTTTACATTTGCAACCATGCATATGCATGATTTAATACATAATTTTTTCAAAATACATGATGAGTTTACCTTGTCTTTATTGTTTTTTTATAATTATCTTTTTATAAGAGGTAATTTTATTCAAGGTATTATCAAATATTAAATATAAATATTTTTTAATTAAAATTTAAACATTAATTTATCACATTGTAAGCGAATAATTCCAACCTAACTCCTCATTGATAGATGATAAATTTACTGCCATACATTATGACACAGGCTCTTCCACTTGGGAAGACCTTAGATTAGTACCCCTCCTAAGTACAATGGAGGTCCATGGGACTTCATGATCACCCATTAACCTAGGCTATAGTTACTAATTCCATTGTTTTTACAGCAAATCGCTACATATACACACATATTTATTTATCAAAATTCAAATTTAATTATTCCTATCCCTAGTGGTACATGATCATCCAACAAATTTATTTCATTTTTAATGTTAACCTTTAAAATACCAATTCATATTTGATTTTTTTTTTTGTGGTTTCTCTGGATCGTATAATCTTTTACATATATATATTATAGTTTCTTTCTTCTAATCATATTTGTAACGACCCCCTAATACGTCATGCGCGATGCTTATCTGATTAGCGGAAGCATATGGGATATTCTAAATGATTATTCCTTATGTGGGAACGTCAGGGGATCGCTACTGGTTGAGCGTAACCCAAATAGACTCTCCGTTGTCTATTCGGATTCCGTTCAACCCTAATTCATACGCAGCTAACTAACTATACATACATGCATCATAACTTTCTCTGGAATGAAATATAAAATTCATATACACGTCGCGTCATACATTCATATACATTTCTATTCAAATCCATAAGTTTACAGTGGTAAATTCTATCGAAAATTCGACAGAGTTTCCTATGTAATTCGATCATATCCCAAATACAGAATCACCTGTTTAAACATCAACAGCCAATCCAACAACAGTAATAAACATACTTATCATACATCCATGTACAACAGAGTTAATTCATCACTACAATCCATGTATACTATCTGAAACGTTATATGTACATTCAGTCTAATCCATACAGAATTCATCAGAAATAGAATTCGATAAATAACAGCATCATCAAAGTATATGTACAAATGATTCAAGCCTAAGCTAATCATTCTCCGGTCTATCCTCAAGTCAGCCTCGGCTATCGTCTGGGCTCCTGCCCCTGTCCCTGTTCATCTGAGTAAACAACCTAATGAGATCTGAATCCCAGTAAAATAATTTACAAATCAATTATCATTCGAAAACCAGTTGAATACCCAGCGATGCGAACACCGAAATCGTCTTCCCGAAATCAGTTCAAAAACAGTGGAATACCTTATCTTTAAAATCGTTTAAACACATGGAAATCGCAGCAAGTATTCGAAATCAGAAAATCAATTTCTTTGTAAATCAGTCATCAAAATCAAGTAAAATCCCATGCCCTGTGTCTCTCAATCCACGTTGGCTACAAATCCGCTATAACCAAATCTAAATCATCTTCTAATTGCACGTAGTCTAGAGAGAATACCTCCCTTATCGTTGGGTGTGATCCGTAACACCAATCACCCGAATCAAGCCTATATTGTGAGTGTGATCCGTAACACCAATCACTTACTCAAGGACCGAGTGAGAATCAACATCTAGGGCGTCCCCTAACATGTGCACATACGCCAATTCTCATCCTCATACAGTCTATTCGAACTCACATACACTCGGTCGGCTATTCCTCAGGGTTCTAGGGTATTACGCCTAAATCACAACGTTTCCCCGTGTAGGTTATCCACCCTTATACTCCCTAAACCTTTCTTAGGGTCGTCCTGGTTTAACGCGTAATCCCTAACTCAGTACAGATTAAATATGATAAAAATAATCTCGTTTAAAAGCTTCCTATACGAGGGATACTTAACGGCCGTCCCATACCGGCTATCAAGTACCCAACCCTAAGTAAATCCGTCCTAAAGGCATCCAAACTCGATAAACAAGGTGTCTAACATGCAATTAGGGTTTTCAGCACACAGGCATGCAATTTATCCCATCAAAAGCAACACGTAATTCTATGCAAGTCATCTAAATCAGTTAGGTATTCACTAAATCAATTCTAGGGTTCGGGAAGTGTAAATTATCCTACCTGGTCTCTGGTCGCTCCAAATCAAGTCAGGACTCCACGAAATCTCAGTTTTTGAGCCCAATTAATTCCCTGGACATTAAATGTAATATTTAAACTTGTCACGTCATCCGTTTTTCAATCCTAAACTCGGTTACACAGTTACCTAGGTTAATTAGTTGCCTAATTATGTTCGGCAGTCATTTCAGTCATATACCATTAGTTTTTGGAAAAACAGACCTTACCAATGTGTCCGGATGATGGAATTCTATGTCACGGTGGTCTCGGTTTCTCGGGATGCACGTCCAAAAGCTCCGGCACGGCGGCACATGGCGGCGCTGTGGCGCACGGTGGGCAGGTGCGGTTTGCCTCGAAAATCACACCACGGTGAAGCCCGCAAGCCCAGGAGTTCGAATACGGTGGTGGCACAGCGGTTCATGGCCGTTTGAGCGGTGTTTTCTGGCCATAAACTTTCTCGCACGGCAGACGACGTTCTTCCTCGATCCGGGCGCGTCTGGCCTCCTTTCGACGGCCGAAGCATCGAGCGGCACCGGCTCTGCTACACGGTGGTGGGGCGATGGCGATCCAACAGACGGCGGCGATTCGAGCTGGAGAAGTTTCGCGCGATGAAGGGGAAAAACGGCGTTTTTCCAGCGGCTTCGGTGGCCGTTGGTGGCCGTGGTTGGTTGCTGGAGGTTGTGGGCAGTGAGGGCTGTCGGTTGGTACCCTTGGTGGTGGCCCACGGTGGTTGTAGTGGCCAATCACGGTGGAGGGAAGGTGGAGAGAGAAAAGAGAGAGGAGAGAGAGTGAAATGAGAGAAATGGAGGGGATTAGCGTAATTTAAAGCCTTCAGGGGCGATTCTGACTTTTTCCAGGCCACCCAGGGATGTTTTAGGGTGTCGGCATCCTTCCAGATGTTGACACGTATTTCTATGCAAAAACTTTGGCCTTCGTCAACGAAATTGACGCACGCAACTCCTTCCGTCAGTTTCTGATCGCCGGATTGCATTTCTTTCTGTTTGATCATGTTTCTGGCTTCGAACGACCTTCTGTGTCAAGTCATTATCCTCAAAATTCGTGCCAGACTTCGTTTGATTGGGATTAAGGTTAAAAATCAAGTTTTTATTTTTCAAAATCCTTTAAAACTCTTTCAAATCTTTCCCGTTGTTACAATATTAATCTAAAAAGTTATATATTATAATATAAGATAAAATATGTAGGAAGAGAGGGGGTGAGAAAAATTAAAGAAAAGGTAGTAAAAAGTTAGAATAAAATAATAAAGAGTTAATTAATTTCTTATTACTTAATTTATTATTTTAAAATATAAAATTATGTTTTATATTATATTTTAAAAATTATAAAATTAACATGTACTTTTGTAAATGTGAAACTTTTAATATAAATATATATATATATTAAATAACAAAGAGAGAAAGAGAGAAAAAGGTGTAGCTTTTGGAGAAGAAAGCAATGATTAAGTATTATTTATTAATGCTTGAAATAACAAATTATATTACCATAGTTAACTTTTTAATAAAAATATACTAATAATAACAATGCATTTTTTTATATATAATTACTTGTTAATTTTAAAAATTTAAAATAAATGATAATTTTCTCCTCCCTTTTCTTATTTTTCTTCTATCAAATATATCTTCGCATATGAAATATGAAGGAGAGAAATTATGTTTAAATTAGACATTGGATTGCTTGAATTATTTATATAGAGATATTTAAAAGTATTGTCTATCTATTGATTTTTCATATCTATGTATCTCTTCAACACATTCCATATATAAAAGTGATCGCTACAGAGGTTAATTACATCTATGTACATGCAGATTGCGATCGATCAGAAAATTGCAATCGCATATGGTGCATAAAGCTCTAATATATGAGGGGCATTTTGGACGGATCCAAAGTATCACATTGCATGACGTTTTTCTTGTATTTTTTGTTCTTTTGTTGTTATCTATTTTCTTCTACTCCTCTTCACTTTATTTTCGTTTCTTTTTCGTTTTTTTATTAGTATTTTTTAAATAAAAACTTTTAAATCCATATTTCTAAAATTTATCTATCGTTTTGTTTTTTATTTAGTCTTTTAATTTGCCATTTATAACATATTCAAAAAGTTGTTCATGCTTTCAATCTGTCTCATCACCAAGCAATAGCGAATAATTTTAATTTCAAAGAATGGATTAGCATAGCTTTGATATTAAACTATAAATTTTTTAATCTAATATTAAATCCAATTTTTTTAATTGTTGCAAATGCGGTTGGGTTTTATTTAATAAAATAAATTTATGCTTTTGAATCCAAAAAACTGTAATAATGGTTGTGTTTATAGTCATTGCAATTTGCAAGTATATTTGTTTGCAACCTAAACTTGAAGTCAGTGCTGACGTAACTTACATTATAGAATAGTGGAGGGATTTTAGTAATTTAATTAAGAAATCTCAGAGTTAATTTTTCCCCTGGATGATGATATAAAATTGAATAAATTAAATCATCAATTTTTTGGATTGATTAAATCACTATAATACATTTCTTCTTTGGAAAATCATCTAATTAATTCGTGAATCATTATTATAATTTAGTCCCTATATTCTTACTTTGTAAGTCGGTTCCTGCCGTTAAACGCTATTAAAACTCTGCTTTGTACTTGTTGACGTGACCAAATTTTTTGCTACATGTGTCTCTTTTAAATACAAATAAGCCTTTACTTTTAAATCAAATGAAATTAATTAAAAAAAAAAGAATAAGTTGGGAAAAGAGGATCAGAATGCAAACATGATTATTTACCATTTTTCGAAGACGATTTTTACCCAAAAGAGTTGAAGCCTAGAGCAAGGTTGATGCATTTAATATTTTGTTACCTCTCTTTGGTATGAGGCTCTTATATATGCGCCTTAATTGGGGTGATGATTTGAAAAGAAGAGCCATATGTGATGGGAATCTCCTTTGAGAAGGCATATACTTTCATTTTGGATGTTTCGTATTTAAACAAAAAAATAGGAAGAAAAAAATTTAAAAAACTTACATTGATAAAAATTTATTTGAAATAAATTAATGATTAAATATTTTATATTTTTTATTATAAAAAGATATATCATTTTTCAACATTAAAAGATATGGATACATATACTTTTTAGATGAATTTTAATTTGAAAATAAATAATTCATTAGTAAATGCTTCAAGATTTTTTTCATTAAAAAAATAAAAAAACTTTAAAAAATAGTAGAATGTTTGAAAGGCATTTTTTTTATTGCTCTTGATTTTATTTAAAAATTCTGAAATTATAATTTTTCATTAGATAGAATTGAGTATTTTTTATTATTTATATATATATATATTTTATGAAAAATTTATATCATTATCTTATTAACTACGTGACAAAATTTTAAGCCTGGAGTCAACCAATTGATATATATATATATAAACTTCATAAATATTAATTATTTAATAAAACTTTCATTTTTGAAGACTAATGATAAAAGACTTATATATATAATGGACTGATAAAGATTTCTTGTTCGTTCGTAATCATCAAGGGCTATAAAAATTACAGGCCAATAGCCCTATGTCTTTGACTACGTCTTGTTTAGGCTCTATTATATTTATATGTTATATATCAAGTTCATAAATATTAATTATTTAATTTTTTGATATATATATCAAGTAAGACCAAATACAACCGTATATATCAACATCATTAATTAATAAATCGTTGAAAATTTGCAAAAGCTTTAACATCATCGATCAATACATATAATTTTTAAGGTTACTAATTATTATTCTTAAGATATTAATTAAAATTTTTTTTATTAATTGATAAAATATTTAATACGTAAAAAATTAATAAAAATAAAAATATTTAATATTTAAAAAAACCAATCAAATAAAATTTTAATTAATATTTTTAAGATAATGATTAACAAAACTCTTAATTTATTGTTTTTTTCAAGCATTTTTATATTAGAAAGGAATTTTACTTGAAGACATTATATTAAATGTAATACTTCTTTTAACAGATATTAAAATATTTATCCGTTATATTATAAAAAATTAATTTCTTTCATTAAATTAAACTTTCATCTATACAAAACCCTTAATTTAATACATAATAATGTAAACGTGCGTTATACCAATCAACAAATCAATTATCGGATGTGCCCAAAGGAACACGACTAACCAATTATAAAACATGCAATTATTAATTAAGCACGTTTTTTTTGAGAGATAACAGAAAACTCACGCAAACATGAAAAATATTATATATATGGACTTGTTCAAAAATAATTGAAATTGATATTATATCAGAATTGACTGGTAACTAATTATCGATTAAATAATTTGAATTGGAATCATGTGCTGCTATCAAGCTTGACTATTCTACGGCTGAAGTTATGTTAAATTTGTTAAATTATACATATTATTTTTAATTTAAAAATTACATTAATTACCTCTCCTGTAATTTATTTTTTATAACTAGAAAAAATATTTCTTAACAAAATAAGAGATTGATTTTACTTTTAATATAATAATAAAGGTAATTTAAACTTATTCTGAACTTAAACATAAGATTCTTAATATAACAGTGAAAATAATTAATTAATTTTATTGTTTTAGAATGAATAAATATTATATAAAATATTTAATTTTGTAAACAAAAAATAAATTAAAAGAAATATTTTCTCGATAATTTAAGAAATAAAATAGAAATCAAGTCCGGCCCTAATTAATTTTCTTGTCATTATCTTTAATTTTGCTCCAGTTTCTATCAAAAGCAACATATGTAGTCCATGTACCCCATTTTTGCGTCATTAAAATATTGAACACTAGTTGCAAACTTGAGTTTTATCCATCAATTCATGACTAATTAATTCGATGCATAATAATAACGTGCTTTTTTTATTTCTTGAAACTTTAGAATCTTTTCATCATTAATCTTAAAAATAATATATTTTATAATATAAAATATAAAATAAAATGTGTAATATGAAAACACAAAAGAAATAAAGTAAAAATAATATAAAGTTAAAAAAAATTAAATAATGTTTTATTAATTTAAAATTTATTAATTATTACTTTATATTAATTATATTTTAAAAATTAAAAAATAATATCATTCAACTTGTTTTATGCAAAATCTCTCGTGTGTGTATGTGTGTGTATGTATGTATATATATATATAATTAATTAATTAATATAAAATAAAATATGTATTCGGAGAAGGAAAGAGTGAGAAAAGATAGTAAAATATTAGAATAAAATAATAAAAAATTAACTAACTTTTCATTTTTTTAATTTATTATTTTAAAATGTAACAATTATTTTTTGTTAATATATGAGAGGCATTTTAGGCACATCAAAAGTATGACATTGCACGAAGATCTTGTATATTTAGTTCTATTATTGTTTTCCATTTTCTTCTTCTCCTCTTCACTTTCTTTGCTTTCCTTTTTTTTTTTATTAGTATTTTGTAAATAAATATTTTTAAATTCTTATTTCTAACACTAATCAATCTTCTTGTTTTTCATTTAGTCTTTTAATTTGCAATTTATAACATATTCAGAAAGTTTTTCATGCTTTCACTATTTTTCATCACCAAGCATAGCGAATAATTTTAATTACCTTCAAAGAATGGTTTAGCACAGCTTCGATATTAAATTATAAATGTTTTATATAATCTAATATTAAATCTAAAATTTTTTAAATTTTGCAAGTGCAGTTGCATTTTATTTAATAAAATAAATTAATTTTTTTATCCAAAAATCTGTATTGATAGTTATCTGTTTATATATATGATGTATATTTATGTAGCCATCGCAAGTATAAAGCCCTTGTTTTGCAACCAAAACTTGAAGTCAGTGCTGACGTATACTTCCATTAGATAGAATGGGATCGAACTATGGACAGATTTTATTAATTTAATTAAGAGATCTCCGAGTTAATTTTTCCCTGGTTGATGATATAAAATTGAATTAATTATATCATTTTTTAGGATTTATTAAATTATATATAATACATTTCTTAATTAAATTAATTCATGAATCATTTTATATATATTATAAAATTTCAATTTTATGTTAAAATGTAGATTATTAAATTATACTTTTAATCCCTATATTTTTACCACAATTATAATTTAGTCCTTATATTTTTATTTACCAAATTTTTTGCTTCATTGTCTCTTTTAAATATAAATAACCCTCTATTTTCTAAGCCAAATGAAATTAATAAATACATACTCTTTGCTATAAGGCTTTTATGCTTTGAAAAATAAAGGTGGACTAGTATTTTTTTTAAAAAATAACCATATGTGGTTATCATGTTATCTAATAGAGATAATTAAGTTTGACCACTTCAACAAGTACATAAAAGTGTTCTAACAAAGTTTAATGGTAGGGATCAACTTATAAATAATTTGAAATTAGATGGACCAAAATATATACACAAAATAAAAATGTAAGAACCAAATTAAAATTACAAGAAAAATATAGGGACCAAAATTTTGATTTAACCTAAAATTTAATATTAAAACTTTGTCAATTTTACTATTTTATTAATTTGATTTGATTTGAAAAATAAAGGTTGACTTGTATTTTTTTTTAAAATAACCATATGTGGCCATCATGTTATCTAATAGAGATAATTAAGTTTGACCACTTGAACAAGTACATAAAATTATTCTAACGAAGTTTAACGGTAGGGATCAGCTTATAAATAATTTGAAATTAGAAGGACAAAAATATATACACAAATAAAAATGTAAGAACTAAATTAAAATTACAAGAAAAATATAGGGACCAAAATTATAATTTAACCTAGAATTTAATGTTAAAACTTTGTCAATTTTATTATTATATTAAAAATAAATTTTAGTTTTACATTGTATAAAAATGAACAAATACATGTATATCTATAATATTAAATATTAGAAAAAATAAATGATATTTTGAAATAAAGGAATATTAAGTGTAATTTAACTAAGTTTTAAAGAAAATAATATAATTTATCTATTAAATTAACCCCAAAATAAAAATGTTAGTGCTGGTTGTATAAATTGACATCAATACCATTGCAGGTGTTGTGTGGTTAGAAGAGAGATAATGGCATCCCCTAAGGAAGCAAACTATGAAATGTCCCAAGCACTATCACTGCCTAGTGTTCAAGAGCTTGTTAAGAAACCTTTAACCTCAATTCCTCTTTGTTACATTCGTCTAGAAAATAGTGAACCTCTCAATATTACCCAAAATAGAAAAGAGAATATTCTCCTTCCCACCATCAACATGAACAAATTGATTCATGGAGAAGCAACAGAACTTGAATTTCACGAATTGCACTCAGCTTGTACAGATTGGGGTTTCTTTCAGGTTCTATATCAATGATTTCAATGGCTTTTATATAAGTTTTGTTTATATATATTCTATATATGCTACAAAAATTTACAAAATGAAACCATATATATATATATATACTTATTTATATATTATGCATGCAGTTGGTGAACCATGGAATCAACCCAATGGTGTTAGAGAAAGTAAAAGATGAAATTGAAGGATTCTTCAATCTTCCTTTGGAAGAGAAGATGAAGTACAAGATAAGGCCAGGTGATGTTGAAGGCTACGGAGCTGTGATCACATCTGAAGATCAAAAGCTTGATTGGGGTGATAGGTTCTATATGACAACAAACCCTATTCAGAGAAGAAAACCATATCTCTTTCCAGAGCTCCCTTCATCCCTCAGGTATATCTTTCTCTTGTTATATTATGCTTAAATTTAATTTCTCCAAATTTTTTGAGGGTTCTACACGAGTCCAAGAGATTATATATTATATATATAAGAAGATTTTCCTTTTATCCTTTTTTATATAATTATAATATATACAATAAGATATCATGAGCCATATATATGTATGAGATGGCACTATATATTTTAATTTTAGTGAAGTATCATATTATACTAAAAAATCATGGGAATCTTGTCCCATCACTTTTAATGTGTTTAATTTAATTTTTGCAGAATACTGATAATTTTAAATATAGTAATTTATTGTATCTTTGTGTTCAATATGTATACCATTGCATTTCAAATATATATACCGAATCAAAGACAAGGTATTATATAACAAATTAAATATGTTGAATATGTGAGGATGCAGGATCATCTTGGATTCTTACATAGAAGAAGTGCAAATTGTAGCTAAGACACTTGTGGGTTTTTTGGAGAAAGCCCTAAAGATAGAGAATAGAGAGATGGAAGAGTTAATTGAAAATGGGATGCAGTCAATGAGGATGACTTACTATCCCGCATGCTCAGAGCCAGAGAAGGTAATGGGTCTCACTGCTCATTCAGATAGCACCTTCATCACCATCCTTAATCAACTCAATGGAGTGAATGGTCTTGAAATAAAGAAAGATGGAGTTTGGATTCCTGTGAATGTCATCTCAGATGCTCTTATTGTCAACATTGGAGACATTCTAGAGGTTTGTCATATGGTCCACCTTTGAAAAAAGAGAAGGAAAAAGATGTACAACAAAGTTTAGTTAAAATATATATACATTTATAAATGAAACATGATGAAGAAAAATTCAAATTACACAATTTTAATTTAAAATGGATTCTTTTCATAAAAATTATAACTTATTTTAATTTTTGTAATAATATCTAGTTATGTCAAAAATAGTTATGAATTTAATTTATTCAAAAATTTATGACGATGCTTATTATTATTATTATTATTATTATATTTAATAGAATGTTAAATTTGCAGATAATGAGCAACGGGGCATACAAAAGTGTTGAGCATAGGGCAATGGTGAATTCAGAGAAGGAAAGGATCTCCATTGCTATGTTCTTTAATCCCAAACTGGAATCAGAGATAGGGCCTTCAATTAGTCTCACAAATCCAAAGAATCCTCCTCTTTATAAAAGTATTGGAATGGAGCAATATGTGAAGGATTTCTTCTCCCGCAAGCTCAATGGAAAGTCATACTTGGAGCATATGAAGATCAAAAATGAAAATTAGCTGCTCTTTATATATGTGTGTGTGTGTGTGTGTTTGTGTGTCTGTCTCTATGCGCGCGCGCTTTATATGCAGTAGTCTAATACTGTATAATAAGACTAAATAAAGTGTGCTTTTGGAATTCTCATGTGTAGCTATACCATTATATATATATATTTATATATGTATGTATGTATGTATGTATGTATATGTATATGTATGTATATATATTTATAAGTGAATGTCTCTAAATTGATTGTAATTCCCTTGTATGATACATGAATATAAAGAAATAAATATTTATTTAAAATTTGACTTTTTCGGTTTACCTTTTATTTTAGTTTTAGGTTAAATAGGAATTTTAGTCCCATAGTTTTTTTGAAACTATAACTTGGTCCCTATATTTTAAGTTTTTGTAACTTAATCCTCATAATTTGTAACCGTTTGAAATTCAATCCCACCTGTCATAGTCTGTTATAACACTCTTAACAATATATACTGATATGGCTAACATTTTGCTGACATATATAGAATGTATTCTATCTCCATTTTAAATTCATGTTAGCCCAAGTCCAAATTATATATATATATATATATATATATATATATACACACACTAAAAAAATATATGCTAAAAATTTAAGAAACGGTAACATATAGCATTTCAATCGTGAGTTTTACTGTTGCTGCCTCTACCTCTCAATTTCTGCCATTAACAATTCATTGTCTTGTTGTCTCTTCTCAAACTTTCAAGTTCGTCTTTCAATGTGTATTGCCTTAATTCAACAATTAAAAGACCTGTTTCAACATCAATTGGACAACACATGCAAGACTTGCTTTTGTCATCCATATCCCAAGTCAAGGCCATTCTTCCCACGCCTGCATTAAATTCTGAATACATCAATGTATCAAAAATATGCTTCAAGTACATAAAAATTCATCCACACACATCAACATCCATATACCGGCGCGGGGTCTAAAGAATTTTTTCGTTTAAAAATTAAAACATAAAATAATCACAACCAAAGTCTTAAAAACAGAGGAGACTAATTATAAGCTTTAAATAAGATAAAAAGTTAAAAACATTAAGGTTGCGAGTATCTAAAACCTAAGAATTCCATCTTTGGTGTAAATTATTCCAATATAGTTTTTTGGGGAATCTAGCATTTGATTTTTCACAATATTTTTAGACAATTCAATCCTAAAGACACCCATGATCTTCTTTTAACATTGATTCTACGTACACACACTTCATGTTGATTATCGAAGTAGAATATAATTCCTTGTAAAAAATGAAAAATATTTACACCAAACATCGCATATAAAATCATGAACAAAGAGTAAGAAAGAAAAAAGAAGTAATGGAAAAACTTACCTAGTATTGGGGTGGCGAATGAAGTTGGAGAAATTACTGTAATAGCTTGTAGTAGCAAGAAAAAATGGTGATGGTGGAGAACTTGTGAGACTCCCAACAAATGAAGCAATTACAAGCTATGTTCCAATAATAATATATGAAAACTTTACAATAAAGAGAGAAAGAGATCAAAATGTGATATGTGCTTGTGTCCTGTCCTGTCACTCCATCTGCAATACAATAGTGTGTGATCTAGTTGTGTATTAGGCGCCTCACAAGCTTCCATGTCGTGCCATGCATGCCATTTTTTCTACAATGGATGGAAGTTAAAGTCAGAAATATCTGTAAGTTTATATATTAAGTTGTGATTAATCTAATCCAATTATCCATAATTTTTTTTAATTTTGATTATTCTTTCTCAACAATATCAACATATCTTCTCTTTTGAATTAACTCGAATAATTATTAGATCAAGCTTGATTAAATAGTTTTGGGTTTGATTCTTATTATAGGCTGTGCGTAACCACACTAATAATTTATTGTTTAACTCATAAATTTCTGTTACAAAAAAAAAAAAAACAAATTATGGGCAGAACTGCAATTAATTAGACATATATATGTGGGTGAATGAATATTCTAAATCCACATATCTAATCTATTCTCTCTATCTACCTTTGTGGCTTTAGATTATGTTGTTGGCAAAGTTGCATATATACATATATGAGTAAGAATGGCACATGTTGTCCCTCTCATGAGGTTCCAAATTCCAACTGACTAATTAGTATTAAAATTTCTAGCCAGACTGTTTGTTTTAAGTCCAAACCCATATTGATATTTAGGAAATCTTCTAATGTTCTCTTAGGAAATCTTCTAGTGTAAGTCCCCTACTACTGTGGTCAAACCATTCTAGGATTAAGAATCCTGGCAAACAATAATCTGTGCCCCCACCTTCATGTAATGTTTGTCACCCTCAATTTTAGCAGGAAGTGATGAAAATTTGGGAAGTACAAGTTGGAAATCATACCAGACTCAATAATATGCTTTGAGATTGGTAAGTCAAGGATGTGCAGTTTATTGCAGAGAAATATCTTATGTTTGGTGGAATCTCCTTAATTCACTAATGCATGCAGCATAGCGATAAGCTTACTCTTTCTTATTCTTCACCATTGCCCAAGATCAAATTTAGATGGAATCCACAGCTTACTAGTTTATATGTTTTGCAGTGACACACATGGCTAATTTTGTTGCATTCATCAATTTCCGTATCTCCATGCTAACTAATAATTATAGACAATGGCATATATCATATATGTACAATATTGTCTTCACACTGTTATTAATTTAATTCCCCGAGTAAAGGAGTTCCGTGTCCTTTGAGGTTGGTTTTGGACAAGGAAAAATACAATACCCATAATTCTTTGGTTGAATTTGAATCTTGGCTGGTGCTTGTTGGTAAATTTATGGTGTTCTTTATATAATGTGTAGTTATGGTTTATGTATATGTAGAAAAAAGTTTCTAATCATGAAGCTGAAAGGACGTCTTCACAAGCAATTTCGATAGAAGATTCACTTGCTATGATTCTAGGAAAAGAGCATCTGGGTAGATCGAGTTCAAGGTTTGGAATTAGGTACTTGTCCATCTCAAGTGTTTGGATCTCTAGCTCGTTTCTTTGGTGGGATAAACTTGTCCAATTCTAATACACAATACAAACTGAAGTCTCACAATTGCAATCACAATTGACTGCAAGTAATAATAGAGTGGAAAGTTTGGAGACAGCTATCATTTTCATGCTTAAGAAATATGAGGATCATGTGCCACTTGAGTTTGCTAACTTATAAACTCCATTATCGGTAATGTTCATAGATATTTTTTATTTTTGTTTTAAGCTTATTAAAGAGCACAATAAGTATATTGCCTTCCATATATTAACATTTAATCTTAAAATATATTTAGTTACTTGATCAAGGAAGTGGACAACCCTCCTAGAGTTCCAAGTCATTCGACACCATCTTTGAACAATGATGTGCAGTTATTATAAATTTTAAATACATGTTTTGTTGATATATCATAGATCTTTTGATGTATTTTTGATAAACAGGCTTTAAAAGAATATATTTTGCTAAATTCTTAAAATGTCTCAATCTATCTCGATAATTATACATGAAGCTATTTTGAAGATTTTATTCTATTTCTTAATTAGTTTTTTTTTGAAAATTTTGATATTTTATTCGCATTAAAAAATATAATTTTATTTGCAACAAGAAAATGATTACATTATTTAACAGCGGTTTGTTGCAAATAATTACACTATTTAACAGCGGTTTGCTGCAAATAATTACACTATTTAACAGCGGCTAAAGGTTAAAAAAAAGTACCAACATTTTAGTAGCGGTTAATAACCACAGTAATATACATAAATTTTTCTTTTTTTATTTTCTTTAGGGGAGGTTAATAGCGGCCCTTATATATATATATATATATATATATATATATATATATATATATAATTTTGTGGTGGACGATTCTAAAGCCGTTCGGTAACAGCTGCTAAATGCCATAAAAAATTGTCATTAAAAACTGTCTGCAGTATCATTACTAAGCCAGTACGAGTGTATGACTTACACTTTTATGTTTACCAATTTCTTGAGTAATACACAAATCCCAAGATAATTTTGATAGTCTACTAGTTTCATTGCTATCAATTGGTCAAAATGTGTTTTATATAAATTATATTCAAATATTTATTTTTATATTATAAATATATAATTTATTATATCAATATATATATATCATTAGCATGAATTTTTTTAATAACATTCTTTACTTTTAATATTTTATATATAAATTATTATATTTGATAATTTTGTAACGGTAAACTAATTAGGATTTTAAATTAATTATATTTTTAAATATTACATAATATAATTGATCTAACACAAAATTTTTTTTATATAAATTTATATATAGATTAGTCATAGTTTGAAAAAAAATTAATTATTTTAAATTATTATAGGTAAACATGTTCGGAGATTTGAGGATTTAGTAGGTTCAGGACAGATAAATTATTTTTTTTTAGGAGTACTTGAGTGTAGAGAATATAATACTTTATCCACAATTATCCTTATATAGAATTGTTAAGTTGTCCATGTCATTTGTTTTTAGTAGATAGTATACTATAAAAAAACAAATCAATTTTTTTTTCTTCCCAAGCTGGCCTATTATTAGAATAATGGACAATATTGCTAGTTTAGGATAAAGTCAACTATTAGTAAATCGACGACAAATGACAAAAAAAAAATTAACAATGACCTCAAACCTTAAAGATTAAAAAAATATTTTGTCTTTTCAAAATATCAAAAATTGTCTTTTTTTTATAGTGATTACAAATATTTACATGGTTGTTAAAATCAAGTTTCAAATTGTAAAATTACAAAAAAAATTATTTTACATTGTAAAAGAAATAAATGACTTTTTGGTTCCTAAAAGACAAGTAATAATACAATTTAGTCCTTAGAATATCATAATACATATTTTGGTCTATGAAAGATCATAACAGTCAACTCGTTAGTCCCTGAGTCATTAATCATTAATAAAAAAGAAAATAAGATATTTTAAATACTAAATAGTTCTTAAAAGACTAAAAAATACACATTTTAGTCCCCTAATATACTAATAGCCCAAACTATAATAATAGGTGGAAGAACTTAATCACAAATTAGTACTTAACTATGTTTTCAGAGTATTAATTGCAGGAAATAAACATGTATATCAACACTTAACCATAAATTAATAAATAAACATGTTATATTTTTATACATTTTTTTCTTAATGTATCTAACACCTATTTTTGAACTATTAAAGTTAAAGGATATTGTAAAAGTGATAGAGAGATTATCCTAAGAATTTCAGATAAGCAATTATGTTTATCGAATACCTAATAACTAAGCTTCATTTTGATTTGATTTTAAATTTCAAAATATTATATAATATTTTATGCTAGCAAGCTTTGTGTGCATATATATGGATGATTTCATTTATGATTTTTTTTTTATTTTTTCATGAACACACATGAGTGTCAGTAATTTTGATGGATTAAATATTTTTACTAGTTGATGTTCTACAAAATGGTTAGAAAAAATTTTGAGAGCGAAAGACTTGAAAAAGGAATGCAAAAATGAAGAAGGCCTCCCTAATGCACCTCTGATGATCAAGTCAGTAAGGAATATATGAGAGTGTAAGTGATAAAGTCTGAGAGCACTAAGAATGTTGTATTTGAGAGACGCTATGGATGCTCTTTGTATAGGTGTTTAAGTGAGTGAAAACCATTACAAGGTTACCTGTAGGCGATCACAGTGATGGTTAGGTGTATGGGAGATCTCTGGTCCAAGAGGGTGTCTGCAAGGCTTGTTGACTTGGCTAATGGTCATATGCTACATGGTAAACATATCATTGGTGGGACTAAACCAGATATACCATAAGTCCCCCATGCTTAAGAGTACGTATACTCTTTAGGCTTAAGTTTCAAAGAGATATGGATTGGCACATACGTGTGTGAGTCTCCCAGCATGAGGTGCATTTGTTCTTTAGTTCATGATGCTTTAGTTTCCATGCCATCCCCATTTCTGAGCATGTCAGCGTGTATTTTGGGTAGTAAAGGTGTCATTTGGGATATCCTAAATGAATTTTAAGGGTATTTTGGTCTTTTTCTTAGGCTTGGTACCTAAGGTTCAAATCTATTGGCATTCATAAGTGTCCTTTCACTTTTGCCATTTTGTGAGAAGCTTTTACTATATATATATATATATATATGAGAATATGTGATGTTCGGACATGTACATGCAAACATTACAAGCGTAAGAGGTAACACGTCTATCACTCAATGCATTACTCTAAAAGATCAACTACGAGATGGTCCTAATCACATATTCATACATCTATATATCCGCCCCTCTACTATATGCATCAAAAGAATGTTACCAAGCTCCCAAAAATAAATATGGAATAGTGACAGGAGTAACCCTATTCAAAATACTTATGTTTATGTGTGTGTGTGTATTTCATCTTTACTAGGCAACTATTAGTGAGGAGGCTGATTAGTCATTGGGAAAATTGGTTGGGGTATGAGAGGGGGTATCTCCATTACAAAGACGACCCATACGTCTTACACCACAATAATTGGTCCCATAAAATACACCTCTACCACTGTCATCTTGTGTAACGCCCTTATCTAGTCTTGTTGTTCAGTTTGATATCAATAGATAGGTTTGGTACTGTAACAATCGAAAAAATTTTGAAAGAGTTTTAAAGTATAAAATCAAATTTTTAACCCTAATCCCAATCAAACGAAGCCTGGCATAACTTTCAAGGATAATGACTTGACACAGAAGGTCGTTCAAAGTCAGAAACACGATCAAACAGAAAGAAATGCAATCCGGCGATCAGAAACTAACGGAAGAAGTTTCGTGCATCAATTTCATTGACGGAGGCCAAAACCTTTGCATGAAAATGCGTGCCAACATCTGGAAGGATGCCGACACCCTAAAGCATCCCCAAGTAGTCCAAGAAAAGTCGAAACCACCCCCGGAGGCTTTAAATTCATAGATTCCCTCCATTTCTCTCAAATTTTTCTCTCTCCTCACCACACTCTCTCTCTCCTCTCTCTCTTCCTTCCTCCACCATGAACCGCCACCACAGCCACCGTGGGCCGCCACCAAGGACACCAACCGACAGCCCTCACTGCCCACAACCTCCAGCAACCACTCACGGCCACCAATGGCCACCAGAGTCACCGAAAAAACACCATCTTTCCCTTCCACCGCGCAAAACTTCACTAGCTCAGATCGCCGCCGTCTGTCACCGTTGACCGTCACCGCCCCCACCACCGTGTAGCCCGAGCTGCCAGCTTCCTTTAGTAGCTCGTCGACGTCGAACGGAGGTTGGACGCGCTCAGATCGAGGAAATCTCCGTTTGCTGTGCGAGAATCTTTGTGGCCGAAAAACGCCGTCCAAACAGCCGTGAACCACCATGCCACCACCAGATTCGGACTCCTGGACTTGCGGGCTTCACCGTGGTGTGATTTTCGAGGTAAACTGCACCCCTCCGGCATGCGCCACCATACACCACCGTGCGCCGCCATGCCGGAGCTTCTGGACGTGCATCGGGAGAAACCAAGACCACCCCGACACAAAATTTCATCATCCGATCCCATTGGTAAGGTCCGATTTCCTAAAAACTAATGATATCTGATTGAAATAGCTGCCGAACGTAATTAGGCAATAAATTAACCTAGGAATTTGAGTAACCGGCTTTAGGATCGAAAAATGGATGACGTGACAAGTTTAAATATTCCATTTAATGTCCAGGGAATTAATTGGGCTCATAAATTGAGATTTCGTGAAGTCTGACTTGATTTGGAGCGACCGGAGACCAGGTAGGATAATTTACACTTCCCGAACCCTAGATTTGACCTAGTGGATACCTGATTGATTTAGATGAATTTCATGGATTTACGTGCTGCTTTCGATGGGATAAATTGCATGCCTGTGTGCTGAAAACCCTAATTGCATGTTAGACACCTTGTTTATCGAGTTTAGATGCCCTTAGGACGGATTTACTTAGGGTTGGGTACTTGATAGCCAGTATGGGACGACCGTTAAGTATTCCGAGTAAAGGAAGCTTTTAATTGATATCGTTTTTACCTGATTTGGCCTGTACTGCATTAGGGATTACGCGTTAAACCAGGACGACCCTAAGAAAGGTTTAGGGAGTATAAGGGTGGATAACCTACACGGGGAAACGTTGTGATTTAGGCGTAATACCCTAGGACCCTGAGGAATAGCCGACCGAGTGCATGTGAGTTTGAATAAACTGTATGAGGATGAGAATTGACGTATGTGCACATGCTAGGGGACGCCCTAGATGTTGATTCTCACCCAGTCCTTGAGTGAGTGATTGGTGTTACGGATCACACTCACAATATAGGCTTGATTCGGGTGATTGGTGTTACGGATCACACCCAACGATAAGAGAGGTATTCTCTCTAGACGACGTGCAATTAGATAATGATTTAGACTTGGTTACAGCAGATTTGTGACCAACGTGGATTTAGATACACCGGGCATGGGATTTTACTTGATTTTGATGACTGATTCTCAAAGAAATTGATTTTTATGATTTCGATTAATTGCCGCGATTTCCATGTAATAAAACGATTTTAAAGATAAGGTATTTCACTGTTTTCGAACTGATTTCGGGAAGAAGATTTCGGTGTTCGCACCGCTGGGTATTCAACCAATTTTTGAATGATATTTGAAATTGTAAATTATTCTACTGGGATTTTATATCTCATTAGGTTGTTTACTCAGATGAACAGGGAAAGGGACAGGAACCTAGATAATAGACGATGATGCCGTGGTGATAGACAGGAGAATGACTTAGCTTAGGCTTGAATCGGCTTGTATATATATGCTTTGATGATGTTGTCAGATATCGGGTTCTGTTCTTTATGTTTTCTGTATGGATTGGATCAGTTGTACATGTATAAATCATGAGTTTTATATTGACTGTATTGATGGGATTGACGCTATTTTTATGGATTTCTGTGGATTATGTTTATTGCTGTTGTTGGACTGGCTGTGTAAATATAAACAGGTAATTATTTGTATTTTAGACATGATCAAAATACAGGGAAAACTCTGCCAAATTTTCGGTAGGGTTTACCGCTGTAAATTTATAGATTTAAGTCAGAATATGTATGAATGTATAACGTGACGTGTATATAAGTTTTAGATTTCATTCCAGAGTAATTTGTGATGTATGCATGTATAATTAGTTAGCTGCGTGTGAATTAGGGTTGAACAGAATCCGAATGGACAATGGAAAGTCTATTTGGGTTACGCTCAACCAGTAGCGATCCCCTGACGTTCCCCCATAGGGAATAATCATTTAGAATAACCCATATGCTTTCGCTAATCAGATGAGGATTATATATGTCGTATTAGGGGGTCGTTACAGGTACATTATTCTTATCATTCTAATTATTGTCTGAGCCATTAGACCATTCAAGTTACATTAAACGAATTAGGTTTAGGATCTTTTATGATCAGATAAGAACGTAACTCACATGCACAGTAAAATAACAAGGTCTACGCTACATAATGCAATTACAATCCTTTATATGAATCAAATAATGCATGTCTAATAATAATGTTCATTACAACTGGTGTATTTGTCCCCGGATATATGAAGTACCCGTCCTGCGGAAGTCAAGAGACAATAGGCCTGCCACTCAGACTCTTGCATCAAATAATAACGAACAGGTTCTTCACAGATCCGTTTTCCCTGGTATTCCCAGAACCACTCGTATACATATATAGTCAAATTTGTTGTCTTAGTTAAATTTGAGTGCTTTTAGGATCCAACAAATAAAAAAAAAATTAGAGCTTACAAAAATTATTCACTCGATCAAAACAATACTGCTACCACGCGTCCCTGCTATGCGTCTGAATCTGATACATATTAGCACGTGGGTGAGAAAAACACGTTTCCCAGTAGCTTAACCATTAAAGTTTAAAATCAACTAATATGTACCAGGGTGCAAGCACCAAATCCTTTAGTCTTCATCCTTGACATAAAAAGGTAAGGATTTTCATATGTAATAACAAACTAGCAATGCATGATAGTAATAATAGTTAAAAAAAATAAGAATGACTCTATTTTTAAGGAATACGCGTTCTTACAGGGTAACATGAGTTCCTACGGGATTACTAGAGTGGTGTAACTTTTTGTTCTTTACTGTCATCGATTTGGACGAACGTTCTTGGATAATATGCAGACCCTAGGTCACGGCGTAGAGCATCTTTGGCCACGTCTCCCTAGGTCACTCATGTGGAGCACCTTCGGCCACACCTCATGATATGCAGACTCTCGGCTGCGTGTACTCGGTCATTGGAACACTAGATCACTGGAGTGGAGCACCTTCGTCCACCCCTTACTAGGACACCCGTGTGGAGCACCTTCGGCCACACTTCGTGATTCGCGGACACTCAGCCACGTAGGCCAGGTTGTCTGGACACTAGATCATTGGTATGGAGCACCTTCGGCCACCCTCACTAGGTCACCCGTGTGGAACACCTTTGGCCACACTTCCTGATACGTGGACACTGGCCACGTGTATCGGGTTATCATGGGCATCGGGTCCCGGGCATGGTCCCCCCTTTCCGATGATCTCTACTGACCCTTAAGAGTAACTTTCTTTTTCTAGGAATTTCTTATTGTCGTAGTTAGGAGAGTTGTTATTGAATTTAGGATTAAGTTGTTCTTCATCATGGATTAGTGTAAGTGTCTACTTTCTATAGGAAAGTCAACCTTTAAGGCAAAGTTTTCATTTTTCTTGGGAATAATGGCTAGTGTGAGATCTAATGATCCCCTTCCAATTCTTTTTCTTCAGAGTCAATCCCAAGTGTGGTTTTCTTTCTAATAATTTACGATAAAGTTTTCCTTCCTTAGAACTAAAATTTGCAATACAATTCCTTCCTAAAAGTAATGACTATTGCCATTGAAATTGCTTTTCCTTTGGAAACTTGATTCCACTAAACTCCTTCTTAGAAGTAATATTAGTTTCTTTTTCTTTTTCTAAAAATGATTAATTATGACACTAAGATTTCCTTTCCCTTAGAATATGATTTCTACTATAATTCTTTTCTAAAAATAGTTAATTATTACACTAAACTTTCCTCTCCTTTAGAAGATTAATATTACCATAATCCTTTCTAAAAATGATTAATTATGACACTAAGGTTTCCTTTCCTTTAGAACATAATTTCTACTTTAATTCTTTTATAAGAATAGTTAATTATTATCCTAAAATTTCCTTTCCTTTAGAAGATTAATTTTACCATAATCCTTTCTAAAAATGATTAATTATAACACTAAGATTTCCTTTCCTTTAGAATATAAATTTCACCCTAATTCCTTTATAAAAGCCACTAATTGAAGTAACAAAATTTTCCTCTTCCTTAGGAAACTAATTCTAATATATTTCCTTTCTAAAAACAATTATAAAATTCCCTTTCCCTTAAAATGTGAATCTCACCCTAATTCTTTTATAAAGCAACCAAATGAAACATTATAATTTCCCTTTTCTTTAGAAGACTAATTCTAACATAATTCCTTTCTTAACATAATTAATCAGGACCACAAATATCTTCCCTTTAGAATATTAATTTCACCCTAATTCTTTTATAAAGCAACTAATTGAAGTATCAAAATCTTCCTTTACATTAAATTTAACTCAATGATGTACAATTATCCAAGCTTAAAATTTCTAACTCATAGTTCACAAGATCCTTGTGTCATCTCCTTTGTCAACTATTTATCACCCACACATGCTAGACATCAATATACCATTTAAAAAAAAATGTGAGGATCTCCCTAGCTTTATCGAACTTAAACTTTAAATATCAATTGCATGATTATCACATGGACCAAAGAGAAATGTTTAATGGTTAACCTACCTCAAGTGGTGGAAAGGTGAGGAAAGTCTTCTAGTATTGCTCTTGAATTTTCTTTGCTACCTTGCTCCTTGGCTAATTCACCTCTTCTCTCTCACTGAATAGAGTTGCTCTCTCTTTGTATATTTTCCTTTTGGTCAAGGTAATCTCACACCCCTACTCCTTTGTTCCTTCGTGTAAATGAAATGCCACTCCCACTCTCTACCTTTTCTTCTTGTTATTCCCTAATCCCACGTGTAACCCCTTCTACATTTAGTTTTGATTTATTTTTGTTCATGCCACATGTATACTTTACTTCCCTTACACTCCATCGTAATCACTTACTTCATGCCACCTTACCTTTCTTTCTTTATTCCCATTTCCATTCAACTAGGCTAGAGGATAAAAAAAAATGATGCAATATTTCCTTTCTTTCCCTCTTGTTTCCTTTTCTCCAAGCCTAGAAAATGGCTACACCTTGTCCTTTTTTTCTCCTTCTTCATGCCACTCCCACTCTTATTTTATGTGAAGCTTCCAGCCTAGGTGGCGTGTGTGTGTGTGAGGGGGCTCCTCATTGTATTCTCCTTTCACTTTTCAACAAGGACAAGCTACCACTTTTTGGTACACACACACACACACACATATATATATATATATATATATATATATTCTTTTGTTTTCTTGCAAGCCTAGATTATCCAATCCTACAAGCAACTAGCTTTCTTTGTGTTAAAAAAAATCTGCACCATCCCATTGTTTTTCTCCATGACCAAATGGCGTGAGGTGTATGCATCTATATAGATTTATATATGTATATTTTATTAAATTCCCTTCCCTTATAGACTTCACGTGGGGCTTGATTTTCCTTAGACATGAAGTTACTTTCCTCCCTAGTTCACGTGGGCCTCACTTAGGTATGAATATATATATATATAATTTTTTTTGTTTCCTTTCTTTTCCCCCCACCTTTACGTGAGAATCCAGCATGTGTGCATAGGATTGCATTCCATTTCCTTCTCCTTTTTCTTCACGTGAAGCCATGCATAAATTTTAGACTTCTTCCTTTGGTGTTTAGGCTAGATAAGGGATTAAAGATTAAATTAAACTCCCCATTCTTATGTAGTTTGCTCTTTTAATTTAATTAATTTTGGGCCATTATTTTATGCTAGTAAAATATATTTGGAATTATTATTTTTTTTTCTTCCTTAAGAAAGTTCTTAAATTGATTAGCAACAAGGAATTAATTTATTCCATTGTCAATTTAAGCTACTTAATATATAGGTGTTACATCTTGAACCTTGGCATTTGGACACATCAACGAAAACATAAGATATATAATCTCAATAGCAAGATCACCTATTTTTTTAAAACCATTGAAGGTACCAACTATACTTGTACAGAAATTCATACATTCTCTTCCTATTTAAAATCTCATACATCTATTGGATGCATTGCATGCTCATGACATATACTCAATGATGCATTCACAATTACATAGTTGTGGCAAGTCTTTGAAAAACATGTTCATGCATTTCATATAACATAATATAGCAGTTTAACATAAATCTAGTAACATGAATAACATTCATTCACATTATAGGGAATTACATAGCTTTGGGCCTCAAGCCTTTCTTTACATTAGATAAACATGTCATAAAAAATATCATAGAGAGTAACTTTTCTATTGAAGGCGCCACCCAACGAACATCTTACATATCCCCAAAATCTACATGAATGAGCAACTCTTTGGCCATTGGCCCTTGTGGTATTTAACCACTGTACATTCTGAGGCATCCCTCAATAGATCCAAATATATAAACATACAGATCACCATCCCCTTTTTAATGAATCCTATCCTACTCACAAGATCACATATGCTCAGTGCTAAACGGATCATGAGGCTATGGAATTATCACCCCTTACCAGTGGGTCACTTTCTTAGTACACTATCTGGAGGATATACACTAAGGTGAATCAGCCTAAGCCACGGTTATGCCTAATTCTAGGTACATAATCCTTTTTGGCCATATATTTAGGGTACAATAACCTAGAATGTAGAAAAAATTCTTTTATAATATAATTTTTGCAAAATACATGATGAGTTTACCTTATCTTTATTGTTTTTTATAGTTATATTTTTATAAGAGGTAATCTTTTTCAAGGTATTATCAAATATTAAATATAAATATTTTTTCAATTAAAATTTAAACATTAATTTGTCATACTGTGAATGAATAATCCCAACCTAACTCCTCATTGATAGATGATAAATTTACTGCCACAAATTATGACACAGGCTCTTCCACTTGGGAAGACCTTAGATTAGTACCCCTCCTAAGTACAATGGAGGTCCATGGGACTTCATGATCACCCATTAACCTAGGCCATAGTTAATAATTCCATTGTTTTTACAGCAAATTGCTACATATACACACGTATTTATATATCAAAATTCAAATTTAATTATCCCTATCCGTAGTGGTACATGATCATCCAAGAAATTTATTTCCTTTTTAATGTTAACCTTTAAAATACCAATCCATCTTTGATTCTTTTCTTCTTTTTTTTTTTTGTGGTTACTTTAGATCGTGTGTGTGTCTCTCTCTCTATATATATATATATATATATATATATATTATAGCCGCTTTCGTCTAATCATATTGATCTAAAAAGTTATATATTATAATATAACATAAAATATGTAAGAAGAGAGGGGGTGAGAAAAATTAAAGAAAAGGTAGTAATAAAAAGTTAGAATAAAATAATAAAGATTTAATTAATTTCTTATTATTTAATTTATTATTTTAAAATATAAAATTATGTTTTATATTATATTTTAAAAATTATAAAATTAACATGTACTTTTGTACATGTGAAAGAGAGAAACAGGTGTAGCTTTTGGAGAAGAAAGCAATGATTAAGTATTATTTATTAATTTTTGAAATAACAAATTATATTACCATAGTTAAATTTTTAATAAAAATATACTAATAATAATAATGTATTTATATATATATATAATCACTTGTTGATTTTAAACATTTAAAATAAATGATAATTTTCTCCTCACTTTTCTTATTTTTCTTCTATCAAATATATCTTCGCATATAAAATATGAAAGAGAGAAATTATGTTTAAATTAGACATTGGATTGCTTGAATTATTTATATAGAGATATTTAAAAGCAAATAGTCTATCTATTGATTTTTCATATCTTTGTATCCCTTCAACACATGCCATATATAAAAGTGATCGATACAGAGATTAATTACATCTATGTACATGCAGATTGCGATCGATTAGAAAATTGCAATCGCATATGGTGCGTAAAGCTCTAATATATGAGGAGCATTTTGGACGGATCAGAAGTATCACATTGCATGACGTTTTTCTTGTATTTTTTGTTCTTTTATTGTTATCTATTTTCTTCTACTCCTCTTCACTTTCTTTTCGTTTCTTTTTCAGGTTTTTTATTAGTATTTTTTAAATAAACATTTTTAAATCCATATTTCTAATATTTATCTATCTTTTTGTTTTTTATTTAGTCCTTTAATTTTCCATTTATAACATACTCAAAAAGTTTTTCATGCTTTCAATATGTTTCATCACCAAGCATAGCGAATAATTTTAATTTCAAAGAATGGATTAGCATAGCTTTGATATTAAACTATAAATGTTTTAATCTAATATTAAATCCAATTTTTTTAATTGTTGCAAATGCGGTTGGGTTTTATTTAATAAAATAAATTTATGTTTTTTAATACCAAAAAACAGTAATAATGGTTGTGCTTATAGTCATTGCAATTTGCAAGTATAAAGCCTTTGTTTTGCAACCTAAACTTGAAGTCAGTGCTGACGTAACTTACATTATAGAATAGTGGAGGGATTCTAGTAATTTAATTAAGAAATCTCAGATTTAATTTTTCCCCTGGTTGATGATATAAAATTGAATAAATTATATCATCAATTTTTTGGATTGATTAAATCACTATAATACATTTCTTCTTTGAAAAAATCATCCAATTAATTCGTGAATCATTATATATTTATATTGCAAAACTAAAATTTTATGTTAAAATATATATTTAATTATAGTTTTGATTCCTATACTCTCATCACAATTACAATTTAGCCCCTATATTTTTACTTTGTAAGTCGGTTCCTGCCGTTAAATGCTATTAAAACTGTTATGTATTCATATATATGCATGTACATTTATTGGGGTGATGATTAGAAAAGAAGAGCAATAAGTGATGGGAATCTCCTTTGAGAAGGCATATACTTTGATTTTGGATGTTTCGTATTTTAACAAAAGAATAGGAAGAAAAAAATTTAAAAACCTTACATTGATAAAAATTTATTTAGAATGAATTAATAATTAAATATTTTATATTTTATATTTTTTTATATTATTTTTCAACATTAAAAGATACGGATACATATACTTTAGATGACTTTTAATTTGAAAATAAATAATTTCATTAATAAATGCTTCAAGATTTTTTTTATAAAAAAAATAAATAACTTTAAAAAATAGTAGAATGTTTGAAAGGTATTTTTTATGGTTCTTGATTTTATTTAAAAGCTCTAAAATTATAATTTTTTATTAGATAAAATTGAGTATTTTTTATTATTTATATATATATATTATGAAAAACTTATATCATTACCTTATTAAGTTATTGCTCACAATTAAAATTTTTGTGGGAACTTGACAATCCCAAATCTCTATAGAAAATAAGGATAGAAAAATAATTGTGAGCTGTAGTAACAATCCAAAATCTTGCATATCGATAATCCCAAATCATCACGGCATGTTTTAAGTCTTTTTCATTTAACTGAGTAGATTTTATACCATATTAAATTATAGCTCAATTGTGAAATACTTAATATCTGTCTCATATCGATAATTGTCACTCAAGTTAGGACTTATGTCATTAATGCATATAGCTAGGGATACTTGAAACTTTCTCTTTAACTCTCATTCCTCTTTCCATTATTAGTTAATGTTACATGATGTTTATTTTTCTTGATCTTAGATTTTGAGAAGTTAATTGAGCTTTGAATTTTGAAAATTTGAAATCTAAAGACTACGTGGCAAAATATCAAATTGTGAGTCTACAAATTAATATATATATATATATATCAACTTCATAAATATTAATTATTTAATAAAACTTTCATTTTTGAAGACTAATGATAAAAGACTTATATATATAATGGACTGATAAAGATTTCTTGTTCGTTCGTAATCGCTATAAAAATTACAGGCCAATAGCCCTATGTCTTTGACTCCGTCTTGTTTAGGCTCTATTATATTTATATGTTATATATTAAGTTCATAAATATTAATTATTTAATTTATTGATATATATCAAGACCAAATACAACCGTATATATCAACATCATTAATTAATAAACCGTTGAAAATTTGCAAAAACTTTAACATCATCGATCAATACATATATTTTTTAGGGTTACTAACTATTATTCTTAAGATATTAATTAAAAATTTTTCTATTGATTGATAAAATATTTAATGCATGAAAAATTAATAAAAATAAAAATTTTTAATATTTAAAAAATTTATCAACCAATCAAATAAAATTTTAATTAATATTTTTAATATAATGATTAACAAAACTCTTAATTTATTTTTTGTTTTTCAAGTATTTTTATATTAGAAAGGAATTTTATTTGAAGACATTATATTAAATGTAATACTTCTCTCTATAGAGATTAAAATATTCGTTTGTTATATTATAAAAAATTAATTTTTTTATTAAATTCAACTTTTGTCTATACGAAACCCTTAATTTAATACATAATAATCTAAACCTGAATACAGAATAATCTAAACGTGCGTTATATCAATCAACTAATCAATTATCGGATGTGCCCAAAGCAACACAACCAACCAATTATAAAACATGCAATTATTAATTAAGCACGTTTTTTTTGAGAGATAACAGAAAACTCACGCAAATAAGAAAAATATTATATATATGGACTTGTTCAAAAATAATTGAAATTTATATTATAGCAGAATTGACTGGTAACTAATTATTGATTAAATAATTTGAATTGGAATCATGTGCTGCTATCAAGCTTGACTATTCTACGGCTGAAGTTATGTTAAATTTGTTAAATTATACATATTATTTTTAAATTAAAAAATTACATTTAATTACCTCTGTTCTAATTTATTTTTTATAACTAGAAAAAATATTTCTTAACAAAATAAGAGATTGATTTTACTTTTAATATAATAATAAAGGCAATTTAAACTTATTCTGAACTTAAACATAAGATTCTTAATATAACAGTGAAAATAATTAATTAATTTTATTGTTTTAGAATGAATAAATATTATATAAAATATTTAATTTTTTTAACAAAAAATTAATTAAAATAAATATTTTCTCGATAATTTAAGAAATAAAATAGAAATTAAGTCTGGCCCTAATTATTTTTCTTGTCATTATCTTTAATTTTGCTCAAGTTTCTATCTAAAGCAACATATGTAGTCAATGTACCCCATTTTTGTGTCTATATATATCCAGCAAAAGCAAATTCAACCAT
The DNA here is from genome assembly GCA_031216115.1 of Senna siamea. NCBI lineage: Eukaryota > Viridiplantae > Streptophyta > Magnoliopsida > Fabales > Fabaceae > Senna > Senna siamea. The sequence continues at coordinate 9,698,300 of CM062355.1, read as the reverse complement.
ATCAACATCATTTATTGATAAAATATTGAATACTAGTTGCAAACTTGAGTTTTATCAATCAATTCATTACCAATTAATTCGATGCATAATAATAACGTGCTTTTGTTATTTCTTGAAACTTTAGAATCTTTTCATCATTAGTCTTAAAAATAATGTATTTTATAATATAAAATATAACATAAAATTGTAATGTGAAAACAAGAAAGAAATAAAGTAAAAATAATATAAAGTTAAAAAAATTTTGAAAAATTAAATAATTTTTTATTAATTTAAAATTTATTAATTATTAATTTATATTAATTATATTTTAAAAATTAAAAAATAATAGCATTCAACTTTTTTTTATGCAAAATCTCTAGTGTATGTGTGTGTGTGTATATATATATATAATTAATATAAAATAAAATATGTAATCGGAGAAAGAAAGAGTGAGGAAAAGATAGTAAAATATTAGAATAAAATAATAAAAATTTAAATAACTTTTCATTTTTTTAATTTATTATTTTAAAATGTAACAATTATTTTTTGTCAATATATGAGAGGCATTTTAGGCACATCAAAAGTATGACATTGCACGAAGATTTTCTTGTATATTTTGTTCTATTATTGTTTTCCATTTTGATCTTCTTCCCCTCTTCACTTTCTTTTCGTTCCTTTTTTTTATTAGTATTTTGTAAATAAATATTTTTAAATTCATATTTCTAGCATTTATCTCTCTTTTTGTTTTTCATTTAATCTTTTAATTTGCAATTTATAACATATTCAAAAGGATTTTCTTGCTTTCACTATTTTTCATCACCAGGCATAGCGATGGAGATCCTTCCTTCTCTGAATTGCAATTTATAACATATTCAAAAGGTTTTTCTTGCTTTTGAGGTTACAAGGTTATCATTTGCTAACTTGTAAAGTGCTGCTAGGGGTGAGGGTATCTTAAGATACCTTGATAAAAATCTTGATATGGTGATGAGGCGTCTGTTGAGTCACTATACTTCATTCATAGTCTTAGGTGGCTTTATGTTGATTTTTTTGGTATTTTTTGAGTTTACTCCAATACCCCCTTGAGTGATCAAAAACCCCAGAAATTTCTCAGAGAACATGCCAAAGGATTATTTTGACAAATTTAGCTTCATTTGGTGTCATCTAAGTTCACTAAAAATTTCTCAAAGGTTTTGGAGGTGTTGTTATTCCATAGGAGACTTAACAACCATGTCATCTACGTATACTTCTAGGTTGTGACCTAGCTAATTTCAAAAGATTATATCCATCATGCACTAGTATGTTTCCCCAACATTCTTCAGGCCAAAATGCATTAAGTTAAAGAAAAACTCTTATTTGTCTTTAATGAAGGAGGTTTTCTTTATATCAACTAGTTTGATCTTTATTTGATTATAGCCTAAAAAGGTGTCTCAAAAATTGAGCAATCATTGTCCAGATTTCTTTTCTGCTAACTTATCTATGTTGGGGAGGGGGTATGCATCTTTGAGGCTTGCCGTTTTTAGATTTGTGAAATCGACACACTTGCGCCATTTGCTATTCATCTTATTCACCATCACCACGTTTGATAGCCATTGAGGATATTTGTTTTCTCGGATAAAATCGACGTCAAGCAATTTCTAAACTTCCTCGGAGATCACTGCCTGGCTTTCTTCTTTGTACTTTCTCTTCTTCTAGATAACCAGAGGTTAATCAAAAGTGTTGAGAGAATGAAAAATAAGGTTAGGGTCTATCCCAAGAGTGTTTGTAAAGGACCATGTAAAAATATCTTAAAACTCTTGTATGAGTGCTATCAATTCTTTCTGAAGTTCGAGGGTCAGCAAAGATCTAATGGTCTTCATCCCTATAAATTCTGATGCCAATTAGGTTTTTCTAAGGTTTAGAGTGCACCCCTGGTAGCTCATCACGGAGATCAACAATCTCCATGATTTCTACTGGCATATTGCCATTATGCTATTCTTTCTATTGAGGGAGAGGTGTTTTAGTCACCTTTGTATGGCTGGCTCTATAGTAGACTTGTGCCATTTTTTTTTCAGCTTGAAATTGGCTGACCCCTTGCTTGGTAAGGAATTTCATGAGGAGATGTGTCGTGGAGATGACTGGTTGTAACTTATTTAGTGACGGTCACCCAAGGATGGCATTATATGAGTTGTGAAAATAATAATAAAATTTATGTTGACGTCAGCTATCTATTAAGGGGACTTTAACTTCACCCTTACTTTGATTGTGCCTTTGGAGGGGACTTGCATCCTAAAGAACCTAATAAGGGTGCTATGAAACTTTTGGACATCTAACTCTTCTTGGAAGAGCTTTTTGAATACATCATAATAATGGATAACGGTCAAGATCCTTGATAAAATAGGACTCATTTGACCTTGTAGTTGGCTATGATGGATGTTATGACAAAAGGATCATCATGATTTGGGTCAATTTCTACAAAGTCAGAGAATGTAAATATGATAGCTCTAGAGCTATTGGAAGATGTTCTTCCCCTTTTGGAGGGATAGTTGAGCACTATAATTGATCGCTTGATCTTCTTCTTAGATTGGGACTGGGAAGTGCCCTTTTGGATTCCTCCTACGATTACATCGATCATCCCTCGCAAAGGCTGGTTGTAATCATCGTAGCTATGGCGTTAGTCAGTTTGACCACAGTTGAAGGATTCTATCCATTGGGGCGTTCATTCTAACCTTATGCAATCCTTCTTTACATATTTATTGAATTTTTCTCTTTAAATTAACTCTTATATCTCGTCCTTCAACTGGATACATTCATTTGTGGTGTGTCCATAATCTTTATGGAACCTGTAATATTTCTCTTGTTCACCCTTGCGTTACTCTTATGTTGGTGAGGGGGAGGAAAGCAGAAAAAGTTGATATTATAAACTTCATCTAAAATGTAAGACAAAGGTTTAGTTGATGAGGTGTAAGAGAGGAAGTAACCCTTAGAGGGTGATCTCTTCCTTCTGTCCTTGGAGTCTCTCCCTTTATTATTTTCGTCTTTCTTATCTTTCTTGTTATCTTTTTTGTTGCTAATCTTGATGCCTTTCTTTTCAAAGTATGTGTTCTCCCTAATGATGTATTTACCAGCTTGCTCAAGGCCTTCCAGTAAGGTGGCTAGGCAATTTCTTGAGATGGAGAAATAAAATGGAGTGGCATGTAGGCCTTGTTTAATTATATGTACGGTTAGGCTATCTTCAAGACCAGAGATCTAAAGGGCTAGCTATCTAAATATTACAAGAAAGCTTTGTAAGGGTTCTATCTTTCCCTGTGTTAGGCTAACCAAGTCGTTGGTGGTTTTCTTGCATTTCATGCTAGTGGCAAAGTGTTTGAGGAACTTGTTAGAGAATTCATGAAAGGAGCTAAATGAATTGACTAGTAGTTACGAGTATGTACCATTGTAGGGTTGGGCCTATTAATGTTCTTTAAAAAAATTCGACATTGCTGAGCATTAGACATGCTTAGTATTGACATAGTAGAGTTAAAAGTATTGAAATGACTTCTTGGATCTTTCTCTCTATCATAGGGACAAATCTTCATTAGAATTTTCAAGCCAATTGGGATGTGTTCCTCCATAACACAGGGGAGGCAAGTGTGGCGACCCTTTTTTTACAATCTTCCAAGGGTGACCTCCTTGTCAATCGTAATTGCTTGGTTGATAGTAGGTGTAGGCGTAACCCAACGAAGGCCCTGTGATGGCGGATACCTGGACCACTCGTAATAATAGGGATGGTAAGGGTTGTATGTTGGTAGCCCATCTGGTTATCTAACTAAAGCGATGGACTCTACAAGAGCAACTAGAGGAGGTGGCACTATTAGTGCTTGCAATGGTGCATCAACGACGGGAGGGGGCTTATAATAATTAACCTTAAAAGAAGATGGCTCTACCAATATTGATGCTGGTTAAGGTAATTATGGTCTTGGCGCAATGGAATGGCCAAGAACAGATGTGGTGGCATTACTGCTGCAAAGCCTGATGTAGCGTTTAAAGTTTTTGACTAGGATCAAGACTTCTTCTTAGAGGTTATTCACCTCCGTTTGATGCTTAGAATGCTGTTTTGCTAGGTCACTATACCCACTTCTCTCCCTCCTCGAATTGACAGGGGCAGAGTGAGTTGATGGTGATGATGTTCTGCCATCCACCATCTAGTCGTTAGCTGGAAGTTGTTGAATAATAGGCTTAGGGTCTGGCAAGGTGACATCTTATTACCCCCTTCTGCATCAGGTAATGCACGGGTTTTGTTGTGAAGCATTAGCTACAGCGGGTGGTGCGCTAAAGGTAGCAAGGATAAAACATGTAATCATCTTGATGGTTTCTTAGAGGAAGAAGAAACTATGCATAGAGGCATAGAACAAAAAGAATGATGTGGTCAAGGAAAGACCATGGTAAACACTACTAATGTTCTCTAAAATGGTCAACAATAATGTTGAGATTGAAAGACTAGAAAAAGGAATTCACAAAGGGAGAGGGCCTTCCTGATGTACCTTTGAAAACCAAGTTAGTAAGGAATATAGAGACTGTAAGTGACAAAGTCTGAGCATACTAAAAATGTCATACTTTAGGGAGGCCAAGGATGATTTTTAATAGGTGTTTAAGTGAGGGAAAACTATTACAAGTTCACTTGCAGGTGATTGTAAGGATTGCTCAGTGTATGGGCAATCACACTAATCACTGTCCTAGGAGGGATTCTGCATGGCTTGTCGACTTGGCCAGTGGTTATATGCTACTTGATAGCATATCATTGGTGGGACCTGATGTGCTTTATTTTATACATATTTTCTTGATGTTATTTATCCATTTTGTGAGCATTTTGTGTAATTTTATTCTAAAAATCACCTAAGTTGCATCCTTTTTCATTTTCAAGCATTTTATCAAGTCAGTTTTAACAAATGGAGCAAATTTGGGCCTATAAAACTTTTAAAGCACCCAAAATAGACCATTTAGGCTAATTTTCCATTATCGAGCCGAACACACCCATGTTGGGCTATCTATTTGCACGAGAGAGGAGAAAATAGGGAGTAACGTGCTAGCGTAGGTGAACCAAAGAAGAAAGAGGGGGCCAAGACATTGAGGCAGAGAAGCTTTTGGACGGAGGTGACATAGCTTCGCGGAGGTATGGTGAAGCTGACTAGGGACACTATCGTTGAGTTAGTCATCGGATTTGTGAGATGCGAGCTGCAACCTGAGAGATTTTTGCTCGCAATAGAGGCAATTTTCTTTGCTAAGGCTTGGAGATTTCGACCAAAAGTGGTGACGCAATGGGCTTCAATGATTAAGGAAGACAGTTGGGACACCACTTCTGCCTTTAGACACCGATTCTACCATAAATTTGGCAACAAATCTAAGGATTCATGATGGACTTGATACGCGACTGGGTTGGAATTTTGCAACCCGTTAATGTTTTCCATTGAGTTTTTCTATGCTCGACCTTGGGTTAGCCGTCTTTGGTGTTCCATGTCCTTTGAAAACTCGTTGGTGCTGTTTCTCTAGTGACCTATGACCTGACCTGAGAGCATCCATGGGTAGTCTGACAGTATCATATTTCAGAGTTTTTCAACAGTTTTTTAGTAGCCATTCCTTATAGCTATTGTTGGGTATTTGAGAAGATAGGGGCGTGCATAATTTCTACTATATTTATCTTTTATATAATTGATTGTCTGATGGATTATCTCCTGACTGTGTTGGTGTTCTATCTTAAATTGTATAGATTGTTGATTCTGATTGTGTAATCTTTGTGATTATGAATGCATTGTTTAAGTTTTCATTACGGGAAATCATTGTGAATGCTAATTAGATTTCTTTTTGAGATCGAGAGATGATAAGTGAAATTAGAACCTAATCGCAAAGAATAGTTAATTTTCGCTTAGAGATAAGGTTAATTAATTATTGGATTAAGATGTAAACATCTTACAACCCTTAATAGTAGTGCATTAAAATAGTAATGTTGATCTAAAATCAATCATTAGGAAGACATTCCAGTGATAGGTTCTTAGGTTTAAGAAATTTAAGTGTAATGATAGTGAAGTTGAATTTGGTTTAGAATCTACTCACAGTAACATCATCAGATTCAATAGTCCATTACCCTTTATGTGTTTGGCAACTAGTACAGGTCCCTAGTGGGTTTGCTTTCCTTGTATTGAGTAATTTCTTTCTTATTCATTGTCACTAGATAGTTATTATTACATTTAGTTAGACGTTAGTTATTTAGAAATCAATCACTTTGAATTTTAGGCTAGATAACAGAGAACAAGTAGTAACTTTGAGATTTCCTGTTCTTGTGGGGTACGACATTGATACTCACCATTGCACTAGAATACATTGATAGGTTCACCGCCTTAAGTGTAGTTGCATTGGCAGCGCATTAGGACCAATATAGATATACCACATCTAATTTAAAATATTAAATCATTGAACAAAAACACATTTAATCAAATAAGTAAAAAAAAAAAGAGATAGCGTAAGGCCATATAGATAAAATATTTTTTTTTCAATTTCATTCTTTATTGAAGAAAGTAACTTAATTAACCTTATTAAAAAAGGTCTTATATAATACAACTCTATAAGTACAAAATATTTAGCAAATGACCAATATTAGAAAATTAGAGTGGGCAAATATTAAACATGAATTGCTAGGTGCTAGATGTAATAACCAAAAATTTTTAAAATAATTAAACTGAATGAATTCGAACATGATTTTATTAAAATTAAATTTGGCATGATTTTCAAAGTTAACAGTTGAAACCGAGGAATTTTTTGGAGTCAAAAAACTGATCCGATGAAAGAAAACACAGTGCGACGAGAAGAAACTGACAGATAAAGTCTCAGAATTCAATTCTTTAAACGAAGGCCAAAATCCTTGCATGAGAACTCGTGCCCTCTCCTGGATCGAAGAAGGCACCTAGAAGTTCCCCCGGCTGATGTGTCAAAAGACCAAATTGCCGTTGGAGGCTTTAAACTTCCCAAATCCCACACTTTCCCACCATTTCCACCATTTCATTCTCTCTCTTCCCTCCACTTTCTCTCTTTTCTCTCTCCTCCCTTCACCACTGCCGCCTTGGACTGTCGTCTGACCTAGCAATTGATGCAGCTCACCACCCCCGACCTCCAACAACCATCCACAGCCACCAACGACCGCCACCGTCGCTGAAAAAAGCTTGTTTTCTCCCTCTATTGCGAAATCCTTGCGCCACCGTGATCTCTGTTGTCCGGTGCAGTTAGATGTCATCGCCCCCGCCATTGGGAAGGCCGAGCTGTCAACTTTCTCCCACAGCTCGCAGCCACCAAATGGAGCCACCACGCGCCCAGATTGAGGAATTTCTTGTCTGTCATGCGTGGAACTTCACCGCTGGAAAATGGCACCTTAATGGTTGAGAAGCACCGCGCCAACCCCAGATTTGGACTCCTCCTCTTGAGGGCTTGATTCTGGTGTAATTTTTGACCTCCACCACATCCCTCCGCCGTGCGCTGCCTTGAGCCACCGCTAAAGAAGCCATAAAGGGTTTAGAAGCAAATTTTCACCTTTTGGAACCCTCGGTACGATCTAAATTGCCGTAATCTAGTGTGTTCTGACTGAATTGGATGCTGAACATGTATAGAAAACCTACTGGCCTAGGAAAATGTGTAATTTGACGTAAAAAAGTGAAATTGAATAAGTAACAGACTAAAACATTGATTTAATCGCCCAGAAAATTAACTAGACTCAAATTCTGAGGATACGGGAAGCCCTAGACTTAATTAGGAGCAAACGGTAACCAGGTAGGGTAATTTATACTCCCTTGATTTTAGATTGATTCTGTGAATACCTAGATGATTTAATTTGATTGCATAGAAATACGTGCTGCCTTCAATGAGTATAATTGCATGCCTGTGTGCTGTAGATGCCTGTTGCATGTTAGAACGAATTAGCCATCAGATTTAGATGCCCTAGGAATGAGTTGACCTAGGGTAGGGTACTTAATAGCTGGTATGGGATGGCTGTTAAGTATCTCGAGTGCAGAGATTTTATAAATGTATTATTTTCCATTAGACTAAGCATGCATTCATTAGAGATTACGCGGTAAACCAAGACGACCCTAAGAAAGGTTTAAGGAGTATAAGGGAGGATAACCTATACAGGGAATCGTTGTGATTTAGGTGTAATATCCTAGAACCCTGGGAACTAGTCGATTGTGTGCACGTGATTCTGAATAGACTGTATGAAGATGAGGATTGGCATATGTGCACATGCTAGGGGACGCCCTAGATGTTAATTCTCACTCGATCCTTGAGTGAGTGATTGGTGTCACGGATCACACTCACAATATAGGCTTGATTTCGGGTGATTGGTGTTATGGATCACACCCAATAATAAGAGATTGATTTCTTGTAAAAAGATATGCAATTGGACGGATTCAGACATAGTTACATAAGAATTGTGATGGATGTGAATGTAAAAACCACCGGGCATCGAATTTGATTAGATTTTGATCACATATTTTTAGAAAAATAGATTTTATATTTATTGAATGATTTCCTCATTTTCTATGCTATTTTAATGATTTTAAAAGATAAGGTATTCCACTGATTTTTGAAATAATTACGGGAGTTGTTTTCGGTGCTTGCATCTCTGAGCATTCAGCTAGTTTTGAATATTTATTTACTGTAAATTACTCTACTGGGATTTAACTATCTCATGAGGTTGTTTGCTCAGATGAACAGGGATAGGGGCTAGAAGATAGTTGGGCAGAGACTTGATAAACAGACGGATGAGCAGCTTAGTATCTAACCAAGAAGGAGTTGTTTGTAGTTGTCTTTTTCCTTGAAAAATTTAGATCCTATTTTCTAGGCACCAAAGTCATCATTTACTTTAAACATGATGGCTTAAAATACCTTTTACAGAAAAGGGAAGAAAAGCCAAGGTTAATTAAATGGATCTTACTTCTACAAGAGCTTGATTTAGAAATTAGAGATAAGAAGGGGTTATAGAATTTAGTAGTTAATCATTTAATAAGAATATCTTGTGCCCATGATTCAATACTAGTTAAAGGAAGATTTCCCGGAGAGTATTTATTTTCTTTCAACACAACCACTCTTTACTATGCAAATTTAGTAAATTTTCTCTCCATCAGGCTTTTTTAAGAGGAATTTTCAAAAAATGATAATAAGATAAAAAGGGATGCTAGGCATTATATTTGAGATGTCCCTTAACTTTAGAAATATGGCTCAGATCATATTATTAGGTGATGGATCCCTCAAGAGGAGGTGGAACCAATCCTATAGTTCTGCCACTCCCATGCTTTTGGAGGACACTTTGGTCCCTTTAGAACTTCTTGTAAAGTTATGGAATCAAGATTTTATTGGCTCATGCTATTTATAGACACTTACTAGTTTTGTAAGTCATGTGAAAGATGCCAAAAAATTGGGAACATAAGTAACCACAACCAAATTCCCCTTATCTCTTTCTTGGCTATTGAGATTTTTTATGTTTAGGGGATAGACTTCATTGGACCTATTCCACCATCCTTTGGACATGTGTACATACATATTTTTGGCAGTTGAGTACATCTCCAAGTGGGTTGAAAGTAAAGCCACATGAGCTGAAAATGCAAAAATAGTAATTGAATTCTTCAGGTATAACATTTTCATTAGGTTTGGCACCCCTAAGCTAATTATCATTAAACGAGGCATGAATTTTTGCAATAAAGCCTTTCAATCCTTGCTTCAAAAGTATGGGGTCACCCACAAGACATTTATTGCCTTTCACCCTCAAACAATGGCCATGAAAATTTCTCAAATAAGGAGATTAAGTCTATTCTTAAAAATTCTATTAAGCCAAATAAGAAGGATTAGAGCCATAGTTTAGAAGATGCTCTTTGGGCATATAAAACTTCTTATAAAATGCCCATTGTCATGCTTCCTTACCATTTAGTCTCCAAGAAATCCTACCACCTTTCGGTGGGATTGGAACATAGAGCCTTATGTGTTTTCAAGGAGTTTAATGTAACTCTAAATGATGTAGGAAAGCAAGGAGAGCTTCAGTTGTAGGAACTGAAAGATCTTCAAAATGAAGCATATGATAATGCTCGAGGGTACATGGAAAAGAAAAAAAAATCTTTCATGACTAGTATCTCTTTAGGAAAAAGTTTTCACCAGGACAGAAGGTCTTGCTATATCACTCAAAGTTGAAGCTATTTCCTACGAAAGTGGCTTGGCCCTTTCATAGTGATGAAGGTTTTTCCTCATAGTGTAACACCCCCAATACTATGGTTCTTTTTGGTTAATTAAATAATATAATATAATATAGGATTGGTGAGTTACTACTATCTCTACTCGAGTAAATTTTAACTTTTACCAAGTTAAATAATTAAGTGTTACTAGTTTGAGAATTCTATACTTGGGATTCTCACATAACGTCACAGCGAAAATAATTAAAAAAAACATATAGACAATATATATATGTATGTATATCTTCATTCACATACATAATTCATTTACATTAGTTATAGTTTTTGTGCAATAGACATATACCTATAGATATGTGAGAGTGTCAACTATGGTATAGAGACAACAAGCTTGTCACTCATACCCATTTAACAAAATCACTAGTGGATACCTATCTCACATATCCTAATACATATATTCCCTCAATTTACACTAAAAATCATCGTAATCCTTTCCAAAAAGATAATAAGGATTCAAGGTATCAGGCATGTCAAAAAAACATTACACAAGCTCTAAACCTCATGTAGTCAAGGGATAGAGGGAACTTCTAAGACAAAAAGGATCCATAATTCCTTAATTACTAGGAAATATTCCAAAAAGGGTATTTCTACCATCTCCTTCTCTATCTCTAGCAGCAACTAATACTTAGGCATCTGATACACACTAACATTTTATATGAGAATAAATCTTAGTAGGAATAACAACTAGTTTTAAAAACTACTAATCTGTACCACCATACGCTTATGAAAAACACTACATTTTTCTTGTTATCAGATAAAACATTATGCCTATTGGGATACAATGCATGAATTATATAATTCTATCATTTTATACTCATACTTATGTAACCATTACCTATCCATCACATAGGATATACATATCATCAGATTATATGTATATATCACATCATAATGGTAATATAGCATCTTATAGAAACAAGAGCATATGCAAGGAAATTAGAGCATATTCTTATGGCCAATGCCAAATTATAATCATTACAAGATTATATCAAGAGAAATCCAGAGAGTCGCCAAGCGAACAACTCCTTATATATAACCCTCACTCAGAGGTGAGTTTCTCATAGTCCATGACTACCCACAGTTCTCAACTGCAATCTGTTTATAATCTAGTAGTCCTTGATTATAATTCATGTACATGCTGGAGTGTCCTATAGTGGATCAAAGTATATCCATTCACGACATCCCCACGAGGGTTATTGTACACCTCTCTAACAGATCATCTCCCACCTCTAAGAACCATAGGGTCCCTACCTACCTTTTTAGCAGATCCTTCCTCGTATATATGGGATTACTGTTCTTAACAGATCATTTCACTATTCATAAGTCTATAGACTAGGGTGATTCAGCTCATACCATGGTCATGTATAACTTTAAGTACGTGAAACCTTTAATTGGCCTTAAGAGAATTCACTAACTTAAAATTAATAATCATCACGGTATTTTCAAAATCATGTAATTTAACTATGGAATTCCCCAATTATCGTCCCATACCAACAATTGATCATTCAGTATGTGCCTATCTACCACTATCCATACACTAGGAATACTTTCTCATTTCTCTTGTAATTCTCATGCTCATTCCTTTTCAAATTCTCATCTTTTTCTTGCTCTTTTTCTTTCATTCTCAACCCTCTTGTTACCCATTATACATTTTAAGTTTAAATCCATTTTTTGAGTGAAATTTTGGGCTAAGTATGCTTTAAACTAGGTCATTGAGTCTATTTTCCCAAAATAGAGGCCTGTCAGTTGGTAATCAACTTGTAGCTCACTACCTAAAAAAATTTCCAAACCCAAGGGCTATCAATCAACTACTACAAGCCCAAAAGTTAACTGTTATGTTCTTGGAAAATTTCTAGAACGCATGAGCATGACAGTCGACTTCCATGGGCTAGCAGTCGACTACTAGCACTCTGGCTACGTTTCTGGGCAATCGAAGAGCAGGACAGTTGACTGATAGGGGCTATAAGTTGATTGCTATGTTATACTCTATTTTTCAAATCATCTGTTGACCCATATTTCTGCCCAAGAACTAGTTTGTAAACCTGTTTTGATAATTAACAACTCAATACCTACATATTAGCATCATTTACCACATAAAAATAGCCCAAACTACCATTTAATCTCACTCAAATCTTGGATTAAACCCTATTTTCACTCAATAGGTAAAAACCCATTTCTCATAATCTGATTTCAGCATGTATAAGTATATTCATGTAGTTTAAAACACCTAATATCATTCAAAAATACCAAGAATGTAGTTTTAATCCCTCTCTTACTTTAAACATCATCAACACCAATTAGATTACTCAGCTGCCAATTTCTTACTTCAGATTACTATAAAATTCCTCTTCCTTCTTAATTCTCCACACTTTCTCTCTAGAGCTTCTCTCTCTATAAAAGTTGGAGTTCAGGATGAAATGAGTGAAGTTTCTGGTATTTTCACCTATTTATAGGTGGTCTAAAAATTGCCACTTCTAATTATCATTCCAGATCATTCAGCTCAAAATGATAATTTCTCCTGTCACATGCTAAATTACCATTTTACCCCTGAACCATTGGTGGAAATTTCAAAATTCTAGTAGCTATAATAAATCTTTGGATAAAATTATGGTAGGCTAACCCTAAATATGGAAATCTCACATAGTTTCCTCCATTAACCCTTTTTTTTCACTTAGGTCTCCACTCTTCTCTTTTCACTTTAGTCTATTCTTCTAATGTAACAAACACAAGCAATTAACTTATTTAATAATTAACAAACATCTCTTATAAATTGAAAGAGCGGATGCTACACATAAAGCAGTTGAAATCTAGAGTTTGGATACCAATAAGATCTTCAAAGTCAATGGACATTGAATGAAACCCTTTTATGAAGGATTCAGAGTTGAAAAATTTGAAGAAGTCAACTTGGAAAGTGAAGGAGAGGTGGTTCCCAAGTCACTTAAGTAAAGAGAGTACACCCCCACTTAAGGTGTGCCAATGCCTTAAGGAACCTTCTGTACCATAATTATTTTATTTCTTTTTAAAGTCTAGTTAATTTTCTCTCATTTCAATTGTTGGAGTTTTTAGCAATCATAAGGAGTGCCCACACCTTATACATGAAGCATAAGAATTTAGTCAATAATGAAGGGATTTTAACTTACTTACCATCTTTAAATTTTCAAGGATATGGAGATTAAATTAGTGGAGCAGCTGTATTTGAAATAAAATAGGAAAGAGAGAACTAGACAAGAAACCAGAATAGGTAGGATGCAAAATTTGCATTGGGCATGTGTCAAACCCCCCCCCCTTGCGAGGGATCTTTTCCCTTTATTTGAAAGTATGATTTCCACTCTCCTATTCACTTAACTTTTCAAAACCTCAACCATGACCATTCATCTACAGTTCTATAACTTTCATTCTCAAGATCTGCCACTTTTTACCATATCCTCCATCATCAACCTCCATTGCAGCCATGGCCCGCAAAAGAGCAACTAATCATGCTTCTTCATACCTCTATTTCTTTAGAACCTTTATAATGTCTTCCATGTCTCTCAACTCAGGAAATATTTGCTTGACCCTTCTCATGTATTGGATACCCAAATAGTACAATTAAACTATAATCTAACTTGTCATCCAAAACTCATAAAAATCATTGATTTTGGAAGTAAGCAACTAAGAAACAAGATCATTAAATTGGTGAAAGTGAAGTGGGATGAATCTTGGCCACAAGAGGCTATATGGAAAAAATTGGCAAATATGAGAACTGCCCATGTAGAATTATTCGAACAGGTATGGTTCTTAAATTTTAAGGACAAAATTTATTTTCGAGGGGAGAATCATAAAATCCTCCTCAGCAGCTTAGTCTTTACATGTAAGTTAATTGATTTAAAGACATTTTTTTATTATAAATGTGATACTGAGAGATAAAGAAGCTAGTTATGGTTGATTAATTAAAAAACCAGGCTGAAATAAGGTTTAATTTAAGAGAAAAATGAATTTTTATGAAAATTGTACATTTGGATAATTTAACCCAAAGGATAGATAAGGAACTAAAATAAGATAATCGAAAATGGAACCCTGAAGGAATTAAATTTAAAGGTGGTATAAAGGAAGAACTTTTCCATAATAGCTAAAATTCATCTTTGACCATGGGGACCAATAGAAATTATTTGAAAATTTTAGTTAACTACATTTTTTACCCCAAGAAAAACTACATATAAACAAGGAATAAGGGAGAGAGGAAGTTTCACAAGAAATTCTAGAGAGAGAGAGAAAGAGATCAAGTAGTGGGAGAAGTAAAAGAAGAACGGGATTTGGCTAGCCAATCTTTAGGGATCTAAAGTAGAAAAAACAAAGCTAACCTCTAGGAGCATTAATTTGCACAAATCCAAGAGGTAATCAAGATGAAGCCCTCTCTTTCATATTTTGGGTGAAAAGCCAATTTTCTCTCACTTGAAAGTTTTCTAAATCTGTGTTCTAAGTTGAGCTAGGGAGATTTAAACTTGCATTCTATAATTTGTAAGCTAGATACATGCTTGTGAGGTCTTGCATGTGAAATATATGTGAAAAAATTAACTTTTTAGTTATGGGTTACTTTCTCTTCTTTTATGCATATGTATGGTTTGATTTGATTCTTAGCATAAGAAGGCTTGGCGTTGATGTATGATGTTTTGGAAGGGAAAAAGAGTTTATAAATGATTAGAAATGATTAACAATGAAACCATGAAGTTTTGGAGGTTGAAAATAGATCCTAAGATGAGTTTTATGCAGGACAGAACTAAAAATCATGGGTGCTGGCATCTTCACCTTGGAAAATTGCCCAAAATGATTTTTGTGTTCTTCAACATGGCTAAAACCCATTTTTGTCACAGTGAACTGCCTCCAAGGTTTTCTATGTTCTTTTCTATGAGACTTCGTTGTGGTGAACTTCCTCTATGTTTTTGAAGTTTTCATCTTTGTATTTTGCCATTTTCTTTCCCAAAAATAATGTAAATGCTAGGAATCATCCCAAATCTATAATAACGTATTTAAGAGGTAATATAGGACAAGATTGAAGGAAAATAGCAAGAAAGACAAAGTGAAGGGACTACTACTATATGCTTTAGTCTAGATAAGTTTCAAATTGAAAGACTAAAGTCAGTATGGGATGACCGTCAAAAATTCCATAGTTAGGCCATAATATAGGATGGTAAAACATCTATTTAATTTCAGAAAGTGTTGAGAAAACACCGTAATGGTGGTCAATCCTAAGTTAGTTTACCTTGATGACTCAAAAGTTACCTACTTACGGTTGTACCTACCGTAATTTGGAAACCTATTAGTCTAGTGTATATAAAAGATAGTTATGTGATTGACAACAGATATCTAAGCATCACTGTCTTGTCACAGAAAATAAGTGGACATGACATGTAACCCACAGAGAGGTGTAGTGATCTAATGAGTGGATATAACCTATGAGCCATAGAGAGGCACAGTGATCCAATATAAGGTGTAACCATCACAGAGAATGGTGATCATAAAATGATAAACTGAGACTAGAGTATGCCCTAGGATCTTAATTCTAGTAAATATTATCTGAAAGAAGCTCATACAACGTATGCTTTGAAAGGAAAAATATGAAGCATGGGCCAAAGGAGCCCTATGAACGAAATAATGAATATTGTTTTACTTATCTTATCAATGGGCTAAAGGAGCCACATGAATGATTGGCACTCCACTACCCTTGGCATTTTTGGGAAGGCTAAATAGGGCTAGTATATATATTAAATAGAAGGGTGAAGCTTACTTGTGATATAATACATGTACATAAATATGATAACTCGGTACTGTAGTAATAGTTTTCCCATAATGGGTCAGGTGTTCTTGAGGAAAATCATCAACATCTCTCAAGCTTTCACCTAGTATTTTGAAATTATGTACATATATGCGTAGTTGTATATAGAAATATCTAACTCTTATATATGAATATATCTTAGAGTTTTATACTTTCGTTGTTGAATGAAAACAAGTGAGAATTCCAAGTGTAACCTTAAACCTGAAATTGAATTCAATAAAGGATCCTGGGCATTAATCTAAAACTAAACTCGAGTAGCTAATTAGAAAGACAAGTTAGTAGCATACCATCTCTATGGAATAATGTATGATAAGGACCTTTAAAGGTGGGATGTTACACTTTTTTCTAGCCATGAGTGGCTAATTTATTTTCTCTTCTAGTTAGGATATTGTAGTTTTGGATATTTGAAGCTATGAGGTTGATTAGGTTTGGATCAATTTTTTTTAGACAAGTAAATTATGATTTTTAAGTTTTAATTCAATGAGAATGTTTATACCAAGTTTATAGGGCTAGTTTTCTTTGTATAAATATGTATCTACTACTAAAATTTTTGCTAGAATCTATAATTTTCCAATAACTAATGTTCTAGCAGCATCTAGTTAAATGTATTATACATGTTCCTTGCATTTGACTAAGAAATTGTGGTTCAGATTCCAATTCAGTAAGACGTTCCACTGAATCTCTCTATATTGTTGTGTCACTCGAGAGTTAACTACAAATTTTATGTAAACTTAAATACATGTTTTAAGAGGCTAGAAATTATGGGCAGTTGATGAACGTTTCTCATTTCCCTCAGTTAGGTAGACTCAGCAATGTTTGATTATTGCACCTAATTTACTTTCCTATTGTTGACTATAAGTCTGATGGTTAGCATGATATCCAAAATTGCATAATCCCTAACTGGGAAACTTTCTATTCAGTTTACTTGTTTTCATTTTTTTTTCACTCATTTAGTTTACTACTTTATTTATATTTTAGCTTACTTGAACCACATCAAACCTCCCTCTCAATTTATTTTCTTTTAGTTTCTTTCTTTATTGCCACTAGCTAATGAAAAGAAAAGTAAATCCCTTGACCCTACTCTCACTATACACAAATCAATTTAGTGAAGTAGGAAAATTATATTTGTTGGATTTGACACCCAAAAATTATTTTAAATTACATTTCTCTCCTTAGAGTAGATGTTGGTCTTGCAGGCATGCCTAGTTTTAAGATAGATTATCTCAAGGAAGAAATTCGGGCTAGAGTCACCCTTATAACATTCTCTTCTACCCTGCCCTTAAGATTCAACAACTCTTGCAAAAAAAAAAAAAGATAATTAAAAGAAGCGTCAATTTGAAAGGTTTCCTGCTCCTCTGATTAAATAAGGACCATGAGTAGTGCTAGTAGCTGATTAACTTTGTGATAAGTTAAGTAACTGGCTTCAACTATCACTAATATTTGCATTCGTGTCAAAAGGCCAAGACAAGCTAAAAGTCTAAGTGCTTTTACTAACCAAACAAATAAATGGAGAAAAAATGGGGCAAGAAAAAATTAATTAAAAAAGGGTGGGAATAGAGGAATGATGGTTTATTAGGCTGCCTCTAGACTAGTTTCTAACCTAAGAATAATCCAACCCTATGATTAATCCTGATGTAATACCAACAACTATTCCAAGAGAGAGTTAACTAGTGAAGTAGATAACTTTTTCCTGAAAGATATTTATTCATTCAGTTTGAGTGTGCTTAGCTATGCTTTTGAATTGGACATTGTGGAAAATCCAAGGATGAAAATTCTTAGCTTGTGATTTGAAACTTAATTTGATTAATATTTTAAACCCTGTGTTAATTCTTAAGGTCAAGCATTGGACAAGTGTGGGGGAATTCATTAGGAGTAAAATTTAAGTAGTTTATAATGTGAATTTGTTCTTTTCTACTATATTCATCACTGAATTTCCCTTGTTTCAAAATTGTTGTAGGTTGTCATTTTGAACCCCAGGACTTGGAGATTTCTCTATGTTTTCTTGCCTTTTTCCCAGTACCCTATAGGCATGGATATTAAACCTTCAAATCAAGCTGTCATTCTCCTTCTTTCCCTTGCTTATGTAGCCTCTTGTAATAGCATCCCCAAAAAGACGTGTGGCAAGTCTAGAGCACTCCAAACCATTATGGAAAGAGAGAGGATGAGTGGAGCAAAGAAATGATTGCAGCAGGCATGTGTGTGCATGTATAGAAGGGATCAATTGAAGAGCTTTGCTTTTTAGGAGGATTCTATTAAAAAGGGACAAGAGCTCCATAAAAGGCCATCTCTAATTTTCTTTTGTATAGTAAGAGGCCTGAAAGCGTTGTCTTCCTAGTGAAGAAGGAGAACAACCAAGAGCTAAAGTTCTTCCACCATTTTTTTTTTAATTTTGATAAGCTTGAATCAGCCATTAGTGGGTGATTTCTTAGTTTTCTAGTTAGGGATTTCAAGTTATGAGTCTATTTTAAACTATGAGAGTAGGAAATTGTTCTGTTTAGTTATGTAATTATTTAGTATTTTCCATTTTTTCGCTTTAACAAACATGAAATATATTTCTTTATAGTTGACAAGACCCTTCTTTGTACCTTGATTTATTTTTAATTCTAGTAGATTTATTTGAAGCCATAATTGTTCATTTGAGGTTGCCTTGAGTAGCAATGAGCTTGATGTGGACATACGTTACGCTTCTCATCTTGTTAAGA
Organism: Senna siamea; assembly: GCA_031216115.1. Classification (NCBI taxonomy): domain Eukaryota; kingdom Viridiplantae; phylum Streptophyta; class Magnoliopsida; order Fabales; family Fabaceae; genus Senna; species Senna siamea. The sequence continues at coordinate 9,679,572 of CM062355.1, read as the reverse complement.
AAAACTGAAATCTAATTTGAACCAGTTGAATGTTTCAATTTAGTTAACCTGCGCTGGTGTGTTGCTTATAAACTTTATGTTGTTCTCTAGTTAAATCTAAATACATGTTTTTTAATTCAATAAATAAGGAAGGAACTTGATAGTTATAAAGAATAATTTTCATGCCCAGTATGCTAAAAAAAATACATATTATCAAGCTAATAAGCAATTCATAAGACTTTGAACACAATAAAACCTTTATAACTAGAATCTCTCTCTCAGGTTTATTTTTGTTACTTTTCCTTAATAATGTCTAGGGTTATGCCTATTGCGTCATTCTTTTACATAATTTTTGCATTATTTAAATATCATCTGTAACGACCCCCTAATACGACATACGTAATGGTTATCTGATTAGCGGAAGCATATGGGTTGGTTCAATTAGTTATTCCCGATGTGGGAATGTCAGGGGATCGCTACAGGTTGAGCGTAACCCAAATATACTTTCCGTTGTCCATTCAAATTCTGTTCAACCCTAATTCACACGCAGCTAAACTAATCATACTTACCTACATAATAAGTTACTCTGGAATGAAATCTAAAACTCGTATATACATCACATCATACATTCATATGCATTCTAATTCAAATCCACAAGTTTACAGCGGTAAACCCTATCAAAAATCCGGCAGAGTTTTCTCTGTATTTTGAACATTCCCAAAGTACAATAATCACCTATTTACAATCATACAGCCAGTCCATCAACAACATAAAACATAATTAACAGAATCCATATACAGCGACGTCCATCCCATCACTACAGTCAATATACAACTCCTGATTTATACATGTACAATCAATCTAATCCATACAGAAAACATAAAAGTCACAACCCAATAAATAGCAATTTCATCAAAGTATATATACAAACGATTCAAGCCTAAGCTAAGTCATTCTCCTGTTTATCACCACAGCATCATCGGCTATCGTCTGGGTTCCTGTACTTGTCCCTGTTCATCTGAGTAAACAACCTAATGAGATATAAAATCCCAGTAGAATAATTTACAGTTCAAATATCATTCGAAAACTGGTTGAATACCCAGCGGTGCAAACACCGAAATCAGTTCAAAAATAGTGAAATACCTTATCTTTAAAAATCGTTTAATTATATAGAAATCGCGGCAATTAATCAAAATCATAAAATCCATTTCTGTTTAAAATCAATAATCAAAATCAAGTAAAATCCTATGCCCGGTGTATCTACGTCCACGTTGGTCACAAATCCGCTGTAACCAAGTCCAAATCATCATCTAATTGCACGTCATCTAGAGAGAATACCTCTCTTATCGTTGGGTGTGATCCGTAACACCAATCACCCAAATCAAGCCTATATTGTGAGTGTGATCCGTAACACCAATCACTCACTCAAGGACCGGGTGAGAAGCAACATCTAGGGCGTCCCCTAGCATGTGCACATACGCCAATTCTCATCCTCATACAGTCTATTCGAACTCACATGCACACGGTCAGCTATTCCTCAGGGTTCTAGGGTATTACGCCTAAATGACAACGTTTCCCCGTGTAGGCTATCCCCCCTTATACTCCTTAAACCTTTCTTAGGGTCGTCCTGGTTTAATGCATAATCCCTAATGCAGTACAGGCCAAATCAGGTAAAAATGATATCAATTAAAAGCTCCCTGTACTAGGGATACTTAACGGTCGTCCCATACCAGCTATCAAGTACCCAACCCTAAGTAAATCCATCGTAAGGGCATCTAAACTCGATAAAAAAAGTGTCTAACATGTAATTAGGGTTTTTAGCACACAGGCATGCAATTTATTCCATCGAAAGTAGCACGCAAATCCATGCAAATCATCTAAATTAATCAGGTATCCACTAGGTCAAATCTAGGGTTCGGGAAGCGTAAATTATCCTACCTGGTCTCCTGTCGTTCCAAATCAAATCAAGACTTCACGAAATCTCAGTTTCTGAGCCCAATTAATTTCCTGGAAATTAAATTAAATATTCAGACTCGTCACGTCATCCGTTTTTCGATCCTAAGTCCGGTTACCCTAATACCTAGGTTAATTTATTGCATATTTAAGTTTGGCAGCTATTTCAGTCAGATATCATTAGTTTTTGGGAAATCGGACCTTACCAATGGGATCGGATGATGGAATTTTGTGTCACGGTGGTCTCGGTTTCTCCCGATGCACGTCCAAAAACTCTGGCACGGTGGCACAAGGCGGTGTACGATGGTGCACGGCGGAGGGGTGCAGTTTGCCTCAAAAATTACACCATGGTGAATCCCGCAAGTCCAAGAGTTCGAATCTGGTGGTGGCGCGGCGGTTCACGGCCGTTTGGATGGCGTTTTTCTGCCACGAAGATTCTCGCACGGCAGACGGAGATTCCCTCGATCCGAGCGCGTTCGGCCTCCGTTCGACATCGGCGAGCCATCGAGGAAGCGGCGGCTCGAGCTACACGGTGGTAGAAGCGATGGCGATCAACGGCAACGGACGGCGGCGATCTGAGCTGGTGAAGTTTTCGCACGGTGGAGGAGAAAAGTGGCACTTTCCGGCGAAGCTGGCGGCCGTTGGTGGCCGTGGTTGGTTGCTGGAGGTTGTGGGTGGTGAGGGCTGTCGATTGGTATACTGGGTGGCGGTCCACGGTGGCTGTAGCAGCGGTTCACGGTGGAGGAAGGAGGAGAGAGAAGAGAGAGAAGAGAGAGAGAGTGTGGTGAGGAGAGAGAGAGATTTGAGAGAAATAGAGGAATCCGTGAAATTTAAAGCCTCCGAGGGCAATTCTGACTTTTCTCGGACCACCCGAGGATGCTTTAGGGTGTCAAAATCCTTCCAGATGTTGACACGTGTTTCCATGCAAAGGTTTTAACCTCCGTCAGTGAAATTGACGCACGAAACGTCTGTTGTCAGTTTTTGATCGCTGGATTGCATTTCTTTCCGTTTAATCGTGTTTCTGACTTCGAACGACCTTCTGTGTCAAGTCATTATCCTCGAAAGTCATGCCAGGTTTCGTTTAAAAGGAATTAGGGTTAAAAATTTGATTTTTATCCTTTAAAACTCTTTCAAAATTTTTTCGGTTGTTACATCATCTCTCCCCCAAAAATTTATATACACTACAAAAAAGGTGGGATTTTGTGGTGCTTAATTAAAAGTGCCACAAAAGTGATTTTATATTGGCACTTTTAGAGGTGCTAGGATATTACGAAGCCCGTGGATTTATTCTAGTAATTAAAGTGCCCTTATAATTTTTATGTATTTATTGGTGCTTTGTAGGCACCATAAAATTGCTTCTAAAAAATTTTGAATGTTTAATGGCTCCTTGGAAGCACCTATATTTTCCCTCAAAGTCCCCTGCCAAGATTTATTTCCTCATTTTCATTTTCCCCCTTTGAAGCACAAAACCCTTTGGCATTTTGGGGATTTTATTGTTGCATTGTGAGCAAGAAACCATTTTGGCATTTTGGGGATTCCATCATCGCATTCCGATCACGAACGCTTGCTAGTTTTGATTTGTTGAACTCCATCGAGGAATGTTGCCAAACTTTTTCGAGAGGTAAGCATCTTCACCCACTCTGTTGGCTTTATCTCGTTGATTGAAATGTGTTTTGGGTGTTAATGGTAATATGAGATGTCGCAATAGGGGAAGGGTTCTTGTTCTGGCCGAGAGGTAAGCTATTCTTTGCTGTCTTTTAGGTTTTTTGGTTGATGTTTCCTCATCCCTTCGAGCTGCATTTAGATCTTGAAAAATGGTTGGTGTTTCTTCATCCTTTTGGCCAAGAGTTGAACGGAAATTTCTTGCTGTTGGTGAAAGCATTCATTGGATATTTTACTAATTTATTAATTATTTATGTCTTCATATTTCTTTAAGGAAAACTAGAGTCAATAAATAATAAAAAAACCTACTGATTTTTATTTAAACTTTATTGTCCACCATTGTTGCATATATTTTCTATTCCATTATTTAGGATATGAATTATTTTGTGGGTTTAGATTCAATCTTTGTGTTATTTAGGATGAGGCCAAGTGTTTCTCTAAAAAAAAATTATATACATTCCATTTTTTATGCATTTCAAGTATTTAGGTTCTAAAAGATTTGGAGGATTTTGGATTCAAATATTTGGGTTTAAAGTATCAACTATGCAATGATACAAAGCATTTAGCTCTTAAGGTTTCTTCATTTTTTGTCTTAAGATATCTATCTCTATCTGATATTTGCAGATACATCTACACTTACACAAATAAGTACATATTTATTTTTATTTTGTCTATCTATTTGATTCAATCATGAGAGAGATCAATATATACTTTGTGTTTACACTGACTTGTGTCACTCTTAATTTTATCTGATGATTCTATATATTGTTGTTAGGGTACATTCCTTTTTGGTTATGTTTAGGTCTCAATTTTGGATGCTGATGATTGGAATGATTTGTTTACCAAATTCTTATATACAGGGATCACATCCTTTGAGTTCTATGTTCAATTATTTTATTCAGGTTTTGCTAATATTTTCTTTATGAATTCTACCTTTTTACATTACTTATTCATTATTTGTGTTTTATTCCTCAGAAATATCATTAACTTCTATTCTAATATTCATTGTTGAATTCTTCCATTCTGGTTCTCTAATATGCAATATGCATTAGTTACTTTTGCTATTGGCATAGAATCCATTGTAGTTTCCATTCTCTTAAACGTTATCAGCTACTTTTGTTGTTGGCATAGAATCCATTTGCAGTGCTTAATGATTTCGAATATAATTGTTTTAACTGATTGTGCCTACTATTGGTATAGTGATATATTATGGATTACATTTGGCTAATTTCCTACTGTGTTTGCATAAATGGATGTAAAATGCTATATAAATAGCTAAATGATACTTTTAAGAGCTTAGAGAATGGATTGTGATGCCTCTTTTCACAAGTGTGGGATGTTTTCTGTGGTTTAAATGATGAAGAGATGGTTTGAAATGTTAAATAGTATGCTTGATTTAATTGTGAGCAACCCAAGATATTGTAAATTTAATTAAAGAAATATTACATCCAAGAAAAGTAAAGTCATGAATCTAAATAAGATGTAGTAAAATAGAGAATAGCCAAAAAAGTTGTAAGGAACGATGTGGCATGAAGAAGAAATGCTAGTGTTTTCTATTCTTTCTATTGTACATAAGTGTTACATGTTTGTGTTGGTAAGGTGTGTTTGTGTTGTTAGAGCTTTTTGACATATAGTTTGGTTTTTTTCATGGCTTTAAAACAGAGATGTGTGCATTGTGATTGAAGCCTTTAATACCCCTATTAATCATAACTTGATATTGGCATTTCAAGGCAATAGTAGCTTTGCTTTATTCTTCTTGTTCAAAAATTTTTATTTTGACTCTAAGCATTAGTTTAACATTGTTGATGTGCTCCCTTGTTTTTTTTTTCTCTTTAGTAATTTTAAACTCCTTATTTTGGTGTTAAATGATGATTGTAGTGGATATATATATTGAAGTGTTAAATAATAAAAAAGTAACTTGTAAGTGCTGGAATATATATATATATTGTCCACTTCATTTTGAACATGTCAATTGCATTTCAAAGTATGCTTTGACTCAAAATATGTGTGTGAAAACTTGTGATGGATTTCCAAACCCTTTTGAATTTTGAGTAAGTCTTATGCATTTCAAAGTCAAAATGTGTTTAAACTCCTCATTTTGGTGTTTAATTCATTGTGGACATATTTTTACATCTTAGAGTGCTTGTTTGAAAGTCCAAATGTGTAGGAACATGAAGGTGCTGTCCATTCAACACTGATGAAATTGAATCCATGGAAACATTTTTGCATTGGTTTTTGCACTGTTTTACTCACAAAAGTCTACTTTTTTTTGCAATCTACAGTTTTATTTATGCACTCTCAAAAATTCTATTCTGCACTAGATTAAATATTCTGCATTAGATTAATATTATGGTTTGCATTATTCATTGTTTATTTTCTATACTGCTAGTTGACAATGTGTTTGTATTAAATTTTAACATGGAGTTATCATACATGTCCATAAGTTGGAGTTCTTGAATTAATAATTTATATGAAGAGTAAGTGTTACCTCTTTAATACCTTTTAAATGTGTTGTTGCTATATTTGTTATTTTTCTACAGTTTTTAAGATGTATTAGATATTTATTGTTCCATTTTTTTTATGAGTATATTGTCGATTACTTTAAATGGCTTTTCCACAGAAGAATGAGCTTGTGCCCAAATTAGAATGATATCCAATTACTGTTGCTACACACCCTCTTCGCTCTCTCTCTTTTTCTTCCTTATTAACTTTTTCTTTTTCTTTTACATTTTCAATTGTGCTTATGTATGTGGTTTTCATTACTCTAATTATTAATTTCACATATATTATACACACTATTTTGCTTGCATTTTATTGATTTCTAATTCTAGTACGGATGATATTCCATTGATTAATATTGCTACTATTTTTATTAATATAGGTCTTAGGTATGGATAAATCTTGGATTACCAAGTCACAACTTAGCCTTGAATATGACAAAGGCTTGAATGAGTTTTTAGAGTTTGCATTTGCACACACAATTGCCAACAAAAAGATAAGATGTCTATGTAGCCGTTATGGACACTTAATTTGTACTTAATTCCCACAAGGGTACACTATCTGGACTTGGCATGGAGAGTCAGTGATGGGGATTGCAAATGATACTTCAAATGTCCCACATGATGCAGTGGGTGGTTAGAGTAATTTTCTTGATCAAGATCGTATGTAGGATATGATCCACGATGCATTTGGAGTTAGTAAACCTACTACAATGGAAACATATAAGTCTTTTGAGGAAGTAGAGAGTAGAATACATAGGGATGAATCATATTTTGCAGACTTAGTTAGAGATTGCAATAAGGAGTTGTATCCAGGGTGTGCAAAGTACTCAAGGCTATCCTTTATAATTAAGCTATTTCATATCTAGTGTTATTGTCAGATAACTGACAAAGCAATGTCTATGATACTTGAACTGTTGAACGATGCTTTTGAGCATGCGAATATCCCTAGTTCATTTTATGAGGCCAAAAAGATAATAAATAAACTTGGTCTTAGTTATTCAAATATCGATACTTGTCCAAATGATTGTATGCTATATTAGAGAAATGATGCAAGTAGGGAATCTTGCAAAGTATGTCACACTTCCATATGGAAAAGCAGTGAATGTCTAAGAAACATGCTTAATGGGGGTAAGAAGCATAAGAAGAAGAAGCAACCAACTAAGATTCTACATTACTTTCCTTTGAAACCATGATTGCAACGGCTATACATGTCTTTTAAAACAACAGATTTTATGAGGTGGCATGAAGAAGATAAAAATATGATGGGCTAATGAGACATCCAAGAGACTCAAAGGCGTGGAAGTTATTTGATGAAATTCATCCTGACTTTGCCTCAGAACCACGTAATGTATAGCTTGGGCTAGCTAGTAATGGTTTCAATCCTTTTGGATCACTGAGTACCAATTATAGCATATGGACTATGGTTTTTATTTCGTACAACTTGCTTCCATGGATGTGTATAAAGCAAACATATTTCATTCTTTCTATGATTATTCTAAGTAACATATGCCCAGCAATGATATAAATGTTTACCTTCAGCCTTTAATTGAAGATTTAAGTGAATTATGGATAGATAGAGTGGAAACATATGATTCTTCATCGGCTAAGATGTTCACATTGCAAGTAGTGCTAATGTGGACCATCAGTAATTTTTCTGGTCTCAAAACCCTATTTGTATGGAACACATATACGGGATTAGCCTATTTGTCTTGTAATAATGACTCAAACACCTGTCGATTGCCTTTTAGTAGAAAATGGTGTTTCATAGGCCACCGTCATTTCTTGGAACTTGGGCATAGATTTAGATTGAATCGACTTTGGTTTAATGGTAACACTAAAATAAGGAATCCACCAATTTCACTATTAGGCTCAGAAATATTGAAGTAAGTGGAGAATATTAACGTGACCTTTGGCAAGGGATAAGAGTTAGATGTTAAAGGAAAAAGAACTCGTAACAGTTGTACCGAAGGAAGTAATTCCCAGTGTGTAACACCCTCATTAGCCCATGGTTCCTTTTAAGTGTTTAAAGGTATAATATATATAATTCTCATAATAATGGTGTGTTACTATCACTTCTACCCACGTAAATTTTAAACTTTTTACTAAGTGATTAATTGAGTGCTATTTGGGTTAGTCTCTACTCTCAGGTTCTCTCAACATCGCAACGTAATAAATATATATATAATACACCTGGATTAACTATACATAAACATGCATTCTTAGTTAAATATAATCAATTAACTATTGGGCATGGAGGCAACAATCCTGCCACTGATAAACCCACAATTAGTCTATTAATCAATCTAGCCTAATTCCTATACAGATAAGTTAGAATAGGCTATACAAAATAATCCTACACTAGTCTACCATGTATTTAAGCTATTCAAATTAAACAGTCCATACGCCCAGAATGGACACTTCTTCATACTTTACCTTCTTCTCCAGCCTAAGAGGACCTACACATCTGATACATGCCAACACTAACATGAGAAATGAATCTCAGTAGCAATGCAACCTGTTACGAAATCCATTGGCCTGTACCACAGTGCTCGCATGGAAAAACTTTACATTCTTTCATAAAACATATCACATACTATTAGGATGTAATGTATATAGCATTTAATCATTTTATATACTCATACATTTGTATATTCATCAAAACATATCATCTTTAGAACATGAGAAGTGCATTCATCATTATTCTCATCATAAAACATTTCTTAAAACACATGTGGATAGTAAACATGCAATCATTTCACTTTCATAACATATGAGCAGTATATAAAACACCCTAAGAGTAATTGGAAGAGTCGCCCAGCAATAACTCCATGCACTACTGTCTATATGAATGAGCGCATGTCTATTTAGCAATACCTTAACTTTTGTACATTCTGAGGCATCCCCCAGTGGATCTAAGTACCGTAATGGTCCCTGCCCCCTTTTTGGCAGATCATCCCTGACCAGCGGGATTCCTCCCTTTCGTCCCAAACGGGGCTGGTATACTCTTATGGGATCACCGTTAACTCTACCCGGATTATTTCCTCTCTGCTTTTGGGCAGATCATAATACTATAGAATCACCACCATTCCTTTAAGGTGGATCACACTCCCAGTATGCTATTCTATACATATATTCTAGGGTGAATTAGCCCATGCCCATGGTTATCCTTAACTCTAAGCACGTGTTTCTTATATGGCCTTTGGGAGATAACACTAACTTAAAGTTCGCAACCATCATGGTGTTTTCGAAATCATCTAAGTTTAAGTGGATGTTTAACCATCCCAATTTATGGCACAACCATGGAATGCCCAATGGTCGTCCCATACTAACAATCGGTCACTCAATCATAAGCCTATCTACCCTAACGCATACACTGAGAATACTTTCCTTTTCCCCTTTTTGTGTTTTCTACTCTCTCTTTCTTTCACTATCCCAAGGGTTTCATCACCCAAAACTCTTAGTTTCCTTACTTACCTATGTTGTGAGCCCTTAATTAAGTTAGTATGAAGAATTATTAAACTTGATTGTCATTAAAAACCTCATTTCATAAGCTAGAGGATTGCCAGTCGACTTTTGAAAGACAACAGTCGACTAGTGGCTCTCTACATTCCTCGAGAGCCAGACAGTAATTAAAGCATGACAGTCGACTACGAGGATGGTCAGTCGACTGCTTAGTACAAACTCAGGCCCGATAGTCGACTGCTAGGAATCTGGCAGTCAGTTACTAAGTCTTTATTTGTACTTCTGGGTTTCCAAGAGCACAACAGTTAATTGCGAGGATGGCTAGTTGACTGCTTAGTGCAAACCCGGGCCTGATAGTCGACTTCTAGGAATATGGCAGTTGGCTGCTAAGCTTCTGTCTATACTTCTGGGTTTTTAGGAACACGACAGTTGACTGTCCCATACGTAGCAGTCGACTATTATGTTCTGCTACAGTTTAGAAAACATGATTTCAATAGTACCCAATCCAAAATGCATTCCATTTTGAATTCCAAACATATGAGCTTAATTTTCATATAATAAACTTTACTTTTTATAAAACATTTCCCATCCATTAGCTCAAACATGGTACCTTCAAGGAAAACTAGTCTATATCTCTAGATGAACACAACCTATTCCTTCCAATCCATTACAAGTACATATATGAGCATACATTCAGCAACACAGCATCCCAAAGAAATATAAAAGCATACAAAATTTAGGTTTTACCCCAATCTCAGTTTAAACCTTTAGAAATTCATATTTTCCAGCAACAGTAAACATTTCAGAAAAGAAAGAGGTTTAGGATGAATTGCTAACTTGATTCCTTGCAAATGTATGTGTTGAATGTGTTAGAAATGATCCTCCCTTTATGTAGAACTAATTTATAGCTTCAATCCACCCTTCCCTTTAACAAAACCTCTTCTTTCTTGCCCTAGTTGGCCTCTTTCTCTCTCTCTCTGTCCCTTTTACTTCTCTCTCTAAAATGAAGATGGTGAAAGTGTGTAAAGGGTTTAGGGCTGCAACTAGGGTTTAAGAGAAAGTTAGGAAATTTTCATTTGGTCCCTAAGCTATTTTGCACTCTTAGACTCCCTCACTTTTCCCTTTTCAACTAAATCCCTAGCCACCTCTTGCTAAACCTTCATGTATTTTCTTTCAATTTAGTCCCTAGGCTAATGCAACATACACAAGTATTAAACATTAAATTAACAATTATCAAACATCTCTTTAATCATAATTGGAGCGGATGTTACATAGTGGAGGAAGAAAAGTATATGTTTTAAGCTTTTGTATTGGGAATTTAATTTGTTGAAATAGAACCTTGATGTCATGCATATTAAGAAAAATGTGTGTGACAACATCATATATACATTACTGAATGAAGCTGGTAAGACAAAAGATCATCTCTATGCTCGAAAGGGCCTACGTGCCATGGGAATTCGTCAAGACCTTTGGTCGAATGACAATGGAAAATATCCTTTGGCCTTATACACAATGACAAATTCAAACAAGGATAAGTTTCTCAATATCTTGAAGAATGTGAAGGTCCCAGATGGTTACTCCATCAACATTTCTCGATGTATTGATTTAAAGAATCATAAGTTATTTGGTCTAAAAAGTCACGATTCTCATATTCTGATAGAACAATTGTTAACAATAGCATTAAGAATTGTGTTGCCTAATCATATATGTGCAGTCTTAGTGGAGCTGTGTTCATTTTTTTGACATATATGTGGTAAGGTACTGAGTGCTTCTGAGTTAGACAACCTCCAACAAAGAGTTATGGTATGCCTATGTCATTTGGAAGTGTTATTTCCCCCATCATTCTTTACAGTCATGGTTTATTTGATTGTTCACTTAGTTGGTGAAGCCAAATATAGAGGGCCTGTTCATTACAAGTGGATATATCCAATAGAAAGGTAAGATTGTCAACATAGTTTTATGCAACTTCATTACTTTTTGTCATGATTGGAATAAGGCTCACTTAAGTATATGTTAAACTTACAGGTACTTAGGATTGTTGAAATCTTACGTGTGAAATAAGGCACATCCTGAAGGCTCTATAGCAGAAAGTTACATTGCTAAAAAGTTCTTTACATTTTCTTCAAGGTACTTAGATGGAACTGAGATAAGATTTAATCGCCTTGGACGTGTTGATGATCAACCAAATGAAGTTGAATCATCTCAGGTGGAAATAATTTTCCCTCAAATTAGCAAGTCGGTTGGAGGTTACTTATATTTCAAACTTATGGATAGAGAAACATCAAGCTTATTGCCATGTATTAATGAATTGTAAACACATGGAACAATTTGTCCAATAAGTAATTTTGTGAATTTGATAATCTAATGGATGTTTTTAATCCTTTGAAATTAATTTGTTCATTTGTTAATGAAACATAGAGAATTTAAGGAGATTACCAGAAGAAGGTTGAGAAATCACAGTCGTTCTTCTTTAATTATCCAAAAGACAGTTAATAGGGAGTTGGCTTCATAGTTTTATAGCCAAGTGAGTGGTGTCTTATTTTGTTGTGGTTATTATATATGACAACTTCAAACTCAAACGCATCATTGTGTTCATTGCAGGTTGTGAATGATGAAAGTAGAGCTCGTTTCGAGGACATCAAATGTCTAGCAAAAGGTCCACTGTCACATGATAGACAATTTAGTGTATTTGACATCAATGGTTTTAAATTTCATATCAGAGTTCGAGAATAAGGGTTGAAAACACAAAATAGTAGAGTATTTGACTCATTTGGTACAAATAGTTATGCAAGCAGTAGTGACAATCGACCAATATTTAGGGGTGTTATTTACTATGGAAAGCTGGTTGAAATAATTGAGTTAAATTATCATGGCCGGTTCCTGATCACAATGTTTAAGTGTAAATGGGATAATACAACAACACTGGGAATGAAAAGGGATGCCCTTGGGTTTGATTTGATAAATTTCTCACTATTGATTCATACCAGAACACATACAGATGATAAGCCTTATATTCAAGCTTCTGAAGCTCAAATGGTGTATTACATTGACGATCAAGTTGACAGAGAATGGTGCATTCTTGTTCACTTAAAGCCACGAGATTTGTACGATATGGGAGATGAAGAGAATGCCCATGAGAATGAACCATACCCACAACAACAATTAGCAGCATTTTTTTCTGATGATGTAGAGAGTATACCTTTGGCAAGGGTAGTTGAAGAAGAAGAATTACCTATCATGGATGCTGTTGATAGTGTGAATAACAATGATGAGGATCAACTATTGTGAAGTTAGTGGTTAATTTTTCCTTTGTTTCAAAGAATACATAAGATCCTATATGGTATTTATTTAAGACTAACATTATGGTTATCAATGAGCCTTTCAAGTAATTCTCTGTTCAAAAAAATATATTTTTCATAATTTTTTGTTGATTTGTTTTTATCTTTACTTTGTTCTATTATATGCATTGAAAGTTATAGACATGAGAAGATTAAAGAAAAAGGCCTGTAGAACTAGTGGAGAGTCCTCAACTGTCCCTATTCCATCTCTATCCCCCACTCTGAATCCTTTCAAGCTAGTGCCATCTCCATCCCCCACTTTGCATCCTTTCAAGCCAATGACAACTACACCCCTAGCCCAAACCTCATAACCAGCTTCAATTGTTGCCTCAACCAGTCCTTAAGTGGAAAGAGTAGAAGTTCATCTTGGATCGTTAATATCATCAATAATTGAATTTTTTTCATTTTACTATTCAAATTATTTATATTATATTGATGTATTTTTCATTTTGTAGATGAGTAAGGAAACACTAGAGAAGGACATTTAAGATTGCATGACATTTAGACACTTCTTGCAGGGCAATGTATAGTTGTACCCTTTAAAGAACAAGGCTAACCATTTGGGGAAGCAGTTGGCCTTCTGGGTGGAGTCATCAAAGTGATTGGGACTAACGTGAATGCATTTCCTATAAGCTATCATTTGTGGGATAAAGTTCTTGATAGCTATAAGGATACTTATTTTGATAATTTAAAGGTAATATAAAATTTGTCCTTAGTGTTAAATTACATTTCTATTAGCGTTTGCTTTAAATGAACTAATATTTGATGTTGTGATTTGAAGGCTAAGTTTTGCTTAGATGACTAGGTTGTAAAAAATTTTGTGTTGAAAAAAATTAGAAAGAAGTGGGGAATTATTGGATTGAGCTATTTAACATGTATTACAAGTAGGATGCCACTAGGGAGCAAAACATTTTAAGTCATCCTGACTTCATACCACAAGACATGTGGGTAGCCTTCATTGATTACAAATTAGATCCAAAGACCCAAGTAAGGTTCAAATTATATTTTTGAATCAAAGGGGTTTTACAACAATACTTGAAAAATTGTCTTTTTGAACTTTGCAGGAAATAAGCAATAATAACATATTAAATTGACAAAAGTTGAAGATGCACATACTTGTGGGTCCAAAAGCATCGCAAGAAAGAAACATGAAATGGCAATAATATATATTTTTTATGATTTTCTGAATTCGTGATAATGATATTTTCCATTTAACATATGTTAGGAATTGGCAAACGGTGTGCCTAAGAGCAGGGGAGCTATATTTGTTGCAATAAACAAGAAGGCGGATAGATCTTATATTAATGATGAGGCTAGAGTTGTAAGTGTAAGTATTATAAATACTTAGTTGGAAGTATTTTTACTGGTTAAGGGTGCTTAAACCCTAACCATTTGAGGTTATCTCTGTAGGGAATTCATTTTTCTTGTTACTAGTGTCATGTTCTTTCATTCTTTGCTGGCTGTATGTATCATTGTATTATTGTATTTTCCTTATTGTAGCTATCAATGTTGGGTTCATATGGTAGGTTGTGTGTCTCATGAAGATGCTGGCTTTATAGGTTGTTTGAATGTATGTTATGCTAATTAGGACCAATTGCTGCACCTTATGTCTTTGTCTCTTAGTTAACAAGTTAATTTTTTATTTTAGAAATTGAAAGTCAAGGAACGTCATCTGAGACTATTTCTAAGCAAGATTCTTTAAGACAAGTGTTGGGAAAAGAATGTCCTGGAAGAGTTCATGGTTTAGGATTTGGCCCTAGTCTAACTCAAGTATTTGGCACAAATACAACTCGATTTGGTCGGTTCCCAATAAATCAGGATGCTAATACTTTTAACGTCGCTCTTTAACAAGAAGTTTCAAGGTTACAATGTTCAAATGAAGAGATGAGAAATGCCTTGGGTTACATTTTTTAAATTTTTTGGGACATGTTCCACCTCAGTTTGCACACTTATTTAATCCTCAGGTTAGTTTAATATTTGTTTTTTTTATTTAAAAAATTATTTTCTTTGTTTCATTCAAGCTATAAAAAACTTATTAATCCTTTCAGGCATCTAATGCAAATAGTGGACAGCCTTCAATCGAACCTCACTTGTCGGCGGGGGAAGATTCCACTCAGTAGATGGGGTATTACATATTTTGGCATTTAGAGTAGTAATTAAGTATATATTATAAAATCCTATGTATAAAAATTTGGCACAAGGAAATTTAGGGTACTGACTTGTTATTAATTATTTTGAATTATAATTAGGAATTGCATATTTTGGGTTTATGTTATTTTGAACACGAGAATTTTATGCAATTAAGATACTATTTTGAATGTATCATATGTTGAGTTTATATTGTTTGATGTTAATTAGGAATTATAAATAGGGTACGCATCATTTCAAACAAGGATATTTAAATTATATTGGCATTTTGAAAGCTTAAAGAATAATGATTTTAAAAATTTAACTTTAAAGAGCGCTTAAAGGGTATTAGGAACAATCGAATACAATATATATATATATATATGAATTAGCTTAAAATAATGGTGAAATGAAATAGAAATATAGATTAAATTAGTGGCACTTTTTGACCAAAATGCCACGCTTAAAAGACATCAGAAAAATAGTTAAAAATACCACAAAAATTTTGTGGCGCTTGGAAGGTGGCGCTTGGAAGGTGACGCTATTTTAAAAAAAAAATTTAATTCATCCAAAATGATAGTGACACTTGGAAGGCGACACTATTTTAAAAAAAAATTAATTCATCCAAAAAGATAGCAACACTTGAAAGGCAACACTAATATTAAACAAATTAATTCACCCAAAAATATAGTGGTGCTTGAAAGGTGACGCTATTATAAAAAAATTCCACGAAAAACTTAGTGGCGCTTCCCAAGCTCTGCTATCATAAATAAGAAAAATTCAAAACAAATAATAACATCACTTACTAAGCACCACGAAATGCATAAAAAAAGAAATACTAAAAGGCGTCACAAAAACATAGCGGCTCTTATCAGGCACCACGATTGCATGGAAGCACCACTAAAAGTTTTCCCGACACCAAAAATCACGGCGATTGTGCATCGTGGCGCAAATTCCTATGACTACGTGGAAGTGCCACTAAAAGTTATCTCGACACCAAGAATTACGACACTGTGCAAGTGCCAAGAAGCTGTATTAGTATTGCTTGAAACACCACTAAATGATTACTTAAAGTGCCACTATTTTCCTTGTTTTTTGTATTGCACTTACATCTCTATTACTCATGTTGACAGCTTCAATTAAAGAGTAGGTTTAGTAAGATCAACCCTTTTTCCCACTATATTGCATAGCAAAGGATATGATTTATTTAATTTGTTGGATTGCGACAATCAATAAATTTTGGCATTGTTGTTAGGGATTGCCATTATTGATTTATTCTTTCTTATTGAATGACTAGGACTGCATGAACTTCTATTTAATCAAAAAATAGAGAAATTATTAATGATCTAAATTTATTTTTTAAATGGGTTATATATGACCTATGATCTATTAATTAAGAGTTAAACTTAATCCACTTATTAACTCATTACTTTTAATTTAATTTTTTGAATAAAAATAAAATAAAATATCTAAATTTAATAAAAATAAGAAAAAATTTAAATTTTATAAAAAAGTTTAAATTTAATATAAATTTTGTAAATGTGAATTATTCTTAAAATTTTGAATTTGTTTACTTTGTTTGGCTCTATATTCGATTTTTTTTTTCTTTTTTTAGTTGTCACTTTTGATTTCCCTATGATAACCATTCTGAGTTATTATGTCAGTCCAATATCAGTTCTATAACTTGTAATTATAGTAGGTAGATGTTGAACAAATTTGAAGATAAATTGTGTACAAATTCAGTTACTAATGATTATTAAATTACCATACGTACAAAGTGTAGTGGAATAAAATGATTTCATCAATATATTAAATTGAAAGGGTATGTTGTAGTAAAAAAAATGAGGAGCTTGATTAATTTACTGGGTTGTTGGGTAAACTATAAGTTGACTCAATGCAACCCAAATTTTGTTGGTTAAATTTTGATCTAACCCAAAATATCCATGGGCTTAATAGTTGGATCACGAAGAGTTATAACATAGTTAATTTTAGTTGGTTTAATAAGTATTGGTTAATTTTGTTAAACCTAAAGTGTTATAAAATTGATTTTTCTCTATCTATTGTAGACTCTTTCCTATTAGTGTCCTCCTTACCTCACCCAAATAGCAGCCTCCATAAGTTACTGAGTCATTACTAATGGGTAAAAGAAACTTTAGCAACTTTTTTTTATTTAAAATTTATAAAAAATTAGAGAAATTTTTAGGTACATAAATTGTACCACTTCATCTGTACTTTAGCAACTTTTTGATGTTTTGAAAATTTCTTAAATTAAAGTGCAAAAAGTACTGTAACTACTCATTTTTACTAACTTCGATTTTTAAAAACATAGCATCCTTGTTTTTTTAATTGAAAATAGTAATGTGTTTTTAACAAGGTTCTATAGGTGTTTTATAAATAGTGAATAATCACAATACAATTAAAAAAACACTCACATTTACTAATCCTAAAACTTAATGAAATCACTTAGATTTTACAAATCCTTGTCCCAAAAATAACCTTATTAGATGATTTAAGCAAACAAGGATTTAAGCAACTCCTATTGATAATTGTAACTCTCATTCACTACAACAACATAAGATTTAGACTCAGACCCTATCCACAACTTTCCATTATTTTCTTCAATTTCACTAATAGAATCAAACTCTTGATCTCCTCTACCATCGAAAACCTCCAAATTCTTTCCTTTCTCATCAAATTTCACTCCCACAGGGTTGTCTTCTTTGCTCCATGATATATATATCTGAGCTTCATTTTGCAAACCTGCATTATCTGCATTTTGAGGTTCTGGATCTTTAGCATGTAGTGCCACCCAAAAATCTCCATTTTTGTTTCTCTTGATGTTATCTGGAGGCCTTTGAAGTTGTAAAAAAAGTTCTGTAGTGTAGGCCTTGGGGCCTTTAAGCCAAAACTTCTGAATCTTGCTTGTAGTAGATTCTGCTACCAGTACGAATGAGCCATCCCGGTTTACTGCCACACCATTTGGGAATGCTAAGCCATTAAGCAGGACCTTTACTTTCTTGCTATTTGAGTTATATTTGAGTAATCTTCCTGTTTTATCTCCTTCTAACATTATTTTCTGCCATTCCCTTTCACAAAGGAAATAATTGAATGTTATTCATGTCATACTATTTATATTTATTTCCTTGTGATCACCATGTTAATTTCGGATGTAGATTCTTTGCAATTGAAAAATAATACATTTCTCTGCAGTAAGAGAGATAAGAAGAAGAAAAAATTTGATTCCTAATCTATTTAGAATGAGTTTTTTATTTTTTTTCTTCTTATTTGTCTCTTAATACAAAGAACCATTGCAGAGAATAAATAGAAATGATCTAAAATTGTTAATTTCTAGGAGTAAAAAGCTTGTTGAGAAAACTAAATATAAAGTAGGATCTAGGAAGTGGGAAGATTACCTTCTTTGATACATAATGCTGGTATCTGAGAAATAAACTTCACCAGTTTGCTCATTAATGTCTAAACCATTCAAAAATTTGAAAGGAATACCATCATCAGCAGCAATGGCTAGTTGCTTAGCCACACCGCCATTAGGCCCAACCATTAAGAGCCCAAAGTAAGCATCTGCAATATAAAGATTACATGTTTTGGTGCTAAATTTGATCCCCAATGGCCTCCCACATATATGTTCCTTGTTTGGATCTTTTAAGCCATCACATAATTTCCTATCCCTACAATCAAACATTTTCATTACAATTATAGAAAATTATATATTCAGAGGGTTTCACAAATGAATCAAAATTGAAACCTTATTATATATATCTTACCTGTGTGGTGAGTTGACTGCAAACTCAACCCATTCGTTGTGAGTTGGTCTCCATTTGAAAATTCTACCATCGTATACACTGGTGTATGGCCCCTCGCCATGGCAGTCAAAGGCTAAGCTTTCAGGGCCTAAAACATTATTTGGGAATCTCAGTTCAAGGTAGTTTCTGAAGCCATCCAGCTTGGAGATTACTTCACTAGAAGAAAAGGTGAAGGTAGCGAATGAAAGTAACAGAGAGATGAAGAGAAGGGACGAAGAAAACAGGTTCATGAGTATTTAGTAACAGAGATCATCAATTGATGGTTATGGAGTAGACTGTTTAGAAGAATGAATATATATATATATATATATACACACACACATACATAAACAATTTGACCAAAGTTATTTTATATTAATATATATATATTTATTATAGTATAATAGATATATATTTATTATACATTTTTATATTTTACTTTAGGGAGACAAAATTTTTTTCAAAATTTATACAAAAAATTTATTCTCAACTTCTCATATATATATATATATATATATATGAATTTTTTACTTTTGAAGATAAATTTTTTGAAATTTAATTTTAATTATATGTTCGAAGTTTATGTTACAAGAAAAGTTGTGAGATTTGATTGTATTTCAGAATTTTGATAATATAATACTTATGAATTTTTTATGTTATAATTTATAGAGGGTCTAGTTGTAGGGTCAGTAGGTATGCTTAAAACCACATGTCGTTGCCGGCCACCACTCACATCCAGGAATATAAGCAATAAAATTATAATAATTTAATTTATCTTGTGACTGGAATAAAGTAAAAACATGAGGGCATGAGGGCATGTGGTAGGTGCATTATACAATGTTAATAAGCTTTTCTATTGTCAACCTGCCATCATCTATCTGTCTTCCGATTTGTCGACTTCGTAAGTTCTTATTAAGGCAGGAAGGTATGGCCAAAGTTAGGTGGTAGTACTAACAATTTATTTACTAGTTTATAGCACATGAGTTGCACGTGTATTGTAATAATATTGTTTTGAAAAAAGAGAGAAATAAACTTTGCCGTTTCATGTCTTATCATTAATTTTTTAAAAATTTAAAATATATAATTTAATCTTTAAAACATATACATTTATTTTATTGCTGACTAACGGAAAATTTAAACAAATTAATAGTAAAGATAAATAATTAAATAATTAAATAATATATATATTTAAAATTTAAAGACTTAATAATTAATATAAGACACCGATGATCCAAAGACAGGGAATTGAGGACATACACATATTTAACAAATAATTGGCAAATTAGTATTTCTTACCATAGTTTTATTCTGATAAAATGTTATCATATATTAAGTCCCCTTAATGCAATATATATATATATATATATATATATATATATATATATATATATATAAACACACTAGAGACTTTTCATGTATACAAAGTATATGTTAGTTTTTTTAAAATTTTTAAAGTATAATATAAAAACTAATTATTATATTTTAAAATAATAAGTTAAATAATAAAAATTTATTTCACTCTTTTATTATAATTTTTTATATATTATCTTTTTTTTTCTCTCATATCTTCACATCAAATTGTGTGTGTCTATATATATATAAAACTCACAGCCTTAAACACTAAATTCTAAATTCTAAATAATTAAAAAACTCACAACTGTTATAATATAGATATATAAATATATAAATATAAACTTCAAAGAGAAGATAAGTGTCAAATAAGTTTGAAACTTTAAACTACTTGATCAAATTGCACTTATTAAGTTTCAAAATAAGAAAATCCAATGGTAATTTAAATCACAAGGGTAATTTAAATAATTAAGTCACTTTATTCTACAAATTTAATTTAAGGTAACTATCTTTTGAATGAGTTTCCTAGGGTGCTTAGCACCTTCCCTAGGAATCAATTAGACTCCCGAACTCGATCTTTGCTTCGAAACTGATTTTCTAAAATTTGAGCATTGTTCACTATATTTTTAAAAATTGTTTTTAAAAATAATTTTTTATATTTTTCTAAATTTTTCTTTAAAATTTGGTGGCAACTCTATATTTTCCACACCATTTTTGTCTTAAAAGTTAGACGTGACAACAATGATTGAGTCCAAAGTAATCGTTTGTCCTTAAAATAATTTGTTTTTTTGGAGAGTATAAATGCACCAACAAAAGATATAAACCTTCTCTTTAAAATGATTATAAATCTCATCATTCCCCGTTTGGAAAGGATTTGGTTAGGATATTAGGAGGTTCTAACTATGAACACCATATTCTATCTAGGCCTAATTTAAATGAGATGACCTAACTCATGAAATGCCTTAAATCATGACACAAGTCTTAACTTATAGGGAATTAGGTTTTCTGACAACCCGATGTGCTAAGATTGCCATTTTTTATAGTTTCTTAGGACTCCTCAGACAAAAGATGGTCATTAGCCATGCCATTTATGTCTAAGAGCCCTAGGATAAGGCTTAGCTTACCTAAAATGGCAAAAAGGTGCCACCTTTAAGACTCTTACCTTAAATAGCAGGCGATTGGACAAAAACTTTTTATTTTGGTAGTCATTAACCATTTCTCAAGGAAAGTGGGGTCTTAAAAGCCATTGAAGTGGTCATACTTGTCTCTGGCCACTCAAATTCACTCCTTTGACCCAACACCTGAAGATAGTGAAATTCAACCAAAACCTTAGTTCAGACTATTTTCAAGGATAATGTACTTTCCATTTCCCACCTAATTTGGTCCCATTTACCATTTGGCACTACCGAGACCTAGTCTCAAAAACTCAAATCACTCATTCCTAATTTCTCCTAAAATGTTATTTCAGATAAGGTTCCAAATAAGGCAATTTTCGCGACTAAACCTACTCCGATTCGAATGAGCTTTAGGGAAATCCCCCTTCCATCCCTTATGTTTTAGGTGTATCTAGACCCATAAAAAACTTCAAATTCAGCTCTAAAAGCCTAATTTGTCCATTTCAAGCACTTTCTTAAAATAGGGTTTTATTTTTGGTAATTAGCTCATTGCCTTAGTAAGATTCACCTAAGGCCCGTGAAATGAGCCTTATCGAGGGGAAGTTACTTTTGGATAAAATCTCAAACTAATTCAAATCCTGAATCCTCCTTGTAAGCTAACTTGGGAAATCCCCTCTGTGGGTTCGTAAGACCCATCAGGTCTTAACAAATAAGACTTAGGCCCTTTGCGACCTCAGGCTTACCAAGGTTTAATTCAATCACATTTTAAACTCTTTCCTTGAATTTTGACTTTTTAGGGCCTCAGAAGTCAGGGGATTTGGCCCATTAGTGGTTTGGGCCCACTTCCTTACCCTGAGGCCCATAAAGGAGAATCTTATTTGAAATGTTATCTAGAAATTGGTCATCTTTAGGCCTACTAAGTGTTGGAAAGGCCCAATGTGCCTAGCCCGAGTTTTCCCCCAGCCCATTAAGTTAAAACCGAGCCAACACTAACCCCGAGGCCCATTTAAGGGCAACAAGGCCCACTAAAATAGAGGTTGCCAACAAAAAATTAGCCTTGAGCCTAGGTTAGAACTCAAGCCTAATTGCATAATGGTCCAACCTAGCCCAAGTCTTAGCCCAATTCAAGCCCTTTTGCCTAAAGGAAGAGCCCACTCACCTTGGCCCAACACAAGGATAGCCTTGGCCTACTAAGAAGAAAGGTACCACTATGCTTCTTGTTCCATGAGAGAAGTCCAATTTGGCCTAGCCCTTCTAAGTTATACCCACGTCCTATAGACTAAGGGAGGAAAAGCTTAGTCCAAAGGAATGCTAGTCCACCAACACGCCCTATGTAATATCCTCAATTCTATGATATCAGGTATGTCTTAGAATCCTAGACTCAATATTTTTATGAATGGAAAATAGTCCAAAAATTATTTTATATTAGGTTAAACAAAGGAAGGAATAAACTGAAAGCAAATGATTAGGGACTAAAATGAAAGGAAATTTGTTTCACAAAATATCTTGATAGTAAGCACAAAAATTGAGGTGCATTTATGGCACACATTTATGAGGTTTGAAAATGGTGCCAATGTCATGAATGCTGTAAGAAAAATATTTAGGGGCAAAACGGTTAAAATTTTATCTAAAACTAAGAATAAAATATTTATTTATCAGATAAAATGGCTAATTTTTATCTGAAAAATTATGATTTTGCCTCTAGAATATTTTTCCAAAATTTAAAAAAAAAAAATTTTGGTTCGGCACTTAAAAGGGGTAAAATGGTCATTTTACCATGAAAGGCAAAATAGTAATTTTGACACCAAGGGTAAAAAGGTAATTTCATCACAAGGACATAAGGAGAATTTTACCTAAAGAAACACTTTAAAATTTCTAAAATACCCTTACATGTCAAGGTTTTAAGAAGGAAAAAGTGAAGGGTATTTTGGTCATTTTACCACCAAGGGCAAAATGGTCATATAAGCCAATTTAAATAAGTCACACTACTTCTTCTTCTCCTCCTTAGAAAAGACGACGTGAAGGCTTTTGGAAGGGAGAAATACCATAAGCTTCATAAGGGAGAAAAGGGAGAAAAAGCAAGGAAACTTCAAGGTTTATCCACCAAAAATTGTAAATCAAGGTAGCTTAGCATTCTTCCATCACTTATTTCATGTTTTAATGGATTTTTCCAAGCTTTTGAGATTTTCATGGCTGAATGAACAGTGCATGAATAGTGATGTTCTTAAGTTTACATTCTTAAATTCTCAAAATTTCTATGGATTAATGCTTAGAAAGTAGTATGGAGTTGTTTGTGATGGTTAATTTCAATTATGAAAGTGTTTATGTTCATTTCCCAATTTTGTTTCATTTGCCCTAAAACCCCAAATTCATGAATGTCCTGCCAAATTGTTTGTTTTGCCTTGATTGTTATGGATAAATGGTGATTGATGGTTTATAGATGATGAAAATGGGATTAAATGAATGATTATATGAAAAATGATGATTTTTGCACAAAACTCCTCTTTAGGCCATGGCTAGCAAAACGAGATTTTGAAAATTGTTTGAAAAACTTTAAATTAGCTTATTGGTAATTCAAGTTATGGCCAATGGAGAGTAGAATAAGTGTTAATTGGTTGAAATGCCCAATATTGCCTAAAAATCTATTCTTGACCAAGAGTATGCAAGTTTTTGATGAAGGAAATGTGTTGAAAGTTTTGTGTGTGTCTCTTGGTTGAAGCAAGATTAATTGGCAATTATTTTTATGCAAAATGATTCCATTAAATTCCATGTAATCTACTTGATCAATTTTAGGACATGGAAATATTTATGGAAAATTTTTGTATAAAAATGTAATGAAATTGGTCAAAGTATACAAAGGAAATAATATGACGTTGCAATTAAATTTTAATGAATATTTTGTGCAATCTTGGCAATTCTAGCAATTTGTGTGCATGCTTAAGTGTGGGGAGACAATGATTATACACACCTTGGGTATGTATAATTAGGTGAGAAAGGGGGAAAATGGAATAATAAGTAGGAAATGGAAAATGTTCAACTTTGAAACCCTTTAAATGCAATAAAATGTGAAAAAGGGAATTTAGTGTAAATGGGAAGGAAAAGTAAATTTATTTTGCTTATTATATGGCAAGAGTGACAAAGAAATTTTTAAGTATGAAAATCTTAAATTTCTTAAGGATTTCTCTTGACCAAGAATGAACCTTCCTTTTTATACAAATTCAAGAATGGAATTGTTATTGAGATTTAAAGGTTTTCTTTTTAGAAAGTGAGAATGATAGTATCACCATGAATGAGGAAAGAAAAGGATTGATTTATGACATAGATAAGGAAAAACATAGCATGGTATTGGAAAATATTGAATGGAAGGAAAATATTTGAATGTTCAATAAAGAGAAACATAGAGGAAGTAATTCCAATATATATTCTAGGGTAGATCGGCTTATAACCGAGTGACCAATTGTCGGTATGGGACGGCTGTTGGACATTCCATGGTTGTATCATAAATTTGGATGGTAAAACATCCGCTTGGAATGAAAGAATTTCAAAAACACTGTGATGATTGTGAATTCTAAGTTAGTGTAACCTAGATGGCCAATTGAATAGGGGACATTTACTTGGAATTTGGAAAAATTATGGGATTAAGCCTAATCATCCTAGTTGATATATATAGGAAATAGCATACTGGGAAATGATCCATGATGTAGGTTGTGGTGATCTATGGCATCATGAACCGCCCATAAAGCGGGGAGAAGATGATCTGTGTGAATAACAGTGATTCCATGAGCTTAGTTTGACTGAACCCTGGGAGAAATTCCCACTTAGATATGTCTTTATGACATGATCACTGAATGTGAATGGGTACTTGGACCCACTGAGGGACGCCTCAGATGTACCAGTGGCAGAATTGTCACACACTTGATAGAGCGGCTATCTCATTCATGCACGCTGTAGTATGTGGAGTAATTTATACTTCCGATACTCTTGTGTCTCTCTGAATTGAAAATATGGCATTTAGTCAAATATGAATGTTTATTTTCCTTATAAATAATGCAGTTTTCCATGAATGGTAAATGTTGTTTCTCCTAAATTATCTATGGCTGAATGGAAATTTAATGAATATACTTTCCTGATTATGGTACTAAACAGTATATGGTGAACTATGATTGTGACTGAAATTGATACTGTTTTTATTTTATAACTGATATATTACTGATATACTCATAAACTTCATCCTATACATCTGACTGGTTTATTTATAGCATTTCCTAGAAATGATGGAATTTAAGAATAAGGAATGTAAATTGTTTTCCGTACCCATACGGTGGTACATACCATAGCTCAGAAATGAAATATGGAATGCGTAGCTACTGAGAAATTATTTTCTCATTATATTCTGGTATGTATCAGATGACTAAGATCATTGTGGTACTACAAGACAGAAGGGATTAGCTATCCATCCCAAGAAATGGAATAATATATATTATGCTAGAAATACATATAAGTATATGGATATGTAAAGCATACATATCAGGTTTATGAAAAATAGTTAAAAAGGGTATGAGTGGCAGGTTTGTTGCCTCCTTACCCTATGAAAACAAGAAAACTACATATATCCTGCAGTATATGTAACAACGTTGTCACGTTGAACTGGATGTAAATGTATGTAAAGGAAAAAGTTTAAATTTATCCTGAATTTTTATGGATTATGGTGTATGATTATTAGACTTCCGCTGTATTGATAATTGAATGTGATACCTGAGTAAGGATCCGAATCTAATGAAATGTATACTATAAATGAATATTTAAAGAACTCAGGTAAGAAATAAAGGATAGAAGTGTATATAACACACCAGTTTCTTAAGTGAAGGATTTTTCAATAAATAATATTTTAAATATGGCTATGAAATTGGGGTGTTATACCCTAGCCCATGAAGAGGTGTCTACCTTAACCTATTTGAGGGCCTAATTTTGATATTCTTAGAGCATCAAGAAGGGACACACCACTTTGGTTTGAATTAAGAGAAATTTGGTCTTCAAGATATTTTCCTCACAAAATTTTTCTTTCTTACTCAAGTTGATCATATCCCCCTCTTTATGACAAATCATCTTTAAAAATTTTCCTTTTTCATGCCAAAATTAGCCTCAAAGTTTAAATTTTAGCACTCTCCCTTTATTTTCCTATGCCACTTGCCCCATTTTTGTCACTTAATCATACCACCTTGATGCGTGCTGCCAATTCTATTTAGCGACAACACCTAAGGCAGTGAACCTATTGATGCAGCCTAGTGCAATGGTGAGAATCAAGGTCGTATTCCTCGGGAACGGGAAAGCCCAGAGTTACTACTTGTTCTCTGTTATCTAGCCTAAAAGTCAGAGTGATTGATTTTACCTAAACTAACATATAAATACAAGTAAAAATAAACTAACAGCGAGAAGGAACAGAAGAAAATACACAGAGGCAAGAAATGCAAATCCATCAGGGAACCTACACTGGTTGGCAAACACACGAAGGATAATGGATTACTGAATCTAACTATGCTACTTGTGGGTGAATTCTAATGCAAATTCAAATTCTCTGTCGGTCTCAATGAATTTTTTAAACTTAAAATCTACCACTGGCTGGTTCTTCCTAATGGTAAATTTTAAATCAGCATTATCGGTCTAATTCACCACTATTAAGAGTCGTTACTTATTAATCCAACAATTTATTAACCTTAGTTCTAAGTGATAACAAATTGTCCCTTACAATTAGTTTTCCAATTCCAATTATCATCCGTCGATCTCAAAAAGGAATCTAATTAACATTACCATAACGTATCGTAAATAAAACTAATATATACATTCATAATTGTAAAGGAGCTCACACATTAAATTCAACATCCATGCAATTAAAATAGCATTCCAACACAGTTAGGGACCCCAATGAATTTTACAAATCTAGCCACACATATTTACAGATAGCAAACAGTCCAACAACAGGCAATCCATCAGAAAATTCATCAAGCAATCAATTATACAGGAGATAAAAAAAATAGTATAAATTAAGCACGCCCCTATCTTCTCAATTGCCCAATGATTACTGCACGGATTGGTTGCCAAAAAACCACTCGAATCTCCCTGGAAAACTGCCAGAAATTCACCAGAAAATTCAAATCCAGTGCTGTCCAAAAGTTACACGGGTCAACGGGTCGGATCTGAGTCAAACGGGTCGAATTGCGAGCCAAATGGGTACCCACCGAAAAAACGGCTGCAATGGCGGCCTGAGCTGGAGCGGAGGGTCACGGGGGAGGCGTTGAGTGACAGAGAGTCACTTTCTGGTGGTATCATGGACAAACAGCGACGGGAGTAGCTCCAAAAGTAACCGGATCCTCTCACGGGTTGCAACCTTCTCCACATTACGGACGGCTAAAATGGGTGGTGCAGACGACCGAGATAGAGGTGGACCATCCGTGGAGTCTCTTCGGTGGCAACTCGGCCTCCCTCGGCGGCGAATCGGTGTGGGCGTCACTCACGATTGGATGGGTCTTCACAATGGGTCTTCACGCTACTTCACAATGGACTCTCATTTTTTTTTTCACTGTTCACTTTAGCCTTTTCTTCTCATTTCATGCGTGGGTCCTTGGGTCTTCACGCTACTATTTTCTTCTTCTTTTTTTCATTCCATTTCACACGTGGGACTTGGGTCTTTTGCGTTACTGTTTTCTTTTCATTCCATTTCACGCGTGGGACTTCACTTTTCACAATGGATTGTTTGCTTAATGGCTAGGTACTGTACACAATTGGCTCTTTTCTTTTCAATTTCACCTGTGGGTCTCTTATATCTACTGTTCCTCTTCACTCTGAGTTTGATAATGGATTCCACAGGTTTTTCATTGCTCAATGCCAATTTCTCCATTATTTTCACGCTGCCTGGGTCCCACGCACACTACTCGGATTTTCCTTCACTTCAAATTGTTTCGTTTGCTGACGATGACTTGATAAAATGCCTGAAAATGAAAATGAAGCAAATTTAGGTGATTTTAATAATAAAATTACACAAAATGCTCACAAAATAGACAATTCACATCCAACAATTTTGTATAGAATCGAACACATCAAATCACCCCACACTTAAGCTTTTGCTTGTACTCAAGCAAACATTAACTCAGTCCTCAAACAGACAGCAAAAATTTCTCAAAGTCCAAACCTAGTCCATAGTTAACAATGCCTAACACATCCCCCGTGAAACTTAATCATAGACCAAATTACAAAACCTTGACATAGAATGGAGATAATAACGATGCATACACAACTTACCTAGTAATTCAATGCCCAGT
Organism: Senna siamea; assembly: GCA_031216115.1. Taxonomy (NCBI): domain Eukaryota; kingdom Viridiplantae; phylum Streptophyta; class Magnoliopsida; order Fabales; family Fabaceae; genus Senna; species Senna siamea. The sequence goes on along the minus strand of CM062355.1, from coordinate 9,650,969 downwards.
ATTTAAGAATTAACACGTCTCAGAGATTACTCAAATCACTCAAAGTGTATACAGGTAAGGCACAAATCCCTCAAGCAACTTCACAAGAGTACGTCTACTATATGCTTGCTCATAAATCTCATCTCCGCTACTACTAAACACTGAATACCAAAATCAAGGGGGGGTCTTAACAAGGTTGTAATGAGATTAAAGTGATGGTAAGGAAGAAATTTTTTTTTTTTTTTAGAAGAGACATAGATGCTAAAAATTCCTGCAATTGAAGCATCATGAAGGAATAAAGGATTAAATGCAACAAATGCTAAACATAACAATTCTTACTAAGTTTTCAATAAAGGAGATGCTCAGAGAATAATATCAACAGACAGGCTACTGTTATTATTATCTTTCTTTTCTTTTCTTTTCATTGTTTTTTTTTCATTTTTTTTCATAATTAGCCTGCATGCTTACACTTTTGGATTGAAGGGAGCATCTAGAATGATAAAAAGAACTTAGTGTACTATCGTCAACTAAGGTAATGCATTTTAATCCCTGTACAAAGAATAAATCACAAAAATTTCAGCAAATGGAGTGAAGAAAGAAGATTGTGAATAGAAAGGAATGAGGTGTAAAATGTAAGTGATGAAGAAAAAGTGAAGGCCCCAAAAGTGGTTAACTGAGGAAGGAATATGAGGTGTAAAATTTAAGTTGCCCAAATCATCTGATATTCAAAAGTTATGTAACTTCAACAAGTATTACAGAGTAAGTTCTAGAGACACAATCAAGTGAAATACACACTCAACAAAAAGAATTCAAAGCATATTTGTGATAAATGCTTATCTTAGGCTCAAATCTCACGTTTGAAGTGTGACTAAATTGCATATGATTCTCAAATATTTCCATATGAATTACTAATCAAGCAGTGCATGCAAACTGCATTATCAACATCCTAAATCAAAATTGAACAATATGAAAGATAATCAAGCAACATGGGTATGACCTGGCCGTGGTCAAGAATACATTAGGCATTAAAATTGCTTTCTAACATAAACTATGAGAAACAATGCCTGCCCATTCATGACTGAATCATACATGCTCAAAAGAAAATTAAAGACTTAAGTGCATAGAATCAAGCAAAAATCAAGTATCCTGTCCTAGATATACTATCAAAGACAAATACAAAGATCGCCAAAGTAGCATCAATATGCGGCGTCCTGAACTAGTAGAGGGAAAATGAGTCAAAATAATAAAGGCACACTACCCCACACTTGAGGATCACACTGTCCTCAGTGTACAGCCAAAGGGGATACCACATAAGTAAAAGCAAAAAGCACAGCAATAAGCACAGATAATCTAAAAGTTTTAATGTACCTCAACAAAATGAAAAAGAAGAAAATAGACAAAAATAAAATAACACAGATAAAGTAAACAAAAAACACAGTGCTTCTTTTTGTTTGAGTCTTTTAGCTGGACTCGTTCCTTCTATCACTCTTTCAGGTAAAGGACCATATGCACTCGCTCCTCGACCTCCAATGGGTCTCCATAGTAGTGCTTTAGTCTGTGCCCATTGACTTTGAAATCTCCCTTGTTAGGATGATGCAATTCCACTATGCCATAGGGAAAGACTTGCTTGATTACAAATGGTCCTGACCATCGGCTCTTAAGCTTTCCTGGAAAAAGACGAAGACGTGAGTTATAAAGTAATACCCTATCTCCAACCTGAAAATCTTTAGAGCCACACAACCTTTGATTATGCCACTTCTTGGTTCGAGCTTTGTAAATGGAAGAATTTTCATAAGCTTGGTGGCGCCATTCTTCTAACTCATCCAACTGCCATAACCTCTCTTTACCTGCAGAAATAACATCAAGATTGCATGTTTTAAGGGCCCAAAGTGCCCTGTGTTCCAATTCAATAGGCAAATGACAAGTCTTTCCATACACTTGCCTATAGGGTGTAAATCCAGTAGAAGTTCTGTAAGCTGTCCTAAAGGCCCATAATGCATCATCCAATTTGGATGCCCAATCCTTCCTACTCACCCCTACGATTTTCTCTAAGATTCTCTTTAAACCCCTATTAGTTACCTCTACTTGTCCACTGGTCTGTGGGTGATAGGGTGTTGAAAACCTATGAGATACCCCGTAATGTTTTAGTACTTTCTCAAGTTGGGAGCTATAGAAGTGGGTCCCTTTATCACTAATCAGTGCCCTAGTTGTACCAAACCTAGCAAAAAATATTTTTAGGAACCTAGTCACCACCCTGGCATCATTAGTGGGGAAAGCTTAAGCTTCTGGCCACTTGGAAAGATACTCAACAGCCACAAGTATATACTTATTACCAGATGAGGACAGAAAAGGGCCCATGAAGTCAATACCCCACACATCAAAGATTTCAACCACTTGCATACTCGTTTGAGGCATTTCATCACGGGCAGAGATGTTACCTGACCTCTGACAAGCATCATAAACCTGGACATATGCTCTAGCATCCTGGAATATGGTTGGCCAGTAAAACCCTGCTTCAAGCACCTTCCTAGCAGTGTGGTTTGCAGCCTAGTGGCCTCCTGTTGGTCCTTCATGGCAGTGCTTCAGGATTTGGTGGACTTCCTCCCCATGTATGCATCGCTTGATTACTTGGTCTGCACAGATACGAAACAAGAAAGGATCTTCCCAAATGTAGTATTTCACCTCAGTGAAGAATTTCTTCTTTTGTTGGGTAGTCATACCCTTTGGTAAAACCCTTGCCACCAAATAGTTAGCATAATCAAAAAACCAAGGGGAATCAGTATATACCTGAACTGTCTCCAAATGCTCATCTGGGAAGTTATCATCAATGGCTCTCTCATCTAAGGCCTCCCAGTTTGGATTCTCTAACCTTGATAGGTGATCTATAGCCAGGTTCTCTGCACCCTTCTTATCTTTGATCTCAATATCAAATTCCTGCAAGAGCAAAATCCATCTAATAAGTCTAGGCTTAGCATCATGCTTACCGAACAAATACTTCAAGGTTGAATGATCCGTGTAAACCACGATCTTGGATAGCACCAAATAGCATTGAAACTTGTCGAAAGCATAGACCACTGCAAGTAATTCCTTTTCAGTAGTGGTATAGTGCTTCTGGGCATCAGTCAAGGTCTTGCTAGCATAATAAATTAGCTGGAACTTTTTATCAATCCTCTGACCTAACACAGCTCCAACTATAAAGTCACTAGCATCACACATTAGTTCAAAAGGCAGCCCCACTTAGGTGAAACCATAATAGGGGTTGTGGTTAGTTGTTCCTTTAGTAACTCAAATGCATGCAGACAATCAGTATAAAAAACAAAAGGTACATCCTTGACAAGAAACTGAGTTAAGGGCCTAGCAATCTTAGAGAAATCTCTAATAAATCTCCTATAAAAACCAGCATGCCCTAAGCAACTCCTAACAAATTTTAATCGAACTAGGGGGTGGTAGTTTTGATATGGTCTCAACCTTAGCCTTATCCACCTCCATCCCTGCATGTGATATCTTATGCCCAAGAACAATCCCTTCTCTCATCATAAAGTGACATTTTTCCCAATTAAGAACTAAGTTTGCTTCTATACGTCTTGCATGCATACGTTCTAAATATAGCAAACAGTGGGAGAAAGAGTTACCAAAAATTGAGAAGTCATCCATAAATACTTCCATAGACTCCTCAATCATGTCATGGAAGATTGCCATCATGCACCGCTGAAAAGTGGCTGGTACATTGCACAATCCAAAAGGCATCCTCCTGTAAGCGAACGTTCCATATGGGCAGGTAAAGGTGGTCTTCTCTTGGTCTTCAGGTGCAATGGGAATCTAAAAGTAACCTGAAAAACCATCAAGAAAGCAATAAAACATGTGACCTACCAAACGTTCAAGCATCTAGTCAATGAAAGAAAGAGGAAAATGGTCTTTCCGGGTTGCATCATTGAGTCTCCTATAATCAATGCAAACCCGAAAACCTATTACCGTCCCAGTGGGTATGAGTTCATCCTTATCATTCTTGACCACTTTCATGCCACCCTTCTTTGGTACAACCTGCACAGGACTCACCCAAGAGCTATCAGAGATAGGATAAATCAAACCTGCATCAAGAAGTTTAATTACCTCTTTTTTCACCACTCCCTTCATGTTTGGGTTCAATCATCTCTGTGGCTGCACCACTGGCCTATAGCTATCTTCCATCAGGATCTTGTGGGAACAATAGCTAGGATTAATCCTAGGAATGTCCGCCATCTTGTAAGCAAAGGCCCTAGGGTATTTCCTAAGAGAGGTCAAAGTCATCTCCCTCTCCTCAGGTGTCAGGTCAGCTGCTATAATTATTGGTAGCTTCTCTGCCTCATCCAAATAGGCATAGCTCAAGTTCTTGGGTAACTCCTTCAATTCCAAGGTTGGGGGGTCCTCAATTGAAGGTTTCACCTTCTGCACCTCTAACCTGTCAAGAGAAACAAAAGGATTAGTCAAGTTGCTGGGCTCAACAGCCAGCAAGTGAGCTAGTTGTTCCAACACTTGCTCGTTGGATAACTCATCCTCATCTCCTTGTAATGCCACCTGTAAAGGGTTATCAAGTAAAAATTCCTGCAATTCAGATTCAACCACATCATCCAAGACATCCATAGAATATACAGTATCATCATGATCTAAAGATTGTCTCTTAGAGGTAGCTAATTCAAAGGTAACAGTTTCATCCCCTACTCTAAGTTTCAATTTCCCATCACAGACATCTATAATAGCCCTAGACGTTGCAAGGAAAGGCCTACCTAGAATCAAGGGTACGCTACTCTCACCCTCCATATCCATCACAGCAAAATCCACAGGAAATATAAATTTATTAACCTTTACAAGGACATCTTCAACTATACCTCTAGGATATTTAACAGTTCTATCCGCTAATTGTATGTTCATCCTAGTAGGTTTTGGCTCACCCAATCCCAGTCTATCAAACAAGCTAGTAGGCATCAAATTTATGCTAGCTCCTAAATCAGCTAAAGCATCCATGACAGACAGATCACCAATTACACAAGGTACAGTAAAACTCTCTGGATCATGCCTCTTAATAGGTAGCTTATTTTGTAAGATTGCTGAGCACTCCTCATTCAATGTCACCAGTCCCAAATCCTCCAGTTTCCTCTTGTTGCTCAGTATTTCCTTCAAGAACTTCGCATAGCGAGGGATCTACGAAATGGCTTCAACAAAAGGAAGGTTAATCCTCAGCTGTTTAAATAGATCAATAAACTTACCAAACTGTTGATCCACTTTCTCTTGCTTCAGTTTAGCTGGGTATGGAATGAGTGGCTGGTACTCTCTTATGGGACTCTTCTTGCCCTTAACTTTCACCGGCTTAGTTAGCTCAGGCTCTTGGTCCTTATTGACACTTGCATCCTGCACATTAGTATGATCATCAATAGGTAAAAGTAAAGGACCAGCTACTTGCTTACCTGATCTTAGAGTAATAGCCTTGCAATGCTCCCTTGGATTAGACTCGGTGGTGCTGGGGAGCGTCCCTGGCTGTCTTTCAGCCAACAACTTAGAAATCTGGCCTATCTGGTTCTCTAAGTTTTGAATGGAGGCCTGCTGATTTCTAAGTGCGGTATCTGTTTGCTGGAATCTGCTCTCTGAAGTGGACACAAACTTCATCATCAATTCCTCTAGATTGGGATTCTTCTCATGCCCTTGAGGAAATTAATTTAGAGCAGCTTGCTGCTGGGGTTGCTGCTGGTGCAACTGCTGAAAACCTAGTGAACCCTAGTTATTAGTGTTTCCATCCAAAATTTAGATGATTCCTCCACCTGGGGTTGTATGTGTTGCTATATGGATTATTCTACTGTCTCGGAGCGTTCCCCATATAATCTACCTATTCAAAATTAGAAGAACTACTGTAAGAAGAAAATAAAGAAGAGGGGTTAGCAAACATACCTCCCGCATTATAATTTACACCATAATGCAGTCCACCACAGAACTCGCAGCTTGACTGTGCTGCATGTACTGGCATCTGGAGTTAGTCAATCTTTTTGGCCAAAAGCTCCACTTGAGTTGCCAAGGTTGATATAGAGTCTGACTGGTTGTCCACTCCCTGCCGTCCTAGCCTATCCCTTGAGGATTGCCACTGATAGTTGTTCATGGCCATTTCCTCTATTAAACTTTGTGCCTGTTCAGGGGTTTTATTATTTAATGCACCCCCTGCCGCCGCATCCACCATCTGCCTTGTGGCTGTATTTAAACCACTATAAAAATTTTGCACCTGCATCCACATAGGCAATCCATGATGTGGGCAACACCTCAGTAAGTCTTTGTACCTCTCCCATGCATCATACATACTCTCATCAGCCATCTGTACAAAAGAAGAAATGTCATTACGTAGTTTTGCAGTCTTAGCTGGTGGAAAATATTTGTACAAAAACTTTTCAGCCAAAGTCTCCCAAGTAGTAATAGAGTTAGGTGGTAGGGATTGCAGCCATCTCTTTGCTCTGTCTCTCAAGGAAAATGGAAACAATCTAAGCCGAATGGCATCATCGGTGGTTCCATTAATCTTGAAAGTGTCACATATCTCCAAGAAGTTAGCTATGTGGGCATTACGGTCTTCGCTGGGCATCCCTCTAAATTGCACAGTTTGTTGCACCATCTGAATCACATTTGGCTTGATTTCAAAATTGTTAGTTGCTATTGTAGGCCGAGTAATGCACATCTGTGTCCCTTCCAATGAAGGTCTACCGAACTCGTACATTGTTCTATTAGCTTCATCATTATTATTTACAGTTGCCATCTTTGGTGATGTAGGATCAGGGATCTCAACTGGTTCCTCCTCCGATATCTGCACTGGCACCTCCTCCTGACGATGGTGTGCACGAGTCCACAACAGTCGTTCTGGATCAGACAGAGGGTCTATGGGTACAGGATTGGAACTCTTGGTCATAAACTACTTGAATCCAATAACAGTGAAATAGCCCACCAACCAGATCAAAGAGTGATAAACCAAAACAGAAAGTAAAACAAGACAGATTAAAACTAACAACAGAAACAATAATGAAAACAATAAAAACCCACTGAAATAGTAAAACAATTAATCCAAATAAATAAAATAAACAAATGACAAAATGAAACTAATAAAAACTAATAGTTGAACGCAGAGAAAGACACACTAACCAGAAACAGAAACAAAATAGAACAAATAAAAGTGACTAAAGTAACAGATAGCAAATTCACCCTAGTTTTCACCAAAAAGTCCCCGGCAACGGTGCCAAAAACTTGATGCATGCTGCCAATGCTATTTAGCGAAAACACCTAAGGCAGTGAACCTATCGATGCAGCCTAGTGTAATGGTGAGAATCAAGGTCGTATTGCTCGAGAACGGGAAAGCCTAGAGTTACTACTTGTTCTCTATTATCTAGCCTAAAAGTCAGAGTGATTGATTTTACCTAAACTAACATCTAAATACAAGCAAAAATAAACTAACAGCGAGAAGGAACAGAAGAAAATACACAGAGGTAAGAAATGCAAATCCATCAGGGAACCTACACTGGTTGGCAAACACACAAAGGATAATGGATTACTGAATCTAACTATTCTACCTATGGGTGAATTCTGATGCAAATTCAAATTCTCTGTCGGTCTCAATGAATTTTTTAAACTTAAAATCTACCACTGGCTGGTTCTTCCTAATGGTAAATTTTAAATCAGCATTATCGGTCTAATTCACCACTATTAAGAGTCGTTACTTATTAATCCAACAATTTATTAACCTTAGTTCTAAGTGATAACAAATTGTCCCTTACAATTAGTTTTCCAATTCCAATTATCATCCGTCGATCTCAAAAAGGAATCTAATTAACATTACCACAACGTCTCGTAAATAACACTAATACATACATTCATAATTGTAAAGGAGCTTACACATTAAATTCAACATCCATGCAATTAAAATAGCATTCCAACACAGTTAGGGACCCCAATGAATTTTACAAATCTAGCCACACATATTTACAGATAGCAAACAATCCAACAGCAGGCAATCCATTAGAAAATTCATCAAGTAATCAATTATACAGGAGATAAAAAAATAGTATAAATTAAGCATGCCCCTATCTTCTCAATTGCCCAATGATTACTGCACGGATTGGTTGCCAGAAAACCACTCGAATCTGCTTGGAAGAATTCCAGAAATTCACCATAAAATTCAAATCCAGTGCTGTCCAAAAGTTACACGGGTCAACGGGTCGGATCTGAGTAAAACGGGTCAGATTGCGAGCCAAACGAGTACCCATCAGAAAAATGGCTGCAATGGCAGCCTGAGTTGGAGCGGAGGGCCGCGGGAGAGGCGCTGAGTGACGGAGAGTCACTTTCCGGTGGTGTCGTGGACAAACGGTGACAGGAGCAGCTCCAAAAACAACCGGATCCTCTCACGGGTCGCGACCTTCTCTGCATTTCGGATGGCTAAAATGGGTGGTGCGGATGGCCGAGACGGCGGTGGACCGTCTGTGGAGTCTCTCCGGTGGTAACTCGGCCTCCCTCGGCGGCGAATCGGTGCGGGCATCACTCACGATTGGATGGGTCTTCACAATGGGTCTTCACGCTACTTCACGATGGACTCTTGTTTTTTTTTCACTATTCACTTCAACCTTTTCTTCTCATTTCACGCGTGGGTCCTTGGGTCTTCACGCTACTGTTTTCTTCCTTTTTTTTTCTTTCCATTTCACACGTGGGACTTGGGTCTTTTGCGTTACTGTTTTCTTTTCATTCCATTTCACGCGTTACTGTACACAATTGGCTCTTTTCTTTTCAATTTCACCTATGGGTCTCTTATATCTACTGTTCCTCTTCACTCTGAGTTTGGTAATGGATTCCACAGGTTTTTTCATTGCTCAATGCCAATTTCTCCACTATTTTCACGTTGCCTGGGTCCCACGCACACTACTCGGATTTTCCTTCACTCTAAATTATTTCTTTTGCTGACAATGACTTGATAAAATGCCTGAAAACGAAAATGAAGCAAATTTAGGTTATTTTAATAATAAAATTACACAAAATGCTCATAAAATGGACAATTCACATCCAGTAATTTTGTATAGAATTGAACACATCACACCTAGACCTTCTTCTTAACACTTAGGTTAAAGCTAGCTAATTCACCTCTACATAGACTAAAATTTGACCATCATGCACACCAAAAGACTAACACCACACTTCACTACCAAAGCCCTAAACCCTTCGTATAAAAAGGCTTATTCTTCATGCCTCCCTTTACTTTTTCTCTCTATAATTAGATCATCATTCTATCCCTTTGCTCTCAAGCCCCTCTTCCCCAAACACAAAAAACCTAAAGGATTGTTACACCATCCTAAATCCTAAGCCATTACCTTCTACATTTAGCTTGGAGGAAGGTAAAACTCCCCATCTTTTTTATTTTTGCATTGGGATTCATTGTTGGACTTCTGTGTTTAATGCATTTCTTGGTCCCTTTCATGCTTCCTTTTTCCCTACTACTGCTATGTGAATGTTGGACATGGATTCAAATCAAATATGCTTACTTAATTGATAAAAAACATACACAATTTAACTTACTTGCATCTCAAGTTTCTGTCCAGATTTTTTGTGTGTTATGAGTTTCTTTTTTGATTTTTAGGATTTGTTTGTGGTGTTTTTGGCCACTATCTTATTTTTCCTTGGTTCATAAAAGTTTGAAATAGAAACTTGATTGTTTATAGAATTTTTTTGGTAACTCAAGTCCCTCAAATATTTTTAGCAAAGACCCTGTATAGGATGGTGCCTATTTTGGATAGTTATTTTTAAAAAATGTTTTCTCGGTTAGTTTAGTACCAAATTGACTGAAACCAATTTTTTGGATTCCTTACATCTTAAGTTTTAAAACTCATACTGATTTTCCAAAAACTACAATGGTTTGCACTGTCAAATAATTTTGGAAAAATGAGGATCCTGGAGCATAACTAGTCTAGGACTTGATCATAAGAAAACTTTGAAAATTTATTTGTCAATCAATTTTTAGTCTTTTGCCATAAAATTTAATTCTATGAAATTCTGGGGGTTCTCTAGTTTCAAAATAAGATAGAATTGGACCATTTTGACCAATTTTTGAATTTTTGGAAAATTTTCAAAGTCTAGACCAGAATTTGGGTAGATTCTGGACTAGTCTCCTTAAAAATTCAATATCTCACTCATTTCAAAGATTTTTGGACCCAATTTTGATTTTTTAAACACTGAAAAATCTTCGTTTTCATAAATATATTTTTTGGATTTTTTTAGGCGTTGAAAATATTTTATAATTTTTACTTCTACTATGGAGACAGGACCATTTTTGCAAAATTATGTGTAAGGGAAAATTTGGTCTTTTGTCCCTTTTGTGGTTGAAAGTTTCAAATTTATTTTCTTTTGGGCACAAATATGTATGAGAATAGATATATAAGGCTCCAAGGATTTTTTTCCAAAAAAATATTAAAAAATTTTTTTTCCTTGATTTCTTTGAAATGGGAACCAAATTATAAATTTAATCTTACTTATGGTGCCCACTATTTTTTTTTCCTTTTTTAGGGCCAACAACACTTTTTTTAAGTCCTTTTCTATGTTTTGAGTCATAGAATAGCATTAGGTCTTTCCTAGATTTTTTTAGGCACTAAAATGTAATAGTTTCATTTCTAAGGGAATTTTAGTCACTTAGGCTAGAGTAGGCTCTTTCCCTTCATGTTTTAGTCTTAGGACAACCTCTAGACAACCTAAGCCTTTAGTCAAAAATTCAAGTCAACCCCTTATGCTTTTAGGTTGACTTTCTAGGTCTTAAGTCCCTCTTTGGGGTTAGGCTAGTTTAAGGCTAGTCCTTGATATTTTGTGTTTTGTGCAAAGCTACCTTAGGGTACCTTAGTGGAGTCGGGGATTACGATACACACAAGGTATGAATCTACCCTTTTGTGTTAGATGTTGATATTTTTGTTTTCATTTTGAATATTCAATATAATTATGGTATGAGCTTGAGCTTGGGCTTGAGGTACATTTCTTTCCCTTAGGTCTTGTGTAACTCACATGCGAACTATATGGGCTTTGAACCTGAAAGGGGTATGTAAGCCCTTTAAGACCAATTCCTTGGACAAACCCTTGTTTGTTTATTTTTTTATATTTTGCTTCCTTTGTTTCACTTTCTTGTTTATGTTTAAAAAAATAAAAATAATAATAATAAATATTAGGGTAATTTAAATAATTATTAGGCCACTTTATTTTACAAATTTAATTGAGGGTGACTATCCTTTGGATGGGTTTCTTAGGGTGCCTGACACCTTCCTTAGGAATTAATTGGACTCTTGAACCCGATTCTTGGTTCGAGACTAGCTTTCTAAAAATTTGAGCCTTGTCCACTGTAACACCCTTTATAGTAGTTTTATTTTTATAGTAATTTTCTCCACTAATGGACTTATTTTTATTGTAATGTTGACTTTTAGAGATAAGCATGTCAGTTCTGAAAAAATTGGGTGAAGGACCAAACTAAAAAGGGGTTCGATTTATGAGAAATAGTAATTTTTAGAAAGTAGTATATTTAGGTAATTTAACCCAAGGTCATAATAGATAAATTAAATAAAATTATATTAAGTAGAACCCTGAGAAGTTAAAGGTGTCGAAGTGGTGTAGGAATGGAATTAGTTTCCTAAGTTACTTAAATTAAACTTTTAACCCTAGAGATAAATTAGTAATTATTTTTGAATTTTGAATAACTGTATTTTCCTTCCTACATTAAAGCCTCTATAAAAGGGAAGGAGGAGAGAGAGAGTTTAAAATTTAAAAGCTAGAGAGAAAAGAAGGTTTAGAGAGAAAGAAGTGTAAGAATTGAAGGAAACATTGAAGGAAATCTATAGCAACCTCAGGGATCTAGTGTAACACTATATGGACATTAACTAACACACAAGACCTATTGGAAACTCAAGGTAATCAAGCTAAATCTCACTCCCCTATTTTCTTTTTCTTCTTAAAATGGGTTTTGAGGTCCATGTTAAATTTATAGGAAAATTGGGTGTGTAAACTTGCATTCTTGCTTAGAAACTACTAGATGTGTCCTTATATGTCTGTGTATACCTTTCAATGTGCCTGAAAACTTAGATTTGGTATGTGGGTATTTTCTCTTTCATCTAAGAATCTTATTTGATTCTATTTGGCTTGTATTTGGCCTTGTGTTTTTCGCGTGTTTAGCTTAAAAAGTATTGATTCAAGCTAGGGAATGCTTTTGTAATTTAATTCTGGGTTGAAATATGTAATTTAATTCCCATTTTTCCATTTGTGATGTGCTTATGGTTTTGACATGTTTATTCAATTGAGTTAAGAGTGAATTAGAGGAAATTTTCATGCTAAACTTTTAAATGAAATGCCTTTCATTTAGGTTTTTTTTTTAGTTTAACAATTCATTGAATTCAGAGCTGAGTGCATTATGTTGATAGGTCCAAAGCCTTGAAATGATTGAAAAATTTTTGATTCACCATTCTTTTCCTTTTTGCATTAGATTATGTAAATAAAAAAGAGAGAGAAGAGTATTGGTTTGTAATTTTTTTACTCCTCTAATTCAAAAAGAATTATAAGCAATGCTAGTAGCCACTTCAAGCTATGATTTACTGAGTAATCAGGTGTAGGTATCAAAAACATCTGTAATTGTGTAAAAAATCTATGACACTCTAAGTAAGAGTTTAGGTGCTCCCAAAAAGGGAAAGCTGTAGCAAGACTGAGTAACCAAGACTGTGTACTAAAATTATGCTTTTTCATGTTAAAAATCTTTGCTAACATCCCTCTTCGAAAAGAAAAAAAAGAGAAAGAAAAGAAGGAAAAATAACTAAAAGCAATCTAGGTAAGAAGTAATGAGGATGAGAAAATGAAATATTTTCTGATTGCTCTTGCTTAGACCTTTGTACTTGATCTAATTTTGCTATATCTTTTATGTTTTTATAAAATTTACAAAATTTCCTCAATGTTAGGCCCAATTATCTGACATAATAATGCTATTTGCAAGACAATTCTTTTGTCATTTGAAAATGCTTGTTGGACCTCTTAATTTGTTGCACTAGTTGGAAGGTAAATTATGGGTGTAATGGGTTGATTGTTTAGATGGTGGTTTATCCTTATTTCATGCTTGATGGAAAGCATGGAATTAGGGCGAGGGATTTTTTTAGGTGAATTCTAGTTTAATTTTCATGTCTCTTTCCCTTGTTTTTTTTACTAATCCTTACCCCTATTTCTCTTCCATTGCAGTACTTTATTGGAGTTAACTTATGAACTCTCTCACTTTCCATATTGCACTCCCCTTCTCCCCATGGGCACAAGGTATAGTGTAACACCTACCTTTAAATAATCCCTAATATCTGAATTATTTCCAATTTCCTGTATTGGTGCAAGAAAATCAATATGGTCCCTACAATCTAAATGGAGGAAAATGCCAGGACTAAAAGGAAAGACCAAAATGGGTTCAAGGTTAATGTTAGCAATTTAACCAAGAAAATTTATATAGTTAATCAAAATTTGAAAATGTCCACCAAGCTGGTAATGAAAAAATAGTAATTTTCCCACTTGTCTTTTTAAAATAGGGACTAAATTGCAGGAACCTATTTCTTTCCCTAACTCATGCCATATTTTCACACTCTCCCTACCTATCCCTTAATATAAATAGGTTAAAGAAGAGAAAGAAATAAGAAAGAATCTTTTGGAAAGAGAGTTTGACTTCTTAGAGAGAGAAAGTAGCATCTTTTAGAGAGAGAGGGAGAAGGCTAGAGGGAGAAACTGGGAAGGTGAATTCAAGGAAGCTTATCAAGAATCCAAGGAGCTTTCCTTACTTTAAATTTTTTTTTACAATTTTGTAATAGCCATGAGTGGCTAATTTTTATTCATTTTCTTGTTAGGATATTTTAATTTTGGGTACTTAAGCTTTGAGGTAGATTTAGATTTAATTTACTTGATGTACAAACTAGTAAATTGTGAATTTTGATTTCAATTCAATGAATGTGTTTGAGTTAAGTTTACAAAGCCCATATTCTCTACATGAATGTACTTTTATCTCTAACATGGTTGCTAAAATCTCTATTGTTTAGTAGCCATTGTGAAAGTAGAAATAGTTAAATATATTATACATGTTCCCTTCATTTCTCTAGGAATTTGTGATTCTGATTCCAATTCACCAGGACATTCCACTGAATTGATTTGTACTTGTGTGTCTTTTGAGAACTTACTGCAATCTCAGCTAAACTTAGATAAATGTTCTAAGAGGCTAGAGATTAAGGGAAGTTGATGAAAATTTCTCAGTTTTATAACTTAGGTATAGACTCAATAATGTTAATTTTTGTGCCCAGTTTGCTTGCTTGCATAGAATGAATGATAATGATAGGCGCATTATCCAGAATTGCATAAGTCCTAACTAGAAAGCTCTCCCATAAAGTTTATTTGTTTTAATACAGTCTTGTTTATTGCTTTAAATATATTGCAATCTTCGAACACTAACCCCTTATTTTCTCTTCTATTCTTCTCTAAAAATGAAATGATATGGTTTGAAACATAAATTGGTGGTAATCCTCGTGGGATCGACCTTGCTTCCTTGATACTGCATATTTTGGGGACAAGTTTAATTTAAATATGATGGATAAAGACAGCTAACAAATGGCCAAAAAACCTTCTAGAAGCATTACATGTCTTGATGTAGGCTTAAAAAACACTTTTGATACATTGTCATGAAATTGGGACCAAATTAAAAATAACCAAAAATTATGGGGCGATGCTTTAACTTATGAAATTTATTTGTGTTGTTATAGTGGAGGTAAATGATGGAGTAAAAGTAAGAAATGAAAGAAAAGAGAGGTAAAAACCAAAAGTTTAGGAAATATGGACTAACCTACAAATTTTTTTAAGTCTTAGGTAATGAGCAAAAATCTCATCAATTCTAGAATTTTATGTAATTTTAGTTTGAGGGAGATTCCTAAATGAAATTTGGAAATTTTAGAGATCTCTAGGGACTATTTCAAAATTAAGGAAGTTTTAGGGACAAAATTTCAAAGATTAGAAATATTGGGAAAATAGTGTAAAACATAGAAATTTAGGACTTTTTGTGTCTATAGACTATAAATTAATATTTGAATAAATGGAGGAAGATTTAAATATATTTAGAGGTAATTTAGAAAAAAAGATATATGTCAGGACTAAAATGAAAATAATTTCAAAATTTAGGGTAACTCATAAAATCACCAAATTTATGGGGTTTTGATAATTACAATACTATATTTTAATAAAATGAGAGAGGTAATTCAGTAATTAACTTATTTAATTGGTGTAATTAGAAAGTTGACATTCTTAGGGACTAAAATGCAAAATTAAGAAAGTTAGGGAAATTAGTGTAAATACTAGATTTCCAGGGTGATTGGTACAGATTTGAGTTGAACTAAACCAAATAATAGCAAAATACAGGGTTGTAACTTGATAATCCTGAATTTTTTAAGATAATGTTGAGAATTTACTAAAAAGGACTAAAATCAAAGAATAATATGAAATTTGGATATTGATTGAAAATATGGAAAAAATTATGGAAATATGTTATTTCTAGATAAACTAGACAACTATATTCTGCGTTTTGCTGTGGTAGTATAAAAGAAGACTAGGATGAATTTATGTAGTGTATACAACCTAAAAAATAACACTGTAGTATAGAGGTCTATCTATTATGACTAAATAATTATTTAGAATTGATTTTAACTCTAAATATAGAATTAAGATGAAATAAATTATAAAACTTGAACTGATAAGTGTGAGGCTAGTCCACGGTACAGGAAATTAAAGAAAATGCAGTAATACAAACTTTACAAAAAATGGAAAGAATACTAGGAGATAACTAACTCTGCAGTTTTGAAATAACACAGTGCAGGAGGTCTTACATGTGGGTAAACTTCAGCATTAGGGGAGGAGACTTTTGGGTAGACAACATTGGCTGAGAAAAAAACAAGAATAGAACCGAAGCCTTGAACAGACCCAACAACAACAGTTGAATCGAGAATAAAATGCATAGAAAAATCAAGGTCGGATACCCTTCTATATTTGCTTAGTACTTCAACAAGCATGTTTTATGTATTTTCTTCCATTGTTATTGGTTGGATGTTAGATGAAATAGGATTTTTGGGTTACATTTGGGTATTGTAGTATATGAGGAAAACATTTGTTGTTTGTAAAACTCTTTCTTTTGGGATGAAGCTTTAGGGTTCTAGAATTTTTGGTAATATGAGACACCAAATCTAAAGAAGAATTAAGAGTAAAGGGCAACTAAAGTAAAGGAATCTGTAGGAGTAAATAAAAGGGAAATATTGATACTATGAGATACCAAATCCTACATTTAAATTGGGTAGAGCATTTAATTTAAAGTTTATGTATAAGTGATTTTAGGAAGATACAATAAGAAAAATTATATGAAAATTTAAGAAAAACCAATAAGGATGGGAAGGAAAATAAAAAGAGAAATATAATTTGATCCAAAAAAAAAATGCCCCACTTTCTTATTAAGAAACAAGTAAACACAAGGAGTAAAAACGTAATTAACAGGGATGGCCAAAGCATTGGATTAAGATTTGAAATTGATTTTTGTTATGTATTTGTGTAATCCTACTTATTTATATGAGGGCAACTGTGAAGAGGCTATGTTTATAATGTATGATGCTATTTTAATATATGTGTTCCAATTAATCGGTTGGGATAGCTACTGGTAGCTAGTATGGGATGGTTATTGGTATTCTACGTGTTGGATTAATGCTAAATGTGCCTAGTGTTAACCAAAGTGTATTGGAAAGAAGGATAATTTAAGCAAGTCATTTCAAAACGGCCTAGAGATAACTTGCTTACATTTTATCTTCTACCATAATCCCATGGATATTAAGGGAAATTCATATATTACAAATGATAAAAGACAAAAAAAATGGACATGGTGATCCCAACATGATGAGGTTAAAGAAAAAAGAAAGGGGACATGGCGATCCCAATGTAGGAATGATGGCACTACATTTGTGTACACGCCAAAGGATGTCCTAGGATTAGTGGCTAAGGTCGTAAAAGACCAATATGAGCTCAAGTAAATGAATGAAATGACACATGACATGCGTAAGGACGTAAAGATGTATAACAGATAAGTATAACTAGACTATTTATGAATTGAGAAATTATGGATTTATATGAATGTGATATCTATTTTTTGATATATGATTGAAAAGATCAAATGCATGCTCATGGTATGTGATTTGCACTATATAGATCTATATCCAACTGAGAATTGTAAATTCCCATTCCTACTAACATGTACATAGGTACTTTATTATCACATAACCCTAAGGATGGATGTTATGATGGTTAGTGTCCTATGACTGGGGACTTGCACCATCATCTGAGACATACCAATGGTTGCTATAATAGAAGTTCCATCTTCCCTGCCTCCTTGTGTACTTAAGGAAACTTGTTAGTATGTTTGCCTGAAGCACTTTCTCTGTATTTTGAATGTAATTAGTGGATACTTGTCACGGGTTTAGGCCCTTTTTGTTATAACTATGTGTACATTGTAATATATATATATATAATAAGAAGTTAAGGATTTCATTTTTAATTATTAATTTTACTGTAATGCCTATATAAGGACCAAGATACATAATTATAAAAATTTTTATTTAACATTAAAGGCATAACCAACCTTATTTGGGAATAATATACCAAATTAGAAAAGAAAATTTTGAAGAACCACCATGCAAATTTTTAATTACAATGCATAGACCCCTAAAACTAAGTTGTGATGTTACATTCGACACTTAAATCCCAAGATACATCCTCCTTATGAGAATGAGAACTTGACGAGCGATTGGATTTTGCATAAACTCTAAGGGTCTTAGTTCTGGAACTAATTTTCCCACCCTCTCCCTTAGGATGATAAACCCCGTTGCAACAGATGCTTAAAAAAATATGAGAAGTATTAAACTTGCTTTCACCTAAAGAAAAGAAAGAAGAAAAAAATATGAGATTAAAAAGTAAAAAAAGATGAAAAGGTACTCAAAAAAAGTTAATATTGGGAAGTCCCTCTAGTTCCCTTTGGAAAAAGCCAATCATGATTGTACGGTAGTCGCCGACCTTATCCAGCCTAACGAATCTTAGAACATAAACAAGATCTTTCAACTATTCATGTAAATCTTAAATATACCAGTATCTATCACTAATGTCCCAGACAAAATTATATGTAAAGAAAGCTCCACTGGTAACTACATAGTGAAGAAGGCCTATAAAATGTTAAGTAATGCACATCTAAAAGCTCAAGCAGTTGATATGGATTGGAAGAAGATTTGGGAGTTAAAACTCCAATAGCAAGTCCTCTCTTTTTGATGGAAGCTCTCTCACACTACTTTGTCAATAAGGGAAACAGTCAGTTAAAGTAGGTACCAAATCAACAAAACATATATCTTTGGATGTGAACATGAAGATGAAAACCATCTTTTCAAAGGTTGTCCTTTGCTAGGGCAGTTTGATTTTGCTCTAATTTAGGCATCAAGGTGGAAAACATTTATCTGATTAGTATAAGGGACTGGTTGAATTCTCTACTCAATCAATGAGCAACCAACTCAATGGCTAAATATGATATCCTTAAAGATTTTATTCTCATTTCCTAGGGCATTTATAATCATAGAAACAAAATTCTCTTTCTAGAAGCCATCCCAAATGCAAATCTAGTCCTTTCCCAATTGAGGTGCTATAGAATTAACTTAAATATGGTAGAAGACTTGAGCAGACTTGAATTGAAATAGGAAACAAATGAAATACTTCATAACTCTAGAAACCAACATCTTAAGCAGACTTAGATGCATTATAATGAAGGGAGTATATGGTGCACATTGTAACATCCGCTCCTAATATGAATAAGGGATATTTGTTAGTTGTAAATTTAAGTTTAATGCTTTTGTATGTTACATTAATTGCATATAGTTCATTAGTACAGGGACTTAGTTAAAAGGAATAAAAGTTAAGTTAAAGTACGACTAGGGACTAAATTGTAAAGAAAAAATTCAGTTAGGCTAAAGTCATAAAATAATAGGGGTAGGAGTGCAAATGGCTAAACCTACAATTCAAAAACCCTAAAATCGTAACACACAACTCACACTTCAGCATTTTCTTAGAGAGAGAAATAAAAAGTCGAGTAGAGAGAGAAAGAGGCTGAACTAGGGCAAGAAGAAAGGATAAGATTGAAGGAAGGGTGATTTGAGGCTAGGGAAAATGTCTTACAGCAAGGGAAGAACTATTTTAACACATTGTACATACACATTCTTTAGGAAATTAAGGTAACAACTCAACCTAACCCTATTTTTGAAGTGTTTGCTTTGGTTGAAAAATATTTATGAATGAGTTGAACTATGTTTGGGGTTTAAACCAATATTTTATATGTTTTTACTTTTATTAGGTGATGCTTGTTGAATGGTTGTGCTTATTTATGCTTGTAAATGATTGAAAGGTTGGGTTGTTGTCCATCTAATAGAATATACTAGTTTTCCTTGGATGCATAATAGTTAGAAATGTTTATAGGAAAATGATGTTTTGGCATGTAAACTAAGCTCATATATTTTCAAACCTGAAATGAAATGGAATCTAGGTTAGGTAATTTCAAAAATGTAGTTTTTAGACTGGTGCAGGACATAACAGTCAACTGATAGCATGTATCAGTTAACTATCATGTTCCCGAGAAACCTAGAAATGCATACAAAGACTTAACAACCTACTGGTAGCCTAATTAGTTAACTGTCTGGTCTGAGTTTTCTACATAATAGTCGACTGATAACCTCAGCAACTGATTGTCTTGTTCTTCATTTTACCCAAAAGGCATTCTGCAGGCTATCAATCGATTTCTACCTTCTATCAGTCAACTGATAGCCCACTATTTTGTGAACCAAGGATTCCAAAAAGCAACCAACTGGTTGTTAGCTCCCAATCAGTCTGTTGATAGTCCTCCAACATATGAAACATGATTTTTATCACAGATTAAGCTTAGTAATCCTCCATACCACTTTGATTAAGGCTCATAATGTAGCCATACAAGGAAATTACATACTTTTGAGTAACATGTAATATGTAAAATTGTAATAATCACTTGGACATGGGAATTCTTGTGATAGTGAAAGAGAAAGAGTGGAAAACAAAAGAAAAAAAAGGAAAGGAGGAAATTATTCTAAATGTATTTATTAGTGTAGATAGACTCATGACTGAGTAACTGATGGTCAGTAAGGGACAGACGTTGGACATTCCACAATTGTGCCATAAATTGGGATGGTTAAACATCCACTTGGACATAAATGATTTTGAAAAAATTGTGATGGTTCTGAACTCTAAGTTAGTGTCATCTTCCAAAGGCAGTTTAAGAAACACGTACTTAGGGTTAAGCATAACCATGGATATGAGCTAAATCACCCTAATATATATGTTAGAGAATAGCGTATTGGGAGTGTGATCCATCAGAAAGGGATGGTGCTTCTATAGCCCATGATCTACAAAAGCAGAGTGGATAAGACCTATCCAAAGTCAGACAATGGCCCCATGAGTGATAACTAGTCTCATTTGAGGAAAGGAGATGACTGGGTAGAGTTGACAACAATTCTACTGATTATCAGATGGTACTCAGATCCAATTAAGGGATGCCTCAGATAGTACAAAAAGTAATGAGTGGCTGAATAGTCACAAACTCATGCATGTATGTAGTGGTACATGGAGTTGTTCGTTAGGCGGTGCTCCCGATAACTCTTATGATATGTTTTGTTCTGCTCATATGTTAAATGTAAATGTAACTGTATTCCTGTTTCCATATCGAATTTATGATATGAAATTGTTCATGTCACTATAAGAATTTATGATGAAGGGACATCCCATGTTTTAAAGTTTTGAAATGTAACGACCCCCTAATCCACAATACACTATCCTCTATCTGCGTAGCGGAAGCATATGGGTTTTCAAAATAGTTTTTCACTTCTCTCCATTCAGGGAACATCAGGGGATCGCTACTTGTTGAGCGTAACCCAAATAGACTTTTCTGTCATCCATTCGGATTTCGTTCAACCATAAATCAACTGCAGCTATACTAAATGCACAACCAATCACCACAATAAGCTCTGGAATATTAAAACTAATAACCAGAAATAACATATACATCAATTCACATGCATTCCATCAAAACTCATAATTTCAAACATTAATTCCTGCCAAAAATCCAACAGAGTATCCCCTATATTTTGAACATCTCCAAAATACAAACAGTAAACAATTCAATAATACATCTAACAGAATCTAGTCTAACAACAGATAAAATCATCAACAACCAATACAAATAATTAAATATTACAATTCAAGCCTATAAACTAAGCTATTCGTCCGTTTGTCTATCAAGTCTCTGCCCAGCTATCTTTTAGACCTTTGTCCCTGTTAATCTGAGTAAACAACTTTATGAGATAGTTAAATCCCAGTAAAGTAATTTATAGTAAATAAATAGTCAAAACTAGCTAAATGCTCAGCGGTGTAAACACCGAAAATAACTCCCATGTTTATTTCAAAAATCAATGGAATACCTTATCTTTAAAAGTCATTTGAAATAACATAAAAAATGAGATAATCATTCAATGAATATAAAATTTATTTATTTAAAAATCTGTGATCAAAATCAAATCAAATTCAATGCCCAGTGGTTCTCACATTCACATCCATCAAAAGTCTTATGTGACTATGTCTGAATCTATCCAATTGCATGTCATATTACAAGAAATCAATCTCTTATCATTGGGTGTGATCCATAACACCAATCACCCGAAATCAAGACTATATTGTGAGTGTGATCCGTGACACCAATCACTCACTCAAGGACTGGGTGAGAATCAACATCTAGGGCATCCCCTAGCATGTGCAAATATGCCAATCCTCATCCTCATACAATCTATTCGAAATCACATGCACACAGTCGACTAGTTCCCAGGGTTCTAGGATATTACGCCTAAATCACAACGTTTCCCCGTATAGGCTATCCCCTCTTACACTCCTTAAACCTTTCCTAGGGTCGTCCTGGTTTACTGCGTAATCCCTAATGAATGCAAGCTAAGTATGATGAAAAACAATACATTTATAAAGTTCCCTGCACTCAGGATACTCAACGGCCGTCCCATACTGGCTATTAAGTACCCTACCCTAGGTTAACTCACTCCTATGGCATCTAAATCCGATAACCAAGTCGTTCTAACATGCAACAGGCATCTACAGCACATATGTATGCAATTATACTCATTAAAGGCAGCACGTATTTCTATGCAATCAATTTAAATCATCTAGGTATTCATGAAATCCATCTAAAATCAAGGGAGTATAAATTACCCTACCTAGTTTCCGTTTGCTCCTAATTAAAGTCTGGGGCTTCCCGTATCCTCAGAATTCAAGTTTAGTTAACTTCCTGAGCAATTAAATCAATGTTTTAGTCCGTTACTTATTCAATTTCACTTTCCTACATCAAATTACACATTTTCCTAGGCCGATAGGTTTTTTATACATGTTTGGCCTTTAATTTAGTCAAAATACATTAAATTAGGGCAATTTAGATCATACTGGGGGTTTCAAAAGGTGGGAATTTTCTTCTGGAGTCTTTTTGGCTTCTCTAGCGGCAGTGCACGGTGGAGAGGTGCGGTTGAGGTTGAAATTTACACCAGAGTGAAGCCCTTAAGATGAGGAGTCTAAATCTGGGGTTGGCGCGATGGTTCTTGGTCGTTAAGGTGGTATTTTTCAGCGATGAAGTTCCACGCACGGCAGACAAAAATTTCCTCGATTCGGGGCGTGGCGGCTCTGTTCAGTAGCTGCGAGCTGTGGGAGGAAGCTGGCAGCTTGGCCTTCATAATGACGGGGGCAGTGACGTCTAACAATGCCGGACGGCAGAGATCATAGTAGCGAAATGATTTCACGATGGAGGAGGAAAATGGGCATTTTTCGACGAGGGTGGCGGCCGTTGGTGGCCGTGGGTGGTTGCTAGAAGTTGAGGGTGGTGAGGTGCGTCGGTTGGTAGGTCGGACGGCAGCCCAAGGCGGTAGTGGTGGCCGCGCGCGGTGGTGAAGGGAGGAGAGAGAAGAGAGAGAAAGTGAAGGGAAGAGAGAGAAGGAAATGGTGGAAATGGTGGGAAATTGTGAGGTTTTAAGAAATTTAAAGCCTTTAAGGGCAATTTGGTCTTTTGCCACATCACTCGGGGAAACTTTTGGATGTTGTCTTTAATTCAGACGAGGGCACAAGTTCCCATGCAAGAAATTTAGCCTCCGTTTATGGATCTGAAGTCCGATAATCTGTCTGTCAATTTCCTATCGCTAGGTCACGTTTTCTTTCATCGGATCAGGTTTATGACTCTGAAAAATTTCTTCGTTTCAACTATTAACTTCGAAAATCATGTCGAACTCAATTTAAATGAAATCATGCTTAAATTCATTCAGTTTAATTATTTTCAAAATTTTGGTTATTACATGAAATACTTAATTGTACATGCATATTCATAAGAATAACATACCATGAATGTATGCCTCATGCATAACATCCCAATAGCATATTTTATATTTTATGATGAAAAGATGTAGAGTATTTTTGGAAATTTTATGGTGGTACAAGTCAGTGGATTTCAAAATAGGTTGCATTGCTACTGAGATTTATTCTCACATAAACGTTGGCGTGTACCAAATGTGTAGCTTCCTAACTGGAGATAGAGGTAGCCTGGTGAGTAGTACCCTCCATGGGGTACATTAAAATATTTATTTTGGATAGTATAAGCATTTATTTATTGTGCTAGTCTTTATGATTCTTGAGGAAGGCTAGTATAATTTATCGCATGTACAGCCTATTGTTAGATTCAATTTCTTCATGATTTTATGCTTTCTTTTCTTATTTATTTTGATGTTTTCAATTAAATATTAGTATTTTTTTGAATAAATTTTCTAATTAGATGTAATTTTGGTGGTTTAACATATTTTTACCTTTATTTTTGTAAATTTTACCAATTAAAATAAATGAAGAATAATAAATAAAGATAAGCATGCATAAAATAAAAGCATAAGATAAATGAAAAAAAATATAATAATAAAAAATTAAAAATAAACAAAGGATGAAAAATAAAACAATTAAATAACAAACCTTCATCCCTTCACGCGTGCTTTAGCTTTGGTAGGGGAGACTTTGTTCTTCTTCTCTCAAGAGCACGGCTGTGGTACGCGAGAGAGGCGAGTGGCAAGGGATTCTCAGAATCTTGACTCGTGATCTTCGGCGCTTAACCCACAATCCTCGATGAACGTTGGCAACCTTCCAAGATTGATAAGCTGTGAAGCCACGGAGACGCACGTGAGAAGGGAGAGATCCGCGATTGTGAAGCGATTCTTCTGGCAAGATTCGAACGCGTCTTGGCAGGTCCTCCAACGTGTCTTGGTAGGTCCTCCAACGCGTCTTGGCAGGGAAGCACGGGCGTGCTCCAAGAAAAGTGGCAAACGCTGTGTATTTAAAGGAGACCGAGCAACATTTGAAGCACGACTTCTTGAAGGCTCTCAGATGCGTGCGTTAGAGCAGAGAGATGTGAGAGGTGTAGTTTTCCATCGCCAACGCACTACCATCGTCAAGCCACAGCCACCACGTCACCGACACCATCATCTTCTTCTTCTTGCTCAAACGGCCAAGAGAGGGAGATTTGCTGAATTAATTGCATTGAATTATTGATGAATTTCTTTTATTTAATTTATTTTGTTTATGTTTTAATAATTATGAGTATTTAAATATTTAATCTGACTGGGGGAATTTAATCCCAAATTATTTCGACTGTGAGATTAAATATCGTGCTTGCATTTTTATTTGTAATCCTAACAATTGCTAATTTCTAATTTTATATTTTAAGAGAATATTGATACATAAATTATTTGGCCATTAATTTATATGTTAATATTTTCCTTCTACTATTTGAATTTCTTAAATCCGTAATTGTTTAAGGAATTTAATGTAAGTAGTAAATTATGCAGGATAAGCTATACGTTATACTTATTTTGCATATTGAAGCTAGAAATCAGTATATATTAAAATTGGACGTTCTGTTTTAATATATTCTATATTTGGTTTGTCTCTTTTAAATCTTAATGCTATTAATTAGGTGAATTCATATACGTTATTTGAATTACTTAATTAATTAGTGTGAGTTAACGGATGTTCCTTATCTCACTAAATTAGAAAGAGATTTAACAGTTAGCAAGAGTTATTTGTTAAGCCAAATTTGTCATGAATTACTTATAACATTGAGTCAATGATCAGCCGATAATAGTTAGGAATTAAATGTCCCTCAGTTGGAACTTTCTTCATTGATTTATATTCTTTTTATTGTTATTTTCTTCTCGCGTGGTTGTACTTAATCTTATTATTTCAATTAGTTTATTTCAATTCTATTTTATATTCTAGCTTTAGTTTTATTCTCTATTCATAAAAACCCCCTATTTATTTTTCCAAATTGCTTTTCACTAAGTTTCTGGTCAATTAAAAGAATTATAAAATCTCCAGTCTCTGTGGAATCGACCCTACTCTCACTATACACAAATCACATAGTAGTAGTAGGATACTTTATTTTTGTCAGTTTCGACACTCGACAAATTTTGGCGCTGTTGCCGGGGAATGGTTTAACTGATTTTTTTTCTTTTATGCCCAGGACTGCATGTGGAAAGGATAAACTTTTTGACCCAGAAATAGAAAAGACAGCTAAATGATTGAGGAAAGCAAGAGAGTTAGAAAAACAAGCTTCTAAAGCCTCTTCTTCTACTGAACAGACAGAGGACATAATATCAGTGGCTGAGTTATTTATTAAAGATGAGTTGGTGATTCCAGGTATGGCCAGAGAGAGGACGTTAAGAGAACTTGCTGCTCCTCCAGTAGATTAATCACCGTTATGCATTGCCACCCCAACCTGAGAAGCACCATTGGAGCTTAAATCTGTACTAATTCATCTGTTACCTAAGTTTAGGGGACTTGCAAATGAAGATCCTTATAAACACTTGAAAGAGTTTCATGTGGTTTGCTCAAGTATGAAACCTCAGGGTGTGAAAGAAGAACAGATCAAACTGAGAGCATTCCCATTTTCTCTAGATGACGCAGCTAAGGAATGGCTCTATTATTTACCAGCAGGCTCCATCACCACGTGGAAAAATATGATGAAATTATTTCTAGAGAGGTACTTATCTGCTTCCCGGGTTATAAATGTTAGAAGGGAGATATGTGGGATCAAGCAGAAAGACTTTGAGACTCTCTATGACTATTGGGAGAGGTTCCAGAGGCTATGTGCCAGCTGTCCACAGCATGACATTTCAAAGCAGGCACTGATTCGTTATTTTTACGAAGGCTTGCTACCTATTGAAAGGAGCATGATTGACGCTGCTAGAGGAGGTTCAATAGTAAATAAGACTCCGAATGAAGCTAAGGAGTTGATTTCTATCATGGCAGTGACCTCTCAAAAATTTGGAAGCAGGTAAGAATATCCAATGAGGGTGAATGAGGTAAATGCATCATCTCTTGAATCAAAACTTAATCAACTCACAGACTTGGTACAACGTCTAGCTGTGAATCAGATGTCACCAGCTCGGGTTTGTGGAGTTTGTGCTAGTACAAGACACCCTACTGATACGTGTCCTACTCTCCAGGAAGATACACAAGGCCAAGCGAATACTGTCAGTGGATTCTAGCTACAGAGGAAATATGATCCTTTCTTCAATACTTATAATCCGGGATGGAGGGATCACCCCAATTTCAGCTATGGAACGAGGCCACAGAACTTCCAAAACTATCAGCCTAGGCCTCTGGCTATAGCACCATCCTATCAGCAGCCTTCTTCCTCGAAACCTAATTCATCTCTGGAAGACATTGTGAAATCCTTAGCATTGAGCACATAATAATTTCAGAATGAGACTCGCTCAAGCATCCAAAACTTGGAGAACCAAATGAGCCAATTAGCCATATCAGTAAGCAAGTTAGAATCTCAAGGCAAGCTTCCATCTCATCCTGAGGTAAATCCAAAATAGAATGCTAGCGCCATTACTTTAAGGAGTGGGAAAGAATTGGAAGAACTTCTAAAAAAATCTAGCCGTGGGCACAACTCAGATGCCGAGTTTAACCCAGAAAATGAAGTTTCTGTGTAGCACCTAGTAAAAGACACCCAAAGTGAAGAAAAAGCTACTCTGCACAATGATGTGGTGATTAGAGCCCCATTCTCGCAAAGGTTTGCTAAATCTAAGAAGGAAAGGGAAGAAAAAGAGATTATGGAGACTTTCAGAAAACTGGAAGTAAATATCCCACTTTTGGATGCTATAAAGCAAGTACCTCGGTATGCTAAATTTCTCAAAGAGCTGTGTACCAACAAGAAGAAGCTAACAGGAAATGAAAAGATTAGCATAGGAGAAAACGTCTCTGCGGTGATTCAAAAAAATTTACCTCCCAAGTGTAAGGATCAAGGTATGTTTGCTATTTCTTGTAAGATTGGAAATATAGGTATACAGAAAGCTATGTGTGACCTTGGGGCTTCCATAAATGTCATGCCCTTGTCTATCTTTTCTGCTCTTAAAGCCGGAGAACTTAAGGAAACAGGGGCCATCATCCAACTAGTTGATAGATCTGTGGTTTATCCTAAAGGTGTGTTAGAGGATGTCTTGGTACAGGTTAACAATTTAGTGTTCCCCATTGATTTTTATATCATAGATATAGAGGATGACAAGTCAGAGAAGCAATCCGACATCTTGCTAGGGAGACCGTTTCTAAGCACATTAAAGATAAAAATTGATGTTCATGAGGGTATCCTAACTATGGAATTTGATGGAGAGCTTATCAGGTTTAACATGTATGATGCTATGAAATACCCTAATGAAACATCTTCTCTCTACCGGGTGGACGTCATTGATTCTTTAGTGCAAGAAGTCTTTGAGCTGCATTGTCAAGACAGCTTGGATATAGTCCTTACCAAGAGTATACACCGAGACTCCTTACAAAAATTGCAAGAAATTTTCAATGTAGATGAAAGGTTGAAAGAAATGGCTTTTGAATTAGATGCTTCGAATCCTGGTTCAGGTAAGGTTCACACTTATACTTTATCTTCGTCTTCTACTAAGCTACTACCTTCTGTGATGCAGGCACCAAAGTTAGAGTTGAAGCAGCTGCCTGAACACCCAAAATATGCCTTTTTAGGAGCTCAAGACACCTTACCTATTATCATTTCCAGTAAACTGAGCCCAACGGAGGAGGAAAAGTTAATTAGAGTGTTAAAGAAGTACAAGAGAGCTATTGGGTGGACTATAGCTGATTTCAAAGGCCTGAGTCTGTCCACCTATATGCACAGAATCCTCCTGGAAGAAAATAGCAAGCCTAGAAGGGAAGTACAAAGGCGACTCAACCCCCCGATGATGGAGGTAGTAAAGAAAGAAATTTTGAAACTTCTAGATGCAGGTATGATTTACCCCATTTCAGATAGTAAGTGGGTGAGCCCAGTATAAGTGGTACCCAAGAAAACTGGTATCACAGTGGTAGAAAATGCAGAAGGGGAAAAGGTTCCCACCTGAGTGCAAAACAAGTGTAGGGTTTGTATTGATTATCGTAAACTGAATGCATCCACAAGAAAAGATCACTTTCCTCTTCCTTTCATTGATCAAATGCTTAAACGTTTAGCAGGAAAGACTCATTATTGTTTTCTTGATGGTTATTTAGGTTTTTACCAAATCCCAGTTGCACCGGAAGATCAAGAAAAGACAACCTTCACATGCCCATTTGGAACCTTCGCCTACAGAAGAATGCCCTTCAGTTTGTGTAATGCACCTGATACTTTTCAAAGGTGTATGGTAAGTATATTCTCTGAATATGTGGAAGATATCATTGAGGTTTTTATGGACGATTTTACAGTCTATGGTAAATCTTTTGATGAATTTCTTTATAATCTTACTAAGATTTTAGAGCAATGCTTAGAATCAGACCTTGTTTTAAACTATGAAAAATGTCACTTTATGGTAAACCAAGGCTTGATCTTAGGACACATTGTATCTGAAAGAGGTATTGAGGTAGATAAAGCTAAGATTGATTTAATTAAATCTCTGCCTTACCCTGCCTCTATGCGGGAAGTTCGCTCTTTTTTGGGACATGCAGGTTTTTATAGGAGGTTCATCAAAGATTTTTCCAAGATTACTCAACCACTCTACAAGCTTTTACAAAAAGATATAGAGTTCGAATTCAGTGACGCTTGTAAGGAAGCATTCAACCTCTTGAAGGATAGACTTACCTCAGCACCGATAGTCCAAGCACCTAATTAGAACCATCCATTCGAGGTCATGTGTGATGCTAGTAATTATGCCGTAGGGGCTGTGCTCGGGCAAAGGATTGACAAGAATCCCACTGTCATTTATTACGCTTCTAAGATGCTAGATAATGCTCAATGAAATTATTCTACAACAGAGAAAGAGCTTTTAGCTATTTTTTTTGCATTAGATAAATTTCGTTCTTACTTGTTGGGTACTAAAGTTATAGTGTATTTTGACCATGCTGCTTTAAAATATCTATTGCAGAAAAAGGAAGCAAAGCCACGATTGATACGATGGATTCTTCTTCTCCAAGAATTCGATTTAGAGATAAAAGATAAGAAAGGGTCGAAGAACTTGGTGGCTGATCATCTTAGCAGACTGCGCCTTCACATGGATGCACCACCTTTGGCTGATGAATTCCCAGACGAACACATCTTTTCACTAAAAGAAA
Source organism: Senna siamea (assembly GCA_031216115.1). Taxonomy (NCBI): domain Eukaryota; kingdom Viridiplantae; phylum Streptophyta; class Magnoliopsida; order Fabales; family Fabaceae; genus Senna; species Senna siamea. Next base: position 9,621,218 of record CM062355.1, on the reverse strand, counting down.
GTGTGCCTTGGTATGCTGACTTGGTGAATTATATCACTACTGGGCTCTTTTCAGATGAACTATCGAGGTATGAGAAGCACAAGATTGGAAGAGATGCTCGTTACTACATCTGGGATGAACCATATCTATGAAAGTATTGCTCTGATCAAATCATTAGAAGGTGTGTTCTTGAGCATGAAACCAACTCCATCCTTAAATTCTGTCATTCTTATGCATGTAGAGGTCACTTTGGGCCAAAAAGGACAGCTAGGAAGGTTTTGTAATCTGGTTTTTATTGGCCAACTCTTTTTAAAGACGCTTACTTGTTTTGCAAGACATGTGAGAATTGCCAAAAAGTGGGAAATTTAAGCCATCGAAATCAAATGCCCCTCAATCCCATTCTCATTTGCGAAATCTTTTATGTGTGGGGAATTAATTTCATGGGCCCATTTCCATCATCCTTTAGGCATATTTACATATTGTTAGCAGTGGACTATGTTTCTAAGTGGGTTGAAGCAAAGCTACAAGAGTAGATGATGCTAAAACAGTGGTGAGTTTTATCAATTCTAACATCTTTACGAGGTTTGGTATACCAAGAGCTATAATCAGTGATAAAGGTATACATTTCTACAACAGAACCCTTGATTCACTCTTGAAGAAGTATGGGGTCACACACAGGATGTCTACTACCTACCATCCACAAACTAATTGACAAGATGAAATTTCTAACAGAGAGATTAAGTCTATTCTAGAAAAGACAGTGAATCCCAATAGAAAAGATTGGAGTATGAGGCTAGATGATGCTCTTTGGGCATATAGAACCGCATACAAAACTCCAATTGGCATGTCACCTTATCGTCTAGTATATGGGAAACCATGTCACCTTCCTGTGGAGTTAGAGCATAGAGCTTACTGGGCTATAAATCAGTGTAATATGACAATGGATGAAGCTGGTAACCACAGAAAGCTGAAATTACAAGAGCTTGAGGAACTGCACAACGAAGCTTATGAAAGTGCAAAAATTTATAAAGAGAAAACAAAAGCATTCCATGATGGCCATATATCCAGGAAACAATTTACTGTAGGACAAAAAGTGTTACTTTATCATTCCAAACTGAAATTATTTCCCGGTAGGTTGCGATCAAAGTGGATTAGACCATTTATAGTTACTAATGTCTTTTCTCATGGTGCAATTGAAATTCAGAGCTTAGATACTGACAAGACTTTCAAAGTCAACAGGCATCACTTGAAGACCTTTTATGAAGATTTCATAGAAGATAAAATTACTGCACCAAATTTTGACAATAAAGGCAGTAAGGTTTCTAAGCCACAGAATTAAACAAAATAATAATAATAATAATAATAATAATAAATATATAGTACCAATAATTCAATTCACAGAATATAAATAAATTATCACAATAAAATTCTCACTTTATGTTTTTCCTGTATTTCTCTTTTGATTTTATAATTCTCTCCTATTTTATTTCTATTTTTCATGTCTTTTTATCTCTTTAATATAGTTACAGAAAAGACTCTACTTCACACCATAACATTCAAGGAAGTTTTCCTTTCCATTACTCTTATTTATTTTGTATTGACTGCCTGCATTAAGGACAATGCTGTGTTTAGGTGTGGGGGAGGAATATTCTGAATCTTGAAAAATTGAGAAAATTTTTAAATTTTTTTTATTTTTATTTTTGATTGCTAATAATATTTTTAATTCAGTATAATTTTGATTTTTTTTGTTTCAATTATGGAATAAATTTTGGAAAAAAAAATTTTGAATTTTTTTTTAATTTTTTGTAGAATTTAGTTTTACTTTAGTTAGTTTTTGATTTTAGGTTCAAATTTTCCTCCACTTACTCATGTTTGGGCTGTTGAAGTATAATTCTTGAATTTTTTAATTTTTAAGCAAAATTCATGCTTTCGAGTTACAAGATTGAACTTGAACATTTGAATTCTATTTCCTTCTTATAGCAAGACCATGTTTCTACCAAGTATACTTGTTTGAGTTGAGAATTAAGAAGAAAAAAATTTTGCATGCTAACCTTAATTGAATTGCCTGGCACTTTAGGATTTTGTTTAATTTTACTAAGATGTCAAAGATAAGGTGGATTACATCGCTTTTAGAGGTCCAAGATCTTGTAATTGATTAGAAAGCTTGTTATTTCACCTTCCTTTATCCTATTACAAAAAATAATAAATCAAAAATTAAAAATAAAAACAAAAATAAAAATAATTTTCCTGCTCCTCTAATTCAAAAAGGATTATGAGCAGTGCTAGTAGCCGCTTAGAGTTGTGAATTATTGAGTAACTGGGTGTAGGTATCACTAATATTTACATTCGCGTCAAAAGATTTTGACACTCTAAGTAAGAGTTAAAAGTGCTCTGAAATAAGAAATGATGTAACAAAGCTGAGTAACCAGGATTGTGTACCAAAAAGTATACTCTTTCGCGTCAAAAGGCTTTGTTACCAATATTCCTTGATAAAGAAAAGAAAGAAAAAGTTAAAGGGAGTTGGAAATATGGAATAATATGTTTTCTTTGAAATTGCTAGATTCTTTTAAACCTTATGATTATTTGGAATTTGCTTTGTGTTGATATCTTGGTAAACTTTGCAAAAATCCTTAGTGTTAGGCTTAACTATTTGACATGCTAATATGCTTGTAAGTCACTTTCTCTTCTCTCTTGAGTATTGCTTGTTCGGTTTCAAGGCTTGCTGTACAGTGGAAAGTAAAATTAAATATTCCTTGTTCTATTTGCTGATTTAGAAGTATGCTTTGTAAAAAATTTAGCTACCTGAATTTTGCTTAAAAAAATTACTTTATGCTTGATACATGCTTGAGGACAAGCATGAGCTAAGTGTGGGGGAATTTGTTAGGTTCAATTACTTCATGATTTTATGCTTTCTTTTCTTATTTATTTTGATGTTTTCAATTAAATATTAGTATTTTTTTGAATAAATTTTCTAATTAGATGTAATTTTGGTGGTTTAGCATATTTTTACCTTTATTTTTGTAAATTTTACCAATTAAAATAAATAAAGAATAATAAATAAAGATAAGCATGCATAAAATAAAAAAAAAGATAAATGAAAAAAAAGTATAATAATAATAAATTAAAAACAAATAAAGGATGAAAAATAAAACAATTAAATAACAAACGTCCATCCCTTCACGCGTGCTTTAGCTTTGACAGGGGAGACTTTGTTCTTCTTCTCTCAGGAGCACGACCGTGGTACGCGAGAGAGGCAAATGGCAAGGGATTCTCAGAATCTTGACTCGTGATCTTCGGTGCTTAACCCACAATCCTCGACGAACGTTGGCAACCTTCCAAGATTGATAATCTGCGAAGCCATGGAGACGCACGCGAGAAGGGAGAGATCCGTGATTGTGAAGCAATTCTTCTGGCAAGATTCGAACGCGTCTTGGCAGGTCCTCCAACGTGTCTTGGTAGGTCCTCCAACGCGTCTTGGCAGGGAAGCACGGGCGTGCTCCAAGAAAAGTGGCAAACGCTGTGTATTTAAAGGAGACCGAGCAACATTTGAAGCACGACTTCTTGAAGGCTCTCGGATGCGTGCGTTAGAGCAGAGAGACGTGAGAGGTGTAGTTTTCCATCGCCAACGCACTACCATCGTCAAGCCACAGCCACCACGTCGCCGACACCATCATCTTCTTCTTCTTGCTCGAACGGCCAAGAGAGGGAGATTTGCTGAATTAATTGCATTGAATTATTGATGAATTTCTTTTATTTAATTTATTTTGTTTATGTTTTAATAATTATGAGTATTTAAATATTTAATCTGACTGGGGGAATTTAATCCCAAATTATTTCGACTGTGAGATTAAATATCGTGCTTGCATTTTTATTTGTAATCCTAACAATTGCTAATTTCTAATTTTATATTTTAAGAGAATATTGATGCATAAATTATTTGGCCATTAATTTATATGTTAATATTTTCCTTATATTATTTGAATTTCTTAAATCCGTAATTGTTTAAGGAATTTAATGTAAGTAGTAAATTATGCAGGATAAGCTATACGTTATACTTATTTTGCATAGTGAAGCTAGAAATCAGTATATATTAAAACTGGACGTTCCGTTTTAATATATTCTGTATTTGGTTTGTCTCTTTTAAAACTTAGTGTTGTTAATTAGGCGAATTCATATACGTTATTTGAATTACTTAATTAATTAGTGTGAGTTAACGGACGTTCCTTATCTCACTAAATTAGAAAGAGATTGAACATTTAGCAAGAGTTATTTGTTAAGCCAAATTTGTCATGAATTACTTATAACATTGAGTCAATGATCAGCCAATAATAGTTAGGAATTAAATGTCCCTCAGTTGGAACTTTCTTCATTGATTTATATTCTTTTATTGTTATTTTCTTCTCGCGTGGTTGTACTTAATCTTATTATTTCAATTAGTTTATTTCAATTCTATTTTATATTCTAGCTTTAGTTTTATTCTCTATTCATAAAAACCCCCTATTTATTTTTCCAAATTGCTTTTCACTAAGTTTCTGGTCAATTAAAAGAATTATAAAATCTCCAGTCTCTGTGGAATCGACCCTACTCTCACTATACACAAATTACATAGTAGCAGTAGGATACTTTATTTTTGTCAGTTTCGACACTCGACACCTATATTATATGTATGGATATAAACTAGCTTGAATTTGTTAGTAGATACTTTGATGGGGTTTTGAGTGGCAGGGATATTGCCTCCATACCCCAATAGCTAATTTGAAGTTAACTAATGAGAAGTTATGAATGTTTATGTATAGTTATCTAAAGTAAATTATATATATATATATGATGTGATATTTTGCTATAAGTCTTGAGTGAGTCCCCAAGTGTAAAACCCAACCAAAAAACACTCAGTTAATCAACGTAAAAATTTTAAATTTATTCTGGTAGAAGTAATAGAAGCACACCATTATTATGATATTTACATATATTATACCTTTTATATTAAAAACAAAAAGAAATATAGGCTAAGGGGTGTTAGACAAATGGAGTAAATATAAAATAAAGAGAAACATTTTCATAACCCACATTGCCAAAGAAGGAAGAATACTCCATTATACTGCACTCATAGAGAACAACAATGAAAAGATCCTTCATATAGTGCTCAAGGGCATGAGAGGAACTCTTTTTAATTAATGTGCAAGACCTTAGGGATTTAGACATTTAACTCTATATCCCCAATGAGGTTTTGACCAGACAAATTCAAATGGGTAAATTTATGGATAGATTAGTGGCCATTATAGCAGAAGACATTCACAAAAGGATTCTAGAACAAGACCAATCTAGGATTCAATCCTTCCAAGATGCCCACCTCCCCTCAATAGCTATGTTAGGGATTACCTAAGAGGATGGTTTGTTTTTAATTACATATAACTTATATTTTGCCCTACTCCAAAAAGAAAAGAAGAAGAAGAAGAATGAATGGCTGACATTTATATGTATTTGTTTAGACTCAAAATTTAAGTGTTTTCATTTGAAAGGTTTAATCTATTGAAAAGATTATAATCCTTATTAAAAAAAAATTACAATATATGTTTATAATATTTATTTATTAATGATATAACTATTGAAATGTGTCAAGATAAAAGACAATAGCACCATTTGATGGATCTATATAACTAATTCTACTTAGTAAAAATAAAATAAAATTTGTTGTTATATTCTTGAGATCATAAATAATTTCAGATTTAAGAAGTTTGGTGCGTCTCGAACATATAATATTAAGTTCATGTAAACTCTTAATAAACCTGTCACACAATATACTCTCATTAATTAAAATGGATGATTTTGGACGGATTGTTGAGTGATTGCCTAATTTTAATTTAATGAGCACAATTAGACAGTACTAGCACAAGTTCAGTCATGGTCTCTTTTAGAATGAGTTATATTTTAACTGTTTGAGGTAAGCTAGCGAGTACTAATAATTCGACAACATGGTAAACTACTGTGGTGGCGATACAGCTTCAAGTGCAAGGATTTTGACATTTTTTACTATGAAATACGATATAATTAGAACTTGGAAGTACATGTGATACACATGCATGATGCCATCTGCTAAAGGACACGCTTCCAAATTTTTGTCCACATTGTCTCTGGTCAAGCCAATGTATGTCACTAAAGGAAATTGAGAAAGAAAAATTTATGAAAAAGATGAAATTGACGTTCGAGATATTATTTTATATATCACTAAAAAACAAGGAATTTAAAAACAAAAAACTTTAGCGGACAAAGCATCTTCAATCAAGGACTGGTGGAGATGCTTTTAATTTTCATTTCACGATAATAGTTCTTTAATTCATGCTGCCTTTGTGGTCCTTCTAATGAAATCATTCCAAGTTGATGTTAACTTCCGTGGAAGGTTAGAGCAAACTAGAAAGATAAGAGTGGATAGCAAACAAGTAATTAATTATGTGGAAAGAGGAATTAATTCCGTCTTAATTGCTATTAAATAGACGTGATTAGAAAGATAAGAATATTTTTGTCTATAGGAAAGAATTTAATTATAATATTTGCTTTTGGAATAACTTATCTAAATTGGACTCTTCTTAACTTTAAATGAGTAAGGAGACTTAATAAGGTTGAGTCAAGCCTAAACTTACACATAATGGAGGGCCTAAATAAAAGAGTACAATATATTATTTAATTATACCTAGAATGCCTTAAGTTCATTAACAAGGAAGGCCAAGCCATATGTAACGACCCCCTAATATGTCATACATGATGCTTATCTGATTAGCGGAAGCATATGGGGTATTTTGAATGTTTATTCCCTATGTGGGAACGTCAGGGGATCGCTACTGGTTGAGTGTAACCCAAATAGACTCTCCGTTATCCATTCGGATTCCGTTCAACCCTGATTCACACGTAGCTAACTAAATCCACATACATACATCAATTCTATAACTCTGGAATGAAACTAGAGTCCATATATATATGCGGCATACATTCATACACATTTCAATTCAAATCCATAAGTTTACAGCGGTAAATTCTACCGAAAATCCGGCAGAGTTTCCTCTGTAATTCGATCATATCCCAAATACAGAATCACCTGTTTAAAATCAAACAGCCATTCCAGTAATAGCAGTAAACATAACTAATATAAATCCATACACAGCAACATCAATTCATCACTACAATCCATGCATACTATCTGAAACGTTATATGTACATTCAGTCTAATCCATACAGAATTCATAAGAAACAGAATCTGATAAATAACAGCATCATCAAGTATATAAACAAATGATTCAAGCCTAAGCTAATCATTCTCCGTCTATCCTCAAGTCAGCTTCGGCTATCGTTTGGGCTCCTGTCCCTGTCCCTGTTCATCTGAGTAAACAACCTAATGAGATATGAATCCCAGTAGAATAATTTACAATTTAATTATCATTCAAAAACTAGTTGAATACCCAGCGGTGCGAACACCGAAATTGTTTTCCCGAAATCAGTTCGAAAACAGTGGAATACCTTATCTTTAAAATCGTTTAATCACATGGAAATCGTGGCAAGTATTCGAAATCATAAAATCAATTTCTTTAAAAATCAGTCATCAAAAATCAAGTGAAATCCCATGCCCTGTGTATCTCAATCCACGTTGGCTACAAATCCGCTGTAACCAAGTCTAAATCATCTTCTAATTGCACGTAGTCTAGAGAGAATACCTCTCTTATCGTTGGGTGTGATCCGTAACACCAATCACCCGAATCAAGCCTATATTGTGAGTGTGATCCGTAACACCAATCACTCACTCAAGGACTGGGTGAGAATCAACATCTAGGGCATCCCCTAGCATGTGCACATACGCCAATTCTCATCCTCATACAGTCTATTCGAACTCACATGCACTCCGTCCTAAAGGCATCTAAACTCGATAAACAAGGTGTCTAACATGCAATTAGGGTTTTCAGCACACAGGCATGCAATTTTATCCCATCGAAAGCAGCACGCAAATCCATGCAAGTCATCTAAATCTTTTAGGTATTCACTAAATCAATTCTAGGGTTCGGGAAGCGTAAATTATCCTACCTGGTCTCTGAATGCTCTAAATCACTTCATAATTCCACGCACTCTCGATTTCTGAGCCTGATTAATTTCCTGGACATCAAATTAAACATTTAGGCTCGTCAAGTCATCAAATTTTCAATCCTAAACTCGGTTACACAGTTACCTAGGTTAATTAATTGCCTAATTATGTTCGGCAGCCATTTCAGTCATATATCATTAGTTTTTGGGAAATCGGACCTTACCACTGTGCTCGGATGATGGAATTCTACGTCACGGTGGTCTCGGTTTCTCGGGATGCACGTCCAGAAGCTCCGGCACGGTGGCACACGGCGGCGCACGGGGGAGAGGTGCGGTTTGTCTCGAAAATCACACCACGGTGAAGCCCGCAAGCCCAGGAGTCTGAATATGGTGGTGAAGCGGCGGTTCACGGCCGTTTGGGCGGCATTTTCTGGCCACGAAGCTTCTCGCACGGCGGACGACATTTTGCCTCGATCCGGGTGCGTCCGGCCTCCTTTCGACGGCGCCGAGCTACTGGAGGAAGCTGGCAGCTCGGGCTACACGGTGGTGGGGGCGGTGACAGTCAACGGCGACAGACGGCGGTGATTCGAGCTGGAGAAATTTCGCGCGATGGAGGGGAAAAACGGCGTTTTTCCTGCGGCTCCGGCGGCCGTTGGTAGCCGTGGTTGGTTGCTGGAGGTTGTGGGCAGTGAGGGCTGTCGGTTGGTACCCTTGGTGGCAGCCCACGGTGGCTGTGGCGGCCGTTCACGGTGGAGGAAGGTGGAGAGAGAAAAGAGAGAGGAGAGAGAGAGTGTGGTGAGGAGAGAGAGTGAAATGAGAGAAATGGAGGGAATTTACGTGATTTAAAGCCTCCAGGGACGATTCTGACTTTTCCCAGGCCACCCGGAAATGTTTTAAGGTGTTGGCATCCTTCCAGACGTCGGCACCTATTTCCATGTAAAGTTTTGGCCTCCGTTAAGGAAATTGACGCACGAAACTCCTTCCGTCAGTTTCTGATAGCCGGATTGCATTTCTTTCTATTCGATCGTGTTTCTGGCTTCAAACGACCTTCTGTGTCAAGTCATTATCCTCGAAATACGTGTCAGGCTTCGTTTGATTGGGATTAGGGTCAAAAATCAAGTTTTATCTTTTAAAATCCTTTCAAAACTCTTTTAGATCTTTCCCGTTGTTACACCATAAGTTTGAAAAATTTAATTAGAAACGTCTAAAACTCCATTTTAGTCTCCCAAAGATGAGGCTTTTTCCAATTTGGTTCTTATAAATTTTTGTTCTCAATTTGATCTCTCACATATTAAATCATTAAGAATTTAATCACTTCATTATCTAACCATCTAAATGGTTAATGAAACATTGTTAAAATTTACTTAAAACCCATTTTAATTCCTCACAAATGAGACTTTTCTTAGTTTGATCATTCAAAAAATTTTATTCTCAATTTAGTCCTTCAAATATTGAATTGCTATTAACATAGTCCTTTCGTCCTTAATTATCTAAACTATTAACAAATTTGTTGACATAGCCATTAAATAATGAGTTTGCACCATTAAAACAAAGGGTTAATAACTATTGAGACGTCATGCAGAGATAGCAGAGTATTGGGTTATGGTCTGAATTCTAGCAACATAGGGCTTTTATGAAATGATTTTAGGAGATGGAAATGGAGATAGCAAAATAAAACCCCATGGCCAATATTTTTAATGATGGTTGTATTCAACAATTTTTGAAATAATAGCTTGTTTCATAGCAAGAACAAAATAAGATTTTATTTTGCTGTCTTTACCTCTATCTCCTAAATTTTTTTTGAAGGAGACTTAAGTTTCTAGAGTAAAGATTGAAATTCAATCCTATGCTATCTTTTTAAGAAACTCCATTGTTATCAATCTTCTATTAATTATAACAATGCAAACTCAACATTTAACGGGTATCTATAAGTTTTTGTTAATGATTTAGATGGTTGGAGACGGAAGGACTATGTAACATTTGCTTCCAAGTAATTGTAATAATTTTGTGACATTTAAGCTGACTTAACTGCTCGTGTTTGACATTGGATATTGCATTAGAAAGCATATAGTTTCATTAGAAAATTTAGTTAAAAAGACACGCTAGAATGAGGTCAAGCTAAGGAAAAAAAAAAGAAAAGAATAGGAAGTAGATGGCATAACAAGGGAATTAAATTAGGAAGTAATGGTGTCACACAAAGGTAGAAAGTGAGGAGAGGGTGAGCTTGAAGGATTAAATAAAGAATGAATTATGGGACATATTTGAAAATTTCTCATAAGATTGTAGAAATGCAAATTGGCCTGAGGACCACTTAGCAAATATTTTCTAAAGTTAGTTGGACAACTTATCTATTAAGTTGTTTAAAAATGAAACAGGAAGGAAGAGAGAGAGAGGCTTCGGAAAGGAAGTTGAGAGAGAGGAGGATTGAGAAAGTAATAGGAAGAGAGGAACAAGAGAAATATTGAGCCAGGAAGTTAGGGATTTGATTGGGAAATTACCTAGGTAGGCATCTACAATACAACACAACGAACAAATTTTAAACTTGAATGGCATTTAAGCCATGTCACTTGATTTTTTGAATTCAGGGTTTTAGTGCATGTTTGGGGTGAAAAACTTGCATTCAGTATTTATGAAACTTGGATGTATGTTTAATGTCCATTACATGAACATTAATGTCATGTTATTGTATGAATGACTTCCTGTCTAATTTGAAAATTTTGTTACCCCTGTCAATAATAATTGTTAATTCTTCTAAATTTCAATGAGGTTGGCCTATATTAATAACTCTAATATAAGCAATGGCTTTAGAAAGTGAACCCTATCCCTTTAAATTAATTATCTTACTGAGCCCTCTAGCCATCATAGGTTTCAGTAATATATATGGCCTACGCTTTAGCCACCAAACAAACTTGGACCGTGTCAAGGATCAATATTGATCACTTAATATTTTGGACCTCCACTTTATTAATTTATCTATCAAATCGTTTTTATTAGAAAACATAAATAAAATGAATTTAGACAATTAATGTAATCATACATTAAGATAATTTCTTTAGCATTTTCTCACGTGGGGCACATTCATTGTGTTCAAAAACAAATTATTTTACAAAGAAAATAGCACAACGTGCAAATCTAGTCTAATATAGCCACCAATATATATGAGATCACGGGTAACCATAATGCCACTTATTAGTAAAAGATTAATCCATGATGATACATATTGACAACTACACATTGACATAAATCACAGTATGGAAATCTAGTAAGAAATAACTCTTCAACTGTGATTAATAAGGCACTATTTTTTATTAGTCATTTATATCATGGATTAAAAAGTCAAATTAGATCAACTGATTCAACTAAAAAATTGGTAAACTGGTTATTTGTCCGATCCAGAAAAACCTCAAAACCGAACAATGTGAAAAGCGGTCAACATCTGTTTGAACCGATCGAAAATTGGCAAAATTGGTAAAAATTAGCGTTTTTGCAGTTCAAGAATTTTAATTTTTTTTTCAGCGGTTCAACCGTAAAAATGGCAGCAGATTGTTCGTAGAAAAAGTAGAAGGAGAAGAAAAAGAAAAAAAAATAAAAGAGAAGAAGAAAAAGAAAGAGAAGAAGAAGAAGATGGAGCAGTAGAAGAAGCAAAATGCATAAAGGAGAGAATGCAGTGAAGATCCAATCACCCACTATTCACTTTCAAAAAAGAAAAAAAGCCTTGGAAAAATGGAGATAGAAGGGTGTCAGTGAGTGAAGAGTATAAGAAGATAACATTGGAAATATGATTAAGAAGGTAGTGTGAAAGAATAGAGAAAGAAAATGGCATTGGGAAAATAAAAAAATAAATAAAGGTAAGAAGAACGAGAAAAAAAATGAATGAAGATAAGACGAGAGAGAAAGGAAAAAAATACAAAAAAAAGAAGAAGTTATAATAAGATAAAAGAAAGTGGGTAATTGTAATAAATGTTAAATAAATATGATAAGAAAAAGAGATGCAAAGTTCAAAATAAAAGAGAAAAAAATTAATAAATGTTGAGTTTTATAAAATACATGTTACAATTTTCTTTTCTTTTTTTTTAGTTTGTCAAATGATATATATTTAATTTTTTCATAAATATGTAAGATATATTTATTTTAATTAATTAATTAATTTTATTATAATATAATATTAATATAATATAAATACAAGTTTAACTATGATTTAATTATAATTAAATCAATAAACTATTAATTAATTTTTCATTAGTTCAATGATAAAGTATTGATTTGTATAATTTTTAAATAATTATATGCTTAAGATAAAACTCTTTTAAATGTTTTAAATATATTTAATTTTATATTGAAATATTTCACAAAAGTGATGAACTTTTGAACCTGTATTGCATGTATCATGAGAATCAGAATATATTAAAATCATCCATTGCATATGTTGGATATCTACGTTATATATAAGTATTTTTTTTAAAGTTACTTTTTTTTAACCAAAAAATTTGTTTACCTTTTTTTTCATTTTTATTATGTTTTGGAAAACTTTTCCTATGCTAAATTTAGCATTCATAGTCGATCTCAAACTAGATAAAAGAGGAGAATTGCGTTAATATTCAACAGCCCAGCATACAAACTTTGGCAACGGACGATATTATCCATTGCTAAATATTTAGCCACACAGAGTTTTCCCATGGATGCAATATATGTGGTTAATTCGTTGCAAAAACCAATTTTCTTGTAGTGCACTATTTCGTCACTATCTTTTTTTAAAAAAAATAAAATCTCCAAAATTTTCCATCTCATTCCTACTCTAAATCACGAACGTCTATTACGAGTTGTCCATTCTTGTTTATTTTTGAACAATTGTCATCACTTTTTTGTCCATTCATGTTCATCTCCCTAAACTAGTGAGTTGCTCTTTGTCTTCTTTGGTTTTCCTTCTTGCATGCCATACGTAAATTTTCATCTTCTTGAGTTGCCTAATAACGAATGTGATTTAAAAAATCAGAAATTAGAGCTTTTGGTTTTGTTGCTTGTTTTTCCTTCTTTGGTTCAATTACCTCTAATTCTCACAAGATTCACTACAAAAAAAATAGAATTTCGATGGTGATGTCACCATTGAATACTTTTTGGTGGAGACCGGAGGGTCGTCACCATTTTACCACTCATATCTTTGTCGTTGAGACTTTTAGTGGCGACTTTAAGAGTTGCTACCTAAGACAAATTTTATCAGCAACTCCTGTCACAACTAAAAATCAATTTAATTGTCAAATATGAGACAATCAATGGCAATTAGAGGCCGCCACCAATAAAAATTCACTCTCGGTGGCAACTTAAGTTTCCACCAAAAGTATTTCTTTAAAAAATATTTTTTCAATATGATATTTCTGATCTATAAAGAAACACTTAACAAATAGTGATAATAAGATAATAAACCAATAAAATAACACATCATTTGACAAAATAAAAGCACGCTAAAAGAAAGAAAACCCAATACATAATAAATATATATATCATTTACAGCTATTATAACTTTCTTGGAAAATTTGATAACAAAAAATCTACCTTCTGATACATTCAAACAAGTGTTATCATAATAAGAATATATATATATAAATATATATATAGCTAGCCTGTTTGTAGATTAGAACTTAGGCAAATCTCATTCATAATTAACTAAAACTAGTGTCACGACCCAAAATACTGAGCTTGTGACCAGCGCATAGACCTATCACACCACCTACTAGGTCTAGCTAACCTAAGAATCTTTTCCCCTTAAAATAATGATATTAAAACATTTTAATTTTTGCTTTAAAGTCCTTAATCATCATTCCAAATTCTACGACAAAAGACACTATGACAGCAGTCAATAGTGGTCAACGGCGGCACACGGTGGTCAACAATGGTCAATGGCGGCTCACAACAGTAAATGATTGAAATTGGTCCAAAATGTAGATTGGAACATGAGGATGACGGATCTGAAATTAGTTCAATGCACCACGGCAGTTTAATCGTAATTTTTCGACGAGAAAGGTGGACGGTGCGGTGAGGACATTTCGCCTTGATTCAGGCATGTGGCGGCAGTTCTCCGGCATGTGACGGCTGGCTTATGAAGAAGATGTCTTGGGCTAGCCGTTGGTGCAGGCAGTGCGGCCGACGGTGGCAATTTTTTGGACATTAGCAGGTGCTAAAAATTGGGTCAAAGAATAACGAAACGGCCTCTTTTCGGATGCTAGTGGCCAGGAAATTTCATGGTGGAGCTAGCGGTGGAATGGCGGTCTCGCGCCGATGAGCTTCGCAGCCTCAAATGGCGCCATGGTGGTTGACGGAGGTGAGAGCGAATCGAAGAGGAGGGAGAGAGATCTATGGGAGGAGAAAGGAGAGGATGAAGCTGCGTGGGAGAGGAAGAAAGAATTGCAGTTATAAAGGTGGGAGGGAAGGAAAATTGGGTTTCTTGGATATTAAGAGCATTTTGGTCATTTACTGGCTTACTCTAGATGGATTGTGAATGCACTTTCTGATTCATATTGAAATATGGAATAACATGAAAGAGATTGGGATATTTTTAAAGTATCCTAGGCCTCCCAAATATATCTGCTAAGTTTGTCAAAGCAGATAAAAATCTCGTTATCAGATAAAATTTTATTTCCAAAAATTTTCAAATTTGAGTTATAAGCTCAAAACAATTCACTTGTTCCATATCCACAAAATTTTCAAGTTTTTATCACTTGTTTTTTCAATTATTTTAGCTACTAAAGTATTTAAATTAGCAAAATATTTGGGATATTACATTCTCTCCCCCTTAAGAAATTTGGCCCCTGAATTTCAACTTTACTGACCTTGATTCTCAAATAGGTGTGGATATTTGGCAAACATTTTGCTCTCCGCTTCCCATGTAGCTTCTTCTTGAGTGTGATTTCACCATAGTACTTTCACCATCACTATCTCCCTTGATCGAATTTCTTGACTTGTCTATCCAAGATTGCTACTGGTTCTTCTTCATATGTTAATCCCTTACCCAGATAAACCTCTTGTGGCTTGATTACATGTGAGGGATCAAGTAAATATTTCCTCAGCATGGATACATGAAAAAATGGACAAACTCCTGTAAGATCAAGAGGCAATGCTAATCGATATGCCACAACACCAATTCTCTCCAAAACTTCAAACGGCCCTATGTATCGTGGACTTAGCTTTCCTTTCTTACCAAATCTCATTACACCTTTCATAGGAGATAAACGTAAGAATACATGATCACCCACCATAAATTCTAAATTTCATCTCCTATGATCTGAATAAACTTTCTGTTTACTTTGAGCTCCAAGTAAACGTTCTCTGATCAACTTGAATTTCTCAAGTGCATCTTGCACTAAATTCGATCCTAACAATTTCACTTCTCTAGCTTCAAACCATCCAATTGAGGATCTACACTGCCTACCATACAAGGCTTCAAACGGAGCCATCTGAATACTATCTTAATAGCTATTATTATAGGAAAAATCTGCCAGAGGAAAATACTTGTCCCAATTCTCACCATAGTCTAACACACAAGCCCTTAGCATATCCTCTAGAATTTGTATAGTCCTCTCTGACTGACCATCTGTCTGAGGATGAAAGGCTGTACTGAGATGTAGATGTGTACCTAAGGCATCTTGGAAAGCCTTCCAAAAGTATGAAGTAAATTATGGACCTCGATCATAGATAATAGAAAGTGGAATCCCATGTTGCTTAACAATCTCATTAAGATATAATTGAGCATATTTTGCCACTTCATATATGGTCTTTACCAAAAGGAAGTGAGCTAACTTAGTCAATTTGTCAACAATCATGATATAGAATCATAACTTTGCGATATACGGGGTAAACCAACCACAAAATCCATTGTAATACTTTCCCATTTCCATTCCGATATTTCCATTCGTTGTAACAAACCAGTTAGTTTTTTATGTTTAGCTTTTACCTATTGACATGTTAAATAACGAGAAATGTAATCTGCCACATCCCTCTTCATGTCTTCCCACCAATACAATTCTTTCAAATCATGGTACATCTTTGTTACACCTAGATGGATAATATAGGTGGATTTATAGGCTTACTCAAGAATTTGCTCCCTCATCTCCTTTACCATAAGAACACATAATCGTTGTTCATACCTTAACGCTCCATCTGATGATATAGAGAAATTATTGTGCTTCCCCCCTTTTACGTCTTCTATCAGTTTGCATATCTGAGAATCTTATTTTTGTGGTTCCTTCACCTTCTCAATTAATAAAGAGCGAGAATGAATATGGGCTAAAAGCATTCTGGCTTCTTTAATTTAAAATTGTATACCATCCTCTTCCAGTTTATGCAATTCTCAAATCAACGGCCTTCTCACCTTTAAAATATGATTAAGACTTCCCATTGATTTTCTACTCAAAGCATCTGCTACAACATTGGCCTTCCCAGGATGATATAATATTGTATTGTCATAATCATTCAACAATTCCATCCACCTTTGCTTTCTAAGATTAAGATCTTTGTGTTGAAAAATATACTTGAGACTCTTATGATCAGTATAAATCACACAAGTCTCACTATACAAATAATGCCTCTAAATCTTTAAAGCAAAGACTATAGCTGCCATCTCCAAGTCATGAGCAAGATAATTTTGTTTATGTTTCTTCAATTACCTCGATGCGTAGGCTATTACCTTTCCATGTTGCATTACTACATAGCCTAAGCCTATTCTTGATGCATCACAATAAACAGTATAACCACCACTCCGAGTAAGAAGAGTCAATATTGGAGTTGAAGTAAGGCAATCTTTTAATTTCTAAAAATTTCTTTATATTTATTAGTCCACTGAAATCTTTCTCCTTTTCTAGTCAGCTTAGTAAGGGGAGCAGCAATCTTAGAAAAGTCTTTAACAAACTGTTGATAATATCCCACCAATCCCAAGAAACTACGTATCTCTGTCATTGAAGTAAGTCTAGGCCAATCCCAAACTGCTTCCACCTTTTTAGGGTCTACACTTATTCCATCCTTGGACACCACATGTCCTAAGAAAGCCACACTGTCAAGCCAGAACTCGCACTTGGAAAACTTAGCATAAATTTGTGCTCCCTTAAGGTTTGCAAAGCTAGACTTAAATGTTGTTTATGATCATCTTCACTCTTTGAATACACCAAAATGTCATCAATGAAGACAATCACAAATTGATCTAGGAAAGGCTTAAAGACTCTATTCATCATGTCCATGAATGCAGCAGGGCCATTAGTAAGTCCAAATGACATAACCAAAAACTCATAATGCCTATAGCGAGTTCAAAAAGTTGTCTTTGGAATATCTTCTTTCTTGATCTTCAACTAATGATACCTTGATCTCAGGTCAATCTTAGAGAAACATTTAGCTCCTTAGAGTTAATCAAATAATTCATCTATTCGAGGTAAGGGATATTTATTCTTGATTGTCACCTTATTTAACTTTCTATAGTCAATGCACAAATGCATTGAACCATCTTTCTTTCTTACAAACAATATTGAAGAGCCCCAAGGAGAAGTGCTAGGACGAATAAAACCTTTATCAAGAAGGTCTTGTAATTGCTCTTTCAATTCTTGCAATTCCACAAGAGCCATCCTATATGGTGGCATTGAAATTAAGTGCCATAAATTAAATCTATACAGAACTCAATATCCCGATCTGGTGGTAAGTCGAGTAATTCCTCGGGAAACACATCAAGGAACTTGCAAACAATTGGAACTTGATCCATATTCATTTCCACCACCCGAGTATCCCTAACCATTGCCAAAAAACTATCACATCCCTTCCTCATCAACCTCCTTGCACATCAGGCCGAGATAATCTTTAACGGTGTAAGGCATTAACCTCCTTGATAGGTAAATGTCTCTCCTTCAGGTAGATCAAACCTAAAAATCTTCTTATAGCAGTCAAGTGTAACATCATAAGAATACAACCAATTTATGCCTAATATCACATCAAAACCCACTACATCCAGGATAATCATATCAGCTAGGAGAGACTTATCCCCTATCATTTCTTCACATGATTTAAAAAAATTTTTGGCCTCAATTAAATCTCCTACTGGTGTAGATACTATTAAAGGTTCTTCTAAATTCGATGCACTTTTATTAATCAGAGAAGCAAAGAATGGAGATATAAAAGAATGAGTGGCTCCAGGATCAAACAAGACATTAGCTTTGCATGAACATACAAAAAGTGTACCTGCCACCACAGCATTGGATGCCTAAGTATCCTGTCTCGTCATGGCGAAGACACGAGCTTGACCTCCAACAGCTTGTCCTCAAACTCTACTATTTGAACCTCTTCCTCTAGATTGTGTACCTACAAATCTTCAACCTCCAGAACTTTCCACTGGCCTTAATGGTTGTAAAGGTCTTGAAGCTAATGGAATTGATACCGAATCTGACCTATGACTAGAGAATAGTTGTGCTGATGTCAAGGGGAAATCCCTCATCATGTGTCCTAACTGATAACATCTTCTATTTTCTGCAAAACATGAGCTAGTATGCATTCATCCATAAGTGGAACAAATAGGAGGAGTTCCCACAAATCTTTCACCACTGTTGCTAAGCTGATTTGAATTTAATAGAGTATTTTGGTTATTTAAAATAGGTCTAGAAGTGTACCCATTGTAGCCTTCCCGCTGTTGAGAATTTATTGGATGTCTCTGGGATATTACTGTAACATTCCTCACTGACTGTACACTCTGACAACCTCGGGAACTTTCTTAATTACCCTCGGTACATTGTCGCTTTTGAGACTTTCTTCTTCCTTTACTTTCTCTACTGCGTGTCTCAAATAGTAGGGCACTTTCAAATACCTCTTCATATAAGTCATATTTGGCTCTTGCCACAGATCTAAATAAGTAATCAAGAAGATCATCTACAAAGCGTTTAGCACGCATTTCCTCTATGGCTACCAAATGTGGAGCATATCAGGATAATCTGGTGTATGCCATATGATACTCCATCGCCGTCATATCTTTCGTCTGTCTCAGAGTTTCAAACTCCTTGGCCCTAGCATCTTGAACTGTCTATGGAAGAAAATTTTTCATAAATAGTTCAACAAACTCGTCCCATATCAAAGGAGGTGATCCTTGAGGCTTGCCTCCTTGTATACCATCGTACTACCATTATGCCATGTTCTCTAATCTGAAGGCTGCTAACTCCATTGATTTGGTTGACGAACAGCCCAAGGCACGAAAAATACGATCAATGCCATCTAGGAAAAACTGGGAATCTTTATCAACACTCATCCCTGAAAAAGATAGAAGCTTGAGCTTCAAGAATCCTGGTAGAGAAACCTCAATTTGCCCCCTCTGTAAAATAGCTTTAACATATTCCTGTCTAATCTGCTGTTCTGGCTTGGGAGTAACAACCTGTTATGTCTGTTGTTGTTGTTGTTGTTGGCAAGCCATCATATCCATCATTTCTCTTATGCCTTGATGCATATTTTGCAATCCGGTAACAATTTCAATTAATGTTGGGTCCTCACTCTTAACTTTCGGAGTCTCATCTATAGGTGCTTCAAGGGTACCCACACTTCTACCACGATTATGCCTAGTATTTGGAATTTCCTCTATTGGTGCTTGAGCAGCACATACACTCCTGTGACGGCCACCTCTACGGCCAATGCTATGACCACGCCTTCACCTTTGATTTCTAGGTGGGGCATTAGTAGGTAACGAAGAAATTTCATCAGGAGAGAATCTTTTATTAGGAATCCTCTTTCTCGGTGGCATCTTTTCCTACGATAAGAGAAAGAGAAAAAGTAAAACATATAATAATCTAATGTGAAGAGTTAATGAACATAATCATGATTTAAACATTCCTAAAATAGTGCAGAACTCAATGATACCAATGGATGATAGTAGCTTCCAATATGTTATTTTGTGATGGCCGGTCACAGAATTACATAGTAGATTCCACTATCCTCCATTGTCGCAGCTTTAAAGACCTAACAAACCTAAGCTCTGATACCAACATTTTCACGACCCAAAATACTGAGCTCGTGACCGGCACATAGACTTATCACACCACCTACTAGGTCTAGCCAGCCTAAGAATCTTTTCACCTCAAAATAATGATATTAAAAAATTTTAATTTTTGCTTTAAAGTCCTTAATCATCATTCCAATTTCTACCAAAATTTTAGTAGAGTTTCCTTTAAAAACAAGATGTTTCCCTCAATTTTTACAACAACCCAAAACACAGCAACATATTTTTAATCAAAAGGAAATACAATTGGCTATCACAAGCCTATAGAATTTCAATTTCGTCTACATACAAACTATGAAATTTAGCAAACTAATCCAATACTAAAGTGTTGACAAGCTGCGATATCATTAAGCCTACAGGACTTCAAGGAAGAGCCTACCCAAGATAGAAGTATAACTTTATTCACTTCTACTCTTTAACCTGAGGAGGATCTGAAAAATGCAAAGTAAGGAGGGTGAGTCACACAGACCCAATTAGCGTAAGATAAAGAAAATACACAGAATCGGAACCAGACTAGCACAGAGTTTTTATCATCATAAAATAATTGCAGGGTATATAATTCAAACCCTTGTAATCAATCTCTATAAAATAATTTAGAAAGAATAATATCACTAAACTTTATTTTCATAAATATCAAAATTTAATAATTATTTCATATAATTTAATATTTTTCATCACATCATCTCCTTATGTATATTTTCCCTTTGTACAAGGACATTCCCACTGTGCTTTACACTGCGCAAACCCAGTCCCGTGCCTTTAGCCACACGAAACAACCCTACCGCGCCACTAGTCATCCGTGCATTCCACCGCACGATGACAACCTACTGTGCATTGCACACACTAAACTAGTCTCTGTGCCTTCAGCCACACAGAGACAACCCAACAGCGCCACCAGTCCTCATGCCTTCAACCACATGAGGACGCCTATGTACAAAGTACTCCACCACAACACTAATTCCAGATCACATAAATGATACATAATATATTTTCTTATCATTATCCAACACAAAAGATAACATTCACATTTATGCTTTTAAACTCAGAATTTCAATAATAACTCTTAGATAATCAAAAAAGTACACAAATTCTAGTATTTGATAACAACACTCATATAAACATATAATTTTATCAAATTATCACAAAATTAGAGACAATACATATCCTAATTATTTCCTATGGCTGTCTAGGAAAAACACATAATTTCATACACAATTAAATTCATATTTAGTTCAAAACAGGTAAGGGATATTTGAAAATAGTATCTCCTTTATCAAACATTCACCTGAAAGGATTTGTACAAAATCCTTACTTTACCAGTCTAGCACTAATTTTCTCAATTCCTCCCTTCTGCTATTCAATTTTCTATTTTCCTCCCTGTACGAAATTACGCAAGAACATCATTAAATATTATTCTATCCAAACCAACCAGAAAATTATCTAGATATCATGATATCTCACCGATCATTTAGGCTAATTTAACGGCTGCCAAAATTCTTTTATAATCCTGATGAGCTTCTATATTGAGTTTTGTGGAGTGTTTAGGCTACACCAGCTTCAATGACTCACCAAAAAAGACACTGTGATGGTGGTCAACGATGGTCAACAGCAGCGCATGACGGTCAACAATGGTCAACGACGAAGCATGGCAGCGGACGATTAAAATTGGTACAAAATGTAGATCAAAACACGAGGATGAAAGATCTAAAATTAGTTCAGCGAACCATGGCAGTTTAACTATGATTTTCTGGCAAGAAAGGCGGATGGTGCAGCGATGATTTTTTGCCTCAATCTAGGTGCATGGTGATGGTTCTCTGGTGTGTAACGACTGGCCGAGGAAAAAGACATCTTAGGCTAGCTGTTGGTAGAGGTGGTGTAGCCGATGGTGGCAGTTTTCTGGTCGTTAGTGGGGGCCAAAAATTAGGTCGACGAATGAAGAAATTGGCCTCTTTTCGGATGCTGCTAGTCGAGAAATTTCACTGTAGAGCTGGCAGTGGAATGGCAGTCTCACGTTGACGAGCTTCGAGGCCTCGAACGGCGTTGATGGTGGTTAACGGAGGTGAGAGCGAATCAGAGATGAGGGAGAGAGAGCTATAGGAGGAGAAAGGAAAGGATGGAGCTGCATGGGAGAGGAAGAAAGAATTGCAATTCTGAAGGTGGGTGGGAAGGAAAATTGGGTTTCTTGGATATTAATAGCATTTTGGTCATTTATTGGCTTACTTTAGATGAATTGTGAATGCACTTTCTGATTCATATTGAAATATGGAATAGCATGGAAGAGATTGGGATATTTTTAAAGTATCCTAGGCCTCCCAAATATATCTGCTAATTTTGTCAAAGCAGATAAAAATCTCGTTATCAGATAAAATTTTATTTCCAAAAATTTTTAAATTGGAACCATAAACTCAAAATAATTCACTTGTTCCATATCCACAAAATTTTCAAGTTTTCCTCACATGTTTTTTTCAATTATTTTAGCTACTGAAGTATTTAAATTAGCAAAATATTTGGAATATTACAACTAGTGTAACCAAGACCACTCCTCAGAACTTAGGCAAATCTCAACATTGTCTTACACTAAGCATAGAGGGCATCAACCTTCTCTTTCAACCCATGGACTCCCTCTTCATTGAGCTTCGCAATAGGTTCCTCCTATGGTAGTAATATTACAGAAAACATTAACAGCCAAAAAAGTATTTTATGACTAAAAACTTGAATTAGGCATCATTTATCATTTGAAGCCAGGTGTATCTTGTTTATTAGTTTGATTAAAATATACATAAACTAACATAGAAGCAAAAAGAAAATGGATTGATACTGAAAACACTCAACTAAATAACATTATAAAACATTGCTTAAGTATTTCTTTCTTTAAAAAGACTACCTAAGTGATAGATAGAACAACATCCACATAAATATCACATTCTTCTCTATGAAATACAGGATCTCCCCTAACCTGCAAAAAAGAAATAAACGATAGGAAAAATAGAGAATTGATGAGACGACATAAAAGAACCTTAAAACCGCCTCCACCAACATTTTGATGAAAAGATGTCCAAATACGAAGAAAGTAATAACCTTGACATCCTCCCCACCACCAACATTTTGAAAAAAGCTCTTGACAAAAACCTGATGCCATTGGGGGCAAAGCTAAAGCATCTGGGATAATCATATTAGATTTCATAGGAGGCATATCAAGAAAATTAAAGAGGTACATATATTTAATTACATGTAAAGCACATGATTTCTAGAAAGAACAGAAGCAAGATTGAGGATGATATAACAGTAAATAATATAAGCCTAGTATTATGCCTCATAATATTAAATCCTAGATACAATTACACAAGCATACCATGTAACTAAAATCAAAAGTAGAAGCGCCATTAAAGTTTAGCTGTTAAAAGACTAAAGGATCATTTTGATTCTAGTTCAATCTAGGAATTTTGGTGGTGATGTAATTACTTTAAGATCCCTTATTTGGGTATTTGAAATGCATATAGAAAAGATTTAAAAATGAAATAAAGAATTACTATCTATTAGTTTCATTATACAAAATTGTTAAATTTTCTATCATGATAGAGATTGCCCTTCCAATAAAAGAATAAAAGTCTACATACAGACAAGATAATAAAAGAGATATATAAACAAAAATTATTACATGATTGTGGAATATATGCTCGAACGGATTAAAGTGATCAAGACCTCCAAAATCAGTGCTTCTTCCTCAATTTGCCCACAACACAATAAGCTAAAATTAAGTTTGAAAGTTATGTATATGTATATATATATACATACATACATACATACATACATACAAATGACTTACAAACAGATGGCCCGAAAAGTGGAAATGATATGATTATGCTTAGCTTTAATAAGGAGTGATGCAGTGGCATCTTAATTTGGGCCTACCCATTAATAAGCATTATATAAGGAGCTGGAGGACTTAATTTGCCTCTCTGATCTCTATATATGTAGTTGAAAGGAAGTAGCATCGAAAGGATAAGATGTTTGTAAATGAACAGCATCACATTATAAGTCATAACCCAAATGTTTTATAGAAGGCAATTCACTAATTACAGGGTTTTTTTTATTGAGGAAGAGTTTGGTTAAGCTTTTGTTTTAATAAAATCATATAGATGCTGCCATGATTTCTGCTAACTACTAAAAAGGGGGCAAGTAGCATAGATTTTGTATTTGAAAAACTACTGAGAAATTCTCTCTGCAATAGTGCAATAATAACTGTTAAAAATTATCCTAAATAAATTATATGTTGATACTATTTTATAGATAGATATAGATGTAGTTGGTGCAAGTTTGCAAGCATATATATTATATCTGTTACGTTCCGTGTTTGCCATACCAGTATATTTACTTTGAGAAATTTTGTTTACACTTAAGATGAAGGATATTCAAATTTCATAAGTTATAATAGTTTTCAATAAGTTATTTATAACTATTTTAATTTAAATATATATAGTATTAATTAGTTTCTAGAATCTTACCTTCTAAAATATTGTAATTATTTTCTTCTTTATTATCTTAGATAATTGATTAACTCTAGAATCTTGATATATTCTTAAAAAAGAAAATTATCTTAACAAAACACATGCATTATGAATCAGAGATGCTTCCTAGGATCTGTTATGGCTTACAAGAATTAAACAGTGGAAGACTCTTCGGGTTGGTTTGACACTCTTGAGAAGCCTATTGTTGATTATCATAAGGGGTTTCTGGTAAAGAGTTCAGCTTGGAAGATTTCCTCAGTAATTTTATTTTTTTATATATTTTTTCCTACTAAATTTCATGATGTTTCTACTTGGATTTCTCTGTTCTTGATGTTGATCTTCCTTTTTTTTTCTTTCTAAAAATTTCTAAGATCAAATTTAAGAAAATATTTTTTAGAAATAACTATCCAGATTGTACTAAACAAACATAGATGGGGAGACTGTACACAGCTAATACAACCTATACTTCCAAAATGAAGGTACTCGAACAAAAACCTAGACACTATGCATCAAAAGTGGGTAGGCTGTCAAACAAAGTCAAACAAATTTTGATATATATTTAAGGAGAACAAGTGAAGGTTTGATAGAATTTTAATTTAAAAAGTTTAGCAAAAGAAGAAGGAAGAAACTAAGAAAAGATTCAAGAAAGACTTATCAGGTTAACTTGTTATAGTAGTTATATTCCCTCCAACCAGATTCTTCAAGTAGGAGGGGCCACAATGTTACTAGTGGGATTATTATTGTATGATTGGTCAATTGTGATGGGATTATTATACAATGCAATACAACTTCCTTCGTTCTTTTCCTTCTTCTATGCTTCACTGACCTTATTTTTTTTCATCCATTATGGCTTGGTATACTTTTCACGATTTTGATATTAACTGAGATCCATTTTTATAGTAAGTCAAGTAGTTCACTTCAAACTAATGATCATATTAGTTAATGTAGTTCCTGCTCCTATATATGTTCATTTTGACTTTTGTTTCTTGGATGACTTTTATGTCTTATTTCTATTCTAGAGATACTGTTTTAAAATTCAATTAGTGTTCCAGTGAAATATTTTAGTAGTGTTTGATAATATATATTAAGATTTAGCTTATGCTGAAAATTTCAGTAGCAACTCTTTCTAGATTTAAATTCTTAAATGAATAAACTTTCTTTTAGTTTACCTCATTATTTTGGCCCCTCCTATTTGCTTCTTATATGGCATCATATATGGAATCCTATTATTTTTCAATATATATCGACTAACCACAATGCTATTGGTTTCATCATATTTGGCCAAACCATGTAAAACCAGAAAATCTCAGAGGAAAAAAAATGTTAAACCTTACTAATCTAATTGGAATCATATAGCAAGTATCAAGTCAGAAGCTATATCTAGAAGGTTTAGTTTGTACTCACTAACAAACCCTAAAGACTATCAAGCAAGAGATGGAGAAGGCAAGTGCTACAGAAGAAAAGAGATAAGCAACGAAGGATTTGTATTATGCAATGAAAAATATTATAGCTGCCAATGTTTATTTATATACTTTAGAAAGTCACTAACTTAAGCTAACTAATTCTAACAGAAACTGACGTGTTCTACATGATACATCTAGATTAGTCTAGGTATTGCTCTGTCATGCCCCCTCAAACTGAGGGTGTTTAACAACACTCAATTTGTCTCTATGCAAGGAGAACCCATTAAAAGCAATAGGCTTTGTGAGGATATCTACAGTTTGGGAGACTGAAGGAATGTGACTAACTGATATCTCCTTCCTGATGACTTTTTCTCTAACAAAGAAAAGATCTTGTTCCATATGCTTGGTCTTGGAATGCAAGATTGAATTATGAGTGTGTAAAATTGTGCTTAGCTTATCACAAAAAAAGAACTGGCTTCTTGTCACATGATACTGCAAGTTCTTTCAACCGAGAATAAATCCATGTGATCTTAGAAACTAAGTTAGTTAAGCTTTTAAACTCAGCTTTAGTATTGGATCTTGCTACTACATTCTGCTTTTTAGATGACCAAGAGACAATGTTATCTCCAAGATAGACCCGGAACCTAGAGTAAAGCATCTATCATCCACATCACAACCTCAGTTAGCATCACAAAACCCTTTGACTACAAATTTAGGACATATCTTTAGATGTAAACCATGAGACTTAGTTTGTAGCAAGTATCTAAGAATTTACTGGCATTCCAATGCCATTTAAGAGGCTCATCATAAATTGACATACCTTATTGATAGCATAGGAAATATCTAGTCCAGTGATGGTCAAATACTGAAGACCTCCAACAATAAATTTATACAAATGAGGTTGTGCAAACAAATCAAAACCAGTATTTGATAGCTTCTCATTAGTTACCATGGGAGTATTGATGCCTTTTGCTTCATGCATATTTGATTTCTACAATAAATCACTGATGTACTTGCTTTGAGACAATTGTAAACTCTTGTCATGTAGCTGAGTTTCCTGAATTCTAAAACAAAAGTTCAATGAACCAAGGTCCTTGAGTTTTAATTCTCTGTTTAAGGTTGTAATAAGATTCTTAAGGTAATAATATGATATGCTAATGATGATGAGATCATCAACATACACAAAAAGATAAGTGTAATGTTGAGGAGTATTTCTTATGAACAAATAAGGGTTACATCGGCTTGCTTTGAAATCATACTTATTCAAGGTATAAGATAGTTTCTTAAACCAAGCTCAAGGAGTTTTTTTTTAGCCTATATAATGCTCTTTGTAACTTGCAAACCAGACGCTTTCCACCAACTTCAAACCCAGGAGGTTGTTGCATGAAGACCTCTTCATCTAAAACACCATTGAGAAATGCATTGTTGATGTCTAATTGGTATATGTGTGATTTTTCAAACGATCAATAGTCAAGATCAACCTTATAGTGGTGGGTTTTACAGCAGAGGAAAATTTTTCATCGTAATCAAAGCCATATTGTTAAAGAAATCCCTTAGCCACTAGTTGAGCCTTGTATTTCTCCACACTCCCATCATAATTATAATTCACTCTAAAAATTCACTTACAACCAATCACATTCTTATTCGAAGGTGGAGATATTAAAGTCCAAGTTTGATTTCTATTCAGTGCCTGATATTCCTCTTTCCACCTCTACCAAAAGCATTATTGTGACTCTAATTACCAAAGGTCTTGGAATTTTTGCTTGGCTTTTATTTTAGTTTAGGTATTACTCTATCATGCCCCCTAAAATTGAGGGTGTCTAACAACACTCAATTTGTCTCTAAACAAGGAGAACCCATTAAAAGTAAGAGGCTTTGTGAGGATATCTATAATTTGTACGAATGGGAATAACTAATATCTCCTTCTTGATGACTTTTTCTATAACAAAGAAAAGATCTAGTCCCATATGCTTGGTCTTGGAATGCAAGATTGAATTATGAGTGTGTAAAATTGTGCTCAGCTTATCACAAAAAAAGAATTGGCTTCTTGTCACATGATACTCCAAGTTCTTTCAACCGAGAATAAATCCATGTGATCTTAGAAACTAAGTTAGTTAAGCTTTTAAACTCAGCTTTAGTATTGGATCTTGCTACTACATTCTGCTTTTTAGATGACCAAGAGACAATGTTATCTCCAAGATAGACCCGGAACCTAGAGTAAAGCATCTATCATCCACATCACAACCTCAGTTAGCATCACAAAACCCTTTGACTACAAATTTAGGACATATCTTTAGATGTAAACCATGAGACTTAGATTGTATCAAGTATATAAGAATTCACTTCACTGCATTCCAATGCGATTTAAGAGGCTCATCATAAATTGACATACCCTATTGATAGCATAGGAAATATCTGGTCTAGTGATGGTCACATACTGAAGATCTCCAACAATAGATTTATACAAATGAGGTTGTGTAAACAAATCAAAACCAGTATTTGATAGCTTATCATTAGTTACCATGGGAGTATTGATGCCTTTTGCTTCATGCAAATTTTCTTTCTACAACAAATCACTGATGCGCTTGCTTTGAGACAAGTTGGAAACTGTTGTCATGTAGCTGAGTTACCTGAATTCCAAAAAAGAAGTTTAGTAAACTAAGGTCCTTGAGTTTTAATTCTCTGTTTAAGGCTGTAATAAGATTCTTAAGATAATAATATGATATGCTAATGATGATGAGATCATCAACATACACAAAAAGATAAGTGTAATGTTGGGGAATATTTCTTATGAACATAGAAGGGTCACATTAGCTTGCTTTGAAACCATACTTGTGCAAGGTATAAGATAATTTCTCAAACCAAGCTCAACGAGTTTTTTTGAGCCTATATAATGCTCTTTGTAATTAACTTGCAAACCAGACACTTTTCGCCAACTTCAAACCCAGGAGGTTGTTGCATGAAGACCTATTCATCTAAAACACCATTGAGAAATGCATTGTTGATGTCTAATTGGTAGATGTGTGATTTTTCAAACGAGTAATAGTCAAGATCAACCTTATAGTCGTGGGTTTTATAATAGGGGAAATTTTCTCATCGTAATCAAAGCCATATTGTTGAAGAAAGCCTTGTATTTCTCCACACTCCCATCATAATTATAATTCACTCTAAAAATTCACTTACAACCAATCAAATTCTTATTAGAAGGTGGAGATATTAAAGTCCAAGTTTGATTTCTAATCAGTGCATGATATTCCTTTTTCCACCTCTGCCACAACATTATTATGACTCTGATTACCAAAAGTCTTAGAATCTTTGCTTGGTTTTTATTTTCTAGATGCACTTATAACATTAACAGATAGTTGTTCAGTACTTACAGGCTTAAAATTTCATTCAATTCTAGTTTCTTAAGCTAAGAGTCAAGACTCTATCTCAAACACACTATAAGTGTCTCTTCTGGAATTTATTGATGTTATAAAAGCATCATACTCTCTAAGAAGCCTAAATAAAATTGTTTCAATGTGCTCTTTGTAACGACCCCCTAATACGTCATACGTGATGCTTATCTGATTAGCGGAAGCATATGGGGTATTCTGAATGTTTATTCCCTAAGTGGGAACGTCAGGGGATCGCTACTGGTTAAGCGTAACCCAAATAGATTCTCCGCTGTCCATTCAGATTCCGTTCAACCCTGATTCACACGCAGCTAACTAAATACACATACGTACATCATCAATAATAACTCTGGGATGAAATCTAAGACTCATATACATGTCACGTCATACGTTCATACACATTTCAATTCAAATCCATAAATTTATAGCGGTAGATTCTACCGAAAATTCGGCAGAGTTTCCTCTGTAAATTGATCATATCCCAAATACAGAATCACCTGTTTATAAATCAACAGCCAATCCAACAACAGCAGTAAACATAACTAATATAAATCCATACACAGCAACATCAATCCATCACTAAAATCCATACATACTATTTAAAATGTTATATGTACATTTAGTCTAGTCTATACAGAATTTACAAGAAACAGAATCTGTTAAATAACATCATCATCAAGTATATATACAAATAATTCAAGCCTAAGCTAATCATTCTCCGTCTATCCTCAAGTCAACTTCGGCTATCGCAGGCTCGCCCTTTGTCCCTGTTCATCTGAGTAAACAACCTAATGAGATATGAATCCCAGTAGAATAATTTACAAATCAATTATCATTCGAAAACCAGTTGAATACTCAGCGGTGTGAACACCGAAATCGTCTTCCCGAAATCAGTTCAAAAACAGTGGAATACCTTATCTTTAAAATCGTTTAAACACATGGAAATTTGCGGCAATATATCACAATCAGAAAATCCATTTTCTTTTAAAATCAATTATCAAAATCAAGTAAAATCTCATGCCCTGTGTCTCTCAATCCACGTTGGCTACAAGTCCGCTGTAACCAAATCTAAATCATCTTCTAATTGCATGTAGTCTAGAGAGAATACCTCTCTCATTGTTGGGTGTGATCCGTTACACCAATCACCCGAATCAAGCCTATATTGTGAGTGTGATCCGTAACACCAATCACTCACTCAAGGATCGGGTGAGAATCAACATCTAGGGTGTCCCCTAACATGTGCACATACGCCAATTCTCATCCTCATACAGTCTATTCAAACTCACATGCACTCGGTCGGCTATTCCTCAGGGTTCTAGGGTATCACGCCTAAATCACAACGTTTCCCCATGTAGGTTATCCACCCTTATACTCCCTAAACCTTTCTTAGGGTCGTCTTGGTTTAACGCGCAATCCCTAACTCAGTACAAAGCAACTGATAAAAGTAGTTTCGCTTTAAAGCTTCTGCATTTAGGATACTTAACTAGTCCCATACTGGCTATCAAGTACCCAACCCTAAGTAAATCCGCCCTAAAGGCATCTAAACTAGATAAACAAGGTGTCTAACATGCAATTAGGGTTTTCAGCACACAGGCATGCAATTTTATCCCATCGAAAGCAAAGACGCAAATCCATACAAGTCGTCTAAATCGATCGGTATTCACTAAATCAATTCTAGGGTTCGGGAAGTGTAAATTATCCTACCTGGTCTCCGAATGCTCTAAATCACTTCAAAATTCCACGCAGTCTCGATTTCTGAGCCTGATTAATTTCCTGGACATCAAATTAAACATTTAGGCTCGTCACGTCATCCAATTTTCAATCCTAAACTCGGTTACACAGTTACCTAGGTTAATTAATTGCCTAATTACGTTCGGCAGCCATTTCAGTCATATAACATTAGTTTTTGGGAAAACAGACCTTACCACTGTGCTCGGATGATGGAATTCTACGTCCCGGTGGTCTCGGTTTCTCGGGATGCACGTCCAGAAACTCCGGCACGGCGGCACACGGCGGCGCACGGTGGCGCACGGCGAGGAGGTGCGGTTTGCCTCGAAAATCACACCACGGTGAAGCCCGTAAGCCCAGGAGTCCGAATACGGTGGTGGCACGGTGGTTCACGGTCGTTTGGGCAGTGTTTTCTGGCCATGAAGCTTCTCGCACGGCGGATGGCGTTTTGCCTCGATCCGGGCGCGTCCAGCCTCCTTTCGACGGGGCCGAGCTACTGGAGGAAGCTGGCAGCTCGGGCTACACGGTGGTGGGGGCGATGAGGGTCAACAGCGTCGGACAGCGATTCAGTGGGAAATTTCACACGATGGAGGAAAAGCGGCGTTTTCCGGTGGCTCCGGCGGCTGTTGGTGGCCGTGGTTGGTTCTTTGGTGGTTGTGGGCGATGATTTGTCGGTTGGTACCCTTGGTGGCGGCCCACGGTGGCTGTGGCGGTCGTTCACGGGGGTGGTAAGTAGAGAGAGATAAGAGAGAGTGGAGAGAGAGTGTGGTGAGGAGAGAGAGTGGAATGAGAGAAATGGCGGGAGTTCGCGTAATTTAAAGCCTCCAGGGGCGATCCCGACTTTTCCCAGACCACCCGGGGATCTTTTAGGGTGTCGGCATCCTTTCAGAAGTTGGCACGCATTTCTATGCAAAAGTCTTGGCCTCCGTCAACGAAAGTGATGCACGAAACTCCTTCCGTCAGTTTCTGATCGCCGGATTACATTTCTTTCTGTTTGATTGTGTTTCTGGCTTCAAAGGACCTTCTATGTCCAGTCATTATCCTCGAAATACTTGTCAGTCTTCGTTTGATTGGGATTAGGGTTAAAATCAAGTTTTATCTTTTAAAATCCTTTAAAAACTCTTTCGAATCTTTCCCGTTGTTACACTCTTCAACAAAAATAAAGCTTCCATTAGAGATGAGTGCATCAACCAAAGCTTTTATTCTCAACAAATACTCTCCTATGGTACAATTACCTTTCTTAGTGTTCCTTGGCTCCTATCTACACTGGTGAATCTTTGCACCAGTATGAGGCACAAAATACTCTTTAATCCTTTCCCAAATCTAGAAGGAATTTTCACATCCAACTAACATCATTAACATGATATTAGTCATTAAAGATAGCATCCAAGATATTAGTAACTGATCCTACTTCTTACACGTAAGAAATTCAGCACTGAATTTTCCATAGATTCGATCTTCTGTGTTGGCGAACTTTGACGAAACTAGATCTAATCCAGCTATGAAATCCTTCAATTAATGTCCCTTGATTATTGCCAAGACTTGTTGTCACCACAGCAAGAAATTTTTGTCATCTAATTTTACAGAAATTGGATAATTAAAAAACAGTGTAATTCCTTGCTTTATAGCTCTTACTGTAAGAGATGTGTTCAAACTGTTAGAGTTTTTAGCTTCCATGATAGTGTGGTGCTCTGATACTAGAAACTATTGAGCAAGAGATGGAGAAGGCAAGTGCTACAGAGTAAAAGATATAAGCAATAAAGGATTTGTATTTTTTATTGAAAAATATTACAGCCACCAATGCTTGTTTATACACTTCAGAAAGTCACTTGTTTTTAGACTAAATAAGGCTTTGTATGGCCTTAAAAAAGCTCCACAATCTTGGTTTTAGAGATTTGCTTCCACCTTACTCAAGTTTGGCTTTATGGCTAGGTGGTGTGATCCATGTCTATTCATCTACAATAGTACTAACATTTGTGTTTATGTTTTAGTCTATGTTGATGATATATCAACATAGGTTTTTCTTCTAGCATTATCTTCAATCTAAAAATACAGATTGAACTCTAAATTTGCTTTGAAGGACTTGGGGCAACTTCATTATATTTTAGGCATTGAAGTAACTAACTTGAAAAATAGTGCAATACACTTGTCACAAGGAAAGTACATTCAACACTTACTATGTAAATCCAAAATGGATGGAGGTAAGCCTATTTCCACACCTGTGGTTTTTGGTACCAAATTAACTAAAGATGGAGCCAACCTAATTTCAGATCCTACCTTCTACATGTCCATAGTTAAAAGATTACAATATGTTATTGTCACTCGGCTAGACTTGTCTTTTGTAGTCAATAAAGTTTGCCAATTTATGGGAAATCCTCTTGAGGAGCATTGGCCAGTGGTCAAGAGGATCCTTAGATATATTAAAGGGACTTTAAGTCGTAGTCTTTGTCTTCAGAAACCATTTGGTTCAAGTCTCCAAGCCTTCTCAGCTGTTGACTAGGCAATGATATCAATGATGGGAGATCTACATCAGGGTCTTGCATCTTCTTAGGTGGTAATCTTGTGTCCTTGTCCTTTAAAAAGCAACAAGCGGTGGCTTACTCCAGTACTGAAGCAGAATACGAAGGCTTAGCCTATGTAGTTTCTGACATTGCTTGGATATAGTCTTTATTAATAGAGCCTCACTTCACTTCCTCCCACAAACCAATTGTTTACTGTGATAATATTAAACCAATAATGATTGCTCATAATCCTGTCCTTCATAAGAAAACTAGACACATGGAGCTTGATATACATTTTGTGAGAGAAAAAGTTATTCAGCAAACTCTCCAAGTTACTCAAGTCTCGTTTATTGATCAGATAGCATATGCACTCACCAAACCACTTCCCACTACCAGGTTTTGTCACTTGTGAGATAAACTTACTGTGTTAGAATGTAAACACGCTAAGTTTATAGGGGGATGATAGTATATGAGTGTCTAGAAGATGGTCAGCTCAAGTTCTAGAAGTTGAGTTAGTTAGATGGTAGTTTCTCTAGAAGATTCTTTTGTTATACAGCTCACATGTAAACCCCCCTCATGCTCATCTATATAAAGAGAGCTCATCTAGTGTTATTCATTCATTCAGAAGTTATTCAATATAATACACATTTCTCTACTTTTGTTTCCCTTTCGTTTCTGTACTTCTTCTCACAAAGAAGAGTATCTGAAACCAAAACATAAATAAGATTTTCACTTGTAGCGATATAGAGGTAGTTCAGAACTGGGAAGATCTCTATTGGGAGGGATGTGACTGTCTCAAAACTAGTTGTAACTGACAGCTCTTTTAGGGACATGTGACATTGTTGCTTGAAAAATTCTACTTGTTTACAATTATATATTGCTAGTCGTGTCACTGATTGGGACATACGTACCATTATTGGAAATGATATTGCATTGGAACAATTTGAGAGGCCAAGCTCTTCTATATGAAGAATTTCAGAGCGTGCCATGGCCTCAAACACAGACTTCAACATGTGATTTCCTATAGTGTTTAGATTTCGTAGTGAAGGTGGTAACACTTTCTTTTGCAATACTACATTTTGACTACTTTCTAATATTTCTAAATTCTGAATTTTTGGACACCTTAGGATGAAAAAAGAAAGTAGTAGACGTCGATAAACTTCCAAATATTCTAAAGAAAGAAGTTGAATAGTAAACTTCCATTTAATTTGGGGCAATCAAATATATAAGCCGTCCGAGTTTAGAAAAAGCTTCTATCTCAATTGAATGCTAGTTTTCCCAGAGCAATCATATTTCCAATTACAAGAAATTGAAGGGAAGAAAATGGTATCACCAAAGCACAACCATCACCCTCGAAAAACTCTACACCAATAGCCACAACCCTATCAAATCCAAAAATATATACACTTTTTAGAGCACATAGCTGCCCAAGTTAGGGGAAGCATCCAACAGTTTTTGGAATTTTCCAGCAAAAAGTGATGTCATGTTTTTGTATGAACAACTTCCGAACCAATTCACCAGTGGACCATGATAATGTTAAATGTCTGATGTGCTTTTTTTCCATCATCCTAACCTTACAAGCTTCATTACTATTCTTAATATTCTATAATTTATTGATTTCAATCCCATTCATCAAATTTTGCATTTCTTCCAATTCTCTAATGTTTGTTGCCTCTGTCTCTTTCCCAACTATGAATTTACTCAAAATATGTAGATTTTTTAATTTGCTCATTAATTCCCCTTAGCATCTCCTCAATAGGAGTTTCGCTAAATCCAAGATTCCGCAAGTTCACAAGATCATGCCGATCATTTGGCAACGTCTTGAGCATATAACAATGACACAATTTTAATTTTGTGAGTTGTATAACTTACTCAATGAATCAGGCAATCTTATAATACTTGTTTTAGACAGATTACAAAAGTGCAAATGGATCAATTCACCAAATGATTTAGATATTGTCTTTAAAGCTTTAAAATTATGAAATGACAAAACTCTCAAGTACTTTAAATCAGGTATTGGTAGCAAGATGGCAAGCTGGTGCAGCAGCGAGACAGATGGTGTACAGTGAAGTTTGTTGCATACAAATGACAGATTCGTTTGAATGGTGAAGTCTGCTGTAATGTGAACGGCTGATCACGGTGGTCGGCGGGAAGAGCTTTGTGTGAATGGTGAGTGTTGAGTTAAGCTTCACAAAGAGTGGACGAGGCAATGAGCTTCTTGTTTCTCCGTCTACGGTTTGTAGATTCAATGTTAGTTTGAATATGATAAGGAAAGTGTGTAGCATGAGGTAAGTAAACGAGACCAGCAATTCACTATAAATACTCACGAATTGGCTGCAAATTCAAACTCTGGCCCATAACCAGTCTTTAAATCGTTGCTTCATCCAATGAATTTAAAGAGATGCAATTGCCACTCTATATTCATCAAATCATGTGCGCCAATTATTGATTGACTTAACCTAACCCCTCCATTGGTACTACTGAAAATGTTCAAATTATATAGTTATTTGTTATTTTAGAAACTTATTTATTTTTTAAATCAAAAGATATGTTATATACATATGTTTTTATCAAAATATTTATATATTCAATATTTATAAAATATAATGAGTACGTATTATTTAATTTAGATAAAAGTTATTCATTTTGAAATTATAGTAAACTAGGATAATATTTTTTAACAAAAATAAAAACATATTAAAATAGTCAATTAAAAATAATTATATGATTATTTATATTTTTACAAAAAAAATTATATAATTTTAAATAATATTTTAATCATTTTAAACAATTCAATAAAAGTTTTGATACTTTTTGAAATAAAAAGAACTGTATAATCCCCTCTTAAAAGAGAGAATAACTATCTTTTTATTAAAATTTGTTATCAAAACAATTTACAAGCCTAAAATTTGATACTAATTTATTTAAAAATAAATAAATAATTGAAAGGCTTTTAATTATCTATATTACTATATATAATTTTTAGGTCTTTCAGTCAATGGCTTTCAAATTCATATATCAACGTATATAAAATAAAATATAGATTGACAAACATGTGAAAAAAGTAAGCAGAGTAAGATTAGAATTAATTTTAAATTTTAAAATATAATAATTATTTATTTTTATTTTATATTTAAAAATTGAAAAATTGACACATATTTAAATGCATGTTAAGTCATAATTAATATTTTATATTGATGTAAATTGTTTATTTATTATTTTATGCAAGACTATTCATATTGAATTTTACTATATATTACACTTTTATTCCTTGAAATATCTTAAAATTATACTCATTTTCCTTATGTTTTAAAAAAATGATATTCCTCTCTCTTGAGCTCTATTCTTGAGTTAGATAATTATTCTACCATTCTTTTAAGATTTTTGTAAATTCTATAATTATTAATTTTATAGTTTGTTCTTTTGTATTTTTGGTTCTAACAACAGATGTTGCCATAGTCATTTCATTAGTTTTTTTAAGGATTTGGTAGTTTATCATTCCATCAATATTCCATTCTAAGATTAAAATTTGCTACAAGTAGAAAATATTTGAGATGAAGGCGCCTTGCTTAGTCTAGGTCTCTCTTAAGATATGAGAAAACTTACAATTTTATTCATTTTAACCAAATTACCCTTATATTTATTATTTATATAATTAAATATGTATTTAACTAATATAAGAAAATATATTTTTAACTCGAAATAAAATAAATTTATTAATTTTAACTCAATAAATAATAAAATATTGTAATTTTTAAAAATATATTTTATAATAAATTATAATATTTTAAAAAATTAATATTGTCATTAAGAGTATTTTAAAAAAAGATAAAATTATAACTTTTGTAATCTTTTAAAGGAGATAAATGTAATTTTAATATCTCTTAAAAGAAAAAGAAAATATAATTTACTCTTAAATTTAAGGTGTTCATTATATCCTAAAAATAGATTTTG
Organism: Senna siamea; assembly: GCA_031216115.1. NCBI lineage: Eukaryota > Viridiplantae > Streptophyta > Magnoliopsida > Fabales > Fabaceae > Senna > Senna siamea. The sequence continues at coordinate 9,583,682 of CM062355.1, read as the reverse complement.
TCTCTTATTTCAGGTTTATGTTAACCTAATAGAAGTTCATCAACTCTTATATTTATCCATGACTTGACCAAATTGGTAATCACTATTTCACCCAGCTCTTGAAATTCACTAAAGGAAGTAACGAATTAAAGGAATAACAATTCATTGTTAACAATTGCAAATTTGTTAAAAATGATATAATTTTGTAAATTAAATTGAGAAACTGATACTTTTAAAAATTAATTAAAAAATTTCTATATTTTTGTACAAAATTTATTTAATTTTTATATACATGATAAAATCGTAAATTACTAAAAGATACATAATAAAAGTAAATAAATATATAGAATGTTATTTTTTTAATGAGGATTAAATTTAACAGAAAAAATTAGTTAATCATAACGTAACAATTATAATTTAAATTTTTAATAAGAGAAGTATTTATATTTAATGTTCGATTATATCTCAAATAATATTATATTTAATAAAAAGATACTTATGAATAAATAAATAAATGTCATCATAAGAGGCTTTCAAATCTTTTGAAATTTAATACATTATAAAAATTAAAATATTTTTATTTTTATACCATCATAGTTATTATGTATTAAAATTTTTGATATTTACTCATTTATAATTTTAAATTGTCTTACTATTAAAAAGTTGCATATCTACATTAAATAGTGAAGTAGCGAATAATCATTATTTGTATATTAAAGATTAATTTTAAGTATATCATATTAATGATATTTTTAATTAAAGGCATCTATAATATATAAAAATTATAACTTATAATATATACATTTAATGTTTTCGAAATTTAAATATGATTTTACCTTTAATAACTTATTATTTAAAAATTCAAATTTTAATAAATACAAATATTTAAAATGTGTAGATTTAAAATTGTCAATGAATCATTTAAATTTTAAATTTTATGTCTTAAAAGAAACCTCAATTAATATGGTTATAAACATATTAATTTTAAGTATATCATATTAATTATATATTTAATAAAAAATATCTGTAATATTTAAAAATGATAACTTCTAATATATTATACATTTAATGCTTTCAAAATTTTTATATAATTATTTATTACTTTAAATTTTTGTAAATAAAAATATTTAAAATTTTTAGATTTTAAATTGTCAATGAGCCATTTAAATTTCAAAATTTATGTTTTTAAAAGAAACATTGTTCAGTATATACATATAAAAAAGAAGTTATAATTAAGATTATCAAATTCAAGAATATAATTAAAGTAGTAAAATAAAAAAATTGACACATAAACTCAATTCGTAAACTCATTTGACTTTATTTACATATATAAATATATAAGTAGTTATTGAAAAATATTATTTATATCATAATTAATATAAATAAAGTAAAATTTTAAATAATAGAAATTCAAATACAATTGGTACATAAATATTGAATATAAATTCATTTAAACCATAGAATTCTATTCATAATTTATATATTTATTAAGAATTTAGTTATTTATATTTAAATATTTTTATTTTTTTTAGTTACAATGAAATACTATTGTTTTTTAATTATTATTTTTTTAACAGAGAAGACTTTGGCTAATGTAGTTTACTAGATACTAGAAAAGCCTCTAAAAATATGCATTTAACAAGTACACCATGATTTTTATCTAGTGCAACATGAATTTACAGATTTTCAAATTTGACATGAGTTAACTAGTTTTATCTATGTATAAATATAAATTTGTAAAAGTTTAAGAGTTAACTTGAGAGTTTAATAATAATAGTTATGCCATATAAAGTGCATTAATATATTCTATCTTTTTTTTTTTGACACCATTATGGTATTTAAAAGTTCATTAGACTATGATAAATAAAGTTATAACTAGTTAAAATTTCATAATAAGAGTAAAACCCTCTTAGCAAAAATTTTTATATATAAAATTTAAACTCGAGGTCTTATTTAAAAGAAATGAAATACCTACCGCTTTAACTAACATTTTGAGCATAGACATATTGAACCATTTACATTGCAAATTTCATATGTTATAATTGAAGAAATTTCATTTAAAAATATAATATTATTTTATATTTACAATTTCAAATACATATTTTTGTCCAAGGGAAATACTAATATACATATATAATATAATAAAATGATTAAAATGTCCTTAGAGACTAGCATCTACGAGACCAAGAGTATACTCCCCATCCTTGAATCAACTTCTAAAAAAAAAATTTTTTTTTATCATCTTCATCCCCAGGAAAAAGAATTCCTATTACAAAATAATAGGGTTAGGATATTCAGGTTTTAGTATCCTAAAATAATTGCTTTAGTTTTTTAAAAATGTATCTTATATATTCAATATAATTTTTGAATTATAAAAATATTTAATGTAATTTTGAGAAGATACATTATGTTTTTATTTAATCTTTAAAATCTTAAATTAAAACATAAAAATATATAAAATTTTTATACGTGTGGACTAAATTAAGACGTAATGTAACTTTTAAAAATTAAATTAATTATATTTATGATTCAAGAAATAAATTGGGATAATTTATATTTTTTAGAGATTAAAATAATATCTTATTCTACAAAAAGTAAAAATCATTTAGCAGTGACTAAGGATCAATTTTGTATTTTTTGAAACTTTTTCTGTATTATTATATACTCGTTTGTTTTAAAATGGATTATTTTAACTTGAATGATCTATAAACTAATTTATATTAGACCAACAGAACAAGTGACTTTGACCGTTATAATTTTTGTCACAATCTAAAAAAATAGTCATATTTATAAAATTAATTTTTCTCCATGTACTGCAAACTCTTTCTTATAAATGCCCTTATTATTATTTAGTACTAATTGTCTATATATTACCTCACCCAAATTAAAAGCATTTGCATGTTGTAACTCTGCTACCAATTTTACGAAAGAATTCAGGATTTGTGAATTCTAGAATGATGAGTGATATTGGTGAGAGGATCCTTTGCTGTCGGAGCGTCTGCTGTCCCCTGCTGTCGGACACATCATGATCGTTCGTTTGATCCGAGCGTCCAGGCGAGGCCACGTGGCGTTCAACTTTTTTTTTTTCCACACACATGCGTTCGGTAGAGCTTCATTTTCGTTTCTATCTTTTGTTTGTTGAAAGCTGGAACTGGTATAGCAGAGCTTCTGGGCAGAGAGAGAAAGAGAGATGCACTGGATAGCATATCAGTTGCATTGGCAATGGAATAATTACTGTATAATTTTGTACATTAGAATGATTAATTGGCTATTTACACTTAAATAGTTTGTGTGTTTGACATCAGCTTCGGCTTATCGCTTCCTTTAATAGCAGGCTGAATTCTGTACGTTAATGAATTGGAGTCCTCGACTAACTGATTCCAGGATCATTTCAATTTTACATTCAAAGAATGCATAGAATTGTTTAAAACGTTTGTAGATTTCAGAAGAAAATAAATAACTACTGGTGCAAGAATTTAAAGAACATCTTGTCAAGGGAAGCAAGATTTTGGACAAGAATCTTTATTTTCTCCATCAATAATCCATGTTAGAATCCAAGAAAAGATTAATATTTTTTTTAAAAAAACTATCTAGAATTTAGACAAGCAATCACCACTGATTCAGCTTTTCTACATTCACAACAGCATGAGTATATCGAGGTAAGAATCCTCAAAAGAATGCTATATAATCTGGCAAAATGTAATACTGTTCTGGACTCCAAGAAAACTACAACTGATATGCTATCCATTGGATCTCTCTTTCTCTCTCTACCCAGAAGCTCTGCTATACTAGTTGTGACCTTCAACAAACAAAAGATAGAAACGAAAATGAAGCTCTGCCGAATGCATTTGTGTGGGGGGAAAAAAAGTTGAATGCCACGTGGCCTCGCCTAGACGCTCAGATCAAACGAACGATCATGATGTGTCCGACAGCAGGGGACAGCAGACGCTCCGACAGCAGAGGATCCTTTCGCGTGATATTGACCCAAGGGTCATGAGGTTTGGATGACAGTGGCTCATTTAACATGATACGAAAAGCTTACTTTGTCAGGTGTGCACGCACCTAGATGAACTTTTTTTTTTTTTTTCGTTTCTCTGTAGAGTAGTTTATCAACTATACTTACTACGGAAGGTAAGGTTGAGAAATTCATGTTCATCAATTTTTAGTGAAGACGATGAAATTGTGTTATGTATTTATTTTCCAATAATTGTGTTTGATTGTCCAAACATGAGTGATTGAATTTTGGACAAGCACAATTCACTAATGGTTTCAATTATTTGAAATGTGGAAGTGAATTTATCATTTTTACTAAATTAGAAAGACTTTTAAAAACATAGCAACTTTTTTTGCTTAATTAGAAATAGTAATTTTTTTAATAAAAAAAAGTTTCTTATTTGCTTTAACATATTGGATTATAAAAATAAATAAAAAAATAATAAAAAAATTAGATTCAAAAATTAAATCTTACCTTTTCTCTTTAAGCACAAAGCTTAAGAATTTTATAAATAATGAGTAATCACAGTACAATCAAAAAGTGTCAGATCTACAATCCCACTATGACAAACCACTCACCTTCTACAAAAGAGAAGATTTATCTGCCTATATGAACTTTTTTTTTTTAAAAAAAAAAACCTAAGAATTTAGAAAATCTTAGAAAAAACTAAACAAATAATGTCTACAATAGTTTCACAAACCAACTCCTAAAAACCAAATGAAATAAATTACAATTAAGGAGCTTTCTGTCAATTTTGAAGAGGAAAGATTAACATTTCAGTAATTTTGAACGAGCTTTTCTTCTTCGTGTTCAATGCTTTCACAAGGAGTTCATTCAAGCCGAAAATCTCCTTTTGATGCTGCATTTTAAGAATTATTAAGAACGTATAATGAGCGCAGAGATGGGCTGCTTTAGCAGAGTTAATAACAAATAATGTTGATTACACAATATACTCTTGAAAAGTAATTTTTGAATAGGGTAATATTATGTGATCCATTTATGACATAACTCTTAATAAACAAATCAAAACATAGAAGACATGAAATTTATAAATGGAAGGGTCTTAGATTTTTAGATAGAAACTGCTCTTGAAATTTACCTTCTTTATGAATTTTTCCGAATCATTCACCATTCACCATTCACCATTCCAAGACTGAACATTATGTAAGCCACCAAATGTGAAACACCGAAATGCATGGAGACTGCAACAAGTGAATCTGTATATCTTTCCATAATTATAAATTGCTTATAATTTGGAGTAGAAAAAGTAAATCGATACTAATTAAGACTTCTATTGATTTGTTTGAATTAGCAGAGATGATGGAGATAAAAGAATGCTAAATTGCCTATAATTTGGAGTAGAAAAAGTAAATTACCTAAGGCTTTTAATCCATAAACCTTTGAGCGAGTAATGAGGGTTTAAGTTAGGATTCCTAACTTGGGAATGCTAGCTTCCAATCGGTTGACCAATTTGTTGTCAAATGCAGAGAATTATATGTAAAGGCCAAAATCTGAGCCAATTACCTCAACCTGAATTATAAAGTTTATTTTCTGAGAAAAACAACAAATAAAAAAAAATCTACAACAGCAAAATATTAATTTTCCCATAGAGAAACTTCGAAAAAAATAAATAAGAAAATTAGAGATAGGAGTGTCACTTAATATCTACAAAGTATTCATTATATTACAAATAACTATTCTCTTTTAAGATTCACAAGTCTTCAAGGTGCACTTTAAGTGATAAATATATGCAACCACATTAATTATATCATAGAAGCTAAATCCTACACCCTCAAATTTAGAAGTTGAAAATATAGAGAATTATACAAAGTTAAACATCCAAATTAAACCTAACTAAACTTGTTAGCTCAAAATATAAATTATGAAGTTTCAAATTCTAATACTCAGTCTAAAATTAATCACAACTCAATTTGAGAAACATACATTTTAATCATCTAAATTTATCAAGTAAAATAATAAATAGCAACTTTATCTAAATATATGCAACACTTAATTTTTCAAAAAATGAGAAATTGTTCAAAAGTTTCACTAAATATTTGGTACAACTTCATCCTTTTGTGTGAAATGATAAATAAATAATTTTCTTAAGATGCCCAATAAAGCAATTCAAGCCAGGAGATCTCCTACAATATAAATAAACATAGAGAAATATTCACATGGAGGCAGTACCATCTCTATCCGTAATTGGAAAAAGGAATTAAATACTTGGATTTGAATTAGCAAATGGAATAAGAAAGTGAAAATTAAATACCTGTCAGTAGTTTTAGTATCAAATGATATCCATTCATCAGATAATCTAATGGCCGGAATGTGGGAAATTTTGGGCCAAATTTTCTCATCCTTCGTGCGGCATTGTTCTTCAAGCAAATCACCACTGCTTTCAATTATGAGCTTTCTTAGAGAAGTTGATAGCTTTTCTCCTTCCATTTTCTGCAGCTTGGGGCATTCAATCTTTAGTTCTTGGAGAGAGGTTAGGTGTTGAAGCCCTTTGCAGTTCAATGTGTCTAGGCTTAATAATTCAAGTTTCAGAGTGGTGAGAGTGGCAGGCAGAGAACATCCCTCAGGGAAACACTTAACCATATCTTGTGCATCACGGATTGTAATAGAAGTGATACTTGGTAGATGCCACACTGTATGACGGGCTAACAGCTTTTCACAGGAGTTGACTGTAAGTTCTCTTAAACATGATGGTAAAAATCCTTTTGGAAATGCCTCAACTTCTGGGCAACGTCTAATTATTAGAACTTTCAAATTTGGGAGAAGATGTTCGGCGTCATTAGACAACCACTTTAGATTCTTGCATTGAGAAACAACAATGATCCGATGATTTTGAAGAGGAGTGTCTGAAACCAAAACATAAATAAGATTTTCACATCGTTCGATACTGAAGTAGTTCAGAATGGGGAAGATCTCTATTGAGAGGGATGTGAGAGTGTCACAACTGTTTGCAACTGACAGGTCATTCACGGACATGTGACATTGTTGCTTGAGAAATTCCACTTGTTTACAATTATTTATTGCTAGTCGTGTCACTGATTGGGGCATACGATCCACTGGAAATGATACTGCATTGGAACAATCATAGAGACCAAATCCATCCATATGAAGAATTTCAGAGTGTGCCATGGCCTCAAACACAGACTCCAGCATAGGATTTCCTGAAATGTCTAGAGTTCGTAGTGAAGTTGGTAGCAATTGCTCTTGCAACACTACATTTTGACTTCCTGATATTTCTAAATTCTGAATTTTTGGACACCTTGGGATGAAAGAAGAAAGTAGTGGACATTGATCAACACGTAAAGATTCTAAAGAAAGACGTTGCATAGGTAAACTTCCAGTTAATTTGGGGCAATGAATATTTGAAGCCCACAGAGTTTAGGAAAAGCTTCTATCTCAATTGAATGCCATTTTTCCCATGCACTCATAACTGCAATACAAAAATGTTCAAGGGATGAAAATGGTATCACCGAAGCACAATCATCACCCTTGAAAAACTCTACACCAATAACCACAACCCTATGAAATCGTAAAATATGTAAACTTTTCAGAGCAGGTAGCTGCCCAAGGGGAGGAAGCTTCCAACAGATATTGCAATTTTCCAGCCAAAGTGATGTCAAGTTGTTGTATGAACGACTTCCTAACCAATTTGGAAATATTGTACCCCTGTAACCCCAAATTGTTAAATGTTCTAAAGCCCAATGAGGTTGTAGGTTCTCAATAATATCTTTTTCAGTATGTGAATCATTGATGCAATCATAAGTGGACCATGATAATGTTAAATGTCTAATGTGATTCTTTTCCATCATCCTAGCCTTACAAGCTTCTTTACTATTCTTAATATTCTCTAATTTATTGATTTCAATCCCATTCATCAAATTTTGCATTTCTCCCAATTCTCCAATGTTTGTTGCCCCTGGCTCTTTGCCAACTATGAATTTACTCAAAATCTATAGATTTTTCAATTTACTCATTCCAATTGGCATCTCTTCAATAGGAGTTCCAATAAATCCAAGATACCGTAAGTTCACAAGATCACGCATATCATTTGGCAGCGTTATGAGCTCACAACAAAAATGCAATTTTAGTGTTTGTAAGTTGTATAACTTACACAATGAATCAGGCAATCTTACAATACTTGTTCTAGACAGATCCAGAAACTGCAAATGGATGAATTCACCAATTGGATCAGGTACTGTGTTTAAAGCCTTAAAATTATTAAATGACAAAACCCTCAAGTACTTTAAAACTGATTGCATGATAGAGCTTCCAACAGAGCCAGGGATCCAATAAGAATTGAATCCTAAAATTGTTCGTAAGGACTTCGCTCTTTTAAAAGACTCCAGGTCCTCAAAAGTAGGAAAACTTAAATTGATATAAGACAAATGGCGTGCCCTACTATTGATTTTGTTTCCTTCACCTTCCTTCTCTAATCTAAAGAAGAAGTCTCCAGCAACAGAAATTGCCAAATCATGAATGAGGTCATGCATGACAAAACATTTACTACGCCCATTCGAGAGCTGAAAGAATGATCTTGACGTTAAATCATCAAAGTAGTCATAACCAAGCTCTTCCGTAGTCATCATCCCTCTATTTGAAGGATTCAAAAACCCTTCTGCCATCCACATCAAGATTAAATCCTCCTTATCAAATTCATAATCCTTTGGAAATAAAGAACAATAAACAAAGCATTGTTTTAAATGAGAAGGAAGATAATGATAAGTAACTCGTAAAGCTGGGACAAACTCATCTTCTACTAACTCCCATAAGTCATTTTTCAATATAGCATCCCAATATTTGGTATCAGGCTTTGATCGGAATAGTCCCCCAAGTGCTTTTGCGGCCAAAGGAATCCCAATTCTTGTCTTTAATAAAAAATATTATGAAAAAAATTAAAAAATGGTGCATGATTTGTCAGATATCATTGAATACGTTTACTAATATTTAGTCCTTTATTATTGCATTTGAAGAAGTTTTTGGTGAAAACAAGAGAAGTGATTATTTTTGACCATAACTAATAAAAATGTGACAACATAATATAAGAGTTTATATTTTAGCAATTTAACGCTCCAACTGGTGGGACATAGTGCTACAAGTTGAAGGATTTTGACATTTTTTATTGTGAAGGACAATATAATTGGAAGTATCTGTTATACACATGATTTTGTCAATATGAAGGACATTAATCTTAATTATTAGAAAAGTAGTTAATAACATAAATATTAGGACCTAGCACCTTCAATAATTCAGAATAAGCACCAGGAGTTGTAATGACCCCTCTTATATTACATGCAATATCAAATTCAATTTGGAAGCATGAAATTCTCCCAAAACAATTTTTTCTTTTAAAGACTTGTACCATTCAAGGCCATCACTAGTTGAGTGTAATTCAATTAAACTTTTCTATTCAGGTTCCACTCAATCCTTCCTTATGCATAGCTCACCTAATACATCAATTCATATCAATATACACACCTACTCTGGAATATAAAAATCTAAGTCATTCATTTATTAACATAAATATCTCCAGATATTTAAATTCTCAATTATCATTAAGAACCCTACCAAAATTTCGGCGGAGTTTTCCCTAAAAACAAAACTTTTCCTTAATTGTACAACAGCCCAAAACATCATATAAATAACCTTATGTTTACAACATACATTATAAAACTATTTAAATACATGTTTATGGCCTTCATGCCATTCAAAAATAATATGTTAGGACTCATGTCTAAATCCTTCATGTTGTCTTACACACCATTCAGCATCTTCCAAAATCCTTCAATTCCAACATACATCCAGACCCAAGCTAATTTCTAGCATCATCATGCCCTAATCATCTGAACAATTAACTTGATGAGATATGAATATCTTAGTGTAGAGTAATATACAATTTAACATTTTTAAAAATAGTTGAAAGTTCGACTGTACCTTTTTTAGTATAGAAAACATCTCTCTTTAGTTATCTTTAACATTTATGTGAATTGAAATCTCATATCAAAGCATGATCAAACATGTAGGAAATATAACATCTTCATAAATTTCACAATAAATATAATTTCATGAGAATCACAAAGAGTATAAGAAAAATTATCTTTATCAAAATCATCATTCTGTAATACCTGTAAACACATATCACATAAATCTGCATATTATGTCAAAATCAATATGCATAAGTATACAACAATTAAAATCCTAATCATATTGCATGCTGTTTCCCAATCTCACTTTACTATTCACAGGGACCGTTATCCCAGGGAATGTCATAAGACCTTTATCTATATGACTGAGATTGTTGTCATCAAGGAGATCGTTATCTCGATGATTGTCATAAGATCATTATCCATATGACTGAGAATCTAACTAACATGGCATCTCCTGGCACGTGCACATCATTCGTTAGTCTCTTTATCCACAACTATACAACAATGTATACATATAGGTAACTAATACTTAAGGTTATAAAGTTTTATACTTAAACCAATCCTTTTTCTCGTATAGACTATCCTCCTTTACTCCTTAAGTCTTTCATAGGGTTATATTGGTTTAAAGAGTAACTTCTAACAAATACAGGCAATCACTGATGAAAATAGTTACATTTTTACAAAAAATAGTCTGCATAAGGAACACTTAGTAACTGTCCCATACTAGCCATTAAATGTCCACCCCAAATTTTATCTGCATTATAAGCATACAACCCAATAGTCAAATTTAAAACAAGTAGCAAAGGATTTATTTCATACTTTAAAACACATATAGGTATATTTCCTTATACTCATATAAAAACACTTCAATTCACAAGTATTTTCATTAAACATTTTCCATTTCATAAAAATACATTTTATTTCAATCAATACAATTCACATTTTTATTTCAAAACAGGGGAGTGTAGATTACTCTATCTTAACATTTGTTCCTTTCTTGATCAAGGCTTTTCTCTTTCTTCTTATATTTGATCTCACAAGTCACCTTTTTCAATTCCTGTGAATGAATTCCAAATTCTCTTAGTTTCTCCTATGAGGTTTTTAAGAAAAACTACATAAATCTAACCATCCCTTTCAATTACAATTTCTTGCAATTAAATTCCTATTTCACCTTAAATTTAAGAAACTTAACCCAATATAGAATTTTAAAATTATATGATTTTCTCTTCTTGAACAGAAAAATAAAAAGAAAAACCTTTTCAATTTAGTCCTTAGAAATTTCTTTGTCTTGAAAGTAGCCCTAAAGGTTTCAAAAATTTTCCAACTTTATATGAGAGCCTCCATGTAACTTAATATCATATAACATATCAAAATTTATGAAATTTTAGTTCATTACCCATAATTTCCAAAATTTACAATTTAGTCCCTATGTTCCAAATGATGATTTTGCACTCATTTTCTCCTATTTTCTACTTCCATCCATTCATAAAAGTCTCATTGGAATTAAAATTTACAGAAAGCATCAAATTCCTGAAATTTTAGTTCATACCAAGAATTTCTAAAATTTTCAGTTTAGTCCCTATATTTTCATATGGTGTTTTTGCTTCCTTTTCCTTCCATTTCCCACTTCTATACAATCATAAGCCCTATTAGAGCTAAGGATTACAGAAATGCATTAAAATTTGAAATTTCAATTCAAACTAAAAATTTTTAAAAATTTTAGTTTAGTCCCTCTTACTTTTCTAGAGATTTTTGGCTGTTCATAGGGACGAAAGGCTCAGCAGAGGTCACAGGCAGCTTCGACGCCGAATGGAGCAGCAAACCCGAGGCTTACCGATGGTCAAACAACACTAAGGGTGGAGATCGATGTGGTGGTTCTTACTTCACGACAGAGGAAAAAATGTCCATTTTTGGTCGCTGTGGTGGTCCAAAGAAGCTCCTAGCATCGATAGAAGCCCTACTATCTGGTGGTGGCATGACATGGTGCAGGTGACAATGCGATGGTGGTTAGATGGTGAAGGGAAGCCACGCGATATGGAGAGGGAAAATGAGAGAGTAAGCGTGAGAGAGATAGGAAAATGGTATGAGTGAGAGAGGGAAGATATTTTAGGGCATCTAGGGGCATTTTGATAATTTATCAATTTACTCCAAATAAATTTTAGATGCATTTTCTGATTTAGGTAAGTATATGAGACAATATGGAAGGGATTTGAGAATTTTTAGAGTATCTTAAGTCTACCAAAATTATCTGCCAAGGTTTAACTAGCAGATAAATAATTCTCCATCAGATAAAATTTTACTTTGAAAAATTCCCCAATTTAAACTATGAGCTCCAAATAATTTACTTTTTCACTTCATGATAATATTTTAAGGTTTTCATTAAAATTTATTCTAGTTATCTATTTTTTAATTGGGGTTATTATATGAGTCACATGATAGAGTTTTTCTTTATAGTTGTACATCATTATATCATTTTCCCTCTCATTGACCATGTAAAGACAAGGAAACTCCTAAAAAATTAAAGAATATCTAGCAATTTGAAGTTTAGATTGGTGAATGATGTAACAAACCTTGGAGTAGATTCACATCTCAACTAGTTTTAATATAACAAGAAGAGATTTTCTTCTATTTATTTATGCTGCATTATAGGTCGCTTAATTCTTCAAAAAGAATAAAAAAAACTTTTTTCTTTTCTTTTTTACTTTAATTTTGGCCAAGACTATTTATTTTTTTTTTCATATTGCATCTTTCTCATGGTATAAATATCAAGCATTCAAAAAAATATTTCAAAATATATTTATATTGCAAGATTTAAAGACCTCTCTCTCTCTCTATATATATATATATTTCTTGCATATATACAGAATCAGTTTATAATAGAGTTGCACAGTAAAGATATAATCTCAAGTATGGCTATTTTGCACATACTTGATGAAGAAGAAATAAAAGTCATAAGCAAGAGAGGTAACAACCTACATGATCCAATGCTTTTACATAACGTCAAACTGGAGAGACAGAGAGAACCAAGCCACAAATTATTAGAGAATATGTCAAAAATTGTTTAGCTTCCATGTTTTGATGTTTTTCATTTTTATGTGAGAATGATAACCTCTATCAAATTGAATGGTTTTGTATTTAAGAAAAGATATTATTTATTAAAACCATTAATTGATATACACTACAAAAAAATTGATTAAATTCACCACCGAATGCTTTCTGGTGGCAACTGGTAAATCGTCACCAACTTGATACTGATATTGTTGTTGCTAAGATTTTCAATGGCAACCTAGAAAGCCGCCACTAAAGGCAGTTTTTAGCGACGACTCTTGTCACCATTAAAAGTCAATCAAATTGTCATATATGATATAATCAGTGGCAACTAATGTTGTCATTGAAGGCGCTTTTAGTGGCAACCATAGGTCACCATCGAAAGTAATTCTCTTTCAATGGCGACTCAAGGGTCACCACTAAAAGTTAATCAGATTGTCATAAATAAGAAATTGGTGGTGACATAGAGGTCACCATTGAAAATAGTTCATGTTCAGAGGCGATTCCTTGGTTGGCACAAAAAGAACCTTTAGTGTGATTATGGAGTCATCACGAAAACACCTTCAGTGACAAAGGGAGTTACCAGGTCTTTTAGTGGTGACTTATTTTGTTGCCACTGTTTTACTTAATACTTTTAGTGGCGACTTGAGTCACTACCTCTTTTTTAAAACAATATATATATATATATATATATATTCTCATATTCCTAATCTATAAAACCCCATTTAACTACAAAAAATAGCAAATAAACCAATGAAGTTCATTTTGCAAAATAAAAACATGATAAAAGAAGAAAATTCTAAAACTAACAAAGATTACAAGAATGCCTTTACAATTATCAAAAGCCATGGTAATAACACTTTATAGCTATCAAATTCCTAGTAGTTTTTCTGTTGACTAATAACTTACAACATAGTTCCATACATAAGGAGCTTATACTACCTTTTCACATTGTAATTTATCATATTGCAACCCTCATTGCTCTTTTTACTACCTCGTGCTTCATCTCAATAGCTTTACTACTTCCATGAAAGTACATATATAATTGCTGTATAAAACAAATAAAAAGATAGTAGATAAGTAATAAGATATGAAGGAACTTGGTAAAAAAACTATTTCCCACAACCTGTGTATCATATATTAGTAGCAACAATGTCCAACACAAATAAAGATAGTCAGTCCTCAACATAATTTAGAATTCTTGAACAATACTTCACTAGCAAATTCAATATACTAAGTAAATATATTGAATTTATTTTGTGATGACTCAAATTTGTGTGTAAAGCAAGTTTATGGAATTTATCCAATTATTTATCCTACTAGATTCTTCTCATCTTCTATCTCTAGAACACTGATGCATGTGTGTGTTTTATTGTGACAATATATGTAACGTAAATAAGTATCAACCTTTTGTAATGATTCTTCCAAATAATTAATCATAGATGCCAAATAGTAATCAAAGTACTAATTCTTGAAAGAAAGGGATTTGACCTTCACAACATTTTATAATTATACAAAACACCTTAAGGTCCTTTGGTTTTCAATGTACTCTACAAAGAAGAAGAATCACCATTTGCAACCATTAATGATAAAACCAAATCATTGTTATATTCCAACTACCCAATTCTTCGTTAATTCCAAACACAAGTAACAACCAAAAAATGGAAGCCAACACATCATCACCTTCTAATATTTTCTTTCAATTTTAAATACTCCTCTGTCTATATTTTATTAATTTCAATAAGTACATATTCACCAAAAAAGTATAGGATTTCTTGTTTATATTTTATTTAAGAAACAAAAGGCTTCTAAACATACTAACCATGTCTAATAAAATATTCGACGTCATAAAATCGCGATAGATAATAGGCTTCTCAGCTTCATGATGAAATGTAAGTTCTTTTGCAGCACTAAAGGCAATCTTCATTCTTATGGCCATGGCAAGGGAAGCAATACTCCATTATCTACTTGATTATAGCAAATACTATCATTTCGAGTGGGATTACAACTACCTAATTGAAAACTGCATCCATTTAAAGGATTAAATAGAAGACCTTATTCAAAGGGGTAAGCTTGGCAGCAACATTTACTTTGATGATAGGCAGTGAATGGAAAACTCATGGGGATTGGGAAGCTGACAAACCAAAGGATTAGGAGGCGAGAGATGATGATAACAATCATCAATCCTGCCTACGCAGAGTTATTGATTGATGTAAACGCTAGTAGGATACAAAAAGAGACTTAGCAGTCTTAAAGTAAAAAGAAGATAGAGTGATTTATCTTGACCCTTGATTACCTTGCCAAGTGGGACAATACCAATCCTCTAGTCGAAGTAGAGCCAATCACCTACAACTTCTCTGACTTTTCGGAGATTGACCTTAATTACAATGACACCATGGTAATCATAGCAATCATCACTAACTACAAAATTAAATGGATCTTTTTTAGTAAGGGTTTGTCCTCTGACATTCTCATTTTTAACGTTTCAAGAAGTTTTGTTTAAGAAAGGAGGACTTGAAGCAATTCCTGGGGACCCTTATTTGGTGTTCTGAAACACAAGTCCTTAAACGTATCTGCATTCACAATCATTTCTTTAGTAACCAATCCAAGATGTAAGGCATTGAGTTAAGCCAAGCAATTCTTCCACTCAATGTGAATAAACCCTCGGGCATACTTATTCCAGAAGTCTCTATCCCCCATTGCCTCTTGGATGTCCTTTTTAAGTTGGGAAATCTCAATATCTTTCCATATGCCTTCACCACAAAGTCGATCAGCTTCTTTGGGCCAGGATTTTAAATCCTCTTCCAACAATATGCTTCGTGAAAATTCTTTTCATAAGGAAGTTCAACAATATGCTTTTTTGGTTCCCAAAATGCATTTGGAGAGCAATATGAAGGATTGAATTTTGTTAAGGATATTTTGAATTTTCCTTTAAATGGTAGGTTGGGCTAATTGATTATCACTATTTTCAAAGGAAATTTCTTCTAGATGAAAGTTAATTTGTTTTTCTTTGTTTTTAATAACATTAACATCTTTGAAGATGAGTTTTCTAAAAAATTGGAATAGAATTGGTTTCCCAAGGAATTGGGTACTTGATCCTTCTTTGGTAATATGTAGAGGAAAGAGATGGTTTATAAAAGGAGTTCCTAGGAGAACTTCATTAGCCATGTCTTTAACTAGGAGGAAAGTAGTTTCTAAACTGAAGTTTTAGTTTGTTATAACAGCATTTGGTAATTATTAGTTTATGGAGAATTTGGACACAATGGCATTCCTAAGTTTTCAGTGGTTTTCCAAAATATTTGGTTGGAATAAAACCCTCTTGTACACAGTTTACATCAGCACCAGAATCGAATAATGCACTTGTTTCAAGAGCAAACTTAGTATTGGCTATAATGCTAATGCAAGTATAGAACTTTTGAATTTTAATTTTTGAGACGAGATTAAGAAGGGGTTCAAAAGTTTCTTCATCATCTAAGGGATTAGAAACTTTATTGGATATTTGTAATTAGGAAAGGAGGTTTTAGTGTTGTTTTTGCTAAGCTTTGAGTTCTTTTGACTTCTATTTCTAGGTTATAATCTTCACATTGGAGGTCTTGAAAAGAAATTGGTTTTGAATTATTTTCAAATCGTTTAAGGGTATCTGTGAGATTATATTTACTAGCTACAGGAAAAGGTTTATGTGAAGGGCTGGTTTCTAGGGTTTCTTTGAATTTATTAAGATAATTTTTTCTTTCATCTAGGTCAGTTAAAGAATTAATAACTTCAAATAAGAGATCTTGTTCTTTCATAATGACATTAATTTCTTTTATAGATTTTGAAGAAGGGATATCATATTCTTGGACACAATTAGCCTCTCTAGAAGAGTGTTCTTCCTCTAAAAAATCTACCATGACATTATTAATTTGTTGTAAAATTGATTCCTCTAAGTTTAGGGCTCTAATTTTCTTATTTAACAATATTGGGATAAGTGGCCGGGTTTACAACACCTAACCTACTTTTGTGGAAAATCTATTGGTGATTCTGTTTTAATTTCTTTTTGGGATTTGGCAGTGTGTTAGACCTATTTGGCTTATGTTGAGATTTATGGTAATATTTGGAGCTATGTTTTGGTTTAGACTTATTAGAGGTAGAAAATCCAAATTATTTATAGAAAGAATTTAATTCTTTATGATTTTAGGCCTTCTCTTTGGCTAATTGCCTTTGCATTTCATCATCTTGGCAGATTTTTAAGGTTACATTTTGGATAAGCAGTGAATTGCCCATATCTCAGATGTTTATAAAGAATGATTCCATTAGTACTATGGTTTCTAATTTTTTCTCTAACCTTGTATCCTAAAGAATTGGAGAGTTTGGTTAGATATTTTTCTTTCCAAAAAGGTTGGTGACTTTCTTCTCTAGTATAGACACTAGTTAAGAAGGTATCTCTATACCATCTGAAGTTAACTAAGGTTCGACATTTGAGGTTTGAAAGTAACTCAGCAGACTTATCTTTCCATAACGAAGGGTTCCCTATGAAATGTTAGACAATTGTGAAGATTAAAGTATTTATTGCATCAAGGAGAGGTTCCCCATTTTCTATGATGAGAGTTCCATCTGACTCAGTTGTAACGGCTCTAAAAATGTTTTCCTTTTGATTGTTTAAGAGATAATTATCTTATCAACCTTTTAGTTGGCCAGAGAACCCTAAGACTAAATTACGCACTATTGCCTCTTCATATTAGTGTTGGGTTGTTTGATAGACTATGCTAACCATTGTCATTTTCTAAAAAATATTAAGAATATTATATCTGTTTGACTGTCTATGTTCCTTTCATAAATATTGTTTGAATTAAAATGTTTAAAATTTTGACTTTGTTCTTCTAATAGAAGGTCAGGGGATGTTACTTTGAGGTAATAATATTTTAATGGGTTTCACCAATTTTGGGAAGGAGTTTGGATGAGATTAATTTCTATTTCTTCTACTGATTCAGAAGAGGAAACCGAATCTTCCTTATTAATGTTGTTAATTGTTGGTTCCCTAAAAGAATGTTGTGGGGTTTCTGAAACTACCACAACTTTTAATCTTTCATCTATTTTTTTAGGAGTTCTTTTGGGGAAGTGCTTCCAAATTCTTTTTTAACCTGTCTTGTCAAAAGATGGGATTTAAATAATGGTTTCTTATTTTGACTAATTTTGGAAGAAGGTTGATCCCTTTGACTTTTTTGTAAAGTGTTCTCCTAAAATTTGGAGATATTTGTTGGTATAATTATTTTGTTTCTTTAAACTTTAGATGTCTAATGAACTAAGTTATTCTCTAGTGTCTTTTAATTTGAAAGGAGACACAAAATATGGTTGGTTTTTGCTGTTTTGGACACTAGGAAGCTTAAAGAATTTTGAAGAAGTCAATTCTGAGGTGATTATATCACCTATAGTTGTATGCCAAGTGGCATTAATTGAGCTTGGAAATGGATATTCAATTCCTTTGTCTAAAGCATAAGCTTCAAACCAATCAAAGAAAGGAATATTCACTTCAAATTTTTCAAGAAGTTTATAATTATCTTGAATTTGTTTTTGTTGTGTTTTTAAAAGTTTTGAAAAGTCATTCTCTTTGCGAGGTACTTTCTTTTGAATAAAAATATTTTTTAAGAATTCAGGACACCTCAAATGAATGTATATATGGCACCATCTTCTTCTAACTAACTACACTGGTCAACTTGCATGCTTCTAACTAACTCACCCACTAGGCACAACTAACTACAACTGACTTAGCTCAATTTGAAGATTATGTACTACCCTAGAAGTCTCTCCATCATCCCCTCTCAAACTTATAGTAGTATAGTTCTCTACTGGAAGTTTAGTTCAAAGATATAAAGTCAAAGGAAGCAAAAACAACCACAGTCAAAATGTCTTCAGGTTTTGCTTAAATCCGAATTTGGGAGAGAAAATGAGATGGATGGGAAAATTTTATTTGGTGTGTGTGCCTGGAACATCTGGGTTCAAAGGAACAGAATATGTTTTGATAATTCTAAAGTGAAAGCAACTGACATTTTCTGGAAAGTGGAGGTGAACACTAAGGAAATCATGAATGGCTTGCTGGAAGATGATGAGGGAGGTATTACCAGGAGGAAAGAAGAGACTTCAATAGGGTGGAATTTCCCTAAAGAAGATTGGGTGAAAGCCAATGTTGATGGCTCTTGTGAGGCTAAAACGCTATCTTCGGCTTGTGGTGGGGGCATTTAGGAACGAAGCTGGAACATGGATGCTGGGATTTGCAAGGAATTTAGGTGAAAGTGGAGAGCTTGAGGCCGAATTGTGGGGGATTATTACTGCCCTAGAGGTTGGGTGGAAGAAAGGAATCAATAGATTATGGATTGAATGGGATTCTCAAGTGGCAGTTGGCTTAGTCCAGAATTCAGAAACCATTTTTCATCAACACAGATATCTTATAAGAAAAATAAAGTGTTTCCTAAAGAACAAGTGCGAGGTCAAGATATCACATACCTTTAGGGAAGGTAACCGTATTGCAGATTGGCTGGTGGGATACGCTCACCACTGCCATGTCAGAGTGACAATCTTGGAAGAGCCGCCAGAGGGCTGTAAGTCAGATCTTGTGGGAAGACCTGTCGGGGGTGTGCTTCAATAGGTGGACAAGGGACATGGTTGTGTCGGTGCCTTTTTTGCTGTTTGGTTTCTTTGTTGTTGCTTTGTTTTGTTTAATCTGTTTTGAATCCCAAAAAAAAAAAAAGGCATAAGGTTGTTCTTGGCTTGGACTATGTCTTACATCAACCTTCTGAAATGCATCACTTTCTCTATTACAAAGTAGGATCCAGCTTGATATGTTTCATTCTTGAGTGAAGAATAGTAATAGCTGAGAGCAAGACTGTGCTTAGACTAGTGCAGTACAGAACAGGGAGCTTGGGCATGGAAATATGTAACTCAGATAACAACAATTCTACCTATGTAATCTCAGAAACAATATTAGCGAAGCTGTGATACTCACCTTCAGTGCTAGAGTGATATAATGTTGGACTTCCTATATTGTCAGGCATTAGAGGCCCAGTCTGTGCAACAAAAGGCCAGTAGTTGAAGGTGCAGCGATTTTCTGCGATGAAAACCACAAGTCCATATATAAAAGTACAAATATATCATCAATAAAGTCAGAATTTGCTTGCCTAAAAACTAGCAATAATGATAGAAATCGATCATTATTATTGAAGATACTAACTATTTAATTCGTACTGTAAACAATACCACGCTCTTTTTTGCTGGCCTATTTACTGTTGTGTAAAATATTAACTAACACTACACTGTATTTATCTTCAAAGCACATTCTAAACTTAAAAATTTATAATAAAAACACAACTTCACAATGATATGAAAATTTTCAGATAGAGAATATTCAGATCAACTTATAGGGGGCAGTAAGAGATCACAGTAGCTAGTAACCGCCAGAAAGCATTCAGGAATGTGATTTCTTGCTGGTAAAGGCATTGCAGAGAGAGAGATTCCAAAGTCTTGAGTATTCCAACAAGAAGAAGAAGATGATGGTGATGATAATGATGAGCAGAGGGGAGGAGAGGGGAGCATTAAATTTGTGGAAAAATATCATTTAAAAGTTTTAATTTTGAAAGGGATAACATTTACAAATGGTTGGAGGTCTCTATTCAGAATAGGAATATTTCAGCAATTTTGAATGAGATTTCCAACAATTTTAAAGAGGAAACATTTTAATATTTCAGCAATTTTGAATGAACTTCTTTGTGTTCAATTCTTTCAAACGGAGTTCATTCAAGCCCAAAATCTCCTTTCATTACTGCAATCTAAGCAATTTTAAGAAAGTACAGTGAGTGCAGAGATAGTTTGACTTTAGTATAGGTAATATTATACCTTGTTAATTATACAAAATATACTTTTGAAAAGCAAATTTTGAATTAGATGATATTTTAATGGGTGATCCATTTATGGCTCAAGTATTAATATTTAAACAATCTTAGAAAAAGATAAAAAAAAAAAAATTTTTATTGCTCTTTGATATTATTAAAAATTCTTAACTTTAATAAAAAATATTATTAAAAAAAGAAATAGTGAATGCTTTGTCAGATATCATATTTAGTCCTTAATATTTGCATTTTGAAGAAGTCTTTGGTGGAAACAAAACACGTTGATTATTTCCAGCCCTAACTAATAAAAGAGTCACAACACAATAAGAGTTATATTTTAGCTAGTAACGGTCCAGCTGGTGAGGGATTTTGACTTTTTTTATTATGAAAGAGTCTATAATTAAGTATCTGTGATACACATGGTTCCATCTACTGGAAGATACTCACCTTAATTAGAAACGTATAGCGATTAACAATGTGGAACTTATATAATACCAAAATGAATATAACCAAATTGCATCATGAATATTAGGACCTACCACCTTTAATAATTCAGAGTAAACAACAGGAGTCACATGCTAGAGTATGTTTTTCTTTATAGGTGTACATCAGAATATCATTTTTCCTCTCATTGGCCATGTAAAGAGAAGGGAACTCCTAATGAAAGAATATCTTGCAATTTAATTTAGAAGCAAATTAATCCTCAATTTATATGAGACTTGTCTTAATGTTTCTGATAAACATATAACTGTTTTATGATGATACAAGTTTGTCCATTCTGATGTACCAAATATTTGTCTTGCTTACAAAGTATTGACTACTATTGAGTTTTAGATTGGTGAGTGATATAACAAATCTTGACGAAGGTTCACATCTGAACCAGTGTTAATATAGTAACAAGAGATTTTCTTCTATTTATGTATGCTACATTATTGGCCTCTTAATTTTGGATAAGACTTTTTATTGCTCTTTTTTTTTTTTTCCCTATTGTATCTTTCTCATGATATAAATACAAAGCATTCAAAAAAGCATCTCTAGGCAGCTTCCTACCTATTTCTTGCACCAGAACTTCATGGTGGAAAATAGAAACCAAAAACCTCTCCAAATCTGACGACTTAAATAGAGAGACTTATTGCATCAAAGACTATATTCAACTTTCACAATCTAATTGGTATCTATAAAGTGTCATTATATGCTAATACACTGAGTGTGAATCAGCTCTTTTTGGAGTTAAATTTCGAACTTGGTCTTCCAAAAAATAACCACTCTTTTACAAGTGAGAATCAGCACTTTTTCTTTCTTTCTTTCTCTTTCCCTTTTCTTTTTTGGTTTTTGGGCTAAAGTGAATCAGCAATTTTTAAATCGTGAAATTAGACCTCAGGAAGAAGATGTGTCACACTTAAGCAAAGCCGGATAGAGCTTCCTAGAATTAATTTACATAACTTTTCTAATGATTTTAACGATTCTTTTCTATTCCCTTTCTGTCATTGATGGAAATTTCTACGGCTACGAGACTCAAATCAAATATTAATGTTTACTGAATATTTCTAGGAAATAACCAACCAAATATTTCAGACCAATTTTGATTGTACCCTTGTATGATATATGAACTAAAACATTGCAAAATTATTTTTAATCCATTATATTGTCATTGCTCCTTGGTTATTTAACTACCTTATGATTATTTTCATTAACACTTAAAGCGTATCCCTAGGAAAATAAGGCTTTTAATTTACACTTTAATTATTATAAACATAGGCGAATATTGATAATTTTAGTAGGAATAATTAGAAATTTTATATTGAAATATTTCACAAAAGCGATGAACTTTTGAACCTGTGTTGCATATATGATGAGAATCAGAATATATTAAAATCATCCATTGCATATGTTGGATATCTATGTTATATATAAGTATTTTTTTAAAGTTACTTTTTTCTTAGCCAAAAAAATTGTTTACCTGTTTTTTCATTTTTATTATGTTTTGGGAAACTTTTTTTATGCTAAATTTAGCTTTCATAGTTGGTCTCAAACTAGATAAAAGAGGAGAGTTACATTAATATTCAATAGCCAGCATACAAACTTTAACAACGGACGATATTATCCATTGCTAAATATTTAGCCATACAGAGTTTTCCCATGGATGCAATATATGTGGTTAATTCATTGCAAAAACCAATTTTCTTGTAGTGCACTATTTCGTCACTATCTTTTTTTAAAAAAATAAAATCTCCAAATTTTTTAATCCATTCCTACTCTAAATCACGAAAGTCTTCACCACCTTTTTCCTAAACCCTTGAACAATTACGTGTTGTCCATTCTTGTTTATTTTTCAACAATTGTCATCACTTTTTTGTCCATTCATGTTCGTCTCCTTAAACTAGTGAGTTGCTCTTTGTCTTCTTCTTTGGTTTTCTTTCTTGCATGCCATACCTAAATTTTCATCTTCTTGAGTTGCCTAATAATGAAAGTGATTTAAAAAAATCAAAAGTAGGAACTTTTGGTTTTGTTGCTTGTTTTTCCTTCTTTGGTTCAATTACCTCTAATTCTCACAAGGTTCACTACAAAAAAATAGAATTTCGATGGTGATGTCACCATCCAATACTTTTTGGTGGAGATTGGATGGTTGTTACCATTTCGCCACTTATATCTTTGTCATTGAGACTTTTAGTGGTGACCGTAAGAGTTGCTACCGAAGACAAATTTTAGCGGCCACTCTTGTCGCCACTAAAAATCAATTTAATTGTCAAATAAGACAATCAGTGGCAAATAGAGGCCGCCACCAATAAAAATTCACTTTCAGTGGCAACTTAAGTCGCCACCGAAAGTATTTTTTTAAAAGATATTTTTTCAATATATTTCTGATTCATAAAGAAACACTTAACAAATATTGGTAATGAGCCAATAAACCAATAAAATAACACATCATTTGACAAAATAAAAGCATGCTAAAAGAAGAAAACCCAATACATAATAAATATATATATCATTTACAACTATTATATCTTGAAAATTTTGATAACAAAAAATCTCCCTTCTGATACATTCAATCAAGTGTTATCATAATAAGAATATATATAGCTAGCCTGTTTGTAGATCAGAACTTAGGCAAATCTCATTCATAATTAACTAAAACTAGTGTAACCATGACCACTCCTCAGAACTTAGGCAAATCTCAACATAGTCTTGTGCTAAGCATGGAGGGCATCAACCTTCTCTGTCAACCCACGGACTCCCTCTTGATTGACCTTCGCATTAGGCTCCTCCTATGGCATTAATATTACAGAAAACATTAACAGCCAAAAAAGTACTTTATGACTACAAACTTGAATTAGGCATCATTTATCATTTGAAGCCAGGTGTATCTTGTTTATTAGTTTGATTAAAATAAACATAAACTAACATAGAAGCAAAAAGCAAATGGATTGATACTGAAAACACTCAACTAAATGACATTATAACACATTGCTTAAGTATTTCTTTCTTTAAAAAGACTACCTAAGTGATAGATAAAACAACATCCACATAAATATCATATTCTTCTCTACGAAATACAGGATCTTCCCTAACCTGCAAAAAAGAAATAAACGATAGGAAAAATAGATAACTTATGAGAAGACATAAAAAAACCTTGAAATCCCCTCCACCAACATTTTGATGAAAAGATGTCCAAATACGAAGAAAGTAAGAACCTTGACATCCTCTCCACCACCAACATTTTGATGAAAAAAGCTCTTGCCAAAAACCTGATGCCATTGGGGGCAAAGCCAAAGCATCTAGGATAATCATATTAGATTTCATAGGAGGCATATCAAGAAAATTAAAGAGGTACATATATTTAATTACATACAAAGCACATGATTTCTAGAAAGAACAGAAGCAAGATTGAGGATGATATAACGGTAAATAATATAATATGAGCCTAGTATTGTGCCTCCTAATATTAAATCCTAGATACAATTACACAAGCATACCTTGTAACTAAAATTGAATGTAGAAACGCCACTGAAGTTTAGCTGTTAAGAGACTAAAGGATCATTTTGATTCTAGTTCATTCTAGTAATTCTGGTGGTGATGTAATTACTTTAAGATCCCCTATTTGGGTATTTGAAATGCATATAGAAAAGATTTAAAAATGAAATAAAGAATTACTATCTGTTAGTTTCATTATACAAAATTGTTAGATTTTCTATCATGATAGAGATTGCCCTTCCAATAAAAGAATAAAAGTCTACATACAGACAAGATAGTAAAAGAGATATATAAACAAAAATTATTACATGATCGTGGAATATATGCTCTAATGGATTAAAGTGAGCATCACCTCCAAAATCAGTTCTTCTTCCTCAATCTGCCCACAACACTGTAAGCTAAAATTAAGTTTGAAAGTTATATATATATATATATATATATATACATACATACATACAAATGATTTATTAAGAGACGGCCTGAAAAGTGGAAATGATATGATTATGCTTAGCTTTAATGAGGAGCAATGCAGTGGCATCTTAATTTGGGCCTACCCATTAATAAGCATTATATAAGGAGCTGGAGGACTTAATTTGCCTCTCTGATCTCTATATATATAGTTGAAAGGAAGTAGCGTCGAAAGGATAAGATGTCTGTAAATGAACAGCATCACATCATAACGGCATCACATCATAAGTCATAACCCAGATGTTTTATAAAAGGCAATTCACTAATTACAGGGTTTTTATTGATGAAAAGAGTTTGGTTAAGCTTTTGTTTTAATAAAATCATATAGATGCTGCCATGATTTCTGCAAACTACTAAAAAGGGGGCAAGTAGCATAGATTTTCTATTTGAAAAACTACTGAAAAATTCTCTCTGCAATAGTGCAATATTAATTATTAAAAATTATCCTAAATAAATTATATGTTGATACTATTTTATAGATAGATATAGATGTAGTTGGTGCAAGTTTGCAAGCATACATATTAGATCCGTACGTTCCATGTTTGCTTTTGTTTACACTTATGATGAAGGATATTCAAATTTCATAAGTTATAATAGTTTTCAATAAGTCATTTATAACTATTTTAATTTAAATATATATAGTATTAATTAGTTTTTAGAATCTTATCTTCTGAAATATTGTAATTATTTTCTTCTTTAATATCTTAGATAATTCATTAATTCTAGAATCTTGATATATTCTTAAAAAAGAAAATTATCTTAACAGAACACATGCATTATGAATCAGAGATGCTTCCAAGGATCTGTTATGGCTTACAAGAATTAAACAGTGGAAGACTCTTCAGGTTGGTTTGACACTCTTGAGAAGCCTACTGTTGATTATCATAAAGAGGTTCAGGTTGGAAGACTTTCTCAGTAAGTTCGTATTCTTTTATTTTTTATTTTTTATTTTTTCCTACTAAATTTCATGATGTTTCTGCTTGGATTTCTCCGTTCTTGATGTTGATCTTTTTTTTTTTCTGAAAATTTCTAAGATCAAAGTTAAGAAAATATTTTTCAGAAATAACTATCCAGATTGTACTTAACAAACATAGATGGGGAGACTGTACACAGCGAATACAACCTATACTACCAAAATCAAGGTACTTGAACAAAGATCTAGACACTATGGATCACAAGTGGATAGGCTGTCAAACCAAGTCAAACAGATTTTGATCTATATTTAAGGAGAAAAAGAGAAGTTTTGATAGAGTTTTAATTTAAAAAGTTTAGCAAAAGAAGAAGGAAGCAACTAAGAAAAGATTCAAGAAAGACTTATCAGGTTACCTTGTTATAGTAGTTGCATTCCCTCCAACCAGATTCTTCAAGTATTGGGGGCCAAAATGCTACTAGTGGGATTATTATCGTATGATTGGTCAATTGTGATGGGATTATTATACAATGCAATACAACTTCCTCCGTTCTTTTCCTTAAACTCCTTCTATGCTTCACTGACCTTATTTTTTTCTGTCCATTATGGATTGGTATATTTTACGATTTTGACATTAACTGCGATCCGTTTTTACAGTAAGTCAAGTAGTTCACTTCTTACTAATGATCATATTAGTTAATGTAGTTCCTGCTCCTATATATGTTCATTTTGACTTTTGTTTCTTGGATGACTTTTATTTGTCTTATTTCTATTCTAGAGATACTGTTTTAAAACTCAATTAGTGTTCCAGTGAAATATTTTAGCAGTGTTTGACAATATATATTAAGATTCAGCTTGCGCTGAAAATTTCAGTAGCTACTCTTTCTAGATTTAAATTCTTAAATGAATAAACTTTCCTTTAGTTTGCCTCATTGTTTTGGCCCCTTCTATTTGTTTCTTATATGGCATCATGTATGGAATCCTATTATTTTCCAACTATATACCGACTAACTGCAATGCTATTGGTTTCATCATATTTGGCCAAACCTTGTAAAACCAGAAAATCACATAAAGGAAAAAAAATGTTAAACCTTACTAATCTAATTGGAATCATATAGCAAGTATCAAGTCAGAAGCTATATCTAGAAGGTCTAGTTTGTACTCACTGATAAACCCTGAAGACTATCAAGCAAGAGATGGAGAAGGCAAGTGCTACAGAGTAAAAGAGATAAGCAACGAAGGATTTGTATTATTCAATGAAAAATATTACAATTGCCAATTCTTATTTATACACTTCAGAAAGTCACTAACTTAAGCTAACTAATTCTAACAGAAACTGATGTGTTCTACCTGATAAATCTAGATTAGTCTAGGTATTACTCCGTTATGCCCCCTCAAACTGAGGGTGTTTAAGAACACTCAATTTGTCTCTAAGCAAGGAGAACCCATTAAAAGGAAGAGGCTTTGTGAGGATATCTACAGTCTGGGAGACTAAAGGAATGTGACTAACTGATATCTCCTTCCTGATGACTTTTTCTCTAACAAAGAAAAGATCCAGTTCCATATGCTTGGTCTTGGAATACAAGATTGAATTATGAGTGTGTAAAATTGTGCTTAGCTTGTCACAAAAAAGAACTGGCTTCTTGTCACATAATGCTTCAAGTTCTTTCAACCGAGAATAAATCCATGTGATCTTAGAAACTAAGTTAGCTAAGCTTCTAAACTCAGCTTCAGTACTGGATCTTGCTACTACATTCTGCTTTTTGGATGGCCAAGAGACAATGTTATCTCCAAGATAGACCTAGAACCCAGAGTAGAGCGTCTATCATCCACATCACAACCCAGTCAGCATCACAAAACCCTTTGACTACAAATTTAAGACATATCTTTAGATGTAAACTATGAGACTTAGTTTGTAGCAAGTATCTGATAGGAATCCGAGTATAATCCCTTCTTCACAACTAGTGCAGCCAACAATAGATAAAAGACAGAATAGCTAGGAGCCTTGCCAACAGGAATGCAATGTCCCTTTTACAGATATAGTAGCTAAAAGAACACAAAATAGAATAGGAAATTGCAGAACAATAAGTGATGGTGCCTAGCTTTCGAGAGGCTAGACTCTCTCCCTCCTAACCGAATTCTTCCTTGCCCTCTCATCCCTCCACTAACTCCTATAATATTTTCCAGCCTGCCCAAGTTAGTTACAACCTAACTGAAATTTCTCTTTTGCTCTTTTCTAGACTATCTCTCCCACTTGGGCCTGGATTCCCTTCCTTCCTTCTTCTAGAATAAGTTACCAGCATAGGATTGGGCCCCTCAGTATCTAAGAATTCACTTCACTGCATTCCAATGCGATTCAAGAGGCTTATCATAAATTGACATACCCTATTGAAAGCATAGGAAATATCTGGTCTAGTGATGGTCACATACTGAAGACCTGTAACAATAGATTCCAATGATAGATCTATACAAATGAGGCTGTGCAAACAAATCAAAACCAATAGTTGATAGCTTCTCATTAGTTACCATGGGAGTATTTCTACATATTTGCTTTCTACAACAAATCACTGATGTACTTGCTTTGAGACAAGTGTACACTATTGTCATGTAACTGAGTTACCTGAATTCCAAAAAAGAAGTTCAGTGAACCAATGTCCTTGAGTTTTAATTCTCTGTTTAAGGCTGTAATAAGATTCTTAAGGTAATAATATGAGATGCTAATGATGATGAGATCATCAACATACACAAAAATATAAGTGTAATGCTCAGGAGTATTTCTTATGAATAGAGAAGGGTCACATCAGCTTGCTTTGAAACCATACTTGTCCAAGGTACAAGATAGTTCCTCAAACCAAGCTCAAGGAGTTTTTTTGAGCCTATATAATATTCTTTGTAACTTGCAAACCAGACGCTTTCCACCAACATCAAACCTAGGAGGTTGTTGCATAAAGACCTCTTCATCTAAAACAACATTGAGAAATGCATTGTTGATGTCTAATTGGTAGATGTGTGATTTTTCAAACGAGCAATAATCAAGATCAACCTTATAGTGGTGGGTTTTACAGCAGGGGAAAATTTCTCAACGTAATCAAAGCCATATTATTGAAGAAATCCCTTAGCCACTAGCTGAGCCTTGTATTTCTCCACACTCCAATCATAATTATACTTCACTCTAAAAATTTACTTACAATCAATCACAATCTTATAGAAGGTGGAGATATTAAAGTCCAAGTTTGATTTCTAATCAATGCCTGATATTCCTCTTTCCACCTCTGCCACAAGTATTATTGTGACTCTGATTACCAAAGGTCTTGGAATTTTTACTTGGTTTTTATTTTCTAGATACACTTACAACATTAGCAGATAGTTGTTCAGTACTTACAGGCTTAAAATTTTGTTCAATTCTAGCTTCTTCAGCCAAGAGTCAAGACTCTATCTCAAACACACTATAAGTGTCTCTTCTGGAATTTATTGATGTTAAGAAAGCATCATACTCTTCAAGAAGCCCAAATAAAATCATTTCAATGTGCTCTTGAACAGAAATAGAGCTTCCAATAGAGATGAATGCATCAACCAAGGCTTTTATTCTCAACAAATACTCTCCTATGGTACAATTACCTTTCTTAGTGTTCCTTAGCTCCTATCTGTATTGTTGAATCTTTGCACCAGTATGAGGCACAAAATACTCCTTAATCCTTTCCCAAATCTGGAAGGAATTTTCACATCCAACTAACTTCATTAACATGATATTAGTCATTGAAGATAGCATCCAAGATATTAGTAAGTGATCCTACTTCTTCCACGTAAGAAATTCAGCACTGAATTTTCCATAAATTCAATCTTCTGTGTTGGAAAACTTTGACGGAACTAGATCTGATCCAGCTATGAAATCCTTCAATTAATGTCCTCTGATCACTGCTAAGACTTGTTGTTACCACAGCAATAAATTTTTGTCATCTAATTTTACAGAAATTGGATGATTAAAAGAGAGTGTAGTTCCTTGCTTTACAACTCTTACTGTAAGAGATGTGTTCAAAATGTTGGAGTTTCTAGCTTCCATGATAGTGTGGTGCTTTAATACCATAAAGACTATCAAACAAGAGATGGAGAAGGCAAGTGCTACAGAGTAAAAGATATAAGCAATGAAGGATTTGTATTATTTAGTGAAAAATATTACAGCCACTAATGCTTATACACTTCAAAAAGTCACTTGTTTTTAGACTAAATAAGGCTTTGTATGGCCTTAAACAAGCTCTACAATCTTTGTTTTAGAGATTTGGTTCCACCTTACTCAAGTTTGGCTTTATGGCTAGGTGGTGTGATCCATCTCTGTTCATCTACAGTAATACTAACATTTGTGTTTATGTTATTGTCTATGTTGATGATATATCATCACAGCTTCTTCTTCTAGCTTCATCTTCAATCTAAAACATAGATTGAACTCTAAATTTGCTTTGAAGGACTTGGGGCAACTTCATTATTTTTTAGGCATTGAAGTAACTACCTTGAAAAATAGTGCATTACACTTGTGACAAGGAAAGTACATTCAACACTTACTATGTAAATCAAAAATGGATGGAGGTAAGCCTATTTCCACACGTATGGTTTCTGGTACCAAATTAACTAAAGATGGAGCTAACCTAATGTCAGATCCCATCTTCTACAAGTCCATAGTTAGAGGATTACAATATGTTATTGTCACTCGGCCAGACTTGTCTTTTGCAGTCAATAAAGTTTGCCAATTTATGGGAAATCCTCTTGAGGAGCATTGGCCAGTGGTCAAGAGGATCCTTAGATATCTTAAAGGGACTTTAAGTCATAGTCTTTATCTTCAGAAACCATCAGGTTCAAGTCTCCAAGCCTTCTCAGATGTTGACTAGGCAATGATATCAATGATAGGAGATCTACATCAGGGTCTTGAATCTTCTTAGGTGGTAATCTTGTGTCCTAGTCCTCTAAGAAGCAACAAGCAGTGGCTCACTCCAATACTGAAGCAAAATACTGAGGCTTAGCCAATGTAGTTTCTGACATTGCTTGGATATAGTCTTTCGAATAGAACTTCACTTCACTTCCTCCCACAAACCAATTATTTATTGTGATAATATTAGACCAATAATGATTGCTCACAATCCTGTCCTTCATAAGAAAACTAAACACAGAGCTTGATATACATTTTGTGAGAGAAAAAGTTATTCAGCAAACTCTCCAAGTTACTCATGTCTCATTTGTTGATCAGATAGCATGTGCACTCACCAAACCACTTCCCACCACTAGGTTTTGTCATTTGCGAGATAAAATTATTGTGTTAGAATGTAAACACACTAATTTTATAGGGGGATGATCGTATATGAGTGCTAGAAGATGGTCAGCTAAAGTTCTAGAAGCTTAGTTAGATGGTAGTTTCTCTAGAAGATTCTTCTATTGCATAGCTCACATGTAAACCCCCCTCATGCTCATCTATATAAAGAGAACTCATCTAGTGTTATTCAATCATTCAGAAGTTATTCAATATAATACACATTTCTGTACTTTTGTTACCCTTTCGTTTCTATACTTCTTCTCACAAAGAGGAGTATCTGAAACCAAAACATAAACAAGATTTTTACATGTAGCGATATACAGGTAGTTCAGAATGGGGAAGATCCCTATTGGGAGGGATGTGACTGTCTCAAATCTAGTTGTAACTGACAGCTCTTTTAGGGATATGTGACATTGTTGCTTGAGAAATTCTACTTGTTTACAATAACATACTGCTAGTAGTGTCACTGATTGGGACATACGAACCATTATTGGAAATAATATTGCATTGGAACAATTTGAGAGGCCAAGTTCTTCTATATGAAGAATTTCAGAGTGCGCCATGGCCTCAAACACAGACTTCAACATGTGATTTCCTAAATAGATTTCGTAGTGAAGGTGGTAGCACTTTCTTTTGTAATACTACATTTTAACTACTTTCTAATATTTCTATATCTAAATTTTTGGACACCTTAGGATGAAAGAAGAAAGTAGTAGACATCGATAAACTTCCAAAGATTCTAAAGAAAGAAGTTGAATATTAAACTTCCATTTAATTTGGGGCAATCATATATATAAGCCGTCCAAGTTTAGAAAAAGCTTTTATCTCAATTGAATGCATTTTTCCCAAAGCAGTCATATTTCCAATTACAAGAATGGTTTCACCAAAGGATATTCATCACCCATGAAAGACTCTACACCAATAGCCACAACCCTATCAAATCCAAAAATATATACACATTTTAGAGCACGTAGCTGCCCAAGGTGGGGGAAGCATCCAACAGTTTTTGGAATTTTCCAGCCAAGGTGATGTCATGTTTTTGTATGAACGACTTCCTAACCAATTTGGAAATATTGTACCTCTATAATCGAAAATTGTTAAACCTTCCAAACTCCTATGAGGTTGAGCTAGGCTGTCAATAATATCTTTTTCAGTATGTGAATCATCGATGCAATCACCAGTGGACCATGATAATGTTAAATGTCTGATGTGCTTCTTTTCCATCACCCTAGCCTTACAAGCTTCATTACTATTCTTAATATTCTCTAATTTATTGGTTTCAATCCCATTCATTAAATTTTTCATTTCTCCCAATTCTCTAATGTTTGTTGCCTCTGGCTTTTTCCCAACTATGAATTTACTCAAAATATGTAGATCTTTTAATTTGCTCATTAATTCCCCTTGGCATCTCCTCAACAGGAGTTTCACTAAATCCAAGATTTCGCAAGTTCACAAGATCATGCAGATCATTTGGCAACATCTTGAGCATATACAATGATGCAATTTTAATTTTGAGTTGTATAACTTACACAATGAATCAGGCAATCTTACAATACTTGTTTTAGACATATCACAAAAGTGAAAATGGATCAATTCACCAAATGAATCAGGTATTGTCTTTAAACCTTTAAAATTATTAAATGACAAAACTCTCAAGTACTTTGAATCAGGTATTGGCAGTGAGAAGATGGTGTAGAGTGAAGTTTGTTGCAATTCAAACGACAGATTTGTTTGAATGGTGAAGTCTGCTGTAATGTGAACGGCTGATCACGGTGGTTAGCGGGAAAAGCTTTGTGTGAATGGTAAGTGTTGAGTTGAGCTTCACAAAGTGAACGAGGCAATGAGCTTCTTGTTTCTACGTCTACGGTTTGTAGATTCAATGTTAGTTTGGATAAGATAAGGAAAGTGTGCAGCATGAGGTAAGTGAACGAGACCAGCAATTCACTATAAATACTCACGAATTGATTGCAAATTCAAACGCTGGCCCATAACCAGTCTTTAAATCGCTGCTTCCTCCAACGAATTTGAAGAGATGCAATTGCCACTCTAACATTCATCAAATCATGTGCGCCAAATATTGATTGACTTAACCTAACCCATCTACTTGTATTTTTGAAAATGTTCAAATTATATAGTTATTTTTTATTTTAGAAACTTATTTATTTTTTAAATCAAAAGATATGTTACATACATATGTTTTTATCAAAATATTTATATATTCAATATTTATAAAATATAATGAGTATTATTTAATTTCGATAAAAGTTATTCATTTTGAAATTTATAGTAAACTAGGATAATATTTTTTGACAAAAATAAATACAGATTAAAATAGTCAATTAAAAATAATTATATGATTATTTATATTTTTACAAAAAAATTATATAATTTTAAATAATATTTTAATCATTTTAAATAAATTCAATAAAAGTTTTGATATTTTTGAAATAAAGAGGACTGTATATTCCCCTCTTAAAAGAGAGAATAACTATCTTTTTATTAAAATTTGTTATCAAAAAAATTTACAAGCCTAAATACTAATTTATTCATTTAAAAATAAACAAATAATTGAAAGGCTTTTAATTATCTATGTTACTATATATAATTTTTAGGTCTTTTAGTCAAGAGCTTTCAAAATCATATATCAACATATATAAAATAAAATATACATTGACAAACATGTGAAAAAAAGGAAGCAGAGTAAGATTTGAATTAATTTTAAATTTTAAAATATAATAATTATTTATTTTTATTTTATATTTAAAAATTAAAAAAATTGACACATATTTAAATGCATGTTAAGTGATAATTAATATTTTATATTGATGTAAATTGTTTATTTATTATTTTATGCATGACCATTCATATTGAATTTTACTATAGAGTAAATTATACTTTTAAATTCTTTGAGATATTTTAAAATTATAATCATTTTTTATTTTAAAAAAATTATTTCTTTTAGAGATAAAAAAATTTATAATTTTATTCATTGTGACTAAAGTACTCTTATATTTATTATTTATATAATTAAATATGTATTTGACTAATATAAGAAAATATATTTTTAACTTAAAATAAAATAAATTTATTAATTTTAACTCAATAAATAATAAGATTTGTAATTTTTAAAAATATATTTTATAATAAATTATAATATTTTTTAAAAATTAATAACATCATTAAGAACATTTTAAAAAAAAGACAAAATTATAAGTTTTATAATTTCTTAAAAAAATAAATATAATTTTAATATCTCTTAAAAAAATATAATTTACTCTTAAAATTTAAGGTGTACGTTATATTCTAGAGGAACATTTTACCTCCTCTTTCAGGTTTATGTTAACCCCAACAGAAGTCTATCGACTTTTATCTTTATCTATGACTTGACTAGATTGATAATCAGTATTTCACCCTCTCCTGAAGTTTACCGAAGGAAGTAACGAATTAACAATTTGCTGTTGACAAGTGCAAATTCGCTATTGGTAGTGAATTTATGGTTCAACAAGAAAAATGGTATAATTTTATAAATTAAATAAAGAAACCGACACTTTTGAAAATTAATAAAAAAAAATTAGAATAATTTTTTACAAAAGTTATTTAATTTTTATATATATAATAAAATAGTAAATTACTAAAAGATACATAATAAAAGTAAATAAATATATAGAATGTGATTTTTTAATGAGGATTAAGTAATGGAAGAAATTAATTTATAATAACGTGAAAATTTATAATTTAAATTTTAATGAGAGAGATATTCATATTTAGTATTTAATAGTATCTCAAATAAAATTATTTTTAATAAAAAAGTATTTATAAAAAAATAAAAATACATATATTCATAAGAGGCTTTCAAATCTTTTGAAATTTAATACATTATAAAATTAAAATATTTTATTGAATTTTTATTTGTATACCATCATAGTTATTATGTATTAAAAATTTTGATATTTACTATCATGCATTTATAGTTTTTAAAATGTCTTACTATTAAAAAACTGCATATCTACATTGAAGTAGTGAATAATCATTGTTTGTATATTAAAGATTAATTTTAAGTATATCATATTAATTATATATTTAATTAAAGACATCTATAATATGTAAAAATTATAACTTCTAACATGCATTTAATGTTTTTAAAATTAAATATGATTTTACCTTTAATAACTTATTATTTAAAAATTCAATTTTTTATAAATACAAATATTTAAAATGTGTAGATTTAAAATTGTCAATGATTCATTTAAATTTTAAATTTTATGTCTTAAAAGAAACCTCAATTAATATGGTTATAAACATATCAATTTTAAGTATATCATATTAATTATATATTTAATCAAAAATATCTATAATATTTAAAAATGATAACTTCTAATATATTATACATTTAATGCTTTCAATATATATATATATAATTATTTATTATTTTAAATTTTTATAAATAGAAATATTTAAAATTTGTAAATTTTAAATTGTCAATGAGTCATTTAAATTTCAAAATTTATGTCTTTAAAAGAAACATTATTCAATATATACATATCAACAAATAAGTTATAATCAAGATTATCAAATTCAAAAATATAAGTAAAATAGTAAAATGAGAAAAATTTGACACAAACTCCACTGGTAAACTCATTTGAGTTCATCTACATATATAAATATATAATTAGTTATTACAAAATATTATTTATATCATAATTAATATAAATAAAGTAAAATTTTAAATAATAAAAATTTACATACAATTGATACATAAACTTCTATTAATAATTTATACATTTATTAAGAATTTATTTATTTATATATAAATATTTTTATTTTTTTAAGTTACAGTGAATTACTATTGCTTTTTAATTATTTTTTTAATAAAGAAGACTTTGGTTGTCAGATTTCACTAACCACTAAAAGAGCTTCTAAAATATGCATTTAATGAGTGCACCACAATTTTTATCTGAG
Source organism: Senna siamea (assembly GCA_031216115.1). Taxonomy (NCBI): domain Eukaryota; kingdom Viridiplantae; phylum Streptophyta; class Magnoliopsida; order Fabales; family Fabaceae; genus Senna; species Senna siamea. Next base: position 9,547,252 of record CM062355.1, on the reverse strand, counting down.
TGCAACATGAATTTTAAAATTTTTGAGTTTAACACGGATCAACTAATTTTACCTATGTGTAAATATAAATTTGTAAAAATTTAAGAATTAACTCGAGAATTTAAGAGTTAACTTGAGAATTTAACAATAATAGTTATGCCATATAAAATTTATTTAATATATTCTATCTTTTTATCTTTATAGTGTTTAAAAGTTTACTAAATTTTGACTAATAAAATTATAACTAGCTAAGATTTCATAATAACAATAAAATTCTCTTAGCAAAAATTTTTATATACAAGACTTAAACTCAAAGTCTTATTTAAGATAAATAAAATACTTATCATTCTATCTAACTTTTTGAACATAGACATATTGAACTATTTACATTGCAAATTTCATATGTTATATTTAAGTAATGTCATTTAAAAATATAATATTATTTTATATTTAAAATTTTAAATACATATTTTTATTTATGCAATATTTTTGTGCAAGGGAAATACTAATATACATATATAATATAATGAAATGATTAAAATGTCCTTATAGACGGGCATCCGTGAGAACGAGTATACTCCCCATCCTTGAATCAGCTTCCAAAAAAAAATTTTATCATCTTCGTCCCAACGAAAAAGAATTCCTATTATAAAATAATAGGATTAGGATATTCAGGTTTTGGTATAATCTTATTATATTGCATAAAAAATAAGTAAGTTATTATTTTAGTTCTTGAAAAATATATCTTGTATTAATTTAGTTTATGAATTATAAAAATACTTAATATAATTCTTAAAAAATATATTATATTTTAATTTAATTTTTAAAACTATAAATTGAAACATAAAAAAATATAAAATTTTTTTACATATGAACTAAATTAAGACATAATGTATCTTTCAAAGACTAAATTAATTATTTTTATTATTCAAGAATTAAATTGAGACAATTTGTAATTTTTAAAGACAAAAATATTATTTTAATCTACAAAAATAAAAAACATTTAGCAGAAATTAAGGATCAATTTTGTATTTTTTGAAACTTTTTCTGTATTATTTTATACTCGTTTGTTTTTGAATGGATTATTTTAACTTGGATGATCTATAAAGTAATTTATATTAGACCAAAAGAACGGGCTACTTTGACTGTTATAATTTCTGTCACAATCTAAATAAATAGTCATATTTATAAAATTAATTTTTCTCCATGTAATGCAAACTCTTTCTTATTAATGCCCTTATTATTATTTAGTACTAATTGTCTATATATTACCTCACCCAAATTAAAAGCATTTGCATGTTGTAACTTTGCTACCAATTTTACAAAAGAATTCAGAATTTGTGAATTCTAGAATGATGAGTGATGACCCAACGTTCACGAGGTTTGGATGACATTGGCATATTTAATATGATATGAGAAGCTTACTTTGTCAGGTGTGCACACACCTAAATGACCTTTTTTTTTTTCGTTTCTTTGTAGAGTAGTTTATCAACTATACTTACTACGTAAAGTAAGGTTGAGAAATTCATGTTCATCAATTTTTAGTGAAGACAATGAAATTGTGTTGTGTACTTATTTTCCAATAATTGTGTTTGATTGTCCAAACATGAGTGATTGAAGTTTGGACAAGCACAATTCACTAATGGTTTCAATTATTTGAAATGTGGAAGTGAATTTATCATTTTTACTAAATTAGAAAGATTTTTAGAAACATAGCAACTCTCTTTGCTTAATTAGAAATAGTAATTTTTTTCATTAAAAAACAAAGTTTCTTATTTGTTTTAACATATTTGATTGTAAAAATAAATAAGTAAAAAAGTAAGAAAATAACACCACAATATATAGAGATTCAAATTCAAAAATTGAATCCTACATCCTCCACAACACAACAAAAAAGTATCAGATTTACTAATCCTACTATAAGAAACCACTCACCTTCTACAAAAGAGAAAATTTTTCAGCCTATAGAGACACGATTCCAGAAACAACCTTATTAACTACCTTTTTTTATAAAAAAACAAACCTAAGAATTTAGAAAATCTTAGTAAAAACTAAATAAATAACGTATACAAGAGTTTCACAAACCAACTCCTAAAAAGCAGATGAAATAAATTACAATTAAGGAGCTTTCTGTCAATTTTGAAGAGAAAAGAGACTAACATTTTAGCAATTTCGAATGAGCTTTTCTTCTGTGTTCAATGCTTTCACAAGGAGTTCATTCAAGCCGAAAATCTCCTTTTGATGCTGCATTTTAAGCATGACTTAAGTGTAGTTAATAACAAAATAATGTTGATTACACAAAATGTACTCCTGAAAAGTAATTTTTGAACAGGGTAATATTTTAATATGTGATCCATTTATGACATAGTTCTTAATAAACAAATCAAAACATAGAAGACATGAAATTTATAAATAGAAGGGTCTTGGATTTTTAGATAGAAGCTGGTCTTGAAATTTACCTTTTTTATGAATTTTTCCGAATCATTCACCCTTCACCATTCCAAGACTGAACATTATGAAAGCCACAAAATGTGAAACACCAGAATGCATGGAGACTGCAACAAGTGAATCTGTATATCTTTCCATAATTTTAGAAGTAAATCGATACTAATTAAGACTTCTATTGATTTGTTTGAATTAGCAGAGAAGATGGAGATAAACAAATACTAAATTACTTATAACTTGGAGTAGAAAAAGTAAATTACCTGAGGTTTTTACTCCATAAACCTTTGAGCAAGTAATGAGGGTTTAAGTTAGGATTCCTAACTTGAGAATGCTAGCTTCCAATCGGTTGACCAATTTGTTGTCAAATGCGTAGGGAATTATATGTAAACATCAAAATCTGAGCCAATTACCTCAACCTGAATTACAAATTTTATTTACTGAGAAAAATAACAAATAAAAAAAATCTACAACAGCAAAATATTAATTTTCCCATAGAGAAACTTAAAAAAAAAAAAATTAGAAAATTAGATATAGGAGTGTCACTTAATATCTACAAAGTATTCATTATATTACAAATAACTATTTTCTTTTAAGACACACAAATCTTCAAGGTGCACTTTAAGTGATAAATATTTACAACCACATTAATTATATCCTAGACGCTAAATCCTAAACCATCAAATTTAGAAATTGAAAATATAGAGAATTATACATAGTTAAACATACAAATTAGACCTAACTAAACTTGTTAGCTCAAGATATAAATTATGAAGTTTCAAATCAAATACTCTGTATAAAATTAATCACAATTCAATTTGAGAAACATACATTTTAATCATCTAAATTTATCAAGTAAAATAATAAATAGCAACTTTATATAAATATATGCAACACGTAATTTTTCAAAAAATGAGAAAATTGTTTACAATTTTCACTAACTATTTGGTACAACTTCATCCTTTTGTGTGAAATGATAAATAAATAATTTTCTTAAGATGCCCAACAAAGCAAATCAAGCGAGGTGATATCCAACAATATAAATAAACGTTGAGAAATATTCACATGGAGGCAGTACCATCTCTTTCCGTAATTGGAAAAAGGAATTAAACACTTGGATTTGAATTAGCAAATGGAATAAGAAAGTGAAAATTAAATACCTGTCAGTAGTTTTAGTATCAAATGAAATCCATTCATCAGATAATCTAATGGCCGGAATGTGGGAAATTTTGGGCCAAATTTTCTCATCCTTCGTGCGGCATTGTTCTTCAAGCAAATCACCACACCTCTCAATTATGAGCTTTCTTAGAGAAGTTGGTAGCTTTTCTCCTTCCATTTTCTGCAGCTTGGGGCATTCAATCCCTAGTTCTTGGAGAGAGGTTAGGTGTTGAAGCCCTTTGCAGTTCAATGTGTCTAGGCTTCGTAAGTAATCAAGTTTCAGAGTGGTGAGAGTGGCAGGCAGAGAACATCTCTCAGGGAAACACTTGACAATATCTTGTGCATCACGGATTGTAAGAGAGGTGATACTTGGTAGATGCCACTCTGCAAGATGGGCTAACAGCTTTTCACAGGAGTTGACTGTAAGTTCTCTTAAACATGATGGTAAAAATCCTTTTCGAAATGGCTCAACTTCTGGGCAACGTCCAATTGTTAGAACTTTCAAATTTGGGAGAAGATGTTCAGCGTCATCAGACAACCACTTTAGATTCTTGCATTTAGAAATAACAATGCTCCGAAGACTTTGAAGAGGAGTGTCTGAAACCAAAACATAAATAAGATTTTCACATCGTTCGATACGGAGGTAGTTTAGAATGGGGGAGATCTCTATTGAGAGGGATGTGAGTGTCACAACTATTTGTAACCGACAGCTCATTTACGGACATGTGACATTGTTGCTTGAGAAATTCCACTTGTTTACAATTATATATTGTTAGTCGTGTCACTGATTGGGGCATACAAACCACTGGAAATGATATTGCATTAGAACAATCATAGAGACCAAATTTATGCATATGAAGAATTTCAGAGTGTGCCATGGCCTCAAACACAGACTCCAGCATAGGATTTCCTGAAATGTCTAAAGTTCGTTGTGAAGTTGGTAGCAATTGCTCTTGCAACACTACATTTTGACTTCCTGATATTTCTAAATTCTGAATTTTTGGACACCTTGGGATGAAAGAAGAAAGTAGTGGACATCGACGAACAAACAAAGATTCTAAAGAAAGAAGTTGAATCGGTAAACTTCCAGTTATTTTTGGGGCAATCAAATATTTGAAGCCAACGGAGTTTAGGAAAAGCTTCTATCTCAATTGAATGCCATTCTTCCCAAGCACTCATATTTCCAATAGCAAAATCTTCAAGGGATGAAAATGGTATCACCGAAGCACAATCATCACCCTTGAAAAACCCTACATCAATAACCACAACCCTATCGCATCCAAAAATATGTAAACGTTTCAGAGCAGGTAGCTGCCCAAGGGGAGGAAGCATCCAACAGATTTTGCAATCTTCCAGAGTCAGTGATGTCATGTTGTTGTATGAACGACTTCCTAACCAATTTGGAAATATTGTACATAAAATTGATAAACCTTCTAAAGCCCAATGAGGTTGTAGGTTCTCAATAATATCTTTTTCAGTATGTAAATCGTTGGTGCAATCACCAGTGGGCCACGATAATCTTAAATATCAGAAGCGCTTTCTTTCCATCATCCTAGCCTTACAAGCTTCATTACTATTCTTAATATTCTCTAATTTATTGATTTCAATCTCATTCATCAAATTTTGCATTTCTCCCAATTCTCCAATGTTTGTTGCCTCTGGCTCTTTGCCAACAATGAATCTACTCAAAATCTGTAGATTTTTTAATTTACTCATTCCCCTTGGCATCTCTTCAATAGGAGTTTCAATAAATCCAAGATACCGCAAGTTCACAAGATCACGCATACCATTTGGCAACGTTGTGAGCTTAAAACAAAAATGCAATTTTAGCGTTTGTAAGTTGTATAACTTACACAATGAATCGGGCAATCTTACAATACTTGTTCTAGATCGATCCAGAAACTGCAAATGGATGAATTCACCAATTTGATCAGGTACTGTCTTCAAAGTGTTAAAATTTTTAAATGACAAAACCCTCAAGTACTTTAAATCTAATTGCATGATAGTGCTTCCAACAGAGCCAGGGATCCAATGAGAATTGAATCCTAAAATTGTTCGTAAGGCCTTCGCCCTTTTAAAAGACTCCAGATCCTCAAAAGTAGGAAAACTTAAATTGATATAAGACAAATGGCGTGCCCTACTATTGATTTTGTTTCCTTCACCTTCCTTCTCTAATCTAAAGAAGAAGTCTCCAGCAACAGAAATTGCCAAGTCATGAATGAGGTCATGCATGACAAAATATCTAGTACCCTTATTCGAGAGCTGAAAGAATGATCTTGAAGTTAAATCATCAAAGTAGTCATAACCAAGCTCTTCCATAGTCATCATCCCTCTATTTGAAGGATTCAAAAACCCTTCTGCCATCCACATCAAGATTAAATCCTCCTTATCAAATTCATAATCCTTTGGAAATAAAGAACAATAAACAAAGCATTGTTTTAAATGAGAAGGAAGATAATGATAAGTAACTCGTAAAGCTGGGACAAACTCATCTTCTACTAAGTCCCATAAGTCATTTTTCAATATAGCATCCCAATATTTGGTATCAGGCTTTGATAGGAATAGTCCCCCAAGTGCTTTTGCGGCCAAAGGCAACCCTTTACACTTGCTAACAATGTCTCCACCAATTTTTTCTAGGTATGAATTCGAAACAGAGTCTCTAGAGTGGAATGCATGTCTTGCAAATAGCGATAAACAATCTTCATCAGACAAAAGACCTAGGCGATAGAAAGAAGGAACAGTTTTAACCATTGAAGTAACCTTTTCAATGCGAGTTGTTACAAGCATTTTACTTCCTTCCACTCCCTTGTCAAATGGAGTCATTAAAGTAACCCAATCAGTATATTTGTCATTCCAAACATCGTCTAGAACAAGTAAGAATTTATTTTTTGACAACTTCTCCTTCAAATCAAGTTGAAGAAGATTAAGATCCATTCTATCATCAAAAGCAAGATTGGGATTAGTAGTCTTTATTATCGTCTGCGTTATCTTCAGTATATCAAATGCTTCAGATACACAAACCCATGCTTTCAGATCAAATCTCTGCTTCACATAGTCATCATTGTATACTAACTGGGCTAAGGTTGTTTTCCCAATCCCCCCCATGCCCACAATAGGGATCACAGACAATTTATCATTATCATCAGACATAAGCTTAATTATAGAATCTTTTTCTTTCTCCCTTCCATATACATCAGATACTTTCACTCGAGATGTTGACTGAGTCCTCCCAGGCATGATTTTAGGTTCAATATTGGTTTTCAAACCAAGAATATCTTTATGTTTCACAATGAATTCTAGTCTTTCAATTATAGCTTCTAACTTATTTCCAATGTCTCTATCATGCACATGAAGAGAGCCAGATGAGAAATCACACACCTGATTTTGAGTGGAAGCCCTGGTAGAAATTTCATCCATCAAGTCCTCCACTTCATAAACAGCATCTTTGACATCATTCACCCACTCCCTCACTGCAGGATCTTTGAATTGTTTAAGCTCTGCATCATTAAGCACAGCTCTTGCAGCATTCAATGATGGCTTCAATCGATGAAGTAAATCCTTGTCGAGTTTCCTTCCTCGGATGAAGTTCAGAAATTCAGAATCTGGTGCTAGCCTGTCAAAAAGAACTCCAAACACTGCTTCAAGAATAGCTCCACCCACAAGTTCAGCCATGGTCTCTTTGGCAATAAGAGATATTTTTTTCTGAGAGAAACAGTACTACGAGTGCTTGCAAACCTGCACTATCTGATACATAATATATTGTATGAGCTACGCTAGTGAATAATGATACGCCAACCAATCCATTGTTTATTCCAGGAGTGGCCCACATGCTTTCAAATGTGCGTGGACAATGTCTCTTTAGTCAAGCGATGGATTAACATGCATAACTACTGCTTTTTTTTAATTACTCATCAACATCCGCAAATTAAGAATGATAATATTCTTGGAGATGTTGAAATTTTAAATGATATTGAAAAATCAAAAGGAAATAGAAAAGAAATGTGTAAAAGAGACTCATGCCAAAGTTTAGACAAAAGGGAAGGTCTTTGGATTTAATGATAATAATTATTTAATGGATGTTTGTTTAACACTTTAAACTTGTAAGATTAAGTCGACGTCCACCTTGACATTGTATATGAATATATCACTAAAGAACATTACCATTACAGGATAAAACATCTTGATCAAGGCCTAGTGGAGGTGATTTTTGAACAATGAGGCACGTTAGTTGAAGCAAAGAGTGGAAGGTTCAATGCAAATTAGAAAAATTCAAAGGAAAATAAATATAGAATTAAAAAATTCTTTTTTTTTATTGCTCTTTGATATTATTAAAAATTCTTGTCTTTAATGAAAAATATTATTAAAAAATAAAAAACAGTGCATTTGTCAGATATCATTGTGTATGTTTACTAATATTTAGTCATTAATTATTGCATTTCGAAAGGGTCTTCGATGAAAACAAAACACAAAATTCTTTCTGGCCATAACTAATAAAAAAGTGACAACACGATATAAGAGTTATATTTTAGCAATTTAACGCTCCAACTGGCGGGGGATAGTGCTCTTGAAGGATTTTGACATTTTTTATTGTGAAAGACAACATAATTGGAAGTATCTGTTATGTGAAAGATAATCATTGTATCATTTTGCCCCTCATTGACCATGTAAGGACAAGGGAACTCCTAAAAAATTAAAGAATATCTAGCAATTTGAGTTTTAGATTGGTGAGTGATGTAACAAACCTTGGAGTAGATTCACATCTCAACCAGTTTTAATATAATAACAAGAGATTTTCTTCTATTTATGTACGCTAAATTATTGGCCTCTTAATTCTTCAAAAAGAATAAAAAAACTTTTTTCTTTTTTTTTTTTACTTTAATTTTGGAGAAGACTTTTTATTTATTTATTTTTCCTATTGCATCTTTCTCATGATATAAATATCAAGCATTCAAAAAAATATTTCAAAATATATTTATTGCAAGATTTAAACCTCTATATATATATATATATATATTGCATATATACAGAATCAGTTTATAATAGAGTTGCACAGTAAAGATATAATCCCAAACTTGAGAGAGAGAGAGAACCGAGGCATAAATTGTTGGAGAATATGTCAAAAATTGTTTAGCTTCCATGTTCTGATGTTTTTCATTTTTATGTGAGAATCATAACCTCTATCAAATTAAATCCACATTGCAATGCTTATGGTTTTGTTTTTAAGAAAAGAAAATTGTTTATTAAAACCATTGATTGAAATACACTACAAAAAAAATTGAATAAATTCGTCACCGAATACTTTTTGGCGACTACTAATAAATCGTTACCAACTTTTCACTGATGTTTTTGTAGTTGAGATTTTCAACGACGATTTAAAATATCTCTACTAAAGACATATTTTTGTGACGACAAAAAAGTCAATCAAATTGTCATATATGAGATAATCAGTAGCACACTAATATTGCTATCAAAGGCACTTTCAATGACGACCATAAATTACTATCAAAAGTAATTCTCTTTCAATGGCAACTCAAGGGTCGCCAATAAAAATTAATCAAATTGTCATATATGTGAACACAATTCACATAAAAATTAATCAGATTGCCATATATGTGAACACAATTCACGTTCAGTGACAATTCTTTATTTGCCACTAAAAGTACCTTTAGTGTGATTGTAGAGTTGCCTCGTAAACACCTTCAATGGCACCACTAAAGGGTCTTTTAGTGGCGACTCGTTTTGTTGCCACTGTTTTACTTAATATTTTTAGTGGTGACTTGAGTCACCACCTCTTTTTTAAAACAATATATATATATATATATATATATATATATTCTCATATTTCTAATCTATTAAAACCAACACTTAACTGCAAAAAATAGCCAATAAACCAATGAAATTCACTTCACAGAATAAAAACATGATAAAAGGAAATTCTAACACTTTACATAGATCACTAGAATGCCTTTACAGTTATCAAAAGTCATGGTAATAATGCTTTCCTGCTAACACTTAACATATAAACCACCAAAAGCCAATTAACTCCTCGTAATTTTTCTGTTAACTAATTATTTACAACATAGCTCCATACATAAGGAACTCATACTACCTTCACATGGTAATTTATCATATTGCAGACCTCATTAATCCTCTTGCAGGCTTGCGCTTCATCTCAACAACTTTACCACTTCCATGAAAGTACATATATAACTGCTGTATAAAACAAATAAATTAAAAAGACAGTAGATAAGTAGTAAGATATCAAGGAACTTGGTAAAAAAACTAGTTCCCACAACTTCTGTATCATATATTAGTAGCAACAATGTCCAGCACAAAGAAAGATAGTCGGTCCTCAACATAAATACTACAGTGAAAAATTTTGGAATATTATTTTATAATTGCTGTATAAAACAAATAGAAAGACAGTAGATAAGTAGTAAGATATCAAGGAACTTGGTAAAAAAACTAATTCCCACAACTAGTGTATCATATATTAGTAGCAACAATGTCCAGCATAAAGAAAGATAGTCGGTCCTCAACATAAATACTACAGTGAAAAATTTTAGAATATTAATTTATGAGCCATTTCCACAGAATTCTCGAGCAATGCTTCACTAGCAAATTCAATATACTAAGTAAATATATTGAATTTAATTTGTGATAACTCCAATCTGTGTAAAGCAAGTTTGTGGAATTTGACCAATTATTTATCCTGCTAGATTCTTCTCATCTTCTGTCTCTAGAACACTGGTGCATGTGTGTGTTTTATTGTGACAATATATGTGACGCAAATAAGAATCAGCCTTTTGCAATGATTCTTCCAAAAAATTACTCATAGATGCCAAACAGTAATCAAAGTACTAATTCTTGAAAGAAAGGGATTTGACCTTCGCAACATTTTATAATTATACAAAACACCTTAAGGTCCTTTGGTTTTCGATGTACTTTACAAAGAAGAAGAATCACCATTTGCAACCATTAATGATAAAACCAAATCATTGTTATATTCCAACTACACAATTCTTCGTTAATTCCAAACACAAGTAACAAACAGAAAATGGAAGCCAACACATCATCACCTTCTAATATTTTCTTTCAATTTTAAATGCTCCTCTGTCTATATTTTATTAATTTCAATAAGTACATATTCACCCAAAAAGTATAGGATTTCTTGTTTATATTTTATTTAAGAAACAAAAGCCTTCCAAACGTACTAACCACGTCCGATAAAATATTCGATGTCATCAGAAAGCCATAGATAATAGGCTTCTCTGCTTCATGAAGAAATGCAAGTTCTTTTGCAGCACCAAAGGCAATCTTCATTCTTATGGACCATGGCAAGGGAAGCAATACTCCTACATCTACTTGATTGTAGCAAATACTCTCGTTTCCAGTGGGATTACAGCCACCTAACTGAAAACTGCATCCATTTGAAGGATTAAATAGGAGACCTTATTCAAGGGGGTAAGCTTGGCAGCAATGTTTGCTGTGATGATAGGCAGTTTGAATGGAAAACTCACGGGGATTGGGAAGCCAACAAACCAAAGGAGCAGGAGGCGAGAGATGATGATGACAATCGTTAACCTTGCCTATGCAGAGTCATTGATCGATGTAAACGCTGGTAGGATACAAAAGGGGACTTAGCAGTCTTAAAGTAAAAAGAAGATAGAGTGATTTATCTTGACCATTGATTACCTTGCCAAGTGGGACAATACCAATCCTCTGGTTGAAGCAGAGCCAGTCACCTTCAACTTCTCTGACTTTGGGGAGATTGACCCTAATTACAATGACCCCATGGTAATCATAGCAATCATCACTAACTACAAAATTAAATGGATCTTTTCTAGTAAGGGTTTGTCCTTTGACATTCTCATTTTTGAAGTCTTCAAGAAGTTGTTTAAGAAAGGAGGACTTGAAGCAATTCCTAGGGACCCTGATTTGGTGTTCTGAAACACAAGTCCTTAAATGCATCTGCATTCGATCATTTCTTCAGTAACCAATCTGGGATGTAAGGCATTGAGTTGACCCAAGCAATTCTTCCACTTAACATGAATAAACCCTCGGGCATACTTATTCCAGAAGTCCCTATCCGCCGTTGTCTCTTGGAGGTCCTTTTTAAGTTGGGAAATCTCACTATCTTTCCATATGCCTTCACCACGAAGCCGATCAGCTTCTTTGTGCTAGGATTTTAAATCCTCTTCCATCAATATGCTTCGTAAAAATTCTTTTCATAAGGAAATTCAACAATATGCTTTTTTGGTTCCCAAAATGCATTTGGGAGATCAATATGGAGGATTGAATTTGGTTAAGGATGTTTTGAATTTTCCTTTAGACGATAGGTTGGGCCAATTGACTATCAATATTTCTGAAGGAAATTTCTTCTTGCTGAAAGTTAATTTGTTTTTCTTTGTTTTTAATAACATTAATATCTTTGAAGATGAGTTTTTTAAAAAATTTGAATAGAATTGGTTTCCCAAGGAATTGGGTACTTTCTTTGGTAATGTGTAGAGGAAAGAGATGGTTTAAAAAAGGAGTTCCTAGGAGAACTTCATTGGCCATGTCTTTAACTAGGAGGAAAGTAGTTTCTAAATTGAAGTTTTAGTTTGTTATGACAGCATTTGGTAATTATTAGTTTATGGAGAATTTGGACCCACTGGCATTCCTAAGTTTTCAGTGGTTTTCTTAAAATATTTGGTTGGAATAAAACCCTCTTGTACACAGTTTACATCAACACCAGTATCGAATAATGCATTTGTTTTAAGAGCAAACTTATTATTGACTATAATGCTAATGCGAGTATAGAACTTTTGAATTTTAATTTTTGAGATGAGATTAAGAAAGGGTTCAGAAGTTTCTTCATCATCTAAGGGATTAGAAACTTCATTGGATATTTGTAATTGGGAAAGGAGGTTTTAGTGTTGTTTTTGCTAAGCTTTAAGTTCTTTTGAATTCTATTTTTAGGTTATGATCTTCACATTGGAGGTCTTGAAAAGTAGTTGGTTTTGAATTATTTTCAAATCGTTTGAGGGTATCTGTGAGATTATATTTGCTATCTACAGGAAAAGGTTTATGTGAAGGACTGGTTTCTAGGGTTTCTTTAAATTTATTAAGATAATTTTCTTTCATCTAGGTCAGTTAAAGAATTAATAACTTCAAATAAGAGATCTTGTTCTTTCATAATGACATTAATTTCTTTTGTAGATTTTGAAGATGGGACATCATATTCTTGGACGCAGTTAGCCTCTCCAGAAGAGTGCTCTTCCTCTGAAAAATCTACCATGACATTATTAATTTGTTCCAAAATTGATTGCTCTAAGTTTAGGGCTCTAATTTTCCTGTTTAACCTACAATATTGGGATATGTGGCCAGGTTTACAACATTAAACCTGCTTTTTTGGAAAATCTATTGGTGATTCTGTTCTAATTTCTTTTTTGGGATTTGGCAGAGTGTTGGACCTGTTTGGCTTATGTTGAGATTTATGGTAATATTTGGAGTTGTGTTTTGGTTTAGACTTATTACAGGTAGAAAATCCAAATTGTTTACAGAAAGAATTTAATTCTTTATCATTTTAGGCCTTCTCTTTGGCTAATTGCCTTTGCATTTTGTCATCTTGGCAGATTTTTAAGGTTACATTTTGGATATAAGCAGTGAGTTGCCCATAACTCAGATGTTCATAAAGAATGATTCCATTAGTAGTTTGGTTTCTAATTTTTTCTCTAACCTTGTCTCCTAAAGAATTAGGGAGTTTGGTGAGATATTTTTCTTTCCAGAAAGGTTGGTGACTTTCTTCTCTAGCATAGACCCTAGTTAAGAAGTTATCTCTATACCATCTGAAGTCATCTAAGGTTCGACATTTGAGGTTTGAAAGTAACTCAACAGACCTATCTTTCCATAATGAAGGGTTTCCTATGAAATGTTAGACAATTGCGAAGATTAAAGTATTTACTACATCAAGGAGAGGTTCCCCATTTTCTGTGATGAGAGTTCCATCTGACTCGATTTTAATGGCTCTAAATATGTTTTCCTTTTGATCGTTTGAGAGATAGTTATCTCATTAGCCTTTAAGTTCGCCAGAGAACCTTGAGACTAATATACACACTATTGCCTCTTCATAATAGTGTTGGGTTGTTTGATAGACTATGCTAACCATTGTCATTTTCCAAAGAATATTAAGAATATTATATCTGTTTGACTATCTATGTTTCATTCATAAATATTGTTTGAATTAAAATGTTTAAAATTTTGACTTTGTTCTTCTAATAGAAGGTCAGGGGATGTTGCTTTGGGGTAATAATATTTTGGTGGGTTTCACCAATTTTGGGAAGGAGTTTGGATGGGATTAATTTCTAATTCTTCTACTGATTCAGAAGAGAAAATCAAATCTTCTTTATTAATGTTGTTAATTGTTGGTTCCCTAGAAGAATGTTGTGGGGTTTCTAAAACTACCAAACCTTTTAACCTTTCATCTATCGTTTTTAGGAGTTTTTTCAGGGAAGTGCTTCCAAATTCTTTTTTAACCTGTCTTGTCAAAAGATGGGATTTAAATAATGGTCTCTCAGTTTGACTAATTTTGGAAGAAGATTGATCCCTTTGACTTATTTGTAAAGTGTTTTTCCAAAATTTGGAGATATTTGTTGGTGTAATTATTTTGTTCCATTAAACTTTAGATGTCTAATGAACTAATTTATTCTGTAATGTCTTTTAATTTGAAAGGAGACGCAAAATATGGTTGGTTTTTGCTGTTTTGGACACTGGGAAGCTTAAAGAATTTTGAAGAAGTCAATTATGAGGTGATTATATCACCTTTAGTTGTATGCTAAGTGGCATTAATTGAGCTTGGAAATGAATATTCAATTCCTTTGTCTACAGCATAAGCTTCAAACCAATCAAAGAAAGAAATATTCACTTCAAAATTTTCAAGAAGTTTATAAAAGTTTTCTTGAATTTGTTTTTGTTGTGGTTTTAAAAGTTTTGAAAAATCATTCTCTTTGCGAAGTGTTTTCTTTTGAATAAAAATATTTTCTAAGAATTCAGTACACCTCAAATGAATGTATATATGGAACCATCTTCTAACTAACTACACGGGCCAATTTGCATGCTTCTAACTAACTGACCAACTAGGCATAACTAACTACAACTGAATTAGCTCAATTTGAAGATTATGTACTACCCTAGATGTCTCTCCATCATCCCCTATCAAACTTATAGTAGTATAGTTCTCTACTGGAAGTTTAGTTCAAAGATATAAAGTCAAAGGAAGCAAAAACAACCACAGTCAAAATGTCATCAGGTTGTGCTTAAATCCGAATTTGGGAGAGAAAATGAGATGGATGGGAAAATTTTGTTTGGTGTGTGTGACTGGAACATCTGGCTTCAAAGGAACAGAATATGTTTTGATAATTCTAAAGTGAAAGTAACTGACATTTTCTGGAAAGTGGAGGTGAACACTAAGGAAATCATGAATGGCTTGCTGGAAGATGATGAGGGAGGTATTACCAGGAGGAAAGAAGAGACTTTAATAGGGTGGAATTTCCCTAAACAAGATTGGGTGAAAGCCAACGTCGATGGCTCTTGTGAGGCTAAAACGCTATCTTCGGCTTGTGGTTGGGGTTTTTGGGAACGAAGCTGGAACGTGGATGCTGGGATTTGCAAGGAATTTAGGTGAATGTGGAGAGCTTGAGGCCGAATTGTGGGGGATTATTACTGCCCTAGAGGTTGGGTGGAAGAAAGGAATCAATAGATTATGGATTGAATTGGATTCTCAAGTGGCAGTTGGCTTAATCCAGAATTCAGAAACCATTTTTCATCAACACAGATATCTTATAAGAAAAATAAAGTGTTTCCTAAAGAACAAGTGGGAGGTCAAGATATCACATACCTTGAGGGAAGGTAACCGTATTGCAGATTGGCTGGTGGGATATGCTCACCACTGCCACAATCTTGGAAGAGCCGCCGGAGGGGGCTGTAAGTCAGATCTTGAGGGAAGACCAGTCGGGGGTGTGCTTCAGTAGGTGGACAAAGGACATGGTTGTGTCGGTGCTTTTTTTGCTGTTTGGTTTCTTTGTTGTTGCTTTCTTTTGTTTAATCTGTTTTGAATCCAAAAAAAAAAAAAGTCATAAGGTTGTTCTTGGCTTGGACTATGTCTTACATCAACCTTCTGAAATGCATCACTTTCTCTATTACAAAGTAGGATCCAGCTTGATATGTTTCATTCTTGAGTGAAGAATAGTATTAGCTGAGAGCAACACTGTGCTTAGACTAGTGCAGTACAGAACAGGGAGCTTGGGTATGGAAACATGTAACTCAGATAACAACAATTCTACCTATGTAATCTCAGAAACAATATTAGTGAAGCTGTGGTACTCACCTTCGGTGCTAGAGTGAGATAATGTTGGACTTCCTATATTGTCAGGCATTAGAGGCTCAGTCTGTGCAACAAAAGGCCAGTAGTTGAAGGTGCAGCGATTTTCTGCAATGAAAACCACAGGTCCATGTATAAAAGTACAAATATATCATCAATAAAGTCAGAATTTGCTTGCCTAAAAACTAGTAATAATGATAGAAGTCGATCATTATTATTGAAGATACTAACTATTTAATTCATACTGTAAACAATACCAAGCTCGTCTTTGCTAGCCTATTTACTGTTGTGTAAAATATTAACTAACACTACACTATATTTATCTTCAAAGCACATGCTAAACTTAAAATTTTATAATAAAAACACAACCTCACAATGATATGAAAATTTTCTGATAGAGAATATTCACATCAACTTATAGGGGGCAGTAAGATCACACTAGCTAGTAACCGCCAGAAAGCATTCAGGAATGTGATTTCTTGCTGGTAAAGGCATTGCAGAGAGAGAGATTCCAGAGTCTTGAGTATTCCAACAACAAGAAGAAGATGATGATGATGATAATGATGAGCAGAGGGGAGGAGACGGGAGGGGAGAGTAAGAATATTGATATTGGAGAGCATTAAATTTGTGAAAAAAAAAATCATTTAAAAGTTTTAATTTTGAAAGGGATAACATTTACAGGTCCCTATTCAGAATGAAAATATTAAGAAAATTTGTGATAACGTGTGAGAGTAGAGTTATATTTCAAAACAAATTCATAAATGATAGGTTAGATAGCTCATTATGAGTCAGCACAAAATTAAGATATTTGAATAATTGATAGTGTTCAATTTCAAATATAATTAAGTAAAAAATTATGAAGTGCCATTTGTCAGTCTTCTAGAGTGCTACTTAGTAGCATTTGAAGGAGGTGAAGCTCCTTTAGTATATATGTAATAAATTTCAATGTCTAGTTGGTACTTCATTTGGACCTGGACTCTTGCCTTTGCTTCTCTTTGCTCTTTGGACGATAGTTTTTGTGAATAATTATAAAAGAAAAGATGTAAAAAGTAAAAACTGTTAACTTATTTGTAAATACTTCTATAAATTACAAAAATTAATCTTCAGTGTAGCACTTTGATAAATTATAAAAATCAATCTTCAGTGTAAATAATTTGATAAATTATAAAAATTAATCTTCATTCATAAGTCATTTATAAATATTTCTTAAAATATGAACACTTACAAATATTCTTAGCACATTGACAAGTTACATTTAAGTTTATTTATCCACTTTCCTCTCCATAGAGTTGACAAAATCTTCACCTCATACTCTATCTGATAAATCTTGCTTACTTAAAAGTAACATGTAGACAATTAATTTAAAAAAGAAAAAAGAAAGCTCATGGCGAGAGGTCAAACTTCCAAGTCTAATAGAAAAGCATATATTTAAAAGAGTTAATTGCCCATATGTTATTTCTAAATCAGCATAATTATAACAAATCATAACTAAAATATTTTATTCTTTATCTTAATGAACTCACCTCAAATTCTATACTTATTCCATTCCATCCATCCTTCTATATTATTACCTGAACACCTCACATCCACATTATCCTACTGTCCTTTTAGTTTTACTACAACTACCAAAACGATTTCAGACTTTTGCAAGCAAAAGAAAGGTGAATCTGGAGTATTAAGTTTTGATAGTTTTGCATATTTATAATGTTAATCATCTTGACAGTGTTGACAATGCAACTGAGAAGGAGGTTATGAAAGACACAATATATATTGAATTACCAAACTATGCCATTTAGCTATCTAGTAATTCATCAACTTCTAATAAATCTATAGATTTCAAGTTCAGAAATAGAGGATAAATATGCAGGGCACTTGTGGTCTCTAAATCTGTTTTGCTGTCAATTTATGAGTAGCTAAATTTTGAAAGACGTGCTCAACTTTTGAAGGCATTACTAATCAAACATATAGCAGCTTCCTTTACGGAAGAAGTCATTACATATAAGCATAGCATAGTTAGGAAGGACCTTAACCTATATATCAACATGAAGGATCAAATGTATGGAATATCGATAACAAACAAACAAAACTTTTTTCTACTAAGTGCAGTCGGTTATATAGATTAAACCACGTTAATGTACTCTATCTTTGCTCATTTCTATAGTTAAATTTATCTCAATAGTTTTTTAAATTTATTTTAATAGTTTTTTCTATTGTTTTCTTTAGTCTTCCCTTATCTCTAGTTATTGAACTACCTTTCATCCGGTCAACTCTTTGTACAGAGGCCTCTAATGTTCTTTTCTATACATGATCAAATCATCTAAAACATGTTTCTACTAACTTTTTTATGATATATGTTACCCCGACTTTTTCTTTAGTACACATTCATAATACTATCCTTTCTAGTGTTACCACTCATCCAATGCAATATTGAATTAAACGGGTCACCATCATCCTTAGTAAGATGATCATTTAGAATCATTGGAGTACTACATGGCTTTACTCCCATCTTTCCTGTTTCTATAACCAAGTCAAGACCATACTTTCTGTGTGACAAATAGATCTCCTTCTTATTCATCAAGACTTCTACTCCCAAGAAATACTTCAATTGACCAAATCTTTAGCATGAAATTTAATATACAAAAAGGCCATCAAAGAGGAAATTCTTGTATTATCATTTCCTGTAATAACGATGTCATCAACATAGACAACAAGAAGAATAATACCAGCCTAGGTTTGTCTGTAGAACATAGAATGATCACATTTGCTTTTGTTCAAGCCAAACTCTTTAGCTACCTCACTAAATTTTCCAAACCATGCACTAGGGCTTTGTTTCAAGCCATACAAAGATTTCTTCAAATGACATACCTTCCCATACTCCCCCTGAGCAACAAACCAAGGAGGTTGCTCCATATACACTTCTTCATAGAGATCACTATGGAGAAAAGCATTTTTGATATCCAGCTGATGTAAAGGCCAATTGTAGGAAGCAGTAAGAGAGATAAAAAGACGAACGGAGCTAAGTGTAGCAACAGGAGAGAAGGTATCGAAGTAGTTGTTGCCATAAGTGTAGGCATACCCTTTAACAACTAAGCGAGCCTTAAGCCGAGCCACCGAGCCATTAGGGTTCATTTTAATTGCAAAAACCCATTTACACCCACCAGCCCTTTTTCTGTTAGGTAAAGCTACTAGATCCCAAGTATGATTTGCATCCAGAGCATTGAGCTCCCCAAGCATTGCTACTGACCAGCCAAGATGGGAAAGAGCTTCTTTTACTGTTTTGGGTATGAAGACTGAGTTTAAAGAAGCAACAAGAGAACTAGACACAGGGGATATATGAAACAAAATTAGCAATGGGATAAGAAGATTGAGAACAAGTGCATTCAAGCTTACCTTTTCGAGGGCTGATGGGTAAATCTAGATAATTGAAAAGAGGATTAGATGACGAAAGAGGTGGTGCAGGACATGTATCATTATGAGTCTCTTGACACCGAGAGTAAACTTGAAAAATCAGTGGACGAGATGCAAGAGGGATATTGAACTAAAAAACAGAAGAAATTGGACCATCATTAAGGCGGTCATCAGGGAGAACCGTTACTCCCGAAGACTCAATAGGTGGGACTCTATATATCAGCCAATCAGTGTTATCTTCAACAGTCAAAGGAATGGGTTGGGAAGAGAAGAACGGTATCGGCTCTGAAAAGTTCACATCATTGGAGACCAAGTACCGATTCAGATTAGGAGAGTAACACCTGTAACCCTTTTGTAAACGAGAAGACACACCGCAAAGCCTTAGGATCCAATTTAGTCAGATGAGGTCGAACATCACGGACATAGCAAGTACTATCAAAAATGTGAGGAGCAATAAGAAACAGCGATTTGTGTGGGAACAAAATGATGTAAGGGATGTCATCGTGCAGAACTATAGAGGGCATCCAATTGATCAAAAAACATGCAGTGGACATTGCATCAACCCAAAAAGGTTTAGAAACTTGATTTTCAAACATGAGAGCCCGAGCAGTCTCCAGGAGATGTCTATTCTTCTGCTCAAAAACCTCATTTTGGGCAAGAGTATCCACACAAGAGGTCTGGTGAAGAATCCCATGTTCAGACACATTTTTTAAAAGAATCTAAGACAAATTCCTTAGCATTGTCATTATGTAAGATCTGTAAGGGGTACATTAAACTGGGTTTTTATCTTAGCATAAAAAGCAAAGAAGTGAAAAAGTACTTCAGAATGATGTTTCATAATATAAATCCAAGTCATGTGAGAGAAATCATCTACAAAAATAACAAAGTACTTGAAACCAAATTTAGATAGAACAAGACAAAGTCCCCAAACATCCAAATAAACTAGTTTAAAAATAGACTCAACTCGTTTATTTATTCTAGAACTAAAACAACTGCAATGGTGTTTCACAAATTGATACAATTCACACTCCAATGAAGATACATGATGAAATTGAGGATATAGTTGTTTTAAATGGGTGGCCCAACTGACAGTGAGCTTGAAAAAGAGAAGTAATGGTCCAGCAAGCAGCCAACTTTGGTTCCCATGCATCCAGAATATAGAGACTTTCAGATACATGTCTTCTACCAATAATCCTCTTCGTCATAAAATCCTAAAAGAGACAATGATCAGGGAAAAATGAAATATAATGATTCAATTCCTTAGTGAGTTTACTGACAGACATAAGGTTGAAAGCAAAATTAGGTAAACTCAATACAGAGGAAAGGGTAATGGATGGGGACGGTGTAACAATGCCAGACCCCTCAATATGATAAGTGGAACCATCAGCTATGGTAACAGGGAAGGTGCCATGTGAGGCCAAAAACTAGAGAAGATATTGGGGTTACCTGTCATATGATCTGTGGCACCTGAATCAATGACCCACTTGTTTGAGGAAGAAATAAGACATATGTTACTTGACTCGGCAAGTGTGACAACTTGATTAGTCTCCTTAACAGATTCTCAAAATTGAGAGAACTTAGCGTACTCATTAGCTGAGATTGTCACTGTTTTCTCACCTGATGAACTTGAAGTGATGGCCATATTGGCTGTTTGAGCTCTCTAATTACAGTTCTGTAATTTCTTACAGTATCTTTTTGTATGCCCAAATTCCTTACAATAGTGACAGATGAGATTACTAGTATCGAAAGGTTTGTTTGTTCCCTTATTACCATTCTTCCTTCCTGTCCTTCTCCTCCTTTAGCAACAAAGACACTAGCTTGTGGAGTAAGAGTACTCTCAGTACATAGCATCTTGCTAAAGACTTCTTCAAGGGAACTAATGTCTAAGTTGGAGAGAATCTGAGATTTAACAGTTTAAAATTTAGCAAGGAGTCCAACCAAAAAACTCATGATTGCCATTTGTTCTCTCTGGGCATGTTGGGTTTTAATGTCAATGCTGAGTGATAAAAGGACATTTAATTATTCACATGTTCTTTTAAAGTCCACAAAGTAAGCAGTGAGAGTTTTGGTCTCCTTCTCAGCCTTTACCAGCCGGATCAACTTTAACCGCATATACCCATCGGCAACCAACCAGAAATCTTCCAAGAGGGAGAGAAACCAAGTCCCATGCAACATTAGAATGCAAGGCAATCATCTCATCAAGCATGGCTTGCCTCCAACCCGAATGTGGTAAAGCCTCATCAGTAGTCTTAAGAATAGAAATAGAATCCAAAGAAGACACAAAGGCATACTTTGGAATAGATAAATGTTGATAAAGGCATACCATGTACCATTAGAATGACGTCACATGCCAGAGCATGGGAAAAACGCAGTTCTGGTTGGTGGCATGTAGCAACGACGACAGAACTCCGCCTTCTGGCCAATCGGAACCTTCTGAACACGGTGGAAGAACACATGTTCCAAAGAGAGGCCGGGAAATGGTCAGGTAATGAGTGACCAGAACTAGAAATAATGATTGGAAGAAAAATGGAGTCTTTAGGCTGGAAAGAAACATAGTCCCAAAAAGATGCTACTGTAGGATCACAATAGGCTCTGATACCATGTGGAATGAGAAATTTCTAAGCAAAGTGTAGGGTATTTATACAAGAAGAGAGGACATATTCTAGGAAAACATAATAAATACAATTAAACAACTAATCCCTAATGTCTAGCGTAAACTTTCGGCTAATGTCTAGGCTAAACTTTATTCTAATTGATTTATATGATCGGATCCTATTTATACACAACAACTACCAACTTAGATAAGACTAGGAAAGAAAAAATATAGTAGCAGAAAGAGTGCAAGGATCTTAAACACTGAATTCTCCACTGAATGAGTCTATAGGAGGACCAAACCCCAATACAAATTTAACTTACTGAATCAAGATGCTAAGAAAGACCTAAGGGTATTTATAGAGGAATACTAGACTAAAAGTAACTCAGAAATAGAGTACAGTTATTAGCAGAATTAAATTGAAAAAATGGCAGTGAAAACACGCCTAAAAACTAAGAGTTGGTTAGGTAGTGGTGTACTTCCCTCTTCCATTAAGTTGAACCTAAAAAATAGCTTTAAAACATGTATAATGAGAAATACCTAGCCATGGCAGCAACGATCTCTCCTCTTTTTTTGTTTTTATTCCTTCTAGAATAAGTGAATAGTGATTTAGGCTTCTCATTACTCCCCCCTTAAAAGCTTGCCTTGTCCTCAAGGTGAAAATGAGGAAATTAGGAACTGGATTCCTCATGCGGTCGGTCTTGCCACTGTATGAGTAATTCAAGAGAGTTGGCTGTCCTGAAGGGGACCCAACGGTGAGACAGCACCTTGGCAGGTTGCAGTAAGGGTTACCAATCAGTGTTGATAGGAAGGGGAGGCAGTGATACTGGGGTGGAATGACCAAGTGCTGGACGAAGTAGAGAGACATGAAAAATGGGGTGGATGCGAGATGTAAGTGGTAATTCTAATTCATAAGCAACAACCCCAACTTTTCTCAAGACATTGTAAGGACCAAAGAAGCAACGAGAGAGCCTCTCATGTCTCCTTTTAGCTAAGACTGTTGTTTATAAGGCTACAACATTAGTAGGACAGCATCTCCTACTTTGAAAGACACAACACGCCTCTTGGATTTAGCTTGGCCTTCATTCGATCTTAAGCTCTTTAGAGGTGACTCTGAAGGACCTTGAGCATGTTATCTCGCTGTTTAAGCTATTCTTCAAGGTTGATCAAGTGTGTTTCACCTCGAATAAATCGGTGAAAGAGTGGGGGATCACGGCCATATAGCACCTTGAAAGGAGTGGTACCTATGGAAGAGTGAAATCCGATATTATAATAGTATTCAACCCAGCATAAGTAGATGCTACATAAGGTAGGACGTTCATGAGTAAAACATTGGAGGTATGTCTCAAGGCAACAGTTGATTACTTCTTCTAAAGTGAAAGACTTGTGAATAATGCTTTGATATCTCATTCATTTAGAGAATAGGTATTTATACAGAAGGTAGTATGCTAACTAAGGAAAGAAAATAAATGGAATAATTCTCTATAATTGATTCCTAAGTTATAGCCTATAATCATGCCTATTTAATTACAAATATACAGCATTGATTCATATCTATAACATTTAATTGATTCATATCTACAACACTCCCCCTCAAGCTGGAGCATAGATGTTAATCATGCCCAGCTTGTTGCAAAGGTATTCCACTCAAGTACCATTTAGTGCTTTTGTGAATAAGTCTCTTAGTTGTTCTCCTGTCTTCACATATCCAGTAGAAATCGAACCTTCTTGAATATTTTCTCTAATAAAATGACAATCAACCTCAATATGTTTAGTTCTTTCATGATAAACTGGGTTAGAGGCGATGTGAAGAGCAGCTTGATTATCACACCAAAGTTTTGATGGTGTAGTGAATTCTAACCCAACATCAGTTAACAAGTGATGTATCCACAAAATCTCACATGTAGATTGTGCCATAGCTCTGTATTCAAATTCTGCACTTGATCAAGAAACTACATTTTGTTTCTTACTCTTCCAAGATACCAGGTTTCTAGCAACAAAAATACAGTAGCCTGTAGTAGATCTTCTATCACACTTCGATCCAGCCCAATCGACATCTGAAAAGCATTCAATGTGATTGTGTCTGTGGTTACTATAGAGTATGCCTAGTCCTGGTGCCCCTTTCAAGTAACACAAGATATGTTCAAGAGTTGCCCAATGTTTTACTGTAGGAGCAGACATGAATTAACTAACAATACTTATAGCATAAGCAATATCCGAACAAGTCACTGTGAGGTAATTTAACTTCCCTACTAACCTCCTGTACCGCTCTAGATCATCAAACGGGTCACCATCATCTTTAGTAAGATGATCATTTGGGATCATTGGAGTACTACATGGCTTGACTCCCATCTTTCCTATTTCTGCAAGCAGGTCAAGAACATATTTTCTTTGCGACAAATAAATCCCCTTCTTATTCCTCAGTACTTCTATTCCTAAGAAATACTTCAATTGACCTAAATCTTTAGTGTGAAATCTAGTATGCAGAAAAGCCTTCAGAGAAGAGATTCCTGTATTATCATTTCCTATAATAACAATGTCATCAACATAGACAACAAGGAGAATAATACCAGCCTAGGTTTATCTGTAGAACACAGAATGATCACATTTTCTTTTGTTCAAGCCAAACTCTTTAGCTACCTCACTAAATTTTCCAAACCACACACGAGGGCTTTGTTTTAAGCCATACAAAGATTTCTTCAAATGACATACCTTCCCATACTCCCCCTGAGCAACAAACCCAGGAGGTTACTCTATATATACTTCTTCTTGGAGATCACCATGGAGAAAAGCATTTTTGATATCTAGCTGATGTAAAGGCCAATCATAGGAAGCAGCGAGAGAGATAAATAGACGAACAGAGCTAAGTTTGGCAACGGGAGAGAAAGTATCGGAGTAGTCGATGCCATAAGTCTGGGCATACCCTTTAGCAACTAAGCGAGCCTTAAGCCGAGCCACTGAGCCATCAGGGTTCATTTTAATTGAAAAACCCATTTACACCCAACAGCCTTTTTTCCATCAAGTAAAGCCACTAGATCCCAAGTATGATTTGCATCCGGAGCATTGAGCTCCTCAAGCATTGCTGCTAACCAGCCAGGGTGGGAAAGAGCTTCTTTTACTGTTTTAAGTATGGAGACTGAATCTAAAGAAGCAATAAGAGAACTAGACATAAGGGATAAGTAGTCATATGAAACAAAATTAGCAATGGGATAAGAAGATTGAGAACGAGTGTATTCACACTTACCTTTTCGAAGGCTGATAGGTAAATCTAGATCATTGAAGGGAGGATTAGATGACGAAGGAGGTGGTGCAGGATATGTATCATTATGAGTCTCTCGACGCCGAGAGTAAACTTGAACAATCGGTGGACGAGGTGCAGGAGGGATATCGGACTGAAGACCAAAAGAAATAGAAGCATCACCAAGGCAATCATCAAGAGGAACCGTCGCTCCCGAAGACTCAATAGGTGGGACTCTGTATATCAGCCAATCAGTGTCATCTTCAGAATTCACAGGAATGGGTTGGGGAGAGAAGAATGGTATCTGCTCTGAAAAGTTTACATCATTGGAGACCAAATACCGATTTAGATCAGAAGAGTAGCACCTGTAACCCTTTTGTAAACGATAATACCCCAAGAAGACACACCGCAAAGCCTTAGGATCCAATTTAGTCAGATGAGGTCGAACATCACGAACATAACAAGTACTACCAAAAATGTGAGGAGCAATAGGAAACAGCGATTTGTGTGGAAACAAAATAGTGTAAGGGATGTCACCGTGCAGAATTGTGGAGGGCATCCGATTGATCAAAAAGTATGTAGTGGATATTGCATCAGCCCAAAACGGTTTAGGAACTTGCTTTTCAAACATGAGAGCTCGAGCGGTCTTTAGAAGATGTCTATTCTTCCGCTCAACAACCCCATTTTGGGCAGGAGTATCCACACAAGAGGTCTGGTGAAGAATCCCATGTTCAGACACAAATTTTTTAAAAGAATCTGAGACAAATTCCTTAGCATTGTCACTGCGTAAGATCCGTACGGGTACATTAAACTGGGTTTTTATTTCAGCAAAGAAAGCAGAGAAGTGGGAAAGTACTTCAGAATTATGTTTCATAAAATAAATCCAAGTCATGCGAGAGAAATCATCCACAAAAATAACAAAGTATTTGAAACTAGATTTAGATGGAACAGGGCAGGGTCCCCAAACATCCGAATGAACTAATTCAAAAATAGACTCAGCTCGTTTATTTATTCTAGGACTAAAAGAACTACGATGGTGTTTCGCAAACTGACACGATTCACACTCCAATGAAGATACATGATGAAAGTGAGGACATAGTTGCTTTAATGTAGATAAAGATGGATGGCCCAACTGACAATGAGCTTGAAACGGAGAAGTAATGCTTGAGCAAGCAGCCAACTTTGGTTCCCATGCATCCAGAATATAGAGACCATTAGATACATGTCCTTTGCCAATAATCCTCTTCGTCATAAGATCCTGAAAAAGACAATGATCAAGGAAAAATGAGATATAACAATTTAATTCCTAAGTGAGTTTATTAAGACATAAGGTTGAAAGCAAAATTAGGTAAACTCAATACAGAGGAAAGGGTGATGGATGGGGACGGTGTAACAGTGCCAGAACCCTCAATGTAATAAGTGGAACCATCAGCTATGGTAACAGGGGAAGGTGCCCTATGAGATCAAAAACTAAAGAAGATAGTGGGGTTACCTGTCATATGGTCTGTGGCACCTGAATCAATGACCCACTTGTTTGAGGAAGAAATAAGACATGTGTTACCTGACTCGGCAAGTGTAGCAACTTGATTAGTCTCCTTAACGGATTCTCAAAATTGAGAGAATTTTGCGTACTCATCAGCTGAGATGGTTACCGTTTTCTCACTTGATGAACTTGAGGTGATGGCAATATTTGCTGTTTGAGCTCTCTGATTACGATTCTGTAATTTCTTACAGTACCTTTTTGTATGCCCCAATTCTTTACAATAATGACAGATGATATTACTGGTATCAAAGGGTCTGTTTGTTCCCTTATTACCATTCTTCCTTCCTGCATCATATCCTTCTCCTCCTTTAGCAACAAAGACACTGGCTTGTGGAGTAGAAGGAGTACTCTCAGTATGTAGCACCCTACTAAAAACTTCTTGAAGGGAACTAATGTCTGAGCTGGAGAGAATATGTGATTTAGCAGTTTCAAATTCAACCGGAAGTCTAGCCAAAAAACTCATGATTGCCATCTATTCTCGCTGGGCATGCTGGGTTTTAATGTCAGTGCTGAGTGGTAAAAGAACATTTAATTCTTCATACGTTCTTTTAAAGTCCATAAAGTAAGCAGTGAAAGTTTTAGTCTCCTTCTCAGCTCGATAGAAAGCCCTACACACTTCATACATGCAATTAATGTTCCCTTTACCATAATACAAAAATTTCAGATAACTCATCAGTTCTTTCACAAATTCACAGTGATTGGTAAAGCCAATGATATCATTCTCAATGGAGTTCCTTATTTGCAAAAATAACCGTGCATCATCTCTTAACCAGGTTTGTCTACTATTATCAGTCGGAGGTTCTTTTTCCAAGTGGTTATCCTTATCAACACTTCTCAAATAAACTCTAATTGTCTTACTCCACTCAAGATAATTAGAGCCATTGAGCTTATTTTCAGTATGCAATTCTCAAAGAAAGAACTCAATTATTTTCAGCAAGTGATCCAGCGAATCAACAACTCCAAAATTCAGCCAGAATAGATTGCAACACACCAAAACAGAGTGCAAAGGATGCCAGAGATGTGTAAATCAGAGAACACACCAAAAATTCCAAAAAGAATAGAATACTACGTCAAAATAATGTGGAAAAAGAGGAGACTACACCAGTAATGTTGCTGTCTCAGTCGGAACGTGATTGGGTCTGGCCGGAATCACCACTACGACGCCAGAAAAATTACCTCGCCATCAAGTCGTCCCCCCACGCGCTCTCAAGCGCCGGCGCGTGAAATTGGTGCAGAATTCTTATGACGGCGCGTGAGACACGCGCGTCGCGAATCCTCGCCGGTGACTGGGGTTTGGCCGAACTTTTGACGATGGAGGGTTCTAGGGTGGTGGTGAGAGCTAATGGTCACTAGAAACGTGACCCAAAGACTAAAGAGCGATTTAAAGCAAAAGCAAATCAGAGAACATAGCCAAAGAAGCGCAAGCAGGCTCTGATACCATGTAAAGTGAAAGACTTGTGAATAATGCTCTGATATCTCATTCATTTAGAGAATAGATATTTATACATAAGGTAGTATGCTAACTAAGGAAAGAAAATAAATGGAATAATTCTCTATAATTGATTCCTAAGTTATAGCCTATAATCATGCCTATTCAATTACAAATATACAGCATTGATTCATATCTGTAACATTTAATTGATTCATATCTGCAACACTTCTGTTTGACCATTGCTTTAAGGGTGGTAAGTCGAGCTCATGTGGAGTTTTGTCTTGCTCATCTTGAATAATTCAGTTCAAAAAGTACTGATAAATGTTGAATCTTTATCCTAAACTATGGAGCGGGGCATCCCATGAAGGCGAACAACCTCTTTACAGAATATGGCAGTCACTGTGCTTGTTGTATA
The DNA here is from genome assembly GCA_031216115.1 of Senna siamea. Lineage (NCBI taxonomy): Eukaryota > Viridiplantae > Streptophyta > Magnoliopsida > Fabales > Fabaceae > Senna > Senna siamea. The sequence continues at coordinate 9,518,683 of CM062355.1, read as the reverse complement.
AGGATGAGAAAGTGGAAGAAAATGGCTGTACTTACTCAATCTATCCACTACTACCAAGGTATTGTCAAAACCCTTTGATTTAGGAAGCCCAATGATGAAATCCATGGAGATGTCTTCCCAAACTTGGTTGGGAATAGGAACAGGTTGTAAAAGCCCAGCAAGTGCAAAGTTTGATACTTATTTTGCTAACATGTAAGGCAATGCTGCACATAAGTCTTAACATCATGGTTGACTAAGGACCAAAAGAAATTGGCGCAAAGTAGCTGCAATGTTTTTAAATATCCATCATGACCACCCAATGGAGAACTGCAGGCTTCTTTAAGTAAGGTTTGCTTGAGTGTAGGAGAATCAGGGATGATAAGCCAAGTCTTGTAGTATAAATAACCACCAGCCAAGGAAAAGCAAGGTAGGCAGCTTCGATTGGCTGTGAGAGATACAATTTGGTCCCTAGTAATGGGATCTTGGGCCGAGGCTTACTTATAACCCTTTGAAATCAAGATGAATAGGCATGGTAATGGCAAGGAAAGTGGCATGTGGAGGCTTTCCTGATAGTGCGTCAGCCCCTGGGTTGTATCAACCCTAAGGGATAGAGAAATCAAATGGTAGTAATTTCATAACTAATCGTTATTGTTCTGCTGTGGTTAACCATTGATCAAGTAGAAACTTGAAACTCATGTGATCGGTGTGAACCAAGAAATGCTTCTGAGAAAATAGTGCTACCATTTTTGTAAACCAGCTCTGATACAAAATGATGGAACCCAAATGAGTTGGGAAACCCTCCCTCAAAAGTTAGCTATTAAAGAGGAAGAACCAAATCACTTAAGTATCCCATCTAGTATCTCATTCTACTCGATGTGGGACTTGGGTAGCCCATACTACCTTAAAGATATCCCAAACTATCCCCATCCCCATCCCTATACCCATCATAGCACCGCCCCTGAAAAGCTGACGTCTCGACAACTGCTCTCGATGACACTTCACTCAGGATTACTTCACTCTATTGTGGTCAGCCCCTCTGCCACTCAAAACCCTCCATAGGTAGCCCTCTTTGTGTGTCGGCAAACCAAGCTCTAATACCAAATGATGACACTACCAATTGAGATAAGACTAGCAAAGGAAAAATATAGTAGCACAAAGAGTGCAAGGATCTTAAACACTGAATTCTCTACTAAATGAGTTTATAAGAGGATCAAACCCAAATACAAATTTAACTTACTGAATCAAGATGCTGAATAAGAAAGACCTAACGGTATTTTTACAAGGATACCCAACTAAAGTTAACTTAGAAATCTAATACAGTTATTAGCAGAATTAAACTGAAATAATGACATTGAAAACATGCCTGAAAACTAGGAGTGGGTTTGGGTAGTGGTACACTTCCCTCTCCCATTAAGCTGAACCTAAAAAGTAGCCTTACAACATGTAAAGTGGAGAAAACAGTGATCTTTCCTCTGGTTTGTTTTTATTCCTTCCACAATAAGTAAGTAGTGGTTTAGGCTTATCAAGAGCTTAATCCCCTATAATTTGCATAAATTTGTATATCATGCTCATTCTTATACACTGAGATTAGAATGTTTTTTCTCTGTTATCTGAAATCTTCTAAGATCTCAATACCACATTAAACAACTTTGCTAACCAACTTAACCTTTTCTTCCTCTTCCACACTTCAATGGATATATTATCAAGTCTTACTATTTTACTATTATTCATTCTCTTCAACGTTTATACTACTTCAAACTCTTGAATTCTACAATAAAAACTATAATTGAGATCCTCCTCTTTAGTACTGAGCCTATTAGCATGACAAGTAGACATGTGTCCTTCATTAAAAAACTTGTGAAAATAATTCTTCTATCATTCCTGGATATCTTGTTTCCTTACCAAGAACTTTTTTCATCCTTAATACATTTCACTTTATTTATGTCTCTTGTCTTTCTCTCCCTACACTTAGCAACTTGAATATTCTTCTCTCCCCACCTTTGGTTCCCAAGGATTGATATAACCCTTCATAAGTTTTATCTCTTGCCTCTAACAATACTTCTTGACGTCTTTCTTAGCTACTTTATATTTCTCCTAATTTTTATTATCTCTGAATGAGTGTCATGCTTTATAGCACTCTCTTTTAACCTCAATCTTATCTTGTACATTTGCATCACACCACCAAGATTCTTTCTCCTTTGATCCAAAACCTCTTTATATACCCAATGTTTTTTATTGTGACATTCCTAATCCTTTCAGCCATAGTGTTCCACATGTAGTTTACATATCCATGTACTTCCCAAATCCCTTTTTCTAACACCTCTAAAAACTTTCATGTGATTCACCTTTCAAATGCTATAACCTTATCCTAAGGCTTGTTTTTTGACTATTTCTTTCGACTCTTCTCTAATCTATAACTAAGACCTTATGTTGGGTAGTTAAGCTCTCCCCATGTATGACTTTGCAGTCAATGCAAGATTTCTATCTAATTTAGTTACCAAAAAGAAATTGATTTGGGAACATGTTGCTTCACTCTTGTACGTGATAAGGTCCTCTATCCTCTTTCTAAAATACATATTTGTTATAATGAAATTAAAAGCTAAAACAAAATCTAAGATTATTTTACCCTCTGCATTTACTTCTCCAATGTCATGTCCTCTATGAAAACCTTCATATCCTCTACCTATTTAGATCTCTTTCTAATAAAATCTTCTTTCCTAATGATATTCCCTGTACTACACCTTCTAGATCCTCATAAAATTTAATCTTATAGTGTTCTTCTAATCCTACTTGTGGTGCATAAACACTAATAACATTAAAGGTGTCTTGATCTACTACAAGCTTTAAAGCAATTATCTTATCTCTTATTCTTTTTATATCCTCTACCTTGTTCCTCCACTCTCTATATACAATTATATTTACTTCATTCCTAACTTTTGACTTTCCATCGTACAAAAGCTTAAAACTAGAATGTCTAATTCTCTTGCCTTATCCCATATACATTTTGTTTCTTATAGGCACATGACATTTATCTTTCTCCTAATCATAATGTCTACTATCTCCATTGATTTATATGTGAGTGTGCCAATATTCCATGTCCCAAATTGTAATCTACGCTTATGGACTATCTTCTTTACCCACACCCATCCATGAAAATGTGAGAGCCCTAGCTTATTTTTCACTACATCTGAGTGTTGATGCAACGAGTCTTGCTCATTTGACATTATACTCGAGCCATACAGAGCATTGCTTTCGAGCAACGACTTAACATTAACATGTTCATGGCGTTGATCCATATGCATGAAGATTCAATAAAGTTTTATGCCGGCTGTCAACTACCTAACACAACCCTCCTCTTTTATCTGAACTTAGGACCAACTATGAAATTCAAACTTAGCATAAGCAAAGTTAACCTAAAATGTATATAATATGAATAAATGAAAGAAATAATTCTGATCATGCAGATAGAAATTTGGGTAGTTTTAAGCTTTGTTTCAAACTTTAGTTTCCTTTTTTAAATAAAAAGAAAAAAAAAACTCCATTCCTTACTCCTTAGAACTCTTGAGACTCTTGAAGAACTTCTTGCAGCATATCATTCATCAGATGATAGAATTTGAAGATGAAGTTTGTCTTTTCCTTGACTGAATTAATCTTGTAGATAAACCCCAATATCAAAAGTGAAACATAATTAGTAGCCAAGGAAGTAGAGAATTTCCATAATCCACATTCTGCAATGAAAACAAGTTATGCATTAACCAAGTCTTATATTGAAGATATACTATGACAAACTAATAATGATAAAAGTGAATATTAAAAAAAAGGATAAAAAAACTCATAAAATTTACAAGGATGCTAGTGCAATAGCATTTAATTCAACAAGTTGTACCCTATAAAGCATAGTCACGTCTATCTTTAGGCATGTTATGTGTCCAACACATGGTATGACACCGACACGCTATGACACACTGTAGACATGCATTTGACACACGTACAATTGTGTCACGATAAAAAAATTTATTTTATCAGCTTGGACACGCACTAAACATGGTTCTTACTAGAGCCAAGCATAGAGTTATTATTACGAACATGGTTCACAATAATATTGGTCATTTTTCTTTTTGTTTTTATAAAAAATTATTAAGGAGAGAAGAGATACAAGTGAAAACAAGCAAGAGCATAAGCTGTCCTCTAAAAAAAGAAACAGAAGAACAAAAATGAGAAGATCCATAAGGGAGACCTTCTAAACAAACCATTAGAAAAAACCCACACAAAAAAATCTGCTGGGCAAACCCAATTCTCTTCACAGTAGCCAAACAAATTGTTCCATAAATATCTAGCCATCTCACAATGCAAGAAGAGATGACTAGTGGTCTCAAAACTTCTAAGACACATCATACTAACATCTGGAGATTAAGCCTTGTTAGGACATGTAATCTGAAGCAAATCATTTGCATTAATTCTATTAAGTACCGTTGTCCAAACAAAATCCTTTACTTTAGAAGGAGCTTTAATTTTCTAAAAGTAATTAAACAATATATTAGAGTCAAGATTTGGACTCCAATTCAAAAATTTTTAAAAGGAAGAGCAAGTATAGGAGCCTAAACAGATCTAGATTCCAAATCCTTTTATCAAGTAAGGTCAAACATTAAAAGGAGCAAGGATTTCAAGCAACAAAACAACATCATCAGCAAGTCTATCATTAAGATTTCTTGAAAAATGAAATTTCCAAGAGGTTTGGTCACCTTGATGTGTTAAAAACTTACAAATTGGAGCATTATGAACAGAGGATAAGGTTATTTTTCTTTCTTATAAGTATATCACTAAATGAAAACTTAAAATATACATATATATATATATATATCGTGTCGTGTTGCGTTCTATATTTTTTAAATTTTGACATTTCAACATGTTCGTGTCAGGTGTCTATGTCAATTTCTGTGCTTCATAGATCACACCTGAAGGTAAATTGACAGCATGTTCTGTACATGGAGAGTGATAGATAGGTGCTGCAGATAAGAAATAAGAGTGATGTAAGCAAAGAGTAGTATCATATATGAACAATAGCCCTACAAATTTCAATGCTAAAATTGATATTCAATTTAAATTTCAACACATAAATTAATTAACATAAACAAATTAACAAAGTAGAAGATGATGCTGATTCATCTTGCCTCTACTGTACTTTTGTAGAAAAGAAAGCAATTTCAAACTGTCCAAAACATGGAGCAACTAAGTTAATAATTTTGACATTTTTATCATCACTTGAAAGGCATGAGAGTCCAAGATAAGCTTTTCCAAGCTACAATCAACAAAATTTCAGGATAAAAGCTCCCAAATAAACCAATAATAAATAATTTGCATATATGTTCTGAAAAACAAACATAATTTAAAGGGAAGAAAAATGATGCCTGAGTAATAAAGCTAAATTCAATTAAAAGTATACATAGTTGTAAATTGGCAGCATCAAGGTGTGTAAGAATTTTTTCAGAATTCAGAACGAAAGTGATGAGCACAAAGAGTATTATAAACAATGCCACATGCCACAGATAGCACTCCTTATACCAAACATACATTTGATACCTCAATTCAAATTTCAACTGCTCGAGTTATTTAATATAAACTCACACAGGAAGTCCAAGAAGTGGAAGAAGATGGCCACGATGATTATGATTTATATCGTCTTTATTCTCATTTTGTATATATGAGCAATTTCATAATTTGACTGAATATGGAGCCAACTAAGATAATTATTTTCATATTTCTATCATCATATGAAAGGGCTTTAAAATTAAGTTGCATGGACAAAGAAAATGATGGAAACAAGGTGAAATTTTAGATCAAATATTAGAAAATATGAATCAATACCAATTCATAAATTCAGAACTTTAAGTGAGGAAGGCTCCAGCCACATGAACTAGGAGTTAAGAAGGTTGAAACTACTAAAACTTGTTATCCAGGCTGAAATCAAATCAAACACTAATTCTACATTGAGAAATCTATACTTGAAATAGTTGAACAAAGCAGGGGAATAAAAAGAGACCAATACAGTTCTTCATTCCATTTGAACTTCCAGAAATAAATGCCTCATATTATAAAAATGTTCTTTCCTCTGAATCGAGGATAGCTAAGATAAATGACTAAAACATCTGCTTAAATTAGATCATTTGTGAGCATTCACTTTAGCATGAAAAAGGACTTCTCACTTTTAAGAAAAATTGATAAAAGGGTCCATATTGGTCAATTATTTGAATAACCCTTAACCTAAGTTGAGGTATTAACAAGTATGGAGTATGGAGAAATAAAATAATTCAAACAGAATGCTATAAAAAGACACTATGGAGAAATAGTAAATCATAAACACTTTTCCCTAGAAGTAGGATAAGTAAATAATAGAGCATATGTCTCAATAACACAACTAAATTTCAGAAGTCAGAACCACAAAACAAATGATTCTAGCCAAATCTGGTTGTTCTTTGTTTAACCAGTCTTCCATCAAATTTATGTAAATAAAACATCAATATGGAACAATTCTAATCAAATCTGTCTGTAGATGAATATGGTATGAGATTCAATACACATATTTTATCATAAATGAAACTAAATATGAACATAACAATAAATAATAATTTATGGTATTATGTGGAAAAGCATCTTTGTCTCCACAAGACACAAGACTTTATTTTTGCTAAAAAATCTTCAATTTTTGTTTAAAAAAGATGTTTCAGAGAAATACAGTAATGATTGTGCGAAGGGCATTGACATTATTAAGGAATTACATATTACCTACAATAATCAATCATGGGTCACAAAACTCGAATATTGTCAACAAAAATTTTGGGGATGTGGGACATTATAGGCCAAAAATCCGCATTCTTAGTATGACACTGTTCTCCAAACAAAGAACACCTATAGATGTTGAGCTGTGTGAGAGAGGCAGGCAGCCTTTGTCCTGTTATTCTTCGTAGCTTTGGGCATTCCCTTATTCTTAATTCTTGGAGAGAGGTTAGGTGCACAAATCCTTTGCTGTCCAATGTTTCCAAACTTGAATAGTTGCAAATGGACAAAACAGTGAGAGACGGAGGTAGCAAACACTCCTCCGGGAACAACTGCAAACTTTTATCATATCTACCATTTATTGAAAGAGTCGTGAGACTATGCAAAGACTGCCATCCCATACTACAGCATATGCCAGATAAAGTCCGATGATTTATATCAAGTGAGATTAAATTAGGGGGCAAACCCCCTACAGGAACCCACTGAATGCCCAGGCTATCCCTTAGCGATATATATTGTAACTTTGGAAGACTCATCATGTTATTAAGCAATGACTTCAAGTTGTAGCATCCTACAAACTCCAAATGGATCATGTTGGGTGCAGACAATCCTTCTATTGGGAAAGATGTCAAATTGGGGCAATCGATTAGCTTAAAACGTTTGAGATGCTGAAGAGGAATATTTGAACTTAAAATAGATTTGAGATTCTCACAGCCATTGATTATGACCTGTTGGAGATTAGGGAAGTTATCTAATGGCAAGCAAGTGAGTGAGTCACAGCTATTAATTATAATCATGGATTCCACATGTTTACAATGAAGCTGCCTTAGGAATTCCATTTTTCTGCAACCACTAATATATATTGCTTGAGCCCTTAGGACAGGAGAAGCAGTCAATTGTTCACATCCATCAATGCGGAGTGTTTCCAAATAAGGAAGGTGATTAGGCAAATTATCAGTTAATCTAGGACAACCCTTTAATGTAAGATGTCTTAACTGAGGAAAAGAATTTGCATTACATGAACACCACCATTCCTGCCAGCTAAGCATGTTTCTAAATTCCAATAGTTCAAGGGATGGAAAGGTTGGTGCTGAAGAAGAATCATCATTCTTGTAGAACTCTGGACCGATCTTCACCAGTGCATGAAGTCCTTCAATCTCTAGTCCCTTAAGAGAGGGTAGTTGCCCAAGTGGTGGCAGCAGATAGCAATTCATGCAATTATAAAAAATCAAATGAGTTATGTTGTGGTACAATGGGTATCCTAACCAGTTGGGAAATATTGTTGCCCTGTATCCATCGATAACAAGAAATTTCAGATTCACATGAGGCTTTAAATTATCAAGTATGTCTCTTGAGTTGACGATATCAACACCATTGCTCCATATAATTTCTAAAATTTCAATTGATTGCTTATCTTGCAGTCTTGCCTCTGAGGCTTCTTCACCATTGGCAACATGCTGCAGGTTCTTAATTTTCAAAGAGTTGCAAAGATTTTGAAGTCCACCCAATTCCATAATACTAGCCCCTTCAACTTTATCCAAAACAAAGTCACTCAAAAACTGCAAATTTTTTAATTTACCAATTCCTCTAGGCATTGCTTGTAATTTAGAATGAGAGACATCAAGATATCGCAAGTTCACCAGCTTTGGCATGTCATTGGGCAGCTTGGTGAGACCATCACAACCTCTCAGTATTAGTGTTTGTAGATTGTAAAGGTCACATAATGTATCAGGCAACTTTTTGATACTTGTGTGAGAGAGATTTAAATAGCGCAAATGGATCAATCCATTAACTGAATCTGGCAAAGCTTTTGACAAACCTTTGTAAAGTGATAATACTCGCAAGCACTTATGCTTTGAAAATATGTCTGATGGCATTAAAACACCATACTCTTTTCTTATAATAATTGTTCGCAAGTATTTTGCTTTGCTTATAGAGCTAAAGTCACCATCATCTCCACAAAACAAATGATGTGTCATGCTAGTAATTTCATTTCCCTTGCTGGAGATGTAATTGTAGAATTTTCTTGCTTCAAATGTTGCTAGGTCATGTATAAGGTCATGCATAACAAAATATCTAGTATATTTATATAAGGGCTGAAAAAAAGATCTTGAAACTAAATCTTGTAAATATTCTTCCCCAACTTCTTCTAAAGTTTTCTCTTTCATTGGTGACTCCAAAAATCCTTCAGCCATCCACCACAAAATTAATTCATCCTTCTCAAATTCAAAATCTTTTGGAAACATGGAACAATAAAGAAAGCATTGTTTTAGTTGCGGAGATAAATAATGATAACTAATTCTTAGAGCTGGTAGAATTTCACTGTCCTCATCTGACAAGTCCCACATTTTACTCTTCAATATATTATTCCAATCCTTGATATCATGTTTGAAACGCAAAAGGCCTCCCAGTGTTTTGGCAACTAAAGGCAACCCTTTACATTTTTTAACGATATCTCTACCAACTCTTTCCAAATTTGAATCCGCTATAGAATTTATGCCAAGGCATGCATGTTTTGAAAATATCAACCAACAATCATTATCAGACAATTGACCTACCCGATAGGGTGAAAGAGTTTGGACAATCAAAGCCGCTTGTTCACTACGAGTCGTTAGAAGGATTTTACTCCCTTCAATCCCATATTGAAAAGGTCTCCGTAAAATATCCCAATCAACATAATTCTCATTCCAAATATCATCTAAAACAATTAAGAATTTTTTCCCAAACAACCTCTCCTTGAGATCAAGTTGAAGTAAATTTAAATCTTTCATATGACAAGCATGAGAAGTGATAGACTCAATCATACTCTTGGTGATCTTAGACACATCAAATTCTTCAGAAACACAAACCCATGCTCTAAGATCAAATTTCTGCTTCACTTGATTATTATTGTATACTAGTTGGGCTAAAGTGGTTTTCCCAATTCCACCCATACCCACGATGGGAATGACAGATACCTTATTACCGTTTAAGTCATCAGAGAGTAACAACTCAATTATGGCATGTTTATCATTATCTCTTCCAAATACATCAAATTCATCAACTAGGGATGTTGATTGATGCCTCCATGACCAGTTCTCCCTTACCATACTATCTCTCAGACCAAGAATATCTTTATGCTTTAAAATTGATTCTAGTCTGTTAACAATGTCTTCCATCTTGTACCTTATCCTTCGATCATAGAAGTCGAAAGAGCAACAGAAGAAATTTCCTACCTCATCTTGAGTTGCTGCTTTAGTGGAAATTTCATCAATCAAGTCATCGGCTCGATAAACAGCATGTTTAAGATCATCTAGCCAATTCTTCACCGCTGCATCTCTTATTTGCTTTTGGTCAGCGTCATGAAGCACTGCACGAACAGCATACAATGTTGTCTTCAACGTTTGGAGTGACTCTTGAGTAGAATTTTTTCCTCGCAAGAAGGCCACAACATCTTGTGAGGCAATCCGATCGAACATAACCTGAAGAAATGCAGAAAGAAGAGACCCACCCACAAGTTCAGCAGCCATGAATGACTATGAGAGGATAATCACAAAAAGGGAATGATAGCTGTTTTGGGGTTGTGAACTACAAATGCCAAGTGTGAAGTATCTTCCAAATTAACGAACGGATTGCTTTTATGAGATGGTTTATCTTGGAACTTCATGGAGCTGATTAGTCATGCGGGTCAAATTCAATCAAGTAAAATGAGGCGTCCCGATCCTCTGCCTTAAGTTCTCTGTAGATACTCTGCCATACTTTTAGCGGCGATTTTTTTCGTCGCTAATGTTTTTTGCAACAAATATTATTGTTGCTATAATTTTTTTTAAATCAATGATTTTTTTTTTAAAATGAGACATCGGGGATACAAATAGGAAGAATGCTATTGGGTCTTTTTCTTATTCCTAATTGATTGCTTTCCATAAAAAATTTAAAAAAATAAATTATATTTTTTAAAAAAATATATCATTTTATCCTTTTTAATTAAAATAATCTTATATTTATTATTTATATAATTAAATATCTATTTAAACAAAAAAGTATTTTTTTTTAAATAAAAATAAAATAAATTTATACTTTCAACTCTAAATAAATAAAAATATAATAATAATTTTTAAAATGTACTTTTCCAATAAATTATATTTTTTAAAAGAAATAATAATAATGGTAGGGATAGATGGGTCAAAATTGGTGAAATTATATATTTAAAAAAAAAATTGAGAGAAGAGTATACATTTTTAAAATAAAAATAAAAAAAGAAATAAGGATGACAATGGAACAAGCCTCCTTGTTCCATATCCTCACCTATGTGTGAGAGTATATGTTTTAAAAAAGATATTAAGAAAAATACTCAAATTTTATTAAAATAATAAAATATTAATTATAATTTTAGAGTTTATAAATGAGAAAAAGGACCAAAGAAAAATAAATGGTGCTTTCAAGGATTCTACACTCTTATAAGGTTAAAAAGTTACATACTTTCTTGTTTAATTTTTTAATTGACAAATTAAAAAAAAATTAGAAAAAAATATTTATAATTTTTTTTTTTTGGTCAAACTTTAAAGACTGTATTGAACTTTGAAGTTTGAGGACGACTTTTCTAATTATAAAATAAGATCTTTAAATATCCTTAAATTCATATATAATTAAAATAACTAAATAATATATAAATATATATATATATATATATAAAATACCTTAATGTCTTTTAGAATAATAGTGTAGGATACTTACGTTAAGCCATGAGATTAAAGCTATTAAAAGTTGTTGAAACGGGTGCACTTTAGCCTTCTCTCTTTTTCCTCGAACTATGATATTTACAAGACGATGAAGTCACACAAATTGTCCCTTTTAGGTGATTTTGTATATGAGTGAAGAGAGGAACCAAGAACCTTTTTTATATAGCCTTCAAGACTAAATCCATCAAAGAGTCATGGCTCTTCATTGTTTTTTTTATCATTTATGAATCCAATTATTTTATGTCATCAAGTAAAAATTAATTTATGTATATAATTATTAAAATATTAAAAAATATATTAATTTTAATTAATGTACATTTTATAATATAATATAAATAAATAATTTTGATCAAATATCAACGTCAAAATATTTTTTAAATTTTGTAACAGTTAACACATATTATAACTCTTAGTGTAATCATAAAAGTCACATTAATTATATTATAAAATCTAACACTAATAACATGAAAAGTTGAATAAAGAGGATCCACTTGTACGAGTGCAATTAATTAAAACGCGTTTAAGAATATACCAAATTAAATGCTACTTAGTAACATGAATTTCGTCTACCATGCAATAGATTTTTTTTTTAATTTTTAACATGCATGAGAAACAATTAAAATTTAAATACATGTAAAATCTAGAATCTTTTAGTTTTGATGAATATATGTGTGTAAGTTGTAAATAAAAATATCTAACTTGTATTAATGAATATATCTTAAAAATATTATACTTTCACTGCTATATGCTTTATATATATACAAGTAAAAATTTTGAGTGTAACCTTAAAATTAAAATTAAATTAATTTTTAAGATTTTGAGAATTAATTTAAAAATTAAACTTAAATAATTAATAAAATTATAATAATAACACATCATCTCTATGAAAAGTATATGTATATTATTTATAAAGGTGAAGTATTATATATGACAACAAATAAAGATAAATATATTCATGAAGACAACACTCACTATTTTTTTTCACTCAAAATATTCATACAAATTACAAGGTTTCACACACGTTCTCCACACTATTCTTTTAATACACAAAGGACTCCATACAATATTTGTTTCCCACTCTTGCTTGTTACTTTTGTTCACTTCACTTTCTTATATCATATATTCTTACATATACATAAGTCATAATTGAAAGAACCATCTTTTCTTTGCCTAAGTCTTTAGGATAGCTTGTCTCTCATGCATAGGGTGGCTTGTCTCCTATGCTTTGTTTGTCATTTATTATGGTAGACAAAATATTTGACAAGTTTACTTTATCAGTTTTAAGGATAATAAAAACTCATACATTATTGTTTTGCCTTGGATCTACTACAAGGTTTTAAATCGTAGTTGCGGTTACATTGTGATTATTGTGGTTACGGGTGTTGTAGATGTTATAGTCCAGGTTGCAGTTGCTACAGTCATGAAATTTTTTAAAGTTGTAAAAAATATACATAATTATTACAATTCTCAATATATGTAATATAAACAATTATTTTTTAAATTTTAATAAATTAAAAATAATATAAACAATTATTCTTTCCATAGCCTTCTCAACTTTCACTTTGAGTATCAGAATGTCCTCCTCCAAAAATAAAATAAAAAAATCTTCCACCTCTTTGAGGATAAGAAAAACTTTTTGGTTGTTGATGATATAAGGCTCTTGATATGGCAAATGAGAAGGTTGGTGATATAATAGTTGATACTTTTGACTACTTTGAGACTCACTCATACCTAATTAATAATTTAATACCTAAACACCTAATTAATTATTACTATTTACTAACACTCAATTAATCCTTATAAAAAATACTCAATTAATTATTAATTATTAATTAATATTTACTAACTAATACCTTAATTTATAATCAATTATTAATTAGTCATTACCATTTACTAAAATACCCAATTAATCCTTATAAAAAAACCCAATTAGTTATCAATTATTAATTATTATTTCCTAATTAATATATAAATTCCTAATTAATTATTAATTAATAATTAACATTTTCTAATACCCAATTAATCCTTATAAAATAATTATTAATTATTAATTAATATTTACTAATTGATACCTAAATTCTTAATTAATTATTAATTACTAAGTACCATTTACTAATAGTAATTACTAATACCCAATTAATGAATTAATCCTTATTAAAAAAACCCAATTGATTATTAATTATTAATTACTATTAATTAATAATTAAATACCTAATTAATTATTAATTAATAGAATAATATTCCCAAATCCCAAGATCCCTTCCCTCCTCACCGTCCAGATTCAGAAATCCCCACTAAGCCCCCATTTCATCGTGATTCAAGATTCATCTTCTTCGCTGAGTCTCTTTCTCTCCCTTTCATCTCATTTTTCATTTCATTTTTCCATTTTTCAAGTTTCAAGTTTCAAGTTTCAAGTTTCAACATGACGTTCGGCCTATCTCTTCCTTCTTCCTCTCAATCTTTAGTTTTCTACAATAATTACAAAATCACTCTCTTAGATCCAAGGGTCCCTTCCTAATTCCCATTCCCTGTTTTAAATCTCAAAACTCAAATTTCAAGTTTCGGCAATGGTGGAGGTGGACCAAAGAGTGAAGAATGAAGACTGAGAGATTCGAAAAACTTACTTGCTTGCTGCTAGAAGTCCATTTTTCTACTATTCTTCTCTTCAGTCTTCAAATTTAGGGTAGTGTGGTTGCTCTTCAAATCTACTCTTAACTTCTCTGTTCTATCAGTGACTCTATGTCTGATTAGTTTTTTTTTTATTTATGTTTTTTTTTATTTATACTCAAAATGTAACGGAACGGTATTTTGGCCGTAGTACCGTTATGTTACGGCCGCAACACCGTTTTATTGCGACGCAACAATTAAAAAAAGATTTGTGGGTGATGCACTTATTGAATAAACTACAATTACAAAAAGTTATAATAGAAAATTCAATCTAAATTACTTTATATGTTAGATTAATTGAATTAATATTAATTAAATATTAAATCAATTATATTTTAAATAATTTTAATTTATAAGAAATACTCTTCAAAATTTTTATACTTTTTTTGAAATTATAGGTAAATTTTTTTTAGACAAAATACACAAAAAAAAAGGCTTATTAGGGCTTTTTAACATGCTTTTTACCATCCCATTTTGACTCTTCCTGGTGGCTTTTTCTTGGCAAAATTCAAGAAGCATAATGCTTGAGGATTGCAGAACTCCTCCCCTCAATTTGCATCAATGGCCAATCCTGCTTCTTTCATCAGGTACATTATGTGAAACTCTATCCAAAATATAAATATATAATCTGTTGTTGGTGTATACTCTGTTTAAAAATATGAGCCAACCATATTGATAAATGTGTAAAAATTAATATATACATTTATCTTTTGTTTTGAATCCACGTTATATAGTCTCAATTTTATATTAGCTAGTCAAGGACAAAGTTTAAAGTATGCGGTTTAATACATGCAAAAATTTCCTTTAAAGAATGAGAAAATATCAAGAAGAGTAGGGAGAAAAGAGTGCATAGGAAAATGCTAGGATGCTCTCTACTCCTTTTGGGGAAGGATGATACATTAAGAAATGTTGGACTGAATATCAAATTAATTATGAATAAGCTATTGAATTTAAAAAAATTTCCTTTTTTAGTTAAAAATTTAGCTTTAACATACAATTACGTATTTACATATAGTAAGATGTCTATATTCTTAAAATAGAGTAATTAAAATTTTTTTCCTATCTATTAAGAGTGAGCTCAAATTTAATTTTTTGTAAAAATAGTGCTTATTCACACACTAAAAAATTTGAAGTTGGAATGTAAAATGTTAAGATAAAATTAAGATTTTATTTATCAAGAAAATAAAATAGTCTTTAAATTGAATAGATCTTTAAAGAAGGTAATACTAAATAATTAAATATTTGCTTAATTTGATTAATTATTTTGAGAAAATTTCATTTTTCTTATTTTTGGCCAAAGAGAAATATTCACATTTTTATGTGTACTGCAAGTGGGAAAAATAGAGATGGAGATGGAAGAAAAATGAAAAAGAAATAAATTAGGACCCACATAATAAAGATTAAACATAGACAAAATGTGCTAGAAGCTTGGTAGTAATTAATAGTAAACAACATGCTAGTCTTTTGAAACGAATATTTCTCATGATTTTTAAGTTGAGGTATTCATACCCAATAGGTTAGTCTTTTTGGAGTGAGTATTTCTCAGGAATTAAATCACATCTTTTGGCTCTAAGACATTCTTCTACAATTTTAGTTGCAATATAATTATGCTTGCAATGTTCTCCTAGGGCTAAGAAACTATAATGCAAAGCTAACCTGAGTAATCGTTAGAACTGTGCATCATGGTGTGAAATGATAATGATAAAGGCCCGAGGTGTATTAATTGGTGCTTTCATTGAGAGCCGAATATTGAAGTTGGATGAAATATTTGTCAAAGTAAAAAAAGGCTATCAACAGACTAATACCAATAGAGTGAATCATGCTGAATACTAAAAGTTGGATGGAACTACTAAGAATGAAAAAGGCTATTAATGGATCAATGTTGATAGAGTGGGTTGTCATAGACATCGACTTTTGACAAGGTGTGCAATGATATATCTTATGACAGATAAAAATATTTATGATATAAGATAATTTTTAAGTTAAGGCACTCCCACTCAATAAACTAATCTTATAAGATAAGTACTTCTCATAGCTCAAAACACATCTTTCAGTATCTAAAACATTTCATTACAAGCTCAATTATTGTCACACCTCAACTTAGAGAGATGTGATTGGCACCAGACATATTCGTAAGCCTGAAATTATATTAAAATAATTTATTCATCTATATATATATACATTTATATATATTCTAATCTATAACTATTTGTAAAAATTTTGAAAGAACATCTCTTAAAAATAGAGGTTCTTGAAATTTTAATTTAGTCACTACCAAAACAATACACAAGGAGAGTTTTGCTCTCGATATTACATTTACTCAATACAACAAAATACAAGTGATGAATCCTGCTTATAGAATATAGAGCCATATCTAGAATTACAATATAAACAAGGTATACAAAATGACAATGCCCAACGAAAAAATGTTGGGCTCATCTTGAAAATTTACCCTGCAACATCTTGAACAAATATTTGAACTTTACCTATCTATCTGAAAAGAATGAAAGAAATACAAGGGTGAGTGAAAAACTACCCATTGAACAGATAATACAAGCTATAACTGAAATAGAACAAATTAGGCATGAGAGTTTTTCAATTAAAAAATATATATGTCTAGTTTCAAAAATTAAGAGTAATTTCTCAATGGATTTAAATACGGTAATCAAATGGGCAAAACATCAATAAAATGATATGATAGTCTCTATATGATTCCAAAATATTCAAAAGAGTTATATACAAAAAGAAAGTACCAATTATTAAAAGAGTATAATAATTCCATATACCTTATGTTCCATAGCTCTTCAACATCATATAACCATATACTCCAGTCTCTAGCCACAATTCCTTACATGGCCCCAACCATACATATAATATACATACTCTCTATGTGTGTGGCCTCTCACAGGGCTAACATCAACTGACCTATGCTAGCTAAGGTTTATACCTAGGCACACATAGGACTACAAATACAATTATAGAACCATTGTTCTCGAAAGAGTTCCTCCCACTAAAACCTTTGAAAAAAATATAATTATCATATCAAGGAATATGTCATTCAAATAAATTAAATTTGTATCCAAATGAGAAAAAATTTCATCAAATTTCACTCCATGTCACAATGACCTCAAAAATTCTATTGTATAGTATATTGCAAAACTCACAACATCCATAACATACTTCAATGCAATTATATTCATTATAATCAAATCATTTGTTCAAATACAATTGATAAGTATATTTTTTAAATTTTACTTATAACAAATCAATAACTTAGACAAATATAAGTCAAATATCTAAAACATTTTCTCTCGAGAGTCAAAATTAATTAACAGATCGCTTGTCCCAAAACTACGATGATCAAGGAAATAGAGAATAATGAAAAAGGGTATGATGGATTCATAGAAAACAAGAAAATGCGTTATAACAAGCATTATCTACTCACAATGATGTCGAACAAAAATTTCAAGCTAGACCCTAGGAAAAAAAGATGCTTCCAAGACACCTATAAGAAAAATATTAAGCTTATCATTAATATTAAAATCACAAATAAAAATTTAAAATTGAGTGTCATTGGAATTTCTAAAATTCCTTACCCCCTCAAAGAAATCACATTCTTCTCATTATTTATAACTAAGCCTCCTCTCTTATGTATTCTTTATTCAAAACCCATTATCAAGATTAATTGAATAATTACATTTCTCTCAATTGTTATAATTTTTATCCTATATAAATTTTTACCTTAATAACTAGATCACTAATTTAAAAAGTTTTAAAACAATATAACCTGAGGCTAAATAATTCTTCCTCAATCATTCATTTCTATGATTTAACTTCTTCACTTATGCATATATCTAATCATAAATCAAGGTCTCTTACTTTCCATCCTCCTTGCCTCACTCTTCATTCAAAACTCACAATAGAAAAACATTATCCATCATTTCTATTTGTAGCTACTCATTTCC
This sequence comes from Senna siamea, assembly GCA_031216115.1. NCBI lineage: Eukaryota > Viridiplantae > Streptophyta > Magnoliopsida > Fabales > Fabaceae > Senna > Senna siamea. The sequence continues at coordinate 9,500,580 of CM062355.1, read as the reverse complement.
TTACATAATTAAAACTTAAGTTCTCTAATTATTTTAATTTCACTCCTACATTATAATTTAATTATTCTTAATTATACGTAAGATTTTCAAATCATTTTTCAACTCAATATTAAATGAACCTATCTATAAAACAATGTATAGCTATATGAAATAAACACTTTTATTAAAAAAAATTGCAAGGATTTGTTCAAACTAGGACTAACAATGGGGTTGATTCTTCAACAAATTTTTAGTCTTAAATCCACCCAATAATCCTCAAAACTGTTAAACATCAAGATTTAAGAAGGAATGAGATTACACACTTAAAACTAAAAAAAACCGAAAGTTTTCTCCTATTTTCGCAGCTCACACTCTAGCCATTTTGGAGTTCCGATTTTCCCGTTTTGCAGCAAGAAGACGTTTTTGTTGCTGCTGTACATGGAGGAGAGGGCTGAAGATGGTGGCTGACCGACGACGTCTAGCAACGGTGACCGACGGTGGAGAAGCACAAATCATGGTGAAGATAGAAGCTTGAAAACGAAGAGAAGGGAGGGTTTGTTCTCTATTTGTGAAATGAAACAATGGAGAGGAAGTAAATGGTAAAGAAGACGCTGCACAGGAGAAAAAACCGTTTGTTTCAGATCGGGGTTGGGAAAGTAGGGATATTTTTGGTGTTTTAGTATTTTTTTAATGAAAATAACAATTTTAAATATAGTAAAATTGAGTTTTGGTAAAGATTTTTAGCCTAGTTTTAAATAATTTTTAAATTTAAATTATGAGTTTAAAATATTTTATATAATTACTGTGTAACTCAATTTTTATTTTTTATTTAATTTTTTATTTATTTTAATTCTTAAAGTTTCATATTATTAAAATTAATAAAATACTAATATTGATCCAAAAAAAAATTTTTCACTCTAAAAAAATCTTTTAATTTATTTGATCATAATATCTAATCCTATAATTTCATAATTATAAATTATAAATTATTTTATTAATTTTTAATTTAATTTAATTTTTTTTAGTTATTACAATTACAATTTTACAAGTAGAGTAACGTTAGTATTTCGTAAAGGTCACTAAAATTTTGTGACGGTTCGATACATCTATCATTAAATATCTTTTTTTATAGTGGTATTGACAATCTTATAATTTCAACCATCGATATTATAGTGCAAAGTTAACTTGCATAATCTCTAAATTTTTGCATTATAGGTGAGCAAATATTATTGTTGTTATGGAGTTAATTTGTGTATAACAAGTTAATGTGTTTGATTAAAAAATCTTTTGCACTGCCAAAGAACTCGACATAAATCATTGTTAAACTTGAAATAAATTCTCCATCTACTTTACCTCTTTCTTTACACTTTTAAATTCTCCATCTATTTGCCTACTAATTATTATCTGAAATATATTGTGAGCAATAGAATGTAGTGTTTGATAAAGAAGCAAGTTAAAACTAAAATAACAATATTGGAGAGGCTGCAACTGAAACTCATTCTAGTAGACCATGAGGCTCTAATTATTTGTTTTACTTATAATTCAAGAACAAAACCTTCTTCTCTTTCAACATGTGGGAGTTAGAGAGTAGGCTAGCATCAACAGGTCAACATTATAATTGCTCTTATATGTTATGAAGTTTATTTGAAAAATGAAGCAAATTAAATTAAAGTTCCCTCGAATATAACATAATTATGCAAATCTAACATAATTGCCCATGTATGTTACAAAGTTCATATTCTCCCTAACAGTTTCATTTAGTCTAAACAAAGTTTATTAGTAACATATGAACTTAGAAATGCTCTATATATATGCTTAAACCCTAAAGATAGATCTTAAGGAATTCATCCATGCACTTGTAGTTCACCTCTGGATAAAAGCTGTGATGCTTCCTCTCCATCTTCCCCTATTTCAAAGTTTGTCAAACACCCTTCATAGAATATATGGTAGAAATGCCCAACACCCACTTGGCTAGCATAGTCCAAATCTGTAATTTTACAACCAATTAAAGTTGTCATTTTCATTGACAAATCGATGATGATGAATGATCTTTTGTTTTATTTTTTTCGTTTTACTTTTACCTTTCATGGAGGAAAGAAAGTCTTCTTTAGATAAATTAGATTTCTCAAGTTGTCTTCCTGAAAGTTTCTCCCACTTTTCAATCAGCTCTCTTTGGGACAGGATGTTTTCTTGTGGCCTTAGGTACACTGTCTTGTTCAATGTTCGAGGATCATCAATTGTTTTGATTGCGTAAGTCGCAATATCATCTTCATCCATAAAAATAACTGTACAAAACATTCCAACCCTCAAGTTATAAAATCATGAACATCAAACTCATCAATTTTATTAGAGATAATATTATTTGAGATATTATCGAACATTAAATTTGACTATTACTAATGCATACTTTTAACATTGCCATCTCCATAAAGAAGGACCTTGTCCTTGGGAGGGATGAGAGTACCCATTTGAGAGAGGTTAGGAGCAAAGTAAGAAGCGAAGCAATTAGCAGAGATGCAAGTGAAAGGGATGTTGGCTTCTTCTATTGCTTTTCTTACTTTCATTTTTTCGTCAAATGACACTCTTCCTGGTTCAAGTGCATGCCCCATACGTGCTGTGTCTATCCCAAATTCCGAAGGCAAGAAACGCTGAGGCAAAGAAAAAAAGAAGTACAATTATTTTAGAGTAAATTAATTCACTTCTCTGGTGATTGGCTAATTAGTTAAATAATATTTTACTGTACGTACTTCTAGTTTAAAAAATTATATTTATTTTTTAATTTAATTTCTGTTAATGAAAATATTTTTTGTATAATATAAAATTATCATTTTATTTTCAATATAAAAATTAATGCAATTAAATTTATAATAAGTTTCAACATGAAATTTTTAAGGTAATAATAAAGATAATTAAGTAATTTTAATTTTTAAGAAATAAACATATATTGTGTAAAATGTTAATTTGATTGACATATAAAATAAATTAAAATGAGATTAGTATAACGTGGTATCAAATGTCAGGAGTACTGACTACTATTTTTAAAACAAAAGAAGTACTAAATATAATATCATGAAATGTCAAAAAAATTATTTTTATTTATTTGTTATTAAGTTTCCGCATATTATATTGTAACTATTTTCCTAATCCGTTGCTTAATATTTTTGAATTTATATAATTTTAATATTTTAGAAAATAATAGAATTGATAAAATTATTAGTTTTTATTGTCAATATTCTCTTCAAAATTAAAATTTTTAATTTTTTAAGAAAAAATCAAATTCTTTATATCTTTTTGTCAAGAAAATGAAAGCATAAAGAAATACTATACGAAATTCGAGTAAATTTTCTGAAAATAAACATAAAACACATAATGAGAACTCTAAACTTCATCATAACATCGATCAAAAGTTTCATATCGCGTATACTTTCCGAAATTCGAATTCGAACCCATTTGTTCCCACCACGAAAGAAAATAAGTGTCATAATCAGTGATTAGTCTATCTACGAGGTTTGATGTGAACATGAAAGACACATAGCAATACGTGGTCATTTGTATATACAACTAATATTTTTCAAGAAAATTCAAAGAGAGGCACTTACACAGTAGACGTTGGGTTACAACACTTTTGTGGTATTAAACGAGATGTTTTTGTTAAATATTTTAATAATAATTAATTTTTTTAATTTAATATTTTAATTAATAGAATAGATAAAAAATTAATTTAAAAGTTAATTGATGTATTAATAAACATAAACTTATTGTTAAATAATGAATTATATATTATTTATTAATAAAAAATTTTATTTACAAATTATACATAAAAATATAAAAAGTGTATTTTGATGATATATAATTTGTAAATATAATTTATTTTTTATTATTAAATTTAATATTCAATCTATCATTTAATAATTAAGTATCTATTAATATTATTATCAATTTAATTTCTATTTATTCTATTAATTAAAATAATAAATAGATTAAATTGAGAAATTTTATTTTTTAAGAATTAAATTGAGTAAATATACATCTTTTAGAGATTAAGAGTTTATTTAAATGTCATCTTATTGCTTTATTCTTTAACATTATTTTATAAAATTAGTTATAATAGTTCATGCTAATATTATTTTTATGTATTAATATATGAACATGATATTAGTAAAAATATTTATTTTTTATATTTTATTTATTTTAAAAATTAGAATTCAAAACTTCTTTTATTTTTTTTTTGTAATAGAACATATTTTAAATATTGTATTTTTAACTCAAAATACATATTTTATTTTTTTATTTTTAGTTGAAATGAACAATTCAAATATTTTTATTTGTTAAATCAAAAATAATTTTTAAAAATTGCCCTAAAACAAACCTTAAAACATTAATTTACTCTAAATTTTTAAGACAAATGATTTATTTATCAAAATAAAAATAAAAATAAAATCATAATTTTTTTAAATAAAAAAAGTAAAATACAAAAGACTAGACATATATATGATTTTGAATCTTCTCTGTAAGTTATTTGTTTGATGCTGCTTGGTATTTTAGCGACAATTTTATTCGTTGTTAAAGTATATTTTAATATTATTGTGACGAATGTTATTGCGACGAATATTATTGTTGTAACAATTTTTGTTTAAATAATTAATTTATAGTAATAATATTTGTTGCATAAACTTTAGCAACAAAAAAAATTCACCCCTAAAAACGTCAAGCAACATATATATCCATCCACTGCCTTTGTGTTTGTCGTCTTATTCTTTTCTTTTTTTAATGTTTTTTTTTTCTTTTCTAAATTCCCCTTTTGAATTCTGGTTGTAGCGTGGATAGAGATGGACTAATTAATTCTGATTTTTTTGTTAATAGTTTAGTACAAAAATAATAAAAAATATGCATATAGTAAAAATTGATAGTTATAAAAAATTAAATTATTTTTAAAATGATGTAAATTTTTATTTTATCTATTTAATTATTAACATATGATAAACTTATATAAACTTTAATACACTTTGAAATATATCTTCTAATAGAAAATGCATATAGGACCACCCATTATTGGAATCAATAGCAGGGATTTTATGTATTTAAATTTATAAAAATCATATATAAATTTGTTTCATATTAATAATTTAGTATAAAAATAAAAAAATATTATACAGATTTAAAATTAATATTCAATAAAATTAAATCATTAAATTAATTTCTGAATAATATTATTCTTTATTTTTATTAAATTATTTAAATATGTAAAATTCATATATAATTTGACCAACAACATGAGTTGGCAAGGAAAGATTTTTCTTCTTGAAATTACGAATGAAGATAAAGACATATAATTTTATATTGTCCATAAACGTCCTATAATTTAATATTTAAAGTACCACTGCACCACCATTAATAGATAATTACATACTTTACCACACTCTTCTTTCAATCAATTTGTCGCCACCTCGAAAGGAAATAGGTGTCACAATTAATCAGAAATTAAACATAGGCCGAGATTTATTTAAGTAAAATTTATTTTATATTTTTAATATTAAGTTCTATAATAAGAATAAAGAAATTAAATTTTTTTAAATTCAATCATAAAAGTACTGAATTATAAGTATATATATATATATATATTATTTTGTAATATTAAAATCCACGATGTACTGTATTTCGCATTATGTTTTGTGGAGCTCTTAATTAATAAATAATTACCCTATCGATTATTCTATCACCCAGTCCATCAACATAAAAGTTAAAATTCATTTTAGGAATACTTAGACTATTTTTTTTATAAATGATCTTATTTAAGAACTACATTGAAATAATACGTGTGTGTATATATATATATAGGAACCCGTGCCCTTATTCGGATCAAAGACGATATCTAAAAATTTTTTCAAGTGAAGTGGCAAGAGAATGAATTTTTCTTACAAGTTTTAAATTCTCAAAAATCTCACATTTTTTCACTATTTTCACATTTTCTCTTTCTCTCATTTCTCCATTTTCTCTTCCCTCTCTCCTTCCTTTCACCACGGCGCGCGGCCAGCACCGCCGCCCTGCGCCACCGCTTGACCCAGCCATCGACCCAGCTCATCACTCCCGACCTCCAGCAACCATCCCCGACCACCAATGGACGCCACCACTGTCGGGAAAAGATCCTTTTTTCCCTCCGTCGTAAATTTCTCCACCCGTCGTGATCTCTACCATCCGGCACTGTCAGGCGTCACCATCCTCACCATTGGGAAGGCCAAGTTGCCAGCTTCCTCCAACAACTCCCAACTGTTGAATGCCGCCGCCACGCTTCTAGATCAAGGCAAAAACTGTTTGCCGTGCGTGAATCTTCATTGTCAAAAAATGCCACCTAAACGGCCAAGAACCACCAAACCAACTATAGATCTGAACTCTTCATCTTGCGGGCTTCATTCTGGTGTAATTTTTAACTCAAGTCGCCGTCGACCACCTTGCACCGCTGTGAGCCACCGGCTGCCTTCATGCGCTGCCGTATGTCATCGACGAAGAAGTCAGAAGCTGTCTCGAAACATATTTCCACCTTCTGAAACCCCTGGTATGGTCTAAACTACCTTAATCTAATGTTTTCTGACTGAAATGGAATGCCGAACATGTATAGAAAATTTATCGACCTAGGAAAACGCGTAATCGGACGTAGAAAAATTAAATTGAATAAGTAACAAACTGAGACATTGGTTTAATTGCCCAATAAATTAACTAGGCTTAAATTTCGAGGATACAGGAAGCCCCGAATTTAATTAGGAGTAAATAGTAACCAAGCAAGGTAATTTACGCTCCCCTGATTTTAGATTGATTCCATGGATACCTGATTGATTTAAATTGACTGCATATAAATATGTGCTGCCTTCAATGAGTATATTTATATGCCTGTGTGCTGTAAATGCCTGTTGCATGTTAGACGATTTGGCTATTGGATTTAGATGCCATAGGAACAAGTTGACTTAAGGTAGGGTACCTAACAGCCGGTATGGGACGGCCGTTGAGTATTCCAAGTGCAGGAGATTTTATAAATGTATTGTTTTAATCAGATTTAGCTTGCATTCATTAGGGATTATGAGGTAAACCAGGACGATCCTATGAAAATTTTAAGGAGTATAAGGGGGGATAGCTTATACGGGGAAACATTGTGATTTAGGCGTAATATCCTGAAACCCTGAGGACTAGTTGACCGTGTGCATGTGATTCCGAATAGACTGTATGAGGATGAGGATTGGCGTATGTGCACATGCTAGGGGACGCCCTAGATGTTGATTCTCACCTGGTCTTTGAGTGAGTGATTGGTGTCACAGATAACACTCACAATATAGGCGTGATTTCGGGTGATTGGTGTTATGGATCACACCTAATGATAAAAGACTGATTTTCATAAAATGACATGCAATTGGATAAATTCAGATACGATCACACAAGACTTGTGACCAATGTGAATGTGAAAACCACCAGGTAATGGATTTGATTTGGATTTTTATTACAGATTTTTTGAAAAATAGATTTTATACTCATTTGATTGATTGCCTCGCTTTTTGTGCCATTTTAATGATTTTAAAATATAAGGTATTTCACTGATTTTAGAAATAAACACAGGGAGATGTTTTTGCTGCTTGCACCACTAAGCATCTAGCTAGTTTTGAATTAAATTACTGGAAATTATTCTACTAGGATTTAACTATCTCATAAGATTATTTGCTCAGATGAACAGGAACAGGGGCTTAGGAGATAGCTGGGCAGAGGCGGGATGACAGACGGACGTGCAACATAGTTTTTAGGCTTGAATCCGTTATTGTATATATTTGTGTTGATGATTTTGTTGTTGGATTTTTATTAGATGTATTTGTTGGATTTTTGGCTGTTTTTATTTGGGTAACGTCCGAATTATAAGGGAAACTCTGCCAGATTTTTGGTAGGAATTAATGGCTGAATTTTTAAGTTTAAGTTGAACTTTATGTGGATGGATGATGTATTTTTACTTTACGGTTGTTAGATTTAATATTCCAGAGTTTGTGGTGATTGTATGTGAATTTAGAACAACTACAATGGAATTAGGGTTGAGTGGAATCTGAATGGACGGCAAAAAGTCTATTTGGATTACACTCAACTAGTAGTGATCCCTTAACATTCCCGGAATGGAAAAAAGTGAAAAATTATTTTGAAAACCCATATGCTTCCGCTACTCTGATAGAAGATAGTGTATTGTGGATTAAGGGGTCGTTACATTATCTCAATTGAACACCATTTTTCCCAAAGCAGTCATATTTCCAATTACAAGAAATTGAAGGGAAGAAAATGGTATAACCGAAGCACAATCATCACCCTTGAAAAATTCTACACCAATAGCCACAACCCTATCAAATCCAAAAATATATTCACTTTTTAGAGCATGTAGCTGCCCAAGGTAGGGGAAGCATCCAATAGCTTTTGGAATTTTTCAGCCAAAGTGGTGTCATGTTTTTGTATGAACAACTTCCTAACCAATTTGGAAATATTTTACCTCTATAATCGAAAATTGTTAAACCTTCCAAACTCCTGAGGTTGAGTTAGGTTGTCAATAATGTCTTTTTCAGTATGAGAATTATTGATGTAATCACCTGTGGACCATGATAATGTTAAATGTCTAATGTGCTTCTTTTCCATCATCCTAGCCTTACAAGCTTCATTACTATTCTTAATATTCTCTAATTTACTGGTTTCAATCCATTCATCAATTTTAGCATTTCTCCCAATTCTCTAATGTTTGTTGCCTCTGGCTCTTTCCTAACTATGAATTTACTCAAAATACATGGATTTTTTTAATTTGCTCATCAATTCCCGTTGGCATCACCTCAACAAGAGTTTTGCTAAAGAGTGTTGTCTGAATGGTGAAGTTTGCTATAATGTGAATGGCTGATCACGATGGTCGGTAGGAAGAGCTTTGTGTGAACGGTGAGTGTTGAGTTGAGCTTCACAAAGAGTGAACGAGGCAATGAGCTTCTTGTTTCTATGTCTACGGTTTGTAGATTCAATGTTAGTTTGAATAAGATAAGGAAAGTGTGCAGCATGAGGTAAGTGAACGAGACTAATAATTCACAATAAATACTCATGAATTGGTTGTAAATTCAAACGCTAGCCCATAACCAGTCTTTAAATCGATTTTGGATCCTCTGCTTGGCACTTGCTTGGCACCTTTAGCGGCGGTTGTTGCCACTGCTAAAGTGTGTTTTAATATTATTGCATCGAATATTACTGCTGCTATAACTTTTGTTTAAATAGTAGTAATATTTTTTGTTGCAATAAATTTTAGCAGCGGAAAAAACCGCTGCTAAAAGTGCCAAACAGGTGCCAACCAAAGAATCCTGACCCCTTTAAATCGCTGCTTCCTCCAACGAATTAGAAGAGATGCAATTGTTGATTGACTTAACCTAGTCCATCCATTTGTATTTTTGAAAATGTTCAAATTATATAGTTACTTGTTATTTTAGAAACTTATTTATTTTTTAAATCAAAAGATTTGTTACATATGTTTTTATCAAAATATTTATATATTCAATATTTATAAAATATAATGAGTATTATTTAATTTAGATAAAAGTTATTCATTTTGAAATTTATAGTAAACTAGGATAATATTTTTTAACAAAAATAAATACAGATTAAAATAGTCAATTAAAAATAATTATATGATTATTTATATTTTTATAAAAAATTATATAATTTTAAATAGTAATTTAATCATTTTAAACAATTCAATAAAAGTTTTGATACTTTTTGAAATAAAAAGAACTGTATATTCCCCTCTTAAAAGAGATAATAACTATCTTTTTATTAAAATTTTTTATCAAAACAATTTACAAGCCTAATTAATACTAATTTATTTATTTAAAAATAAATAAATAATTGAAAGGCTTTTAATTATCTATATTGCTATATATAATTTTTAGGTCTTTTTAGTCAATGGCTTTCAAATTCATATATCAACGTATATAAAATAAAATATAGATTGACAAACATGTGAAAAAAGTAAGCAGAGTAAGATTTGAATTAATTTTAAATTTTAAAATATAATAATTATTTATTTTTATTTTATATTAAAATTTGAAAAATTGACACATATTTAAATGCATGTTAAGTCATAATTAATATTTTATATTGATTTAATTTGTTTATTTATTATTTTATGCAATACTATTCATATTGAATTTTACTATAGAGTAAATTACACTTTTATTCCTTGAGATATCCTAAATTTACATTCATTTTCCTTATGTTTTAAAAAAATTATATTCCTCTCTCTTGAACTCTATGCTGGAGTTAGATAATTATCCTACCATTTCTTTAAGGTTCTTGTAAATTTTACAATTATTAATTTTACAGTTTGTTCTTTTGTATTTTTGGTTCTGAAAATAGATGCTGTTATAGTCATTTCATTAATTTTTTTAAGTATTTGATAGTCTACCATTCCATCAATATTCTATTTTGGGGTTAAAATTTGCTACAAGTAGAAAATATTTAAGAAATGAAGGTGCCTTTCTTAGTCTAGGCCTCTCCCGAGATATGAGAAAACTTGTAATTATACTTATTTTGACCAAACTATCCTTATATTTTTTATTTATTTAATTAAATATGTATTTGACAATCATAGTTATTGTGTATTAAAATTTTTGATATTTACTATCATGCATTTATTGTTTGAAAATGTCTTACTATTAAAAGGTTGCATATCTACATTAAATAGTGAAGTAGTGAATAATCATTATTTATATATTAAAGATTAATTTTAAGTATATCATAATTAATGATATATTTAATTAAAGACATCTATAATATGTAAAAATTATAACTTCTAATATATGCATTTAATGTTTTCAAAATTTAAACATGATTTTACCTTTAATAACTTATTATTTAAAAATTCAAATTTTTATAAATACAAATAATTAAAATGTGTAGATTTAAAATTGTCAGTCAATCATTTAAATTTCAAATTTTATGTCTTAAAAGAAACCTCAATTAATATGGTTATAAACATATCAATTTTAAGTATATCATATTAATTATATATTTAATCAAAATATCTATAATATTTAAAAATGATAACTTCTAATATATTATACATTTAATGCTTTCAAAATTTATATATAATTATTTATGATTTTAAATTTTTATAAATAAAAATATTTAAAATTTATAGATTTTAAATTGTCAACAGCCATTTAAATTTCATAATTTAAGTCTTTAGAATAAATATTGTTCAATATATACATATCAAAAAATAAGTTATAATCAAGATTATCAAATTCGAGAATATAAGTAAAATAGTAAAATGAGAAAAAATTTGACACGTAAACTCATTTGAGTTTATATATATATATATAAATAGTTATTGAAAAAATTATTTATATCATAATTAATATAAATAAAGTAAAATTTTAAATAATAAAAATTTAAATAAAATTGATACATAAATATTTAATATAAATTGATTCAAACCATAGACTTATATTCATTATTTATATATTTATTAGAAATTTAGTTATTTATATTTGAATATTTTTATTTTGTTTAGTTACAATGAAATACTATTGTTTTTTAATTATTATTTTTGTAACAGAGAAGACTTTGGCTGATGGATTTCCCTAGACACTAGAAATTAAAGCCTCTAAAAATATGCATTTAACTAGTACACCGTGATTTTTATGTGTATAACAAAAATTTACTGGTTTTTTGAATTTAACACAGAGTTAACTAGTTTTATTTATGTGTAAATATAAATTTATAAGAATTTAAGAGATAACTCGAAAATTTAACAATAATAGTTATACCATATAAAGTGCATTTAAAATATTTTGTATTTTTTTTTACACTATTACAATATTTATAGTTAGCTGAAATCTTATAATAAAAGTAAAACCATCTTAGCAAAAATTTCTATATACAAGATTTAAACTTGAGGTCTTATTTAAAGAAAATAAAGTACCTACCATTCTAATTAACCATTTGAACATAGACATATTGAACCATTTACATTGCAAATTTCATATGTTATATTTAAGAAATGTCATTTAAAAATATAATATTATTTTATATTTATAATTTTAAATACATATTTATATTTATACAATATTTTTGTGCAAGGGAAATACTAATATACATATATAATATAATGAAATGATTAAAATGTCCTTAGAGATTGGGATATGCGAGATCGAGAGTATACTTCTGGTCCTTGAATCAGCTTCTAGAAAAATATTTTTATCATCTTTGTCCCCACGAAAAAGAATTCCTATTACAAAATAATAGGATTAGGATATTCAGGTCTTAGTGTCCTAAAATAATTGCTTTAGTTCTTAAAAAATGTATCTTGTATCAATTTAGTCTCTAAATTATAAAAATATTTAACTTAATTTTTAAAAAATATATTATGTCTTAATTTAATCTTTAAAACTCTAAATTAGAACATAAAAATATATAAAATTCTTATACATATAGTTTAAATTGAGACATAATATATTTTTCAAAGATTAAATTAATTATTTTATGATTCAAGAATTAAATTGAGACAATTTATATTTTTTAGAGATTAAAAAAGTTATTCACTCTACAAAAATAAAAAAAATCATTAGCGGTGATTAAGGATCAATTTTGTATTTTTTTTGAAACTTTTTCTATAATATTATATGCTCGTTTGTTTTTGAATGGATTATTTTAACTTGGATGATCTATAAACTAATTTATATTAGACCAACAAAATTGGCCTCTTTGACTGTTATAATTTCCGCCACAATATGAATAAATAGTCATATATATAAAATTAATTTTTCTCCATGTACTACAAACTCTTTCTTATTAATGTCCTTATTATTATTTAGTACTAATTGTCTATATATTACTTCACCGAAATTAAAAGCATTTGCATGTTGTAACTTTGCTACCAATTTTACAAAAGAATTCAGAATTTGTGAATTCTAGAATGATGAGCGATGACCCAACGTTCATGAGGTTTGGATGACATTGGCATATTTAATATGATATGAGAAGCTCACTTTGTCAGGTGTGCACACACCTAAATGACCTTTTTTTTTTTTCGTTTCTTTGTAGAGTAGTTTATCAACTATACTTACTACGTAAAGTAAGCTTGAGAAATTCATGTTCATCAATTTTAGGTGAAGACAATGAAATTGTGTTATGTACTTATTTTCCAATAATTGTGTTTGATTGTCCAAACATGAGTGATTGAATTTTGGACAAGCTCAATTCACTAATGGATTCAATTATTTGAAATGTGGAAGTGAATTTATCATTTTTAACATATTTGATTGTAAAAATAAATAATTAAAAAAGTAAAAAAATAACACCACTATATGTAAAAATTCAAATTCAAAAATTGAATCCTACATCTTCTCCTTAAGCACAAAGTTTAAAAATTTTATAAATAATAAGTAAACACAATACAATAAAAAAGTATGACGTTTACTAATCTTATTATAAGAAACCACTCACCTTTCACAAAAGATAAAATTTATCAGTCTATACACACACAATTCCAGAAACAACCTCTTATTAACTACATTTTTTTAAAAAAGAAAAACCTAAGAATTTAGAAAATCTTGGAAAAAACTAAATAAATAATGTCCACAAGAGTTTCACAAACCAACTCCTAAAAAAAAGATGAAATAAATTATAATTAAGAAGCTTTCTGTCAATTTTGAAGAAGAAGGATTAATATTTCAGCAATTTTGAATGAGCTGTTCTTCGTGTTCAATGCTTTCACAAGGACTTCATTCAAGCCGAAAATCTCCTTTTGATGCTGCATTTTAAGCATTATTAAGAACGTATAATGAGTGTAGAGATGGGCTGACTTTAGTATAGTTAATAATAAAATAATATTGACTACACAAAATATACTCTTGAAAAGTAATATGTGATCCATTTATGACATAATTCTTAATAAACAAATCAAAACATAGAAGACATGAAATTTATAAATTGAAGGGTCTTGAATTTTTAAATAGAAACTGTTCTTGAAATTTACCTTTATGAATTTTTCCGAATCATTCACCATTCACCATTCCAAGACTGAACATTATGTAAGCCACAGAATGTGAAACACCAGAATGCATGGAGACTGCAACAAGTGAATTTGTATATCTTTCCATTATTTTCGAAGTAAATCGATACTAATTAAGACTTCTATTAATTTGTTTGAATTAGCAGAGAAGATGGAGATAAACGAATGCTAAATTGCTTATAATCTCGAGTAAATTACCTGAGGTTTTTACTCCAAAAACATTTGAGCGAGTAATGAGGGTTTAAGTTAGGATTCCTAACGTGGGAATGCTAGCCTCCAATCGGTTGACCAATTTGTTGTCAAATGCAGAAAATTATATGTAAACATCAAAATCTGAGCCAATTACCTCAACCTGAATTATAGAGCTTATTTTTTGAGAAAAATAACAAATAAAACAAATCTGCAACAGCAAAATATTCATTTTCCCATAGAGAAACTAAAAAAAAAACATCAAAAAATTATATATAGGAGTGTCACGTAATATCTATAAAGTATTCATTATATTACAAATAACTATCTTCTTTTAAGATTCACAAATCTTCAAGGTGCACTTTAAGTGAAAAATATTTGCAACCACATTAATTATATCTTAGTCACTAAATCCTAAACCCTCAAATTTAGAAGTTGAAAATACAGAGAATTATACATGGTTAAACATCCAAATTAAACCTAACTAAACTTGTAAGCTCAAAATATAAATTATGAAGTTTAAAATTCTAATCCTCTGTATAAAATTAATCACAATTCAATTTGAGAAACATACATTTTAATCATCTAAATTTATCAATTAAAATAATAAATAGCAATTTATCTAAATATATGCAACACTTAATTTTTCAGAAAATGAGAAAATTGTTTAAAAGTTTCACAAAATATTTGATACAACTTCATCCCTTTGTGTGAAATGATAAATAAATAATTTTCTTAAGATGCCCAACAAAGCAATTTAAGCGAGGAGATCTCCAACAATTGGAAAAAAGGAATTAAATACTTGGACTTGAATTAGCAAATGGAATAAGAAAGTGAAAATTAAATACCTGTGAGTAGTTTTAGTATCAAATGAAATCCATTCATCAGATAATCTAATGGCCGGAATGTGGGAAATTTTGGGCCAAATTTTCTCATCCTTCGTGCGGCATTGTTCTTCAAGCAAATCACCACAGCTTCCAATTATGAGCTTTCTTAGAGAAGTTGGTAGCTTTTCTCCTTCCATTTTCTGTAGCTTGGGGCAGTCAATCCTTAGTTCTTGGAGAGAGGTTAGGTGTTGAAGCCCTTTGCAGTTCAATGTGTCTAGGCTTGATAAGTATTCAAGGTTCAGAGTGGTGAGGGTGGCAGGCAGAGAACATCCCTCAGGGAAAGACTTGACAATATCTTGTGCATCATCGATCGTAAGAGAAGTGATACTTGGTAGATGCCACTCTACATGATAGGCTAACAACTTTTCACAGGAGTCGACTGTGAGTTCTCTTAAACATGATGGTAAAAATCCTTTTGGAAATGGCTCAACTTCTGGGCAAATTCTAATTGTTAGAACTTTCAAATTTGGGAGAAGATGTTCGGCGTCATCAGACAACCACTTTAGATTCTTGCAGTTAAGAATAACAATGGTCCGAAGATTTTGAAGAGGAGTGTCTGAAACCAAAACATAAATAAGATTTTCACATCCTTGGATATAGAGGTAGTTCAGAATGGGGGAGATCTCTATTGAGAGGGATGTGAGTGTGTCACAACTGTTTGTAACTGACAGCTCATTTACGAACACGTGACATTGTTGCTTGAGAAATTCTACTTGTTTACAATTAAATATTGTTAGTCGTGTTACTGATTGGGGCATACGATCCACCAGAAACGATATTGCATTGGAACAATCAAAGAGACCAAATTCACCTATATGAAGAATTTCAGAGTGTGCCATGGCCTCCAACACAGACTCCAGCATATGATTTCCTGAAATGTATAGAGTTCGTAGTGAAGTTGGTAGCACTTGCTCTTGCAACACTATATTTTGACTTCCTAATATTTGTAAATGCCGAATTTTTGGACACCTTGGGATGAAAGAAGAAAGTAGTGGACATCGAGAAACTTCCAAATATTCTAAGGAAAGAAGTTGAATAGGTAAACTTCTAGTTAATTTGGGGCAATTAAATATTCGAAGCTGACAGAGTTTAGGAAAATCTTCTATCTCAATTGAATGCCATTCTTCCCAAGCACTCATAAGTCCAATTTCAAAACATTCAAGGTATGAAAATGGTATCACCGAAGCACAATCATCACCCTTGAAAAAATCTACACCAATAACCACAACCCTATCACATCCACCAATATATAAACCTTTCAGAGCAGGTAGCTGCCCAAGGGGAGGAAGCATCCAACAGATTTTGCAATCTTCCAGCCAAAGTGATGTCAAGTTATTGTATGAACGACTTCATAACCAATTTGGAAATATTGTACCCATGTAACCTAAAATTTTTAAATCTTTTAAAGCCCAATGAGGTTGTAGGTTCTCAATAATATCTTTTTCAGTATGTGAATCATTGATGAAATCATCGGTGGACCATGATAATGTTAAATATCTGATGTGCTTTCTTACCATCATCCTAGCCTTACAAGCTTCATTACTATTCTTAATATTCTCTAATTTACTGATTTCAATATCATTCGTCAAATTTTTCATCTCTCCCAATTCTCCAATGTTTGTTGCCTCTGGCTCTTTGCCAACTATGAATCTACTCAAAATCTATAGATTTTTTAATCTACTCATTCCCCTTGGCATCTCTTCAATAGGAGTTCCAATAAATCCAAGATATCGCAAGTTCACAGGATCACGCATATCATTTGGCAACGTTCTGAGCTTACGGCAAAAGTGCAATTTTAGTGTTTGCAAGTTGTATAACTTACACAATGAATTAGGCAATCTTACAATACTTGTTTCAGACAGATCCATAAACTGCAAATGGATGAATTCACCAATCGAATCAGGTACTGTCTTTAAAGCCTTAAAATTATTAAATGACAAAACCCTCAAGTACTTTAAATCTAATTGCATGATAGTGCTTCCAATAGAGCCAGGGACCCAACGAGAATTGAATCCTAAAATTGTTCGTAAGGCCTTTGCTCTTTTAAAAGACTCCAGGTCCTCAAAAGTAGAAAAACTTAAATTGATATAAGACAAATGGTGTGCCCTACTATTGATTTTGTTTCCTTCACCTTCCTTCTCTAATCTAAAGAAGAAGTCTCCAGCAATAGAAATTGCCAAGTCATGAATGAGGTCATGCATGACAAAATATACAATACCCTTCTCATTCGAGAGCTGAAAGAATGATCTTGAAGTTAAATCATCAAAGTAGTCATAATCGAGCTCTTCCATAGTCATCATCCCTCTATTTGAAGGATTCAAAAACCCTTCTGCCATCCACATCAAGATTAAATCCTCCCTATCAAATTCATAATCCTTCGAAAATAAAGAATAATAAACAAAGCATTATTTGAAATGAGAAGGGAGATAATGATAACTAACTCGTAAAGCTGGGACAAACTCATCTTCTACTAATTCCCATAAGTCATTTTTCAATATAGCATCCCAATATTTGGTATCAGGCTTTGATCGGAATAGTCCCCCAAGTGCTTTTGCGGCCAAAGGCAACCCTTTACACTTGCTAACAATGTCTCCACTAATTTTTTCTAGGTATGAATTCGAAACAGAGTCTCTAGAGTGGAATGCTTGTCTTGCAAATTGTAACGACCCCTCTTAATTTACATGGAATATCAGATTAAAAATTAGAAGCGTGAAATTCTCTTGAAATTTTTCTTTTTTTTTTTTCCTTTTCCTCTTGGGAATCAAATGGGCCGTTACTGGTTGAGTGTAACTCAAATAGACTCTCCCATTCAAGTTCCACTCAACCCCTTCTCTTGCGCAGCATACCTAACACATAAATATATATCCCTACTCTGGAATATAAGAAATCCGAATCATTATTCATTAATATAATTATCTTCAAATATTTAAATTCTCAATTATCATCAGGAATCCTACCAAAATTTCGGCAAAGTCCTTCCCAAAAATAGGACGTTTCCTTATTTGTACAACAGCCCAAACTATTCATCAAACAACCAAAAGTCTACAACATAAATTATACAACTATTTAAATACAAACTTATGGCCTTCATGCCATTCAAAATAATATTTTAGAATCCATAGCTAAATCTTTCATGTTGCCTTACTCATCATTCAGCATCTTCCAAAATCCTGCAATTCTAACATACATCCAAACCCAAGCTAATTTCTCGCACCATCATAGCCCTGATCATCTGAACAATCAACTTATTGAGATATAAGAATCCCAATAGAGTAATTTACCATTTAAAAATTTTATAAAATAGTTGAAAGTTCAGCTATGCCTTCGGCACAGAAAACGTCTCCCCAAAACATCTTTAACATATGTGAACTACAAAATGCTTTCAATTTAACACTTAGGAGAAATTATATTCATTCATAAGAGTATAATATTATTACACTATTTAAAATATCATTTCAATAATGCCTGTAAGTTTCTTTTGCATAACAAATTCTATATTCATACATAAGTATATAATCTTGCATATTCCCAGAAAACAATATGCATATATCTCACATTATACAAATCAAATATCTCATTGCATGCTGTTATCTAAATGTGTGGTATATAACATTTAAAACATTTCCATCATAAATTTAGCATTGAAACTAATAACCATAACTATACCCTCTTTCATGCAGGCAAATTACAACCGAAATAAACAAAATTTTTTTCAATCACCCCTTTTTCTCTTTTAAGCAACCACTTAGTGCCTCTCACCTTAGGGAATATTTAGTGCCATTTATCCCTTAGGTGTTCCTTTAGTGCCATTACTATAAGGGGCAATTTAGTATCGTTTCATCCTTTAGGCATTCATTTAGTGCCATTTGGTACCACTTCACCCTAAGGGATATTTTAGTGCCATTTCCTCCCTTGGGTGTTCATTTAGTGCCATTTGATACCACAATTCACTTTAGGGGATAAATTTTAGTGCCATGCCCCTAAGTGTCATTTCAGACCAAGTTATCATAGCCAAATCACCATAGGGGGTAAATTTAGTACCGTGCCCCTAGGTATTATACCAGTACCAAATTACTATAGCCAAATCACCATAGGGGGTAAATTTAGTGCCGTGCCCCTATGTGTCATCTTTAGTGCCATAATCAACATAATTCAATCACCTTAGGGGGAAAAATTAGTGTCGTGCCCCTAGGTGTCATTCAATACCATATTCAATGTCATTACCGTATAACATTATCATTTTCAACATCATTCCAATCACAATATAATATCAATCATATCATCATTTGAGACCATCAAACCCACATTAAAATTTGGAATTTACATTCTCATGCCATTTCCTTTAATCATAATATAGGAACCTCAGACCTTAGTACCATCAACTACCTTGTTTAGTTTAGCATTTTCAAGAATCAATTTGAGTACCATACTTTCACATTTTTGTACTATCATAACATGAATAAAGTAAGTATTTACTGTTCCATATTTCCCCTCAATTTATGGGTCAACAAAGACCAATCTTAGCCTCTTTTCTGACTATATAGCAAATATATACATATAGTTGACTAATATTTAAGGTTATAGAGTCTTACACTTAAACCAAAACGTTATCCCAGTATAGACTATCCATCCTTTACTCATTAATTCTTTCATAGGGTTATCTTGGTTTAATGAGTAATCTCTAACAAATGCAGATCATCTAAGAGAAACAGATATGCTTTATAAAGAAATCTGCATAAGGAACATTAAATGACTGTCCCATACCAGCCACTCAATGTTCACCCTAAATTTAGTCCGTCCTTATGAGCATATAACCCAATAGTCATTTCTCATCAAGCCGCAAAGGGTTTATTTTGTACCTTTCAAACATATACAGGCAATCTCTATACTCATATGAAAACTTTACATTTCTCAAATCAATTTCATCACACATTTCCCATTTCACAAAGTAAATTTCATTTAAATCAAATAGTCGACAATATCATTTCTAAATAGGGGAGTGTAGATTACTCTACCTTAATTGGGATTTCCTTCACTTGAATCAAGATTCTTCCCTTCTTTCATTTTGCTTGATTCCGCAAGCCACTTCTATCAATTATGAAAGTAACGTTTCAATTTCTCACATTAATTCCTTTCAAAAATAATATATGGGAATTAAATTCTTAATTCCCCTCAAACTTAACATCTGTCTATATAACTCTCAAATTTCTTCTATCCATTTATAAGAATTTTATTGAAAATTAAAATATACAAAAAATCATCAAATTCCTCAAATTTCAGTCCATATTAAGAATTTCTAAAACTTTCAGTTTAGTCCCTATAATGCCATATGATGATTTTGCCTCATTTTCCTTCCATTTCTTACTTCTAGAAAATCATAAGAGTCCTATTGGAGCTAAGGGTTACAGGAATACATCCAATTTTGAAATTCTACTTCATACCAAACTTTTCCAAACTTTGCAATTAGTCCCTATTTACAATTTTATGATTTTCATCATTCTTCTCCAATCTAACCCTTCAATTCATCCCTAATGGCATTATAGAAGCTAGAAATTGCAGAAAAAGCAATTAATTCAGAGTTTTTCAGTGTATACCGAAGATTTTGAAAATTTATAGTTTAGTACCTGCACCTTCCTTGGCTTTTTTCGGTGACTGGCGGTAGTGACAACAGTAGCTAAGGTCACCGGTAGCTTGGGGATGTTGCTGGGCAGCTCAAGCACAGATCACCGGTGGCCAAACAGTGCAGAAATGGTTGAATCAAAGAAGTACTTCAGAATCATGACGGAGGAGAAAAATGCGGTTTTCGGTGACTGTGGCGGTCCGGCGAGTTGCTGCGGTGTCAAGCGGAGCTGCTGTACCTTCTGGTGGTGACGGGTGGTCGTGCGGTGGTCGGTTGGTGGCTGAACGGTGGTGGGAAGTAGGAGGGAAGAGAGATGCATGAGAGAGAAGTGAGAGACACGGGGAAGGAGAAGAATGCAGTGAAAAATGAGGAAATATGAATTTTAATATTTCTAAGGGTATTTTGGTCTTTTCTCACTTTGCCCTAGATAAATTTTAGATTTTTTTTTCAATTTAGGCAAGAATTTAGGACGATATAGAAGGGATTTGAAAATTTTTAAACTATCACAAGCCTCTCGAATTTATTTGCAAAGTTTCTCAAGATAGATAAAATTCCCGCTATCAGATATAATTTAATTCCGAAAAATTCTCAAATTTTAGCTACAAGCTCAGAAAAATTTCCTTAATCGCCTCCCAAATATTTCAAGGTTTCCAAACATCTTGTCCCAATTCTTTAATTAATTTAAATTGGGTTATTACACAAATAGCGATAAACAATCTTCATCAGACAAAAGACGTAGGCGATAAAAAGATGGAACCGTTTTAACCATTGAAGCAACCTTTTCAATGCGAGTTGTTACAAGGATTTTACTTCCTTCCACTCCATTGTCAAATGGAGTCATTAAAGTAACCTAATCAGTATATTTGTCATTCCAAACATCGTCTAGAACAAGTAATAATTTCTTTTTTGACAACTTCTCCTCCAAATCAAGTTAAAGAAGATTAAGATCCATTCTATCATCAAAAGCAAGATTGTGATTAATAGTCTTTATTATCGTCTGCGTTATCTTCAGTATATCAAATTCTTCAGATACACAAACCCATGCTTTCAAATCAAATCTCTGCTTCACATAGTCATCATTGTATACTAATTGGGCTAAGGTTGTTTTCCCAATCCCCCCTATGCCCACTATAGGGATCACAGAAAATTTATCATTATCATCAGACATAAGCTTAATTATATCATTTTTTTCTTTATCCCTTCCATATACATAAGATACTTTCACTTGAGATGTTGACTGAGTCCTCCCAGGCATGATTTTAGGTTCAATATTGGTTTTCAAAACCAAAAATTTCTTTATGTTTCACAATGAATTCTAGTTTATCAATTATAGCTTCTTACTTATTTCCCATGTCTCTATCATGCACATGAAGAGAGCCAGATGATAAATCACACACCTAGTTTTGAGTGGAAGCCCTGGTAGAAATTTCATCCATCAAGTCCTTTACTTCATAAACAGCATCTTTGAGATCATTCAGCCACTCCCCCACTGCAGGATCTTTGAATTATTTAAGCTTTGCATCATTAAGCACAGCTCTTGCAGCATTCAATGATGGCTTCAATCAATGAAGTAAATCCTTGTCGAGTTTCCTTCCTTGGATGAAGTTCAGAAATTCAGCATCTGGTGCTAGCCTGTCAAAAAGAACTTTAAACACTGCTTCAAGAATAGCTCCACCCACAAGTTCAGCCATGGTCTCTTTTGCAATAAGAGATATTTTTTGCTGAGAGTAGAACAGTAGTACGAGTGCTTGAAAACTTGCACTATGCGTCTGGATTCTTTGTTGGGCATTTTCCTGTTGCGTGTTTTAGCAGCGATTTTTTTCGTTGCTAAAGTTTTTTGCAACAATATTATTGTCACTATAACTTTTGTTAAATTAATTATTTAAACAACAATTATAGCAGCAATAATATTTGTTGGAATAATATTAAAACACACTTTAGTGATGGATAAAACCACCGCTAAAAAGTCCAGAAGGCAGCACTAGGGGATCCAAAAGCCAATATATTATATGCGTCCGAATTCTTTGTTGTGGCCTGTTGGGCATTTTAGCAGCGGTTTTTTTCGTTGTTAAATTTTTTTGCAACAAATATTATTGTCTCTATAACTTTTGTTAAATTAATTATTTAAACAAAAGTTATAGCAGCAATAATATTCGTTGCAATAATATTTAAAACACACTTTAGCTACGGATAAAACCGCTGCTAAAAAGCCCAGAAGATCCAAAAGCATATTCACTAACGTAGCTCATACAATATATTATACATCAGATAGGCTTTTGGAGACTCTGCTAGGTGCTGGGCTTTTTAGCGGCGGTTTTATCCGTCGCTAAAGTATGTTTTAATATTATTGCAACGAATATTATTGCTGCTATAACTTTTGTTTAAATAATTAATTTAACAAAAGTTATAGTGACAATAATGTTTGTTGCAAAAAACTTTAGCAACGAAAAAAACAGCTGCTAAAATGCCCAGCGGGGAACGTTAGTGAATCGTGATACTCCAACCACTCCATTGTTTATTCCAAGAGTGGCCGACACGCTGTCAAATGTGTGTGGACAATGTCTCTTTAGTCAAGCAATGGATTAACCAGCATAACTACTGCTTTTTTTTTAATTACTCATCAACATCCACATATTAAGAATGATAATATTCTTGGAGATGTTGAAATTTTAAATGATATTGAAAAATCAAAAGGAAATAAAAAAGAAACATGTAAAAGAGACTCAACCAAAGTCTAGACAAAAGAGAAAGTCTGTGGATTTGATGATCATAAGTATTTAATGGATATTTGTTTGACACTTTAAACTTGTAAGATGAAGTCGACGTCCACCTTGACATTGTATATGATTAATATATCACTAGAGAACAATACCATTACAGGATAAAACATCTTGATCAAGGCCTAGTGGAGGTGCTTTTTCGAAGAACGAGGCACGTTAGTTGAAGCAAAGAGTGGAAGGTTCAATGCAAATTAGAAAAATTCAAAGGAAAATAAATATAAAATTAAAAAAATTATTTTTTTATTGCTCTTTTATCAAAAAATTTTGTCCTTAATAAGAAATATTATTAAAAAATAAAAAATAGTGCATGCTTTGTCAGATATCATTGTGTACGTTTACTAATATTTAGTCACACTACAAAAAATTTCGCCTTCAGTGGCGACTTTTGTCGCCACTAAAGATCAAGAAGTCGCCACAAAATCTCTTTAGTGGCGACAAAAATTTCGTCAAAGGTCGCCACTAAAAATTTCGCAACTGATGACTTTTAGTGGCGAGAAAACATAGTCGCCACTGATACATATTAGTGGCGACAAAATGTCGCCACAAAAAGCTGAAACAAATCGCCACAGATGTTGAGGTAGAAAATTAAAAAAGTCGCCACAATAGGTCAATTTACGTGGCGATATGAATGTCGCCACAAAACAGCCTACTGTGGCGACAAATAATTGTGCCACAGAAGATTTTCTGTGGCGACAAATAATTTTGCCATAGAAGATTTTCTGTGGCGACATTTTATTTCGCCACAGAAGATTTTCTGTGGTGACAAATAATTTTGCCACAGAAGATTTTCTGTGGTGACATTTTATTTCGCCACAGAAGATTTTTTGTGGCGACAGTTTATTTTGTCACAGAATTTTTTTTGTGGCGAATCATTTGTCGCCACAAAACATTTTTTGTGGCGAAGTAAAGTGTCGCCACAAAAGCTTCTTCTGTGGCGACATTTATCGCCATAGAATCCCATTTGTCGCCACTGAAAGCCTTTTGGTGGCAATAGATTTTGTCGCCATCGAATGTTCATAATGAATTAATTTAAATTTTTCCAAATTTTTATATTTGTTGTGGCATACAGATTCAATTTCTATATTTCCTGAAGGCATACAAATTCAATTTGGGAGAGAAAATACCATTACATTACATTAAAAACAAATAGTGTTACATTGTTGTCACATTATATTCAATAATTTACAATAATTACATAATTTACAATAGTTACAAAAATAAAACATATTTTGAGCATCATTAATTCTTCCTTCCTGAAGTTTGTCCCTGTTTAAAATAGAGACAAGACAACATGTCAACAACTACAATTATGATCATTGAAACATGATAGCATCTAATTATGGCATATGACAAACCAAATCCATCCTAAAACTTATGCGATAATGAACAACCAGAACAATGTGAAGACTTTGATAGCAAATTTCAACCAGAATAATGTCAACACCAAGTACACAAACCAATTTCAGCCAAAACAACGTCAACACCAAAAAAACAAACCAATTTTAGACAAAACAACGTCAACACCAAGTATACAAACCAATTTTAGGCAAAACAACGTCAACACCAAGTACACAAGCCAATTTCAGCCAAAACAACATCAACACCAAGTACACAAACCAATTTCAGCCAAAACAACGTCAACACCAAAAACACAAACCAATTTTAGATAAAACAACGTCAACACCAAGTATACAAACCAATTTTAGGCAAAACAACGTCAACACCAAGTACACAAAGCCAATTTCAGCCAAAACAACATCAACACCAAGTACACAAACCAATTTCAGCCAAAACAACATCAACACCAAAAACAAAAACCAATTTTAGATAAAACAACGTCAACACCAAGTATACAAACCAATTTTAGGCAAAACAACGTCAACACCAAGTACACAAAGCCAATTTCAGCCAAAACAACATCAACACCAAGTACACAAACCAATTTCAGCCAAAATAACGTCAACACCAAAAACACAAACCAATTGTAGGCAAAACAACGTCAACACCAAGTACACAAACCAATTTCAGCCAAAACAATGTCAACACCAAATACACAAACCAATTTTAGCCAAACCAATGTCAACACCAAGTACACAAACTATTGAATTCCAGCCCAGTATCATCAATAAATCAATGTAAAAAGGGAAACAGGAAAACCAAAAGTCATCATTACCTGTTGAAGTCTTGACATTATTACATCCAACTGTGCTTGGATCCTCTGGTCAATCTTAGCTTGCATTTGAGATTGAAGCTCAGCACGCTCCTCCTGGAGCTTCCTATTAAGCTCAGATTGCATTTGAGATTGAAGCTCAGCACGTTCCTCTTGGAGCTTCCTATCAAGCTCAACGTGCATTTGCTCACGTACACTTTCAATTACAGATGACATGCTAGCTTCCATAATTATTTGTTGCTGAGATTTCCTAGTGGATGGCTTCTTTCCATAGCCTTTTCCACGAACAAATCCTGACCTCTCTCCAAGTACAGATGCCAAGATCTCATCTCCGGTGAGTGGGTTCTTAATTTCCTATTGCCGAGACATAACCTCCTGAATGCGTGCCTACATTAATGCAAACAATGATAATAGGCACAAGAAATGACACTTAAACTTCAAAAGATAATTAAAATTTTTAATATACATGAATTTCTTGTGATTTTGGGTCGGACCACACAATTTCTCCTTCTTTTGTTCTACGAGTGTGCTGGAGCTCCCACACTCGATCAACCGACGCCTTTTCTCCAGTCTCAGGATTCCTCTACAAAGAAAACACTTGTAAACATGTATGTATTGTAACCATGGTTACGTAATTAAATACTTAAAGTCACTTACCGTAGATTCTTCTATCTCAGCAAAGGATCGAGGGCCACATGTATGTCGTGTTATTTGTTGTGCCCTATTTTGCTTGTTCCTTTCGCTAACAACCTACAAGAACGAAGCTCTCGTAGCTTGGATAACTGAATGAAAACTCTTATATTTTAGACAGTTTAAACAACATATAATTCCACATTACCTTGAATTCATTTGAACCGTAATGAGCTATCAACCATTCCCAATCTTTAGGCGTAACATCAGTTGGTCAATTAGCCAATCTCTCTTCATCGTTGCTGAAGTGGTTGTAATGTTTGTGTAAACGGGTCTTCCATGCTTTGAATAGTCGCTGCATAGTAGTGATGACAAATTTTTCCATTGCCATTTGTCTTCTGTCATTGCCAATCTCAAACTTCTCCTGAAATGTGGACAAATATTTTTCTTATGAAGAAAGTAAAAAAGTATGGAGTTATATGCCTATTTGTAACTAATTACCTTAACTTTCAACCAAATTGCTTGTCCATACGTGGCAAAAATGTTCTGCCATCTACCAGCTCTGAAGGAGATAGTTTGTCTGACTATAAATCCGCAGTAGTTGGCTATATCTCTAGCCTCAGGGCCCACAACTCTCTCTATATCATCAGGGATGTCAATTTTAATATTGCCCCCAAATTTTGTCTTCATATCTACCGCAAATGACTTATATTTCCCTCTGCCAGTCTTAGCGGTGCAAGAAGCTATAAATAAAAAGAAAAATAGCTAATCTTGCTTCTAGATATTATTAAATAATATGTATAAAGATAAATTAACCTGAACTACTCATATTCCTTGATCCTTGGACTAGTGGAGATTCATCATTTAGCTGTTGACTTGGTCCTACTTGGCCCATCGGAGAATCTTCATTCAGCTGAGTACTGTGTTGTGGGATTATATCACCACGTGGTGGCGACAATCGTCGGCCTGAACTCACTTCTCCTTGGTTCTCAAGTCTTCCTCGACGTGCACCAACTTTTACAACCCTTCCACCTCGACCTCGCATGAGACCTGACATCTTCTGCAATGTATTTAAGAAATAAAGTTAAAAAGAATAAAATACATCTATGATTGGATTAGACATAAGAATGCAAAGCATAACAAATTTTTATCTATATTACCACAATTGTTATAACAATATTTAGTTAATCTTCTGAATCCTCTGTGTCTTGTGTGTCGTTGTCATCTATTAAATCTTCTTCCTCACTTTCTTCACTTACACTAGAGTCTATAGCATTGTCATCAATGAAATCTAGGTCAGTAGAGGTACACATATTTGTTCGTGCTTCATCGCTTGCTTGATTAAAGGATTGCGGATCAACATCAACTCGTTCAAAAGTAACTACAATGTCATTTTGCACTTCATTGTCTATTGAAGTATTTAATTGCTCAATCTCGATTTGCTGATATGCTTCTTTATCCAGCAACACAAGATCACCATCATCACCGTCATATTGAGGCATGTTGAATAAGTCTCGAGGATTTGTCTTCACAACAACTAACCAACCTTGATCAATCATATCATCCAAATAAAACACTTGTTCTGCTTGAAATGCCAAGACAAATGGCTCATTTGTATTTAACTGACATCGAGTATTAACACTGACAAATCCATACTTATCTACTTTATATCCTTTGCCTAAGTGAGCAACATCCCACCAATGACACTTGAAAAGGTAGACCTTCCTATCTCCAACATAGGAAAATTCATAAACATCATCTAACACACCATAGTACTCCTTATCAGGGTTTGAATCATCACCCTTTACAAGAACTCCATTATTTTGTGTTTTTCTTCTTGAAGCACGATCTTTCGTGTGAAATCTATATCCATTCACCATAAACATTGAATATCTATGCACCTGTTGAAGAGGGCCTACAGCTAAGCTTATGATCTCTTCACTTACACATTGTTGTTTAGATAGCTCTAAAACCTACATAGACAAGAAGTCTTTAATCATTTCTAAAAAACAAACTTTTCCTCTAAAATATAATGCATTGAACCGTAAGTTTATATAAAATAATACATGTGTACGAAACCAGTCTGGAAATTCCATGCTTCTCCTCTCGTCTTTCGCTGATATCTGCAACTCAAGCTCCTTTTGGTATTCCCTACACATATTATTGCAAGAGAAGATATTGAACTTACTCCATACATATTTCTTCAAAATTTTCTATATTAGACAAGTAGCTAGGTGAGCTTACTCTATAAATGGCCAAACCTCCTCACAATTTTGAAGGACATACATACAAGCTTGGTTAAACTCTGAACGAGATAACGTAATTATTTTGTAACCCCCTATTGGTTGACCACTTTCTTCAAAGATAGACAGCTCACAATTCTTCTGGGGTCCATCGTCATTCCTAGCTGGTTTATTAAACTTGGTTGGGACGTTCTTCAAGTATCGCGAGCAAAAGGTTAGACATTCTTCTGCAATTGATCCTTCAGGACGAGCCTTATTACGAACATATGATTTCAGAGTTCGTAGATACCTACATTCAGAAAACAAAGAGAATATAATAGATTGTTATTAAATGAATACATTATGAATTATCTAGTACATATAATGCATTACCTCTCAATAGGATACATCCACCGGTATTGCACGGGTCCACCAAGCTTTGCCTCTCTAGCCAAGTGAATGGGTAAGTGGACCATGACATCAAAAAATGATGGTGGAAATATGGTTTCCATTTTGCATAAAGTTATCGCCATTTGGGTCTCTAATTTATCAAGATCTTCAACTTTCAAGGACTTGCTGCAAAGATTCCTGAAAAAATTGCTTAATTCTACAATTGTTTCATAAACTTCCTTGGGTAAAAGGCCACGAATTGCAACTGGAAATATATATTGTAATAAGACATGGTGGTCATGACACTTCAGTCCAAATATTTTCCTTTCACGCACATTGACACATCGTGAGATGTTTGAGGAAAATACATCAGGAACCTTCAAAGTAGAAAGGAAGTTGCAAACTTTTAACTTCTCATTTGAAGACAACGCATAGCATGCTGCAGGTAATAAAACATTTCCTCCCTCTTCAATTGGATGTAACCCTTGCCTTATACCTAAATCCACTAAATCATATCGACTCTTTAATGTATCTTTTGTCTTTCCATATATATTCATTACTGTTGATACAATATTGTCAGACAAATTTCTCTCAATATGCATGACATTAAGATTATGTCGTATCATCAGATTTTTCCAGTAAGGCAATTAGAAGAATATACTTTTCTTTGTCCAATTATAAGAAGTGGATGGTTGGTCACGCTTTTTTTTCTAACCTTTTCCAAACGTCACATTTCTTAGTTCTTCTAATTGGTAAAGTGCTTCATCACCAGTTAATGGAGTAGGGGCCGTGGCATTTTCCATTTTTCCATCAAAAGCCCTTCGATTTCGATGCCATGGATGAGTGGTATGTAAAAAAAGACGATGGCCCATGTAACATAGCTTGTTTCGAAAAGAAACACAGTGGGTGTCCTTATGGCAACAAGGACATGTAAGCTTACCTTTAGTTGACCATCCAGAAAGGTTTCCATATGCTGGGAAGTCATTAATTGTTCACATCACAGCTGCCCGCAACACAAAATTAGATTATGAGTAAGCATCATATGTCTCTACCCCTCCCTCCCATAACTCTTTCAACTCTTCAATCATTGGTTGTAAGTAAACATCTATGTCATTGCCTGGACACTTAGGGCCTGGAATTAAGAGTGTCATAATAAAATATGGGTCTTTCATGCAATCCCAAGGGGGAAGATTATATGGAACAAGAACAACGGGCCAAATACTATGATTAGCACTCATATTTCCAAAAGGTTGAAACCCATCACTTGCTAAGCCCAATCGAACATTTCTGGGATCATTAGAGAAGTCAGGGTATTGTTGGTCAAAATATTTCCAAGCCAAGGAGTCAGAAGGATGTCTTAAAATGTCATCATCGACTTGTTTTTCCTTGTGCCACCTCATTTATTTAGCTGTGTGTTTCGCCATGAACAACCTTTGCAACCTAGGTTTAACTGGGAAATGACGCAATATTTTGTTCGCTACTTTCTTCCCTTGGTTTTCACTTGACTTCCATCTAGGCTTCTTACATACAGGACACGAATTTGCATTGGCATGCTCTCGCCAATATAAGATGCAATCATTTTCACATGCATCTGTTTTCCTATAATCTAAACATAAATCTCCAATAATCTTTTTGGCTTCATAGTATGAATTAGGTATAGCTGCCCCATCGGGAAGAACTTCTTTGAAGAAGCCAAGAATCGCATCTACAGATTTATTAGTCCAATGGTTAAGACACTTCAAGTGGAGTAACTTTACTACGAAAGATAACTTTGACACTTTATTACATCCAGGATAAAGTTCTGTCTCCGCATCTTTTAATAAATCAAAGAATTTCTTTGCATGCACATTTGGTTCTTTATTGTTCTTAGAAACATGATTTACTTCCTCTATATTTGCAAAACCATAAGCATCATGTACCAGATTATTAATATCATCCATCACATCATTGTGATCTTCCCTTTGACAGTCACGTTTAGGGCTATGAGTTCTTACAAAGGCTTCTCCATGTAAATCCCATACTTTGTAACTATTCCAAAATCCTTTTTTCAATAAATCAAATCTCACCATATTTCTGGCTTTAAACTCTGTGTTTCTACACCTATTGCATGGACATCGGATCAAAGTATTCACCCCTGACTGATTGTATGCCCATTCTAGAAATCCATCTATTCCTCGTATATATGTTGGATCCGCTCTATTTTTTATTTCTAGCCAACTTTTATCCATTCCTTTTTCCTACATATCAATGTGATGTAAATTTCATTATATTGTTAAGTTTTAGGAAGTTTAAGGATAGGTGAACTAAAGCAATCTATACACTTGGATAGTTCTGAAATTATACGATTCAATTAAATATCTGAAAATGATATAGATTCAAATCATATAATAATTTTAACATTTATATTATTTACCCATCATATCAGTTATTCTAAAATTATATAAAATTTTTACTTTTAAGATTCATAATGTATAGAGTTTAATCTAACTTAAAATTTTCAATCCAAACATCAAAAGGAAAAAAAGTTGGACCAATTTAGCAAAATACCATCTAGTTACCATTTTTTGTTATTTTTCAATTAGACTTATTTTGACTAAGTCACACCAATGTAACATGAAGATCCATTCCCAAGTAAATGAGTAAATTAGAATGTGTGACTAGCTAGTTATATACCAATTCTAATGACAATGAATAAAGACACACACTTAATTACTCAAAATATAAAAACGTAGCCAATGAAAAATATGTTATTTTGAGATGAAAACTTGAATAATATAATCTATAAACTAATTTTTTCCCTTAAAAAGGATGATGACCTATACACAAACACACACCCCCCAGGATGCATGGATTATTATATAGAATTTTGATGAAATTAAAAGGATTATTTTGCCATCAAAGTGGTAATTAATTACAGTGTTTTCAAAAGTCTGCATTAAGTTAATGGATCTAGTAATTATTATGGAGGCATTAATGTATACTATGCATATATATTAAATATTAAGTTCTTCAATCAAATTTTCTATTTCCAAAATATATATATATATACACATATACATTATTAAAAAGCATATCTCATAAATATATATATTGAAATAGACTAACCCAAAGTATATACTATAATTATAGAATATTAATGTATAATCTGTACAAGAGGCAAATGGGGGTCTTCTAATTCCTTCCTATTCAGACTAAATGCAAAAAAATTTCCATTTTCCACAACCTAAATCCAAAGTTTAAACAAAGTAAAAAAGAAATTCCATTTTCCACAAGCTAAATCCAGAGTTCACACAAAATCAAAAAAATTTCCATATTTCACAAGCTAAATCCAGAGTTTCAGCAACATGAAAAATATATTCATTTCTCACAAGCATCAAAAGGACTATGAATACAGTGAACGTTGTTCAAGAGGGAAGAGAAAGCCTACCGGATTTTTCCCAAAACAACCGTTAATGGTGGTGAACGGCAAGGACGTCGCGCGTCGTGCGGTGGTTGTTCAAGCACGATGAAAGACGCTCGACGTACGAAGAACGACTGCCGTTTTTGTGATGGACGGCGTACTACCCAACGCGTGAAGCTCGTCGACCGACAACAGTGCCAACGCGTGGACGACGACGCACAGCTAGTTATCACAGTGTAAGAGCGAAACTGCAGCGTAGGCGCGCGCGGGATGGAAATTTGTGAGAATGAGCTGAACAATGATGAAATATATTGGAATGTTTTTCGCGCTTCATTATATATTAAATGATGAAATATATAACTTAAAAGATTGCTGGGCGCGTTGGTTAGCACGTTAAGTCTGCAAAGGGTCCTGCCTTCGAGCTGCGCAAACGCACACCTTACTAATTTAATTTAATTTTAAGGTGCTTCAGTGGCGACGGCATATTTTTCGCCACTGAAGGTTTTTAGCGGCGACAAATATCCTCGCCACTGAAGCCACTTACAGTTGCGACATGAGGAAAATCGCCGCTGCAAAATTTTTGTGGCGACAAAAAATGTCGCCACTAAATCATTTTAGTGGCGACCACTTAATTGTCGCCATTGATTTATTTTTATGGCGACTATATATCGTCACCACAACCCTTTAGTGGCGACACTTTATTTGTCGCCACTTAAGGTTTTCTGTGGCGACTTATTTTGTCGCCACCTAAACTTATCAATGGCAACAAAAAATGTCGCCACCATAAATAGACTTTCAGCGACGAGTTTTTTTGTCGCCACCAAAAAGTCGCCACTGAAAGTCCTTTTCTTGTAGTGTCATTAATTATTGCATTTGGAGGAAGTCTTTGGTGGAAACAACACAAGTGATTATTTCTGGCCATAACTAATAAAAAAGTGACAACACAATATAAGAGTTATATTTTAGTAATTTGATGCTCCAGCCGGTGGGGAATAGTTCTCCAACTTGGAGGATGTTGACATTTTTTATTGTTAAAGAAAATATAATTGGAAGTAGCTGATAAACAGCAGGAGTCACTTGCTAGAGTTTTTCTTTATAGGTGTACATCATTATATCATTTTTCCTCCCATTGACCATGTAAAGACAAGGAAACTCCTAAAAAGTTATAGAATATCTAGCAATTTGAGTTTTAGATTGGTGAGTGATGTAACAAACCTTGGAGTAGATTCACATCTCAACCAGTTAGATTCACATCTCAACCAGTTTTAATATAATAATATGAGATTTTCTTCTATTTATGTATGATCTATTATTGGCCTCTTAATTCTTCAAAAAGATAAAAAAAACTTTTTTTCTTTTTTCTTTTTACTTTAATTTTGGAGAAGACTATTTATTGTTTTTTTTTCTCCTATTGCATCTTTCTCATGATATAAATATCAAGCATTCAAGAAAATATTTCAAAATATATTTATTTATTTCAAGATTTAAACTTATATTATATATATATACATATATATATATTGCATATATGCAGAATCAGTTTATAATAGAGTTGCACGGTAAGGATATAATCTCAAACTAGAGAGAGAACCGACACAAATTTTTGGAGAATATGTCAAAAATTGTTTAGCTTCCATGTTCTGATGTTTTTCATTTTTATGTGAGAATCATAACCTCTATCAAATTGAATCTACATTGCAAAGTTTATGGTTTTGTATTTAAGAAAAGATATTGTTTATTAAAACCATTAATTGATATCTACTACAAAAAAATTGATTAAATTTGTCACTGAATGCTGACTACTAAATTATCATTAATTTGTCACTGATATTTTTGTCGCTCAAATTTTTCATATCGACTTAAAAAGTTTCCATTAGAGAAATTTTTTAGAGGCGACAAGAAAAATCAATTAAATTGTCATATATGAGATAATCACTGGTCACTAATGTTGCCATTAAAGGTGCTTTCAGTGACGACCATAGATCACCATCTATAGTAATTCTCTTTCAATGGCAACTCACTAAAAGTTAATCAGAAAATAGTTCACGCTCAGTGGCGATTCCTTGATTGTCACTAGAAGTACCTTTAGTGTGATTTTGAGGTCGCAACGAAAACACCTTCAGTGGCAAAAGGAGTCGCCACTGAAGGGTCTTTATTTTATATAATATTTTTAGTAATGACTTGAGTCATCACCCAAAGTCCTTTTTTTTAAAAAACAAAAAATATATTCTCATATTCTTAGTCTATAAAACCAACACTTAATTGCGAAAAAATAGCCAATAAAACAATGAAATTCATTTCGCATAATAAAAACATGATAAAAGGAAAAAAATTCTAACACATAGATCACTAGAATGCCTTTACAGCAATCAAAAGCCATGGTAATAACGCTTTTCAGCTAACAATTAACATATAAACCAGTAAAAGCCAATTAACTCCTAGTAGTTTTTTTGTTAACTAATAATTTACAACATAGGTCCATAAATAGGGAACTCATACTACCTTCACATGGTAATTTATCATATTACAGCCCCCATTGCTCCTCTTGCTGCCTCGCGCTTCATCTTAACAGCTTTACCACTTCCATGAAAGTACATATATAATTGTTGCAAAAAACAAATAAAAAGATAGTAGATAAGTAAAGTAGTAAGATATCAAGGAACTTGGTAAAAAAAAACTAGTTCCCACAACTTGTGTATCATATATTAGTAGCAAAAATGTCCAACACAAAAAAAGTCGGTCCTCAACATAATTTAGAATTCTTGAACAATGCTTCACTAGCAAATTCAATATACAAAGTAAATATATTGAATTTATTTTGTGATGACTCCAATCTGTGTGTAAAGAAAGTTTGTGGAATTTGACCAATTATTTATCCTGCTAGATTCTTCTCATCTCCTATCTCTAGAACACTGGTGTATGTTTGTTTTTTATTGTCACAATATATGTAACATAAATAAGTATCAGCCTTTTGTAATGATTCTTCCAAAAAGTTAATCATAGACGCCAAAAAGTAGTCAAAGCACTAATTCTTGAAAGAAAGGGATTTGAACTTCACAACATGTTATAATTACACAAAACACCTTAAGGTCCTTTGGTTTTCAGTGTACTTTATAAAGAAGAATCACCATTTGCAACCATTAATGATAAAACCAAATCATTGTTATATTCCAACTATCCAATTCTTCGTTAATTCCAAACACAAGTAACAACTAGAAAATGGAAGCCAACACATCATCACCTTATAATATTTTCTTTCAATTTTAAATGCTCCTCTATTTATATTCTATTAATTGCAATAAGTACATATTCACCCAAAAAGTATAGGATTTCTTGTTTATATTTTATTTAAGAAAAAAAGCCTTTTAAACGTACTAACCACATCCAATAAAATATTCGATGTCATAAAATCGCAATAGATAACATGCTTCTCTGCTTCATGAAGAAATGCAAGTTCTTTTGCAACACCAAAAGAAATCTTCATTCTTATGGACCATGGAAAGGGAAGCAATACTCCAACATCGACTTTATTGTAGCAAATACTATTGTTTCCAGTGGGATTACAGTCACCTAACTGAAAACTGCATCCATTTGAAGGATTAAATAGAAGACCTTATTCAAAGGGGTATGCTTGGAAGCAACGTTTGCTATGATGATAGGTGGTTTGAATGGAAAACTCATGGGGATTGGGAAACTAACAAACCATAGGAGCAAGAGGCAAGAGATGATGATGAAATCATCAACCCTGCATATGCAGATTCATTGATCGATGTAAACGATGGTAGCATACAAAAGGGGACTTAGCAACTTAAAGTAAAAAGAATATAGAGCGATTTATCTTGACCGTTGATTACCTTTCCAAGCGGGACCATACCAATCCTCTAGTTAAAGCAGAGCCAGTCACCTTCAACTTCTCTGACTTTGGGTAGATTAACCTTAATTATAATAACCTTATGGTAATCATAGTAATCATCACTAACTACAAAATTAAACGAATCTGTTTTGGTAAGGGTTTGTCCTCTGAAATTCTCATTTTTTACGTCTTCAAGAAGTTGTGTTTAAGAAAGGAGGACTTTGAAGCAATTCCTAGCAACTGTGATTTGGTGTTATGAAACACAAGTCCCTAAATGCATATGCATTCGTGATCATTTCTTTAGTAACCAATCCAGGATGTAAGGCATTGAGTTGACCCAAGCAATTCTTCCACTCAATGTGAATAAACCCTCGGGCATACTTATTCTAGAAGTTCCTATCCCCCGTTGCCTCTTGAAGATCCTTTTTAAGTTGGGAAATCTTAATATCTTTTTGTATGCCTTCACCATGAAGCCGATTGGCTTCTTTGTGCCAGGATTTTAAATCCTCTTCTAGCAATATGCTTTGTGAAAATTCTTTTCATAAGGAAGTTCAAGAATATACTTTTTTGGTTCACAAAATGCATTTGGGAGATCAATATGGAGGATTGAATTTGGTTAAGTATGTTTTAAATTTTCCTTTAGATGGTAGGTTGGGCCAATTGACTATCAATATTTCTGAAGGAAATTTCTTCTTGATGAAAGTTAATTTGTTTTTAATAACATTAACATCTTTGAAGATGAGTTTTCTAAAAAATTTGAATAGAATTGGTTTTCCAAGGAATTGGGTACTTACTCCTTCTTTGGTAACGTGTAGAGGAAAGAGATGGTTTATAAAAGGAGTTCCTAGAAGAACTTCATTGTCCATGTCTTTAATTAGGAGGAAAGTAGTTTCAAAATTGAATTTTTAGTTTGTTATAACAACATTTGATAATTATTAGTTTATGGCTAATTTGGACCTATTGGCATTCCTAAGTTTTCAGCGGTTTTCTCAAAATATTTGGTTGGAATAAAACCCTATTGTACAAAGTTTACATCAACACCAATATCGAATAATGCATTTGTTTCAAGAATAAACTTATTATTGACTATAATGCTAATGCGTGTATAGGACTTTTGAATTTTAATTTTTGAGACGAGATTAAGAAAGGGTTCAGAAGTTTCTTCATCATCTAAGGGATTAAAAACTTCATTGAATATTTGTAATTGGGAAAGGAGGTTTTATTGTTGTTTTTGCTAAGCTATGAGTTCTTTTGACTTCTACTTTTAGGTTATAATCTTCCCATTCTTTGTCTTGAAACTTAATTAGTTTTGAATTATTTTCAAATCATTTGAGGGTATCTATAAGATTATATTTGCTAGCTATAGGAAAAGGTTTATGTGAAGGGCTGGTTTCTAGGGTTTCTTTGTATTTATTAAGATAATTTTTTCTTTTATCTGAGTCAGTTAAAGAATTAATAACTTCAAATAAGAGATCTTATTCTTTAGTAATGACATTAATTTCTTTTGTAGATTTTAAAGAAGAAGGGACATCATATTCTTGGACGCAGTTAGCCTTCTAGCAGAGTGTTCTTTCTCTGAAAAATTTACCATGACATTATTAATTTGTTCTAAAATTGATTCTTCTAAGTTTAGGACTCTAAGTTTCTTGTTTAACATATAGTATTGGGATATGTGTATAAGTTTATCACATTTGTAGTAATCACCTGCTTTTTTGAAAAATCTATTGGTGATTCTGTTTTAATTTCCTTTTTGGGATTTGGGGAAGTGTTAGACCTGTTTGGCTTATGTTGAGATTTATGGTAATATTTGGAGCTGTGTTTTGGTTTAGACTCCTTACAGGGATAAAATTCAAATTTTTTTATTGAAAGAACTTAATTCTTTATGATTTTGGGCCTTCTCTTTGGCTAATTACCTTTACATTTTGTCATATTGGCAAATTTTTAAGGTTACATTTTGGATACAAGTAGTGAGTTGCCCATAACTCAAATGTTCAAAAGGAATGATTCTATTAATAGTTTGGTTTCTAATTTTTTCTATAACCTTGTCTCTTAAAGAACTGGTGAGTCTAGCTAGATATTTTTCTTTCCAAAAAGGTTGATGACTGTCTTCTCTAGTATAGACCTTAGTTAAGAAGGTATCTCTATACTATCTAAAGTCAACTAAGATTCGACATTTGAGGTTTGAAAGTAACTCAATAGTGCATATTTGAGATAAATATCTCTCAAACGATTAAAAGGAAAACATTTTAGAGCCCTTAAAACCAAGCCAGGTAGAACTCCTATCCCAGAAAATAGGGAACCTCTCCTTGATGCAGTAAATATTTTAATCTTCACAATTTTCTAACAAAAGCCCTCAATATTCTTCTAGGGATCCAACAATTAACAACATTAATAAGGAAGATTTGGTTTCCTCTTCTGAATCAGTAGAAGAATTAGAAATTAATCCCATCCAAACTCTTTCCCAAAATTGGTGAAACCC
Organism: Senna siamea; assembly: GCA_031216115.1. Lineage (NCBI taxonomy): Eukaryota > Viridiplantae > Streptophyta > Magnoliopsida > Fabales > Fabaceae > Senna > Senna siamea. The sequence continues at coordinate 9,461,922 of CM062355.1, read as the reverse complement.
ATCGAAATAATATTACCCCAAAGCAACATCCCTTGACCTTCTATTAGAAGAACAAAGTAAAAATTTTAAACATTTTAATTCAAACAATATTTATGAATGGAACATAGATAGTCAAACGGAGTATAATATTCTCTAGAAAATGACAATGGTTAGCATAGCCTATCAAACAACCTAACACTATTCTGAAGTGGAAATAATGAGTATTTTAGTCTCAGGGTTTAAATAATGGTTTCTCAGTTTGACTAATTTTGGAAGAACGTTGATCCCTTTGACTTATTTGTAAAGTGTTCTCCTAAAATTTGGAGATATTTGTTAGTGCAATTATTTTTTTCCATTAAACTTTAGATGTGTAATGAAGTAATTTATTCTCTAGTGTCTTTTAATTTGAAAGGAGACACAAAAATATGGTTGGTTTTTGTTGTTTTGGAAATTGGGAAGCTTAAAGAATTTTGAAGCAGTCACCTTTAGTTGTATGCCAAGTGGCATTAATTGAGCTTGGAAATGGATATTCAATTCCTTTGTCTAAAGCCTAAGCTTCAAACCAATCAAAGAAAGGAATATTCTATTCAAATTTTTCAAGAATTTTATAAAAGTTTTCTTAAATTTGTTTTTGATGTGTTTTTAAAACTTTTTTAAGAACCATTCTCTTTGTGAGGTGTTTTATTTTGAATGAAAATCTTTTGTAAGAAGCTTTTATCTATTTGTTATTCTAAACTAATCACATTAATTTCATATGGTTCATTCATTAAAGAGTATGTTAGTGATTGTATAGACCTTTTGTCTTCCTAATCCTTTTGATAAGAGGGCCTAAGGAGGCTAAAGGATGTGTCTAACCCTTGAAGGTGGATGCCAGGTAGAATAGTTGAACATAACCTTCTTAGAGGCACTGAGAGGGTAAATTTGAAATCCTCAAATCTCATGAATCTAGTTCCAATGCTAGATTTGGTTCAAATGCTACCTTATTCTATCAAAGGTCACTTCTACCCATCTGCTTTTTGGCTTGAGTTTTAATGGTTTGTTCTAGTTTAGGAGATGGTTTTGGCAAAGCAGGAACTTCTTTTATCAAGCCCATGTTTCTGGCAAGGTTACCTCACTCCAAAGGATGGTTTTGGGTACTATGACATTTGCTTTTTCCATATTTGTTAAGAACAAGGTGGTATCTCCTGATCTTTTTGGTTTAAGACTCCTAAACCTATCTAAATTCATTACCTTATATCAAATCCTATAGGTAAGGGTTATGGGAATGGATCTAAGTTTCATATCAAAATCGGATAATTTAAAGTTTAAAAGAAGGATATCCATTATGTTTTTATCGATTAGACTAGCAAACCTATTTGGATAACACTTAAAATATATTGGTCCAGAACAAAGATTGGTTTTCACAAATCCTATTAAGGAGTATTGGAAGTTTTTGTGCCTAGTATCTATTAGACAGAGGAGAACAGAAGTGTTTAATCCTTCTCTGACTAAGGGTTTTATGGCAACTTGGACATATCCTATATGGATGAACTTGTATTTTTGCTTGTGTAGTTTGCTAGATTTTTGAGAAAAGAGGTAAAATGTGTCGTTTTGAGGATCTATTGAGATTACTTGTTCAATAGTTCTAATTATATAATCATGTTTTTTTGAAGAAGTTTCCATTTGGTTCATAAAGATCATTGTTTGGTATTCTGGGCATATCCCAATTATTAATATCTTGGAAAATATTTTCAAAACAAATTTCTTGTTTGAAAATTTTGTTTGAAGAAGAGGGGGGTTGTTCTGGAGGAGCAAACAGAGAACAGGAAAAATGTTATGATAGCAACCTAAACATAAAAACTTCAATCTCCCTTCTAGGTTCCATAATGATATATGAATGAGTATACGTTAAGATCATTTTTATTAAAGAAAAACTCTCATTTTTTAGAATACCCTATCCTAGCCACCGTCTTACATGTGGTCCTAAAGATACTAGCTACTATGAGTTTCTATCGAAATCTGGACTTACCACCCAATCCCAGGGAATTACAGTTATAACCTCACTCTATAATGGTACTTTAAGAACATCTTTACTCAAAAGGGTAATTCGTGTTGTCAAACTTGGCATTTAAGTATAAAAGACAAAATAAAAACAATTATTGTACAAATAAAAAAAGAAAGATCTTTAACATATACACATCCTGTACATCCCTACCTCCCCTTCAGGCTTGAGTTGGGAGTGATTGATTACCAAATTATGGACAACAAAGATTTTACTTAGATTTATTTTTTTAAAAATTACCTAAATTAATATTTAAAACCATCATAGAAGATTATATTGAAGCAATAAATAATCAAGAAATATTGCCTTATTTATGTATTCAAAATGATCAAGGCCTACAACCAATATATAAGGTTTATTCTACAAGACCTAGGAATGCTGAGAAGAGAAAGCAGCAACAGTTTTGGATTGAGAAGACACTTTTGGGTGAGTGGTGGGAACTTTTGTAATAAGTACTATAGGAAAGGAAAAGTTGGTTAAGATTTTGAGTTGTATGCTGATTGTGAAGAGATTCCCAGCATCTCAAATAGCTAGGTGGTCTATTTTCTTGGTTGCTCGTGTTTTTAGTTTGTTTGTTGTTGTATTTCTTTTATTAGGCTAGTTGTGTCTAATTTTCCCTGATGAAATTAATATTCAATATTCAACGAGTATTTTTTCTTTAGAAGTTGGTGTTCTCCATCAAAATGATACAAAAAAACTAATATTCTAAAAATAAGAAGGAAATATTGAAATTCTACCTATTTAAGTGAATTAATTCTCCTAAATTACTATATTACATTTCATTCCCTTATAATCCAAGCAAAGCATTTTGCAATAAGGTAACAAAAATTGTTGAGATCCGCTGCTGCCATTACTTTTGGCGGCAGTTTTTTGCGTTGCTAAATATTATTGCGACGAAAATTATTGCTGCTATAATTAATTATTTAAACAAAATTTATAGCAGCAGTAATTTTCGTTGTGATAATATTTAAAAACCACTTTAGCAACGAAAAAAACCGTTGCTAAAAGTAATGGCAGGGTATTGGCAGCAAAGTTAATCACAGCGGATCCAAAGTTAACGAAAATACCTCCAAATATTATTTTTCCTCCTCAACTTACCTATCCAAACACACCTCAAAAGGAAGTTTTTTTTTAAGTTTTAAAAGGAATTTTCAAAACATTTAAAGTTTCTTTAACATAATTCAACCTTTTTCTACCACCTTGAAACCAATCGAGGGGAAAAAAGATCACGTGAGACATGAAAGCAAATTCTATATTTCTTAGTTCAGTACACCTCAAATGAATGTATATATGGCACCATCTTCTTCTAACTAACTACACGGGCCAACTTACATGCTTCTAACTAACTCACCCACTAGGCACAACTAAATACAACTGACTTAGCTCAATTTGAAGATTATGTACTACCCTAGAAGTCTCTCCATCATCCCCTATCAAACTTATAGTAGTACTCTACTGGAAGTTTAGTTCAAAGATATGAAGTCAAAGGAAGCAAAAACAACCACAGTCTAAATGACTTCAGGTTGTGCTTTAAATCCGAATTTGGGAGAGAAAATGAGATGGATGGGAAAATTTTATTTGGTGTGTGCCTGGAACATCTGGCTTTAAAGGAACAGAATATGTTTTGATAATTCTGAAGTGAAAGCAACTAACATTTTCTGGAAATGGAGGTGAACAAGACGATGAGGGAGGTATTACCAGGAGGAAAAAAGAGACTTTAATAGGGTGGAATTTCCCTAAACAAGATTGGGTGAAAGCCAATGTCGATGGCTCTTGTGAGGCTAAAACGCTATCTTCGGCTTGTGGTGGTGGTTTTTAGGAACGAAGCTGGAACATGGATGCTGGGATTTGCAAGGAATTTAGGTGAATGTGGAGAGCTTGAGGCCGAATTGTGGGGGATTATTACTGCCCTAGAGGTTGGGTGGAAGAAAGGAATCAATAGATTATGGATTGAATTGGATTCTCAAGTGGCAGTTGGCTTAATCCAGAATTCAGAAACCATTTTTCATCAACACAGATATCTTATATAAGAAAAATAAAGTGTTTCCTAAAGAACAAGTGGGAGGTCAAGATATCAGATACCTTTGGGGAAGGTAACCGTATTGCAGATTGGCTGGTGGAATATGGAGGTCAAGATATCACAATCTTGGAAGAGCCGCCGGAGGGCTGTAAGTCAGATCTTGAGGGAAGACCTGTCGGGGGTGTGCTTCAGTAGGTGGACAAGGGACATGGTTGTGTCGGTGCTTTTTTTGCTGTTTGGTTTCTTTGTTGTTGCTTTGTTTTGTTTAATCTGTTTTGAATCCCAAAAAAAAAAAAAAAGTCATAAGGTTGTTCTTGGCTTGGACTATGTCTTACATCAACCTTCTGAAATGCATCACTTTCTCTATTACAAAGTAGGATCTTGCTTGATATGTTTCATTCTTGAGTGAAGAATAGTATTAGCTGAGAGCAAGACTGTGCTCAGACTAGTGCAGTACAGAACAGGGAGCTTGGGTATGGAAACATGGAACTCATATAACAACAATTCTACCTATGTAATCTCAGAAACAATATTAGCGAAGATGTGGTACTCACCTTCAGTGCTAGACTGAGATAATGTTGGACTTCCTATATTGTCAAGCATTAGAGGCCTAGTCTATGCAGCGAACGGCCAGTAGTTGAAGGTGCAGCGATTTTCTGTGATGAAAACCACAAGTCCATATATAAAAGTACAAATATATCATCAATAAAGTCAGAATTTGCTTGCCTAAAAACTAGCAATAATGATAGAAATCGATCATTATTATTGAAGATACTAACTATTTAGTTCATACTCTAAACAATACCAAGCTCCTCTTTGCTGGCCTATTTACTGTTGTGTAAAATATTAACTAACACTACACTATATTTATCTTCAAAGCACATTCTAAACTTAAAAATTTATAATAAAAACACAACTTCACAATGATATGAAAATTTTCTGATAGAGAATATTTAGATCTACTTATAGGGGGCAGTAAGAGATCACACTAGCTAGTAACCGCCAGAAAGCATTCAGGAATGTGATTTCTTGCTGGTAAAGGCATTGCAGAGAGAGAGAGATTCCAAAGTCTTGAGTATTCCAACAAGAAGAAGAAGAAGATGATGATGATAATGATGAGCAGAGGGGAGGAGAGAGGAGGGGAGAATAAGAATATTGATATTGGAGAGCATTAAATTTGTGGAAAAAAATCATTTAAAAGTTTTAATTTTGAAAGGGATAACATTTACAAATGGTTGGAGGTCTCTATCCAGAATGGGAATATTTCATCAATTTTGAATGAGCTTTTCTTCTTCGTGTTCAATTCTTTCACACACAGTTTATTCAAGCCGAAAATCTCCTTTCATTGCTGCAATCTAAGCAATTTTAAGAAAGTACAGTGAGTGCAAAGATAGTTTGACTTTAGTATAGGTAATATTATATATTTTTAATTATACAAAATATACATTTGAAAAGCAAATTTTGAATTAGATGATATTTTAATGGGTGACCCATTTATGATTCAAGTATTAATATTTAAACAATCTTATATAGAGAAAGACAAAAAAAATATTTTGTATTGCTCTTTGATATTATTAAAAATTATTAACTTTAATAAAAAAATATTATTAAAAAAATAAGAAATATTGAATGCTTTGTCAGATATCATATTTAGTCCTTAATTATTGCATTTTGAAGAAATCTTTGGTGGAAACAAAACACGTTGATTATTTCCAGCCCTAACTAATAAAATAGTGATAACACAATAAGAGTTATATTTTAGCTAGTAACACTCCAGCTGGAGAGGGATTTTGACTTTTTTTATTATGAAAGGGTCTATAATTAAGTATCTGTGATATACATGGTTCCATCTACTGGAGGATACTCATCTTAATTAGAAACGTATGGTGATTAACAATGTGGAACATATATAGTACCAAAATGAATATAACCAACTGCATCATGAATACTAGGACCTACCACCTTGTAAACAACAGAAGTCACGTGCTAGAGTTTTTCTTTATACGTGTACATCGGAATATCATTTTTCCTCTCATTGGCCATGTAAAGAGAAGGGAACTCCTAATGAAAGAATATCTTGCAATTTAATTTAGAAGCAAATTAATCCTCAATTTATGTGAGACTTGTCATAATGTTTCAGATAAACATGTAACTGTTTTATGATGATACAAGTTTGTCCATTCTGATGTACCAAGTATTTGTCTTGCTTACAAAGTATTGACTAATATAAGACTCTTTATTGCTCCTTTTTCTTTTTTCCTATTGTATCTTTCTCATGATATAAATACAAGGCATTCACAAATGCATCTCTAGGCAGCTTCCCACCTATTTCTTGCACCAGAACTTCATGGTGGAAAATAGAAACAAAAAACCTCTCCAAATCTGACGACTTAAATAGAGAGACTTATTGCATCAAAGACTATATTCAACTGTCACAATCTAATTGGTGTCTATGAAGTGTCATTATATGCTAATACACGGAGTGTGAATCAGCTCTTTTTGGAGTTAAATTTCAAACTTGGTCTTCCAAAAAATAACCACTATTTTACAAGTGAGAATCAGCACTTTTTCTTTCTTCCCTTTTCTTTTTTTGTTTTTTGGGCTAAAGTGAATCAGCAATTTTTCAATCATCAAATTAGCCGTAGAAAATTTTCAATCAGCAAGGCCGGATAGACATAACTTTTCTAATGATTTTAACGATTCTTTTCTATTCCCTTTCTGTCATTGATGGAAATTTCTACGGCTACGAGAATCAAATCAAATACTAATGTTTACTGAATATTTCCAGGAAATAACCAACCAAATATTTCAGACCAATTTTGATTGTACCCTTGTATGATATATGAACTAAAACATTGCAAAATTATTTTTAATCCATATTAGATTGTCATTGCTCCTTGATTATTAAACTACCAAAATCAGTTCTTCTTCCTCAATCTGCCCACAACACAGTAAGCTAAAATTAAGTTTGAAAGTTATACACACATGCACACACACACACACACATTCAAATGATTTATAAATAGACGGCCTGAAAAGTGGAAATGATATGATTATGCTTAGCTTTAATGAGGAGCAATGCAGTGGCATCTTAATTTGGGCCTACCCATTAATAAGCATTATATAAGGAGCTGGAGGACTTAATTTGCCTTTCTGATCTCTATATATCTAGTTGAAAGGAAGTAGCGTCGAAAGGATAAGATGTCTGTAAATGAACAGCATCACATCATAAGTCATAACCCAGATGTTTTATAGAAGGCAATTCACTAATTACAGGGTTTTTATTGATGAAAAGAGTTTGGTTAAGCTTTTGTTTTAATAAAATCATATAGATGCTGCCATGATTTCTGCAAACTACTGAAAAGGGGGCAAGTAGCATAGATTTTCTATTTGAAAAACTACTGAAAAATTCTCTCTGCAATAGTGCAATATTAATTATTAAAAATTATCCTAAATAAATTATATGTTGATACTATTTTATAGATAGATATAGATGTAGTTGGTGCAAGCTTGCAAGCATACATATTATATCTGTTACGTTCCATGTTTGCAGTGCCAGTATATTTACTTTGAGAAACTTTTGTTTACACTTAAGATGAAGGATATTCAAATTTCATAAGTTATAATAGTTTTCAATAAGTTATTTATAACTATTTTAATTTAAATATATATAGTATTAATTAGTTTCTAGAATCTTATCTTCTGAAATATTGTAATTATTTTCTTCTTTAATATCTTAGATAATTCATTAATTCTAGAATCTTGATATATTCTTAAAAAAGAAAATTATCTTAACAAAACACATGCATTATGAATCAGAGATGCTTCTAAGGATCTGTTATGGCTTACAAGAATTAAACAGTGGAAGACTCTTCGAGTTGGTTTGACACTCTTGAGAAGCCTACTGTTGATTATCATAAAGGGGTTTCTGGTAAAGAGTTCAGCTTGGAAGACTTTCTCAGTAAGTTCATATTTTTTTTTATTTTATATTTTTTCCTACTAACTTTCATGATGTTTCTGCTTGGATTTCTCTGTTCTAGATGTTGATCTTCTTTTTCTTTTTTCTTTCTGAAAATTTCTAAGATCAAAGTTAAGAAAATATTTTTCAGAAATAACTATCCAGATTGTACTTAACAAACATAGATGGAGAGACTACACAGCTAATACAACCTATACTAACAAAATCAAGGTACTCGAACGAAGAGAAGGTTTGATAGAATTTTAATTTAAAAAGTTTAGCAAAAGAAGAAGGAAGAAACTAAGAAATGATTCAAGAAAGACTTGTCAGGTTAACTTGTTATAGTAATAGTATTCCCTCCAACCAGATTCTTCAAGTAGGAGGGGCCACAATGCTACTAGTGGGATTATTATCGTATGATTGGTCAATTGTGATGGGATTATTATACAATGCAATACAACTTCTTTCGTTCTTTTCCTTTAACCTCTTCTACGCTTCACTGACCTTATTTTTTTCTGTCCATTATGGCTTGGTATATTTTTCACGATTTGGACATTAACTGAGATCCATTTTTACAGTAAGTCAAGTAGTTCACTTCTTACTAATGATCATATTAGTTAATGTAGTTCCTGCTCCTATATATGTTCACTTTGACTTTTGTTTCTTGGATGACTTTTATTTGTCTTATTTCTATTCTAGAGATACTGTTTTAAAACTCAATTAGTGTTCCAGTGAAATATTTTAGTAGTGTTTGATAATATATATTAAGATTCAGCTTATGCTGAAAATTTCAGTAGCTACTCTTTCTAGATTTAAATTCTTAAATGAATGAACTTTCCTTTAGTTTGCCTCATTATTTTGGCCCCTCCTATTTGCTTCTTATATGGCATCATATATGGAATCCTATTATTTTCCAACTATATACCGACTAACTGCAATGCTATTGGTTTCATCATATTTGGCCAAACCTCGTAAAACCAGAAAATCTCATAAAGGAAAAAAGAAATGTTAAACCTTACTAATCTAATTGGAATCATATGGCAAGTATCAAGTCAGAACCTATATCTAGAAGGTCTAGTTTGCACTTACTGATAAACCCTGAAGACTATCAAGCAAGAGATGGAGAAGGCAAGTGCTACAGAGTAAAAGAGATAAGCAACAAAGGATTTGTATTATTCAGTGAAAAATATTAAAGCTGCCAATGCTTATTTATACACTTCAGAAAGTCATTAACTTAAGCTAACTAATTCTAATAGAAACTGATGTGTTCTACCTGATAAATCTAGATTAGTCAAGGTATTACTCTGTCATGCCCCCTCGAACTGAGGGTGTTTAACAACACTCAATTTGTCTCTAAGCAAGGAAAACCCATTAAAAGGAAGAGGCTTTGTGAGGATATCTACAGTCTGGGAGATTGAAGGAATGTGACTAACTGATATCTCCTTCCTGATGACTTTTTCTCTAACAAAGAAAAGATCCAGTTCCATATGCTTGGTCTTGGAATGCAAGATTGAATTATGAGTGTGTAAAATTGTGCTCAGCTTGTCACAAAAAAGAATTGGCTTCTTGTCACATGGTGCTCCAAGTTCTTTCAACCGAGAATAAATCCATGTGATCTTAGAAACTAAGTCAGCTAAGCTTCTAAACTCAGCTTCAGTAATGGATCTTGCTACTACATTCTGCTTTTTGGATGACCAAGAGCAATGTTATCTCCAAGATAGACCCAGAACCTAGAGTAGAGCGTCTATCATCCACATCACAACCCTAGTCAGCATCATAAAACCCTTTGACTACAAATTTAAGACATATCTTTAGATGTAAACTATGAGACTTAGTTTGTAGCAAGTATCTCGAGTAGAATCCTTTCTTCACAACTAGTGCAGCCAACAATAGATAAAAGACAAAATAGCTAGGAGCCTTGCCAACAGGAATGCAATGTCCCTTTTACAGATATAGCAGCCAAAAGAATACAAAACAGAATAGGAAATTGCAAAACAATAAGTGATGTTGCCTAGTTTTCGAGAGGCTAGACTCTCTCCCTCCTAACCGAATTCTTCCTTGCCCTCTTATCCCTCCACTAACTCCTATAATATTTTCCAGCCTGCCCAAGTTAGTTACACCTAACTGAAATTTCTCTTTTGCTCTTTTCTAGACTATGTCTCCCACTTGGGCCTGGATTCCCTTCCTTCCTTCTTCTAGAATAAGTTACCAGCATAGGATTGGGCCCATCAGTATCTAAGAATTCACTTCACTGCATTCCAATGCGATTCAAGAGGCTTATCATAAATTGACATACCTTATTGATAGCATAGGAAATATCTGGTCTAGTGATGGTCACATACTGAAGACCTCCAACAATAGATTTATACAAATGAGGTTGTGCAAACAAATCAAAACCAATAGTTGATAGCTTCTCATTAGTTACCATGGGAGTATTGATGCCTTTTACTTCATGCATATTTGCTTTCTACAACAAATCACTGATGTACTTGCTTTGAGACAAGTGTACACTATTGTCATGTAGCTGAGTTACCTGAATTCCAAAAAAGAAGTTTAGTGAACCAATGTCCTTAAGTTTTAATTCTCTGTTTAAAGGTGTAATAAGATTCTTAAGGTAATAATATGATATGCTAATGATGATGAGATCATCAACATACACAAAAAGATAAGTGCAATGCTGAGGAGTATTTCTTATGAACAGAGAAGGGTCACATCAGCTTGCTTTGAAACCATACTTGTCTAAGGTACAAGATAGTTCCTCAAACCAAGCTCAAGGATTTTTTTTTGAGCCTATATAATATTCTTTGTAACTTGCAAACCAAACACTTTCCACCAACATCAAACCTTATAGTGGTGGGTTTTACAACAGGGGAAAATTTCTCAACGTAATCAAAGCTATATTGTTGAAGAAATCCCTTAGCCACTAGCTGAGCCTTGTATTTCTCCACACTCCAATCATAATTATACTTCACTCTAAAAATTTACTTACAATCAATCACAATCTTATAGAAGGTGGAGATATTAAAGTCCAAGTTTGATTTCTAATCAGTGCCTGATATTCCTCTTTCCACCTCTGCCACAAGCATTATTGTGACTCTGATTACCAAAGGTCTTGGAATTTTTGCTTGGTTTTTATTTTCTAGATGCACTTACAACATTAGCAGATAGTTGTTCAGTATTACATGCTTAAAATTTCGTTCAATTCTAGCTTCTTGAGCCAAGAGTCAAGACTCCATCTCAAACACACTATAAGTGTCTCTTCTGGAATTTATTGATCTTAAGAAAATACTCTTCAAGAAGTCCAAATAAAATCATTTCAATGTGCTCTTGAACAAAAATAGAGCTTCCAATAGAGATTAGTGCATCAACCAAGGCTTTTACTCTCAACAAATACTGTCCTATGGTACAATTACCTTTCTTAGTGTTCCTTAGCTCCTATCTGTACTGTTGAATCCTTACACCAATATGAGGCACAAAATACTCCTTAATCCTTTCCCAAATCTAGAAGGAATTTTCACATCCAACTAACATCATTAACATGATATTAGTCATTGAAGATAGCATCCAAGATGTTAGTAACTGATCCTACTTCTTCCACGTAAGAAATTCAGCACTGAATTTTCCATAAATTCAATCTTCTATGTTGGCAAACTTTGACGGAACTAGATCTGATCCAGCTATGAAATCCTTCAATTAATGTCCTTTAATCACTTTTAAGACTTGTTGTTACCACAGTAAGAAATTTTTGTCATCTAATTTTACAGAAATTAGGTGATTAAAAGAGAGTGTAGTTCCTTGCTTTACAGCTCTTGCTGTAAGAGATGTGTTCAAAATGTTAGAGTTTCTAGCTTCCATGATAGTGTGGTACTCTAATACCATAAAGACTATCAAACAAGAGATGGAGAAAGCAAGTGCTACAGAGTAAAAGATATAAGCAATGAAGGATTTGTATTATTTAGTGAAAAAATATTACAGCCACCAATGCTTATACACTTCAAAAAGTCACTTGTTTTTAGACTAAATAAGGCTTTGTATGGCCTTAAACAAGCTCCACAATCTTTGTTTTAAAGATTTTCTTCCACTTTACTCAAGTTTGGCTTTATGGCTAGGTGGTGTGATCTATCTCTATTCATCTACAGTAATACTAACATTTGTGTTTATGTTCTTGTCTATGTTGATGATATATCATCACAGCTTCTTCTTCTAGCTTTATCTTCAATCTAAAACACATATTGAACTCTAGATTTTCTTTGAGGACTTGGGGAAACTTCATTATTTTTTAGGCATTGAAGTAACTATCTTGAAAAATAGTGCATTACACTTGTGACAAGGAAAGTACATTCAACACTAACTATGTAAATCCAAAATGGATGGAGGTAAGCCTATTTCCACACCTATGGTTTTTGGTACCAAATTAACTAAAGATGGAGCTAACCTAATGTCAGATCCCATCTTCTACAAGTCCATAGTTAGAGGATTACAATATGTTATTGTCACTCAGCCAGACTTGTCTTTTGCAGTCAATAAAGTTTGCCAGTTTATGGAAAATCCTCTTGAGGAGCATTTGTAACGACCCCCTAATACAACATGCACGATGCTTATCTGATTAGCGGAAGCATATGGGTCTTTCTAAGTAGTTATTCCCGATGTGGGAATGTCAGGGGATCGCTACTGGTTGAGCGTAACCCAAATAGACTTTTCGTTGTCCTTTCGGATTCCGTTCAACCCTAATTTACACACAGCTAAACTAATCTTACATACATACATCATAAATTACTCTGGAATGAAATCTAAAACTCCTATATACATCACATCATGCATTCATATACATTCCAACTTAAAATTACAAGTTTACAGCATTAAACCCTACCAAAAATCTGGCAGAGTTTCCTCTGTATTTTGAGCATACCCAAAATACAATAATCACCTATTTACAATTATACAACCAGTCCAACAACAACAGAAAACATAAATGACAAAAACTCATATACAGCAACGTCATCGAAATATATATACAAGCCATTTCAAGCCTAAACTAAGTCATTCTCCTGTTTATTACCAAGGCATCATTAGCTATCGTCTGGGTTCCTGTCCCTGTCCCTGTTCATCTGAGTAAACAACCTGGTGATATATAAAATCCCAGTAGAATAATTTACAGTTCAAATATAATTCAAAATCTGGCTGAATACTCAGCGGTGCGAACACCGAAATCATCTTCCCGAAATCAGTTCGAAAACAGTGAAATACATTATCTTTAAAATCGTTTTATCACATGGAAATTGTGGCAAATAGTCAAAATCATAAAAATCCATTTCTTTAAAAATCATTACTCAAAATCAAATAAAATCCTATGCCCGATGTATCTAAATCCACGTTGGCTACAAATCCACTGTAACCAAGTCTAAATCGTTGTCTAATTGCACGTCATCTAGAGAGAATACCTCTCTTATCGTTGGGTGTGATTCGTAACACCAATCACCTGAATCAAGCCTATATTGTGAGTGTGATCCGTAACAACAATCACTCACTCAAGGATCGGGTGAGAATCAACATCTAGAGCATCCCTTAGCATGTGCACATACGCCAATTCTCATCCTGATACAGTTTATTCGAACTCACATGCTCACGGTCGGCTATTCCTTATGGTTCTAGGGTATTATGCCTAAATCACAACGTTTCCCTGTGTAGGCTATCCCCCCTTATACTCCTTAAACCTTTCTTAGGGTCGTCCTGATTTAGCGCGAGATCCCTAACGCAGTACAGGCTAAATCAAGTAAAAACAATGTCAATTAAAAGCTCCCTGTACTCGGGATACTTAACGGCCGTCCCATACCGGCTATCAAGTACCCTACCCTAAGTAAATCCATCCTAAGGGCATCTAAACTCGATAAACAAAGCGTCTAACATGCAATTAGGGTTTTCAGCACACAGGCATGCAATTTATTCCATCTAAAGTAGCACGCAAATCATCTAAATCATTCAGGTATCCACTAGGTCAAATCTAGGGTTCGGGAAGCGTAAATTATCCTACCCGGTCTCCTGTCACTCCAAATCAATTCAGAACTTCACGAAATCTTGGTTTTTTAGCCAATTAAATTCCCTGGACATTAAATTGAATATTCAAACTTGTCACGTCATCCATTTAACAATTTTAAGTCTGGTTGCCCTAATACCTAGGTTAATTTATTGCCTAATTACATTCAGCAGCTATTTCAGTCAGATATCATCAGTTTTTGGGAAATCAGACCTTACCAATATGATCGGATGATGGAATTCTGTCTCGGGGTGGTGTCGGCTTCTCCCGATGCACGTCCATAAACTCAAGACGGCGCCGCGGCGTGCGGTGGCACTGCAGCGGAGGGGTGCAGTTTGCCTCAAAAATTACACCACGGTGAAGCCCGCAAGTCCAGGAGTCCGAATATGGTAGTGGCGCGGTGGTTCACGACCGTTTGGATGGCGTTTTTTGGCCACGAAGATTCAAGCAGGGCGGACGGAGATTGCCTCGATCCAGGCGCGTTCGGCCTCCATTTAACGTCGACGAGCTACTGGAGGAAGTTGGCAGCTCAGGCTACACGGTGGTAGGAGCAGTGACGGCCAACGGTGATGGACGGCAGCGATCTGAGCTGGCAAAGTTTTCGCGCGGTGGAGGAGAAAAGTGGCGTTTTTCGGCAGCGCTGGCGGCCGTTGGTGGCCGTGGGTGGTTGCTGAAGGTTGTGGGTGGCAAGGGCTGTCGATTGGTGTGCCAAGTGACAGCCCACGGTGGCTGTGGTGGCGGTGCATGGTGGAGGAAGGAGGAGAGAGAGAAGATAGAAAGTGTGATGAGGAGAGAGAGAGATTTGAGAGAAATGGAGGGAATCTAGAAAATTTAAAGCCTCCGAGGGCGATTCTGACTTTTCTTGGGTCACCCGGGGATACTTTAGGGTGTCGGCATCCTTCCAGACGTAGGCACACATTTCCATGCAAAGGTTTTGGCCTCCGTCAGTGAAATTGACGCATGAAACGTCTTCTGTCAGTTTCTGATCGTCGGATTGCGTTTCTTTCCATTTGATCATGTTTCTGACTTCGAACAACCTTCTGTTACAAATTCTCGTCCTTTAATCACGTGCCAGCCTCAGTTTAAAAGGGATTAGGGTTAAAAGTTCAATTTTATCCTTTAAAAACTCTTTCGGTTGTTACAGCATTAGCCAGTGGTCAAAAGAATCCTTAGATATCTTAAAGGGACTTTAAGTCATAGTCTTTGTCTTCAGAAACCATCGGGTTCAAGTCTCCAAGCCTTCTCAGATGCTGACTAGGCAATGATATCAATGATAGGAGATCTACATCAGGTTCTTGCATCTTAGGATGAAGTATTTCAGAGTGTGCCATGGCCTCAAACACAGACTTCAACATGGATTTCTTGAAATGTTTAGATTTCTTAGTGAAGGTGGTAGCTCTTTCTTTTGCAACACTACATTTTGACTACTTTCTAATATTTCTAAATTCTGAATTTCTGGACACCTTAGGATGAAAGAAGAAAGTAGTAGACATCCATAAACTTCCAAAGATTCTAAAGAAAGAAGTTGAATATTAAACTTCCATTTAATTTGGGGCAATCAAATATATAAGCCGTCCGAGTTTAGAAAAAGCTTCTATCTCAATTGAATGCCATTTTTCCCAAAGCAATCATATTTCCAATTACAAGAATGGTTTCACCGAAGGAGATTCATCACCCTTGAAAGACTCTACACCAATAGCCACAACCCTATCAAATCCAAAAATATATAAACTTTTTAGAGCACGTAGCTGCCCAAGGTGGGGGAAGCATCCAACAGTTTTTGGAATTTTCCAGCCAAAGTGATGTCATGTTTTTGTATGAACGACTACCTAACCAATTTGGAAATATTCTACCTCTATAATCGAAAATTGTTAAACCTTCCAAACTCAACTCCTATGAGGTTGAGTTAGGCTGTCAATAATATCTTTTTCAGTATGTGAATCATTGATGCAATCGCCAGTGGACCATGATAATGTTAAATGTCTGATGTGCTTCTTTTCCATCATCCTAGCCTTACAAGCTTCATTACTATTCTTAATATTCCCTAATTTATTGAGTTCAATCCGATTCATCAAATTTTGCATTTCTCCCAATTCTCCAATGTTTGTTGGCTCTGGCTCTTTGCAAACTATGAATTTACTCAAAATATGTAGATTTTTTAATTTTCTCATTAATTCCCCTTGGCATCTCCTCAAAAGGAGTTTCGCTAAATCCAAGATTCCGCAAGTTCACTAGATCATGCAAATCATTTGGCAACGTCTTGATCAAATAACAATGACGCGATTTTAATTTTGTAAGTTGTATAACTTACACAATAAATCAGGCAATCTTACAATACTTATTTTAGACAGATCACAAAAGTGCAAATGGATCAATTCACCAAATGAATCAGGTATTGTCTTTAAAGCTTTAAAATTATTAAATGAAAAAACTCTCAAGTACTTTAAATCAGGTATTGGCAGCGAGATGGCGAGCTGGTGCAGAAGTGAGATAGATGGTGTACAGTGAAGTTTATTGCAATACAAACGACATATTCGTTTGAATGGTGAAGTCTGCTGTAATGTGAATGGCTGATCACGGTGGTTGGCAGGAAGAGCTTTGTGTGAACGGTGAGTGTTGAGTTGAGCTTCACAAAGAGTGAACGAGGCAATGAGCTTCTTGTTTCTACGTCAACGGTTTGTAGATTCATTGTCAGTTTGTATAAGATAAAGGAAAGTGTGCAACATGAGGTAAGTGAATGAGACCAGCAATTCACTATAAATACTCACAAATTGGCTGCAAATTCAAACGCTGGCCTAAACCAGTCTTTAAATCGCTGCTTCCTCCAACGAATTTGAAGAGATGCAATTGCCACTCTAACATTCATCAAATCATGTGCGCCAAATATTGATTGACTTAACCTAACCCATCTACTTGTATTTTTGAAAATGTTCAAATTATATAGTTATTTTTTATTTTAGAAACTTATTTATTTTTTAAATCAAAGACATGTTACATATGTTTTTATCAAAATATTTATATATTCAATATTTATAAAATATAATGAGTATTATTTAATTTCGATAAAAGTTATTCATTTTGGAATTTATAGTAAAGTAGGATAATATTTTTTAACAAAAATAAATACAGATTAAAATAGTCAATTAAAAATAATTATATGATTATTTATATTTTTACAAAAAAATTATATAATTTTAAATAATATTTTAATCATTTTAAATAAATTCAATAAAAGTTTTGATACTTTTTAAAATAAAGAAAACTGTATATTCCCCTCTTAAAAGAGAGAATAACTATCATTTTATTAAAATTTGTTATCAAAAAAATTTACAAGCCTAAATACTAATTTATTCATTTAAAAATAAACAAATAATTGAAAGGCTTTTAATTATCTATGTTACTATATATAATTTTTAGGCCTTTTAGTCAAGAGCTTTCAAAATCATATATAAACATATATAAAATAAAATATACATTGACAAACATGTGAAAAAAAGGAAGAAGAGTAAGATTTGAATTAATTTTAAATTTTAAAATATAATAATTATTTATTTTTATTTTATATTTAAAAATTAAAAAATTGACACATATTTAAATGCATGTTAAGTGATAATTAATATTTTATATTGATGTAAATTGTTTATTATTTTATGCATGACTATTCATATTGAATTTTACTATACAGTAAATTATACTTTTAAATTCCTTGAGGTATTTTAAAATTATAATTATTTTTTTATTTTGAAAAAATTATATTTTTCTCTCTTGAGAGATGAAAAAATTTATAATTTTATTCATTGTGACTAAAGTACTCTTATATTTATTGTTTATATAATTAAATATGTATTTAAATAATATAAGAAAATATATTTTTAGCTTAAAATAAAATAAAATTATTAATTTTAACTCAATAAATAATAAAATTTGTAATTTTTAAAAATATATTTTATAATAAATTATAATATTTTTTAAAAATTAATAATGTCATTAAGAACATTTAAAAAAAAAGACAAAATTGTAAGTTTTGTAATTATAATTTACTCTTAAATTTAAGGCGTATGTTATATTCTAGAGAAATATTTTACCTTCTCTTTCAGGTTTATGTTAACCCCAATAGAAGTCCATCAACTTTTATCTTTATCCATGACTTGACTAGATTGATAATCATTATTTCACCCTCTCCTGAAGTTTGCCAAAGGAAGTAACGAATTAACAATTTGCTGTTGACAAGTGCAAATTTGCTATTGGTAAGAAATTTATGGTTCAACAAGAAAAATAGTATAATTTTATAAGTTAAATAAAGAAACCGACATTGTAACAACCCCCTAATCCATAATACACTTGTCTTTATCAGAGTAACGGAAGCATATGGGTTTTCACAATAATTTTTTACTTTTTCCATAATCCGGGAATGTCTGGGATCGCTACTGATTGAGTGTAACCCAAATAGACTCTTACCGCTATCCATTCAGATTTCACTCAACCCTAAGTCCTATGCAGCTATTCTAAATTCACATACAATTATAACAAGCTCTAGAATATCAAATCTAATAACCATAAATCAGAATATATAATCCATCCACATGCAATTCAACTTCAACTAAAATTCAGACATTCATTTTTGTCAAAAATCCAACAGAGTTTCCCCTGTATTTCAAACGTCTCCCAAAATACAAACAGTCATAAAACCAGTATATACATCCAATAAAAATCTAACAACAGTAAAATCATCAATACAGATATTTACAATAATAGATTTAAGCCTAAACTACGCAGCAACATCCGTCTGTCATCCAATTTCTGCCCAGCTATCTCCTAGGCCTCTGTTCCTGTTCATCTGAGCAAACAACCTCATGAGATGGTTAAATCCCAGTAGAGTAATTTACAGTAAATAATTTCAAAATAGTTGGATGCTCAGCTATGACAAAGCACAAAAAACATCTCCCCATGTTTAATTCAAAAATCGGTGCAATACCTTATCTTTTAAAATCGTAAAAATGCACGAAAAATAATGCAATGCTTAAGAATAAGTATAAAATCTTTACTAAAAATCTAGTTTAAAATCCAATGCCCAGTGTTTTCACATACATATTGATCACAAGTCTTATGTGACCATATCTGAATCTATCCAATTGTATGCCGTTTTACAAAAATCATTCTTTTTCGTTGGGTGTGATCCATGACACCAATCACCCGAAATCACGCCTATATTGTGAGTGTGATCCGTGACACCAGTCACTCACTCAAGGACCAGATGAGAATCAACATCTAGGGTGTCCCCTACCATGTGCACATATGCCAATCCTCATCCTCATACAGTCTATTCGGAATCACATGCACACAATCGACTAGTTCTCAAGGT
The DNA here is from genome assembly GCA_031216115.1 of Senna siamea. Lineage (NCBI taxonomy): Eukaryota > Viridiplantae > Streptophyta > Magnoliopsida > Fabales > Fabaceae > Senna > Senna siamea. The sequence goes on along the minus strand of CM062355.1, from coordinate 9,442,528 downwards.
TCTAAGATATTACGCCTAAATCACAACGTTTTCCCGTATAGGTTATCCCCCCTTTATTCTCCTTAAACCTTTCATAAGGTCGTCCTGATTTACCGCGTAATCCCTAACGAATGCAAGCTAAATCCGATTAAAATGATACATTTATAAAATCCTCTGCACTCTGGATACTAAACGGTCATCCCATACCTACTATCAAGTACCCTACCCTAAGTCAACTCGTTCCTATGACATCTAAATTCGATAGCCAAATCGTTCTAACATACAATAGGCATTCACAGCACACAGGCATACAGATATACTCATTGAAAGTAGCATGCACTCCTATGCAGTCAAATTACATTAAATCAGGTATCCAAAGAATTAATTTAAAAGTTAGGGGAGCGTAAATCACTCTACCTGATTACCGTTTGCTCCTAATTAATCTAGGGCTTCCCGTTTTCTCAGAATTCGAGCCTAGTTGGTTCCTTGGGCAATGTAATTAAAATCTCAGGCTTTTTCTCATTCAATTTAAAATTCATATGTCCGGTTACACATTTTCCTAGGTCGATTTAATTCCTACGGATGTTCGACATTCAATTTCAGTCAGAAAACATTAGATCAGGGTAATTTAGACCATACTGGGGGTTCCAGAAGGTGGAATTTTGATTTTGGACTATTTCTGGCTTCTCTAGTGGCGGCGCATGGCGGCTCACAGCAGCGCACTACGGGGAGATGCAGCTGAGGTCAAAAATTACACAAGAGTGTAGCCCGCAAGTCGAGGAGGCTGGATCTTGGGTTGGTTTGGTAGTTCACGGCTGTTTGGACAGTGTTTTTCGGCGGCGAAGATTAACGCATGGTAGACTATTTTCTTACCGTTCTGGGCGGTGATAGCAGCGTTCGATAGTTAGGAGCTGCCGGAGGAAGTTGGCAGCTCGGCCTTCCCAATGGTGGGGATGGTGTCGCCAGACAACATCGGACGGTGGAGGTCACGGCGGGTGGAGAAACGCACGATGGAGGGGGAAAAGAGCCGTTTTCGACGACTATGGCATCTGTCGTTGGCCGAGGGTGGTGGCGGGAGGTTCAGGGTGTCGAGTTGCATTGGTGGCTAGGTCGAACGGCAGTGTAGGGCAGCGTTTTCGATCGTGTATAGTGGCGAGCGTGGAGGAGAGAGAAGAAAGAGAAAATGGAGGGAAGAGAGAGAAAGGAAAGGGAAAGTGAGAGGGAAAATGGAGTTTTAAAAAGTTTAAAGCCTCAAAGTGCAGTTCAGTCTTTTGCCACTCTGTCCAAAAAAATTTTTGGATGTTGTCTTTGATCCGAGCAAGGGCACGGCTTTCTATGCAAGAAATTTGGCCTACGTTTAAGGAATTGAAGTCTAAGACTTTATCTGTTAATTTTCTAATGCCGGGCCACGTTTCCCTTCATCGAATCAGATTTTGACTCCAAAAAATTTTCAGATTTCAACCGTGAACTCAGAAAAATATACCGAATTTAATTTTAACAAAATTACATTTAAAATTTGTCCAATTTAATTATTTTGAAAAATCTGGTTTATTACAGACACTTTTGAAAATTAATAAAAAAAAATAGTATATTTTTGTACAAAAGTTATTTAATTTATATATATATAATAAAATAGTAAATTACTAAAAGATACATAATAAAAATAAATAAATATATAAAATGTGATTTTTTAATGAGGATTAAGTAATAGAAGAAACTAATCTATCATAACGTGACAAATTATAATTTAAATTTTAATGAAAAAAATACTCATTTAATATTCAATAGTATCTCAAATAAAATTATCTCTAATAAAAAAATACTTATAAAAAAATTAAAATGCATGTCATCATAAGAGGCTTTTAAATCTTTTGAAATTTAGTACATTATAAAATTAAAATATTTTTATTGAATTTTTATTTCTATACGATCATAGTTATTATGTATTAAAAATTTTGATATTTACTATCATGCATTTATAGTTATAAAAATGTCTTACTATTAAAAAACTGCATATCTACATTGAAGTAGCCAATAATCATTGTTTGTATATTAAAGATTAATTTTAAGCATATCATATTAATTATATATTTAATTAAAGACATCTATAATATGTAAAAATTATAACTTCTAACATATGCATTTAATGTTTTCAAAATTAAATATGATTTTACCTTTAATAACTTATTATTTAAAAATTCAATTTTTTATAAATACAAATATTTAAAATGTGTAGATTTAAAATTGTCAATGAGTCATTTAAATTTTAAATTTTATGTCTTAAAAGAAACCTGAATTAATATGGTTATAAACATATCAATTTTAAGTATATCATATTAATTATATATTTAATCAAAAATATCTATAATATTTAAAAATGATAACTTCTAATATATTATACATTTAATGCTTTCAATATATATATATAACTATTTATAATTTTAAATTTTTATAAATAGAAATATTTAAAATTTGTAAATTTTAAATTATCAACGAGTCATTTAAAATTTAAAATTTATGTCTTTAAAAGAAACATTTTTCAATATATACATATCAACAAATAAGTTATAATCAAGATTATCAAATTCAAAAATATAAGTAAAATAATAAAATGAGAAAAATTTGACACAAACTCGACTGGCAAACTCATTTGAGTTCATCTACATATCTAAATATATAATTAGTTATTACAAAATATTATTTATATCATAATTAATATAAATAAAGTAAACTTTTAAATAATAGAAATTTAAATACAATTGATACATAAATATTAAATATAAATTCATTCAAACATAGACTTCTATTAATAATTTATACATTTATTAAGAATTTATTTATTTATATATAAATATTTTTATTTTTTTTAAGTTACAATGAATTACTATTGCTTTTTAATTATTTTTTTTAATAAAGAAGACTTTGGTTGTAACGACCCCCTAGTCCACAACACACTATCCTCTATCTGCGTTGCGGAAGCATATGGGTTTCACAATAATTTTTCACTTTTCCCCGTTTAGAGAATGTTAGGGGATTGCTACTGGTTGAACGTAACCCAAATAGACATGTCGTCGTCCATTCAGATTCTGTTCAACCCTAAATCAATTGTAGCTATACTAATTATACATGCAATCATCACAATAAACTCTAGAATGTCAAAACTAATAACCATAATTAATATATGCAATCCATTCACATAAAATCCATTGAAAACTCAGATTCCAACATTAATTCTTGCCAAAAATTCGGCAGAGTCTCCCTTGTAATTCGAACGTCTCCCAAATACAAACAGTCAACAATCCAGTAATACATTAAATAAATTCATTAGCAACCATAAACAACCAGTAAATACATAAATCCAGCAATAGAATTATCAACACATATATATACAAAACAGATTCAAGCCTAGAAACTAAGCTGCTCATCCGTCTGCCACCAAATCTTTTCCCAGCTATCGTCTAGGCCCCTGTTCCTGTTCATCTGAGCAAACAACCTGATGAGATATTTAAATCCCAGTAGAGTAATTTACAGTAAATACATATTCAAAACTATCTGAATGCCCAGCGGTGCAAGCACCGAAAACAACTCCCATATTCATTTTGAAAATCGGTGGAATACCTTATCTTTTGAAATTGTTAAAATAGCACAAAAATCGAGGTAATCATTCAATGAATATAAAATCTGTTTATCTGAAAATGTGTGATCAAAATCTAATCAAATCTGATGCTCGATGGTCTTTCCATATTCACGTCGGTCACAAGTTTGATGTGACTAAATCTAAATCCATCCAATTGCATGTCGTTTTATGAAAATCAATCTTTTATCGTTAGGTGTGATCCATAACACCAATCACCCGAAATCACGCCTATATTGTGAGTGTGATCCGTAATACCAATCACTCACTCAAGGACCAGGTGAGAATCAACATCTAGGGCGTCCCCTAGCATGTGCACAAACACCAATTCTCATCCTCATACAATCTATTCGAAATCACATGCACACAGTCGGCTTGTCCTCAGGGTTCTAGGAAATTACGCCTAAATCACAACGTTTCCCCGTATAGATTATCCCCCCTTATACTCCTTAAACCTTTCTTAGGGTCGTCCTGGTTTATCGCATAATCCTTAACAAATGCAGGCTAAGTTTGGTTAAAATAAAACGTTTATAAAATTCCCTGCACTCGGGATACTCAATGGCCGTCCCATACCGATTGTTAAGTACCATACCCTAAGTCAATCCGTTCCTATGGCATCCAAATCCGATAGCCAAATCTATCTAACATGCAACCGGCAATCTCAGCACACATGCATGCAATTATACTCATTGAAGGTAGCACGTATTTCTATGCAAATCAAATTAAATCATCTAGGTATTCACGGAATCAATCTAAAATCAAGGGAGCGTAAATTACCTTACCTGGTTTTCGTTTGCTCTTAATCGGTCTGGGACTTCTCGTATCCTCAGAATCTGAGCCTAATTAATTTCTTGGGCAATTAAATTAATATCTTAGTCCATTACGTCATCAATTTCACTTTCCTACGTCCGATTACACAATTTCCTAAGCCAGTTTATTTCCTATTCAAGTTCGGCAGCCAATTCAATCAAATTACATTAGGTTTAAGTGAATCGGACCTTACCGAGGGTTCCGGATGGCGAAAATCTATTCCAAGGCAGGCGGCGCACGACGACCGATGGTGTTTTGGGTTAAAAATTACACCACGGTGAAGCCCTCAAGATGAGGAGTCCGAATCTGAGGTTGGGACGGCAGTTCTCGGCCGTTTGGAAGCTGTTTTTCGGTGACGAAAAGTGAAGCACGACGGATGCTTTTTTCCTCGATCCCGACGTGTGGCGACTCTGTTCGGTGGCTGGGAGCTGTCGGAGGAAGCTAGCAGCTCAGCCTACACGCTCATGGTGGCGGTGATGTCGGACAGCGTCCGACGGCAGAGATCACAACGGCAAAGGAAAACTCGCGATAGAGGGAAGAAAACTCCTTTTTCGATGACGGTGGCGACCGTTGGTGGCCATGGGTGGTTGGTGGAGGTTCGGGGTGGCACGCTGCATTAGTTGCTAGGTCGGACAGCAGTGCAGGGCGACGCTGGTGGCCGCGCGCGGTGGTGAAGGGAGGAGAGAGAGAAGAGAGAGAAAGTGAAGTGAAGAGAGAGAGGGAAATGGTGGAAATGGTGGAAAATTGTGAGATTTAGGGAAATTTAAAGCCTCCAGGGGTAATTTTATCTTTTGCCAGACCACCCGAGAAAACTTCTAGATGTCGTCTTTGATCAGAACGATGGCACGAGTTTCCATGCAGAGGTTTCGGCTTCCGTTTGAGGAACCGAAGTTCGGAACTCCATCTATCAGTCTCTTATCGTCGGGCTGCGTTTCCTTCCATCAGATCACATTTCTAACTCCGAAAAATCCTCCAGTTTCAACCGTAATCTTCGAAAATTGTGCCAGAATCAGTTTTAACAAAATCAAGCTCAAATTCATTCGATTTAATTGTTTTAAAAAATCGATTTGTTACATTGGTTGTTAGATTTCACTAAACACTAAAAGAGCTTCTAAAAATATGCATTTAATGAGTACACCACGATTTTTATCGAGTGTAACACAAATTTTAAGATTTTTGAGTTTAACAAGAGTCAACTAGTTTTATATACGTGTAAATATAAATTTGTAAGAATTTAAGAGTTAACTCGAGAGTTTAACAATAATAATTATACCATATAAAATTTATTTAATATATTCTATCTTTTTACCACTATAATATTTAAAAGTTTATTAAACTTTGACTAATAAAGTTATAACTAGCTAAGATTCCATAATAAAAATAAAACTCTCTCAACAAAAATTTTTATATACAAGACTTAAACTCAGTTTTATTTAAGATAAATGAAATACCTACCACTCTATCTAACTTTTTGATCATAGACATATTGAACCAACTACATTGCAAATTTCATATGTTATATTTAAGTAATGTCATTTAAAAATATAATATTATTTTATATTTAAAATTTTAAATACATATTTATATTTATACAATATTTTTGTGCAAGGGAAATACTAATATCCATATATAATATAATGAAATGATTAAAATGCCCTTATAGACTGGCATCCGTGAGAACGAGAGTATACTCCCCATCCTTGAATCAGCTTCCAAAAAAATTTTTATCATCGTTGTCCCAACGAAAAAGAATTCCTATTATAAAATAATAGGATTAGGATATTCAGGTTTTGGTATAATCTTATTATATTGCATAAAAAATAAGTAAGTTATTGTTTTAGTTCTTAAAAAATATATCTTGTATTTAGTTTTTGAATCATAAAAATACTTAATGTAATTCTTAAAAAATACATTATATTTTAATTTAATCTTTAAAATCTTAAATTAAAACATAAAAAGATATAAAATTCTTACACGTATATATTAAATTGAGATATAATAAATTTTTCAAAAACTAAATTAAATATTTTAAGAACTAAATTAAAATAAATTATATTTTTTAGAGACTAAAATTATAATTTACTCTAAAAAAAATAAAAATCATTTAGTGGTGATTAAGGATCAATTTTGTATTTTTTGAAACTTTTTCTGTATTATTATATACTCGTTTGTTTTTGAATGGATTATTTTACCTTGAATGATCTATAAACTAATTTATATTAGATAAACAGAACCAGCCACTTTTACTGTTATAATTTCTGCCACAATCTGAATAAATAGTCATATTTATAAAATTAATTTTTCTCCATGTACTGCAAACTCTTTCTTATTAATGTCCTTAACACTATTTAGTCCTGATTTTCTATATATTACCTCACCCAAATTAAAAGCATTTGCATGTTGTAACTTTGCTACCAATTTTAAAAAAGAATTCAGAATTTGTGAATTCTAGAATGATGAGTGATGACCCAACGTTCACGAGGTTTGGATGACATTGGCATATTTAATATGATATGAGAAGCTTACTTTGTCAGGTGTGCACACACCTAAATGACCTTTTTTTTTTTTCGTTTCTTTGTAGAGTAGTTTATCAACTATACTTACTACGTAAAGTAAGGTTGAGAAATTCATGTTCATCAATTTTAAGTGAAGACAATGAAATTGTGTTATGTACTTATTTTCCAATAATTGTGTTTGATTGTCCAAACATGAGTGATTGAATTTTGGACAAGCACAATTCACTAATGGTTTCAATTATTTGAAATGTGGAAGTGAATTTATCATTTTTACTAAATTAGAAAGATTTTTGGAAACATAGCAACTTTGTTTGCTTAATTACAAATAGTAATTTTTTTAATAAAAAAACAAAGTTTCTTCTTTGTTTTAACATATTTGATTGTAAAAATAAATAAGTAAAAAAATAAAAAAATAACACCACGATATATAGAGGTTCAAATTCAAAATTTGAATCTTACATTCTCTCCTTACCCACAAAGCTTAAGAATTTCAAATTTGGGAGAAGATGTTCGGCGTCATCAGACAACCACTTTAGATTCTTGCATTGAGAAATAACAATGCTCCGAAGATTTTGAAGAGGAGTGTCTGAAACCAAAACATAAATAAGATTTTCACATCCTTCGATATGGAGGTAGTTCAGAATGGGGAAGATCCCTATTGAGAGGGATGTGAGAGTGTCACAACTGTTTATAACTGACAGCTCATTCACGGACATGTGACATTGTTGCTTGAGAAATTCCACTTGTTTACAATTATTTATTGCTAGTCGTGTCACTGATTGGGGCATACAATCCACTGGAAATGATACTGCATTGGAACAATCATAGAGACCAAATCCATCCATATGAAGAATTTCAGAGTGTGCCATGGCCTCAAACACAGACTCCAGCATAGGATTTCCTGAAATGTCTAGAGTTCGTAGTGAAGTTGGTAGCACTTGCTCTTGCAACACTACATTTTGACTTCCTGATATTTTTAAATTCTGAATTTTTGGACACCTTGGGATGAAAGAAGAAAGTAGTGGACATCGATGAACAATCAAAGATTCTAAAGAAAGAAGTTGAACAGGTAAACTTCCAGTTAATTTGGGGCAATCAAATATTAGAAGCTTACGGAGTTTAGGAAAAGCTTCTATCTCAATTGAATGCCATTCTTCCCAAGCACTCATATTGTTAATATAAAAATGTTCAAGGGATGAAAATGGTAACACCGAAGCACAATCATCACCCTTGAAAAACTCTACACCAATAACCACAACCCTATCACATCCAATAATATATAAACTTTTTAGAGCAGGCAGCTGCCCAAGGGGAGGAAGCCTCCAACAGATATTGCAATTTTCCAGCCAAAGTATTGTCAAGTTGTTGTATGAATGACTTCCTAACCAATTTGGAAATATTGTACCCCTGTAACCAAAAATTGTTAAACCTTCTAAAGCCCAATGAGGTTGTAGGTTCTCAATAATATCTTTTTCAGTATGTGAATCATTGATGCAATCACCAGTGGACCATGATAATGTTAAATATCTGATGCGCTTCTTTTCCATCATCCTAGCATTACAAGCTTCATTACTATTCTTAATATTCTCTAGTTTATTGATTTCAATGTGATTCATCAAAATTTGCATTTCTCCCAATTCTCCAATGTTTGTTGCCTCTGGCTCTTTGCCAACTATGAATTTACTCAAAATCTGTAGATTTTTCAATTTACTCATTCCCCTTGGCATCTCTTTAATAGGAGTTTCAAAAAATCCAAGATACCGCAAGTTCACAAGATCACGCATATCATTTGGCAACATGATGAGCTTATAACAATAATGCAATTTTAGTGTTTGTAAGTTGTATAACTTACACAATGAATCAGGCAATCTTACAATACTTGTTTCAGACAGATCCATAAACTGCAAATGGATGAATTCACCAATTGAATCAGGTACTGTGTTTAAAGCCTTAAAATTGTTAAATGACAAAACCCTCAAGTACTTTAAATCTAATTGCATCATAGAGCTTCCAACAAAGCCAGGGATCCAATAAGAATTGAATCCTAAAATTGTTCGTAAGACCTTTGCTCTTTTAAAAGACTCCATGTCCTCAAAAGTAGGAAAACTTAAATTGATATAAGACAAATGGCGTGCCCTACTATTGATTTTGTTTCCTTCACCTTCCTTCTCTAATCTAAAGAAGAAGTCTCCAGCAACAGAAATTGCCAAATCATGAATGAGGTCATGCATGACAAAACATCTACTACGCCCATTCGAGAGCTGAAAGAATGATCTTGACGTTAAATCATCAAAGTAGTCATAACCAAGCTCTTCCGTAGTCATCATCCCTCTATTTGAAGGATTCAAAAACCCTTCTGCCATCCACATCAAGATTAAATCCTCCTTATCAAATTCATAATCCTTTGGAAATAAAGAACAATAAACAAAGCATTGTTTTAAATGAGAAGGAAGATAATGATAACTAACTCGTAAAGCTGGGACAAACTCATCTTCTACTAAGTCCCATAAGTCATTTTTCAATATAGCATCCCAATATTTGGGATCAGGCTTTGATCGGAACAGTCCCCCAAGTGCTTTTGCGGCCAAAGGCAACCCTTTACACTTGCTAACAATGTCTCCACCAATTTTTTCTAGGTATGAATTAGAAACAGAGTCTCTAGATTGGAATGCGTGTCTTGCAAATAGCGATAAACAATCTTCATCAGACAAAAGACCTAGGCGATAGAAAGATGGAACAGTTTTAACCATTGAAGCAACCTTTTCAATGCGAGTTGTTACAAGGATTTTACTTCCTTCCACTCCATTGTCAAATGGAGTCATTAAAGTAACCCAATCAGTATATTTGTCATTCCAAACATCGTCTAGAACAAGTAAGAATTTCTTTTTTGACAACTTCTCCTCCAAATCAAGTTGAAGAAGATTAAGATCCATTCTATCATCAAAAGCAAGACTGGGATTAATAGTCTTTATTATCGTCTGTGTTATCTTCGGTATATCAAATGCTTCAGACACACAAACCCATGCTTTCAGATCAAATCTCTGCTTCACATAGTCATCATTGTATACTAACTGGGCTAAGGTTGTTTTCCCAATCCCCCCCATGCCCACAATAGGGATCACAGACAATTTATCATTATCATCGGACATAAGCTTAATTATAGAATCTTTTTCTTTCTCCCTTCCATATACATCAGATACTTTCACTCGAGATGTTGACTGAGTCCTCCCAGGCATGATTTTAGGTTCAATATTGGTTTTCAAACCAAGAATATCTTTATGTCTCACAATTAATTCTAGTCTATCAATTATAGCTTCTAACTTATTTCCCATGTCTCTATCATGCACATGAAGAGAGCCAGATGAGAAATCACACACCTGGTTTTGAGTCGAAGCCCTGGTAGTAATTTCATCCATCAAGTCCTCCACTTCATAAACAGCATCTTTGAGATCATTCAGCCACTCCTTCACTGCAGGATCTTTGAATTGTTTAAGCTCTGCATCATTAAGCACAGCTCTTGCAGCATTCAATGATGGCTTCAATCGATGAAGTAAATCCTTGTCGAGTTTCCTTCCCCGGATGAAGTTCAGAAATTCAGCATCCGGTGCTAGCCTGTCAAAAAGAACTCCAAACGCTGCTTCAAGAATAGGTCCAACCACAATTTCAGCCATGGTCTCTTTTGCAACAAGAGATATTTTTTGCTGAGAGTAAAACAGTAGTACGAGTGCTTGCAAACCTGCACTATCTGATATATAATATATTGTATGAGCTACGCTAGTGAATAGTGATACACCAACTACTCCTTATTTATTCCAAGAGTGGCCCACACGCTTTCAAATTGTGTGGACAATGTCTCTTTAGTCAAGCAAGGGATTAACATGCATAACTACTGCTTCTTCTTTTTTTAATACTCATTAACGTCCGCAAATTAAGAATGATAATATTCTTAGAGATGTTGAAATTTTAAATGATGTTGAAAAATCAAAAGGAAATAAAAAAGAAATATGCAAAAGAGGCTCATGCCAAAGTCTAGACAAAAGGGAAAGTCTTTGGATTTAATGATAATAATTATTTAATGGATATTTGTTTAACACTTTAAACTTGTAAGATGAAGTCGACGTCCACCTTGACATTGTATATGAATATATCACTAAAGAACAATACCATTACAGGATAAAACATCTTGATCATGGCCTAGTGGAGGTGCTTTTTTGAACGAGGCACCTTAGTTGAAGCAAAGAGTGGAAGGTTCAAAGCAAATTAGAAAAATCCAAAGAAAATAAATATAGAATTAAAAAAATTCTTTTTTTATTGCTCTTTGATATTATTAAAAATTCTTGTCTTTAATAAAAAATATTATTAAAAAATAAAAAATAATGCATACTTTGTCAAATATCATTGTGTGCGTTTATTAATATTTAGTCATTAATTATTGCATTTCGAAGAAGTCTTTAGTGAAAATAAAACAAGTGATTATTTTTAACCATAACTAATAAAAAAGTCACAACACAATATAAAAGTTATATTTTAGCAATTTAACGCTCCAGCTGGTGGGGTATAAAGACAACATAATTGGAAGTATCTGTTATACACACGATGTCACATTATATTGGGACCCAGCACCTTTAATAATTCAAAATAAACGGCAGGAGTCACATGCTAGAGTTTTTCTTAATAGGTGTACATCATTATATCATTTTTCCTCTTATTGACTCTGTAAAGACAAGGAAACTCCTAAAAAATTAAAGAATATCTAGCAATTTGAGTTTTCGATTGGTGAGTCATGTAACAAACCTTGGAGTAGATTCACATCTCAACCATTTTTAATATAATAACAAGAGATTTTCTTCTATTTTATGTATGCTGCATTATTGGCCTCATAATTCTTCAAAAAGAATAAAAAAATACTTTTTTCTTTTTTTTCTTTAATTTTGGAGAAGACTATTTATTGTTTTTTTTTTCCTATTGCATCTTTCTCATGATATAAATATCAAGCACACAAAAAAAATATTTCAAAATATATTTATTTATTGCAAGATTTAAATAAATATAATCTCAGGTATGGATATTTTGTACATACTTGATGAAGAGGAAATAAAAGCCATAATCAAAAGCAAGAGAGGTAACCTACAAGACCCAATGCTTTTGCAGAACGTCAAACTAGAGAGGGAGAACCGAGGCACAAATTGTTGGAGAATATGTCAAAAATTATTTAGCTTCCATGTTTTGATGTTTTTCATTTTTATGCGAGAATCATAACCTCTATCAAATTGAATCCAAATTGTTTATTAAAATCATTAATTGATATTCACTACAAAAGAAATTGATTAAATTCTCCACTAAATGCTTTCTAGTGGCTACTGATAAATCATCAGCAACTTACCATTAATATTTTTGTCGTTAAGATTTTCAATGACGACTTAGAAAGTTGCCCTAAAAACCATTTGTAGTGACAACTCTTGTTATTATTAAAAATCAATTAGATTGTCATATATGAGATAATCAATGGCAACTAATATTGTCATTGAAAGTACTTTCAGTGACAACTATAAGTTACTATCAAAAATAATTTTTTGTTAATGATAACTCAAAGGTCACCACTAAAAGTTACTCAGATTGTCATATATAAGACACTTAGTGGCGACATAGAAGTCACCATTAAAAACAGTTAACGTTTAGTAGCAATTCATTAGTTGCCACTAAAAGTACCTTTATTATGATTATAGGGTTGCCACGAAAACACTTTTAGCAGCAAAAGGGGTCGCCTCTTAAGGGTCTTTTAGTGGCGAATTATTTTGTCGCCACTATTTTATATAATATTTTTAATGACGGCTTGAATAACCACCAGAAGTTTTTTTTAAAACAAAAAATATATATATTCTCATATTCCTAATCTATAAAACCAACAATTAACTGCAAAAAATAGCCAAGAAACCAATGAAATTTGTTTCGTAGAATAAAAACATGGTAAAAGAAATAAATTCTAACACTTTACATAAATTACAAGAATGCCTTTACAGTTATCAAAAGCCACGTTAATAACACTTGACGACTGTAGTTTTTCTGTTAACTAATAATTTACAACATAGTTCAATACATAAGGAGCTCATACTACCTTCACATGGTAACATATCATATTGCATCCCTCATTGCTCCTTTTGTTGCCTCGCGCTTCATCTCAACAGCTTTACCACTTACATGAAAGTACATATATTAGTATTAAGATATCAAGGAACCTAGTAAAAAAACTAGTTCCCACAACTTGTGTATCATATATTAGTAGCAACAATGTCCAGCACAAAGAAAGATAGTCGGTCCTCAACATAAATACTACAGTGAAAAATTTTATAACATCAATTTATAAGCCATTTCCATAGAATTCTTGAGCAATGCTTCACTAGCAAATTCAATATACTAAGTAAATATATTGAATTTGTTTTGTGATGACTCCAATCTGTGTGTAAAGCAAGTTTGTGGAATTTGACCAATTATTTATCCTGCTAGATTCTTCTCATCTATCTCTAGAACACTGGTGCATGCGTGTTTTATTGTGACAATATATGTAACCTAAATAAGTATCAGCCTTTTGTAATGATTCTTCCAAATAATTAATCATAGATGCCAAATAGTAATCAAAGTACTAATTATTGAAAGAAAGGGATCTGACCTTCACAACATTTTATAATTATACAAAACTCCTTAAGGTCCTTTGGTGTTCAATGTACTTTACAAAGAATCACCATTTGCAACCATTCATGATAAAACCAAATCATTGTTATATTCCAGCTACCCAATTCTTCGTTAATTCCAAACACAAGTAACAACCAGAAAATGGAAGCCAACACATCATCACCTTCTAATATTTTCTTTCAATTTTAAATGCTCCTCTGTCTATATTTTATTAATTTCAATAAATACATATTCACCCAAAAAGTATAGGATTTCTTGTTTATATTGTATTTAAGAAACAAAAGCCTTCTAAATGTGCTAACAACGTCTGATCAAATATTCAATGTCATAAAATTGCGATAGATAATAGGCTTCTCTGCTTCATGAAGAAATGCAAGTTCTTTTGCAGCACCAAAGGTAATCTTCATTCTTATGGACCATGGCAAGGAAGCAATACTCTAACATCTACTTGATTGTAGCAAATACTATCTTTCCAGTGGGATTACAGCCACCTAACTGAAAACTGCATTCAGTTGAAGAATTAAATAGAAAACCTTATTCAATGACTTGATGGTCACCTTCTAAAGCTAAAATTTCTCAAGGAACTAAATGGATAGCCCTATCAATCAATAGGTACAATGGTTCCTTGGTGGATGCGATATCGAAGAAATTTTGAATAAGGATTGAAGATATCATTCATGATCCTTTGAAATTTAGAGAGAGCATTGTTGAGACTGAATGACATTACATTCTATTCATACTGTCTGAAAGAGATTGTGAAGGCTGTTTTATATCGTTCTTCAGCTTTGATCTGAATTTGTCAAAATCCAAATTTCATATCAAATTTCAAAAATATTTTTGCTAAATGTAGGCGTTTAAGTAAATCTTTTTTATTTGGTATAAGATACCTAATCCATTGTAAGGCTTGGTTGAGAGGTTTGTAATTAATAACAAGCCTAGGGGCTCCTCTTTCTATTTCAACATTTTAATTTGTTGACATAGAAACCAAAATAGGACCAAGGGCTTCTACTTTTCCTGATTAGTTTTTTTGCTAAGAAGATCCTTAATTTCTTGTTGACAAAATTTAAGAAGTTCTTGGTTCATTTGGATTGGTCTAGCTTTAGATGGGATAAGTTTTTCATGAAAATTATTTTCATAAGGAAGTTCAACAATATGCTTTTTTTTTTCCCAAAATGCATTTGGGAGATCAACATGGAGGATTGAATTTGGTTAAGAATGTTTTGAATTTTCTTTTAGATGGTAGGTTGGGCCAATTGACTATCAATATTTCTAAAGGAAATTTCTTCTTGATGAAAGTTAATTTGTTTTTCTTTTTTTTTAATAACATTAACATCTTGTTTAACCTATAGTATTGGGATGCGTGGCCGGGTTTACCACATCTGTAGCAATCACCTACTTTTTTGGAAAATCTATTGGTGATTTTGTTATAATTTCTTTTTTGGGATTTGGCAGAGTGTTGGACCTGTTTGGCTTATGTTGAGATTTATAGTAATATTTGGAGCTGTGTCTTGGTTTAGACTTCTTACAGGGACAAAATCTAAATTGTTCACAGAAAGAACTTAATTCTTTACCATTATTGGCCTTCTCTTTGGCTAATTACCTTTGCATTTTGTCATCTTGGCATATTTTTAAGGGCTGCAACAAGCCAGCTGGCTTCTGGGTAACATACTTAGTCTGCTGACAAACGACACAGGTTGCAACCCACTGCTCCATTTCTACTTTCATCTTAGGCCAGAAGAATAGCTCCGCAATACATTTGTAAGTCTTAGTCTGTCCTGCATGACCACCTGTGGGCGTGTAATGAAATTCATCAAAGATATGTCGTCGAATGGATGAAGGGAAGGAATTATCATTCTGCTGCAGTAAAATAATATGCCATCCTGAAGGGTATAGTCAGAGGAAAGTTTTCTCGCGAACCAATCGGCTAACAAGGCCTTGGATCCCTCATGTGCAGTATATAGGTGTTTCAATTCACTGAGCAAGGTAGATTAAACGGTGCTGATGTGATGGCCATAATATGTAGCTGGGAAAAATTCTTCTTTACGTGATAGAGCATCTACAGCTAGATTCATCTTGCCCGCTCGATATTCAATTGTGTAGTCAAAACCCAGAAGCTTCCTTAGGTAGTATTGTTGTTTTGGTGTCTGAACCGTTTGATGCATGAGCTCCTGCAAGTTGTGATGGTCCATTCAGATGGTAAAGTGATGCCCTAGAAGGTAATGACGCCATTTCATGACAGCCTGCGTGATAGCATACAATTCTCGCACGTAAGCTGAGGCCTTACCCATTCTTGGAGATAATTTCTTGCTGAAATATGCGATAGGATGTCCGTCTTGGCTAAGTACTGCTCTGATGCCAATGGTGGATGCATCTGTCTCTATTGTAAAGGTCTTCCTAAAATCAGGTAAGGCTAACACAGGGGTCTGCGCCAGTCTAGTCTTTAAAGTCTCAAAGGCATCGCAAGCATCCAATTCCTATGTAAACGCTTTTTTCTTTAATAACTCTATTAATGGGTGGGCAATCTATGCATAGTTCTTAATGAATTTCTGATAATACCCAGTCAAACCAAGAAAACCTCGGAGTTGTTTGATGTTACGAGGTTCTGGCCAATTAATCATATCCTGGATTTTCGTCGGGTGAGCCATTAAACCTTCTTGGCCGATAATGAATCCCAGATACTCAACATAGGACCGGTAGAAAACACATTTTTCACGCTTGGAAAATAGCTTATGTTTCTGTAACACTGTCAACACCGTCTCAAGGTGTTCCATGTGTAATTGCAAGGTAGCACTATAGATGAGAATGTCGTCGAAGAACACAACCATGAATTTGTGTAAATATGGTGCGAAAGCTTTGTTCATCAGTGCCTGGAATGTTGACGGCGCGTTGGTGAGTCCGAACGGCATGACAAGGAACTCATAATGGCCCAGATGTGTGCGAAAGGCAGTTTTATGTATATTGGATTCATGCATGCAAACCTGATGATATCCAGCTCGGAGGTCTAGTTTAGAAAACACCTTTGAACCATGTAGTTCATCGATGATTTCGTCAATGGTAGTGATCAAAAATTTATCCTTCACGGTTACTTGATTAAGGGCCCTATAATCAACACAAAAGCGCCATAAACCATCTTTCTTTTTAACTAGCAGCACAGACAATGAAAAAGGACTTTGGCTGTCATGAATAATTCCATCTTGCAACATCTCCTTCATGATTCGTTCCATTTCAGTCTTCTGAAAATGAGGATATCGATAAGGTCAGACGTTTGTGGGCTTCGAATTTGGTTCCAAAGATATCCGATGATTGATCATTCTTTGCGGGGGAAGCCCTTTGGGCTATGTGAAGATGAACTAGTAATGCTGCAGCAGCAATTTGATTGTCAGATAATGCTTGTGGGGTTACCTTCATTGAACCCACATCAATGAGATGGAAGAAGACAGCCACTTCTTGAGACTGAATTAGTTCATTCAGTGCAAGTTTATTGAGCGGATTCTCGTCAAATTGTCTATCCCCTTTGAGCGTGATACGTCCATTCTTGCCTTCAAACTCCATGGTCATTGCCTTGTAATCTGCAACTATTCATCCCAGTGTTTCAAGGCATTGAATTCCCAAGACGATGTCAGATCCTTGGATGTCCATCCAATAAAGGTCAACATCAAAATGATGGTCCTGAACTGTAATCACCACATTTCGGCTAACGCTGTGACAGGCTAAGTACTGTCCGCTTTTGACTAACACCTGAAACTCCATTACAATATCACATGTTAAGTTAATCGATGATGCAACCTCCACCTTAATGAAGTTGTTGGTGCTGCCGTTATCAATTAATACCGTAACTCTTTTGCCGTTGCAAACCCCTCTCATTTTGAGTGTACTAGGTCAGAAGGACCCTGTTAACGCATGCACACTGATTTCAGGTATAACATCCCCTGGTGGTTCTTCTTGGACGTCCGGCCTGCCATGCCAGTCGTTAATGAATTCATCAATCTCGTCAGGACCTACAAGCATTAAACAGGTGGACTTGCATCGATGGCTAGGATTGTATTTCTCATTGCAATAATAACACAACCCTCGCTCTCTTCATGATCTTAACTCTAAAGCTGACAAATGTTTGAAACCTGTGGTACTACCTTGGGTAATGTTGGTAGTGCCCGATGAAGAAATTCCTGCTGATGACATTCAAACCCTAGGCGTTCGGGTATTTAGGTAGAAATTGTTCATTCCAAATTTACCCGAAATAGCAGCCCCATTCATCAACTTCGGGCTGGAGTATGCAGGTAGACCTTTAGAGGAAAGTGGTTTGCCCGATGGTGATGTCGCTTGCAGTTTCCTCTCATGTAGTTTAGCCAAGGATACTGTGTGGAAATACGAATTAGGCTGTGCCAACAACAGCTCGCATTTGAGGTTCTCGGATAATCCAGTGATGAATAAGCTCACTAACCATTTCTCGAAAACGCCAGTAACTCGAGTCGATAATTCTTCGAACTGAGTCTGGTAATCTTCCACTGTTCCCGTCTGTTTTAGTTCCTTCAACGCGCCTTTAGGATCATCATACAGGGTAGAGCTAAAACTGATCAATAAGGCTTCTAAAAATTCACCCCACGTTCTTACAAAGTCGTTGCGAATGATCCATTTATACCAGAAGTAAGCCGGACCAGTCATATGAAATGAAGCAATCTTCATTCGTTGATCCATTGGTGTACGATACACGTCAAAAAATTCTTGGATTTTAAAGACCCACTCCTCCCCGACCATGCCATCGAAACGTGGAATCTCCACCTTTAATCCTTTTGCAAACCAAGTGTTGTGGTCGTCACTACCAGGCTCGCCGTCATCTGCGTCAATCTAGATGCCTTGAGCAGGATTCGGGCTAGTGGTCTTGTTGTATGCCATCCGCCGTAGCATACTTTCTAAGTGCAGGAGCGATTCCCTACAATCATAACCAATCCTTCTAGAGATGTAAGTCTATCCTCCATGTTTCGTTGGGTTTGTTGCAAGGTAGTCGTCAACTCCCGATTATCCCTTATAGCCTCGTCTAGTTTAGTGAATCGAGTTCCCTCTACCATCTCTCAATGAAAGCACCAAATTGTTAACGTCTAGATTTCACGTTAACAATGGTAAGAAATCACAAGAGCAAGCTACTGAATAATACGATTTTATTGCAAGGGAAATACACTCATAAAGCCACTACATAACAACACGTAACTCTTCCTTTTCGAGTCAGGAATTAACTTCGATCGATCTCCTAATCGCATTTCACTTGCTTTCTCCCTCCTTCTCATTATTCTTATACCCATTTACTGTAACTAACTCCATAAGTGCTCCTTCTCGAGTCTCTGCCAGATCATGAGGAATCTCATTGTTATATGGAATCGCCACATCATCCCCGCGTGAGTGGTGCTGAAAGCTACATGTAATCTGGCTGTTATTTTCTGTCTTCGCTAGCGTGCTTGCCTGCATGTTACCCATAATATAGTCTTGATTCCATTGGGGTGCTTTCCTTGTTCTCTTACCCCTGCCCAATTCCTCTATTTGGGCCGTCGAGACCTTGGTTACCTTCTCTCCAGTTTGTTCACTGCATGGTACTGTAGTGCTTTCTTCACTTGACGTGATGGGCTCCTGTGCATGTGTAACAGAATGTGTAACACTTTCTTTACACTTTTAAATTCTCCGTCTATTTGCCTACTAATTATTATCTGAAATTTATTGTGAGCAATAGAATGTGGTGTTTGATGAAGAAGCAAGTTAAAACTATAATAACAATATTGGAGAGTCTGCAACAACTCATTCTAGTAGACTAAGAAGCTCTAATTATTTGTTTTACTTATCGTTCAAGAACAAAACCTTCTTCTCTCTCAACGTGTGGGAGTTAAAGAGTAGGCTAGCATCAACAGGTCAACATTATAATTGCTCTTATATGTTATGCAGTTTATTTGAAAAATGAAGCAAATTAAATTAAGGTTCACGATCAAATATAACATAATTATGCAAATCTAACATAATTGCCCATATATGTTATGAAGTTCATATTCTCCCTAATAGTTTCATTTAGTCTAAACAAAGTTTAGTAGTAACATATGAACTTAGAATTAAAATGCTCTATATATATGCTTAAACCCTAAAGATAGATCTTAAGGAATTCATCCATGCTCTTGCAATTCACCTCTGGATAAAGCTGTGATGCTTCCTCTCCATCTTCCCCTATTTCAAAGTTTGTCAAACACCCTTCATAGAATATATGGTAGAAATGCCCAACACTCACTTGACTAGCATAGTCCAAATCTGTAATTTTACAACCAATTAAAGTTGTCATTTTCATTGACTAATCGATGATGATGATGAATGATGAATGATGAATGATGAATGATCTTTTCTTTTATTTTTTTCGTTTTACTTTTACCTTTCATGGAGGAAAGAAAGTCTTCTTTAGATAAGTTAGATTTCTCAAGTTGTCTTCCTGAAAGTTTCTCCCATTTTTCAATCAGCTCTCTTCGGGACAAGATGTTTTCTTGTGGCCTTAAGGTACACTGTCTTGTTCAATGTTCGAGGATCATCAATTGTTTTGATTGCGTAAGTCACAATATCATCTTCATCCATATAAATATGTGCACAAAATATCCCAACCCTCGAATTACAAAATCATGAATACAAAATTTATCAATTTTGTTAAGATAATTTTATTCAAAATATTATTAAATATTAAATTTAAACATTAAAATTAAAATTTTAAATTTTTCAAAAAATAGAAACAAATCAAATTCTTTATATCTTTGTGTGAAGAAAATGAAAGCATAAAGAAATACTATACGAAATTGGAGTAACTTCTCTGAAAATAAAAATAAAACACATAATGAGAATTATAAACTTCTTCTTAATATCCATCAAAAGTTTCATATCACATATATCCGTGATTCGAATTCCAACCCATTTGTCCCCACCACGAAAGAAAGTAGGTGTCATTATTAATTAGTGATTCGTCCCACGAGGGTTGATGTGAACATGAAAGATACATAGCTATACGTGGTCATTTGTATATACAATTAATATTTTTCTGGAAAATTCAATGAGAGGCACTTATACAGTAGTCGTTGGGTTACAAAACTTTTGTGGTATTAAACGAGATGTTTTTGTTAAATATTTTAATAATAATTAATTTTTATTTAATTTAATATTTTAATTAATAGAATAGATAAAAAATTAATCAAAAAATTAATTGATGTATTAATGAACATAAACTTATTTTTAAATAATGAATTATATATTATTTATTAATAAAAAAATTTTATTTACAAATTATACATAAAAATATAAAAGATTTATTTTAATTATGTATAATTTATAAATATTATTTATTTTTTTATTATTAAATTTAATATTTAATCTATCATTTAATAATTAAGTATCTATTAATATTATTATTAATTTAATTTTTATTTATTCTATTAATTAAAAAATGAATAGATTAAATTAAAATATTTTATTTTTTAAAAATTAAATTGAATAAATATACATGTTTTAGAGATTAAGAGTTTATTTAAATGTCATCTTAGCTTTATTCTTTAACATTATTTTATAAAATTATTTATGATAGTTCATGCTAATATTATTTTTATGTATTAATATATGAACAAGCTATTAGTAAAAAGATTTATTTTTTATATATGTCTGATTTTTTGTATTTTACTTTTTTTGGATTTTAAAAAATTATGATTTTATTTTTATTTTTATTTTGATAAATAAATCATTTGCCTTAAAAATTTAGAGTAAATGTTTTAAGGTTTGTTTTAAGACAAATTTTAAAAATTGATAGTTATAAAAAATTAAATTATTTTTTAAATCACGTAAATTTTTATTTTATCTATTTAACTATTAACATATGATAAACTTATATAAAATTTAATACACTTTGAAATATATTTTCTAATAGCAAATGCATATAGGACCACCCATTATTGGAATCAATAGCAGGGATTTTATGTATTTAAATTTATAAAAATCATATATAAATTTTTTTCATATTAATAATTTAGTATAAAAATAAGAAAAATATTATATAGATTTAAAATCAATATTCAATAAAATTAAATCATTAAATTAATTTTTGAATTATATTATTCTTCATTTTTATTAAATTATTTAAATATGTCGAATTCATATATAATTTGACCAACAACATGAGTTGGCAAGGAAAGATTTTTCTTCTTGAAATTACGAATGAAGATAAAGACATATATAATTATATATTGTCCATAAACGTCCTATAACCATTAATAGATAATTACATACTTTCCAAACTCTTATTTCAATCAATTTGTCGCCACCTTGAAAGGAAATAGGTGTCACAATTAATCAGAAATTAAACTTAGGCCGAGATTTATTTAGGTAAAATTTATTTTATACTTTTAATATTAAGTTCTATAATAAAAATAAAGAAATTACAAAAATTTTAAATTCAATCATAGAAGTACTGAATTATAAGTGTGTGTGTATATATATATGGGATTTTCTTTCATAATGTTATGCAAAATATCAATTTCAAATTAATAAAGGAAAAATGAATTGAACTAATTCATTTGGGGAATTCTTCTTAACCATATAGCCAGCAATAATAAACTCAATGAAATTTGACTGAATCAACCTACCAAATGCTCATTTCTAAATATTGTTATTACTTATCTAATAATAAAATTTAGTATTATTATTATGTATGTTTTGATAAATCAATTGTTTTTGTCAAAAATTTAAGATTTAGTTAAATTATAATTTTAAAATAAATTATGTGACTTAATTATACAAAAAAAATTAAATTAAATTATGCTACAAAATACATATATACGTACCTTAACGTTTCTAGCATCCTTGATGGCCTGGACAAGCTTGAGCTGCAGCAGCAAGTTGTGACTTCGGAAGTGAGCGCCGGACATGGCGGAGGTGATGACGTCAACTTTCTTGAGAGCATCGACGAGGCTCTGGTGATCAGAGAAGGAGGCTTGAATGAGATGGGCGCCATGGTTCTTGAAGGACAAGAGCACCTGAAGCTTGTCGATATCAAGACCTATCTCAGGGCGTTGGAGAACGAAGGTGTCGTGACCCTGTGATAGGCTTGCCTTCACTATCCTCTTACCCATATACCCTGTGCCTCCAACCACTACAACCTTGCTCTTTCCCATCAATTATATATCTGTCTTCTCTTCTCCGCTGAAACATATAGTCTCCTTATATATATATATATAAAGGTCTTTTGATCCAACAACTTTAGCTGTGAAATATGAAATTTTTAGAAGGGCGGAACCGTAGGAGAAAATTTCTTAGGTCCACGGTATTTTATTTGTGTATTGACTCATAAAATTTAATAAAATATTCTTATTTTATATATTATGTAGATTATTACATAAAAAAATTTAATAAATTTAATTAATTAAATGTATTGATGAGTCGATATACTTAACACACCTAAGAATGTTTTTATTTTAAGATTTATTTAGAATATATTACACTTAAAAAATTATTATAATTATATTATTCTTTTTCTTTTAAAAAATTATACTTTCTTTTACTAATAAAAGATAAGAAAAATTTATAATTTTTATCATTTTTTACCAAAATATTTGTATACAAATTTTTTATATAATTAAATGTATATTTAATTAATTAAAAAATTATTTTTAAAATTTGGATTAAATTAACTTTATTATTTTTAACTCAAAATAAATTATAATAAAATAATAATTTTTAAAATGTTTTATAATAAACTATAAATTTTTTTAAAAGTTAACGTTAACATTAAAAATACTTTGATCAAATTGTGAAATTATAAGTTTTCTAATATTTAAAGAAAAAAATTTAATTTTTAAAATAAATGAGAGTAAATTATAATTTTTTTCACCTTTTATCAGAAGAAAATATAATTTACTCATATATTTACTTTTTTTATATTTAGTTAAATTACACTTATTATTTTTTTAGTTTAAAAAATTACATTTACCTCCTTCTAATTTATTTTTTATCAATAAAGATAATTTTTTATATGGAATAAAATTTTGATTTTATTCTCAATAAAATAATAATTATAATTAAATTTATATTATGAATCAATATTAAAAATTTAATATAATTATTAGATAATTTTATTATTTTAAAATAAATAAACACTGTCTAAAATATTAATTTTATTAATAAAAAATTAAAAAATTTATGTAACATTATATCACATGTTAAAAATATTAAATATAACTTTTAAAATTAAAAAATAATAAATATAATTCTTTTGGACTAAAACAGATTAATATAATTTACCCTTTGCATTACTTTGCCAAATCCGACACCATATGTGCTAAAGTCAAATTAATGTCGTGTCTTGCTCCCTCTTTTTCTACATTTGCGGTCTTGTCTTGTGAGCGGATTGTCTGCTGTCGCTCCAAGATGCTGTCGCCTGCTGTTGGGTGTATCCTAGCCGTCCACGTGATCGAGCATCCTAAGTGAAGCCATGTGGACTGAAATGGTGCGTGATCGATGAGCTCTCCTCCAGCACAGCACTCAAGTAGCTATACGTAAATGAAGGATTTGACGCCATTGGGTCCATGGAAGACACCACCCCTACCCCTCAGTAAAAATCATGGAGGCCAAATCTATAAATTATTAAGCAATGCAAAATCACGATAAACCAAATCGAAACCAACATAATATTTGAAACTGCATTACCAATTAGATTTGCAGCAACAAAATTTGGACAAGAAAATTAAATTCAAATTGTCGAGTTTACCGCTTGCGAGTTAAACATTGTCGAACAGAAAAAGAATTATTATCGGAGATGTTGATTGCAATGAAGCGGCCATGGAAAGAAAGCACGTGGGTGGAGAGAAGAAGGTCAACGAATTTGGCAAGGAAGAGTGGCATGAGATTAAGGTGAGAGGAAAGCGAAGGACATGATGAGAATTTAAGGGAGAAAATAGGGATGGCCTTGTTAATGGCGTCACCAAAGTCCTCATCTCTCTCTTCTGTTGTTTGCACTTCAACCACTACAGCCTCGCACGGGCCGTTTCAGTCCAAACAACAGGCGGATGACCACGTGACCTCACTTGGGACGCTCGATCACGCAGACGACTAGGATACAATCGACAGCAGACAACAGACGATCTGCTCGCGTCTTGTCTCTAGTCGATGTGACCGATAGATAAGTAAAATAACATTATCTTAGAAAGAAATTATTTTTTTCAAAACAAATATTTAAATTATATAACTCTCTTATTTTTTGAAGAAAAAAAGACACTCACCTATTTTACAATAAAAAAATTGTGTTGTGATATTAATAATTTTATATATTTTGATTCAAATATTTTGTATTTATTATTTATATAATATAATAAATATTAAATAGGTATTTAATTAAATTTATAGGTTTTAATATAAGGTAAATAATACTAAAATACAAGTTTAAAAAATAATATTTTAATAAATTATATTTTGTTAAAAAAATAATATTACTTTTCAATATTGACATGTTCATCATCTTTTGATTTTTTTTTTTTAAAAATTATGCATATTTTTAAAATAAAAATGCATAATTTAAATATTTCTAGGAGAGAAGATTAAAATAATGGAGAAGGCTGATGTCCTGAATTTAATTTATTTCTCAGCCATTAAGTTTAAAGCGATTCATGGTATACCAAATTAAAAGAAGACAAACCTCCAAGATAAATAATTAATAAATATATACGTTACATTAATTTTCTTTGAATTTTAACTAAAATAATATACTTAATATCTTTTTAGTTTCTTTAAAAATATACGCTCAACTTCTCGGTAATTTATTTTCTATTAATAAAAAAATATTTTTTTAGATGTTAAGTTCCAACAAAAAATTGTTAATTTATCACATTAAAAACAGTTAATATTAGATTATTTTGAGAAAAACTCTTAATAAATAAAATATTAACTTCATTGGTTAAAAAACATTATAAGATTATTATATACAACTTTGTTTATTGTCAACTTTGATTCTTATCCCAATTTGTAATAACTTCACAGTCACAACAATTATTTTCTTTGAATTCTTATGTTCATTTGTAACATTTACTATTAAAACACTATGATGTAACATTCTCTGCACATTAGTATGTATCATTAATTCTAATTTATGATTAAAGTCATAAAAATATGAGGTTATTGTACACAAATAAAAATAAGACCAAATTTTTGTGCATCTCTCTTATATGTTTTTGAAATCATTGTTTTTCAACACGTTATTAGCATGAATCTCCAGAATTTTGGTGTTGAAAGTTTCTCAAATTTGTTTTTCTTAAATCAAAGTAAGTAAATATGCTTTTCTTAGCTTTCATATTTTCTTTTCTAAATGTAAGTTCTATTCTTATCAATTTGAGATAAAGAAAATTTGTGTGTGTGTCTCTCTCTCCATATATATCTTAATTATCTTAATTATTATTTACTAATTTTAACATTTCTTAAGTAAATTTTATTTAAAATGTCAAATCTCAAAAATTTGAATTTATTGCACTTGATATTTTTGGAAAAAAATTATTTATCATGGGCTCTTGATGTTAAAATTCATTTGTGCAATTAATCTTAAAGATACTATCAAAGAAGGAAATCATGTATGCATGCAAGATTGTGCAAAGGCAATTATTTTTCTTCTCTATCATTTGCATGAAGAATAATTTAAAACAGAATATTTCACTATCAAAGACCTATTAATCTTTTGAAACAATTTGAAGGAGAGATATGAGCACAAAATAAAAATATTTATTCTTTCTAAAACTCATTATAATTGGGCGTACTTGTGTTTGAAAGATTTTAAAATTGTAAGTGAATATAATTTAACCTTATTTAAAATTAGATCTCAATTGAAATTATATTGAGAGAAAATTACTAATGAAGATATGTTAGAACAAAACATATTCTACTTTCTATGACTCAAACGTGCTTTTGCAATAGTAATATCCAGTGTAGATTTACCAAATCTTTTAAACTAATTCTTGTTTTCTTATGACTGAACAAAATAATGAGCTTTTGATGAAAAATCATCAATCTTGTCAAATTGGATTAATTTCATTCTCTGAAGTGAATGTGACACCATTCTTTAAAGTGAATGGGACTTTTTCTCAAGTTCATGGACAAGGAAGTGGTGACAAAAGAGGCCATGAAAGATAAAAATATTTAGACTCATGAAAATTATTCATATTTTTCTTCAAATTATAAAAGTAAAAATGCTACACAAAAGCACAAGAAAGGGACTAAAAATGAAAAAAAACAAAAAACGTCAAAAGAATGGTGAAAATTGATATTGATGCTTTTTTTTTTTATCATTTAATGAATGATGGAAGTGACTAATTTTTTATATTATTTTTCATTTTTAATTTCAAGTATAATTTGCTAATAAAATGAAATTTTCATAATTTTACCTCAAAGTATTAAAATTATTTTAATTTTATTTTTAGATAAGAAATTATATTCAAAGTTATGATTATGAAGAATGACATATGTCTAGTGGAAAATGACAAATTATACAATTCTTCGTGATAAGAAATATTTTTAAAAATTAACATTAGCTAGAATTAATGTTATTAAATATCTAGTTCTACAAATGTCATAGAAAGCTCTGGAAGAGCTCATATTTCATTTTCAAATGAGACAAATAATTATTGATGATGCATTATATCTAATAGATCAAAAAAAAAAAAATCAACTAACTTAGAATTAGTTACCTACATGGTGTTTTCCCAAATCTTTTTAGGATTGAATGAATTTTTTACCATCCTAAATCATGGTTCAATCGTGGATTCATAATGATCGTCTCATACCAACTATTGGTCATCCAATTCGAAATCTATTTAATCTTAGGGCATATATTAAGAATACCTTTCAGCTTTCCTTTATTATTATTTCCTCTTATCCTATAGTTCTAACTACTTTTAAGCGTAATTCTTACTTAGGTTGATTGGTTTCTTGGCATTGTTATTTCCCTTGGAAAGAATTTAAATCCATTCTTTTATTATGTAATACAGGAAACTACCAGTCAACTTCCAGGTCCTGGTAATTGACTTGTAGCTTTTTGCCAACATGGGGGGTGTGAAAACAGAGAGTTAATAATCAACTTTTAGGATCTAGCGGTCAACTTCCAAAAGCTAGCAGTTGACTCTTGGTTCTGAAATTTTTTGGAAAAACCTTAGAACACAAAAGTCAACTTTTAAAGGCTAGAAGTCGACTGCTACATTTTTGCCCTGCTTCTAAAAGCATGTTTTTTATTCAAAACAACCCCAAAACATGTATTTTTCACTAAATTAAAAACCATGGACTTAATTTCCCTTCAAACACATTTCACATGTATAAAAAACCAAGCAAAACAAGGCTCAATCTAGAACAAACTAAAAGATTCACTATTTATAATAAATAGAAAGCCCATTCATTCTCTAAGATCATATTCGAGTGCATCCAAGCACATGAAAGCTACACAAGGCATACATCCATAACAAAAACAACTAGAATGTAAGTTTGTAGCCCTTATATTTCTTTAAAACATTAAGATTCAAATTTTTACCCAAAAGCATAGGTTTTTCCAAAACCAACACAACAACATTTTTTTTTTTACTTGATTACCTTGTTTCTAGCCAAGATTTTGTGTGTTTGATTGTCCAAAGGATTCTACAATGTTTCCCTAATCAGTTTTTCCAAATCTAAGCTTTAATCCTCCCTTTCTAATCACTTTCCCTCTCTAAATCTTCCTTTTATCTCTCTAAACTCATTTTCTCTAGCTTTAGGTTTTATAAACCTCTCTCCCCCTCCTTTAGTCACTTAGACGTGACTCCACTTCCTTAAGAAGTATTTTAACTAGTGGAACATTTTACCCCTTGGTACCACTCTTCAATCTTATTTCTCCTAAGATCCTTTTCCTTAATATTTTCTTCTCTAATATACCACTATTCCTTTGTGTAAATTCCTCCAATGTGACACTTCCCCATTATTGTTTTTACCTAAACGTGCCACTTAACTTTAATTTCTCATTTCTTATAAGCCGGGCCTCATTTTGGCTTATTTTTTCAGTTAGTCCCTCCTATCTCATCTACCTATAGCCCTAGTTGACAACCAATTTCAAAAACATGCAAGAAATGATAATTAATTTACACACTAAAAGTTTTAGGTGTTTGGAGTAGGATGTTACATGATTTGCTTATGACCCTCATATGGAAGATGTTTCAAAAAAATATGCAACTTGAGGTTGTGTTAGACATGGATGGCTATACATGTTCAAATATAAGTGGTTGTGCTAATTAGAGACTTGTTGTTTTGCATATGCACCATCTGGTTGTAGGGAGGAATTAAAAGCTACATGATGGATTGTTCGAGCAACACCAGCAACCTTGAACTGAGATGTTCATGTGCGCTTAGGTGGCATCTTTGAAAAAATGTACAAAAAATATAATTAGAACAATATAAATATCAAATTATTTAAAATTATATTTATAAATAAGAAAGTAAACATTTCATATAAAGTAACAATATATTAACTAAAAAAAAAATCATGTCATCCCCTTCATCACTATTCTCAAACTCCACATCAACATTAGTTCCTTCATCACCTCTGAAATATAATAGAAACTTTAGATTAGATTTCAAAAACTACACAATATTTAAGAAAAGAACTTGAAATGAAAGATCTTGGGAAGACAAATTTTTGTCTTGGATTTCAAGTTGAATATTTATCAAAAGTAATTCTTATTCATCTTGAAGCAATTTTATTAGGATAAAACTTATCATTTAAGTTCCCTAATGATTTTTTGTTCACTTCATATAAAAAAAGGACCTTTTTGGTTTATAAAAAGATAATAAAGAATTTCTTGGTCCCAAAGTACCATATCTTAGTGAAATAGGGACACTTTTTATACCTTGAAAATTGTATTAAAGCAAACATAGCATTTGTAGTGAACTTGTTAGCAAGGTTTAGTTCTGCACCAACAAAAGGGATTGGAATGTTGTGAAACATATTTTGATATCTTTGTGGAACATTTGTTCTAGTTTTATTCTTCTCAAAGAAAGAAAATATATAATTAATTGGATATTCTGATGCTGGATATCTTTTTAATCACCAAAAAGTTAATTCACAAATATGGAGGAATTGTCATTTCATGGAAATCAATGAAGCAAAAAATTATAGCTACATCATCAAATCACTTAAAGATAATGGTTATTCATGGAGCAAGTCGTGAGTGTGATTGAAAACCATGATTCACCATATTATGGAAGCATGTGCATTGTCTTCAACCAATGATAAAGTAACGATATTGTATGAGGACAATGTAACATGCATAATACAAATTAAATATGAATTTTTCGAAGGTAATAGAACTAAGTAAGCACAATACACCTAAATTCTTCTACACTCATGAGCCACAAAAGAAAGGCCATATTCATGTTCGTAAAATTCAGTTAAGCAACAACGTAGACGATCTTTTTGCTAAATCTCTACCAACTCAAGTTTTTAAGAAGCATGTATACGTACAACATTGGAATAAGTAGTCATAAAGACTTTTATAATAAGATATAAACTTGAGGGAGAAGAAAATTAACTATGAATAATGTACTCCTTTTTATTCGCTAAGTTTTTATTTCACTGGGTTTTTCGTACCAAGGTTTTAACAAGGCATATATTCATAGTGTGTGGTCATCCAAGGGAAAGTATTATAAATACTTTGTTTATGTGGATGACCAAACCCATTTTGAACTTTGGATTCTTATCCCAATTTGTAACGCTTCCACAACCACATCAATTGTTTTCTTTGAATTCTTAGTCTCATTTGTAACACCTCACCATGAAAGCACGCTCAACAGTATGGTGTAACATTCTCGAAACATTAGTATGCTTAAAGGTGCATTATGGTATCCTTAATTCTAATTTATAACTAGAGTCCTATTAAAAGGAGAATATTGTACACAAAGGCAAAGAAGAATAGAATTTTGTGCATCTCTTTATGTTCTTAAAATCTTTATTTACAGCAAAGAGAAGTTTCTACAATATAGGGTGTGTTTGGATTGAGAAGAATAGAGGGGAAGGGAAGGGAAAAGAGGAGAATTTTAAAAATTTTCCTTTTTTTTGGATTTCTAAATTTTGAAGGAAAAGAAATTGAAGGATTTTGTACTAATCCTCCTAAACTTTCCTCCTTTATTAATTTTTTTTGTCCAAGCCTCCAATATCCCGAAATCTATTGGACTCTAACTAATCCGGCTTGAGCTAGCAGATGTTTTTACATACACAAGATTGGAACCTAAGACTTTGCTTAAGGGGAATGAAGTACCTACTACTCCAACCAACCACCTTTTGGTCCTCCTCCATTAATTTTAATTACTCAAAATTAAAAAAATTTAGAGGATCCAAAAAAGAGAAGGAGAAACTATCACTTAAACTTTTTTTCCCTTCCCTTTATCTTTCCCTTTAATTTCTTTCTCATCCTTCCCCTTTTCATTCCTAACAAACCCTAATGTAAATTTCTAAACAAAGAGGATATCATGTGTGATTAATCAAGCCTCAAAGAAGAAAAAAAAGATTAGTGTAATTTACTCTAAATAATATTTTCCCAAATGGAAAAATAATTTTTGGTGAACCTCCACCATCTCAAGGTTAATTGGTTCTTAATAAAGAGATCATCAATTAATAATTTAATTACTAATCATTTTCTTCTAAAATAATCTCACAAAATTTATTTTTTAAAATATATGTTATTAATCAACATCATACATATTTCCTTTACATTTACTAAAGGATCCCTTCCATTAAAAATGTTCAGTAAGAGTAGGAGTGCAACAATTATTTATTATAATAGTTGTGGAGTTTTTCAATCATTGGTCTCTAAAATTATATATTATATAAGTAGAGGTTTTGCACGCACAAAAATACACACTGACTATGTTATTAAACCAATGAATTCTACACAGAATGGGAGGTTATGTCACATATAAACAGATTCAATTACCAAAATTCTGCATTTTCCTTTAGAGTAATTCATCAACTTTAAATAAACCAATAAATTTCAAGCTAATAGATCAATGCTTAAGTATGTTATTTTCTCTACTTGTGTTTGGTGGGCCAATTTGTGAGTAATGTTGAAAGACATTCACAAAAGATGGAATCATTATTATTTACTGATGGATAATTTTTAATATAAATGTGAAAATAAAGTTTTACATTGAATAAAAGATAAACTTTGGACAATTAAGTCAAATAAATTTAATATATATTCATATGATTGACATATATATAATATATAAATATCAAATACTTGGACTTGGGTTTTTTGTAGGTTGAAATTTTCAATCAATTTTATTATTTAGTATTTACTTTTGAAATTTGAAATTAAAAAAAGAAGGGTCAAATTCGAATTTCTAAATTCAAAATAAATAACTGTTGGAGACATTTGTTCAAACAGAATAAAGAGTTTGAGTTTTTGAAGAGACAGTTTCAAAAGGTTTTACTATATGCTAAAGAATTTGTATATTAAATTCCCTTATTGCATAGGAATAATCTCTTTGAAGGTAGTGAATTTTTGCGCTTCAAAACCAAATTATTCCTTGTGTTCATTTACAATTTCCCAACATTTATTACATAATAAAAATAGGGCAGCCTCCTTGACTAAAGAAGTAATTACTATAGAAGCATACGAAAGAACTTAACCAATATATGAACTTGATTGAAATCATGCATCAAATTAGTCAAAAAAGAAAAAATGTCTTCAGACTGCAACTTTTGGAGAATCAAAAACCAAATCAGATATGGAATACACAAATGTAAGAAACTACTTGCGTTCTTCCTGGTAGAAACTAGGGCAGAACTAAGCCTAACTATTAGACTTTTAAGCATTTAGAATATAATGACTAATTACGAGGCACACAAGGAGTATAATAGTTAGGACTGTGCAGAACTTGTTGCAGCACTTCATTCATTGGCTAATATCATTTGAGGATGAGATTTGTGTCCTTTCTTGGCTGAACCTTGTAGATGAACCCTATATTCAAAAGCACAATATAATTAGCAGCGGAATAAGGAGAGAGATTTCATAAATTGCAATGACCTAAGTACAAAGCAGGGCTTACTTTACCATGCTTATTCTAACTCAATCAACTCTTAAGAACAAGGCTCCCAAGAAAACTAACACAAATAAGCTGATGAGAAAAACAAACAAAAGGATATGAAGGAGAAAATTCTTTCTCATAGAATTGAAACCTCAAGTAAGAATAAAATTGGATTAATGCACTGCTATAATGATCTAAGTCCAAAATAGTTGTTTTAATGGAAGAACTTGTGGGAAATGACATCATTTTTTCCATTATCATAGCCAAATTCAGAGTCAAGTGAATTTAATATTATGTAATATGTCTTCTTTGCATTCGTCATAAAACACAGTTTGGATCAATATTCAACGGAAACCTAACATCTGATAATTTCAAATATTAAGTCATAAGGACAGAGGAAATGCTAGAAACAACTCATATCGTTGATTAATTGAATAAAATAAGTTGAATTACAAATAAGTATGGAGTATGAAGAAAGAACAATTGAAAACAAGACATTACAAGACACAGTAGAGGAATGCATATTACCTGTTGATAATTGATCTTGGGTCGCTACAAATTACTTTCAGAACCAATAGAAAATTTGCTGATTTGAGAAATTTTGGCCAAATCATCTCTTTATTCATGCGCCACTGTTCTTCAAACAAACAACAACCCTTGATGAAGAGTAATTGAAGAGGGGCTGGCAGCTGGCGTCCTTCTATCCTTTGTAGCTTGGGGCAATCTTAAATAAAACAATGATTTGAGAAAGGTTAGGTGCCCAAATCCCTTGCAGTCCAACATTTCCAAACTTGAATAGTTGTGAAGAGTCAAATGGGTGAGAGAAGGAAGCAGAAACCCCTCCTCTGGGAACATCTGTATACTTTCATCATAATTACCATATAGTTTAAGAGAATAGAGACTGCACAAAGACTGCCTCTCCGTACAGCGAAGTATGCCGGAAAAGACGAAATGATCAGTGACAAGGTCCATCAAATTAGGTAGAAAACTCTCCTCAAGAAACCACTCAATACTTGGGCATTCACTAAACCATAGGTATTTTAACTTTGGGAGACTTATCACGTTATGGGGCAATGACTTCAAGTTGGGGCATTTTGCAATGCTCAATTCAGTAATGTTGGCTGCAAACAATTCTTCCATTGTAAAAGAAGCCAAAGTGGGGCAATTATATAGGAAAATATGTTTGAGATGTTGAAGAGAAATTCTAGAATTTAAAACATATTTGAGATCCTTACAGTTCTTGATTTTGACTTCTTTGAGATTAGGAAAGTTATCCAATTGCAAACAAGTGAATGAGTCACAGCTATTGCTCATTTTCAGTGACACTGCATGTTCAAAGTGATGTTGCTCAGGGAATTCCATTTTGCTACAATTAGTGACATCTATTTCTCGAGCTCCTAAGATAGGAGAAGCCAACTGTTGACAATCATGGATGTGTAGTTCTTCCAAAGAAGGGAGGTGAGTAGGTAATTCTGCACTCAGACTAGGACAAACTTTTAAGGTAAGATGTCAAAGTTGAGGAAAAGCATTTATCTCATTTGGACACCACCATTCTTGCCACCTAGGCATATGCCTTAAGCTCAAATGCTCAAGTGAGGGAAAGGATGGTGTTAGAGACAAACAATCATCATCATTTTTGTAGAACTCAACCAATCTTCTCCAACACCTCAAATTCTTCCATTTCTAGTCTTGTAAGAGAGGAAAGGTTCCCAAGTGGTGGAAGTATGCGACATTTCTTACAGTGTGTAAGAACAATATCATTTATATTGTGGTACAACCGACATCCTAACCAATCTGGAAACCTTTGGCCACTTCATTGATAGATAAAAAGATATTTCAAGTTTTGGTGAGGCTGTAAATTGTCAAGTACCTCACTTGACTTGATGATATCAGCACCAACATTCCAATACAGACTTAGACTCAGAATTTGCTTTTCCACCAATCTTGCCTCCAAGGCTTCTGCACCATTGTTAACGTACTGCAAGTTCTTAATTGTCAAGGAATTATGAAGATTTTGTAGCCCACCCAATTCTCTAATACTGGCTCCCATATCTTTTCCAACAACGAAATCACTCAAAAACTACAAATTTAGTAAGTTACCTATTCCTCTTGGCATCTCTGTCAATGAGCATACTCGAACATCAAGGTGTCTTAAGTTCACGAGCATTTGCACATCACTAGGAAGCATGGTGAGATGATAACAATCTTGCGATATTAGTGTTTGAAGATTGTACAAGTTGCATAATGTTTCTGGAAACTTTTTGAATTTTGAGTGAGAAATATTTAAATAGTGCAAATGAATCAATTTATTTATTGAGTCCGGCGATGCGCAAAGTGAAGAACAGGGAAAGGACAAGATTAGCATGCGTTTAAGCTTTAAAACTGTCAAATTGCTCTAAAAAAATATCTTCAATTTCAACAATTGTCCTCAAAGATTTCAGTTTCTTTATAGCACCACTGAATCCCTCCTTGCTTCCATCCAAACGAAATATATGGCGCGTCATGTTTGTAATTTCATCCTTGTTTGAGTTATGGGAGTAGAATTTTCCAGCTTCAAATTTTGCTAGATCATGTATAAGGTCATGAATGACAAAGCAGATACCATAGGGCTGGAAAAAGATCTTGAATGTAAATCATCAAAGTACTCACTCCCAGATCTTTCCTCTCATTGTTGACTCTGGAAAACTTTCAGCCACCCATAACAAAATTAGTTCTTTTTATCAAATTTATAACCTTGTGGAAACAGAGAACAATAAAGAAAGCATCTTTTTGACTCTGGTAAGAGATAACAATAACTGATTCTTAAAGCTGGTAGAATGCCACTCTCCTCCTCTGACAAGTCCCACATTTCACTCTTCAATATATTAGTCCAATCCCCAACATCATGTTTTAAACGCAAAAGATCACCTAGTGTTTTGGCAACTAAAGGCAATCCCATACATTTTTTGACAATATCTCTACCAATTCTTTCTAAATTTGAATCCTCAGTAGAATCTGTGAAGAAACATGCATGTTTTGCAAATATCAACCAACAATCTTTGTCAGATAATTGCCCTACGTGATAGGGCGGAAGAGTTCCAACAATTGAAGCAACCTTGTCACTATGAGTTGTTAGAAGGATTTTACTCCCTTTCGCCCCATCTTGAAAAGGTTGACGTAAAAGATCCCAATCTACATAATTTTCATTCCAGACGTCAACTAAAACAATTAAAAACTTCTTCCCTGTCAATTTCTCCTTTAGATGAAGTTGAAGTAAATTTAAATTTAAATACTTCATGTCGCAAACATTAGAACTGATAGACTCTGCCATATTCTTGGTGATCATAGAAACATCAAATTTCAGAGAAACACAAATCCATGCTCTAAGATCGAATTTCTCCTTCACTTGACTATTATTGTATGCTAGTCGGGCTAAAGTGGTTTCACAATCGTCCCACCCATACCCGCAATGGGAATGACGGATATTTTATCATCATCTGAAAGCAACATCTTAATTAGGGCCTCTTTGTCATTATCTCTACCAAATACGTCTACTTCTTCAACTAGAGATGTTGACTGAGGCCTCCATGACCACTTTTCCCTTGCCACAATATTATCTCTTAGGCCAAGAATACCTTTGTGTTTTAATATTGATTCTAATCTGTTAGCACTGTCTTCGATTTTGTATCTCATTTTTCGATCATATAAGTTAAAACAACAATGGACGGAATTTCCTACCTCATCCTGAGTTGCAGCTTTAGCGGAAAGTTCATCCATCAAGTCAACAGCGCCATAAACAGCATTTTTAAGATGATCCCGCCAATTCTTCACAGCTGAATCTCTTACTTGCTTTTGATCAGCATCATGAAGCACGGCACTAACAGCATACAATGTTGTCACCTTTCAAGTGATTCTTCAGTAGATTTCTTCCCACGAAAGAAATCTACAACATTAGGTGAGGCAATCCGATCAAATATAATTGGAAGAATGCAGAAAGAATTGATCCACCTACGAGTTCAACAGCCATTTGAGGTTTGCGAACTGTAAGGCTAAGTGAGAAAGATCAGAATTCACAAATGAATTACTTTCAATTGGTTCTGTGCTTCTGAACTATCTAGAACGTTGAAGTGATTATTTATACGAGTCAGGAAAGCAAAATGAGATTATTGATTCGATATTCCCAATATACATAGGCCAACAGCATATAGAAAATTTCCATCAATGGCATAAACGTTGAATCCTAAAAAGGTAAGTAGAATGAAGTGTGCTGGGAAAGGGATATTCCCATGGTCCTTGAATTTGGGATGGGATGTCGATGAACCCAACATTAGATTGATGGTGACCCAAAAACATTTAGCACAAAAAAATTATTTTTTAAAAAAAAAGAACTACAACGATGAAGTTCACAACATTGAACATAGCTATTTTCATCATCATAGCCCGTCTATAAATTGACCGTTGTAATACTTGCAATTGAGTTGTTATAATTGTGACCTAATAAACGAGATGTACACGTGTTGGCAAACCCTAATCAAGTGCATTTATAACTTTACAACTTTATTCTTGTGAATCAATACCTATAATCTTGCCTTTGGAGTTAGTTCTTTATTGCTTATAATGGTATTATTCACTTTGATAATGTTGCAATGCAACAGAACAGGAGATTTTGCCTACATATGGACAGATTCAATTACCAAATTTCTGCATTCTCCAATTGAGTAACTTATCAACTTCCATTAAATCATTAAATTTCAGGCTGAGAAATTAATGCTAACGATGTTTGTGTTCCGTAATTGCATTTTGTCGTCAATTTATGAATAGTACACGTTGAAAGACACGCACAATGTAATCAAACACATAGTAGATTCCTTTACTCAAGAAGGTAATACTACATAAGCATATGACTTCATGCTACAACTTTTGGAGGACCCAAATCCCTAATCAAATTTGGAAGACATAATTGGAAGAAATGACTTTTGTTTTTCCGAATAGAAATTGGGGAAGAAGTGACACTTCTTTTAGACTTCTAAGCAATTAGAATATTATTAGCAAACAGGGAAGGAGAAAAACATTTGGGATTTTGCATTTCATTTATGTAAAATTGTGGAAGAGATTTCTGTCTTTTTCTTGACTGAACATTGTCAATGAACCCTACATTCAAAAGCATTAGATAATTACTTAGCAGGAAAATGAGAGCTTTCATAAACTGCAACAAAAAAAGTTAATCTGAATCACTCAATCCTTAAGAATAACCGAATATGGATCCCATACAAATTAACACATATAATCTGGATTCTGAAGATATATTCTGAAAATTAGTAGAGAATAAAGAAAAGGATGACACAGTAATATTAAATTCCATGGGTAAAAAAATTAACAGCACCAAATTAGAGTGATGTAATATGAAATGCTGCATGCCAGAAATAGCACTCCCAACCCAATTCAACCCAGTTACTATGTATGCCACGCTGTCCACAACCTCCCAATTGCAAGCATGCATAATTGATAGTTCATTTCAAATTTCAACACAAGGAAGAACTAGTAAGTACGGGTGAGCATCATTTCTTTTTGAATCAAATTTGACCTTTTAATCAATCGAATAGACTATATTAGATAATTAAAAAATTCATTCAATCAATCTATTTTTTTTAGTATCAATTGATCTAATCTAAATCCATTTTGATGAATTTGAATTAGATCAGTCTAATAGGTTTTTTACAGAAATTTTTTATAAATTATGAAATAATACAATTTTGACTATTTTTTCAATTTCAACTATGAAAATAAGATTTTTTAACCATAAATTTATATTAAAATTACTTTAAGATATTTTAATCATTTTTCAATTTTTGTTTAATATTTTAATATATTTAAATTTTAGTTACTATACACAAATATAATAAATAAATAAAAATTTATATTTATTCAAATGGATGAATTCGATTTCGTTTTGGATGAAAATAAGAGCCATCCAAAAATCGAATCGAACCAATCTATTTTAAAAAAATTTCATTCAATCCATCCAATGAAGTAGTCAATTTTAGTTGAATCAATTTAGTTGAATTCATTTTGATTTGAATCTACTTATCCCTAGTATTACTGTGAATTTGTGTATAACATGAACAAGGTCGATACTACAAAGAGTAGAGATTGAATTTCTTTCAAACAATTAGCAACATGAGAAAAAGGTTAGCAAGAAATTAAAAGAGGGTGTTTGGACAAGAATTGAATTTAACTAAAATTAAATCAATTAATTAATGTAGTAAAACAAATTATAAACTAAAACGTGAACATGTGTAATCAAACAAAATTGAAATAAACCAGTGAACAATATAACGGATTTATCTTCATAACTTAGGACTTAGGAAGCATACCTAAAATCAATTCAACTAACAACACTAAAAATATAGAGAAAACACAAATACAGAACAATAAATCCAAAAAACTCAAATTTACAAATACTAATGTCTAATCCATTAATACAAGAAACATATAAGGTATATCTTTCTTGCATCAATTGCTACATATATCAAATCATCCAAACAATTATGGATTTAGAGAATTTGATTAGCTAAGAACTATCAAACATATACATAAATGGCCAAGTCTAAGATTAGAGAATACTATGTAGAAGAAAATAAAAAAAATACAAATATTAAATCCCTAATCTCGCAGCTCAATATTGGTCCTAAAGATAGATTCTCTTAGATGGAAAGAGAGCCTAGCCTCTCATATTCATGAAGAAATCCACAGGAGTATCAATCTCAGTCTTCAACTCGAGCAAATATGGAAATTCAACTTGAATCACCATCTCTCTTCTCTGGTTCGTCTTCTCTCTTTTTAAGGCGCTAGAAATTTCCAGAAGAAGATCGAGAAGGGGAAGATGAAAAATGCTAAAAACCGATGCTCCCTCTCTCAAGAATTGTGACCCCTATGTATAACTGCTTAAGGCCCACTTCCTAGACACGTGTTGCTCTAGAACCCTTTTCTCCTTGCTCAAAATGCACACAAAACACTCCAAAAGAAAGAAGCACAAGTGTTTTAAAATAAAAAGTTGAGTTGTAAAAATTTTGCACCAAATCTGCAATTTAAGGCATGGACACGCCTTATCTTAGTTACACTTAAAATCTACACAAAAACACCCAAAACTGAGCCAAACTTAGGGAATTAAATTATAACTAAAATATGCAGTAAAAACTACTCGTTTTTGACTAAAATTAATAAAAGTAAACCGAAATAGAGAGAAAAAAATTGCAAAATATGGACTCTAACATAGTAGAAGAAGATAATGATGAATCATGATTAAGATTTATTTTGTCTCCATTCCCATTTAGTAGGGATTAAAAAAATAAATTTGACAACTTATTTCATAATTCATATTGTGAGAAAATTGTCAGAATCCCATACAAAGAGTTTCAGCCAAATCTGTTACTTCTTTGGTTATCCACTCTGCCAACAAATTTATTTAAATTGAATAGCAATGAGTTGTCTGTTTTACCGAGCATAAAAATGTGAAACGGTCAGACAGGATATAGCAAACAAACTCAAATAAGAAATCCTCCATTGAAAAGATGCAGTGTAGATTCGAGAACAAAACAGTAAATGTACGGAAAGAGTTTTCAAATCAACTATTACATCAATTTCATGCTATAAAGCACAGACATATCTACTTTTAGGCATGTCACATGTTTGACATATGACAAAATATCGACACACTATGACACACTATAAACATGCATTTAACACATATAAAAATGCATAAAAAATTAGAAAAATTATTTTTTTCACTCGAACACTCATCAAATACAACTTAAGTACACTTCAAACATAACTCATACTTAATGATGGCAATGGGGCAGGGCGAGAGCGAGGAGTGCCTCCCCACTCTCCATCCCTGGGCCTATCATTGTCTCTCATCCCCATCCTCATTCCTCACATTGAGGAGAAAATCCTGCCCATCTCATTCCTCACAAGGATTCGAGGATTATCAAGATTTTTAACAATAATTTGTTAAAATAATAGTATAATTTTTTTAGTATATAAGATAATAAAAAATTAATTATAATTTTAAAGTTTTCAAATTAAATAAAGAGCTATAAAAGATGACTTTAAAAAATGTTACTACTTTTTAAAGTTACTTATCCTTTTTAATTTTTTTTAATTAACAAACAATAAAATGAGAAGTTACAAAAAAAGACATTTAAATATATATATATTTAAAAAAATATCTATGTACATTTTCAAGGATAAGAATCTCATGGGACGAGGAGCATGATCTCCATCCCTATGCCCAAGCTTGCACTAGAAAAGTTTTACCTCCCATCCCTATCCTCGTGAAAAAAAAAAATCTCTATATTCAAGCCCTCAAATGAGATAGTCTCTACAGGGATCCCCAAACTTGGGAGTTTTGCCATCCCTAATCATACTTAAGCTAACCATAGGATAACCGAAGAAAAAAAGAAAATACCATGGAGAATTCAATTTAATGAGATTATTAAAGTTTTCTTTTAATTACTTTTGTTATATATAAGATTTAGTAAATTTTGATTTAGAAAATAATAAGATAAGAAAATATAACGTAATATTAGTTTTTTTTTTATTAGTATATCACTAAAAGAAAACTTAAAATATATATATGTTATGTCGTGTCTTATATTTTTTAGAGTTTGACATTTTAACATGTCTATATCTGTGTTCATGTCAATATCTATGCTTCATAGATTTCATGCAACACTTACGAATGGATGACAGGCGACCAAAGAATTGTAAGTGAATATTTTATGACATGAAATACACATTTGATCATAAACAAACCATAAGAATAAGCATAATCTGCACTAAACCATGGGTGGTTGTCCTTGTCTCCACACGATATAAATTAGGCTTCACAAAAAAAGTCATTTGAAAGTGTAAAGCTGCTCCAAACCATGAGTATCTTCACAAATGAGTGAGGAAAGTTGCTTCGAAGAAAACATAATCACCAGTGATATTGGGTAGTGAAAATACCTTCTGATAATTCAACATGGATGAACAAATCTGAATATCGTAATGAAAATCATGGGGATGTGGAAAATTTTGGGCAAAATTCTCTCATGACTCATATGGCACTGTTCTCTGAGCGAAGAACAGCTACTAATTATGCTCTGTAAGAGAAGAAGGCAGCCTTTGTCCTTCTACTTTTTCTAGCTTTGGGCATTCTTCTGAATACTATATTTGGAGAGAGATTAATAGCACAAATCCCCTGTAGTCCAATGCTTTCAAACTTAAACACTTTTTGACGTTCAGAGAGATCAGAGAGGTGGGCAGCAAACACTCTTCCGGGAACCACTGCAAACTATGATCATAACTACCATTGATTGTAACTTGTAAGAGAGGTAAGACAGCCCAGAGACTGTCTGTCCATAAAATGACAGCGGGCAAAGACACAATGATCAATGTTAAGTAAATTCAAATGAATCAGCACACTCCCTTCAGAAAGCCACTCAATCCAAGGGTAATCCCTTAGTGAGAGATGTAACTCCAAAAGATTATTAATGTGATCGGGCAATGACTTCAAGCTGTGGCATTCTTCAACCTCCAAAAATATCATGATAGGAGCAGACAATACATCTCTTGGTAAAGAGAAAATTGGGGCAGTCACAGAGAGTGAGAAGTAGGACATTTTTTAATAGGACTCCTTGAATTTAAGTCAGATTTGAGATTCTCACAGCACGTGATAGTGTACAAAGGATGTGGAGATTAGGAATGGCAAGGAAGTAAATGAGTCACAGCTATATTCTGTTTTCAATGACTCCAGAGATTAGAGAGGTTATTGCTCTGCGATTTCTAATTTTCTACAACCATTGATTATTATGGATGCAACTATCTCAGGCTAGGATTTTGGCAAAATAAGAATTTGAGGATGTGAATACATTCTCGTGTTAAAATCCTTGGCAAGTATGTCTGTGTGGAGTATTACCAATAATCCTTGCAGGAGCAATTTCCATCCTCAAAACAATGAAACCGATTTGAATCCCTCACTATTATTTTTCTCTCAACAATCTTTGAGATATATTTCATGGCGGTGTGACAGTCTACACAAGTTCTTAGATTTTTAAAAACCTTGATTGGAGTTCCTGGCGAGGTTGAAATGATTCCAAAGGCAACAGCAAGCTTCTCACTATGGTAGGAAAGGTTCTGCTCTTTTTGCTCCTCCTCCACATCATGTAACACAAAGTTTGTGTCAGGGACATATCCTTCCTCTTTCATTTTCTTATAGAGTTTCCCCAAGAATTCATGTATATCATGTGATCTGGGGTGAGATGTATCGTCAACTAGGAACACATGCACTTGTCTTTTAATCTCAATCCAGCTTTTACCTGGCTCCTTTACTATGCCACTATCATCCATAGCCTTCCTTACCTTGGCCACCTCACCCCACATACCAGCAGTAGCATAAATGTTGGCCAGAGTAATATAGGTGGCAGGGTTCTCAGGTTCTATCTCAAACAATGCTTTTGCTGCTCGTTCAGCCAATTCAAGGTTCCCGTGCATTCTACATCCTCCAAGTAGGGATGCCCAAAGGAATTTACTAGGCTTTATGAGCATTTTATCAATGATATCCTCTGCTTCTTTGAATCGGCCAGATCGAGCCAATAAATCAATAACACATGCATAATGATCTGAAGTGTGCATCAGTCCATGCTTGTCCTTTATTGAATGAAAATATTCTAGCCCTTTATCCACTAGTCCTGCATGTGTACAAGCAGAAAGAACCCCAACAAAGGTAACTTCATCAGGCTTAAGACCAGAATCAAGCAGTAAATTAAAGAAATGAAGAGCCTTGTCCGGTTGACCATTCTGAGCAAACCCAACAATTAGAGAAGTCCAAGATGCCAAATCTGGCCTAGGCATCTGGTTGAATACCCTTCTTGCATTTTCTATGTTCCCACACTTTGAGTACAAATGAATAAGGGCACTTGCTGCAAATGAGTAGGGGTCAAACCCTA
This sequence comes from Senna siamea, assembly GCA_031216115.1. Classification (NCBI taxonomy): domain Eukaryota; kingdom Viridiplantae; phylum Streptophyta; class Magnoliopsida; order Fabales; family Fabaceae; genus Senna; species Senna siamea. The sequence continues at coordinate 9,398,855 of CM062355.1, read as the reverse complement.
CTCTTGTCATGTACCCATGAACCTCCTTACCCAGGTCCTCAGCAGCATGATCAGCACAGGCATTTAAAACTCCCGAAAATGTATACTCATTTGGTCGGACACCCGAACCTGTCAAGTCTCTAAATAGTGCAAAACCCTCTTCTCTTCTTCTATCTTCAAAGTATCTATCAATCATGGCTGTCCATGAAACAACATCTTTGATCACCATCTGATCAAAAATTCCCCTAGCTTCCCTTAAACTCCCACATTTCCCATACATATCCAGAAGAGCACTCGAAACCACCTTGTCTAAGTTAGACCCTGTTCGTAGTAAGTGACCATGAATTTCCTTCCCAAAACGTAAACTTCGAATCGCAGCACAAGCAGTCAACACACTGGACAACGTAAATTGATTTAAATTTGAACCATCATGCTTTTGCATCATCCTAAACAATTCCACAGCATCTTTAGCCCGATCATGGCGGACATATCCAGATATCAAAGCAGTCCAAGAAAAATTATCTCTTTGGGGCATTTCATCAAACAGCTTCCTAGCATGTTGAAGCTGTCCAACCTTAGCATAACCAGCTATCATAATATTCCAAGAACACAAATCTCTGTCACGCATTTCATCAAACGCTCTCTGAGCCTCCACAAGACTTCCACATTTTGAATACATATCAACCAAACGATTAGAAATGATTGTCCCAGGCACAAAATTCGAAGCCTTGGTGTGTGCATGAACCCTCCTGCCTTCTTCAAGTGCTCGATGCTGAATACAAACTTGAATAAGCGTCGAGTATATTAGCGAAGAGGGCCGATCAATGTGATCAAGCAATTGAACCGCTTCCTTTACTCGCTTTTGTTCACTGAGAATATCAATGGCTTCCTTGAATTTCTTCTCTTTGCAAAGCTGGCTTATGACAGAAGAATTATTGGCATTATTTGATTTTACAAAGACTTTGCCTAAGCTGGATTTCTCAGACAGAGATTGGCGGAAAAACGAAAGTGTTCTGCAGAAACATAGCAACCGCATGGTTGCAGCATGCACAACCCAGAGATTACACTTTGGGCCTCACTGTGCCGTGTGCGTGGTGCCTCACTAGTCAGTGAGACGAGGGGAAGCAGACTAGCTATAGCAGAGGCCAACCTTCAAACCTTTTAGTTACACAACCAATACATACATACATAGATAGATATATATATTTTTTTTCAAATAAAAAAAATGTAAAAGATATATATATATATATATATAGAGAGAGAGAGAGAGAGAGAGATGCAAAAAAAAAAAAAAATCCTTAGACAAATAACCCTTTAAACTACTTTTTGAGTGCAGAAAATCCCAAATGAAACCTGTCATCCCTCCTATTTACACATGAGAAAAAACATGACCCATAAGCAAGGTTATTTTTTCGCTTTTGGATCCCCTGCTGGATGATCTCTGTGTTGCTCGACTTTTTAGCGGCGATTTTATTCGTCGCTAAAGTGTGTTTTAATATTATTGCAACAAATATTATTACTGTTATAATTTTTGTTTAAATAATTAATTTAATAAAAGTTATAGTGACAATAATATTGGTTGCAAAAAAATTTAACAACAGAAAAAACCGCTGCTAAAACGCCCAGCAGCACAGAGACACGCCCAACAAGAAATCCGGACGCTATTTTTTCATTTTCAGTCTCATTAAATTACCAAAAAACCCAAATGTAAAACCCTGTTTCAATACACAATTCATAAAAAAAATCTATTTTTTTTTAATAAGTTACATTCAAAACAATGAAACAACTGTTCCAAAAAAAATTCAAACAGTAAAATACAGAGCTATTTGCAATTGCAATCAAGCTTGGATGGATAAGTTCAATAAATCATATTGCATTAATTTACCACTATCTTTATGTTCAATAAGTTATATGGATTAAATGTCATGCTATGTCATATATTCACGAAATACACTAAATATAAGTTATTCTCATAGGCATAGTTCAAGTGCTTTTCAATTGAACAAAGTAATATGGACAATTTACATATATGGTTAAGAAATAACATAATATCAATTAAATAGACACACAAGTCTTTCATTCTAAACTAAGAGCAGGAGGAACAAATCCTCAGGAAGGCGTCAACTAAAGGAACACACCAATGGCAACCAAACCTCTCTACTAACCCTTAACACATCTCTTATCCCATCACTCATTGAATAAGCTTGTGAAGATCTAGACCAATAACCACCAAGGGGTACCCTAACTTATTTGGGTACCAACCTAGGATCATCATCCTCTTTGATAGATCATGTGTATTCACTGGATTATTACTCTTCTTTTGGACACCTCTTTTAGATAAATCACACCCACTACGTCTTCTTTGATGAGTCAATGAATCCTAAAAATCACCACCCTCTATGATGGATTACATTTCTAGGTTTGTGATTCGCAAGCATATATACTAGGATGATAGAGTCTAATGTCATGGCATACTTAATTCTAAGTAAATAATTTTATGACTATCAAAGTACACTAACTTAAAGTTAGCAACCAACATAGTATTTTCACAAATCTTTATTCATCAAATTGAATAGATGTTTTACTATTCTAATTTATAGTTCAACCACAGAACTTTTGAATGTCATCTCATACCAATTGCAGTAATTCAATCTTAGATCTATCTATAGTTAATTCATATGCTAGGAACTCTTCTCAACTCTCTTTTCTTGTTATTTCCTCTCAACTTGTTGTCTTATATTACTCATGTATTTCCTTAAAGTTGTTAAAAGTAGACAATTAAGTTTATTTTTCATTAATTGAGATAGAGATCTACCAGTCGACTGCTAAGAATCTAACATTCGGTTGGTAGCTCTTAGCCTATATAGGGCATCTAACTTAAGAGTTTCTGAATAATTTTGAACCTATCAATCAACTACTCATAGCCTAGTAGTTAGCTATTGGGGTTTTTTTTTTTTTATTTCATCTAAGTTTCAACAATGTTCTAGCTAAAATAATTTCACTTAAATTCTATATATGAATGATGATATTTAACTATAAAAGACAAAATTGAAACTTAAATAAATAAAGAACAATATCGAAACCACTTACAAAAGTTAAGAGATAAAAAGTTAATTTTGACCTAATTTTGAATACTTAATTAATTTATTTTAATAATTTTGTTATTTAATTATCATTTTAAATGAATATAAAATAAATTATAACATAAGAATAGATAAATTATAAAATTTAAAAATAACATATATGAAAAAAATTTAATTATCCTACAATTTAACTGGAATTATTTTAACTTCTGCTAATAAAAATGTATTTCCTAATTTAATTAGCTTTGACACAATAACAATGAAATATTTGACTTCAAATTTTAATCTGAAAAAAAAACCAAAAAGAAAAAAAAACTATTGAGAAGTGTATATCTTTTAAATTTTTTGTCATTTTTTATTTTTATTTCGTTACATATCAACTTTCACGTCACTTCAGTCTCCATTTGATAGATTCAGAGGTGAAATAGTTAGATGTAGAAAAGAAAAAAAAAAAAGCCGGAGTATCATCAAGACTTGAATTGAAGCGTCCGGATTCCCTGCTGGGCGTTTTCCTGGGCGCCTGCTGAGCTTTTTACCAGCGGTTTTTTCCGTTGCTAAAGTTTTTTGCAACAAATATTATTGTCACTATAACTTTTATTAAATTAATTATTTAATCAAAAGTTATAGCAGCAATAATACTCGTTGCAATAATATTAAAACACACTTTAGCGACGGATAAAATCGCCGCTAAATAGCCCAGCAGGCGCCCCACAAAAAGCACCCAACAGAGGATCCAAAAGCGAATTAAAGACAATGTTTAGAATAACTTATAAAATTTGTTTATTTTTAAATATTTTTTTAAAAATAAAATTTTTAGAAAAATATTGTGTGAAGGAAGCAAATTGTGTTTAGCCAATTTAATTGAAAAGTACCTTAAGTAATTTATATTTAACTAATTTATATAAAAAGTAATTTTAACTGTCAAATTATTAAAAAAATATGTATAGATTTACTTTATTATTAATAATATTTAAATAGATGAATACTTATTATTATTACTTTTTATTAAGTTATTATTATTAATTAATTAAAATATCAATAAAAAAATTACAAAAAATATTTAAAAAGTATAAATTACATAAAAATACTTTATACTCTGATTTGTATGTCTCCAAATAATATGTATCATTAATCCAAAAAGAAGAAATATAATTCATATATAAGAAATTTGTGTTTATGAAGGGTTTTAAAAAAAGTTAAAAGTATTATAGTGAATATAAAATTTTAAATGGGAATACTTCTGTTTTAAAATATATAATTTTTAACTCTTACTTTTGCACGCAGAGACAAAAAACTACAGTTTTTAGCTTGGAGAATGCTTTTTCACGGGAGAAACTACTTATTTCTTTTTTCATAAGCACTTTTTTTTTTTAAGAATTTTAATGTATTTAGGAAACTATTAGAAATATTTTTAAATGATAATTAATGTTCTAAAAATTAAACCGATCATCGAATCAGTTAAGATAATGATTCACAGTTTACTAATTCAGTTGTAGTCAAATTGGTGATAATTAAATATATATTTTTTAATTTCATAAATATTATTAATTTTTAAAATAATATATTAAATAATACTATAAATATTACCATGACAATCAATGGTAATAATGAATATTACATAAATCCATTACATAATAAAATAAGTTCAATATACTTAAGTATTTAACCATAAACAATACTAGAATTAGAACAATAACTATCATAAATAAGTTCTCAACATTTTGAATCACAAAATTAATTTGAGTTAAAAATAATAATTTATTTTATTTTAAGTTAAAAAAATTTTATTAGTCAAATACATATTTAATTATATATAAACATAAAGATAGTTTGATCAAAAGCAAAAAGTAAAAATTAAATATTTTAAGATAAAAATATCTTTATCCAAAATTTTTTATTTATCATAATATTTTTAACCCTTTTTTTAAAGTCCTTCACAAAAACAAAGTGTATATAGGATTAGAAAAAACTCTATCCAAAAGTATACTTCTTTTTTGGAAGTAATTATATACATTGTTTTAAGAATCAGACCAAATTAGCTAATTTGGTCAACCCACAAAACCAATCTTATCAAAATTTAGTCAATAACTAAGAAAATTAGTAAAAGAAAAAAAATAAGATGAACAAGTCAAAATTAGCCAATTTACTAGTTCAACAAACTAAAAAAAAAATTTGGTCTTTTCTATAAATTTTTTGAACATGTATAACAAAAAAGACAAAAAAATAAAACAGGAAAACAATAAAAAAAAAACAAAAAGAATCAATTGCTTATACATTATAACATATTTTTTAATTTTTTTAAAAAAATTGCTTAGTTTATTAATTTGTTTAAAATATATGATATATTTTATATTTATTTTATTATTATGTAATAAAATTATATAAAATATTTATTATTATACTTAATTATAATATAAAATTAATATATAATATTAATATCAATTCAACTACGATTCACCCACAGTTAAACTATTGAACCATAAATTAATATCTTAACTAGTTCAATGTCTAATATGATTTTTGAAACATTGATTGTATATAAAACTAAACTTATATACAATTCTCTATATATTTACTATTAAATTTTTTAATAAAAATAAAATATGTGAAACAAATTCAAAAAAAATTTAATAGCAAAAATTTAAAAATCACACTTAAATTTTTTCTTTTTATAATATATATTATTTTGAGTCGTAAAATCTAATATAAAAAATTTATATGTATTTATATTTCAAAAAATATTTATTGAGATTTTGATCTTTATATTTTATTTTATTAGTCAAATAACTTTAAAAAATTAACAATAATAAATATTTAACAATTTAAATAACATTAATAACAAATTATATGTAAACATGTCACTTTTAGTAATTTGACAATCAAAAGTATTTTTCTACAAAAATTATCCAAACAGAAATTGCTTATCAGATATTCATGAAAATATTTTTCAACTAAATTACGTTTCTTTTTCACGACATTTTTCTTTGAACTCCACGTAATTAGAAAATATACTTTAGAAGGAATGCTAAACGACCCTTTACACTACAACGTTACTTGACCCAAAACTATTTAATAATCTTCAATAAACTGTAAGGTAAGATAGTGAAAGTTAGCAGTGTATCGAAAATTTCTCATGCACATATTTGGTTCTACTACTCAATAAGCATTACCATCAACAAATACACCTGAATTGTTATCAATTACAAGGAAAAAGGATGTCTTGCTCTATGCAACGCAAAGAAATATGTTTACAAAACTTGTCAACCTTGAAAAAGAACGGATTACACACCGTCACCCCACAACACAAGCTTCAATTACATTTTTCTTTTTTCGGTACGGTAACAATAATTGTTCTTTTAGTACGAGAGAACGGAAATTTGAACTCAACAGGTCCTACAAACTACTCCAGCCAAACAATGTCGTTACACTTTCATTCCATCTATACCTCCGTTTTCCACTATGACCTTCCACCACCCCATACGTTCATCTTTAATCAATTCAGAGTTTATCCAGACATGGAAAACCGAAGGAATGACTATCAGATGATTCGAGTGCACACATAATACCTATTAAACTTCACCAGGCAAGTTGCCGGAGGGAACTCTCTGGCGTTTCTCCACGTATGCTGAAGGAAACCACCCTGCTCTGCCATTGCATTCTCCCTCTGACCATCCTGTTGAGGTCACCTGGGTAAATTTGTATAGAACGTTAATAACCATTGAATTGCTGAAAGAGTGAAAGAATAAATTCAATAGATCAAACAAATTTAAGTCATGATTATGGTGAATTTTTCTCTTTGGTACAGGATGGAGCAAGGGTTTGAACATGATTATGGTGATTAAAAGCAACAATGGCTAAGGAGATACAACAAAGTACGAATTTGTTTATATAATTAAAATATGACGTGGCGGTGGATATCCCTGAAATGTTATCAGGGTTTCTATTATAACACCACTTTTACATAGTGGAGTCTAGTTTCATAGACAATGACGTTCAAGACATGTAAATGATTTTAAATACTCAAATTAAGACAGGAAGGACCAACGGTGGAAATTAATGGCAAATCTGAGTAACCAAGAGAATTGATCTCATCCATTGGAGAACTGGCGAACCTATGTCTCAACATTCATCAGATAAATAGCAGTTTCCTGGAAATAATGAACCACAGAAAAGGGGTCTTGATGTATTAGTTAGTAATTATGTTTCTTTCTTCTTTCATTCTTGTTTCCCTTGAAGAACCACTTGTCCTCTGCCATTGACCCATTGTACTTCTCTTCCTTTTAATTACATTTCTTCTTTTATCAAATTAAAAAGGAAAAGAAGAAATTAACAGGAATATCTGCGAAGGTAACAATTCATCCTAATTTAGACTAACAAGTATTTCAGAAGTTCGACAAGCAGATTTGCAAGCAATCTCATTGACATCAGAGCAGCACACAAAGAAAGCAAATGTTTTTAATTAAATTTAAATGGTTCCTGAAATCAAATATTTCTTTATTTGCCAATATCCTAGCCTGTTTGGGCAAATTCACATGGAAAAGAACATTTAACTATATACAATGAAATGAAAACATACCTTTCGTACCACAACAAAGTCACCCTTTGCCAAGCTCAGTTCCTTATCTGCTGCAGCAGTAAACGGATGCATTACCTGCAACAAGATTATACATAGTCAATATCAGTTTTTAATCCATGTTTGATCCACAGTCAAAATCTCTCAACTAAATATCATGACAACAAAAAGTGTAAATGAAACAAGCTGTTCATAAACAATTCAAAATCAACTCGTATAAAAATTCGTTTAAGCTCGGTTCATTTATTAAATGAATGAATTTGAATATACAATTAAGTTAGTTTAATTAAACGAGCCAAGTTTAAAAATTTAATACTTGAGTTGTTTAGTTCATAAACAGTTCTTTTAAAAATAAAATAATATAAAAATATTTTTTATACATATTACATTTGTATAATAAATATTTAAATGATTTTTTTCTATATAAATAAAATAAACACCTCTTTTATGTAAATTTACTTTTGAATTTGTTATGTTTTTGTATGAAAATATCATTTTGTTAGTAAAATGTTTGAAATGATACAATTCATATATTCTTGTAATATATAAAATAATTTGTACATAATCAATTTGCATTTAATTAAATACTCTTTTATGATTAATTTTTAGATGTTAAATTTTGGAATCATAAATTTGTGGTTTATAATCTTTTTTTTAATTAATTATAGTTTATTACACTCATTTAATTTATTTTTATATAATTTTACATGAGTTATACAAGCTGTGCTCGAGCTCCTATTCTGAATTTTAAACTTGTTTCATTTAAACGAAAACAAGCCCAAAAGCTCATTTATTAAACGAGTCGAGCCCGAGCCCACTAAAGCTCGACTCAGTTCGTTTACACCCCTGGTGATGACAACTAATGTGATTATAGATTATTTCAGCATTTAATTAGCATGACTCATTTCATTTGTCTTTACGGGTATTAATAATGAAAGACTTAAAGACTGCTTGACAAAAGCTCTTTTATTTAGAATATTATTTGTCTATCTTCCACCAAAGTACAAAAGCTACTTTTCCAAATATAGAAAACCAATTTTCTATAACCTGCTCATGCACCTAGATGCTTTCTCTCATTGCTTTTTGGATGGCAAGAACTAGCCACAAGAAACAGAAACCCCGGTGATTAATTGCTAGCCACATAAAATAACAAACCAAGTTTTTTTTTTTATTAAGTGGGATTAACTATATAAATCTAGCGATATCAATGTGTTCTATCTTTGCTCATTTCTATAGCTAGGTTATTAATAGTTAAATTCGTTCTAATAGTTTTTCTTATTATTTTCTTTGATTTTCCTTTACTTCTAGTTATTGAACTATCTTCTATCTGGTCAACTCTTTGTGCAGGAGCCTCTGATAATCAAAGGTGAGTGCCTTTGTACATAACCAAACCACTTAGGAAGCTTTTCTACTAACTTTTCTATAATAGGTGCTACCTCGACTTTCTCTCTAATGCATTCATTTGTAATTTTATCTTTTTTAGTATGACCATTTATCCAATGCAACAATCTCATTTTTGCTACGTTAAATTTTTGCTCATGTTGACATTTTTTTGCCTAACATTTAGTACCATACAACAATGCATATTCTATAGTTGTACAATAAAATTTTTTTTTTTCGATTTTTCATTTATTTTTAAGTTCTTTAAAAATGGGATAAAAAAAAGAGTCGGTTTCGGGGAGGAGAAGAAAAGGGCAATTCTACTTCCATTCCGAAAACTGTTAAAAAGCAAAAATCCATTTTTTTTGCTTTTTGTTTTTTTTTCATTGGATCCTTTTCCTTTTGAGGGGATCGTAGCTTAGATCTGTGCCAAGGTTTCAGACGAAAAGGAAAAAGGATCTTTATTTGAATACCCTCGGTTAGCCATCTTTTCGGAAATTAAGTTTGAGTGGTACTTTTTCATCACAAATAACACCTAAATTTTTCTTCCATTTCATCCACTCAAACTTAAACCTTATGATTTACATTCCCCTCTCTTTCTTCATTATTTTGTATTATTGTTCTCAAATACTTAAAACTTGTTGAAGATTTTTAAATGACTGAATATTTTTTGTATTGCTCAATCGTAAGTTTACAAATATGGACAGTGCATTTATACACCATTCTCTATTCTAATTTTGGAAAGTTAATAAAATATAATAATTACATATTCACCCTAATAAAGGTTTCCTATAATCACGCTATCAAAATAAAAACCCAATTAAGCCCAATAAAGCTAATCAACACTTGTGATTTCTTGTATGGAAAGATCTCCAAGTTTTACCTGTGCTTTAGAATTAGTGTCTCTTGCACTAAATTTACATTCCACATATTCCATTTTGCTATGACTTATGCGAAACCTTTATATCTCTAAAGCTCATCTCCACCTCTCTAATTTCTCATTTACTTATTCTTTGAAATCTCTAACAAGGACTATATCATCAGCAAAAAGCATAAAGCCTGGTACTGGCTCTTGGATATGTTCAATGAGAACATCCAATACTAAGTTAAAAAGGTAAGGACTCAAAGATGAACCTTGATGTAGTCCTACTCTCTCATTATGGGAGATTATTTGATCAACCCACTAGATTACCACCCACTAGAACAAGGTATCACCATATGTTGGAGATCGTTTGATCAACCCAATGGGTTACCACCCACATGCACAGAAAAATGAGATTGAGCAACTGGTCAAGGAGATGTTGGAGGCTAGTTTTATTCGACCCAGCACTAGTGCATCTTCTAGCCCGATATTGTTGGTAAGAAAAAAAGATGGCAAGTGGCATTTTTTTTGTGGACTACCGGGCACTAAACAAGGTACAATGCTGAAAAAGTTTCCTATTCCAACTATAGATGAGCTATTGGATGAATTGCATGGAGCCAAGATATTTTCTAAACTTGATTTAAAGGCAGGATATCATCAAATAAGGATTAAGGCTGGGGATGAACACAAGTCAGCTTTCAGAACTCATGAAGGGCACTATGAATTCTTGGTGATGCTGTTTGGGCTCACCAATGCTCCATTGACCTTTCAAGCCAAATTTTGTCAAATAGAACAAAATAGAAATCGGTTTATGAAAGGGAGCTAAGGGCGATTGCACTTTCAGTCCAAAACTGGCATCAGTACTTATGGGGACACCATTTTGTGATCCACACTAATCAAAAGAGCCTCAAGTTTTTACTTGAACGGTTGGATGGAACTCAAGATACTTGGGTTTCTAAGCTTTTGGGTGATCAATTTGAAATTCACTACAAACATGGTCGGGATAATAGAGCAGCAAATGCTCTATCTAGAGTGGAGGATCATATTCAGATACAATCAGTTTCAGTGATTCAGGTAGGTGATTGGAAAGCTTGGAGGCCGAGGTACAAGATGAACAACTAAGTGTCATCTTGAGGCAATTGATCAGTGGGGGACGACTAAGCCAAGGTATTCTATCGAAAGGGGTTGTTTACTTTACAAGGACAACCCTTATGGGAGGCCATTCGGGCTTTTTCCAAACATACAAGAGATTGGCTGGGGTAGTCTATTGGGAAGGTATGAAAAAAGATATTCAACACTTTGTGCAAGCTTGTGACACTTACCAAAAGAACAAATATTTGATCATGAGTCCAACTGGATTGTTGTAACCTCTTCCAATTCTGGAGAAAGTTTGGGAGGATATTGGAATGGATTTCATTGAGGGATTGCCAAAATCTCATGGATTTGATACTATTTTGGTGGTTGCTGATCAGCTTTCAAAGTACAGCCATTTTCTACTTTTAAAGCACCCTTACATGGCCAAGGGTGTGGCTGCATTGTTTGTTAAGTGGTGAAGCTTAAAGACAAGATTTTCCTTAGTAATTTTTGGAAGGAACTCTTTAACATGGCTGGGACTAAGCTCAGATTCAGTTCGGGGTATCACCCCTAATCAGATGGACAATCAAAGGTGGCAAACCATTGTTTAGAAACATATCTTCGCTGCTTTGCTGAAGATAAACCAAAGTAGTGGTCTAGATGGGCTTCTAGGGCTAAGTTTTGGTATAACACCACTTTCCATGATGCTGCCAAGATGACACGATTTAAAGCAGTTTATGGAAGAGACCAGCCTACTCTACTAAGATACAATGATAGTGTTTCATCAATTGAAGAGGGGAACACTGCTATTCAAGATAGAAATCTAATTTTGGAGAAGTCCTATTTGGAGGTTGCCCAGAATTAGATGAAATTAGAGGCGGATAAGAGAAGAATAGATATTCAGATTGAACCTAGAGACTTAAGTGTATTTGAAGATCAGGCCCTATAAACTAAAATCCTTGGCTAGGCATCACAATGAAAAACAATCTCCTCAGCACTATGGGCCTTATGGGGTGCTGGAGCAAATTGGATCAGTGGCTTTTAGACTAGATCTTCCCTCACATACTAAGATTCACCCTACTTTTCACATTTCACAGCTCAAGAAGTCTCTTCATGGAGCAAGTATAGCACAGCAACTTCCTCCATCCTTAACAGAAGAACTGGGACTCTTAAGTTCAGCCAGAAGTGGTTCGCAAAGGGAGAGCGCTTACTAATGGAGAAGTAGAAAATCTAATTAAGTGGGCTCGTTTACCGGAGTGTGACAATACTTGGGAAAATTATGACTCCATTAAGTCCTAATTTCCCTCTTTTCACCTTGAGGACAAGATGAGTTTCAAAGATGGGGTGTAGTGGAGGGCCCACAATTACTAAAGTATATTCTAGGAGGCCCAAACAAAGGGGAATGATGAGGTGGGCAATAGGTAACGATTTTTGGTACTAAAGCACACGTGTGGAGGCGTGTTAGAATAATGTGGTAAGCTAGGTTTTATGTTCTTTGTTTATGTACTAGGCCTGACCCATTCTATAATTATAAATAGCACAAGGGGAAGTAACAATAGAGTTAGAATTCCCATTCAATCTTTTTCTTTGTCTATAAAACTAACATGGTATCAGAACTGGCTACTAAACCCTAATTTTCACCAAAAAAAAAAACTTACCAGAGGTGCGCCTAACACCAGGGATGTGTTAGGCATAACATACCTGGTTTAGATTCATGGAGAAGTCAAAAATACTGTGTTTATGGGCTGTTCTTCCTAAAATCACAGCAAACGCACTTGGTGATAAAGCTGTGTTTTTCTTGGTGATTTCAATAGATTTGTGGCTGGTTTTGTGCCAAAGAGGGGCGCCCTACATATAGGAAGAAGGCCCAGTGGTTTTTGTTGTGTGGAAAGATGTTTTGAAGCTTCTTTTTGCTCTCTTTCGATGGGTATGTCTTATTGCGTGACTGATGAGATATAGCTGTGAGTTTTTAGAATGTTATTGAAGATTTGAAGGTGTTTGCTCCCTGAGTGGAAGTATTTGGGTGTGGTACTCTCTTTTATTACTTGTGGTAATTATGTGGTAGTGTTCTTTGTTATGATGACTACAGAGAAGGAGGCACAGACTATAGTGTCTGAGGTAATTGCTACCACATCCAAATTGACAGATACTATGTTAGATGTGGATGGAACAAACATTTTAGAGTGGAAATACTTGGCTAATGTTTGCCTAAGAGGAATGGGTAAAGATGAACACTTGACAAAAGATTGTCCAAAAGATGAGAAGTTAGCAAAAGTATGGAAGAGGGAGGACAAAAGGATTTTGGTTCTTCCAATTAACTCCATAGAGAAGAAATCAATGCTTACACATTGTAAGAAGGCAAAGGATGTTTGGGAATTTTAGAGTTTGTACATGGTGGATCAAGTAATAATCTTAATCGTGTTTATGCTTTGTCTCAAGATATTTATCGACCTGGACAAAAAAAGAAGCCACTAATGACTTATGACCTTGATTATAAGAAGGCCTGTGAGAAACTATGCTCTTTAACAAGCTGTAAAACTTTGGACGAGATCATTACTTTGTAGAACAAATATTTTGCCGTGTGTTGGTTATCAGATCTTGATTCATGGTATGATGTGATTCGGTCACAAATATTGTCTAATAAAGAGGCTAATAACTTGAAGGATGCTTTTACTCGGGGTTTTACATGCCTCTTTTGATGACGGCAAATTAGCAACAACAAATTCTGATGAGAAGTCTACCTTAGGGATGGCAATGGGCGGGTATTCTATCATTTTTTACTATTTGCATCCGTACCTGTCCAAAATATCTGATACACGTATCTAAAACTATCCGATATCTAAAATACCCGAAACACTTGAAATAAGTAATGGTTACTGGACATTGGATACCTTATAATCAAGCAATCTACCTAATATACAATGTCTGATATCCACCCAATAAAAATTCTCAAATATTATAAATGACTATAAAAAATTATTTTACAATAAAAAAGATTTACATTATCATAAACTAAAATTAAAAACAACTATAATATTAATAAAATCATGAAATTTTATTCACTTACATATATTATTTGGATATCGAATATCGGATATCGAGTATCCTAAACACCCATTCATATTGGACAGATATATGGTATCCAAAGCTAATATCCGCACCTGCCCAATACCCAATGAATAGATATAATGCAATATCCATACCCTATCTAATATCCAATATTCATCAGATATCGGGTATTTTTCCGGACGGATATCATCAAGTACCTATAATACCCATACCATTGCCATTGCTAATTTGCCTTGATTGCTCAAAACCATAATGGGAGTCATGAAGGTGGCAATTCTAGTAGTGATCATGGGGTTAAAATGGTGACCATGGTTCCAAGGGTGGATGTGGTAGTCGTGGTGGTCGTAATGGTGATAGGGGACGTGGAGGACCACGAACATGCTATAATTGTGGACAAGTGGGACATATTCGTCCACAGTTCCCAAAGCTTCAACAATATCCATCCCAAAAACATGCCAATGCTGTCTCACAAGGTGAGGTGGTAGATTCTACTTCACAAAAAAAGGTGGACAGACTATAGTTATGAATGATGAGGAGTTTGTCCGATATACTCAATTCCAATTATCACAACAATCTCAATCTTCTATAGCCACTCTTGTTCAACAGGTAATCCTATTACTTGTCTTCATCATCTTCTTGGTGTTGGGTCATAGACTCTGGGGCAACTGATCACATGACAGGCAATTCAGGTATTCTTTCCTCTCTTGACCTTACTAATGCATATTTTGAAGTGACCCTTGCTGATGGTCAATGGCTAAAGTTAAGGAAAGCGACATTGTTTCACCCCTTCCCACATTACCTTTATCTTCTACTTTACTTACCTAAATTTCCTTTCAATCTTCTGTCTATTAGTCAATTCAGTCTTTAAACTATTGTGACATTCTATCTTGACCACTGTGTCTTTCAAGATCTTTTGACAAGGCTGACTATTGGTAGAGGAAGCATATCTAATGGGTTATATTTGTTGAATCTAGTTAATGCATCACCATAACTGTCTCGTGCATGCTTTAGGATTTTGTCTCATTTTCAACTTTATTGTCGTTTGGGTCATCCACCTTTATCTGTATTGAAAATGTTATGTCCACAACTTGAGTCAGTGTCGAGCCTTCCTTATGAGTCATGTCAATTTGCTAAGCATCATTGTGCTTCTTACTCATGTTAATAAAATGGCTATGTCCCTCTTTGATATAGTTCATTCAGATATTTGGAGTTCTTGTCCTATAACCTCTAAAAATGAATTTAAATATTGTTACTTCTGTGGATATTTTTCTCGTGTTACTTGGCTTTATTTAATGAAATCTAGATCTGAATTACGGCCTTTTGCACTGAAATTCAAACTCAATATAATTGTCGCATTTGTATATTAAGGAGTGATACTTCCAAAGAATATTTTTCTGCTTCATCTTATATGACTGAACTAGGTATGATGCATCAATCATCTTGCATTTTCACTCATCAACCAAACGGAATAGGTGAAAGAAAAAATTGTCATTTGATGGAAGTTGCTAGAGCTTTATTATTCCAAATGAAAGTTCCAAAGATCGTTTGGGCTGATGCTGTTCACACTGCCACTTATCTCATTAATCAAATGCCCTAATCAGTTCTTGTTGGTAAGGTTCCATTTTCTATGTTATCACCATCCTAATCATTGTTTTCTATGTTGGCCGTACATGCTTTGTTCATGAAATGCGATCACAAACAACAAAATTAGATCCAAAGGCTTTAAAGTGCATTTTCTTAACGCAAAAAGGGTATCGATGTTTTTCCCCTAATCTTGATCGATATGTAGTTTCTGCGGATGTCACTTTCTTTAAGACTACACCCTTCTTCCTTGAACATCAAAGATCTCCTCCTACTTGAAATCCTAGTGATGAGTTTTTGATTTATATTGTGACATATCCTGTGTCATCTCGTCCTACCAAGGCACCTATTACACAGGTTTATTCCCATTGCACGAGGCCTACTTCGAATGCAATTGATCCATATTCCTCTCCTCTACCACTAGTCTCCTCATCAAGGGGTTTTACTTTGGACCTCCCTATTGCTATTCGTAAAGGTAAACACACTTGTGCTCATCTTATTTCTTCTTTTGTCTCTTATGATTTTTTATTTGCTTCATCTCGTTCCTTTGTTGCCTCCCTTGATAATATACCTCTTCCTAACTCTTTGTTTGAAGTTTTGAGTCATGATGGACAGAGAAGGGCAATGGAGGAGAAGATGGTTGCCCTTGAGCATAATAACACTTGGAATTTAGTTCCCCTTCCTTTTAGGAAGCAGGCAATTTGATGTAAATGGGTGTATGCTATGAAAATGAACTCAAATGTATCAATTGCTCGATTGAAAGCTCACTTGGTGGCCATGGGTTATGCCCAGACCTATGATGTTGACTACACTGATGCCTTCTCTCCTG
The DNA here is from genome assembly GCA_031216115.1 of Senna siamea. NCBI lineage: Eukaryota > Viridiplantae > Streptophyta > Magnoliopsida > Fabales > Fabaceae > Senna > Senna siamea. The sequence continues at coordinate 9,382,425 of CM062355.1, read as the reverse complement.
TGGCAAAATTAACATAGGTCCGAATTCTAGTCTCTCTAGCTTCTACTTATAATTGGCTGTCACACTAGCTAGATGTGACAAATGTCTTTCTTCATTGCAAGAGGAAGTGTATATGGAGCAAACCCTCAGGTTTGTTGCTCACAGGGAGTCTAGTAAAGTATGTTGACTGAAGAAATCATTGTATGGTTTGAAACAAACTCCAAGAGCTTGGTTTGGGCGATTTAGTAAAGTGATCATTGAGTTTGGTTTATCCAGAAGTGGTGGTGATCATACAGTATTTTTTCAGCATACTAATGTTGGATGTGTCTTACTTGTTTATGTTGATGACATTGTGATTACTGGCAGTGATGAGGATGGGATTACAGCTCTCAAGAGATTTCTTCAAACAAAGTTTAAGAATAAAGACTTGGGTGAGTTGAAGTATTTTTGGGGTATTGAGGTTGAGGTCAGGAAAAGGTATCTTCCTATCCCAGCAAAAATATGTCCTTGATTTACTGAATGAAATAGGGTTGTTGGGAGCTAAAAGATGCCTATGGAGACAAATGTAAAGCTATAAGCAAGTGATGGGGAGCCCTTTACTGATCCAAAAAAATATAGAAGGTTAGTTGGGAAATTGAACTATTTGAGTGTCACTAGACCAAACATTGCCTTACCAGTAAGCGTGGTTAGTCAATTTATGTCATCACCGACTACCACTCATTGGGAAGCACTAATTCATATAGTGAAGTACTTGAAGAAGTCTCTTGGGAAAGGAGTATTGTATAGCAACCATGACCATGAGTTGAAGCTTTCACAGATGCTGATTGGGCAAGTTCTCCAGATGATACAAAGTCAACTATAGGATATTGTGTATTCGTTGGTGGAAACATTGTATCATGGAAGAGCAATAAGCAAACCATAGTTGCCCTATCTAGTGCAGAAGTAGAGTATTGGGCTAGATTCCAAACAACATGTGAACTAATGTGGATTCAACAATTTTTGAATGAACTTGGATACGAGATAGTCATTCCAATGAAGCTATGGTGTAATAATCAAGCTGTTACACATATATCTTCTAATCATGTATTTCATGAAAGAACAAAACATATTGAAGTAGATTGTCATTTTATTAGGGAGAAAGTATGCCAAAAATTGGTTAATTTGTCCTCTGTTTGTACAGGAGATCAATTAGCAGATTTGCTTACCAAAGCACTTGATGGGACTAGAATTGATTTTCTTTGTAACAAGCTGGGCATGGTCAATATCTATGCTCCAGCTTGAGGGGGAGTGTTAGAATAATGCTGTAAACTAGGTTTTATGTTATTTGTTTATGTACTGGGCCTAGCCCATTCTATAATCATAAATAACACAAGGGGAACTTACAATAGAGTTAGAATTCCCATTCAATCTTCTTCTGTCTCTGAAACTAACAAGGGGGTAGTGGGATTTAGTATTATGTACCAGGGCTGAGTACAGAGTTGGTTATGCAGTTAGAAAAGGTATAGTGTGGGGAGAGGCCTAGCATCTCGAATAGCTAGGAATTGTGTCTTACTTCTCTGGTTTATTGCTGTTATTTGCTACTGTATTTCCTTTGCTATAAGGGCATCTTTTGCCATAGTTTCTCTCTCAATATCAGAATATTCAGCAGTATTGTTCATCTGTTATTGGGCTCTATAAGAAACCAATATTAGATTCACACTTCCCCCTAAACCACTTAAAAATTTAAGATTGTTCCATTGTATTTCCAATAGATCATATTTGAGCCTACTGATATCTTATGGCTGACAGTTTTTCAGCATTAGATTTATACTTATTATATAAATTTCGTATAAAAGATAAAATAAGAATACCTATCATGTAGGTACATGCAAAAAACTAAAAGAGCAAGATTAGGTCTATGTAGCATACCTCAGCCAAGAAGTACATAGTCTTCCCTGAGCCATTTTCAGGTATAACCATTGGAGGGGCAGATTCTTTCCTCTGTCTCTCTGAAACCATCTGAGACAAAGTTCAAAAGTGATGAAAATTTATCGCTAAATATGGTAATGAGCACAACTCAAAGTCTCAAACAATAGTAAACAACGAGAAAAAGAAAGAGGGAAAAAAAAAAGCAATAACAATAAAATATACATTCCTAAAAAAAAATTGAATAGCCAGTTCACACCTCAGCTTCAATTTCATCAAGAATAGCTGCAACTCTTGAATGAAAAGTTTTTTCTCCTTCAACCTACAAAAAATATAAGCTCAATCTAAATAATCAAAATTCAAATTAATTACATGTTGAAAAGTTTATATTATCAATCATGTGCGAAGTATTAACTTACCATAGCCACAAGTCTCTGGAATGTCAGTCTTTGCTGTTGTGCCTCAACTGCAGCCAATGCCGCTGCAGCTTCTTTTCCCAGAACAGCCATGTTTGCTTTTAGCTCCTGCATCTTTGCTTCTGAAGCATGCAGTTTTGCAACATTTTCAGCAGTTGGAAACTCCCTAACACGTGCTTGTCTTCTTGATATCTCGTCCCTCTGATTGATGTTTTAAAACTAATTTGAGTTGTAATGCTCAACTTAAAGTAAGAACATCAACGTCTAAGTAAATGTCAAACAATGATGATGATCTAACATAGCACAGTATACAAATTTTTCTTTCTAGTTATCAGAATACACCGAACAAGATAGAATCCATGAATTTACTGAACATTGTATTCCATAAGAGAGGAAGTTCCTATTGGGCCAAAGAGACGCAAGTTTAGAGATTAAAAAACCATTCCAATATTTTACTTACATGTGTCTCTGCTTCTTGTCTCATCCGACTATATCGTTGACCAAGATGGCGAGCATCCTCCAAAGGTGCACCACTGATCATTGATCTCAAAGGATCTAAAACCTAGAAAGTGAAAACATACATCATGTTTTAGTCCTCAAACATTTATATAATTTATGTTTGGAGAAGACTTGTAGAAGCTCTTGTAACAAGTGTAGATTAGATGGAGGAGGGCCTTATAGCAATAGGTGCAGAGGAAAACTAAAGAAAACAATAAGTGAAACTATTAGTAAGGATTTAGCTATTAATGGTATACCTATAGAATTGATTTATGATAGAATACATTGGCATTATTTGATCCATGTAGCCAACCACATCTAGTTGGAATAGGCTATGATGATGATGACGATGATATACAACAAAAATAAACAAAGCCTTCTTCCACTAGATGGAATCAACTACTTGGAAGTGTTTATCATGGATCATTTCTATAGTTAAATCATTAATAACTAAGTCAATCCTAATAGTTTCACCTATTGATTTCTTTGGTCTCCCTCTACCTCTAGCTATTGGGCTATATAATATATATAAAAAATAAAAATCCTAATTTTGTTCTCAAAAGATGGAGTTATTATCAATTTTGTATCACTTTACTACTTGAAAGCATAATCTTGTTCAACTGCACATATCTTTTTTATCCTTGAAAGATTGTGTAAGTATCATTTTAGTACCCTCAAAGTGTGAAATTGGAAGAAAATCATATTTTCATCTACTAGAGTGATACAAAAATTCTACAAAATATCGAATTGATAAGGATGCCATCTTTGAAGGACCAAAAGAGGGATTTTGTCAAAATATAAATGGTAAATAACAAAGAACACCTCTCTAGTTTCAAGGCCTAGAAAGGCCTCTCTTATTCTGGATTTTAATTTTCACTCTTAATAGAGGTTACTTGTGTGTGATGAAGCTTAAACAGGTATAGGCAAGTGGGTAGCGTATATATAGGTTTCAAAAGTAGAGTGGAGTTCTACCAATTTCATCATGTAATATTTGAAAACATCAAGGACGGTCAGAGTAATTTACTCTAATATAAAATGTTGTTATAGAAGCAAATTGGTAATTCTGTCCTCCAAAACTAGTTATTCTATAGCTTGATCTATCAGATAACAGAGTATTGTAAATAATACTCTATCATTCATCTCAACCAAAACTAAATTGAACTGAAGATTTTAAATGACTAAATATTTCTGTATTACTCAGTTGTTTGTTTACACATATGAACAATAAATTTATACACCATGTCCCTATTCTAATTTAAGAAATAAATTAAATCTATGATAATTACATGTTCAACCTAATAATGCTTTAATAGCCCAATTACACGAGTTATAACAGCCCAATTAAGCTAGTCATAATAGCCCAATTAAACTAGTCAACACTTCCCCACAAGTTGGTCCAAACATTTCACACATGCCCAACTTGCAAACTAGCATGTGAAACATCTGTTTGCTGAGGCCTTTGATAAATATATCAGCAAGCTGCTTTTTTGATGTTACATAAAACAAGCTTAGGATTCCACTAGTAATCTTCTCTTTGATAAAGTGCCTATCAATTTTAATGTGTTTTGTTTGATTGTGCTAAACTGAATTATGAGTTATACTAATGGCAGTCTTGTTATCACAGTACAAGGAAAACTTCTCCTTTTCCAGCAACCTCAATTCTTATAATAGTTTCTGTACCTATAGAAGTTCACAAACTCTCAGTGCCATAGCTTTGTATTTAGCTTCTGCATTGGATCTAGCAACAACACTCAGCTTCTTATTTCTCCAAGTAACCAAGTTTCCTCCTACATGCGTCCGGATATAGATCTTCTATCATCTAGTGAACCAACCCAATCTGCACCTGCTTCTATCTAGAAGTGACCATGTTTGGAGAAAAGTAATCCTTTCCATAGGCTAGACTTTAGATACTACAAGATGCGAAAGGCAGCCTGCATATGGGATTCTTGAGGATCATGCATGAATTCACTCACCAAACTAACCACATAAGCTATGCCTAGTTTAGTGTGAGAGATAAATAAGTTTTCTTATCAACCTTTAATATCTCTCCTTATCAACTAACTTTTCAACCCCTAATTGTATTTTGTGATTACTTTCAATAGGAGATTCTGCACCCTATCATGTCAGTCTCTTCTAAGAGATCCAAAACATACTTTCTTTGAGAAATAAATATTCCTCTCTCTGATCTAGCAACCTCGATTCCCAAGAAATATTGTAGTTTACCGAGATCTTTGATCTCAAATTTCTATGCCAATAGTTTCTTCAACTGAGAAATCTCCTCTTTATCATCTCCAATCATCACGATGTCATCAACATAAATTATGAGAAGAGTGCGTTTGTGCTTCTGATGCCTCATGAAAAGGGTGTGATCAGCATTTCTTCGTTGATAGCCAAAGGAGATCATGGCACTACTGAAATTGTCGAACCGCACTCTTGAGGATTGTTTCAGTCCATATAAAGCCTTTTTCAATTTACACACACCTTGTTCATTATCAAACCCAAGTGGGATCTCCATATACACTTCCTCTTCCAAATCTCCATGAAGAAATGCATTCTTCACATCAAATTGGTGTAAATCCAAACAGAGATTAGCTGCATAGGATAATAGAATTCTAATGTAGTTCATTTTTGTAGCTAGAGCAAAGGTATCCTAATAATCTACTTCATAGTTTGTGTGCATCCCTTGGCCACCAATCTTGCTTTGAATCGTTCTATCGAACCATCAACTTTATATTTCATAGTGAAGACCCATTAACAATCCACCAATTTCTTATTTAGTGAAGGAGAGACCAAGTCCCAAGTTCCATTTTTCGACAAGGTCTTCATTTCTTTAATTATCGCCTGCTTCCACTTGGGATCAGTAATAACTTCCTTCCAATTCTGTGGATAGACAAAGCAAAGGCTCTATATGATGGTAATCAGGAGTCATAGGAAACAAAGTTGGACATAGGATGTTTGGTATAAAATCTGACTCATTTTCTTTGATTAATGGATAAATCTAATTCATTAGGGAATGTAGATAACTCACCAGTGGAAGAAGATTCAGAGGACAGTTTGCATGATTGCTTCTTCCGCCCAATTCCTCCTTGACTATGTCAACAAAACAGGTCTGTCCAATCTCGCAATAGTCTCCCCCTGAGTTTTAGTCTCCATCTAAACTTCATTCTCCCTTATGTCTTCTAGATCAAGAAGCACCTCTTTTACTTCATTGATCTCTCCTTGAAGAGGTGATGAGGGATCGTTAAAGTAAGACTCTGTCTCGCGAAAGGTAACATCCATACTAACAAATGTTCTTTTAGAGGGAGGATGATAACATTTATAACCTTTCTGTGTAGGAGAATACCCAATGAAAACACATTTAAGAGCTCCAGGATCAAGTTTCTCACTATTTCTAATGTGAACAAAACAGACACATCTAAACACCTTGGAAGGGACAATATATTCATTCTTACCCTTTAAAACTTCCAGAGGGCTTTTAAAGTTGGGGTTCTTGAGGGGATACGATCGATAAGATAGGCAGCCACGAGAACTGCATCCCCCCAATAAGGTTTGAATAGATTCATGGTGACATTAAGAGATCTAGTCACCTCTAACAAGTGTTTATTTTTCCTCTCAGCCACCCTATTCTGGGCACTAGTATAAGGGCAACTAGTTTGATGGATGATCCCATGAGTTTCCAAACAAGCACCAAAATGTCTATGTATTCTATACCATTGTCAGTTCTTAGGATTTTGACATTAGCATCAAATTGAGTACAGATCATCTTATGAAATGACTAGAAGCAAGAAAATACTTCACTTTTGGCTTTCAACAAATATACCCAAGTAGTTCTAGTGCAACAATCAATAAAGGAAACAAACCAACGATTGCCAAATAAGGAAGAAGTTTGAGTAGGGCCCCATACATCATAGTGAATAGTCATAAAGGGAACCAAACTTTTATTATAACTCAAAGGATAAGAATTTCTAGTATGTTTGGCACATTCAAACGCATCACAAAACAACGATTAATCCTGAGTTCTAAAAAATAATCTAGGATGGAACTTCTTCATGACAAAAAAGGATGGATGGCCTAATCGTCTATGCCACTACAATATTTCCTGGTTAACATCCTTAGTAACCTTATTAACTCTAAAAAATGCCTAACTTGTGTCTTGAAGTCTATCAACTACATACAAGCCATCACGCAATTGACCACTGCCAATCCTCCTCCCTATTTGAAGGTCCTGAAACTCACAATGATCACGGAAGAACACAACTTTACAGTTTAGATCTTTGGTGATTGAGCTAACAAATAAGAGGTTAACAAGAAACTCAAATACATGGAGAACAAATGAAAGTTTAATATTAGGAGTACAAGTAAGAGAACCCGTTCCAAATATAGGAGATACAAACCCATTGGCTATTCTAACATTCTCCCCTTTAGGGCATGAGGAGTAGTTTTGAAGGCCATTAGAAGAGTCTGTCATGTGTCTATTCACACCAAAATCAATAATCCAAGAAGGGAGATGAGCATTAAAGGCCGTACCTAACTCCATATAGTTGGATATAACAATAGTGTTGGAATCAAATTTAGTTAAGAGGCGGCAGAGAGACTTAATTAGATCATAAGACAAGTAAGCAATTGAATCTACCTCTTTGGAGCTTCCATAGTATTCGCCATATGGAAAAACAAAGGAGCTAAAGAAAGAGGAAAAACGGCCAAATAATAGGAGAGAATTTGCAAAAAACGCAAACCAAAGAAACCAAAAAATAGCGACGTGGTGGCACGTGGCGATGTTTGCAGCGGCCAGATTTGTTAAGTTTTGCCAGCGGGACAATGGACTCTTTAACTGTGGCAATGGTGAGGCAAACGAAGGTGCGGAACTGACAAGTTCTGAGAAAAAACGCCATCGTCCCGTAATCGCCGAACAAAGATGTGGCGGCGACCGACAACCAAAATGCGAGCGACAGCCAATCTAACAATGGACAGCAGTTCCAACGGGGCGGTGATAGTAAAGGAGGGGGAAAACTCGACCTACAAGATATGGATGGTAAAGGAAGAAGAACTCAACCCCCATACATATACCCAGGAAACCTAATGCTGTAGAAAGAGAAAAAATACTCACTTCAGGGCAACGCAAGCTCTGATACCACGAAGATTTTTGAGTGACTAAATATTTATGTATTACTCAGTTATTTGTTTACACATATGGACAATGAATTTATACACCATGTTTCTATTCTAATTTAGGAAATAAATTAAATCTATGATAATTACATACTCAACCTAATAAAGCTTTAGTAGCCCAATTACACTAATTATAACAGCCCAATTAAGCTAGTCAAAATTAACAATGAAAAAGTAGTGTTGAACCAAAGTGATGAAGAAATGGTGAAGGCCATTTCTCATATGTAAGACTTGTGCAATCTACAAAGTAAAATTTGTAATGCAGCAACATCACATCACAAATGAAACCATACAAACTACACAACACAGCTAAAGTAGCAATGTGGAAATCTTTTGGTTACTCAGTAGCTTACTGAAAATCTACCTTCACAGTATCAGTATTTAAGTATCAACACCTTATTACTTTTTGTAACCAATTACTTAGTCAGCCATTCAAGCTCTTGACAAATGGCAATTGGCATTTTATTTTGCACACAAAATTTGGTGATTCCATCTTGCTAGTTTTCTAATAGAAACTTCAACTTAATATGTTTAGTCTAAAACCCAGTATGGTGAAAAGCAACAATGTTGTAGAATTTAAGTGTAGATAATTAATATATCAAATGATAATTCTAAAAGGAAGACATTCCCTTGTCTTACTAACATGAAGTAACAAAATTACAAGTTCAAGATTACAACAAAGCAACCAAAATTAAAAGAAAAAAGGATAGAGATAGCAAATTTTGATTCTTGAAAAAAGCTAGGAACATTCATATATTAAATTGTAGTCAAAGCAGAAAAAACTAATAATTTTTTTTTATGAAAAGAATTTTATTAAAGAGAGAAGGGATACAAGTGAATACAAGAAAGAGAACAAGAATCAGAAAAAACTAATAATACTCATGTTTAACTTGCAGTAATGCTTATACATATAGAAAACATATGAAAAGTCAACCTGCGAAGACAAAAGTCGATTGAATTCTTCTTGTTCCTTTTCAACATGTTTGCGAGCATCACCGTATACTGATGCAGCCTTAGCCAATATGTTGTCACTGATGTTCTCAGTTCCATATCTACAGCAATCCTCAGAGAGCTTTGTTCCTATCTACCATGGAGATAGTTTATAATGTTTACTAATAAATTTGTCAGAAATTATAAAGGAAGAATGAATTTCTATTGTATTCTGATTAGGTTACAGCCTTAGTTTATATACACAGTTGTCCAACTTAAAATCAATAACAAATCCCTAAATTATAGGAAATTCAGTAACTAATGCTAATTCCTAGAAATCTGGAAATTATACAAGATGTTCTCTCACTACACAATCTTTCCAAATAAAGACACATAATCTGACACTCCCCCTCAAGCTGGTGAATGGATATTTTCCATCCCAAGCTTGCTAATAATATCTTGAAACACAGTACTTTTCAGTCGCTTTGTGAGTACGTCTGCCAACTGATCCTTGGTTAAAACGAATGGGGTGCAAATCAGACCACTATCTAGTTTCGGAGTGTCTATCGACTTCAATATGCTTTGGTCGATCATGTTGAACCAAGTTATGAGCAATACTAATGGCTGATTTATTATCACAGTACAGCCTCATAGGTCCTTCCCATTTTATTCTCAAGTCATCTAGGATTATCTTCATCCAAAGTAATTCACATATTCCCAATGCCATTGATATGAATTCTAACTCTGCACTTGACCTTGCTACGACATTCTGTTTTTTACTTCGCCATGTTACAAGATTCCCACCTAAGAGTGTACAGTAACCAAACGTCAATCTCCTGTCAACCAAATATCCTACATAATCTACATCAGTATCAGCTTCCAACGTCATGCCTGTGTCTGTTCGTCGTTTAAACAAAATTCCTCTTCCTAGGCTGCCCTTTAAGTATTGTAATATCCTATTTACTGCTTTGAGGTGTGATTCTTTGGGATTGTGCATAAACTGGCTAACCAAACTTACTGCAAATGCTATATCTGGTCTTGTGCGTGCTAGATATATCAACTTCCTAACAAGTTTCTAATAAGAACCTCTATCTACCATGGGATCTTCTGGAGCATCACATAATCTATGATTAAATTCCATCGGTGTCTTGACTGAATTACACCCCATCTTCCATGTTTCTTCCAACAAGTTAAGTACATACTTTTGTTGGGAGATGAAAATTCATTGCTTTGAATGTGCTACTTCAATGCCTAGGAAGTATTTTAATTTTCCTAGCTCTTTGATGTCAAACTCCTTCAAGAGACATTGCTTCAAATTGTTCATCTCTTCCTCATCATTACCTGTTACAATGATATCATCTACATACACTAATAATGTTGTGGCTTTTCCAGAATCTGAGTGCCTCACAAACAAGGTATGGTCTCCTTGACTTTGCTTGTATCCCAATGAGATCATTACCTTAGCAAACCTCCTAAACCAAGCTTGCGATTACTATTTTAGCCTATAAAGAGCTTTCTTTAGTTTGCACACCATTCCCTCTTTAGATTCAAATCTAGGGGGAACTTCCATGTAAATTTCCTCTTCTAGATCACCATGGAGAAATGCATTTTTAACATCAAACTGTTGTAGTTTCCACTCAAAATTAGCAGCCAATGACAAAAGTATCCGTACTATGTTCATTTTTGCAACAAGGGCAAATGTCTCAAGATAATTAATGCCATAAGTTTGAGTGTTTCCTTTGGCCACCAATCTTGCCTTATACCTGTCCACCGAGCCATCAACCTTGTATTTGATATTGAAAACCCACCTACATCCTACCAGTTTGCTCCCTCTTGGCAATTCAACTAACTCCCATGTTCTGTTTTTCTCAAGGCCTTCCATATCGGTCTTCATAGCATCCTCCCATTTCTTATCTCCTAATGCCTCAATTAGATTTTTTAGTGTAGGAATTTCATGGAGATTGGTTAGGAAGGCTCTATGGTTTTGCAATAAATTTTGATAGGACATGAAGAGGTACAGTGGATGTTTTATGCAAGTTCTTGTTCCTTTCCTAAGTGCAATTGGTAGGTCTTCAGTACTCAGTTTATTTTGTTCATCTGTTAGTTCAATTGGCTCAACATTTGGTATGTTACTGTCAGTTAGTTTGGAAGTGGTTTCAGGGAATTGGGCAATAGCATGAATAGGAGATTGGACTTGTCCCGGTTGAGAGACTAGTATTTTCCTCCTGGAATAAACTTGTAGTGTTTGAATGCTCTCTTGATTTCCCTTATCTTTCATCATTTCAGCTGATTTGACTGTCTCAATTGACATAAAGTTAGGAGAGGTAGACCCACTAGGAATGGGAGAAGTGGACCCACTAGGAACAGACTCATTCTATGAATGACTCAGAGATGTTTATGGGTGCAGACTCAAATTAGGTAGCTTGAATAAACCTAGGATCAAGAAGAAACATATCTCTTGCTTTATCTTCATTCAAGGTCTCCCCCCGAAGATAGGTGTGTTGAAACCAAGATTCATTTTCAACAAAGGTAACATTAGCTAAGACAGAATTTCTTAGTGGGTGGATGAAAACATTTATAACCCTTTTGGGTGGAGGAATATCCGATAAAAATGCACCTAAGAGCACATGGATCCAATTTGCTCCTATTGTGAGAATGAATATGAACAAAGGCAACACACCCAAAGACTCGAGGGATAAGATTGTTTGAAGTAGAAAAGTTTCGAAAAAATTTTGTAAGAATATCAATTGGACTTTTGAACCCAAGGACACATGTTGGGAGTCTGTTAATAAGATGGGCGGCGGTTAACACAGCTTCACCCCAATATTGTTTGGGAACATTCTTGTGAAACAGTAAGGCTTCTAGTGATTTCTAGGAGGTGGCCATTCTTTCGTTTAGCCACTCCATTCTGTTATGGGGTGGTAACACAAGAAGACTCATGAATAATCCCTGTTTTTTGAAAGAATCGAGAAAGGATTTGATTGAAATAATCCTTTGCATTGTTCAATCGAAATCTCTTAATTTTTACATCAAACTGAGTATTGATCATGTTGTAAAAATTGGGAAAAACAGTGCTGACATCGGACTTATTTTAAGAGGTAAAGCCATGTCACTCAGGTACAATCATCAATAAATGAAACAAACCACCTAGCACCAGAAATATTTGGAACCACAGAAGGTCCCCAAATATCATTATGAATGAGAGAGAAAGGGACAAAGGTTTTTTTATTGCTTATTGGAAAGGAAGGATGTTTGCGCTTGGGAAGTACACAATCACTACAATAAAAGGCTTCAAGAGCAAGACCTTTAAATAAAGAAGGAAACATCACTTTGAGCATTCTAAAAGGTGGATGTCCTTAACAACAATGATGAAGCCAAATTTTATTTTGGTTTGACATAAAAGACTTGGAAAAAGATGATGTAGATATGGGATTTTCAACTCCTGTTATATTGCTTTGTTTTTCTGGGAAGTAGAGACCATCTCTTTGACTAGCACGTCCAATTATCTTCTTCGTGTCCAATGCATGAAATATAAAATGTGACGAGAGAAAAGTTACATTGCAATTTGAATTTGTGGTTAATTTTTGAATGGAAATAAGGCTTGTAAATAGTTTCAAAACATGGAGAACGTTTCTTAGTGTAAAGTTCTTGTTTATGTAAATATCTCCTTGGCCAGCTATTGTGATCTTTTTATTACTACCACTCGAAGTATAAGAGATAAAATGTTGAGAGGAATAAGTCATATGATCAGTGGCTCCAAAATCAATCACCCACATGGGAGGAGAACTTCTTTCTGAAATATTAGTACAAGAGGCAGTAGAAATACCTGAAAACACCAATGAACAAGTACCTATCGAAGCTGGCTTCTCAAAGTATCCCAAAAGGATTTTTAGTTTCTCAATTTCTTCGGTGTTAAATTCAAGATTAGGTGTCTTGGAATTTTCTTCACTAGTTGACGAAGTACTCACCATATGTGCCTGACCTCTATCTTTCATATTTCGATTGGGTTTTTCATTGGGTCTGCCATGAAGTTTCCAGCATCTCTCCTTGGTGTGGCGAGGCTTCTTGCAATATGTGCAAAACAAAGAATCTCAGTTGAATGGTTTGGTTGAGTCCCCTCGAGTAACTAATGAAGGAGTATTTCCCTCTTTCAATTCTTGGGCTTTGGTAATAAGTGTAAAACCATCTCTCCCTTGAGGCTCAAGCATAACACTTTGACATCCCTCTTTAGCACATATAATAGAAATTGTCTCATTCAGAGATGACAGGTCTGTTCTTCCTAGGATCTGCACTCTTATAGCATCAAATTCAACGATTAATCCTGCAAGAAACTCATAAATACAATTTTTTTCCACAAATTGCTTCAGAATTGCTGCATCTTCACTGTAGCACATTTGGATGCATTGATGGTGGTCCATCTCTTGCCACAAGCCTTGTAAGAGACTCAAATATTCAGTGACAGTCCGAGTCTCTTGTTTGGTTGCTGAAATTTTCATCTTAATTTCATAGATTTTTCCATCATTAACCTTGGAATAGGTCTATCGCATAGCTTCCCAAATCTCCTTGGCCGTTCCAAGAAACATGCATATGTCACTAATTTTTGGCAGCATTGAGTACCATAGCCATGATGTCACCATGTAGTTTTTTTTGTCCCATGCTGCAAATTTGGGGTCTTCCTGCGAAGGTCATGTGCCCATTAAATGGCTCAGTTTTCCTCTACCCTTTAGAAAGGTGTGGATCAATTGTGTCCACTTCAAATAATTTTTTCCATTCAATCAATATGCAGTCTGAATGTTCTGCAAATCTCCAATTGTAGCACTAGCAGAATTCTCAAATGCAAGGGCATTCGTGATTTCAGTAGAACTTCTGAGTGATTCCGACATGATTGCTTGAATGAGGAATAGATACGAACAAGGAAAAAATGAGAGAGGGGGGCAACAATGATTGAGAGGAACAAGGAAGGTGGAACTCGGTTAGGTAAGGCCAGACAAGAAAAAAGAGTTTTTTCAAAGTTTATCAAAAAAGGAGCCAATTCTGCTCTGATACCATGTCAAAAATTATAAGGGACGAATGAATTTCTAGTGTCTTCTTATTAGGTTACAGCCTTAGTTTATATACACAGTTTTCTAACTTAAAATCAGTAACAAATCCCTAAATTATAGGAAATTCAGTAACTGATGCTAATTCCTAGAAATCTGAAAATTATACAAGATTTTCTCTCACTACACAATCTTTCCAAATAAAGATGCATAATCTGACAAAATTATGTCATTAACAAAGTTTTTAGGTGCTTCTTTTTCCAAAACATGCTATCATGATTCATGAGTTTAAACTGCATTTTCAAGAGAAAATCAAATCACCTGCTTCAATATGCTTATAACCTATTGCTGTAAACAATTCTGTTGCTTTGACGATTTCCCTTTGGAAATCCTGAATAAGAATATAGATTCAAAAAAATCAGGAAATAGAAAACCAACAAGAAGTAACAACAACAACAACAAAGTCTTTTCCTACTAAGTGGGATTAGGCACACAGATCAATGACGCCAACGTGTTCTATCTTGGAACAAGAAGAAGCAAATCATTGAATATAACATTTATTTGACAATTACAATAACTCTAACTTCAAGTGAGGTTCAAAAAGGCCACATAGTCACGTTTACTAAAAACCCCCATCAACTGAATATGTTCTTTTACCTTCCCTCACTCTCCCTACCTGAATACCTTCCTTAAGGTTAGGCTCACTAAGAGATTCATGGATAGACCTAGTCCACCCAGATTTTCAGACTAAACCAATGTGGAGCAGCCAAATGAACATGTCAGGTGACTTTTCAGTGTGCCCCACTTCTGAACAGACCACACAGTTATTTCTCATTCGCATAGTCTACCTAATTTTTTTTCAGCCCCATAGTCAAGGAATAGACAGAACCTTGCAATCATTTTTGTGGAAAAACTGCAGCCACTAGTACAAGCATGATTAATCCACAATGTTGAAGAACAATAAAGTGAGATGAGACTGATCATGCTGTCTTGGATTGACACCTATTGTTCATGCCCCTATGTAGGTTAGAGAGGAGGGAAGGCAGGCAATATTTTAACAATATGATTTTGTAAAAGACCAATTTTTATGAGAAATAAGAAGTTGAAGTTGATAAAACCAAAAATGAAACAACAAAAATCAGGATTTATAGGCAATAAGATGCCAATAACTTTAAAAATAAAAATATACACAAGCATATCTATCTCAAGTTCTCCTATAAGATAGATATCTTCAACTTAAGTAACACCTCATAATCTAGAGATAAAATCCAGCACTAGGTAAGTAATTCTATAGAGTTTTCTCAGGTCCAATATCAAAACTTTTCAATTCCATTATGAAGAAGGGAAGGTCAAATCTGAAGATATTTTCTCATTTAATGAAAACAGAACAAATAATATTCCCATGAACTAAATAAAAGATAATATGATACCACTGGTCATGTTAATTTTTTAAACAGAAAAAACTTCACCATGAATATGCAATCAATCAGTAGTCACATTTGGTTTAACACCTATTAACTTGACACCTGAATCCTACCCAATTCCCAAAAACTAACAACCCTAGGTGCTTAATCTTGAAATTAAGCTCAAGAAGCTAAATTGTTTGGAAATGATTATTAATAGGCATCTCTTGAAATTCATGAATTGATCAACAGAACCAAGCTTGAGACACCAATATGAAATTCATGAATATGCTTCAGTTAATGTTTACTCATTCATGTGGCCCATTATTCATAAGACACCATGGATAGATTTCGTCGACATGCACATTGTATACCACTTTGGTTCATGAAGTGTGAAACTCTTTTCTACTCTTGATGTCAGCTGGTCAAAAGACTCAAAAACATAGCAAAGTTAGCTAATGATCAATCTAAACATGGCAAACAGCAAACAGAAACACTCTACCTTTCCTGCACGGGTCGACCTATAAAGTTTCTCTAGCTGTTGATGTCTCTGCATTTCAACCTCATCAATGACCATGACATCTGAGCTCTCATAACCACTAGTGCTGAACTGCTTTATTACAGCCTGAAACAAATTAACTAAATTAGAACCCACAACTAGAAGGGAAAACAGGGCCAACAAGTATAGAATTTAACGAGATGTCAGATGAAACTTGCAGGATAACACAGTATTTCAGGGCGAGGAAAATACATTTTCACACCACATGATTCACAGCTAAATAAGCATACAAACTAATGTTATAAACTCAACCAAAGACGTGATATAGTTCAGTTCAACACTTTGCTCAAGAATTTCAGCATCTTGACTGATGTTAGTTTCAACCAAGGCAGCATCAAACAAACCTATTCAGTGCATCTAGGAAATTTTTAGAATAAGAATTTCAGACTCTTGACTTGGTCAAATTCAGCCTAGACAGCATACAAAAATAAGGTATAAATTTATATATACAATTATTTATATTTTTACTATCAAGTTCTCTAATTAAAATTATTTTTTTAAAAAAATATCACGAGGGATGAGTTGTACAAACCATATATATGTCAGTTTATAATTGAAAAACTTCATGGCAAGATATAATATTGTAGCTAAGTTTTTTCCTAAAAATAATCATCTTCAATAAATTCTCGGATATGTTTAGAATACAAAAATAGGAATTCAAATGCTGAAATTCGTCAACTCCTTAAATTTTGCCTGGGCAATTGCAAATCTTGCGGCGCCATCAGGGAAGAAAAGTAGGGCACGTAGAACGCACATAAACTCAAACTTCCAATTTCTTACAACCAAGCTCATAAAGGCGTTCTCAAAAATATTTAGAATAAGAAAAATAAGAATGTATATGCTAAAACTTACAAAAATTTCTCAAACAACTGCATGGCTAAATGCGCATTTAGGCTTGCCGAAGTAAAAAAGAATCCGAACCCAAGATTTGGAAAGAAAACTACGGCAGCAGAACACCGAAAAAAAGTTTCAAAATTGCATTTTCTTTCCTTCTCAAAATGCATAACATATATATGCCTCATCATCAGCGAACAGACCAAACAGGGTATAAATGAATCATGGCAGTAAAAATTACCTGCTGTTGTTTGGCTACTTGCTCCTTGAGCTTGCTGGCTTGTCTCCTTAAAGCGTCCATGGCATGCGCCTATGCTCTCTTCCTTCGACTATCACTGAGATATAGAGACGAGTCGCAGGGTCAAAGTACAATATGAACTTGGATTTAGATCAGAAAGACAGTAGACGAGTCTATCAGATCCACTGTGAGAAGAAGTTCGAGTTTCGAGTTCGTCCATAATAATAAAATATGTTAAAAAACCTAAAAAGTTATTTATAATTTTTTAATTAAAATCTTGATAGTAAAAATGCTAAAATTCTTCCAATCTAATATTCTCATTTCCAGTTCACAGGTTGTATTGATTAATACTTGCCTATGACCATTTGATGGAAACTGTTATTAGCTCAATTTCAATTTTAAAAACATGTTTTATTAAAATTATTTTGCAAAAAATAATTCCAAAATTTTACTTAAGTCTTAAAAAAAATTTTTTAACTTTTCATAAACATCTTTGTAAGTAATCATATTTAAGACACTTTGAGACACTAAATATAAAAAAAAAATTTAATAAATATTTAAATCTTAATTTATTATGAGTAGCCTATTCTATTAGATTTAATCTTCATTAATTTAAAATATATTTAATATTTTATATTAATTTTAAAAATATTTTTTAAATCAAGCTTAAAATGTTTTAAATAAATTTTAAAAACTCACTCAATTATATATTTATCTCTAAATATAGTTTGTCAAGAATTGAGAATTATCTTTATGAATCACTAAAAAAGGATAATGAAAAAGTTAGAACTGAGAAAGAAAAAAATAAATAAATGTTAATTAGTTTGAATTGTATATTATTTAATTCTAATCTAATATCTAATGTAATATTTATATATTTATGTTGATTAATTTAAAAAAATTAAAATAAGGTTTGGTCAAACAAACTTATATTGAAACGGATATATTAATAAGTTTGAAAAATACTAAATTTAAATAAATATATCAAAAAATAAAGCATTAAATTAAATCGAATGGATCTAACCAACACCAACATGTTATATAATTGTTTATTTAGTTAACAGGCATATAGAAAAAAATTAAAAATTTAATATTAGCAGAAAATTCTCAAAATTCTATAGAAGAAAAAGAATTTAAAGGTTATGATTTTAATGAAATACTAAAAAAGGAAAAAAATCAAGAAAGAACAATAACTACCACAGAGTTATTTCTCCAATTTTGATAAGAAATGTAAAAAAGGAAATAAATATCTCTAAAACTCATAAAACATTCTCTTTAATTTCTAAATCTTTAATTACCGAACCTATTAAAAAATATAAATATCTTCACATAGGATCAATTCAAATTGCCATAAAACCTTTGTTTAGGCAAGGAATAGATTCTCCAATATTTGTTGCCTTAAGAGATAATAGACTCATAAATCTTCAAAATCAAATCTTAGCATTATTTGAAACTAATTTACATAATTGTCCCATTTACATAAATAACTACCCTAATTACTCAATTGCCTTAAATAGCTTTCATAATACTAATCATAATATCCTAATAGATGTAAAAATGTTAGATGAAGAATGAAATCATAATTCAATACCCATAACCATAATTTATAGAATTTATTATAAAGTGATGAAAACTCAATTAGCTCCTAAAGCCTTGTTAATGTCTCTTAAAGATGAAACAACGTTATTGTTAGTAAATCCAGAAAAAGTAAATGCCTCCGTTCCTAAGACTTTAAAACATAGTGAAATAACCAGTGGATTAAAATGAAAGTTAGAAGATATGTTAACTCCCGAAAAACCAACTCCAGCAATACTAGATGAAATAATAGAATATAAATCAGGAACAGTTGAAGTAGCCTTTTCACCCTTAAGAAGAACTAATTCTTTAAGAATACCTAGTGAAAATAAATCTTACGTAGAATCATATAAAAAATTTGTAGATACATCCTCTTTTGTATCTCTAAAAGGATTATTTTTAAAAGGAATAACCTCAGACCCTACAATTTCTATCCCTAATTATGAAACTACCTCTAATTTTCAACCTCAATCAGAAAACTTTGAAACTGTTCAAACTCATAATTCACCAACTAGATTTGACTTTAGTCAGCTTCAAATGATAAAAGCCTTTGAAATAAATAAAGAATTACTTAGAAAAGAATTCTTAAAAAAATAAAACAAAGAAAAAAGAGAATGGTTTTTTAAGACCTTTTCTCAGGAAGAATTAAAAACTTTTAGAGAAGAATATTATAAAGCTTTAGAAATGTTTCAAGAAAATATCCCTTATTTTGAATGGTTTGAACATAATAAATTAGAAACTTTAAATATTAATGTTTTAACCTCTGCAGAAAAAATATGGAAAACTGAAAAACGAGAAATAATTAGTAAATTACCTCCTTTAGAAGAAGTAAAATTTCCTAATAATCAAAATCTTGAAGTAATAGCATCACCTTTTAAGATGATCTCTGAAGATAGAAATTCGTCAGGACCTCCTACCCTAAAAGATATAAAAAATATTCAACATCAATTAAATTATACCAATTTATTAGTCCATCAAATTGCTAGAGAAGTAATAAATCCTCAAGGACAAATTAAAACTAATATAGCTTTTAGCTCTAATTTAGAAAAATCTATATTTAAACCCTTTAAGTTCACCGAAAAAGAACTAAAAGATATTAAATTAGCAAAAGAGACCAACATAACTCTAGAAGAAATAAATAAAAAACTAGATCAATTAAACTTAAATAAAGTTAATACCTTAAATAAAAGTGAATCTTTCGAAGAATATGAAGAAGAGCAAACTAAAAATGAAATAACTAAAATGCGTGGAGCAAGATATCCTCGTGAATATAAAAAAGAATTACCTACAAGTAGAAATTATTATCCTAGACCTACTCTTCCGGATATTCAGTTCGAAGAATGGGAATTGGATAATCCCTCTAATTACTCAGGAGAAGGAATTTCTGAATGGAACATAGATGGAATGACACCCCTTCAAATCTTAAGAAAAAAAAATGAAATAACTATGGCAGCTAGTGCCTTTAGAACTAAATATTCTGAAGAACAAACTGCTAAGCTAATAATTGCAGGATTTACAGGAATACTAAAAAGCTGGTGGGATAATTACTTAACTCAAGACGAAAAAATTTTTATATTAACTAGAGTAAAAAATGAAGGAGATCGATCAATACCTATAATAGTAGAAACGCTAATATTAGCTATAATTCAAAATTTCATAAGAGATACTAAAATGTTTGAAGAAAGAACATCAGTTTGTTTAATGGTTTGTAATTAATTACCATCCTGGAAGCTCCTCTTTCTATTTCAGAAGCATTTAAAACATAGAAAGCAGCACAACTCCAAGGGGATTTACTTGGTCTAATTAAACCTTTTTCCAAGTATTCTTTAATTTCTTTTTTACAATATTCTAATGTTTCTTTATTCATTTGCACTGGTCGGGCTTTAGTAGGTATTTTAGATTCATTAAAATCTTTTTCATACGGTAATTCAACAGTATAATTTTTTCTTTTCCAAAAAGCATTAGGTACTTCAGCACATACTTCTTTTATAAAACTTTCTTCAATTTGTTGAAATTTTTTAATTATAGTAGGTTGTTTTAATTGGTCTTCAATTCTTTTATATTTTATTTCTTGTTTTAAGAAATTTATTTGATCTTGTTTTATTTTTAATAAGAATTGGTTTTCACTTAAATCATGAATATCATTTATTTGTTTTAATTTTATGGGAGAGATGAATTCAAACAAGTTATCTTTAGTTTTTATCCCTAAGTCTGAGACTTCAAAAGGATAAATTTGAGTTAGGAAGGGAGTTCCTAAAATCATATCTTCTGTTATATTCTTTGTTAGGATGAATGAATTATTATAACATTTTCCATTATTACATATTTTAGCATTTGATAATTTATATTTTACCTTTAAATCTGAATTATCTGCAGTGAATAATTTATGAGTTGTTTTTTCGTAATATTGGGTAGGTATTAAACATTCTCTTATACAATTTAAATCTGCTCCAGAATCTATTAAAGCTTTGAAAGATTTATGAAAATTTTTCTCTATTTTTAAATAAACATTTACATGCCATTTTTGTTGAAAATTTATTTTCATTATTTCATCTTTTTCATGTACAAGTTCTGTTTTAGAAGTTCTTTTAAGTTGTTCTTCCGTTATTTGAAGTTAAATATCTTGTCTTATCTCAGTTTCTTTTATTTTATTAATTTCTTCTTTTATTTCTTTTAAAAATATTTTTTAAATAAAGCTTAAAATGTTTTAAATAAATTTTAAAAACTCACTCAATTATATATTTATCTCTAAATATAGTTTGTCAAGAATTGAGAATTATCTTTATGAATCACTAAAAAAGGATAATGAAAAAGTTAGAACTGAGAAAGAAAAAAATAAATAAATGTTAATTAGTTTGAATTGTATATTATTTAATTCTAATCTAATATCTAATGTAATATTTATATATTTATGTTGATTAATTTAAAAAAATTAAAATAAGGTTTGGTCAAACAAACTTATATTGAAACGGATATATTAATAAGTTTGAAAAATACTAAATTTAAATAAATATATCAAAATATAAAGCATTAAATTAAATCGAATGGATCTAACCAACACCAACATGTTATATAATTGTTTATTTAGTTAACAGGCATATATTTTAAAATTTAAGTCTAATCTATTTTTGTTTATGGAGAAAACGAATCAGTTTACAAGCCAACATTTTTTGTAATTTTTAAAATTTTTGTAAATTATAAAATATAAAAAACATTATTACTAATTTATTATTTTTTAATATATTTAACAAATAAAAGTCAATTAAATTTATTAATTAAAAATTATAATTATAATTACTTTAAATTAATTTCATTAATTAAAATTTTTATTCATTTAATAAGAAAAAATATTAACATAACACATAAATTCACCCTAAATTATTTTTATATTTATATTTATTTTAAATGAACATATTTATATTAATTTTTTATTTTTTACTTTAGGTGAATCATCTTGCCATAAGTGGTCTATCCTCATCCTATTTAAATTTATTTTTAAATTAATTAATTTTTCTCTTCCAAACTCATCCATTTAATCTAATAAATAGACAAACTCCTAAATCATGGCCTGTTTTGATAGTACTATCAAAGAGCACTAGTCATAAATTAATTTTAATACTCAATTAGTTTTTAAGATTTAGTGATATTAAATTTGTAGTTAAATGTTTATTTTAAAAAATATTAAAGAGCACTAGTCATAAATTAATTTTAATACTCAATTAGTTTTTAAGATTTAGTGATATTAAATTTGTAGTTAAATGTTTATTTTAAAAAATATTAACTATATAGTGCTTCAACACAATATACTATTTATTTTTATCCTTATTGATAATCTTTCTATATGTAATTTTTTTATTTAATTTTAATTCTAATTATTTGGGTATAGTTATATTAATAAGATCTAACTATATTTCTTTTAATATTGACATAAAATATCGATATATAATTATCCTTTCTTGATTTTTATATATATATATATATAGGTATAGTACAATAAGTAGTACCATCAAACAAGTCATGATCTACAAGCCGAGTCATTTAACCTATTAAATGGATGGGCTTTAAGAAAAAATAATTTAATTGATTCTAAAAGGGCCAACTTGCTAAAAGTTTTAAAATTAATATAAATTAGTTTAAAATAAGTATAAATGTATTTTAGGATGATTTTATATGTTATATCACTATTTTATTCTTACAATCTGAATAAAACATTAATTTAAAGTGAAAATAATATTAATTCTTAAAATAAATACATTAATTTTTATATATTATTTTTTATTTTAATAAATTTAATTAATTTTTATTTTTAAATAAATTTTAAAAAATTATAAATATTACTTTTTATTCTTATTAAAATAATTTTAAAAAATTAAAAATTTATTTAAAAAGCTCTGTAAGCTCAGTCATTTAACTCAAAGGACAAAACATATGAGTTTAAACTTTATAGTCTAAATGAGTTAATTTATTGCGAC
Source organism: Senna siamea (assembly GCA_031216115.1). Classification (NCBI taxonomy): domain Eukaryota; kingdom Viridiplantae; phylum Streptophyta; class Magnoliopsida; order Fabales; family Fabaceae; genus Senna; species Senna siamea. The sequence continues at coordinate 9,359,408 of CM062355.1, read as the reverse complement.
CCGTTTTACAACTGAACCATTTTAACAATACTATAAATAAATTAAATAAAAAATAATAAAAATAGGATAGGCGTACATTTAATTAAGACTGTTTTGTTTGTTTGACCCTTTAATCAAGGTGGGTTGGGCTAAATAAGGCGAGCTTAAGTAATTTTTGATGTCTTAAGTCTAAAAAATATAAACCTTATCTTTGTCTTTGAATTCATTGACAAGAAGAGACAATATTCTTTCAAGGATAGATACATAATGAAGATAAATTACTTCATTAACATTTTTTTTATTCCTCATTAAGGATTTATTTGGGAATGAGAAAGGCAAGGAAAGGAAAGAGATTAAAGGGAAAGGGAGGGAGAGAGAAGGAAAGGTTAAGTGAAAGTTTCTCTTCCCTTATTTTGATCTTTCAAACTCTTTTAATTTAGTGTAATTAAAATTAACAAAGGGAGAGGGGTTAAGGAGTGATAATTTAAAATCTTTCAATTCTTTTCCTTCCAAAATTTTAAGAAACAAACAAGGGAAAGGTTATTACACTTCCTTCCTTTCCCTTCCTCTCTAATTGCTATTAAATTGTACTCAATCTAAATACACCATAATTACTGGGTCAATAAATCATCTGACCAATATAGTGACTATCGATATACACATTATTTAACGATATGCATGTGGAAGTTGAGAGCCTAAAGAAGGCTAATGTTTTGAGAGATTACTAAATATGAGGTTTTACATTCATGTATAAATCTCGCTTTATCCTAAGATCATAGTAAGTTAGACTTTGACATTATTACTGCCTATATTATGAATATGGTGACAGAGACACCAAGCATGGCTATTAAGTCCATCATCACAAAAATAAATGATGAATTTGGATATGATGTCATATATAAGATGGCATGGAAAGTAAAAGACAAGGTCAGTACATTAGTCTTTGGGACTTGGGAAGCATCATACGCCTTGATCCCTCTATGTATAGTGGCTATGTAACATTTTATGCCACTAACCATTATTGATTGGCAAATAATTAACCATCCTGAAGATGACAGTTAACATGTGTTCTGTCATGTTTTCTAGACATTCAAACTGTGCATTAATGCCTTTAGTCATGTGAAGCTCATTTTTCATTACCATGAGAGCTGATCTAAGTGATATGGAAAGGCGCTCATCACGTTTGGTCACCATGAGCGGCTATCCAAGAGCTTATAGAGGGAGTTCAATGATTCAAATGCCACAAGAGGTAGTTAAGAGCTGTAAAGACATAACCTTGATCAAATTTGACTAGTAGTGGTCCATGATGCAATGTTCCATACTTCTTAGTAGACATACCATGAAGTGCAATAGTGGGTGGCAAGCGTGGGCAATGGGTAGGCATGCTAGCTGAAAAGTGTGACTTGTATTGTAACAACCCCTCTTATATACATATATCAGGGTAAATTGAAAGCATAAAATTCTCTTAAAAATTTTTCCTTTTTCCCCTTGGGATCCAAATGAGCTGTCACTAGTTGATTGTAACCCAAATAGACTCTTCTTTTAAGCCATTCAAATTCCACTCAACTACCTTCTTTTAGTAGCATACCTAATACCATAATTCATACAATCATATACTCTGGAATATAAAATTTTGAACTATCCATTTAAGAAAAATTGAACTATAATTTATCTCTATTACATAATTCTTCATCCTATGGCATTTATCAAAATAACCATATAATTATCATCAAGAATTTGTACTAAAATTTTGATAGAGTTTCTCTTAAAAATAAGACATTTCCTTCATTGTACAATAGCCCAAAACATCATCTAAATAACCTCATGTTTACAATTACATATCTGTTTAATCATACATATATTTATACAATCATTTGTACAAATCTGTAGCCTTTTAGCCATTCAGAACATTATCTGAAGACTCTAATTATGAGTTTTTTAGTAGCCTTTTTAGTCACGTAACCTCTTCCAACATCCTGCAAGCAAAACACATCCCAAGCCTAGCTAATTCCTAGCAAGGTCTTTGTCTTAGTTATCTGAACAATTAACTTAATGAGATAAAAATATCCCAATTGAGTAATTTACAGTTTAATTTTACAAAATCAGTTAAGAATTCAGTTATACCCTTTTTTAGAAAACCTCTCCCTGATATTTATATTAAAACTTATGTGAATTGAAATCTCTTATCAGAGCATGATCAAGCATATGGGAAATCTAGCATTTTCATAAATTTTGTAACATCTCCTTAGCCTATGGTTCTTTTTAGTTATTAAAAGGTATAATATATATGTACATATAAGGGTGTGTTACTACCCCTCTACTCGAGTAATTTTAAATTTTTATAAGTTGATTTAATTATGTGCACTTGGGGTTGGGTCTCCACTCTCAGGTTTCACTCCCTCTAGCAGCAAAATAATATATATATATATATGGTTCACTTTAAAGTAAATATACACAAACATGCAAACTTAATTAAATATAGTTAAATAACTGTTGGGCATGGAGGTAACAATCTTGCCATTTATGACCCCTTTCAAATTACCTACTAATAACTTCTATTTAATTCCTATACATTCAAATTAGTAAAGGTTATATAAGAGATATTCTATACTAGCCTTTTTCAAAATCATAATGACTAGTACAATAAATACATGTGCCTCTATTATCTCAAAATAATTAATTCCATGTGCCCTCTAGTTGATACTTCTTCCCACGTTACCTTCTCTCCAACCACGGGACATACACATCTAATACATGTTAGCACTATTGCAAGAAATGAATCTCAGTAGCAATGTAACCTATTTTAAATCTACTGACCTATACCATTGTACTTACACAAAAAACATCTACATTCTGTCTTACTATAAATATAGTACATATTATTGGAATGCAATGCATGTAGCCTTTAATCATCTCATGTGCTCATATTTATGCATGTACATTTAAAACATATTAACTTTAAAATATGGGAAGTGCATTCGTCATCATTCTCATCATCATGTTCATATAAAACATATGTGAGATAATAAACATGTCATTATTTCATTTTCATAAACAGTGAGTAGTACATAAAACACGATAACAGAAATCAAGAGAGTTACCCAACAACAACTCTATGCACCACTATTTATATGAATAAGTTTGTGACTATTCAGCCACCATTTAGCTAACTTTAGCTTTTATCTTTAACTTTTGTACATTTTGAGGTGTCCTCCAACCAGATTCGAGTGCCATTCTCATATCCAGTGGGATAGTTGTTAATTCTACCCAACATCTCCCTTCCCTTTAAGGGACTGGTTATCAACTCATGGGATCACTGTTAACTCTACCCAGATAATCTCTTTTCTGCTTTTGGGTAAATCATAGTACTATGAAATCGCCATCCCTTTTTTATAGATCACACTCCCGGCACGATATTCTCTACGTATGCTCTATGGTAAATTAGCTCATGCTTATGCTAAAGCTTAACTTTAAGTATGCCTTTGGGAGAATAAAATCTGCAACCATCACGGTGTTTTCAAAATCATCAAAGTTCAAGTGGATGTTTAACCATCCAAATTTATGGCACAACTGTGGAATGCCCAACGGTTGTCTTATACCGACAATCAGTCACTTAATCATAAGCCTATCTACCCTAAGACATACACTTAGAATACTTTTCTCTTTCCTCTTTCGTGTTTTTTGCTCTCTCTTTATTTCACTATCACAAGGGTCTCATCACCCAAGTGATTCGTGACTCTATCTCATGCATGTTATCCACTACATCCCTAGTTTAGATCCTCAGTTTGAGTGAAAATCAGGGTTAATTTCCTCTTACAATAGTCAATTGAGCTCATTACATATGTCAGAGAGCTAGCAGTCAACTTTCCTCTTTCTGGCAGTCGATTGCTAGCTTACTATCTAAAATTTTTGCTTTTGACCGATAGCTACCAGTCGGCTGCTAAAGGCTTAGTAGTTGGTTGCTAGCTTTGACAATCGACTTCTAGGGGTTTAACAGTCGGCTACTAGCCTACTATGAGACTTTATGATAAAATCTGAGCTTGACAATTGACTGCTAGGGGCACGACAGTGGGCCGCTAGCCTTCAAAAGTGTTTTTTGAAAAATGAAAAACATGACAGTCGACTTCTAGAGGTCTAGCAGTTGACTACTAGTATTCTGTCTTATGTTTCTAGGCAAAGTATAAGCATGACAGTTAACTTCCATGTTGGCAGTCAGTTACTAGCACTTAGTCTATTCAAAAAATGATGGTTTTACCCAGAGTTTAGCCTTAAAAGCCTATTCTTAAACCCTTTTCTCAAAGTATGAACTCAATGCTAGCATTCAAACATCATCTCATATTCATAACATGCACAAAACTTAGTTTAACATTTCTCAAACTAAGATAAAACCATATTTTCTTACTTAGGACAAAATCCCACTTTCTAAAATCATCAACAAGTATAAATGAGCATAATAGATCAGCATGCATTACCCAATAACAGTCAAAAACACAAATAATGTAGGTTTAAAACCTCAAACTTAACTTAAAACATTCAAAATCACATTTATCAGAATTTTTTCTCTATATTTCAAAAATAGAGTTTATGATGAATTGCTACTTGGATTTAATCCGAAATGTGTGTATAGGATGTGTTTAAATGATCTCTTTCTTGTTATACGATCAATCCCTGGCCTACAATCTCTCTTCTTCCTTCAGAAATCTCTTCCCTTGCCCTAAACTCTCACTTTCTCTTTCTACTTGCCCTTCTCTCTCTCTCTCTCTAAATTGTTGAAGTCTAAAATTCTGAGGGTTAAGGTTTTAGGGTTTTTAAAGTTTTAACTTCCCTTAATTGTATTATAGTCCCTGGCTACTTTGTAGTTTTAGTCTCCATACATTTTCTCTTTACACTTAGGTCCTTGGTTACACCCTTAACTCAGCTTTTATTCCTTTCACTTAGATCCCTATACTGATGCAACTATATGCCGTTAATGCAACATACACAAGCATTAAACTTAAATTAACAATTAACAAATATCTTTTACTTACATTAGGAGCGGATGTTACAAATTTCACAATTCATATAGTTTTATGAGAATCACAAGAGTATAGGAAAATCTTCTTTATCAAAATCATCATTTTGTAATACTTGTATACTCATCTCAAATCTCATTTGCATAACACTTCTCATGTTATTGCAAAACTCACATAAATATGCATATTATCTTAAAATAAATATGCATTCATTGATAACAATCTAAATCCTCCTTTCAATGCATGTTGTTTTATTTAATCTCATTATTATTGGGTGTGATCCGTAAGACCAATCACCCATAGTTATTGTCCTCTTTTATAAGTGTGATCCATAACACTAATCACCCATAATTATTGTTCTCTTTTGTGAGTGTGATTCATAACACCAATCACCCACTTAAAGATTCGTATGAATCTAACTTCCAGGACACATTGCTAATCTCATCCTCTTTTCTTGACTATACGACAATGTATACAAATAGGTGACAAATACTTAGGGTTATAGAGTTTTACACTTAAATCAATTCATTTTCCTCGTATAAAATGTCCCCCTTTTTACTCCTTAAAGTTTTTCATAGGGTTGTATTTGTTTAAAGAGAAAAATTAACATATACAGATTACTATAGATTGAAAATAGTGTTATTTTATAAAATTTATCTGTATATGAAATACTTAACGACTGTCCCATACCAGCCCTCAAGTATCCACCCCAAATTTAGTCTATACTAAAGCATAAAACCCAATAGCCAAATCAAAACAAGCAGCAAAGGATTCATCTCAAGTCTTTAAAAATATATACAGGTACATTTCCTATACTCATATAAAACATTCTATTTCAAAAGTGGTTCAACAAGCATTTCCCATTTTACAACATAAAAATTCATTTCAAAACCACACAATTCACATTATCAATTCAAAATAAGGGAGTGCAAATTACTCTACCTCAACCGTTTGTTCCTTCCTTGATTAAAGCTTCCTCTTTCCTCTTTCTATTTTCTTCACAAATCACTTCTTAAGAAACAAATCTAGATTTCACATTAATACTTCACAATTATGCATTCATTGCATCATGCTTTCTATGCATCTTAGGCTTAAGTTTCACTATGAGATAACTCTCCTATTTCCTTTCCTATTTTGGGGTTACTTGTCACCCAACATATGAAATTATCATGTATAATGGTGTTTGAGCCTCTGTCAAACCAATAATAGGGGTTTCTAAGCTCAATTCTTGTCTTAGAAATCCTTTTTCACATTAGAGGGTTGCTAGTCGACTACCAGGAGGCTAGTAGTCGGCTAATTACTCTCTAGAAGGCTGCCAATCAACTATCATAAAGCTAGCAGTCGGTTGGTGGCTCTTTGAAATTTTGGGTTTCGCAAGACAATAGCCTGCCAGTCGACTGTTAGGCAAAAATATGAACCCGACAGTCGACAGATAGAGCTACCAATCTTCTGTTGTGTCTCTGTTTGAAATTTTAGGTTTGTCAAGAACAAGACAGTCGACTAATGCATGTTGGTAGTTGGCTGTTATATTTTGCGATAGCTTAAAAATCCTAGTTTTTGAAATCATCCAGTCCAGAATCCAGTTTTTTTTTTTAGATTAAAGGTGTGAGCTTAATTTCTAACCATTTTCCCGTAAAACTTAACCATTTTAATGCTCTAACATCAGTCATACAAGCAAATTTTCACATGCAACTTGAGTGAACAATAAAACCTAATTTGAAAATCTGATTCAAGCCTAGAAAATGCCTAATGAGAGTTAAAAACTCTAGCATTTTAGTCTAGAAACATTTTCCTATCTTTAAACAACCTTAAAACCATCATTATAGGTTAAGAACACCAAGATTTTGAAAATAACCTAATTCAGTCATTTTTGCTATTTTAGAAGGTTTTCAGCAGATTTAATGCATTTTTTTAAGAAGAAATCTAATCCCAGATGGTAGCTAAGATGCTTACTAAGCTATAGGTGAAGATTCCTTACCTCAAACTCGGCTATGGAAGATTTTCTCTTGATTTTATTCTCTTTCTCCTTTTGCCCATTTTTCCTTTCTTCCTTTCTCTCCTAGAGGTTTAGCTCTTGGGGTGGTATAGAGGGAAGGTACATGGGAGAAAAGATAAAAGGGTTGGGTAGCAAAACTTTTAGGGACCTCTTAGAAAAATATGCAAATTGCTCTTTAGTCCCTTTCACTTTAACCAAAATTTCTTATTCCATTTTATTCTAGAGAGTCAAAATTCCAAGATTTTCCTTAAAACAAATTCTTTAGGAAATGGATATAACATATATGCTTCTTAAAATAGGCTACCTGCATGCATATATTTATATATAATAGTGGGTAAGCCTCATGTATGTATATGTAGTCGAGTACTAGAGTAAGCGACCATTGTGCATTTATATATACTGCTTGAAGAGGTTGGAACCTCTGACATTTGAATGGGAGATGTTCTTTTCCATAAGTGCATCTTGGTGTTTAGTGTTTTTCTTCACCAAGGAATGGCAACCCATCAATAGGTGAGTTGGATAAACTGATCAGGACTATGGCAACAACGGTTTACCGTGATATGAAATAAGAGTTAGTCTTTTTCTTGAAAAAATTCAAAGGTAGTAAATCTTATATGGAAGTTGACTAATGTCAAGGTGTTTTAACTACGGTAGTGCCATAATGATTATGGGAGAAAATTAAAGTTATATGCATTCAGTGAAGACCAAGATTGGGGTGGTTTGGACTTGCATCCTTCCATGAAGAATGTAAGACTTTTTGTCATTTTGGTGAAGTGGATTGCTCTTTTATCGAGCAAGTGTAAGAAAGGCTTGAAAGGTATGGATAATATATGTAAGAAGCTCATAAAGAAATATTACAATGTTAAAGAAGCATGTGCAATGTTAAAGAAGCATAAAAAGATATGTTGGATATCTTATGAAGATCAGTGACTGAGTGAGGTGCACATCTTTGATATTATAGGAGATTGATAAATCTAACTTGATATGAAAATGTCCCTAATTTGGCATGAGGATGATGCCAAGGGGTGTAGAAATTCTGTCAAGGTGGCCTACCTCCATTCTTGAGATTTCATGGTCCATTCTTGGAAGGAAAAGATTAGGGATTTAGAGATTTTGATAGCCTAAAATTTTGTAGTGTGGTGGTCAGAGTAGGACCATGATAGGCACCATTAATAAATCATAATTGACCACGGTGGTGGTTCTAGTGGTTGAACCCTATGGGCAGTGAAAGCCTACAAAAATAGAAGGTCAAAGGCCATGAGGCTAAAGGCTTTATCGTGGACCCTAACGCCTAAGTCAGTATGAGTGGAGAGAGTATATAGAGTATGATATGTGTAGAAGTGTACCTTAGGGGTCCTTATATAGTGGTTTTAGGAGTCTTCTGAAAGCAAGATCAAGATTTAGAAAATCTTGGTTAATTGTGATCAAATTTGGTATTATTAACATCTGTGTGAGTTTTTGAGTTTTAAAACATAAGGGAATTAAATGGGATATGGCTTTAATATGCTGCACCTAACTAGTGTATTGGATTAATGGATATAAAACTAGGGAATCTATTTAAAGCTCGTGTTAAGAAAGACAAAAATTGTTCTTGAAAAATTATCAAAATTTTAAATTAATCTTGTTTCTTAATTTTATGATAGCTGAAGAATAAAAGTTATGAAATATGTTTGTTTATTTTTGCATCCATAATTTATACATTCATCTCAATTGATGAATTATTTCTGGATAAACTCACCGATTACGAAACAAGAGGGGTACCAGAGATGGTAGAATCATGCACTAAGAACAAGTAAAGAATGAACAAAGGGGAGAACTCCTTAAATGCACCTCCAATGCTTAAGTCAAAGAGAATAGGAGAGTGTAAGAGCATTGAGAGCTTAGAGAGCAATAGATTTTGTGTACCTATTACCAAGGGGTAAGGTAATATTTATAAGTGTTATATTTCGAGTAGTTAATGGGGATGGATCCCCTTATAGAGGTTTTCAATAGGATCGTTTGTTACCATGTAAACAAGGAAAACAATCTCTTTAAGTTGAATCTATGCCTCCCTCCCAAGGAGTCAGAGGAAGAATAATAAGAGGTTAGCGAGCTGAAGGGATGACTTTAAAGGGTAAAGAAGAGCCACAGAACTAAGAGACAGCCGCCTTAGGGATGCCCAGGGTTAAAACTTTGTATATTTTTTATTTTTTTGTTGTACTTTTCTTCTTCTCTCCCTCTTTTTTTTTGAACAATTAAATTGTTAACTAGAGGTGTTGGCACTGGTGATGAATAAAATTGACTATTTCTTAACGTCGAAGAGTGCACCCAAGGCCATTTACACTTACAATTAGAGTGTAAATGATAATTTAAGGGAGCATTGAAGAGCACTTTAAACCAGACTCAATAATTAGGGTTAGTATGAGTGACGGGCCGAGTAGGCAAGTATAAGGGGTTTGCCAGTATTAACTTGTTATATTTTAAGCTAAGTGATCTCACTTATTATGTTATATATATATATGTATATATATTGTAAAGAAAGTGATAGTAAGAGGAGGGATAGGGTGGTAACGACATGTTATAAATAAAAAGATTACTTCACAAGCATAAACCCAAGCAATTTTAACTAGTTACAACAATTCAATTAGCCCTTTATAAACCCTTGGGTGCCAAGGGAACTCTTTGAGAAGGGTTACCAACCAAGTAAGATTTTTATGACTTTAGGAGAGTTTGAACCTTTACCTATGAGTAGAAGGAGCGTTTTTCTCTGGATGCTTAATCATTTGTAACAACCCACGTTAGAACTCACATCTATATAATTATACATAATTTTGAAGTCTTTTAATTATTAACAAGTCATAAATAAATATATAAATAAAATAATATATATTTCATATAGAAAAAAGAAGTTACAATAAGTGTGGTGGAATTGTCCAACTTATTGCTATTTCTTTTTGTTACTTTAAAATGTAATAAACATTATTTTTATTTTATATTAAAAAATTATTTATGGAAAATTAAATGGATGCCAAGCCACTTAAAAACTGTAATGGGTTGTTATTTCATGACTGGTTTATTTGAGGCAAGCACATGCATACTGGGTTGTGTGTATAATTTTAGCTGTTGTTTCTTGTCTTTAATTGGGAATAAAATAAAATTTAGTATAAACTATTTTGAATTGCTCCAAATTGTTCATCCGTGAAAGCTGTGAATCTTACTGAGCTTTTCTTTAATTTTTCTTTTTAAAATTTAGTTTTCACACTTGTCCCTTTTGTTTGTGAAATTGATGGTCTCCACAACAATTAATAATATCCATTGTTTAATTAATTTATGTTTCAATGTGAAGTAGCCTGTCCCTTAAAAAAAATGTATATATTGAATTTGTAATTTTTCAGCACTCCCCATTTGATATCATTTGGTAATTGATAGTAATGTAAGTTATTAGAAAGATATTTTATTTTTGGAGGCTTAATTTAATTAAGAACTTGGCTCTTGGTTTAAATATTTTGGTTACATGTTTGAAAAGTTTTTAATTACTAATTTAAATGTTCAAACTAATTTATTGTCTCTTAATTTTGTATCAAGTTTTATTTTTCTTTTTTATTTTACTAATTGGTATAATAATTTCTCTTGACCAAAAAACTCTGTATGTATATCACTAATGATAAAGTCATAAATGAAATTAGTATGTAATTGATCCAAATAGTAAGTACTCTAATTTTTTTATACAAGGTTTTAGATTTGAGTTTTTTACATAAAAATATTATAGTTTAAACATTTTAATTATTTTTATCAATGAAACTCACAAAATTATTTTTATCAAAGCATAAATGAGCTAACCAAAAAAAAAAACTCAAATGAAAGTGAACAACCGTGAAATTAATTTTCATGTAGTTTAAAAATTCTTAATTTTGGTGTTTTAAATGCCCAAATAAAAAATAAAATTTTTTTTAAGCATTTTAACCTCATTTAAGTTTTAACCAAGCTTTGATTGGAGAAACTTCATTTAGATTTTACACGTGACATTTGATAAAGAAATAAATTATATCAATTAATAAAAATAAAATTAAAAGATAAAAAGTTGATTTTGATCTAATTTAAATTGTACTAACAATTAATAAAACACTGAAAATTTTATAAATATGTAAAACTAAATTGATATTAAAAAATATTTAAAATAAAATTAAAACTTACTTCACATATAAGAAATAGAAAAGCATATTTTTACTTTAAAAAATCTGGGTGATGCTATATATCACATTATTTCTATGTTTACATACATGATGTTTTTTAATGTGAGATCTATAATTATTATTTTTTTCATTTACTAAAGTTTAAGAAAAATAAGAATATATTTTTTAGAGTAAATTACATTTTATTTTCTTAAAAGATTTTAAAATTACATTTTCTCCTCTTTATTTTTAAAAACATACACTATGATCCCTTTAAAAGTAGAAAAACTTATAATTTTACTTTATTTGATTAAAATACTAATTTTTTATTATTATTTATATAATTAAATATATATAATTTATATAAAAAATTATTTTTTTAATTTTAAATAGGTTAACTTTATTATTTTTAATTAAAAATCATTATAATAAAGTAATAATTTTTAAAATATATATTTTTAATAAATTATAAAATTTATTTAAAAAAATTAATATTAAAAATATTTTGATTATATGTATTTTAATTTATTAAAAAAATATAATTTTTTAAATTAGAAAAAAGATGAGTTTAATTTTAATTTTTTTAAAAAATGTCATTTTGTTTTTGATGCAAACGCTACTTTTAAAATGTCTTATGAATCACCCATAGTCTCGTACCTTCACCGATCTCTTAAAATATCTCCCATTTCTTGATATGACATAACAAGATATGCGCTTTTTGTGGCTCTAATTTTCTTTTTGGCGTTTAAATGTGAGTCTTATTGTAATTTGTTATTAGTTTATTATATTGTAAACTTTTTCTAGGTTGAATTCAAAAAATGCTTATCATATTTAGAGCGTTTTAGTAGGGTCAGATAATAATTTACAGCCATGTACTTGGTGCTTTTAAAAACTTTTAGAGTAAATTAATAGTAGATTTATACGTAAATTTTTCTATTTTTATTATTAAATTTTTTAATTAAAATAAATGATATAAAGATATTTAAAAAATAAATTATGAAATAAATAAATTATATATATATTAGTTTTTTATAAAAAATTTAATAAAAATATATAAGCATTTAGTACCATGGGATTTTTATATATTATGATATTTTGAATGACAATATTTTTTATAATATTATGTGATAATAAAACAAAATATAAGATAATATCATAATATTACATTGAAAAGAATATTATTTCATAATATTAAAAATATTATGTTGTGGTTAGAAACTTCAATCGAGAAGGAAATAGCTAATATTTTGGCTAGACAACGCTGACTTTGTTAAATTTGATCTTGTAATTTATAATGAAACTCCTTTTGTTATTCTAGTTTTTGTTAACTGGTATTGTTGTAACTATACACTAGCTTAAAGCCAGTGTGAATTAATTGTAGTTGACTTTATTTTGAATTAATGCATGTTTATTATAACATAATTTATGTCATCTTACTTGAGAAGATAATTTTTTTAATTTATCAATTTTATTTTTTTCTATGATAAATTAATAATATTACCTATTTTTTTCCTACTAAAAAACACTACATATATTGATGCGACTCTACAATTTCATAAAATACTTAATTGACTAAAAATAGGCAAACAAACATATAATAAAATGGTAAAAGCAAAAAACTTAACAAGAAGTACGTTAAAGAAACGCCTACATTGGAAGTATTTTTTGCAATTGGCTTTCCTAAATTGTTCGTGAAATTGTCCACTGGAAAATTGTTCATAAAATTGTAGGGATAAATTATAATAAATAAAATTATAGGACAAATTACTCTTGATTTAAATTCATAAGGATAAACTTAAAAATTAAAAAAATAAATAATATTAATTAATATACATAATCAAATATTTGTATTTCATATTACTTTGATATAAGATATGACCAACTAATTTATTAAATATAAGTATCATAAGTACTATAATATTTTATGTCATGATATTTTATATCATAATATATAAGTTATTATTATATTTAAAATTATATTATACCAAATGCTCTCAAACAAATTATACCTAAGTTTTTTTTATTAAATTTATTATTTATTCTTTAAAAATTTCTATTCTTTTAATTTATTTTTTTGAAAATAAATCTATTAATTTAGTTTTTTAAATAATTTTTAATCAAAATGATATTTTTATTAAAAAAAATTTTATTAACTAATAAATTGAAGTCTAAGTGACCATTAATGTATAACTTAAATTTGTTTAAGTAGTATTTGTTCTCAAAATGACATGGTTTAAATTTGGAATTTCCCACAACGCCCTGGTATGTTCATTCAAGTAGGAGACTTCTTTTGCCCAATGATGGAAAGTACCTCTCCAAATCCATTATTATCAGATATTGGTGCCTCTTCCATCACTCTCTCTGGTAAAGAAAAAGAACACTTTTGCCTCCCTTGGAAAGCTCCTTGATTTTCCGCCTATGGGGAAAGGTCCTTAACCAGGAAACTCTAACACGGAAACTATCTGCTCTCTGGAAGCTTAGAACACAACCCCATCTTTTGAAATTAGGTCATGGATTCTTCTTACTTTCCCTTTCCTGACAAAACGATCGTTGAAAAGCTCTATTACATGGACCTAACTCCATTAATGGCCACTTTCCGTCAGTCCAAACTTGGGTCCCAAATTTTAACGCTGAAAGAAATCAAACGAAAATGCATACTCCGGTTTGTGTCAGATTAGAGAACCTCCCATTGGAATACTTCAATACAGATTCGTTGATGTGAATAGGAAACTCCATGGGAACGTTCGTGGGAGTCGATGAGGCCACCCATAACATGGCCAAAGCCAGATTTGCTCGGATATGCATATTAGCTGATATTACTGGTAATATTCCTTCCTTTATCATTGTTTATGATCTTTACTAACCAGTAACATTTGAAGGAGCATTTGGCTTTTGCTCGGAATGTGGAGCGATGAATCATAATGAGAAGTCGTCTAAAGCTTATATGCCAATGGTTGAAGAGATCAAGAATATAATTGAATCAAAGGAAGAAGAAAACTGGATATTAGTCAATCATAAGAGGAAGGATAAACGCCAGCAAGTCTCCGGCAATCTGCCCGGCAAACAAAACGAAACAGAGCCTTCCAAGGGTAACGATCAGAGGAGCATTTCAAAATGGGGTGGGTCCCGCCATCCAGGTAAGCAATCTGATTACTTACTCAAGAAGGGGGAATCTCGAATAGTTTTACAAAAAGCATTTGGCCCTCTTCAAGCAAATGTGTCTTGGGTTGAATATTCTGAAACTGGGTCGTCTGCTCTTCCTGCTATATGTGGATCATTTGCTCATCCTGTTAAGCCTGGGCCTAATGGTCGATATACTGAACCTATCTTGGAACCACCTTATGAGTGGTTATGATACACCTGAGTCAAATGCTATAGTTGCTACCTCGAGTCCTCCCCAAAGCATGTCTTTTCATGAACACTTTTCCTTTCTAAGCTCTGATGCTCGCCAGGACAAGGTTCTAAAGCCTTCTCTTCGACTTGACGTTGCCTCGCTCTGGGTAAGTTTGCTTGCTAGCTTCTAAGACATGAAATCTTCAGATTGTGCAAAGCTAATCGGATTTGCTGTCTCTTCCGCCCATAAATGACCCTTGCCCAAACACTAAACCACAAACCACAAATCTCATCATCCAAAAATCAACCCATCCCACCACCGCTACTCATCTTCACTAATGGCCAAATCGACTCTCCATGCTCTGATCAACAGACGCCGCAGAATCCAACAGAGACAAGCTGCGTTGAGAAGAGAAATCATATACAGAGAGGGGTATGCAAGTCGAGTGAAAATGCCAATTGTAGTTTGAAAATTCGAAGCAAAGCTTTTTACAGGGGCATTTGTTCAAATACCACAAAAATCGAGATTGAATTGGAGATTCTCCACTTCAAACCTCGACATGTTGAACACCCTGACAGCGAGAGTAATTTATCCAGTAATAATTTGGGAGAATCTGATCTCTGCTAAAATGACACAGGAACCTTGGTTACCAATCTGGGCGAAAATGATTTTCGAATCTCAACTCCAAGTGATTGCAAGTGAGGAGGTGATTGCTTTTGTGAAAGCTCTCTATCTAAATGGTCTGATCCTAGTTCACCCTCCCCGTGCCTTAATGACACAGAACCACCAACTGGAAGTGAACGAAATCCTTCCATCTGCAAGACAACTAATCGATTATAAGGCACTGATCACCTCCCGTGTCATTAGCATCCTGAAGGGACACCTCCTCAACAGTGTGCCAATTTTGGCCTCATCGGAACACAAGGCAGTAGACGTCTGCATCACTGCTTGTCTAAAGCTCGCTAAAGGGACCTTGGACTACAAGCTGGAATGCATTCCCTACCTAACATGGGATGCAGTCATACAGACTGATTTCTTTGAATCTTCTAGTTCAATCTCTAATTTGGCATCAGTTGGCCAAAACTTTGATCCTAATCGGTGTGTTATGTATCCTTTGAATGTTCTTGCTTGGAATGCTAGAGGAGCGGCTAGCTCTGAATTTTGGAGTGTTTATTGACCTTGTTGTTCGCTATAAGCCGAATGTTGTTCTCATTACTGAAATCAGAATTGGAGGTTCAAGAGCAAACCATATTCTGAGTACCTTGGGATTTAGTAACTTCTTCAAAATGGATCCTATGGGTTTCGCAGGTGGTCTTTAGTTTCTTTAGGACAACTCCCAAGTCAACCTCGTAGTCCATAGAGACACTTTTTAGGAAATCCACGCTGTAGTTGAGGTATCTGGCTGTCCTTTGATTTTTCTTTCCTTTATTCATGCTAGTCTGTAAACACTCTTCCTTGGCTGGTAGGAGGAGATTTTAATGACATTCTTAGTCAAGATGAAAAATAGGGGACTAGACCGGCTTCTAATTCTAGAATTGATGATTTTAGGATTTGTGTAGACTCTTGTCAACTGCTCGATCTTGGTTTGGTGTAACAAAAGGCTAGATGTCAATTTGGTTTTTGAGAGGTTGGATAGGTTCTTAGGCAATGGGGATTGGATTAGAACCCTTCCAAACACCCTGTTTACCATCTCCCTAAAATTAAATCGGACTATAACCCTATCCTTCTTAGAACTTCCTTGAGCTTCAAAAACCATAATTCTAGTGCTTTTCATTGTGAAACAATTTGGCTAAACCAGCCTGACTTTATTCAACTTGCTCCAATCTTGGGAGCAACCTTCTTCAGTTTCTGAAGCCCAAATTTCATTAAAAAAACAAAGTAGTGATTTGGAACAAATTGAAGTTTGGAAATGTTTTCAATAGGAAAAATATCCTCATCAAAAGGCTTGAGGGTATTGGTAAAGCATTGAATTTCAAACCTAGTCCTCAATTGGCTATCCTTGAGGAGACTTTAGACTGAGACTACCAAAAAATTCTGTTGTTAGAAGAAGAGTTATGAGCTTCTAAAGCTATATTAGATTGGTTAAATTTAGGGGATGCCAATACTTCCTATTTTCATACCTCAATGATAAATCAAAGAAGGGCTAACCAAATCCATAGTCTTAAAAATGCTTCTGGGACTTGGGTGATGGATAGTAAGAAGATTGAGAATCATTGTCTCTCATTTTGTTGATATCTTTTTTGCTTCCCACGTTTCACAACTCCCAAATTTCCACATATCAGATCATCTTTCCCAATTCTATAACCAACTTGCTGTCATTCTTTCTTTTCTAGAGATCAAAGAGGCCTTATGGGACCTAAAACCTTACAAAGTAGCAGGAATTGATGGATTTTAGCCAAGCTTTTACCAAAAAAGCTGGGAACTCATGGGTACTATGGTCTCAAATGCCATTACATTGATCTTTACTAATTGGAAAGTGGAGAAAGATTGGAATAAAACTATGATTTGCCTTATCCCAAAAATCTATAATCCTTTTGAAATTCAAAACTTCTGGCCTATTAGTTTGTGTTCTACCCTTTATAAAGTGGTATATAAAATCCTTGTTAAAAGAATCAAACTTTTAATCAAGGGGAATTTGTTCTAGGTAGAAAAGCAATTGATAATGTAGTTATCGTGCAGGAGATTATTTCTATGCTTAAAAAGAAGACTGGCAAAGTAAGGTGGATGGTCATTAAAATAGACATTGAAAAGGCATACGATAGGATAAATTGGTCCTTCATCTTGTCTATCCTAGCCTTATTTAGATTCCCTAAGTGTTGGATTCAATTGATTGAAAGTTGAATCTCAACTGTAAAACATTCCATCATTGTTAATGGGGGCCTAAAGGAACAATTCTCCCCTTTTAAAGGGATCTGCCAAGGGGATCTTTTATCTCCTTACTTATTCATCTTTGGCATGGGAGTTTTTGGTTAATTAATCAAAAAGTTATTGACAAATGTTAGCACCCCATGAAAGCTGGTAATATTCTAGTGTCCCATCTTCTTTTTGAGGAAGATGTCCTCCTTATTTCCAAAACTGATAAATGCAATGTAAATTCTATTAAAATAGTATTAAAAAATTTTTGTGGTTACTTTGGTCTATAGTTGAATTTGTAGAAATCTTTCATTTGGTTTTCTCCTAACACCTCTACTTCCATTTGATCTGAGGTGGAAGGAGCTCTTGGCATTAAACAAGTTTCTACTCGGGGAACTTATCTTGACTTTCCTTTGGGGGCTTCGGGTAGGAAAGACGACTTTAGGGATATTGTTGATAAAATTAAAAATAAGGTAAAGTCTTGGAAAACTAAATTTCTATCCCCTGTGGGAAAAATTACCCTCATTAATTCTGTTTCTGTAGCTACAGAAAGCTATTTTATGCAAGTTCTTCCCTTCCTTGTAACTATTTGCAATGATATTGACAAAATTCATAGGAACTTTCTATAGGGCTTGTAATGCAAATGTTTTTCTTATCTTTCATAAGACTCCTACACCTATTTATATAGAATACAGCCAACAACCTATATTAATTATATATCTAACAACAACCTACATTAATTACATATCTAACATATCTGTAACATCAACCTATATTTATTACATATATGTAACGCTCCCCCTCAAGTTGGAGCATAGATAGTAATCATGCCCAGCTTGTTGCATAAGTATTCCACTCGAGGCCCATTCAATGCTTTTGTGAATAGATCTCCTAATTGTTCTCCAGTCTTCATATGATGATTAGACCTTTTTGAATCTTTTCTCTAATAAAATGACAATCAACTTCAATATGTTTGGTCTGTTTGTGATATATTAGATTAAAAGCAATATGGATGGTTGCTTGATTATCACACCATAGCTTTGCTGGTGATGTAGACTTGAATCTGACTTCGCCTAATAGGTGATGTATCCACAAAACTTTGTATATAGATTGTGCCATAGCCCTGTATTTAGATTCTGCACTAGATCTAGATACAACATGTTGCTTCTTACTTCTCCAAGACACTAGATTTTCACCAACAAACACATAGTAGCATGTAGTAGATCTTTTATCACATTTCGATCCAACCCAATCTGCATCTGAAAAGCATCCAATGTGATTGTGCCCATGGTTACTATAGAGTATGCCTACTCCTGGTGCCCCTTTCAAGTAACATAAGATATTTTCTAGAGTTACCCCATGTTTTACTGTAGGAGCAGACATGAATTGACTAACAATACTCATAGCATAAGTAATATCTGGAAGGGTCACCGTGAGGTAGTTTAACTTCCTTACTAACATCTTGTACCTCTTTGGATCATCAAACAGGTCACCGTCATCCTTAATAAGGTGATCATTTTGAATCATTGGAGTATTGCATGGCTTGACTTCTATCTTTCCTGTTTCTACAAGTAGGTCAATAATATATTTTCTTTGTGACAAATAGATACCCTTTTTATTCCTCAAGACTTTTATTCTTAAGAAATACTTTAACTGACCCAGATCTTTAGTATAAAATTTGGTATGCAAAAAGGCCTTCAGAGAGGAAATTCCAATATTATCATTTCTTGTAATAATGATATCATCAACATAAACAACAAGAAGAATAATACCAGCCCTGGTTTGTCTAGAACACAGAATGATCACATTTACTTTTGTTCAAGCCAAACTCTTGAGCAACCTTACTAAAATTTCCAAACTAAGCACGAGGGCTTTGTTTCAAGCCATACAAAGATTTCTTCAAATGGCATACCTTCTTATACTCCCTTTAAGCAACAAACCCAGGCGGTTGCTTCATATACACCTCTTCATGGAGATCCCTATGAAGAAAAGCATTCTTGATATCCAGATGATATAAAGGCCAATTGTAGGATATAGTGAGAGATATAAAAAGACAAATAGAGCTAAGTGTAGCAACAAGAGAGAAGGTATCAAAGTAATCTACACCATAGGTTTGGGCATATCCTTTAGCAACCAAGTGAGCCTTAAGTCATGCCACTGAGCCATCAGGGTTCATTTTAACAATAAATACCCATTTACATCCAACTGCCCTTTTTCCTTCAGGTAGAATCACTAAATCCAAAGTATGATTCTCATCTAGAGCATGAAGCTCCTCATGCATTGCTGCTGACCAACCAGGGTGGGAAAGAGTTTCTTTCACTGTTTTGGGTATGGATACCGAGTCTAAAGAAGCAATAAGAGAACTAGACATAAGAGATAAATAGTTATTTGAAACAAAATTAGCAATGGGATAAGGAGAGCTAGAATGAGTGCATTCACGCTTACCTTCGTAAAGGTTAATGGGTAAATTCAGATCATTGAAGGGAGGATTAGATCATAAAGGCGGTGGTGCAGGACATGTATTAGTATGAGTCTCTTAGCATCGTATTGAGTAACATCAGTAACCTTTCTGAAGACGAGAATATCCCAAGAAAATACACCGCAAAGCCTTAGTATCCAACTTAGTAAGATGAGGGTGAGCATTATGGACATAGGAAGTACTACTAAATATTTGTGGAGCCAAAGGAAACAATGGTTTATTTGGAAATAGAACACTATAGGGAATTTCACCATTCAGAATTGTAGTAGGCATCTTGTTAATCAGAAAACAGGCAATGGATACTGCATCAGTCTAAAATGGTTTAGGAACTTGGTTTACAAATATGAGTGCTTGAGCAATCTCCAAGAGATGCCTGTTTTTTCTTTCAGCCACACAAGAGGTCTGGTGAAGAATCCCATGTTCAGTCAGATACTTCTAAAACGAAGATGAGACAAATTCTTTAGCATTGTCACTTCATAGTATTTTTATAGGCATATTAAATTGGGATTTAATCTCAGCATAAAAGGCAGAGAAGTGAGCATGAACTTCAGAATGATGTTTCATAAAATAAATCCAAGTCATTTGAGAAAAATCAGCCATACAAGTAATGAAGTATTTAAAACCAGTTTTAGACAAAACAGGACACGATCCTCAAATATCTGAATAAACTAATTCAAACTTAAACTCATATCATTTATTAACCCTAGGACTTAAAGAGCTTCGATGGTGTTTTGCAAACTGAAATGATTTACACTCTAATGAAGATACATGAAGAAATTAAGGACATAGTTTCCTCAAAGTAGACAAAGATAGATGTCCTAACTGACAATGGGCTTCATATGGAGAGGTGACACTTGAACAAGCAACCAACTGTGGTTTCAATTTATCAAGAATATAAAGACCATTTGATGCATGTCCTTTACCAATAATCCTCTTCATCATAAGATCCTGAAACAAACAATGATAAGGAAAGAATGAGATATAACAGTTTAGCTCTTTAGTGAGTTTGGTAACAGACATTAAATTGAAAGCTAATTTAGGTAGACTCAATGTAGATGAAAGGGTAATGGAAGAGGTTGGTATAACAATTCCAGATCCCTCAATATCATAAGTGGACCCATCGACTATGGTAACAAAAGAACGTGTTTTATGTGATTGAAAACTAGAAAAGATATTGGGGGTTACCTATTATATGACCTTTGGCACCTAAATTAATGATCCATTTATTCAAGGAAGAAATAAGACATGTTTTACCTGACTCAGCAAGTGTAGCGACTAGATTGATTTCCTTTAAAGATTCCTGAACTCAACACTGACATCAAAATCACATATAAGGAATTGAATGTCCTTTTGCCCCTCAGCACTGACATCAAAATCACAGATTTAGTTTTCTTATAGGAAATTGTTTAGTTCTTGGAGAGGTTTGGTTAATAAGGGGGATAGAACAAATATCTTCTCTGGAACCAATACTGATTTTTGGGTTGACAATTGGTACATCCTTGGTCCTTTGAGAAATCAAATTCTAAATTCGCTTTTGTTAAGTGAAGATGATATGACTGTTGTAGAAATTACTGATCATCATTGTAATATTTGCATTTTTAAAACCTCCAGGGACATTTTAAGATTTTCAAATTTTGTGATTTTCGAATAAAGACTTGACTAAATTTGCCCTAAAAATTTGAAAATGGGAAAAAGAGACTAAATTAAAAGAAAAAGTCAAGGATTAAAGTGAAAGGAATAAAAGTTTCATAAAAAAATAAAATATAATCATGACGCCTCTAAAATATCTCCTGCATTTATGAGGTGTCATTATTATGTAGAAAAAATATCTTGAAGCATTTATGACGAGTAATGAATGCGCTTGAAAAACATTTCAGGGGCAAAACAATCAAATTTTACCCAAGGACAAAATGATAATTTCACCCAAGGAGTAGAATAGTAATTTTACCTTAGGAATAAGATTGTTATTTTACTTAAGAAAATTAGAAAAAATTTTCTCAAGAAATTTTCTTAAAAATTTTGAAGCAAAAAGGGGGTAAAACGGTCATTTTCTCTAAAAAAGACAAAATAATAATTTTATCTCAAGGAGTAAAATTGCCATTTTTCACACATATAAAATAATTATTTCATTTCATAAATTTTATTATTTTGTTTACCCAAATAAGAGACTTCCATATCCTAAAAAGAATGAAAAAAAAGGGAGAAGATACGAGAAAGAAAGGATAAAGTGGTAAAATTACAAAGGATATAATGGGCATTTTGAAAAAGTGATTAAAAGCCATCTTCTTCCCCATTTTTCTAGATAGAACAGATTGCACAAAGAGAGGAGAGAATGCTAACCAAAAACGAGAAAGAAGAAAGGGAAAAGAAGAATGAAAAAGGCCAAGAAACATAATGAAAACACCAATTCCATTGATAAAGCAAGGTAGCTAAGCAATTCTCCATCCTTGATTTTGAGTTTTATGGAAGTCTATAGTGTTTTTCCATTTTCTACAAATTCTTGAAACAGGATGGCTTCTCTTTCTACCTCATTTTGAACTCATAAATTTTTTGTAATGCATTTGTATGAGCGTTTGGAGGAATTTGTGTTGCATAGAATGTGTTATAAAGCTCTTGGGATGAAAATCCCATTTATGATTTACCTATCGCCATAACTGCTTCCATGGAGTTTTAATGATAGTTAAACTTGTTACTGGTGTATTTTAAGTGATTTATGATGCTTAGAGGTTGAAATAATGGTGAAATGGATCAATAGGAAGAGATTGGATTAATTTTGAAATATTCCCCTTCCTTTTTGGTAGCTTGACCAAGACACACCCTCTTTAAACATGCAAGAATTTTGCCAAATGGGGATTTGGTAAGTTGAAGTTAAAAACATGCTGCCAAAAACGTCCTAGGAAATATGACTGAATGAAAACCTACTTTCCTCTTCCTTTTTGTAAGTTTTGGTCGAGAATCCCTCCCTTAAGCATGTAAAAAAATTTGTTAAATAAGGATTTGGATAATTAAAGTTAAAAACACACTACAAAATGTCCAAGGAGAGGTGAATGAGTGAGAATGTATTTTTATTCTCTTTCTTGTAAATTTTAGCTAAAATGGCATGGAAGGAATTGCTAAATGAGCCTATTATTGAAGTGAAGTTAAATCCATGCTAAGAAGGGTTCAAAGAGAATTAGATGTCTTAGAATCCCA
This sequence comes from Senna siamea, assembly GCA_031216115.1. Taxonomy (NCBI): domain Eukaryota; kingdom Viridiplantae; phylum Streptophyta; class Magnoliopsida; order Fabales; family Fabaceae; genus Senna; species Senna siamea. The sequence goes on along the minus strand of CM062355.1, from coordinate 9,336,412 downwards.
TTTTTCTTCTTTCCCTTGGGTATTTGGCCGAGAAGTCCTTTAACATGGCATGGGATATTTTGTAAAATGATGCTTTAAGGTTAAACTATGCTATAAATGCTAACAAGGAAGATAGGTGGATGAAATTGCTTTTCCTTCTCTTCCTTAGTGTGTTGGCCGAACCCCTCTTGAATCGATGGAAAATGGATTGTTGCATGAATGACTATTTTATTTTATTGATTTAAATTAAATAAGAGAATAAATTAAGAAGTGGATTTAATATTTTCCTTCATCATGAATAAAGAAGATAGGTGAATATTGTGTCACCTAATGGAAGGAATAATGCCATGTGAATTAATAAAGAAAAGGGGAATAGATTAGTTATGAATAATAGAAATGTCTAAATGAGGTGAAGGATAAGGTAAATGCAACATTTTGCATAAATATGTTTTGTTTACTTGTCCTCCTTCGCTTGGCCAAATGGATGCTCTTTCCCTTAAGAAAAATTTCCATTTTTATTATTCAATGGAAAAGAAGTTATGATTGGTCTTGTTGACCAAAAGCTTGAGCAAAAAGATGGAATTATTAAATATATGCTTTATGCATATTATGATGGCATTAAAGTATTGAAGTTTGGCATTTAAATTTATGTTTTGAAAATGCTAAATTATTTAGTGTTGTTGATGGCATTAAAGCATGATGAACCTATGTGGTGATTAATGTTAAGGGCATGATGATGTAAATGCCAAAATTTAAATGGGATGCTTGATTGCCCTAAATGATGGCATTGTAAATAGTATATTATAATGATGTTGAATATGGTATTTAATTTACTCCTAAGGGCATGACACAAAATTTTCCCCCTAAGGTGATTGAACTATGTTAATTATAGTACTAAAAGTTTCACCTAGGGGCATGACACAATTTTACCCCCTGAGCTGACTTATTTATGACTTTTTGGCATTAAATTTGCACCTAGGGGCATGACACTAAATTTATCTCCTATGGTGATTTGTCTATGGTGATTTGGCACTAAATTTGTACCTAGGGGCATGACACTAAATTTTCTCCCTAAAGTTATGGCACAAAAAGAGAGACTCTAATGGGCCGTATAAAGTGGTAAATGGTGACTGCAAGTTATTCTCACTAGTTAATGCTCTTTTGTTATAATTAAGATTATTTTTAATATCCACTTAATGGTAGTAATGTGGTGATGTCAAGCATATTCCTATGATTCATACTAAATTGCATTACATTTCTTTTAATTACAGTCCTTATTTTCTTAAAGCAAAGGTAGAGGTATTTTTCGTATTATTAATACGGTGATACATATTGGGTGTTTTACAATTACATTGAATTGCTTAACTACTGAGAAAATTATTCTTATAAATATATCTGACATGTATCAGATGCCTCGATACATGGTCTGGATTGAAGTTGACGTGGTGGTAGTAGAAATCACTTTGCTAGGGATATTTAACGTAGTGTAGGGTATTTATGTAGTAACAATTATGGAAGTTCATCCTCAGTAAGAGGATGAGAATTATGTATTTTGAAATATGAGTAGGTAGTCTAACTGATAGCCTATTTCATCCTAATTCTGATATATTTTGGAATAGAATTGGGATGAATATTTTTAGATTGTATATAATTGAATATGCATATATATCCGGATATGTGAAAGTGTATTTTTTGAAAAATAAGGTTTGAGTGATAGGGTTGTTGCCTCCTTACCATTAAAAGACTAAAATCACTATACATATCCTGAAATATATATATAACAATTTGAATATATATAGTAAATGTAATTATAAGCAAGTTTTATTTAGGACGTTGTAAATAATTTTTATTATTTATTTAATTTTTCCTCTACATATCGTATGTAATGAACACCTGAGTAGAAAATTCTCGAGCCTAATAATTAAACAAAAAAAAAATCAACAAGAATAATAATAAAGATTTATAATATATATATCTTATTCAGGCATTTTAAAGGAAAAGGTTAAGAGAAAATATATCAATCTCATAGACAGTGAATATTATTGAAAAATAAAACATATTTATTTAAGTATTTGGCTATGAGAATGCGATGTTACAATCATGGTAATTGGAGGTGGGAGATAATTTCCCTTCATTTCCCTAACCAATTGGCTAGACATATTGAAAGTAAACTATTCAAGTTAACAGAGACTCTATCCATCCTGATGTTTTAACTTGGAAGCTTAAAGGTAATCGCAAGTTTGATGTTAGTTCAGCTTATAATCTTGCTCTCAATCCCAAGGTTACTTACCCTAACTCGGGCTGGATTTGGAAGTTAAATTGCCATAGGAGTATATAACTTCTTTATTTGGTGCTGTGTGTTTAATGCCATCCCTAATATAATGATTCTGAACCATGGGGGTTTGAATATTTCCGGGCTCTTGTCCCCTGTGCAATCAAGCAGAGGAAACTATTGAGCATCTTTTTGAAAATTGCCAAGCTGTGTGGAACATTGCCAAGCTGTGTGGAACATTGCCAAGCCTTCTGTTTTCTGTAAAACAGGATACTAACTTAAGTCGCTGGCTTAAGGTGAATGCAACTTTTGATGAGCCTTCAACGTTGAACTTCCTCACGGTATGCTCTTCATTTACATTCTTTGGTTTATTTGGACCACCATAAATAGGAAAGTTTTTTACCAATCTTCCTTTGACCCTCAACGTCCTAAAACAAGCTAAAAGCAAAGCAGCTGAATTTTTCTATCTCAATGCCAATAATACCTTTGAGAAGACCAAAACCATCATTTCTGTTTATTGGAACCCCCCTGAAGATGGTTGGTTAAAGTTAAACACTGATGACTGTTACTGCAAGGAAACCTCGTAACATTGCCATGGGAGGTCTTATTAGGATCATAATGGGAATTGGGTTGTTGGGTTTTCGAAATACTTGGTTTAGGTGATATTCTGTGTGCTGAGTTGTGGGCTATTTATTCTGGTCTGCGATTTGCTATAGAAAAGGGGTGCTTTAGACTGATTATGGAGTCGGATTCTCTGAATGCTATAAACCTGCTGAACTCTACTAATATTCATAACTCTCATCATTTTTTCAACCTGATTGAGCATTGCAGGTTCTTTGCCAAGGGCCTCCATCAGGTCACATTTAATCACATCCATTGAGAAGGGAATATGAGTGTAGATTGCTTGGCCAAATTCAACATCCAACACAAGTCTGATTTAGTAGTTTTTGATGATGTTCCGTCTTTTTTGGCTGTTAATTTTTTGTATGACTTTATTGGGATTGCTCTCCCACGAAGAATAGGTGTTGGGTGATGCATTTTGTCTGTACGTTTCCGTTTCTGCTTTGGTTTGGTTTTGTGTTGTAGCTATCTTTCGTTGTATTTCTTCTGGTCTGTCTGCTACTGTTGGATCTTGTTTCTAGTTTAATATAATTGCATCTTCTATGAAAAAAAAGAATTTTTTTTTGTTAACTAAAAGATTTACGCACAACAACTACACTTTAGGAAAAGCAATAGAAAAGGCATCAACAAGCAAAAGAGACATCAAGGGGAGGGTATGGGGAAACCAATCTTAGCTGTTTGAAGAATTGAAATTGTATGTGTGTAAAGACAATGACGTGCTTTCCATTGATTAAAACAAATATAAAATTATGAATTCATTATTTGGTTCAACTAATAGAATCTTTTCTATTAATGTATTCAATAACTTGAATTGAAATTTAGGCTCTTTCCACAAAATAAAAAAATTAGGCATATCGTTCTGCAAAGATATGAATGAATTTGTCTGTTCCTTAATGAAGATATGTAATAACAACGAATGAATCATTAATATCTTTTATCTCATGAATGAATCTTTGAGACGAACTGCGTTGGCAAATTCTAGACCTTTCTCTTTCCTTCTGTACCAGTGCCTTCCGTTCATTTCGCTAAATATATATTTGACTAAATATAAAATATTACTTTTTAAAATTTAATGAGATTTAAGGAAAAGAAAAAATTAATCAGAAAGAAAAAAAAATTAATTAAAATATTATTTTTATGTATTTTTAAAAATTAAAATAAGTAGATATAAAATAATGATAAGTGTAATAAAATAAAATAATATATATATATTAAATTTTAAGATATTTAAATTTTAAAAAGTATTTTTATATAATAAAGTAATATTTATTATTTTTATTTATTTAATATAATAATAATATATTTATTTTCTATATATAAAATAATTATTAATATTATCAATTTGATTACAGTTCAATTAAAGTTGAATTAATGAACCATGAACTACTGAGTCCACTTATTCAATGATCAATCAATTTTTAAAATATTAATTATTCATTTTACTTATATTAATTTTATAGAAGAGATTATTAAAAATTTTTGCACAAAAAATTGATTAAAATAAAATATAATTTAATGAGATAAGGAGAGACTAAAAAAATAATAAGATAAATTTAATTATAAATAATCTAATCATATAAATAAATTAAGATAAAATATATTAATATCACTTAATTTATATAATTAAATCTATTAAATGAGAAAAATATTTTGTTTGTTGTTGTTAATTAATTTTATTAATCTATATTATAATAACTTTTGAAGTGTTTTGGTCTATAATTTTTAAAATTATATATTATATAATATAAAATATAAATTAGAATATATAAAATGAGAAAATGAGAGAGAAAAAATAAAAAAATAAGAAGTTATAATATGAAATTAAATAATTATTTATTATTGAATTTATTATTTTAAAATATAATAATTATTTTTTATATTATATTTGAAAATTTTTAAGAAAATCAAAATTCACTTTTCTGAATGAATAACTTCTAGTAGACTATAATTTTGATATAATAATATATAAAATATTATAATAAATGAGATAACAATATAAAATAATCATCTTTAAGTGCATCAAAAAATTTTGTATGGATTTTGAATTTTTTTTCTTGCTTGTCTTGTATTTCCTTGGATTCCTCTATTTTTTTTTTTTTTGGTCATAGGATTCCCACGTTTGAACCCTTAAACATAGTCTTTTTCTAATCTTGGTCACCTACCACAATCAGATTCCTTCCCCACGACGCTGCCTTAGGACACTTACTATTCCTTAAATCTTGATGTACTTATGAATTTTTTTAGATTCTTTCAAAAAATTAAAAGTAATTTACACTTTTTTTAAAAAAATTTAATTTAATTATATTTATGATTTATTTATTAGTTTAATTTTCAAATTTATATTTATCTTTTATTTAATTTATTTTTTATTGATAAACATAATTGTTTGTGTAATATAATATTATAATTTTATTTTAATATAATTATAAATATAGTTAAATGAATATTAAAATTTAACATAAAATTTTTAATAACAATAAATACATATAAATAATTTTATTACTTTAGAATTAATGCATGTTATGTAAAATATTAATTTTATTGATAAAAATAAATTAAAATAATTGTTAATAAAATATTGTATCAAGTTTAAAAAATACTAAATATACTTTTAAAATTGAAAAAAGTTAATGTAATTTTACTAAACTTTTAAAAAATTGGTGTAGTAATATCAAATATAATATATAATAAAAAAAATTAAGAAATTAAATATTTTTAATTTTTTTAATTGAATTTTAAAATTGGAGATAAAGACTGCATTCATTAATACTGATAGTCCTCGCAAAGTCTCACTCTATTCATTTACTACGCAGTCGAAGCGTCTCGAGCGAAGTAGAAGACGCTCTTACTCACTCACTTATCACCGTTACTGTGTTTCCCAACAATTCGATTTCACAGGGAAGATACCTCTGCAGATAGATCCTACTTCTCTTGCGTTATTGGCTTTATAAATCCATCTTAATCGTGTCCACGCGGAAAGTAAGAGAGAGACACACACACTCTTAAAGGTTCGTATTCGGTGTTGATACTGGGACATAGGGGGAACACCCCACGATCTGTGGTGTCTATTTTGCAACTTCCTAGCGGGACCAATCATGCCTTCAGGTGCTAAGAAGAGAAAAGCTGCCAAGAAAAAGAAGGAAAAGGAGGCCAACACCAACCCATCAGCCAGCAATCCTCAAGGTACTTTTGCTTGGCACAAAACCTTAGTGATGCATAAACAACTGGCAATTAATCATGCAAGCATCCTTTTCAGTTATTGAATGAATTTTTTTTTTTTGGGGTCAATTCGGATAGATGGGTATAGATTGATTATTCTTTTTTGTATCAACTTGATTTGGGATTCCTGGGAATAGGCAGTTTGTCTGTCTTTTCACTCGAACTAGATTATAATAAAGTGCCTTTCGATTTAATTATTGATTGTTGCATTCGGGCTAGTTGGCGTACTGGGTATATGGTTAATTAGTTGTTTTGCTTGACGTGGTCTGATTGTTTTCATAACAATTGTTAGGAAATGATGACTTGAAGTCCCAAGATGAGAAAGGAAGTGATGGTGGTGAGGGTAGTTCACCTGCCTATCATGACCACGATGACCATCATCACCCATTTAACGAACAGAGTGAAGAGGTCGAAGAGGGAGACACATCTGCTACTCAATCATCTGTTTCAGATGCTAAGTCCATGGAAGAAGTCCCTGGTGATATTACTGGTGCAGAAGTGGTGGGAGGACAGGAAGATAGTGTTGTTAAAATAGAGAGGGATTTGAAACCTGAGGACATTTCTGATGGAACGATTGGCAGTGCTGAGCACATTGAATATGTTGAGGAATCACGCTATGGGAATGGAAACTCTGGTGGTACTTCAAATGTTGAGTCCCACAATGCGAATAACTCAAATGATGAGCCCTATGATTCAAAACGAGAGGCAATTCCATCGGAAGATTTAATTGATTCTGTCTATGCCTCTCCCACCATTATGTCTTCAACTACCGAAAAAGCACCTGTTGAGGAGCCTGGTAATTTTGTTGTGGAACCTTCTGCTAATTCTGTCAAGGCAGTGGCCTCTGCTTGTGAGGTGAAAAGTAGTTATGATGAAAGTGCTTTTCTGGAAGAGTCAATGGTCTGTGAAGTAGCAGAAACAAATCTTGCTATGAAGAAAAATGAGGATAAAGTTTTTCCCTTACCTGATCAGCATGTTAAAGCACCAAATTCGGAGGAACCTGAGCAAAAGGAATATGATAGTAAAGTATCAACTTCATTATCTGATAGTCATGCCACTGAATCTACTAAAGATGCAGTACATATTAAAGATTCTGATACTCCAGAGTGCTCTGAAAATCAGGTATCAATAAGATTTCAAATTTCATCAGACACTTTATGATCTATAAAGAAAATATTGGAGGAGCTAATTTATGCTTTTGCTTTTTGGGTGTTGAATTGATATACTGCCTCAGGTAGCATCAGCTCCAAATATGGTGCAAAAGACCTCTTGGTTGAATTGTTGTGGATTGTTCCCATTGCTGTCAGGCTCTGACAGATAATTGCAGGTTGAGATTTATTTTGTTACTTGAAATTGCATTTATTTGAACTACATATGTTCAAAAGTTTTACTTGCCAAGATAATATGCTACATTGTCTCCTACATCTCTATTTGTGCATTTTTATTTGCACCTCTGTTACAGCGTTTCTAACTGGCATGAGTTGGTTATTTGTTCAGTATGATTATTGATGGTTATAGGAGAGACTTGACTGTTTTTTTATTCATTTATTATTGCAAATCTGATTGTCATGGTAGGTGGCATTTCTTATTATTATTATTTTTGTTTATGTTTTGTATGTATTCATGAAGATTCGACAAAGTCTTACGGTGATTGTCGACTTCCTAATGCAACCCGCCTCTTTCATTCAAGCTTGAGACCGGCTATGAAAGCCAAACTTAGCATAGGAGCCAAGATATAATATGTTGGCGTTGCTCGATCTATGTAGCCGATGCCATCTAGTGAGAAAAGGCTTTGTTTGTTATTTTGTGTATGTAGCTTTGTTCAATGGAATCAATAAATCTTATGGTGGCAGAATTGGCTCTACAATGGGCAAACTTGTTTTGCTCTGTCTATTAATCTCAAAGAGATAGTCTCATAAATTTTCTCCCTCTTCTTTCCTTTGTTTTCCTTTGAGCTTATATCTGTTTTTTATTTTCTGTAGTTGATTCTCCCCTTTTTTTGGCGTCGCTTAATCTATGTAACTAACCTCACCTAGTAGAAAAAGACTTTGTTTATTGTTGTTTTTGTAGGTGATTCTCTCCTTTTTCCTTCTTAGAGAGCATGGATCAGAAATCCTGTGGCATATTGCTAATGCTCAATATTTTTTATTTCCAAGTGAAATGTACTTAGCGAGATGAGCTTGTTAACATGCTCATCTAGGTCCTTGGATGAAAACATTGGTGTTAAATGCTTTCTAGAATGTGAGAGTATGATCTTTCTTTTCTGATCAAATTTATATAATGTTTAACTAGAAAGATTAATTGCTTCCTGACTAATACAATTCTAACAGTTATGTGACATCAATGCTTGTGTCCTGTTTGTTACTTAGTCATATGCTTCATGCTGCAATGGGATCAATGATGAGAAAATGATATGATAACATGCTTAATCTGATTGAAGTCAATTGTTGCAGTTTTAAGGTGTAATTTTGTTGGAATTAAAATGATGAGACAAAATATGAGAGTGAATCGCAATGTTTAAACAGGGATAAGGCCAATTATGGGAAATATCTGTTCAATACTTAGTTTATTTCAAAGAGATTGAGGCAGTACAAGAGAGGTTCCATCTTGATTATGTATTTTTCATCATATAGTAATTTTTGTAGTGATTATTTTTGGCGATTTTATTGGGTTTGTAGAATAATAGTTAAGGTAATTATTGTTTTTCAAATTTATTATGCATATAAAAGTGCCATCTTGCTGATAACTTCTAATTTAAGCTGTGAGTATTTTAAAAAGGATTTTCACTTATTTTCTGGTAGATTTCTGAATAGCTTATTTTTGGTGTCTTTATAGTTTTTGGGCTTTGCTGCATGACCTGAAACTTTAAGGGCAAAGCATAGGCTTCCTGGTAGATTCTGTGACCTAACACAGAATTGATTCTAGATCACTTGGTCAAAGATGTTTTCATACCATGTGAAGAAAATTTTTGACGTTAAAAGCTTTAAGCTATACAACAATAGGAATGGCTTTTATAACTCTAACAAATTATCAATTGCATATTTATTTCTATCTTGGGTAGATACTGGTTGCTGGTAAAATAAGCCCTGGAAAATTGCATATTGTCTTCTTTGAAGGCCAAGCCCTCCATAAATCATTAGCTAGTGGCTACCATTTCTCAAAATGTTTAATGATATGGGTGATTCTGTCCTCTCTTCAAAAATGTAGTCTAGAATCAACATGGTTTTTTTTCTAATCTCCATGCTGCCAATTGTACAGGATCAGCATAATTTTATGACTTTTTAGTGATTTTAATGTTGGAAAAATCATTCCTACTGTTTTTTTTTTTTTTGGACTACTTGCAATTAGTTTCTTCTATACTAAGGAGCACAAAACTTGACCCTTGGATTAGTTGTCAGTTTTGTAAAGTAAGGGTCTGAACCAAAGTAATCCTATATTTCTTGTTATCTAGTTTGATGGGTTAAATTTATGTTCATGAATGTATTACCAGAATTTGTATGTGGTGAGATATATTTTTGTTTCCATGTAGCTGATTCCACCTAGTGGGAAAAGACTATGTTATTGTTGTTTAGATTGAAGAGCCTTCTCATTCACTTTACATCAGATTTTTGTTTATCTGTGTATTATAAGGAAAAGAAATATCTCAGAAACATCTTGAGCTCTCTTTGGCATATTTATGATTTATATTATCAGCTGTTGCTCATAATGTGAAGCTATAATCGAAGTATACAACAGAATTTACGGAACTAGGTGAAAGATACTTTTTCTGGATACTTGACATTGTCTTACTGCTTCTTAGTGATCTTAATTTCAAAGGGTATTTTTACTCCGATGGAAACTTTACAATGACAAACTTTACTTGATTTTTGTTATTTGATGCTGTATGAATTGATGATGATGATGTTATTATATGGGACCATTTATGATATCTTTGCAATTTGGGATTTAATGATTTAATGTTAGTAATGAGCAATTTAGGTTTTGTTAGGACTTCGGGATTTTAAATTTGGTTGTTTGGTCCTTGAAATATCCTATCTTAAGGTAGAGACCTAGTAGAACTACCTTGGGATTCCCTTTGCTGTTTTATGTTAAGATTGTTTGAGTCTCCTAAATATATGCATGTTGGCAAATTGGTGTTTGTCGTTTGACCATATCCGTTAACACCACTTGTGTTCAAACCATGACTCTTGGCTTTTGCTCTACAAGAAGAAATTGGAGTTGCATCATGATTAACAACTTTAACTATCGATGTAGTGTTTATAACTGGATCATGACTATTGATAACAGAGAGAAGTCACAAGTTCAAACCTTAGGGCCTAGGGGTGTAGCTAAGGGGATATTGATGACAAAATGAAGGTTGGTTGTGTCCATAAATTCTTGTGTTCGACTTGTGGTACTTTGTGTCTGCTCTATGGTGGCCTAAAATTAGAACCTTAATGCATAGGGGTGTAGCAATACAATGATTTTTCATCTAAAAATAAAAACCTTTGGCCTAATGATAATTAGTTGATCTGGCAATTGGTATTGGAGCAAGGTCATGGCCCCATGGGTTTGATCCCCATGGGTGTAGTTACGGGGAGATTGTTGACAAATTGGGGTTGGCTATGTGACTCTCTGCATTAACTCATTTGTATTTGAATCATGGCACTTGGGTATCTACTCTTAAATAGGTTAAGAAAATAGATTTGCATATTGGCTAACAGTCGTAACTTTTGGTAGGTGCTTGATCATGACAAAGGCATATTAGAAAAAAGCATGTAGCACTAGGAGGCTATAATTCGTAGATGTATAAGTTCGAATGCTGTTTATTGTCCTTTTAGTTATATCTACATGATTGGTTTAGAAAATTCTTCCCCTTATCTTTTTCTATTTTCTGAGAAAGGAGATGGCGCAGAATGCATTCATAACTGTCGCTTTTGTTGTCTTGGATCTTGTCAGCTGAGTTCTGGATTTTTTCACATACTTATTATCTGCAGGTGCATAAATAAATATGTGAACTGTCTTATTCTTTGATGCTGATCTTCGGGATTCCAGTAGTACCAGTATACATTTTGGACTTGCAAATTAAGTATTAATCAATTTGTCCTTTGTCCCTTCTGCAGAAACAAAGTGACGGGGGAAAGGAGTCTGATCTCATGGGTCATGCTTGTGAAGACTTCAGAAGGATTTTGTGATACTTAAATCTAGATGTCTCATTTAAGATTCTACACAAATAATGAGCAAGATAAATATAATTCATATGAGGTATACAGCTAAGTTTGTAGTGGTAATACAGACTCTTTCAAACTATGTCTACATATTTGTTTACGACGCATAGTCTACTGTCCTAGTTTTTTTGCTGTATTCTCGGTTCCCATTTTAAATAATGTAGATTGTTAGGCAACAGTGACCTAGAAACATCCATGTGAAGATTCGTTGAAAATTATCATGCTATATGCAGTCTCATGTATGAAAAATTACTGTGATTGGGCTCTACGGTTGATAAAGTAATAATTAATTTCGAATAAAATGCTGTTTAAGTCATTAAAAGATGAATGCTTTATCAATTTAGTCAGTAAAAGATATTTCATATCATTTAAATTTGAAGAACTTATCTTAAGATCTTGTCATGAGCTGAATTAACTATCAATTTAGTCCATGGCAGGATTATATTTAAAAGTATTTACAAATCTATAGATTCAGCTGCTAGTAATTATCTTCTAAAGAGTAAATTGATATAACGTGTTTTTCGGAGATCTTTTTGGGAACGTGTTTCAACTGACTGAAAGATTTATTTGCTCATTCTTTTGGCCCTCGAGACAATACTACGTAATGTAATGACGTACAATTCCATCCAGTGCTGAATGAGGAAGGATGCTAAAGTCACAAAAAGAAGCAATTTTTTAGTCTGACATGTGTCAACTACTTTTAATCAAACAGTGCAACATTTCAAATTATGATCTATGAATTAAATGACATTAATATATTATAATTAATTTATTTTTATAATTAAACGATTTATAGTTAGACATAATTTAATAGTTTATTTTATTATTTTATTAGATTGAGTTATTTTTTATCTATTTTTTTGTATAAAAGTCTCTATCCATTTTTTTTATATATAACCATTTGAGTTTCTACCTACATCTCAAGTTATCATAAATGTTTTAAATTTAATAATATCGTGGTATTGAGCTAATTCTTCTTTGTTCAAGAGGACATGTCACAATTTTATACCTCAGTAAAAATCTAAAATGATCATTTACAAAAGGATCAAAAGGCAAGGTTTTTATACAGAAATATACTAAATTTTTTATTTACTTTCAAAAGTGATAGTTCTTGCATTTTTAATCTACAAACTTATATAACTTTTCTTGTAGAAATACAAATTAGCTACCTGTGTTAGCAAATTACAATAAATATATGCAAAATTTAAGCTACATGAAAGTGAATTGTTGGTCAAATTATTGACCCTTTTTCATCTCAATTCACGTTACCTTACTGCGAATTTCTGGTAAAAAAAAAAAAGGTTTAACTAGAAATTCGCTAAAGGTATCCGAAAAAAGGATGGAGAACATAACTGGCTAAATTTTTTAGTGGGACTAGTGAATTAAGAGTAAATTTCTGGTCAAAATTTGACTAAAACTTTGCTCCAGGCAAGTGCAAATTGCTTGCAATCTAAGCAGTTCTTTCTTCTCCTTCATGAATCGTGGGTCCCGTACAACTATGAAACAATGTGCAACTATAAAATTAATAAAGCTACAAGGATAAAAATCTGCACGGCTTCTTTTCATAAAATGAAATTAAAAGAAAAAATGAAAGGCTTCCATTTTTAAAACCGGTGCCCCTTATCTGCACTAAAACAATTAAGGTGGGTTGAGAATTTTGAGTGACTCATATCTATAAATAAAAATGATATGATTAAGGCAACTTAATCGCACCTTCATTTCCTTAATTCCTAAGGTACATGCTCCTCTCACATTTAAGGATTTTAGACCGATTGAATTATGCAACCTTGTTTATAAAATAATTCCTAAAATCCTTGTCAATCGCATTAGACCTCTGCTGGATACTATTATCATGCCACACCAGAATGCTTTTATTAAAGGAAGAAATATTTCTGATAATATTATTTTAGCCTCGGAATTAATGCAATTTATTCACAGTGCAAGAAAGAAAAAATCATTCTGGCGTGCTCTTAAACTTGATATTGAAAAGGCGTATGATAGAATCAGTTGGAATTTCATACATGCTATTTTGCTTAGGTTAAAATTCTCTCAACATGTTATTAACATTATCATGGAATGTGCTTCATCGGTTAGCTATACCTTATTGCTTACTGGCAATTAGGTAGGTGATGTTACACCACATAGAGGAATCTGTCAAGGGGATCAACTGTCTCCATATTTATTTATTATTGCTTCCAATGTTCCTTCTGCTGTGCTGCAGAAATTAGAATACTCAAAATTGTCGCAAGGTATCAAGTTTGGCCGTAGGGGTCCCGCTATATCTCACCTCATGCATGCAAACAACACTGTCCTATTTTTTTAAGGTTTTTGACACCTCTATGAGGGTGGTTGACGACATATTGCAAATGTTTTGTGTTATGGCTGGCCAATCCATCAATAAAACCAGGTCACACATGGTGTATAACCCAAATACCCCTAGACATATTAAAAAAGAAAAAATTTTAGGCTAAATTGGGGATAAATTACAAAAGATCCTTGGGCAAATATCTTGGTTCCTATGTTGATGATCGAATAAATGTTAGAAGGATGCATTCTGAGGTGCTGGAAAAAATCAATTCCAAACTTGTAGGATAGAAAGCTAGATTACTATCTTAGGCTAGGAGACTTACTTTGACTAAGTCAATTTTGCAGGCATTCCCTATCTACCAGCTATCCGCAACTCGATTATCACTCCAATCAGCAAGACAAATTGATTCTCTCTTTTATTAATTTCTTTTGGGGTCTTAATGGGCAGTGGAAGAAAATGCATTTTCTTAATGCTTCCTGACTGCGTAAACCACGTCAATTGGGTGGACTTGGTATTAGACAAACGAAATTTGTGAATAACTCCCTCCTTGCCAAGCAAGTTTGGAAATTAATTCAGTGCCCAAACGGACTGTGTAGTCAATGGATTCTCCACAAGTACGTTCTACCAAATTCGGACCTTCAATTCAAGAAAACAGTCAGGATTCTTATTGTTGGAAAAGTATCATCAAGGCAGCAGCTTCTCTGATTACAATGGATTGTGGGTGATGGTTCTTGAATTCCTCTCACCAGTCGATACTGGGCATATCTAATTTCTATTAACTCATGCAGTTTGACTGTCAAACATCTTATTCAGCCAAACGGAATTGAGTGGAATGTGCAACAGCTATCCTCCATATGCCCACCGGAAACCGTGGATTGTAATCAAAGAATTCTCCTTTCAATATGAGGATTATCTGACCAATTGGCTTGGGAGCTCCATCCTTTTGGTCAATGTTTGTCAGGAAATGGGTATGCGGCACTTTGGTTAGAATCTTTGTTCCTTTCCCTGCAAGGCAGTTTGGAAATTAAAAATACCTCTATCGGTTCAAATTTTTATTTGGAAACTAAGAAATGAAGCCCTTCCAACCGCTGATATCCGTACTCGACATCATCTTATGGTCATAAAGGAGTGTGTTTTTTGTAGTCATCGTAGTGAAAGCTTATCTCACTAGTTTCTCTCGTGACTTTGCTCGGACTCTTTGGTTTGGTATAGACTTGGGCATACGTATAATGGATCTTCCAAGTGACAATATCCTCTCTTGCCTGGATTATTTATGCAACTTGTTACTTCGTCAACACATTATGCCTACCCAGAGCCTCATAATGGTATTCCTCATGCTCTATAATATTTGGTACGCTAGGAATAAATTGGTAAAGGAAAATACTTCCATTGATCCATCAAAAACCCTGCATATCATTCGCCACCAATTTGCAGAATTGTTAATTATCCTTACAAGATGGTGATAAATATGTTGTTTTAAAGACAGATCATGTCACGAGTCCGAGATCTTGGGTTCACTCTGGACATCATTTGTCCTCACTCATCCTGGCTAAAACGAAACGGTCATAAGTTTGGTGGTTTTAAGCACTTCACATACATAACGGTGCCTGGTCCTTCATAAAGCTTCAGGTGCTTTCACAAGTTTGGTGTCTTTATGCACTTCACAAGTTTTGTTTGTACGTGATAATGTCCAAAATTTTCTTAATTTCGTGTTACAACTCCATCTATGCTACATACCTCAGTTGATGCTGGAAGCTATGTAATCGGCAAATGCATTAAGTTCCTTCAACCATAAGGTTGTAGTCTTATATTATATAGTACAACTACTTTCTCGTCTTCCATGCAATGTTAGTTCCCTTGACGAATTGCAATATGATATTACCAAGGACATATATGTCATTTTCCCCCACCCCTTAGTCCCAGGTCTGTACTCTTTTCATACATAATATAACTATTACTTTTCAATTAAAAAAAAAAAAATAATAGCCCCGTAGTGAATTGAACAAGGACATCAAAGATCTTAATATGTATATAAGACAAAAAGGCGAAGATTATATGCTTTTTATTGTTTTTGAACATCGCTTATTCTTAGTTCTTACAAATCCAATAAGATAAATCACACCAGTCTGCCTATTTTCCATTGAAATTTGTAAATGGGAAGACTAGACTGAAAAATAAATCCAAGAGGGGGAAAAAATGAAACGAGAAGACAAACATCTTGTCAGCATCATTATCAAGTTTATCTCCTATTAGCAGCAGCTCCATGAAGTGCAGCTATGTACAAAAGCTGTGTAGCTGAAAGGATTATTAGAAAAGCCTCCATTGTTCTCTGCAGAAGGGACATTTCAAAGTTGTAGTAAAGAGGATGGTATGGCATATAAAAAAATGAAAAAAATTTTATGTGCAGTTTTTAAATCTTTGTATCGTATAATTTATACAATTTTTTTTTTTTTATGATTAGTCTTTTAAAAAAAATTTATATATATTTTATTTTGATTAGAATAGCAAATATAAAGAACTATATATAAATCTAGTCTTAAAATATCTGCACTTTGCAGTGAAGACACTTGTGACTATGTTTGAAAATAAGAGCAATATTTCATCTTACCAGGCGAGCATTTCTGATATGAAGCTCAATCTCTTTCCAGGCAAAGCTGTAACAAATGATTTGCTAGTTAGACCAACAATCATCACACTATCAATTGAAATTATTATTTTTTGTGGGGTGGGAGAGGAATTAAAGAGAAAATAAAAAAAATACCCCATGGCAAGAAGTGTGAGAGTCCAGGCAATGGTAGCAGCAGAAGCTGCAGAAGGAAAGGCCTCATAAGTCCAAGAACGAAGATGGATGAATCCAGAGATGGCAGAAGCAGCACCAACAACGCCAGCTATCAGAGCAAATGTCACGAAGAATCCAGTGGCTGCATTTCCCATTGGGAAGTATATGGGTGAAAAATGAGCCGGAAGATCAAAACCTGGACCTGCATTCAATTTTTACACTCAAATGTCATTCCAACTTAACATGTTAAGTTGTCAACTTACTGTAAATAAAGCGTATTTAATATAATAATAATATATATTTTTTCCGAAAAGATTTTTACATACATTTAATATATTATAAAAATAAAAATATTTTTATTTAATTTTTAATTTTATGCACTCATTAATATCATGTATTAAAAATTTTGATATTTAATATCATGCACTAAAAAATTCTATAAATGTCATTTAATTTTATAAATAAGGTATATTTACATTAATTAGTGGGGCATCAAATAATAATTATTTGTATACTAAAGATTAATTTTAAGTATATCTTTAATAAAAAATATCTATAATATTTAAAAATGGTAATTTTTAATATATACATTTAATGTTTTCAAAATTTAAATATGATTATACCTTTAATAACTTATTATTTAAATTTTAAATTTTTATAAACACAAATATTTAAAATGTGCAAATTTTAAATTATTAATGAGCTATTTAAATTTTAAATTTTATGTATTAAGGAAACTTTGTTTTATATATGCATATCAAATAATAAGCTATAATACTATATTAAGTATATTTAATAGATCTAATTTTTTTTAAATATACAAGTACATAAAATCACACTACCATGAAAATCATGAAATGATTATTCTGATGCAAGTGGCTGGAGCATGAATTTTGCACATTCAAAGAATAAACATGGCATATGGTTGGCTGAGTAAATTTTTTTTTTTGTAGTTCTTGAATAATAGTTTAATGAGAAGGACCTAAATGATTAAACATTTTTGAAATTAAAGAGACCCAGTTATAATTTTTATAATATAAGGATCAAATTAAAAAGAAATAAGAAAAGGTACTTGAGATTATTTACCTATAATAAAGCCATGATCAATTGCTCTATTCATGGCCCATCCACCAATGCCCAAAACTATCACATACATGCAGAAATTCAGCGCCAAAAGAAGTGTAGCAGCCTGTTTCATTTGCTCATTTGCCATCTCTGTGTAATTATTTGGTTCTGGATATGTACCAAGAAAAGCTGGTTGCAACAAGAAAGACAGAAAGAGATATTGGGAATTTCAGAAACCTAAAAGGCAGTGAAGGAAAAGTGTAACTGAGGATACATATTTTTTTGTACTAGTTAAGGGCTTCTTATAGGTGAGAGTTTGATGAAAATATTGGTTCTTTGCTTGCAAAGGCTGCTAGTCTTATTGCATAATGTAGAGTTGTAAAGATGATGATTCATTCTTCACAATCAAGGCAAGAGCAAATAATATGCTTGATTCTTTCTTGCTTCATATTTTTATTGCTATTTGTAATACCTTCTCCAGCTTGGACTTTGTTCTCAGTAGTTTGTTCTTCGAGGCAAGTGATATTCTTTCCCATTTATGGATACTTCAAACCATAAATGCTTAAACTTTTTAAGCCAAAAAAATAAGTCTAATTAATTTAATTTGCAAACATCTAATATTTTATATTTTTCATCCTTGATAGATAAGAGAAATTTCACTTTAGTCTTCTATATTTTTTTTCTTTCCATTTAATTTTATATTATTTAACATGCTTTCAATGTTATTTTTCTGTTTCATCTCCATCCACAATTTATGGAAAAACTAATATATTCCTGAATTAATCATATGTAACCCATAAAATTAAGTTTGAGTAGGTGAAGTTCATTAGTATGAATTTTAATAGAGTAATCTGAACCAAGATAGGTAGATTTTTTTTTTTTTTTTTTGGGATCAAAAGATAGATAGATTTAGTCTTTTAAAAATATGTAAATCAAACTCAGTATCTCTCTTGCCATATTATGCCGTGACTGTGGAAGATTGAGAAGTACTTTGAGAAATAGAAAAATTCATAAAAGATAATTATTTACAATTAATTCTATTTACATCTAAACATAGCAGCTCTTGTTTTTTCTTCCCATCTTTATTGATTTGCTATTATACATGTCTTTCTGTCTCTTTTTTCTCTGTTGGACTAACAAATATATTCTCATTATGGACACTCTTATAAATTTAAAAATACACTATATGCTTACAAAATTTATTCCAGCACCTAACTAAAATGGCGCAAATTTGGGGCTTGGTCAGGAGAAATTGTTCGGAGGCAACGATTTGAACATATTTACGGCAGAATAGTTGTGTTTAATACTGACTCGCTTAACTCATTATCTTAAGATTTGAAAAAGATATTTTATGACCAAAATACAAAGAAATCCACTGATATAGAAAATCAATCACAAAAAATTAAGAATTCATTATTGTTTTGGTCATAGAAAGTACCTCATATCTCAATTTAATTTTTAGAACATAGAAAATTTTAATTTTATATTTCAAAGAATATTTTTAAAATAATTTAATCGTTATGTTAATTATATAAATATTCCATTAGATATGTTAATTTTTGTTGGGGGTCACTGATATACTAATTACTGTTTTGCATTGTTATAAAATTTTTTGAAAAATATTTTTTGGAAGACCAAATTACAGATTTTAATCTTTGAAGATTGAATTAAGACCAATGTATCTTTCAAGAACAAATAATTTACTGAGAAATTAAACCCCTTCGTATTATCTTTTAAACTTTGACACTGGTGGCAGGCAACTGCTGGAGTTTTGATTTATATAAAATTTTGGTCAGAAATTGGATTTGTGGCTTGGGTAGTCTACGCTTTGAAAATTGCAAATCTCCCTTCTGATTGGTGCCGTTACTCACTATCTTTGAGAAGAGAATCATAGAAGAGAAAGAAAAACTGAGGTGTTGTAAGTCTTAACATTTTGGAAAAAAGAAAAAAGAATGTGGCTTACATATTCAATGCAGATCCAAAAGAAGTATTAACATTAAACTGTATACTTGAAGCAGTTGAAGAAAATATCTCTATATCTCTCTCCCTTACCAGAAAGCTAAAAGCTAAAAGCTAAACTTTCTCCTCTATACACATGAAAACAAAGCCAAAGATACAGAGATAATCAAACAAAGATAAGAACATAAATCAAAGGTTAAAAGTATCTCTCTCTCTCTCTATATATATATATATATATATATATACAGCAATGTGTAAATCTAATTACTCACCTTAATTAACTCGTAATTACAATCAAATTTATAATATTCAACAGATATTTCCAAAAAAGAAAAAAAAATGGATCCCTTTCTAGATCAGATATGAAAATGTTGTCCAAGTTGCAACCAAACCCATAAAATCTGAACAGCGGATCTGCGGAATAATAGACTTCAAGAATCACCATGCTTATTCCAGAAAACTAACATTATGACACAACACCTCATAATGTAAAATCTGGCTTTCTCTTCCTAAGCCAAATTGGTGTATTTGCAGCCAATAGAGGAATTATTTTGTGAATAACTTTTGGGAAGATTGCACTTTTGAGGAAGAAGATAAACTAAAGCAATAGCAAAGCTTTCACAAGATCTAATCAACATCCATAAATTAAGTGCCAACATCTAAACAAGCAATTTCCCAGTTTAAAAAAGCAAAGAACCCATAACCTCACAGGGAGACATTAACAAACCTGAAGATGAGTTGAAGATGACCCAAAAACCATCGAGTGAACTCAAAGGATGTCAAAAACGATGCAGACATCAAAAGAACCAAAGAGTTGGGGATGGCTAGAGCTGAGGCTGGCTGGAGTGATGGAGCTGATGCTTGATGATGCTGAGATCTGAGCAGAGGAGCGAGGCATGCCGTGTGTGAGCATGAGAAGATGTGAAAGATAAGCTAGGGTTCACATATTTTAAAATATATTAATATATATTATATTTAATTAATATATATTATATTTAATTAATATATTATATAGATATTGGATATCCGATTCTATCCGCACATTTATATTGATAGATATAGGATATCCGGTTCTAATATTCACACCTGTCCAATTCTTGATATATAGTTACAAACTACTATTTGTACCTTACCCAATGTTCGATACAAATTTTTTTTTCAGGGACTGATACCATTAGGTATCCGAAACACATGAAACCATTTCCATCCCTAGTCAGTCACATTGCATAATAGTTTCTCCATTATGACTAAATGTTCCATGAAAATATTTTTGAAGAGAACATCAAACAGACAAGGCACTTGAGCTTCAAGACCTGAACCACTAATTAAAGGGAGACAATATTGAAAAGGCCATATAATAATTCAAATAATTATCATAACATATCTATATGTATGCTACAACCATTCAAGTAAAAAGAAAAACATCAAAGTCTACAGTCAGAATATCAATTAAAAGCTCACTACAAAATAACCTTCAAAAGCTATTCTATTCATCCTCCTGGCTGCGTAGTCTGGCTGTTTTGTTTATCACAACAACATCAAGCTGAGCAGCTCTCTCTACTATCTCCTTTCTCTTCCTTGTGGAGACATTGTGAGCAATCTCAGCACAGTATGTCCTGAATTAAAAGTAAATTTAAAGAAATCAGTATTCACTGACTTCTGCCAAACAGTATAAACCATAAACAAAAGGTTGGTATGGTGCTACTTTACCTGTTGTGCATCATGAGCAATTCCAGCTCTTTGACATTGTTCACAACAAATTTCTTGAAACCATTAGGGAGATAATGGCGTGTCTTCTTGTCTGAACCATAACCAATGTTTGGCATCAAAGTGCATCCCTTAAACTTTCTCCTGACACGAGAATCTATACCCTTGGGTCTGCGCCAGTTTTCCTGTTGTAAAATGAAGTAAACAAAACAAAATTCAGTTAGACGACCACTTTCATCTCATCCAATGAGTTACATGTTCAAAAAGTAAAGTCATCAA
Organism: Senna siamea; assembly: GCA_031216115.1. Lineage (NCBI taxonomy): Eukaryota > Viridiplantae > Streptophyta > Magnoliopsida > Fabales > Fabaceae > Senna > Senna siamea. The sequence continues at coordinate 9,315,017 of CM062355.1, read as the reverse complement.
CAACCAGTATAAGGAGTTACTGCTGAAGCACAAGCATAAGAAGAATAAACAAATAATGTAAAATTCATTAATCTTTCATATTTGTTTCACATGTAAACAGGTGTATAGTAACAGTAGGCTTAGAGCAAAAAGCCAACTGTGTCGCAAGTCCTGTAAGAAATCTCTATATGCCCTTAAAACGAAATGCCCAGCTACAGGAATAGCCAAAAGTCTGGACATCAGATACCACAGGCAAATAAACATGATATTCAATGAGTTACATGTTCCAAAAAGTAAAGTCATCAACAACCAGGTTAAGGAGTTAATGCTGAAGCACAAGCATAAGAAGAATAAACAAATAATGTAAAATTCATTAATCTTTCATATTTGTTTCACATGTAAACAGGTGTATAGTAACAGTAGGATTATAGCAAAAAGCCAACTGTGTCGCAAGTCCTGTAAGAAATCTCTATATGCCCTTAAAACGAAATGCCCAGCTACAGGAATAGCCAAAAATCTGGACATCAGATACCACAGGCAATTAAACATGATATTCAATGAGTTACATGTTCCAAAAAGTAAAGTCATCAACAACCAGGTTAAGGAGTTAATGCTGAAGCACGAGCATAAGAAGAATAAACAAATAATGTAAAATTCATTAATCTTTCATATTTGTTTCACATGTAAACAGGTGTATAGTAACAGTAGGATTATAGCAAAAAGCCAACTGTGTCGCAAGTCCTGTAAGAAATCTCTATATGCCCTTAAAACGAAATGCCCAGCTACAGGAATAGCCAAAAATCTGGACATCAGATACCACAGGCAATTAAACATGATATTCAATGAGTTACATGTTCCAAAAAGTAAAGTCATCAACAACCAGGTTAAGGAGTTAATGCTGAAGCACGAGCATAAGAAGAATAAACAAATAATGTAAAATTCATTAATCTTTCATATTTGTTTCACATGTAAACAGGTGTATAGTAACAGTAGGATTATAGCAAAAAGCCAACTGTGTCGCAAGTCCTGTAAGAAATCTCTATATGCCCTTAAAACGAAATGCCCAGCTACAGGAATAGCCAAAAGTCTGGACATCAGATACCACGGGCAAATATACATGATATTCTACACCAAGAACCATATTTTTCTTTTACTGAGATTAAAGAATAAGATGCAGATTTGATAAGTGTCACCCAGGAACACAATGCAAGAATAAGTCAATGTGAGATGATACTACATGTAAACATATCATTCAGTATAAATTAAATAATAGATGAAAAGAAACTCTAATATGCATCTTCAGCCGAAAGATGGTGATTTTTTGTGTAATAATCACAGATCAATCAGAATTTTAAGATTTTGCATCATCAGTTGCATAAGAGCTGATATATATTTTAAAAGCTACCACTTCATAGGGAAAAAAGAAGTATATTAAACTTAAACTAGCTATGAACATACGCAAGAGATCAGATGGTAGTGCATGTTAAATATTCATCATTCTGTTACAGAATTGATGGGTATATATCATCATTTCTCATTGCATTATCATAATACTAAATATGCTTTAAGAATAAAATCATAATGCAATCAGATAAGCCTCCATGAATGGTAGAATTAGGGTTTCAAATTAAGAAAAAATAGAAAATGAAACAAAATGCAAAAAAGAGTATGAAGACATTTTTATGTGTCTATTGTTCCTGACCATGTAGGGATCAGACAGTTAATCAATCACCAGACTGCACCAAAGGAGCATGTAAGACTGGGTGTCAAAACTTATCATCAAATCCCCTTAGCCAGACAGGAAAAAATTCCGCAAAAACAAATAAATAAATAAATGAAATAAGAATTTGAGTAACTTCATTCAAATAATGAGAAAATATGCTTTACAATAAGTAGACGGGATCAGATAGTCGATCATTCACCATGCATCAAAATAGCTAGTAAGACTGGGTGTCAAAACTTATCCTCACATCCCACCCTATTATACAGTATAACCTAGTAAGTCATTCAAAAAGTGTAAATGAAGGAATATATGAAAAGGAACTTGTCAGTCAAATTGACAAAAGTAGAACCAATACATAATCTAACTTAAAAAACTTGGTAATAGTCAAATCTGAAAAATCATTGGCATCACAAAGGCTTAGAAAAGATTGTACGATGGCAGGATCAGATACGAAATGTCAATCACCATCTTACACCCAACGATGCAAATTAAGACTGGGGCGACAATATCTATCATCATGTCCTTCCCAATCCTCTATGAGGATATGAAATGCGTCACTTAACAAAAAAGAAGTCAGACAGAACCTCCACATTTTCGAATCCAAAGCATCCAAACAAAAAACAACAATCTCAATAAATCATATTCAAACTCTAAAGCCAACCAACAAGACACTAAAACAAGAACAAGCCTATACAAGTAGTTCACAAATCATACCCATTTCGAAAATATGCTTTCCCATGGAATCAAAACGATACGTATTCTTAAAAAACAACATTTCAATACCTTAACAGAGATCTTGCGATCGCTTTGTGGCCTCTTGAACTTCTTGACCCTCTTCTTCACGATCTTTTTAGAAAGCAGCGGCACAGCCATTTTTGCTTACCTGGTTCTTCAAAAGGGCACAAAATAAAAATCTAGACTCAGCATTATAGATATCAAAACAACTTTAAATCCAAATTTAAACCGTAACTTCAAACTATAGAAGCCATCAAAACCAAAGTTGAGTAGAAATGAAAACTACAGAATATGACAGTAAGAGAAATGAAGGAGCGGCAGATGGTGATGCACTAGCAAGAGAGTTGAGAGACTCACTGCCAATTAGGGTTCGCTTAGCCGCCGAAGTCCTAATTGAGATGCTTAGAAGAGTTTATATAGGCTTTACGAAGTCCTAGTTGGATCACCGTTGAGTTACTATAAAAAAAAAAAAAAGCGATTAAATCTGGAAAATAAATAAATAAATATATAAAAATTTAAATAATAAATGTATTTTTAGTTATTTAAAAATTATATATATTATTAAATAAAAATATTAAGTTACAAGTCTAGTACACATATCTTAAATAAAAGCAAATTAAAAGAGAAGTTGGCAATTATTATTTTAGGTAAATCTTGAGTCTTTTAAAAATAAATAAATATATATTTTTAAAATATTATGATTATTTAAAATTATTTATTTATTTTGATATACTTAAGAAATTTAGAAGAATATATTAAAAGAATTTAGTAAGAACTTTTTAAATTGTAAATAAATTAGTTATAGGTAAATAATAAATTTAGTATATATAATTATTTAATATGTTTAAATCTCATTATTTTTAAACATAAGTAAATCTGACAAGTATCATTTTCAGGTAAATTTTAACTCCTCCAAAAATAAAATTATTTAAAAATAATTAAATAATTAAAAAAATAAATTTTTTGAAAAAAATATTATTTTTTAAATTGATTAATTATCTTAATATATTTAAATAATTTGAGAGAATATATGAAAGAATTAACTATAATCTTTTAAAATTACAAATAAATTAATTATAGGTAAAGAATAAATATAGCATATAAAATTATTTATTATGTTTAAATCTCATTTATGTATTATCATCATCATCAATATATATATATATATCAATCAATATAATATACTAAAGATATCTATCTCTGGTTAATTCTTAACACCTCTTTCTTTTTTTTCTTTGTTTGAAGAATTTTTATAATTATAAGTCAAAATTTTAAAATTTCTTTAAATTTATGTTAGGTTAAGATTTCAATAATTTTTATTCTTGTTCTTAATGTAAGTTTCTTATGATGATTGGTTAAAAGAGTGAACACATTTTAATTTAGAATAATATTTAAATCTTACATTTTCGGTGGTTCATACTTTGTTTTTTTCTTTTTTTTTTTTTGGAAGAATTTTATAATTAAAAATCAAAATTCCAAGATTTCAATAGTTTTTAACTGTCATTGAATCTTAATGTGAGGTTTTTATGATGATTGGTCAAAAAGACTGGCACAATCTTCTTCTCCTTCGACTTCTCCTTTCGGGCCTTAGTGGTTCAAATTCTTTTTCTTCTAGGCCTTGGCGGTCCAAAAATTTTTGTGCTCCATAGATTTTTCTTGATAAGAAGAAGGAGGAGAGAAAAAGGATAAAGAAGAGAGGGTAAGAGAGAGAAGAAAGTATTTATGGGAGAAAAAAGGAAAAAAAATTGAAAATAAGTAGAAGAAATAAAAAAGAAGATGAAGATGAATATGAAAATGAAGAAGAAAGATGAAGATGGAAAAAGGAAGAGAGACATACCGAGTCACGACAATGAGTGAGCTTTGGGCAGGTTGAAACTTTAATGGGTATTGGGAAATGAATATAGTAGCTAGGTGGCTAGAGAGAATAGGAGGGAAAACTTTGAGTAAAATATCATACTGGGATAAAAGTAAGTAAAATATAATAAATATGATATATTTTTATATATTTTTTAATTTTTTAAAAGATGTATGAGTAGTTTGTTAATTTTTTTTTTTAAAAGTTTGGATATATTATATACTTATTTTATTTTGTATGTAATAAAATTATATAGTATATTTATTTAATTATAATATAAATTTAATATATACATATTAATATTGATTTAATTATGATTGAATCAATTGTGTACTAATTATTTTATTAATTTAATGATCAATTTAAATTTAAAATTATTATTTTATATTTTATAATATATAATTTTTAATATTAATAAACAAAATTTTAAATCTATTATAATATAAATAGATATATTAAAAACTCCGAACAATATAATTAAAATGTCACCTTTTCATTTTTTGGTAACATTAAAATTTTATTTTTAAAGAGGAGTAAAATCTGCCTTCAAGAATACTTAGTAGTGTTAAATGGGCCAATCTGGCCCGTAACGGACTGCCATTAAATGGGCTAGCCTGTTTATTAAACTATCTTGGATAATGAAATTTAAGATTGTCTATTTTAGCTCATAGACTAAACAAGCTAGCTTGCGGGTCACTTTTTTTTTTTTTTTTTTTAAATTTTAAAACTATTTTTTAATATAAATAAAAAATATTAATATGATTTTTTATAATTTTTAAATTTATTTATGAAATAAAGGTCAATTAAATTTATTATGATAAAAATAATATGTCTATATTAATATATTTATTTCAAAAATTAATGTTTTCTTTAAATTAAATAAATTTTTTATTAATTTTTTTCATCAATTAAATTATATATTCATATTGAAAGAATAAAATATTGATATAACACTTAAAATTATCTTAGAATGATATACTTATATTTATTTTAGATTAATTTATATTATTTTTTAATATTTTTATAAATTAACACACAGATAAATTATTTTCATCTCGCGAGTTAAATAAATTAATTTATTTAAATTTTTTTAAACAAGTTAAATTTTTTATTCTTAAACCTTATCTATTTAATGAGTTAAACAGGTTAACTTGTTAGTTAAAATGCTAAGCATATTACGAGCTTAAAATTACAATACTTACACTTTAGATATTTCGCTTCATAATTTTAAAATAATATTGCTTCAAAAAGTCTGTAATGCTTGCTGTGAGTGTGGACGATTAAGAATTATATACAACTAGTATTATCCTTGTACAATGCATGGTAATATTATATAAATATTAAGATATATTTAAATGTATAAATGTAAAATCATGTTTTATATTTTTAATGAAATTTCTTATATATAAAATATTAAATTTATAATTTAAATGATTAAATAGTACCTTGATATGCGTATTTTTTTTGTTGCCACTCGGGCCAGGCCCAAAAGAGAAAAAACAAAAGAAAATAAACTAAGCGCTCAAAGAGCACTGCGGGCCACATATGACTCACAAGCGTCAAACATTAGATCCAGTTTTATGACATTTGGGGGAAGAGACCAGATGTGAACTCACAATTCAGATGGTTTTAAAAAAATCAAATCTATTCAGTGTATTTAATATAATAGTATTATAGCGTATTATTTGATACGCATATAATAAATGAAGTTTCTTTTAAGATATAAAATTTGAAATTTAAATGGTTTGTTGACCATTTAAAAGGAATAATCATATTTAAATTTTGAAAACATTAAATGTATATATTAGAAATTACCATTTTTAAATAATATGGATATCTTTAATTAAAGATGTAATTAATAGGGTATACATAAAATTTTTCTTTAGTATATAAATATGTATTATTATTTGATAATCCATTATTTAATGTAGATATGAACTTTTTTTAATATTAATAACATTTTAAAAATAATTAATGGATGATACTAAATAACAAAATTTTTAATACATGATAATTATGAGTGCATAGAAATTAAAATTAGATAAAATCATTTTATATTTTTATATTGTATTAAATATCTAAATGATGTGGAAGCCTCTCATGACGACATGTATGCATTTTTTATTACATTAAATGTGTTTTAATTACAACTTACGATCTTACTTTAGTATAATATATTGATGATTATTGAGTGTATATAATCATTAACTTGTGATCAAGATTTGTCCAAGTAGTACTTCCTCTCCAAAATAGTGTTATTTAAGCCAATTTTCACCCAATTTTGAAGCATTTTAGGAATCAGTTTTCTTTTTAAAATATGTTCAAATAATATTGTTTTGGAAAAAAAAATGCCAATTAGACAAGTTTAGGTTACAAGTTAATAGCTACATAGACATTCATATATTAATTGGAGAAATTTCACCAAAGGGAGAGAATATTATGATTGAGAGAAAATCTTTATATGATTAACTTTAAATTGAGAAAATAGTAATATTTAAGAGATTAATGGTGTGTTTGAATGCCATTTTGTTTTTTCATTCTTTTAAATTATGTTATAAAATTAATTATGATAATTCATATTAATATTATTTTCATGTATTTATGCCCATTCTATTAATAAAAAGATTTATTTTTTATATATTTTTTGTTTTAAAAAATTAGAGTTCAAAACATCTTTTGATTATTTTTTATTTTTGTTCTCAAACACATATTCTACTTATTTTTTTGTTTTCAATAAAAAATAGTCCTTAAAAATATCATAAATTATAACATTTGAAATATACATGTCTACTTCCTAATGATCCTTAATAAACTTAAATAGTAATATTTGCAACTTGGTTTTTACATATTCCTAATTACAGTTTATCATCTAAAACTCTCATGGTTGTTACTAAGTCCTTTGATCACTAGATGCTAGAGACACTTAGGTAGTGCAAGTTGATTTATGTCTATTTCCTTAATTTGGTGTCTGAAACATAATTTAAAGTAGTATTGTTAATATTTTAATTAAAAATGGCACAAGAACATCAATTTGTTTCTCATAAAATATTCCTTTATTTGATGGGCTACACAACCAACAGCAAGAGGGGTAATGACAAGAAACGAAAGTGTAAACACATCACATATTAAGCATTTGAACAGAAATCCACTAAAAGGTCTAGCACAAACATGAAAGTCCAAATACCTTTGTAATCCATTATATATAAATAGACAAAGACACACACAATTAATGTAGCAATGAAGCCAAATGGTAAAACTCTAAATATAATTATTGGATAGGATATTTTCGTGTCAAGCAATGAAGCAAAGCAATTATTGGTAGAAGAATCTTGTAGAGAAATTGGATAGTTGATTTTCATGTGGAGGGAGAAAGATATATATTCGATGTAATAAATTATTTTCTATTCAATAAAAAATGTACAGTATAAATGCCATAACATTGAAATTAAAATTGCGGAGCGAAACTTTTACATTTGTCAACACATAACTCTGTAAAATGCTAACATTTTGAATTATATATAACTCATTATTTTATGCTTTAATTTCGAATTTCAAACTAAAAGAGAATTTCATAAACATTATATACATTGAATGTAGATGTCATGTCGCAGATCGCATGCTAATTTTTAAATTTACAGATGTTTATATGTATTTATAAACAAAATCGATGTTGGTGCTTAACTTAATAATGCTCGAATTTGACCTAAGTTAATGTCATCCATTTTTAATTCTTTGATTGCTTCTGCGTTTAACATGTTGAAAGGTTGAAATAATTTCATATAAAAAAAGAAAGGACGAAAATAAGTAAAGAAAAGTTTAATATATGCTGACCATTACTTATTATAATAACTTTGTCTCGAAATCTTAAGACAACACAAAAATATGAACATTGAATAAAGGTGGTCTGATAAATCTCTAGATTGATCATGTTGGGACTGTGTTCTCAGTAACTAATTACACATACCTACTTGCATTATTGTTAACGTAGAGAAAAATATAAAAAAGAAAGGCGTAAGTTGTTCTTCTATTTTTTTTAAAAATGTTTAAATTATATATTTTTATTTAGATTTAAACAAAGTGAAAAGCTAGAGGAAAGGACTCTTGAGTCTTGAGCTCTTCGCTGTCCACTGACATGGCATGCCTGTGCCCCATAAACAATTATGTGTTTCATAGCTAGTATTGGTAAACAATTCATAAGCACTTCTCTACATCCACATAATGCATTAGAGTGCACCTTTGTTTAAAGACAAGGCAGAATACCTGAGTTTTGAAGCCTTCAAGATCATTTACAGACTGCTCCATCAAGCGCCTCATAGTGCTGGTACTGAAAGCAACGTCTCCAGCAAGCATCTTGACTTGCTCAACAAGAAGATCCATCTGATCAAACATTGTCATCCCTCCCTACAATTTAATAAGCAGTCAACATAAAGATTTTAAATTTTTGATAGATCATGTGAAATAACCAACCATTTAGTATAAAACTGAAATGAAAATTATGCTCACATAGTACCAAGAGTACTGTGTATTAAAAACCTTAAGCAACTAGAGTGCAATGTACATGCAATTCTGGACTAGCAAATTACGAAAACCATATGTTCTACAGCTCTAGGCCCATCACTTAGAGCATTCACGTCAGCAACAATACTGCCTGCTGAAGAGAGTTCTTCATTCCATCTACTTGATCATTTTCTATGTCTAACATCATGAGACAAATCTAATGACATTGCAGAAGCATCTTTTTGACCCTTGGACATCATATCTCTAAAAGAGGAGAGTAAAATATATAATCATAAATGATGGATATTTGTAAATTGTAAAGCTACAAAAATAACAAGGCCAAGTTTTGCCTAGTAACAAATGAAACAATTACTACCTAGCTGAATTAAAAGAAGTGCAGCAGTCGACAGCATAAAAACTTATTCTGTCAACTAATAAAATATAGAATAGAAGAAGAACCTCTTAACTTGCTAAAATTGTAGTATCACAATCAAATTCTAGAATATACTACTACTACTAGAAGTAAGAGATAGAAATTATTGCTGTCTCATGACAATGTGATCGACTACACAATCATGTTTTTTAGAACCATCCTTACTAAAGTCAACTAGGATTTCAGAATCCTGAAAAATGAAGCAAAATATCTAGAAAGAAACACAACCAAAAGTCAGTCTTAAGTCTTCACTTTATAGCAATCTCTAATGCATAAACTTATACCACAATGAAAACAAGAAAGAGTGGAAATAGCCCAAAGATATGAAACAAAAAAATATGAGGTCACAGAGCCATTACATAATGGTGTTTCAAGAGGCATAAACTCAGGCAAATACATACGTATATTAAAAACGACATACCAATTTAATTATCTAAAAATAAAGCCACAGGAAAATACATACCTATACAGTTGATTGAGGAAAATGTCTATTAGATTCAGAGAAAGAATTGAAATAGGAAGAACCAAAAAGACTAATAGGCTTTCTTTCGGGGTTTGAACGCATGCTTTTGTATGCGTGAATGATAGAGAGAGAAGGAGCATAATAAAGGGCATAGCATAACCTCAGTATCAAATCGAAATCACAATCTAAAAACAAAATCTAAACAGAGAAAACACAATAATCTTTACCTTGATGGGAGTGAAATCATAAGGCTCAAACTCAGACTTGGATTTAGAGCACTAGTGTCTCTATTCTCGCTATGAATGCGATTGAAACTTTATTAGGTAGTTTTGGATTTCATCATCAAGGAAATTTTTTAGACCTATGACAAATACAAAAAAAGGAACACATATACATAATAGAAACTGAGAGTAATTAATTCAATGGAAGAAAACAAAATCAGATAAAAAAGAAATGAGGAAGGGAGATATGGTGGTCTGCGTGAATGCGAGCTTTGCGATGAAGGAATGAATGCGAGCTTCATGATGAAGACATGAATGCGAGCTTCACGATGAAGGTAGGAATGCGAGCTTTGCAATGAAGGAGTGAATGCGAGCTTTTCGATGAAGGCGTTAATACGAGCTTTGGGATGAAGGCCTGAAGCTGGTCTTTGATGTGGTGATAGCCATCTATGTGTGAGGGAGGCTAGGATTTCTACTCTCTCAAAATCTTTTTTTTTTTTTTTTATAGTAATAAAAATAATAAAAAAATAAGTAAAATTAAGATAGTAAATCAATAAAGTCAAGCTAATATAATTAAAATATATTATTTATATAATAAAATATAAATTAATTTAAACAATTCAAATAAAATAAAAATAGTTACACTTAGAATATTATGTGAATTCAAAGTAAATAAATTAACTTAATATATTAAATAAATATTCAATAAAAACAAAAAAATTAGAGTGTTAAATAAAAATTAAAAACAACAATGATAGTAATAATAAACTCAGAATATTGAATGAAAATTAAGTTTAAAAAATTAGATTATAAAATAAAATAAATAAAAAAATATTAAATATTAAATAATAGAATATTTAATTAAAAAATTATAGGGTTAAATAAAAAAAATAAAAAAATGAAACTAGAATATTAATTAAAAATAAATTAAAAAAATTTAGAATATTAAAGAAAAATTTCAAATAGTGTGTTTTCAATTCTCAATAAACATAATTTCTTACCTAAATATCTAACGAGTAATATATACAAAAAAAAAAAATGCTTAAACTTAGAGACAATTGTATCTTCTCACAATCCAGCAGCTCCACCCGCCACCTCCAAGTTGACTTTCGCTAAATAACTGTCGCTACATTATAACATACCGATGGTTTATTAATAAATCGTCGCTAAATTATAAAATAGCGACGGTTAACCAACGAACTGTCGCAAAAATAGCGACTGTCACCTAAAAATTAGGTAGTCGTTGGTATTTCTCGATTTAACGACGATTTTTTTTTAACATGACAAGGGAAGTGACATGAAGGACCTCTTTTTCTCTATTTGGTTCTGAATTATTAGAGATCACTGCGGCAAACACGTGTTGAGCTTCTGTAGGAACCTAGGAGGTTGCCCAATTCGGTGCGAGGAAAAATCCAAGGAAGTATAGATAGTTTCACCTTGTAATTTCCTATGGACATACTCATGCTATATATATAATCGAATCAGATTCTTTAGCAGCGGTTGAACGGATACAGCAAGGAGCCTCTGAAGAGTGAACATCATCCCAACTTCCAAATCGTGACCAGGATTGCGTTGTTGAAATATTAGAAATAGAATTCTGGTTTTGAATGTCGAAAGCAAAATGTATTTTCTAAGGACTTCTAAGATTTTAATTTTTTATCATGTATTGGAATTTTAATATGCAGAGTAGATAATCCTATATTTGATAGCAAATTTCAACACCATGTCTATTATAACACGATTGAAAATTTAGATACAGAATTGCATGTCGGAATCCTAATTGTGGAATGGATTGATTGGATTTTTTTTAAAAAAATTATATTTTCTATTTTATCTCGATAACTTATTAATAATAAAGCTATAAAAAAACTCTATTTAAGTCTAATCCAATATATATATATATATATATATTACAAATTACCATTTTTTTTTACTTATTTACATTCCTCAAATAACCAAATGAAAATAAATATATTTTTCAAATTAATTCCTCGTATAATTGAGCATGTGCATGATTTTACAATAGAGGTGTATTAAAAAACAAACTGACTAGAAATACAAATTATTATTAGGTTTATACCTTAAATTTATAATATTCATTCAATTTGATAAACATAAAATACAACAAAAAAAGTTAGAATGCATTAATTACATAATAACTAAAAGCTTAATTACATATATTTAAATTTATATTTTTAAAAATATTTTAAATATCCCGAATAATTATTTAAAATTAAATGTAATTTACAAATTTCATATATAATCATGTATGTGCATAATTTTACAATTTTAATATAATACAACAATTTTATATTTGTAAACATATTTTAAAATATAAATTAATTAGATGTAGAAGATGAAGCACAAGACCAACTAAGTACGTAGAGTACTGCGTATGCCTTTCGCTTAGGGGCATAACGTGATAGGGTCGCAATATTGCAATTGCAGACATTTCTGTAATTGCATTGAGGGATGAAAGAAATTCAGTGTTGCACTGCAATGTAACGACGTTGTGGCCACAATGTAAAGGTATTGCATCCACAGCGTAAAGGTGTTAATTATCACAACGACGTTATGACCTCGTTGTTCAAATTTTTGGGAAGTTGAAAGATGACAGATTGGGAATTAATTACCCATGAATTTATGTTATGGTTTTTCCTTTCACCACCCTTTGCATTACGATTCATTACAAATTTGACACGAAAAGTTTCCTAACTCCAAAAAAAAATTAATATACCTAACCAAAATAAATAATGGTTTATACACTTTTAAATTATAATCTATATATATACCTCTATTCCCGTTCTCTTACAAGAATATAAAACATATACAGAGATTGAATAATTGATCTCTATTGCAGCAGTCAGTATCACTCATCAGAAATGGCTAAGATTTCATTCACACAGATATTCCTCCTCGTTATCATTGTCATTTCAGCTTAATATACTAATAAATATTCTTCCTTGTTCAAATTTTTATATCCCTAAAAATCTCCTTGATATCTCTGAATAATTATTTTCTTTATAATTACTTAGGCCTTTATAAAATTTTTGCAGTAATGTCAACGAGAATTGAAAGGAATTAATGAGGAAAATATATGCACCGCAGTGTTGGATCCAAATGCGATCTTGAATGCCAGCAGAAATGCTTTCAAGCAAACCAAGGCGCCGGACAATGCGTTGACAATATGTCTGGAACTTATCAATGTCTTTGTGTTTATAACTGTTAATGTTTCTGTTCTATTATTCTTACAATAACATTTCAAACGTGGCATATTTATATCATAATGATTGTAAAGTCCTTTTAGCATTAATCTTTAAAATAAAAATATAAAAATATAAAATTAAATATGTGATATGATAAGAAAAAAATAAAGATAATAAAAATTATAATGAAAAATGAGAAATTAAGTAACTTCTCATTATTTAATTTTATTATTTAAAATATAATAATTAAAAGTGTATGACAAAGTTTGAATTAAATATGTATATTTTTATCGATGAAAGTTAAGTCTAATAAAAAAAATAATTTTTACAACGTTGTAAATTAATATTTAAATTCTCGTTAAAAAAATATTTATATTTAGTATATAGTATTTTAAATATGATTACTTTTAGTAATAAAATATTTGCAAAAAACGAAAAAAAATGCATGCTTTTAAAGCTTTGAATAAAAATTCACTACAAGGAAAAAAAATATTTTTGTGGCGCTTAATTAGCGGCGTTTCACTAAAAGCGTCGCTAATATGACAATATAGCGGCGGTTAAAGAGGCGTCAGGAAAGTTATTTATTTCCTGACTCCTGATAAGTACATTGTGGCGCTTAAAGCGTCGTAAAAATTAACGTGAAATAGTTTCAGATTTTTTAAATTTTATTTTAGTAGCGCCTTGAAAGCGCTGTTATAATTCAAAATATTTTTGAATCTTGGTAGCGTTTAAAGGCGTCGCTAAAATTTTAAAATTTTATTTTAGTGGCGCCTTGAAAGCGCCGTTATCATTTCAAAAATTTTTGAATATTAAGTGCTGTGAAAATTTTAAAATTTTATTTTAGTAGCGCCTTGAAAGCGCCGTATCCTTTCAAATTATTTTTGAATTTTAGCGGCATTGTTAAAATTTTATTTTAGTGGCGCCTTGAAAGCGTCACTATTTTAAATTATTTTTGAATGTTAGCGACGCTTATAGGCGCCACTAAAAGGGCCAAAAATTTCCCCTCGCGTGGCGCGTCTTTTCCCTTCTGGAACGTCTTTCCCAAATGCTTTTTAGCGTCTTTTTCCTCCCATTTTTGTCCTGTTGAAGCATTGAAGTAGAAGAATCTGGAATTTTGGCCTTCGCATGCACTCGCTCAATCTTCTCGCTCCGCATTCGCTCGCTCAATCTTCTTGCTCGGCGTTCGCGTTCGTTCGCTCAGCCATTTCTCCATTTGGTGAGTTTTCATTTCTCCATTTCTTCATCTTCATTTTCGATCTGGTTGTGGCTCTGATTTGGGGTTTAATTTGTTTGTGAGGTGCGGGTTAATAAGAGGGGTTCATTTTAGTTGTGGGTTCCCATTTGGTTGTGGGTGTTTTTTGGTTCTTTTAATGGTTTCTGAAAGTTTGTGGGTGGGTTTCAAAAGTTAGAAATGGTGGATCATGAATGAAGTGGCTGTTCTTGTGTAAGCTGTAGCAGAAGATGTCTTGGATGAAATTCATAAGGAGATTTGAAATGGCTTCTTCATGGATTGATTTGGATGGTTGAGGTTCAAAGGATTTGAAGTTGGAATTTTTATTTCTCTAGTTTATTTTTCCCTATGTTCAACTTATAGAATCTCATTTTCCTTCCACTTATTGCTGGTTCCACGTAGTAATATAATGAACATCAAATTGAAATGATATCTTCATTTATGAGGAGGTTTGTAAATATTTGATGTTAGCATAAGTGTTTCTCAGTCAATGACTAATTCTATGGTTTGGTATTAACTAAATATCATTAATAGTCAATTGTGTTATTTATTTTTAATCTTGTGTCTTAAGAAAGCTACAAACTAAAACATTCATTTAGCTATTTCATTATTATAAATGTAATTATAAAATCACTTCTTATGAATTCTTTGTTGTGTGAGTGAGAACCTCTTGTTATTTATGGATTAGGTGTTTGGTTGTTGGCTTAATGTCACTTAAAAATATGCAACATTGATGTTTGCTTGGTGTGAAAAAAAAAAATTCAATTCTCTTTAACATTTCTGTCTTTCTACCTGCACTGATTGGCATTTTTCTCACTGAATGTTGTAGTATTTAAAACATAAAGGATGTTCTCATGTTATGTCCATCTTGTTCCTCCAAACAACATTGTGTAGCAGTAAAAAAAATTTCAATGAATTGTTTGTCATTGATGGTAAGTGTGGAAGTAGAAATTTACTAAGAATTCACTAAGGTATGGATAAATTTGGTAGGAATTTACTAAGACAATATCCATAGCTGCAAAAGATTTCATATAACCTGTTTCTATCATGCTTGCTCAGAAAGTGTCTTAGTAAGTTATCAGTTATACTTTTTATTTGAGGAAGCTAACTTGAAATATAACATTTCAATTTATATTTTGTTACTATTACATAAAGTAGCAACGTTTCCATGATCAAAGTTGTAATGAAGTATAAAGTAACAGACATGAGAGATGAAAGATAGGATTGTGTTTTGTAGTTTGATCCTTTCTTTTTTTGCTACCAACCACTGTGTCTGACTAACCAAACATGGATTTTTTTACAAATACTAGAAAATCAAATACTTCTGGGTGGGGCCGTCTCCATTGTAGCCATTAGAGTTGCTATTTTCTATCTCTATTCATCTAAGAAGAACAAAGGTTTTGCTCTTTTATTCATGTACACTGTCTCACACACTGAAATATATATATATCTATATATTTCCAAACATTGCATAGGAAAGCATTATATTCATTCTTTTTCATTTTCTTTTTGGTTTTCAGAGTTACTCTTCTAAATGTGTTGTATCCCTTTAAGAATTTAAACTCTAAGGATATCATGGACTGAAATATTGGATGTTGTGTAATTACCCTCCTTGTTTTCAAATATGGGATTTCCATTTCACTTGGCATTGTGATATGTGGTAATCAATAATAGTATTTTTTTTGTGGAATTATGGATAGATGGACTAAAATATTCGTTGGATTATGTATCTTTAATTTGTTTGAAGCACGACATATCCCATATTATTATTGAGTGAGTGAGACTACCAATAATTGATGCAAAATATTATTATTCTTTTGTATGTTTGTGAAATTTAAAATACATGTTGTCGTCCATGAAAATGAGATGAATGGTTATCAAACTTGAAAATGTGTTGCTGTGTATTTTTTTGTCGTTGAGAATTTAGGAATTCAACTGCTGTTAGTTTATTTCTTTGGTGGTATTGAAAATGTGCTGATAGAAAGAATGTATTGCATGTGTATTTTTTTGTCTTTGAGAATTTAGGAATTCTTGATTAAATTACTTGGTGCTATAAAAGTTTTGAAAACAAATTTCTTTGATTCGATGGTAGTTATGTGATGTACTGAATTGGTACTGCTAGGAATGATAAATGTGGTACTGTAGTTTTATTTTTCTTTGCACAAGTGTTGTGAGGCATGAATGAGTAGTGATAATATTCCACTAATTAATGTTATTATTTTTATTAATTTAGGTTTTAGGTATGGATAAATCTTGGATTACCAAGTCACGACTTAGCCTTGAATATGATAAAGGCTTGAATGAATTTTTAGATTTTGCATTTGCACACACAATTGCCAACAATAAGATAAGATGTCCATGTAGCCACTGTGGGTTTAGAAGGTGGCAAGCCAGAGAAGTGGTATATGACCACTTAATTTGTACCTAATTCCCACAAGGGTACACTATCTGGACTTGGCATGGAGAGTCAGCGAGGAGAACTGCAACCAATACTTCAAATGTCCCACACGATGTGGCGAGTAGTCAAGGTAATTTTCCCGATCAAGACTGTATGCAAGATATGATCCACGATGCATTTGGAGTTAACAGGCCTGTGACAATGGAAACATACGATTCTGTTGAAGAGGTAAAGAGTATAATACATGGAGATGATTCATATTTTGCAGATTTAGTTAGAGATTGCAATGAAGAGTTATATCCCAGGTGTGCAAAGTATTCAAGGCTTTCCTTTCTAATTAAGCTATATCATATCAAGTGTTATTGTCGGATAACTGACAAAGCAATGTCTATGATACTTGAACTGTTGAGCGATGCTTTTGAGCATGCAAAGATCCCTAGTTCATTTTATGAGGCAAAAAAAAAATAATAAATAAACTTGGTCTTAGTTATTCAAAGATCGATGTCTGTCCAAATGATTGTATGTTATATTGAAAAAATGATGCAAGTAGGGAATCTTGCAAAGTCTGTCACACTTTTAGATGGAAGACCAATGGATGTGCAAGCAACATGCTTAATGGGGGTAAAAAGCACAAGAAGAAGAAGCAACCAGCTAAGGTTTTACGTTACTTTCCTTTAAAACCATGATTGCAACAGCTATACATGTCTTCTAAGACAGCAGATTTTATGAGGTGGCATGAAGAACATAAAAACCATGACGGGCTAATGAGATATCCAAGAGACTCTAAGGCGTGGAAGTTTTTTAATGAAAATCATCCAGACTTTGCCTCAGAACCACATAATGTTCGACTTGGTCTAACTAGTGATGGTTTCAATCCTTTTGGAACACTAAGTGCTAATTATAGCATATGGCCTGTGGTTCTTATTCCGTACAATTTGCCTCCGTTGATGTGCATAAAGCAAACATCTTTCATTCTTTCTATGATCATTCCAGGTAAACATATGCTCGGAAATGATATAGATGTTTACCTTCAGCCTTTGATTGAAGAGTTGAGCGAATTATGGATAGATGGAGTGAAAACATATGATTCTTCATCGGCTAAGATGTTCACATTGCGGGCAGCGCTAATGTAGACCATAAGTGATTTTCCTGGTCTCAGAACCTTATCTGGATGGAACACATATATCGGATTAGCTTGTCTGTCTTGCAATAATGATTCGAACACTTGTCGATTGCCTTTTAGCAAAAAATGGTGTTTCATGGGCCACTGTCATTTCTTAGAACCTGGGCATAGATTTAGATTGAATTGACTCCGGTTTGATGGTAACATTGAAATGAGGAATCCACCAATTTCACTATCAGGCTCAGACATATTGAAGCAAGTGGAGAATATTGACATGACCTTTGGGAAGGGACAAGAGTTAGATGTCAGAGGGAAAAGAACTCGTCCCGGGTGTGTCGAAGGAAGTGATTCGCAGTGGAGGAAGAAAAGTATATTTTTTCAACTTCCATATTGGGAATTTAATTTATTGAGACACAACCTTGATGTCATGCATATTGAGAAAAATGTGTGTGATAGTGTCATATATACATTGCTGAATGAAGCTGGTAAGACAAAAGATCATCTCAATGCTCAAAAAGACCTACGTGCCATGGGAATTCGTCAAGATCTTTGGCCGGATGATAATGAAAAATATCCTTTGGACTTATACACAATGACAAATTCAAATAAGGATAAATTTCTCAATATCTTAAAGAATGTGAAGGTGCCAGATAGTTACTCCAACAACATTTCTCAGTGTGTCGATTTAAAGAATCGTAAGTTATCCAGGCTAAAGAGTCACGATTCTCATATTCTGATGGAACAATTGTTACCAATAGCATTAAGAACTGTGTTGCCTAATCATATATGCGCAGTCTTAGTGGAGTTGTGTTCATTTTTTTGACATATATGTGGTAAGGTACTAAGTGCTTTTGAGTTAGACAACCTTCAACAGAGAGTTGTGATATGCCTATGTCATTTGGAAGTGTTATTTTTCCCATCATTCTTTACAATCATGGTTCATTTAATTGTTCATTTAGTTAATGAAGCCAAATGTAGAGGGCCCGTTCATTACAGGTAGATGTATCCAATAGAAAGGTAAAATTTCTAACATAGTTTTATGTAACTCAATTACTTTTTGTCATGATTGGAATAAGGCTCACTTAAGTACATGTTAAACTTACAGGTACTTAGGATTGTTGAAGTCTTACGTGCAAAATAAGGCACATCCTGAAGGCTCTATAGCAGAAAGTTACATTGCTGAAGAGTGCCTTACATTTTCTTCAAGGTACTTAGACATAATTGAGACAAGATTTAATCACCTCGGACGTGTTGATGATCAACTAACTGAGGCTGAATCATCTCAGGTAGAAATAATTTTCCCTCAGATTGGCATGCCAGTTAGAGGTTACTCATATGTGAAACTTACGAATATGGAGAAACATCAAGCTTATCGTCATGTACTAATGAATTGTAAACATGTAGAACGATTTATCCTGTAAGTAATTCTATGGATTTGCTACTTTGATGGATGTTTTCAATACTTTGAAATAAATCTTGTTTATTTGTTAATGAAACGTAAAGAATTTAAGGAGATTACGAGAAGAAGGTTGAGAAATCGCACTTGTTCTTCTTCAATTATTCAAAGAACAATTCATAGGGAGTTTACTTTATGGTTTTATGGCCGAGTGAATGGTGTGCTATTTTGTTGTAGTTATTATATACAACAACTTCAAACTCTAATGCACCATCGTGTTCATTGTAGGTTGCGAATGATGAATGTGAAGCTCATTCCGAGGACATCAAATGTCTAGCAAAGGGTCCACTGTCACATGCTAGACAATTTAGTGCATTTAACATCAATGGTTTTAAATTTCGTACCATAGCTCGGGAGCAAGGGTTGAAAACACAAAATAGTGGAGTGTTTGGCTCATTCGGTATAAATAGTTATGCAAGCAGCAGTGACAATCGACCAATATTTGGGGGTGTTCCTTACTATGGAAAGCTGGTTGACATAATTGAGTTAAATTATCATGGTCAGTTCGTGATCACAATGTTTAAGTGTAAATGGGCTAATACAACAACAACACTAGGAATGAAAAGGGATACCCTTGGGTTTGATTTGATAAATTTTTACGATTGATTCACATAGGCACACATGCAGATGATGAGCCTTATATTCAAGCTTCTGAAGCTCAAATGGTGTATTACGTTGACGATCAAGTTGACAACGAGTGGTGTATTCCTATTCGCTTGAAGCCACAAGATTTGTACGTTATAGGAGATGAAGAGAATGTCCATGAGAATGAACCATACCCACGACAACAATTAGCAACATTTTTTTTCTGATAATGTCGACAGTATACCTTTGGCAAGGGGAGTTAAAGAAGAAGAATTTCCTGTCATGGATGCTGCTGATAGTGTGAGTAACAATGATGAGAATCAAATATTGTGTAGTTAGTAGTTGATTTTTTCTGTTTCCAAAGAATACATAAGATCCTGTGTGGTATTTATTTAAGAGTAGCACTATAATTATCAATAATTTTTTGTTGATTTGTTTTTATCTTTACTTTGTTCTGTTATATGCATTCAAAGTTGTAGACATAAGAAGATTAAAGCAAAAGGCCTGTAGAATCTGTGGAGAGTCTTCAACTTTCCCTACTTCATCTCCATCTCCCACTCCGCATCCTCTTGGGGCAGTGCCATCTCTATCCCCTACTCCACATCCTTTTGAGCCAGTGCCATCTCCACCCTTAGCTCAAACCTCAGAACCAACTTCAACTGTTGCCTCAGCCCAATCATTAAGTGGAAGGAGTAGAAGTTCATCTTGGACCGTCAATATCATTGGTAATTGAATTTTTTTTCATCTTACAATTTAAATTGTTAATATTATCTTAATGTATTTTTCATTTTACAGATGACCAAGAAAACAATAGAGAAGGACATTTAAGATTGCATGACATTTGGACACTTCCTGTAGGGCAACGTATAGTTGTTCTATTTAATGAACAAGGCCAACCAATTAGGGAAGCAGCTGGCCTTCTGGATGGAATCATTGGAGTGATTGGGACTGACTTGAATGCATTTCCTATTAGCTATCATTCATGGGATAAAGTTCCAAATAGCTATAAGGATACTTGTTTTGATAATTTAAAGGTAATATAAAATTTGTACTTAGTGTTAAGTTACATTTCTATTGGCATCTGCTTTAAATGAACTAATATTTGATATTGTGATTTGAAGGCTAAGTTTTGCTTAGATGACTGGGTTGCAAAAAAATTTATGTTGAAAAAAATTAGAAAGAAGTGGAGGAATTATCAGATTGAGTTGTTTAACATGTATTACAAGTGGGATGCCACTAGGGAGAAAAACATTTTAACCCATCTTGACTTCATACCACAAGACATGTAGGCAGCTTTCATTGATTACATATTAGATCCGAAGACCCAAGTAAGGTTCAAATTAAATTTTTAAATGAAAAGGGTTTTACAACACTACTTGGCAAATTGTCATTTTGAACTTTGTAGGAAATAAGCAATACTAACAGATTAAATCGACAGAAGTTAAAGATGCCACATATTTGTGGGTCTAAAAGCATCGCAAGAAAGAAACATGAAATGGTAATAATATATTTTTGTTATGATGTGCTGAATTTGTTATAATGATATTTTCCATTTAATATATGTTAGGAATTGGCAAGTGGCGCACTTGTGAGTAGAGGAGCTATATTTGTTGTAACACACAAGAAGGCGGATGGATCTTATGTCAATGATGATGCTAGGGTTGTGAGTGTAAGTATTATAAATACTTAGTTGAAAATATTTTTACTGGCTGAGGGTGCTTAAACCCGAACCATTTGAGGTTATCTCCGTAGGGAATTCATTTTGCTCGTTACTAATGTCATGTTCTTTGGTTCCTTGCTGGCTATGTGTATCATTGTATTATTGTATTTTCCTTGTTATAACTATCAATGTTGGGTTCATATGGTAGGTTGTGTGTATCATGCAGATGTTGGCTTCATAGGTTGTGTATGTTATGCTAATTAGGACCAATTGCTACACTTTATGTCTTTGTCTCTTAGTTAACAAGTTAATTTGTAATTTTAGGAAAAAATATTAGAAATTAAAAGTCAAGGAACTTCATATGAGACCATTTCTGAGCAAGATTCTCTAGGACAAGTGTTGGAAAAAGAACGTCCTGGAAGAGTTCGTGGTTTAGGATTTAGTCCTAGTTCAACTCAAGTATTTGGTGCGAGTACAACTCGATTTGGTCGGTTCCCTGTAAATTAGGGTGCTAATACTTCTAACGTCGCTCTTCAACAGGAAGTTTCAAGGTTACAATCTTCAAATGAAGAGATGAGAAATGCCTTAAGTTACATTTTCCAAAATTTCCTAGGAAATGTTCCACCTCAGTTTGCACACTTGTTTAATCCTCAGGTTAGTTTAATATTTATTTTTTTATCTAAAAATTATTTTCTTTGTTTCATTCAAGCTATAAAAAAGTTATTAATCCTTTCGGGCATCCGATGCAAATAGTGGACAACCTTCAGTCGAACCTCACTCGTCGGCGGGGAAAGATCCCACTCAGTAGATAGGGTATTACATATTTTGGCATTTAGAGTAGTAATTAAGTATATATTATAAAACCCTATGTGTAAAAGTGGGTTTATGTTATTTTGAACATGAAAATTTTATGCAATTAAGATACTATTTTGAATATATCATATGTTGAGTTTATATTGTTTAATGTTAATTAGGAATTGTAGATAGGGTATGCATCATTTTGGCACAAGGAGATTTAAATTATATTGGTGTTTTAAAAGTTTGAGGAGCAATGATTTTAAAAATTTTACTTTAAATAGCACTAAAAGGGTGTTAGGACCAATCGAATACAAAAAAAAAAAATTATATATATATATGAATTAGTCTAAAATAATGGTCAAATGAAGCAAAAATCTAGATTAAATTACTAGCGCTTTTTGATCAAAATAGTGGTGCTTAAAAGACGTCAGAAAAAAAATTAAATTTACAACAAAAATTTCGTGGCGCTTGAAAGGCGATAGTAATTTTAAAAAAATGATTCATCCAAAAATATAGTAGCGCTTCGAAGGCGCCGCTAATTAAAAAATTTAATTCATAAAAAAGATAGCAGCGCTTGAAAGGCGACGCTAATATTAAAAAAATTAATTAACCAAAAAAATAGTGGCGTTTGAAAAGTGACGCTATTATTAAAAAATAAATATAGCGGCGCTTAGCAAGCGCCACTATAATAAATAAAGAAAATTCAAAATAAATAATAGTGGCACTTACCAAGCGCTACGAAAAGCCAAAAATATAGCGGCGCTTATCAGTTGCCACAAAATGCCAAAGAAATAGCGGCACTTATCAAGTGCTACGATTTAAAATTGTGACGCAAATTCTTGCGACTAGGCTAAAGCGTCGTTAACACCTAGAATAGTGGCGCTTCTTCAAGTGTCAGGAAGATGTTTTAGTGACTCTTGAAGCGCCCCTAAATTACCACTTAAAGCGCCACTATTTCTCTTATTTTTTGTAGTGATTATTGGATGATATTTCTTACATTACCAATATATATGTTTGCTATCGTGTGACAATATAATAAATTCTTTGAGTTTTCGTGCAATGACCATTCTAAAGAATTTAAATATGAATTTTTGATATTTTTAATTTGTAAATAAAATTCAAAATGTAACATAGCTAAAATCACATCAATTGTGGGTGAAAAAGATATCGGACCACAAAGAGAATCTCTCCTATAGTTTGGAATTCAAATTAAGTAGGTACAATTTAATTGCAACGCAGGACATATATTTGGTATGAGAGGGGAAAATAATTATATATAATAGTTTAAATTTATGTAACAATTAGTAATGCAAAAGTTAGGAAATATATTTATTACATATTTATGATGAGTTTTACAATAATAAACGTTCTAGAATAAGTCATAATGATGTACTCACATTTGTTTATATTTACACGAACCCAAGTTGTGAAGCAATTGCTAGCACACTTAATTCTTAAATTCGGAGATGCATTTATCTAAATGATTATGCGTGCGTAAAATAATAATCAAATAAAAATATTTTAATTTTTATATTGTCTATATGATTTTCTTATGATAATACATATGTATTTTTTTTATGGTATTAAATACCTGTGTTTTTTTTTTCCCGTGATAATGTTTCTCCTCCCTGAAACTTTGTACGATTCTATATTGAGCTGATTCTCATAACTTGAGTAATATTATTCCCTGAAATTAGCCTTGACTTTGTACAGAATATCTTCTGGAGTGACCCTATTTGATTCATGAAGTTTATTTCTTGCTTGCAAAATAATGTTACTTGAGAATCACTAAGATCATTAAAATATGATTCAAAGTTTCTTGCTCGTTGTCTTGAAACCTTTTAAACCACAGGCCAAGCCAGTTGGTGATTGAGGGAGGATTAATTTGGTCCACTTTAAAGAGAAATCCGATCCAAACCAAACTGCTTTAGAAAAAGTACATTAGAGGAAAAGATGAGAGATTTCTTCTTTCTCATGAGAAAATAGGCAAACAGATGGTACTTGGAAGTGATAACTTAAGAGTGTTGAGGCAATATGGGTAAAGCATTACTTCTTAATCTCTAGGTAAAAAAAAAAGTCTTGGAGGGATCTTAAGTTTCTAAAGGCTAGACTAAGTAAAATATGGGTTTTGAGATGAAGTAAGGATTGATTGAACTGTAGAGAATGTTGTAGCCCTACTTTGTATGAAAAAGTGGTACTAGAGGAAGAAGACAACTGAAGAAAAATGGAAACTGAAAATCATTTATTTTATCTGCTACAAATCCATATATACAGTTGATAAGCTCAAAATAGTAAAATATTATCACCTAACTATCTGACGTAAAAAATATAAAAATGCACCAACTAATTACAGTTATTCTAAACTACACCTACTGCTGTACTGATGAATAAACCTTCCTTCTAGCATCTCTATTGCATTTGTATCTGGTTGAATTGCATCTGCACTAACTTATTCTTCATCCTTTGCTCCAGTTGGAAGCTGGTGGAAATCAACCAGAACTAACTTGGACACCAACATGTAAAATCTTACAACAACCAGTGGCTCTGTGAACACATCTTCCAAATGATAATTTGTACCAACAAACGGAGGCGACACAAAACCCTTCTTGAATTGATCTCTGACTGCATAAAAACTATTTCTCAGTGCTTAAACCTTTCATGAAATTAGGATTAGCAACAATATGTAAGGCTGCTTGATTGTCACACCATCGAGTCTCTCAAAATATAGGAAATCCAATGCAATTCACACACAATACTGGACAAACTCCTCTATTACGCTTCTACTAAGCTTCTTCAAACTATGGTCTATTTCTTAACCAAAAAATACTTAGTAATTGACCTCCTTATCTCTAGACTCTAGACAAGTTGCCCAGTCAACATCACAAAAAGCTTCTACCTGCAAACCCCTCCTGTAGGATAGAATAATCCTCTTGTTGAATTGCCCTTCAAGTGTTTTAAAACGTACAAAGCTGCTTCCCAATGGTTTTCACAAGGTTCCTTGACTAATTGACTCAACTTCTGTGTTGCATAGGTAATGTCTAACCTTGTTCAACCCAAGTAAAGAAAACTATCACACCTAACACCCAATGAGCAAACGCGACGTAAAACAGAAAAAGAAGTTTGACTTTTAAAAACACGTTTCAAAAACTAATTGTTTTTTTAAATAAAATCTGCCACCAATGTTTTTATTTTAATAGAAAAACTTTAAAAAACACTTTTTATTAAAGAAAAAAAAGAAAAAAAAAACAAAAATAATCTACCAAACAGAGATGGGTTCAGGAGACAATTGAGTGTGGGAAAGGCTTTAAACATCCCACAACACCCATCCAAAAGATAGTTATTTGAAAAATATCAACTTGGTCTAAACTTATTCTGTATTTTGTTTATCCCTTTTGAACAGTAAACCATAAATGAGAAAAATAAAATAAAATGAAAAGGCAGCTTAGCATACAAAAGGACTGGTAAGTGAAGACCCTAAATAAATAGTTAGCTACACACAAAGCACATTAAACTTTCATACAAACTTCAAATCCATGAGTCAAAGTCAACCCAAGAATAAGGAAATGCAATAATTAAATACAAATTAAAACAAAACAAAAGGAAAAATAAACACAAAGATAAAAATATGTACTAAATACTGAAATATTTAGTACAATTTTCTATAGGCTAATCCTATATTGTTGAATTCCACTAATCAAGAATCAGTGAAGGAATTGAGAAACATTTGTAAATCAACATATATTCCAATGTATCATTTCTCATTAATTTTATTAGATAAAATTGATGAATTCTCAATAATACAATTGGTAATCACATTTAACATAAATGAAAACATCATTTGAACACTAATTGGTTCCTCTCACTTAGTTTCTCAAATTGAAAGTTCAGGTCCTTGGAAACATGCTAAAATGGACTTCAACAAAAAATCACATAAAAGGTAAAATAAGTAAATAAAACAAATCCCTATCACCGAGTTGAAGGGTGAATCCTCAAGAACAAACAACAATCACATTAAATATAAATGCAAACATAATCCATTTAAACACTTAAAGGTTCCCTACCTTAGCATTCTCAAATTAAAAGTTGGATTCTTGGGAACATGCTCAAATGGATTTCAACAAAAAAATACATAGGATTAAAATAAAATAGAAATAATTCTCTATTACCACATCTCATTGATTAAGAGGGTGAATATCCTGAGGGAAAAATAAAAATCACATTAAACAAGCATAACTCAATTGAACGCCTATAGGTTCCCTCTCACTTATTTTCTCAAATTCAAAGTTCGAGTCCTTGGGAACATGCTCACATGGATTTCTAAACAACACAATACCATACATAAAAAAAAAAAAAAAAAAACAATTCTCTATCACTAGAAAGTGAATCATTGGAAGTTCTTAACAAATATCGCAATTGGCCATTATACCACTAGCACAACACACAAAGACTCTCAAAACATACCAAGGCACATTCAGAGTTCAAGCTAACCTATAAACAAGTAAGACACCATTTTTCAAGCTTGGAAGAAGACTCAAAACACCAAATCATGACAAGATGCAATACACCAAACATCATTCATTAAGCTTGGGAGAAGCCTTGATATGTCAAAAAAAAAAAAATCTCATGAAAATCCAAACAGTATATGACATCTAGAACAAAAATCGTCAAATGTCAAAGAAATCCCAAGACACCAAAATAAACGTAAATGAAAAATAGGACAACATGTGATCTCAAGACAACATTTAAATTAGCCTTAGAAAGCTCCCTTAACAAAACATTGACATGTAAAAAAAGGGGAAAACAAGACTAAATCAAAGAAATGTCAAATAAGACATGTAAGATAAACAAATGAAATTATTTACAAGGCAAACTTGACCTAGGATAAGAGCCTAGGACCTACATACCCAAGATTAGATCAAAGTCTACGCAGTTCTACAAACTGAGTCAAAACGGAGGAAATTTTTAGTTTTGGTGAAAAGAGAAAGACATATATGATTAACATGATTTTACAAATAGCAATTTGAAGGATTGTGATGTGTTTTAGTTTGTAAATTCATATTAATATTATATTCTTACTCCCTTCATTTTCTATTTTCTGTTTTTTTTAAATAGAATCATACATGTTAAAGACTTTTGAGAGAAGGAGAAACACAAAGGAAATAGACAACTTCAAAGAAAAGTAGTGGTGTTTATGTTAGAAATCACCACTAAATTAGAAGATTAGTAGCGATTGTGGTTGACCGCCACTAAGTCTTCACACTTAGTGGCGATCCTACTGATAACCTCCACTAATCTTCTGATTTAATGGTAGTTGGCTAAACTGTCAGAAAACAGAAACTTAGTGACAATTGGAGTTGACCGCCGCTAAATTCCTGACCCTAAAACACTATTTTTTTGTGGTGTGGTGACAAATGTGATTGACTTCATAGCTTAAATTCTCTATCAAAACAAAGTATCATAACACGTTTAGGCCTAGGGTGCCAAGATGTTAAGAGCACATTTGGGCAGCAAATAAGCTACTTAATTAAATAACACATGCTTTACCTCAAAATTGGCTTTAAAACACAAATGCATGCTTAACAAAAATTTGACAACATAGAGTCATAAAAGAAACCCCAAAACACCAAAACAATGCTCACAAAAACTGAATGGTATAAGAACAACATAACAACACTTATTATATTTGGAAGAAGCCCAAAACAGTCAAACAAGTCTAATGAGAAAAATAAGATAGCATATGACACACAAAACAATACTTATTAATCTTGAAAGAAACTACAAAACACCAAAAAATAAGTATAAATAAGAAAAAGGATTAAACATAAACTTAAAAAAACACTTATTAAGCTTGAAAGAGAATACAAAACAATAAACCAAGCTTAAACTCTAATTAGGACACTATAGGACTCAAAACAACGCTTTAAACAACATTTTGACCATCTTGAAATGAATTGTCAAATGGAGAAAAACAATCGAAATTTCAGCCACCCCAAAATAGAATCTCAATCCAATATCTTAACATTTGAAAAAGGGTTCCAAGAGGAAAACAAATAAACCAGCAAACACCCATTAAATAAGCACTTTGAAACCACCTTAAGGATACCAAATTGAATACTTTAGGAGGTTTTCAAAAGGCAAAAGGCAAGCTGAATAATATTGCTAAATACAAAACCTTGATGTTACCATTTAAGCATTTAAAAAAGTTTTCGAGTGTTGAAAAGCAAGCTAAACATCAGCACAAAAAGTGACATCTTAAGATCCTCATTTGAGCACTTCAAAAAGGGTTTCATATGTTGAAAAGCAAGTTGAAAATTACCAATAAAAATGGCATCTCAAATCACCATATGGACACCTTAAAATGGGGTTTGAGTGTTGAAAAACAAGTTAAAGACCAATACTAAAAAGGTCATCTTAAGCCACTATATGAACATCCTGAATGAGGTTTCAAGAGCCAAAAACAAGTTAAAGACCAGCACTAAAAATGGCATCTCAAACCATCATTTTGAACACTCTTGAAACCATGGAGTACACTTTGTTAAATGGAGGCAGGGTTTAATTAATAAAACATTACTAACCACAACATCATAAGAATCATTAAGACCCATCAAGAATTGCATCGTAATATTAGATGAATTAATTTCTTCTAGCTTCTTATACGCATCATACTTACAACCATTACATGCACACTTATGCTTCAACTGTAAGCAATTTAGTTTATCCCATAATTTCTTAAGTTTTTTTGAGTATGAAGCTACAGTATCATTACCTTGCTTAATAGCTGCCAACTATTTCTTAATGTGGAAAATTCAAGACCTATCACTTTCACTGAAGTTCTCCTCTAACTCTTGCCATAGATCCCTTACTATTGGTATATATAGGTAAGCTTCTATAAGCGTCTTCAAAACTCACCATTGAATCTACAAAACTCTACTGCATAAATAAATTTGACTCTACATCATCAGGTTGTTTACATTTTCTGTCAATGAAGTCGAGCTTGTTCTTAACTTCCTATAATTGATATCCATTGATGCGCCTCTGTTCTAACATTACACGAACTCATTATTGCACTATGACTTACTTTCATAGCTTTAATTTGCCCACGCTTCAAAGATTCAGGTTATCACAAATGTATCCCAAATCATAAGCTTTAATATCATGAAAAAGTGGTAACCAGAGAAAGAGAGAATTGGAGAAAAATGGAAATAAGAAATCATCTATTCTATCTGCTACAAATCCATGTATGCAGCTAATAAAGTCAAAATAGTAAAATAGTATCACCTAACTAATTGAGGGCAAAAATGTTAAAAAGCAATAACTAATTACAACTGCTTTGAACTACACCTACTGCATCTCTGTTGCATCTATATCTAGCTGACTTACATTTGCACTAACTTATTCTTCAATATATCATCTAGAGAAACTTTCCAAAAAATTTTATCAAGGGTTTCACATCAGGAAATAGGTAGCTTGGTGATTTCATCAACTATTCGTAGTTGAAAGATTTGCTACAATTCATTCATATCACATTTATGGCGATTATCAATGAGGAGATCTTTCACTGTGAGATTGTGGAGTTGATTGGTACAGAGGCATTCCACCAAAATTTGGAACTAATTCTAACATTCCTACCTGATCCAATTTTCCACCATAAATTATCAAAGATTAGGTTCCTACACTAATCGAGACTTTTCCAAGTTCAAGACGATTGTGTAGAATGAGGGTTCCTTTTCAAACTCTGATTTAAAATATTTGGATGTGGTGATTAATCTCCAAACTTTTTTTTCTCATGAAGAGCTTTGTTTATAAGATGAATTTCTTTAAGACCAAGACCTCCTTACTCCTTTTCAAATAAATAACTTCTTTATACTTAAAAAATGCATTGAAGGTTTGTCTCCTTTGCAGCCCCAAAAGAAATTATTTGAAATAGCATCAATTTGATTAGCAATCCTTTTAGGTATGGCACATGCAGACAATTGGTAAATTGGAGAAGCTTGAAGGATAAATTTGATCCAGTCTACCTGATTGAGATAGAAACTTTTATTTCCTACTACTTAATTTTTTTTTTGAACTTTGTCAATGATATTTCCTGAACAATATTTTCTTTTCTTTTTTTTTTTTAATTTTCAATCTTTGTTCCTAATTACTTCCTTGAATGTGTGGAGGTTTTAACACCAAAGGTGGATGAAAGGAATCTTTTAAGTTGCCTAGAAGTGTTTGGGCTAAAAATGATGTTAACTTGTTTCTATTGAGTCTGTCTTGTAATGCTACTATACAATGCTAAGGCTTGATGAATAATTGTGCAGTTTTCTATTGTAGACTTGAAAACAATCTATCATTTGCATACATGAGATGAGTAATAGATGGTCTTCTATTGGAAAATCTAATTCATTGGATCTTCTTCTCTTCAAGTTTGCATAGTATACAAAACAGAACATTTGAGGTTAAGATAAAAAGATCAGGAGATAATGGATCACCTTGACAAATAACCTTATGAGGAGTGAAAGATCTTAGTTTTTGACCATTAAGAATGGTAAAAGAGACTGTTGCATCACATTGTAAAATGATTCTAATGATAAGGTGAAGAAAGTTTATTGTCTCTAAAACTTCTTGAACCAAGTTCCAGGAAATTTGATCATATTCTTTGTGGATATCTAATTTGATTGTTAGCCATATGGTTTTGCATCTTCTGGATTTATTATAATTTATGCCATTAATTTAGAGACCAGAAAAATATTATCATATATTAACCTTCCTTTGATGAATCCATTTTAGAAAGGAGCAAGGATTTTATCTATGATTTTTTGCAAATGACTTAAAATCACTTTTGAGATTATTTTGAAAATTACTTTGTAGAGGCTAATGGGGAAAAATCCTTTAAATTCTTAGAGAGTTTGAATTTTTGGAATAAGGGTTACTAGAGTTTGATTGAATTCTTTGAATATGAAACCTCTATTGAAGAAAGATTGAATGCATCTTGTAAAATCTTCTTTGAGAATACTCCAAAAGTGTTGGAAGAAGAGAGTAGGAAGACCATGTCCTAAAGCCTTTTTTGGTTCCATTTAAAAAATCGCTTCCTTAATTTCTTAGGAGTAATTTGTGACTCCAACTTCATTGCTTCTAGAATGTTAATTTTTGGAATATTTAAGTTATGAAGATGTTTCTTGATGTCATGTACTGAGATGTTTTGTTCTTGCTTGTAAATCTGTTTGAAATAATCTTGGGCTATCCTTTCAAGTTCTTCATAACTTTGACACCATTCTCCCTGATTAATTTTTATCTTCGTAATTCAATTGTTGATGCTTTTTTTTTACTATTGTGTGAAAATATTTTGTATTTCTATCACCTTGCACTAGCCACAGTTGTTTTCCTTTTTGAGCCTAAAGGATTTCTTTATATCTTTTTCAAGTTCCTGTTTGATATGCATTTCTTTTGTAAAATTTTTTTCATCTCCAATTTTTGTTGCAGCTCTTTTAGTTTAGCATTCACTAAAGCAATGATTGACTATATTCTTCCAAAAGAGTCGAGGTTCCATTGTTTTAAGCTAGATTTTACATTTTTTTTGCTGGAGAAAAACCCAAAGATCCCCTTTCGTTACATTCCCAAGAACTCTTAACTACATTCGTACAAGGTTATAACTAAAGGACTATGATTAAAACACAAAATTTATAGACTGTGAACTTTTGTTCCCAGTAAGGCGTTGATCCATTCTATGTTACAAAAAACTTGATCTAAATGTTCTCATATTGCATATTTGCATTAACTCCTTGTCTCCTATTGGTCCAAGTGAACTAATTTCCTTAAGGAATCAAGTTAAAAATAAACTTATTGAATCCACAAGGGCTATAAATTGCTTATATAAAGACAAGTAAATAGGAATATGCTTTTAATGCTTTGTAAATCATCTCATTCTACGAATATGCTTTTAGTGGCCTATATAAAGACAAGTAAATAGGAATATTTTACTGCTTCTCCCTTGATCCAATAAGGTGATATATCAAGAACAGAGCAATAAGAAGACTTCTTATACTAGGCAAGAATTATGCTTTTGGATAACTTACTTGACCCTTTTGATTGTCAAGGGACAACTCAACTCTCAATAGTTCAAGGACAACCTTCAAAGAATGCTCAAGAGTATACGGACTGAATTCATTTGATGTAATAAATGGTGTGTAATTTAAAATAGTTTTTGAACCTATATCGATTATTGAATCAATTAAGGGTCTATGTCATCTAGTCACTTATACAACCCCCTATGTCACTTATACATGAATTGAAATTAAAGATAAAAATATTGGATGAGAAAATTTCTTTTAATAAGCCAATTCTATGATGGTGGAAAGAAAAAAAATATGTCTATTAAATTATAGATTTTTTAGCTTGTTGTAAACTAAAAAAGTAAAAAACAAAATGGGTTACCTGTGAGTAACCCAACCCAAACCTGTGTAATCCACGGGTTTGAGAGGACATGTCAAATTGACCAGTATTTTTATGGGTTGGCATTTTGTCAACTTAACCCACCACGTTTGGTAGGTTATATGGGTCCAACCTCCATGTTGAACCCATGTTACAACTCTACTATTGACATTTTAAAGAGGTTGGAGGAGGTGTGGAGTTAACAGATGGCGTTTGAGCTTAGGTGAAAAAAAAATAGACAAATCAACTTAAAATGTAAACCAAGCCCAACAGTCAACCCAAGCAATGGTTAGGTTAACAAGGTAATCTTTTAGAATGACCTAGACCGATTTGGTGCCTACACCAATTTGAGTGTAAAAACATGAGATAAGAACACTCATTAATTTCATACTAGTACTATTACACGTCATAGTAGAAACAAGATTAGTAGAATCTAAAACTTGAATGACTAGTGACTTGAAGATGAAGAGAAAATCAAAGAGAATGCTACAGATTTCTTTGAAAAACTATGTACTCAGGATGAAGAAGTGGAAACTATGGCTCTAAAAGGAAAATTTCCAAGCCTTAACGAAGACACATGGCTGAAGATTCAAGATTAAATTACATGAGGAAATTAAACATGCAATTTTTGATATTGGAGCCTTTAAAGCCATGGGTCGTGATGGACTTCATGCAAAATCTTCCACCAAAATCAATGGGAAATTATAGGGAAATCAGTTTGTAAAAGGATTAGAGAAGCGTTTAATAATCCCCATACAATTAAAGACATAAACCAGGTTTTGTTTGTGCTTATCCCAAAAATTTAAAACCCGAAGTATATGTCTCATTTCCGCCTTATTAGTTTATGTAATGTTATTTTCAAAACAATCACTAAAATTATTACCTGTTGATTAAAAAAGGTGATGCCTTCTATCATTTCCGTTGAGCAATGCAGCTTCATCCCTGGCAGACATAGCTCAGATAATACTATTATCATGTAAGAAGCGATTCATACAATGAGAAAAAAGAAAGGAAACAAGGGCTTCATGGCAATCAAAGTCGACTTAGAGTATGATCACCTCATTTGGAGCTTCCTGAAAGATAATTTAAATGAGGTAGGTTTTAATGAGCATTTTATTTCAGTGATCATGACTTGTGTTTCCTCTTTTAATATGCAATTTTTCTAGAATGGAGAGAAAACTGACTCTTTCTCTTTGACTAGATGAGTGAGACAAGGAAATCCTTTATAGCCTTATCTTTTAGTGCTTTGTGCTGAAAGATTTGTGCACTATATTGAAGATGCAGTTAAAGGAAAAAATTGGAAACCATTAAACTTTGTCTTAATGGTCCTCCTATTACTCTTTTTTTTTTTTTTGGTTGATGACCTTATCCTCTTTTTTGAAGCTTCCAAGGACAAGTAGAGATTGTGAAAAACTGCTTGAAAATATTTTGTGACAGCTCAGGCCAAAGAGTCAATAATAAGAAAACTAGGGTCTTCTTCTTTAACAATATAAATCAGCATAGAAGAATGGAAATTTGTAATGACTTTGGATTCAAAATCATCATGAACATTGAAAAATATTATGGAGATCCTATACACTTACTAAGAGCTCATACTCCTATATTCTTGAGAAAGTTCAAAATCTATTAAGCACTTGGAAAATTAATTCCTTATCCATGGCTGGGTGTATTATTTTAACCCAATCAGTCATTACTACCATCTCTAGCTATGCCATGCAAACTGCCATCTTGTCGAAAGCTATATACAAAGAGGTGGAGAAAAACTGTTGGAATATTATTTGAGGTTTCACCTGTGAAAATAAAAAAATTCATATGGTCAATTGGACCTGTGAAAATTAAAAGAAAAAAAATTCATATGGTTAATTGGACCTGTGAAAATAAAAAAAAATTTCATATGGTCAATTGGAGGACTATGTGCAAATCTAAAGATCAAGGAGGCCTTGGCAGGAGAAACTTAGAATTGGCTAACCAAGCTTTTCTCATGAAAGATGGATGGGGACTTATCAATAAGAAGAATGTGTTGGGTATTTTATGGACTTATATATATATATATATATATATGTATTAGATAAATAATTATATGTTAATTGCTATTATAAGAAAAAGGTCTGGCCCAAATTAAAAGTGATCTAATTTGGTGTAATGTTAATAGGCCTAAATTATAAGTATGAGTTTATATGTGTAGATACCTTAATTATAATTTCTAATTTTATGATAAGCTAAATTAAAAATAAAGAATCTTAGTTTAACTATTTAATTAGGGTTATGGTCTCCAAATTATAAGTACGATTCTTTTCTGATATCCCATCATTAGACAAGAGAGAAACTCTATTCTCATAAATTCCTGCTTACTAATTTGGAAGATCTATAATCGCAAGACCGAAAAACAGTTATGGATTCAGATATGTTTATGCTTTTAGTTATTTATCTTTTTGATGATTTGACATGAATAATATTTTGAATTTAATTTAGTTTATGTATTCAAAATATTCTCCAAATATTGGTATTAGAGCTAAGTTTCATGTTGAATAATTAGGAATTAAAATCAAAATAATATAAATTAAGAGTAAAAAAATTTTCAGTTTTGTGACGTTTGGAATTTGATTTTTGTTTCTTTGTGAGAATTTTGTTTGCCTGCGATTTACATATACATTAATTTATGTATGTTGCATATGGATTCAACATGCAATTTGTGTATATATGTTGGAATTTCAATCAGTATATATTCACAAATGTTAATGTGCAATAATTAATTTTGAAATTCAATATATTTTTCATTAATCGAGGACATTGTGGGATATATATATAAAGTTAAAAAACTGCACTGATTCCTTTAAGTTTTGTATATATATATATATATATATATATATATATATATATATATATATATATATATATATTGAGAGTTAAATATTGCAGTAAAATTGAGATTTGGAATTCAGAATTTTTGTTAAAAATTTTTGCTGCAAACAATTATATATCATAATTGTATTAGGATTTGTCGCAAGATTTTTTAAAAATTTTATAATTTTATGTAATTTTTTTTACATATTTATTGAAATTGTAAATTCGATAATTTACATTATTATGATTTCTAAGGATATAATGTAAATTTTAAAATATTTAGGAAATTTAAATTTAAGATATTGGTATGTTAATATATATTTTGAGACTAATTAATTGAAGCAATATATCACTTAAATGACCTCTATTGTGAAAATTAATTTGTTTTGAAATATAAATAGATGTGTTTATATAATTTATATAAATATTGATTAGCCCAAAGGAAAATCTCTATTTAATATAATTGCATATACAACTGTGGTAATAAATATGTAATAATTATTTGACTTTACATATGAGCAATAAATCAGCCTAAAGGAAGATTTATCGTTTGATATGTTACTTTGTTATCAATATTTGATTACTACACCAAGATATCACTTACAAGTTAATATTTTGTCCAAAGATGAGATATTAATGGAGTACCAGGTATCTTAAGATGGGGTTTACCTTAATTTAAATTTATTATTCCAATATGGCCTAATTTCAATACTTATGTGAGTGTTTTTCTTAGCTTTGTACTAATTCAGTTTCTACTTCAGCAACTAACATAACTGTCAACATTAACTGTATTCCTATGCTGAACGGCACAAATTTTAAGGCATGGCAAGAGAGTATCCTAATTACTCTCGAAATCATAGACTTAGACTATGCGTTAAGGACTCCTAAACCTATTGATCTTACTGATTAGAGTACCTTAAATGAAAGGAGGGAGATGGAAAAATGAGAAAAGTCTAATTGCATTAGTTTAATGATAATTAAGCGCACCATTCCAAAAGCATTTAGGGGCACTATGTTCGATCAAGTAGATACGGCCAAAGATTTCCTTGAGAACCTTGAGAAGAGATTTGCTAAGAGTGAAAAGGCTGAAACTAGTATAATCTTAGCAAAACTCATCTCTATGAGGTATACAGGTAAAGGAGACATAAGGGAGTACATTATGGAAATGTCTCATCTTGCTTCAAAACTGAAGGCACTCAAGTTGGAATTATCTGAAGACTTGTTGGTGCATTTGGTTTTGTTATCCCTTCTTGCAC
Organism: Senna siamea; assembly: GCA_031216115.1. Taxonomy (NCBI): domain Eukaryota; kingdom Viridiplantae; phylum Streptophyta; class Magnoliopsida; order Fabales; family Fabaceae; genus Senna; species Senna siamea. Next base: position 9,278,141 of record CM062355.1, on the reverse strand, counting down.
AATTTAGTCAGTTTAAGGTGAGCTATACTTGCCAAAAGGAAACTTGATCACTCAATGAGCTTATCTCACACTGTGTTCAGGCAGAGGAAAAATTAAAGCAAGAAAAGAGACCAAGTGCTCATTTGGCCTCTACTTCAAAGGACAAGAAGAAAGATAACAAGAGAAAGAAGAATAAAGACACTGCGGATATGGTACCACAAAAGAAAAAAACATAAGGAACCACTCAGGATGGTTGTTTCTTTTGTGGGGGTACAAGACATAAAAAGAAGCATTACACCAACTATCATGCTTGGCGCACAAAGAAAGGTATGCTTCTTAATTTTGTTTGTTCTGAGGTTAATTTGACTTTGGTGCCTAGACATACATGGTGGATAGATTTTGGTGCAATAACTCACATCAATGTTTCTATGCAGGGTTGCCTGAATTGTCGAAAGCCTAGTGATGGTGAAAGATACATCTATGTTGGTGATGGCAAGTCAGTAGAAGTCGAAGCAATTAGAACGTTTAGATTATTATTAAAGACTAGATTTTATTTAGATTTGATTGAGACTTTTGTTGTACAATCTTTTAGACGAAATTTAATTTCTATTTCAACATTAGATAAGCTTGGTTATTATTGTTCATTTGGAAATGGAAAGTTTAGTCATTTTCAAAATTCAAATTTAGTTGATTCTGGTTCTTTATCAAGATATGATAATCTATATTTGATTGACACAATTTCTTTGTTTAATGAATCTATACATGTTAATGTAATAGGTAAAAAGAACAAATTAAACAATGAGAATTCATCTTCATTGTGGCACAAGAGATTGGGTCATATCTCCAAAAGGAGAATAGAAAGACTTGTGTCTAATAGTATTCTCGATCCCCTTGATTTTTCATTTTTTATGTGTGTATAAACTGTATTAAGGGGAAATAAACAAATGTTAGGAGATTTGGTGCCAATAAGAAATCAGATGTCTTAGAACTAATACACACTGATATTTGTGGATCATTCCCTATGGCTTCTTAGAATGGTCAACAATACTTCATAAAGTTCATAGATGATTATTCTCGATATAGCTACCTTTATCTCCTTCATGAGAAATCGCAATCGCTGGATATGTTCAAAAATTATAAATCTGAAGTTGAAAATCAACTCAGCAAAAGAATTAAGAACATTAGATCTGACCGTGGTGGTGAATGCTACAGTAGATATGATGGATCAGGTGAATAACGTCCAGGACCATTTGCAAAATTCTTAAAGGAATGCATTATCATCCCCTAGTACACTATGTTGGGTTTTCCCATTATGAATGGTGTTGTTGAGAGAAGAAATAGAACACTTAAAGACATGGTAATGAGTATGATTAGTCATTCAATCTTACCTGAATCACTCTGGGGAGAGGCATTAAAAATCGCAGCATACATACTGAATAGAGTTCCAACTATGGCAACTAAAAAAACCCCTTATGAGCTTTGGATAGGCAAAAGGCCTAATCTAAAGCATTTTCATATTTAGAGATGTCCAACTAAAGCAAGGCCTTACAGGCTAAATGAAAAGAAACTAGACTCTAGGATTGTCAGTTGCTATTTTATTAGATACTCTGAAAGATCCAGGGGTTACAAGTTTTATGATCCCACAACTAAGTTTATATTCGAGATATATAATGCTCGATTCTTTGAGGATGTTGAGTTTTCTGGGGGAGATAGGGTCAAGGACTTTGTCTTTGAAAAATAATATGTTAATATTCCTTTAATTGCTATTGAGAATGGTCAGGAAATGATTACTATACCTAACATTATTCAAGAAGCAACTTTGGATCAAGATAATGTCATTAGCCTTCCTGAACAAGTTCAAGAAATTGTTCCAGATGAACAAACTCTACAACCTCAAGAACCATTACCATTAAGAATATCCACTAGAGAAAGGAGAAGTGCAATTTCAGATGATTATATTATGTTTCTCTAAGAACATGATGTTGACATTAGAATGATGAAAAATGATCCAATCAATTTTCATCAAGCCATAGAAAGTTCTAACTCTCAAAAGTGGATTGATGCCATGAATGAAGAGATAAAGTCAATGAAAGATAATGATGTGGGGGATTTTGTCCCATTGACTGAAGGTTTGAAGCCTATTGGTTGTAAATGGATATTTAAAACCAAAAGGGATTCAAAAGATAATGTGGAAAGGTTCAAGGCATATCTTGTCGCTAAGGGCTTCACACAGAAAGAAGGCATCGATTATAAAGAGATTTTCTCTCTAGTTTCATCGAAAGACTCTTTTAGGATTATAATGGCTTTAGTGACATGCTTTGATCTTGAGTTACATTATATGGATGTTAAAATAGCATTTCTCAATAGTAACATTGATGAAACAATCTATTAGTGCAACCAGAAAACTATGTGTCTAGTGATGCAAAGTCGATGGTTTGCAAATTAAAGAAATCCATCTATAGACTTAAGCAAGCGTCTCGTCAATGGTGTCACAAATTTCATCAAGTTATTACCTCGTCTATTTTTTAGGTAAATTTAGCTAATGATTGTATATACCACAAATTCAATGGGAGTAAGCACATTTTCTTGGTTCTGTATGTCGATGACATACTACTTGCCAGTAATGATATGGACTTGTTGCATGAAACCAAGAACTTTCTAGAAAAGAACTTTGAGATAAAATATCTTGGTGATGCAAACTTTGTATTAGGGATTCAAATACATCGAGATCGCTCTCGATGTATCCTTGGATTATCACAAAAGGCCTATATTGAAAATGTTCTTAAAAGATTTAGTATGCTAGATTGCAAACCAGGAGATACCCCTGTGGCTAAAGGAGATAAATTCAATCTTAATCAATGCCCTAAAAATGATTTTGAGAAAAAAGACATGCAAAAGATTCCTTATGCTTCAGCAGTAGGGAGTCTAATGTATGCACATGTTTGTACACGTCCAGATATCGCATATATTGTTGGCATGTTAGGAAGATATTTAAGCAATCCAGGCATAGATCATTGGAAAGCAGCCAAACAAGTCATGTGGTACTTACAAAGAACAAAGCACTACATCCTCACATACAAAAGATCAAATAAGTTAGAGATTATTGGATATTCAGACTCTAACTTTGCTGGATGCCAAGATAGTATAAAGTCTACATTAGGCTATATCTATCTACTGGCTGGAGGAGCAGTGTCTTGGAAGAGTGCTGAACAGACACTTGTAGCTCCTTCCACCATGGCAGCTGAGTTTATAGCATGTTATGAGGCATCTAATCATAGAATATGATTGTGAAACTTTGTCACTGGACTACAAATTATGAATGGAATTGAAATACCACTTAAGATTTTTTGTGACAATAAATCAACAATCTTATATTTCAATAACAATAGGAGCTTAACAAAGTCAAAGCACATAGACATTAAATTCCTAGTTGTTAAAGAAAGAGCTGCAATTGTCAATAGAGCATATTAACACAAACTCCATGATTGATCCGCTTACTAAGGGACTACCACCCAAGGTCTTTCATAAGCATACTATTCATATAAGTGTTATGTCATTTGAAGATATTTAGTTTTAGTGAAAGTTTGTACTTTTGCTTTTATGTTATAGACACATTCTTTAGTTATTTTAGTTTAGTTTATGGATATTTTGAGAATATTTTCTGTAAAAATAAAGTTTCTTTCAGCTTATTCACACTTTGAATTTGGTATGGTTTAATAAGGTTTAAAGTGGACCAATTGGAAATAAACATGTTTAGATCACACTGCATGTAGTTTTCTATGCTACACATCCATACTTAATTTATGTTAATTGATTATGTTGATATGTGTGATCAGGAATGACTTAGTTACGATAAATGTAACAAAAGTTGCCTTAGTTCTATGTTAACATGATTAATAGACGAGATTGTTAAGAAATACTCTTGATTATGATAGCAAAATTTTGAACTCATAAGGTTATTTTGTGACATTCAATTATAAGGTAATATATTTGTATATATATATATATATATATATAGTCCAAGTGGGAGATTGTTAGGTATTTTATGAACTTTTATATATATATATATATATATATATATATATATTAGATAAATAATTGTATGTCAATTGCTATCATAAGAAAAGGGTCTAGCCCAAATTAAAAGTGATTTGATTTAGTTTAATGTTAATAGTCTAAATTATAAGTATGAATTTATATGTATAAATACTTTAATTATAATTTCTAATTTTATGATATGCTAAATTAAAAATAAGGAATTCTATTTCAACTATTTAATTAAGGTTATGGTCCCCAAATTATAAGTATAATTCTTTTCTCATATCTCATTATCTGACAAGAGAGAAATCATATTCTTATAAATTCGTACTTACTAATTTAGAAGACTTATAATCGCAAGACCGAAGAACAGTTATAGATTTAGATATGTTTCCGCTTTTAATTATTTATCTTTTTGATAATTTGACATAAATAATATTCTGTATTCAAAATATTTTCCTAACAGAATGATCTCTTGGCTCAAGTCATTCACACCAAATATAAGTGTGGGTTAGATTTAATTCCCATAGTCAAAAAACAGACTTCTTCTAACCTATGGTAGGAAATTGTCAAAACTTGGAAACATACTGAAAATCATAGTTGTTAGAGAATAGGGGGTGGCCAACGTGTTGCTTCCTGGACTCATATTTGGCTTTCAGATTTCTGATCCCTCCTTGAACACGCTACAACAGTGATCAGCGAGGAAATACAACTGCTTAATGTTGAAGACTATATCACTTTAAGTGGGGACTGGGATTGGGGTAAACTTAATGCTATTTCACCTAACAATGTTTGTAAAGTGATTGCAGGTGTTCTTCCTCCAAAGACAGATTAATTTGGGCATTAACTGCAGATGGTAATTTTTCCATATCAATCTCTCACAGGAGATGATCTCGGGGTCAATGATTGTGTGTGGAGGAAAGTGCCGAAATGGCTTGTCGTCCGAAGAATTAGATCTTTCTTATGGCTCGTGACAGACGAAAAGCTTCTAACAAATGTGTACAGGCACAACCGAAATTTAACCAGCGATTACAAGTATTCCAGATGCAGAATAGAGACAGAAAGTGTCATGCATGCAGTGCGTGATTGCCCAACAATTGAAGTTCTGTGGCAAAGACTGATCAAACCGAGACATTGGCAGGACTTCTTTAGCCGAGCCATGATTAACTGGGTGAATTAGAATTGGAAAAATCACATTGGAAGCAATGAGCAGTACAACTGGAAGACTGTTTTTAGAACTTCATGCTGGACGGCCTGGAAACACATAAATGAAGTAAGTTCCACTAATCATAACTGCCAAAACAGTGATCTTTATTTCTCCATTCTTTGCAAATGTAAAGAGTATATGGAAAGCAGCAACCCAAGGCTGGAAGGCACCTTAAGAACATGCAAAAGGACAGAGCTAATTGGCTGGCAACGCCTAAACAGGACTTTGTCAAATGCAATGTGGACAGCTCCGTTCGAGATGACAGCATGGCGGCCTACGGAGGAGTACTTAGGGATGCTACGTGTGACTACATTGTTGGTTTCAGGTGCAACTTAGGCAAATGAACCATCACTAATCCTGAACTTTTTGCAATCAAAGGCCTGAAACTTGCCTGGGAAAAAGGGTACAGGAGAGTCATCTTGGAAACTAACTCTGCTGCTCTCGAGTTGATCAACAAAGTTATGGAGCTTCACCCCCACGCTTCTATTATTAGAAACATCCAACACCTCTCCCAGCAAGAATGGAGGTTCACTTTCGAACACACTTACAGAGAAGGTAACATTCGCTCACTACATGGCAAGCTTGGATCACCTTACGACTTTGGGCATGAATTTGATGAACAAACTCCCTGATGGCAGCATTGTGAATTATGGCTAAGGATGTCACGGGAATCTCTTTTCCTATAGCTTGTGTTGCGTAGCCATTGTGCTTAGTCTTGTTTTTACCAAAATAATAATAATAATAATAATAATAATAATAATAATAATTACCATGTTGCATCTTGTCTGAGGGAAGATAAACAGTTATAAACAAGCATTGGCGTGTTCAAACTTCTTGAGAAGCAACCCATGAAGCTTGCTAACAATTTATGTTAATTTTATATGTATGATTAAATTGGGTAATTAAAAACTAAACTGAATGATTTTTACAATATTTTTGTTCTATTTTTATTGAAAAACTTATTAATAAAGATATTTAACACAATATTTAAATCTAATCCATATATTATTACTATTAATACACAGTTGTGGAATAAAATCAAATCACAAAAAGTCAACCTCCGTATCAAAATTAAAATTTAGACTAGTCACAGACAGCTGGCGGAGTTTTGATATGCATGTCTACGATTTGAAACTCTGATTGAGTAGTCAAGTGACAGCATCACTACGACGTCGATTCTTCAGATGTTCAGTGAATAAAATTTTGAAGAGAACGTCAGAGCTCCCTAATTAAACGGAACAATATTGAAAAGACTATAGTAATTCAAATAATTATCATAACGTATTATATGTATGCTACTGCTACAATCATTTGAAAAAAAAAAAATAGGATCAAAATCTACCAACAAAAAAACATCTAAAAGTCATTCTATTCATCCTCTTGGCTGCGTAGTCTAGCTGTTTTGTTTGTCACGACAACATCAAGCTGGGCAGCTCTCTCAACTATCTCCTTTCTCTTCCTTGTGGAGATATTGTGAGCAATCTCAGCGCAGTATGTCCTGAATCAAAAGTAAATTAAATGAATCAGCATTCATTGTCTTCTGCCAAACAGTACAAACCTATGCCAGAAGGTTGGTAAGGAGCTAGTTTACCTGTTGTGCATCATGAGCAGCTCTAGCTCTTTGACGTTGTTCACGACAAATTTCTTGAAACCATTAGGGAGATAATGGCGAGTCTTCTTGTCTGAGCCATAACCAATGTTTGGCATCAAAGTGCATCCCTTAAACTTTCTCCTGACACGAGAATCTATACCCTTGGGTCTGCGCCAGTTTTCCTGATGTAAAAGTGAAGTAAACAGAACACAATTCAGTTAGATGACCATTCTCAGCTCATTCAATGAGTTACATGTTCCAAAAAGCAAAGTCATCAACAATCAGTCCGGTATAAAGAGTTACTGCTGAAGCACAAGCATAAGAAAAATAAACAAATGATGTAAAATTCATTAATGTTTCGTATTTGTTTCACATGTAAACAGGTGTATAGTAACAGTAGGCTTAGAGCAAAAAGCCAACTGTGTCGCAAGTCCTGTAAGAAATCTCTATATGCCCTTTAAACGAAATGTCCAGCTACAGGAATAGCCAAAAGTCTGGACATCAGATACCACGGGCAAATAAACATGATAATTTAAGATAATATTCAGTCAATAAACAGAAGATTTTTATAACAATCTCCAGAGAACAAATTAACTGTTACTGTAACTGTAACTCAGGAACAAATTGCAAGAGCACATCAATGTGAGGTGGTACTACACATAAATATATTATTCAATATGGATTAAACAGATGAAATGAAACTATTGATATGCAACTTCAGCCGAAAGATGGTGATTTTTGTATAATAATCACAGATTAGTCAGAATTTTAAGAACATTTTGCATCATCAGTTGCACAAGAGCTGATATAAATTTTAAAAACTACTACTTTATAGGAAAAATACTTAGATTAGAAACGAAAGACCAAACAGTATATTAAACCTAAACTAGATATGAGAATATGCAAGAGATCAGATGGTAGTGCATGTTAAATATTCATCATTCTGTTACAGAATTGATGGGTATACATCATCATTTCTCATTGCATTATCATAATACTAAATATGCTTTAAAAAAACGCAATCAGATATATCCTCATTAATGGTAGTATTAGGTTTCAAATTATAAAAAAAAAAAGGAAACAAAATGAAACAAAAAGCCAAAAAGAGTATGGAGACATTTTTATGTGTCTATTGTTCCCGACCATGTTGGGATCAGACAGTTAATCAATCACCAGACTGCACCAAAGGAGCATGTAAGACTGGGTGTCATAACTTATCATCAAATCCCCTTAATCAAATGGAAGAAAAAAATATTGCAAAAGTAAAAACAAAAAAACAAAAACAAAATAAATAAATAAATGAAATAAGAAATTCAGTAACTCCATTCAAATAATCGGAAATTATGCTTTATATTGGAGGATGGGATCAGATAGTCGATCATTCACCAAGCATCAAAATAGCTAGTAAGACTGGGTGTCAAAACTTATCCTCACATCCCAACCTATAATACAGAATAACCTAGTCAGGGTTAAAAAAAGGGCAAAGTAAAGAATATTTGAAAAGGAAATTATTAGACCAAGTTGAAAAAAGTAGGACAAATACCTAATTTTATTTAAAAAATAATTGACACTAGACAAATCTGAAAAGAATCACTGGCAATACAAAGCCTATAAAAGATCGTACGATCAACGAAGACAGGATCAGATACAAAATGTCAATCACCATCTTACACCCAAGTGGTGCAAATTAAGACTGGGGCGACAACAGCTATCATCATGTCCTTTCTAATCCTGTATGAGGTTATGAAATCCGTGGCTTCACAAAAAAGAAGCCACAACAAATGCTATACATTTTCGAATCCAAAACATACAAGCAAAAAAGAGCAATCCCAATGAATCACATTCAAACTTTAAAGCCAAACAAAAAGACACTAAAACAAGAACAGATCTATGTAAGTAGTTCACAAATCATACCCATTTCGGAAATCTTTTTTCCCAAGAAACCAAAACGATACATATTCTTCGAAAAAAAAAACATTTCAATACCTTAACAGAGATCTTGCGATCACTCTGCGGCCTCTTAAACTTCTTAACCCTCTTCTTCACAATTTTCTTAGAAAGAAGCGGCACGGCCATCTTTACTTACCTGGCTCTTCAAAAGGACACAGAATAATAATTTAGCCTCAGAATTATAACCATTAAATCAAAACCAAAGTTGAATAGAAATAAAACCTAAAGTATACGAGAAGAAGAGAAATGAGGGAGCAAGACCAGAAGATGCAGTAACGAGAGAGATGAGAGACTCACTGTGAATTAGGGTTCAATTGCCCGCCGAGGTCCTAATGGAGGAAGCTTAGAGGAGTTTATATAAGCGCGAAGTGATAGTAGTTTGCGGCTAGGGTTTTGTCATGGTACGCATGAGGTAAGAAACAAATTCTGTTTGAGAGTGGTGATACTATAACCTGGTTCGGGATTTAGAGCATCCTACGCCACTCCAAATCTTCCACTTTCAAGCTGCACTTCAGGAATCAATATATTATATTAAAGTAATATATTTAAATACATTTAATATAATAAATAATAGTGATGAGGCTTTCACATCATTTATCTATTTAATACAATAAAAAAATTGATATATCTTTTAAACATTTAAGTGATTTTAAAATTTTTTAAAACATTAAATCACTTTTAACCTTCAATATTAACTTCAATTTTAAATTTATTTTTAAAAATTGAATCAATGGGTCAAGTGTATTAGTTTTAAATTAATACACTAGTATAAATTTAAAACACATGTGAATTGATAAACATATATTGATGAAGCATTGATAAAGCAGCACTGGACTGGATCACCAAGACAGCATATGTACGATGGTAGCTAAAGATAGAAAGAACCTATGTAGAGAAAGTAAATAAAGAAATGTAGATGGGGAGATGGCTCTAGATTGCACCTCCAATGTTAAATTAAGTCAAAGGAAGTCTGAGATCAAGAGAAAGAGTAGTTATAGCTAGAGTAATTGCATACTTAGATACAAGTTTGTAGGCTTGTATTTATAGGTTTGCATGTGAGTTGGTTAGGCACACCTAGTGTGCATCCCTTCGATGGGGCGAGGTCCTAATTAGGGGCCTAACATGGATAGGCGATGCCAACTGATGGTCAAGTACAATATTATCACTAGCCCCCTAAGTTTATGGATGTGAGTGCTTGTGGACTTATGGTCTTGTAGGCTTTCCTTCATGGGTGATTGCTTGCGTGAGGTGAGGCTTCACGAAGATCTAGAGGCAAAACGCCTTTTCAATTTCTATGGGCAAATGCCCAAGCTACATATCAGAGGGCAAGTCCCTCGCGTCTAAGGGCGACATGCCCCTTGTTAAGAGTTAATTGGTCGCATCTAATGAGTTTTATGTCTTTTCATGTTCTGCAAGTTTCTCAAGTGAAGTGGTTATCATGACTATTTAGGTGCATAGAGAATATGGATACACCTCATGAGGGCCTATTAGTCATTTCAGCATGTGTTTGAGGTAAGTGATGGGTATAATAAAGGGCTTCTTGGTCTTTATCTTTTGATACTATTTCCTTAAGCCACTGAGTATTTAAACCTTTCGTTACCTTCTTCCTCCCTTGTTTGTCGTTTCTAACAATTTGAGAGAGTTCATTGAATTTTCTACAAATTGATGTCTCGAAGTGTCTACTCATTCTCTTTGGTGCTTTGTAAGTGATTTTCTTCCTTATGTTTAGGTATTTTGCTAATTTCTTATTTAGTCAATAACTGTTACTTTTTTTTTCATAGACCTCTCTTTCCTTCCCTCAAACTTCCACAAGGTTTTTTTTTTTAAGTTAAACATGTCTTATTCAGGTACGCTCGTGTTCCCCTTTATTCTCCAATTTAAATGGCATTGAGAGTGGAGATGGTGGTTAGGATTGAGGGTTCTGAAATGAAGGTAGTTAAGAAGGAGGTTGAGGCCTCATCAAACATTCTGTCAAGAGAGGTGTTAAGGGAAACCCTTGCTGAGGTAGATAGAGGAGTGCATGGTCATCCCCATTGGAGTCTGAGTCCTCGATGTGGGATAAGGAAGATTGGGAGACATACGATTAGGCCCAAAATGTTATAGATAGAATCATTAATGAGAGGGCCCTAATTGACCTGTCAAGGGTTCATCATCAGAGTTATGTTAGCGAGACTGTAGAAGAGGACTTGACTACTTAAGATGAGGGGGGAATGTTGTAATATCTGCTTCCTTAAAATTCATTTTTGAGGATAATCTTAGAATTTTATTTGAAGGATTTTAAATGAACAAGGAGTTTGTAGATAAAAAGAGAAGGACTAAAGAGAAAATTTTTCTAAAGTTTTAGCTATTTCACCCTTTTCCTCCCTTTTATATGCCTTTTCCTTTCATACCAAAAGCAAGAGCTGGAGCTTTAGGAGAGAAAGGAAGGAAGGAAACCGAGCAGAAGGGAAAGGAGAAGGAAATCAAGTTAAAAGAATCAAGTAGCTGGATTCCAGGTAAGAAATCCTTACTTACAGCATAATAATTATCCTAGCCATCATTTAAGAGTAGATTTCTTCCCCTAAAACCCATCAAATTTGCTAAAATGCTTAGGATTAGCAAAAATGGAAAAATCTTCTTTTCTTAAGAAATGCCTAGTTTTTTGAGTTAGAATGATGATATTGAAGTTGTTTGGAGATAGGAAAAGGTTTCTGAACTATAATGTTAGAGTTTTCAACTTTCATTCAGAATTTTTTAGGCTTGAATTAGATTTTTCAAATTAATTTTTACTATTCACCTAAGTTTTATATGTAAATTGACTTTTATGATTGATATTTGAGCATGAAAATGGTTACAATTTAAGGGAAAATGGTTAGAAACTAAGTTTATGCCTTTAAAATTTGTAATGTTTTGGAATCTTTGCTGGATGATTTCAAAAACTTAAAATTTTAAGTTATTGCAGAACATAACAATCGACTGCCAGCATGCACCAATTAACTGTCGTGTTTTTGACAAACCTAGAAATTGATACAGAGGCACAACAGTCAACTGGTAACCTTATTAGTTGACTATTGGGTCCATATTTTTGCCTAGCAGTCGATTGATAGCCTTCTACCAGTCAACTGGCAGGCCACTATCTAGTGAAGTCTAAGATTCTAGAGAGCCACCAACTAACTACTAGCTTTGTGACAGTCGACTGGCAGCCCTTCAAAGCGTAATCAGTCGACTGCTTGCTTCATGGCAACTAACTGATGGCCCTCCAACATGGAAAATGATTTTTAAAGTGAGGAATGAGCTTGGAAACCCCTAGTATTAGTTGGATAAGGCTCAAAACATCATCATACATGAGAATTACATACCTTGGGTGATAAGTAACATGAAAATAGAAAGGGGAAAGAGAAAAGTTGTCAAGTTATTAGATCTCATAAAGGAAATTTAGAGAAAATCCCATAGTAGAACACTAAGCTTAAGTTTCATAGATGCATATTTGATAAGGATTAGTGTAAAAGTTGAGGTTTGTTTCAAGAAGTGAAAAAGGTGGCCTGTGAGGTTGAGTCCAAAAGGAAAAGGAAGACTTGATCAAAAAGGAATAAACGTTTAAGGTAAAGTAATCTACACTCCCCTATTTTAAAATAATATTATGGATTGTTTGATATGAAATGAGATTATTTTTCTTTTAGAATGGAAAATATTTGATGAAACTATTTGTGAATTAGAAATGTTTTCATATGAGTATAGAGATATTGCCTATGTATGTTGAAAAGCATGAAATAAACTCTTTGCTGCTAGTTTTGATTTAGGCTATTGGGTTGTATGTTCTTAAGGACAGACAAAATTTGGGGTGAATATTTGATGGTTGGTATAGGATGGTCATTACGTGTTCCTTATGCAAACTACTTTAAAGAATGTAACCATTTTCAACTTGAATGGTCTATGTATGTTAGAGGTTACTCTTTAAACCAATACAACCCTATGAAAGACTTTAAGGAGTATAGGGAGGATAGTTTAGACGGGGAAAATATTTTGGTTTAAGTGTAAAACTTTATAACCCTAAGTATTAGTCTCTTATTTGTATATATTGTTGTATAGGGGATGCCCTGGAAGTTAGATTCTCAGTCACATGGATAAAAGAAATGTAACAATATCACGTGGATAAAAGGAAGTGTGGTAATCACCGAGAGGATAGTCCCTGTGATAACAACAATCTCAGTCACATGGATAAAAGAAATGTAACAATATCACGTGGATAAAAGGAAGTGTGGTAATCACTGAGAGGACAGTCCCCGTGATAACAGTAATCTCAGTCACATAGATAAAAAGAAGTGTGATGATAACTTAAGATTGGAAAACAGCATGCAATGAGATAATAATCTTATAATGTTATGATGATATGCATAATTTCTAGAAATATGTAGGATTTTATGCTTTTTGTATTAACATAGAACTTGTTATGCAAATGAAGTTTGAAATGAATTAACAGGTACTATAAATATGATATTTTGACCAAAATAATGGTCTTATACTCTATAATTTTGATATGAATTTTGTGTAAGTATAGCTTTAATGAAAATATGTTAAATTCCCATGTGTTTAATGAAATTAGAATATGGAATTACAATTCACTTGTATGTTGATATGATACGGGGGAGAGATTTTCTGTACCATGAAGGGTACAACTAAACTTTCAACTATCTTATAAAAATTGAAATTTTGTAAATTACTCTACTAGAATAATTATATCTCATGAAATTGCTTGTTTAGATGATCAAGGACAGGATATGCCTAGAAATTAGTAGGGGCTTGAGATGCATATTAGAGCGGCAAGGGACTTAAAAAGGAAGTGTAATTTTGGAATGATAGATAAGAATTTGAAATGGCTTGTAGGCCGTGAAATGTGTATCTAGTATAAATTATATGGTTATTTTAATATATACCATAGGATGTTAAATTGTGTGATGGGAATGAAATTTATCAACGGAATGTTAAATTTAGTAGTATTATTTTAAATTATGTCTCAGTTGCTTATAAATTGATGTCTTAGAATCTTATATTCTAGAGTATGTGGTTGTATGAATTGTGGTATTAGACATACTAAACATAAGAGTCAGTTGAATAGAACTTGAATAGACCAAGAGAAGAGTCTATTTGAGTCACAGTCAACTACTAACGACCCAAATGATATTGAAAAGAAATTTTTTTTGAAAGTTTCGTACTTCCAATTTACTTTGATATAGATATTTAATAAGGGGTCTTTACAAATGTGCTACTCGTTCCTATGTTGGACAAAGAGATGGTAGACAAGATTCATCAAGATTTCAAGAAGTTCACATCATGAATAAACACTTGGGAGCACCTTCTTTCACTATGGGATACATATTCGCCCCTTTAGGGTGGAATAAAAAAAACATAATCTGGTTGAACAACTTAGGATTTGTAGTATATAGGTATATGGTGAAGGAATTTGGGATATTTTCACGCTTCACCAAGTTTGAAATGGACGTAATGAGACGTCTCAAAGTGTGCAGACACGATATAGTTGATGGAGAACTCCTTGGCAATGATAAGGGGGTTTAGGGTCATTTGTGACAAAGTTAAGGTAGAGGCTGTAACACCCCCTTAGTCTATGGTTCCTTTTAATTATTAAAAAGGTATAATATATAAGTATCATAATAATCATGTGTTCCTATTACTTCTACTCGAGTAAATTTTAACTTTTACCAAGTTAATTAATTGAGTGTCATTTGGGGTCGGTGCTACACTCAGGGTTCTCACTCAAGAATCTCAGCAAAATATCATATTATATACATACATATATATATACACAAATACTCTAGATAGCTATACATAAAAATCCATATTTAAGTTGTTAATTATCATTAAATAACTATTGGGCATAGAGATAACATCCTTGCCACTCATAACTCCATCAAATCACCTATTGTTAATTACTAGTTAATCCATGTATATCTAAATTAATATAGGCTATACAAGAGATAATATATACTAGCCTTTCTCAAAAATCATAAATACTAGTACAAAATGAATATATGTCTATACTATCCCAAAATGAACATTTCAATGTACCCCATGAAGGGTACCTCTCTCTAGTTACCTTCTCCTCTGGCCGGGGACCTACACATATAGTACACGCCAGTACTAATGTGAGAAATTAATCTAAGTAGCAATGCAACCTTCTTTGAAAACTGCTAATATGTACCACCATATTTATACGAAAAATCTCTACATTCTTTCATCATGAAAACATAGTACATACTATTGGGATGCAATGCATGAAACATACTCTCATGTCATGTGCTCAGATTTATACATGTACTCTTAAAATATATAAAATTTGAAATACAAGATGTTCGTTCATCATCATACTCATCATGACTTTCATATAAAACATATTATGAGATAATAAACATGCCTTTACATTTAACATATGAGTAGGAAAAATAACATATCATAAGAGTTATCAGGAGCACCGCCCAGAGAACAACTCCACGTACCACTATGTTCATGCATAAGTGTATGACTATTTAGCCATGCCTTAACTTTTGTACATTCTAAGGTGTCCCTTAGTAGATCCAAGTATCATAATAGTCCCTGCCTCTTTCTAGTAGATCATCCCTAACCAGCAGAATTACCTCATTTTTGTCCCAAATAGGACTGGTATAAACTCATGGGATCACTATTAACTTTACCCAGATCATTTTCTCTCTGCCTTTACAGATCATGGTGTTATGGAATCACCACTTCTTACTAATGAATCACACTCCTGGTACGATATTCTCTAACATATGCACTAGGGTGATTTGGCTTATGTCTATGGTTTTGCTTAACTCTAAGTACGTGTTTCTTAATTGGCCTTTAGAAGATGACACTAACTTAAAGTTCACAACCATCACGATGTTTTCAAAATCATCTAAGTTCAAGTGGATGTTTAACCATCCTAATTTATGGCACAACCATAGAATGCCAACGGCTATCCCATATTGACAATCAGTCACTCGATCATGAGCCTATCTACCACTAATACATATGCTCTGAATACTTTCATCTGTTATGTTTTTCGCTCTCTCTATTTCACTATCACAAGGATCCTCTCATACTAGTGACTTGTGATTGTATCTCTTGTATGTTACCTACTACATCCCAGGTTTAGATCTTTAGTTTGAGTGAGATTTTAGGCTATTTTCCTCTAAAAAAGTCATTGAGTTCATTATCTGAAATAGTGGGCTGGCAGTCAACTGATCTTATGTTGGTAGTCGACTACTAACTTGCTGTCCAATTTACCCTGTATTGGTCGAGAGCTATCAGTTGGCTACTAAAGGCTTAGCAGTCGACTACTAGTAAAAAATAGGCCTGACAATTGCCTGCTAGAGCAAGGCAGTTGGTTGCTAGCCTTCAAGAGTGCTTTTTGGAA
Organism: Senna siamea; assembly: GCA_031216115.1. NCBI lineage: Eukaryota > Viridiplantae > Streptophyta > Magnoliopsida > Fabales > Fabaceae > Senna > Senna siamea. Next base: position 9,261,968 of record CM062355.1, on the reverse strand, counting down.
AATGAAGAACATGGCAATTGACTTCTAAGGTCTAGCAGTCAGCTGCTAACGTTCTTTAATGCTTTTTGGGTAGACGAAGAATATGGCAGTCAACTTTCAGAGGCTGGCAATATGTTGTTGGCGTTCTATCTGCTCTAAAACTCACTATTAAACTTATAATTTGGCTCTTAAAACATGGTTTTAAACCAATTTCTCAAGCTATGAACTCAAAACCACCACTTAGACATCATTTAGTATTTGTAATATACCCATAACTCAACTTAACAACACTCCAAACTAAGATCAAACCATATTTTTGCACTTAGGGCATAAGCCTACATTCACAATTAATGACAAGCATAAATGAGCACAACTATTCAACAAGCATCACCCAATAGTAGTTAAAAATATAGAGAATGTAGGTTTAAACCCTAAACTTAACTCAAACATTCATAAATCACATTTCTCCAGTAAAAGCTGAACATTTCAAAAATGGGGTTTAGGTTGAGTTGCTACCTGGATTTCATTAGCAATGTACATGTATAATGTGTTAAAATGGTCCTCTTCTTGCTATAAGATCAATCCCTAGCCTCAAATCCATTCTGCCTTCAGTCAATATCTTCCCCTTTGCCCTAACTCACCACTTTATCTCTTTACTCACCCTTCTTCTTCTCTCTCTAGAAGTTTGCTGAAGTTTGGGTTATGTTAGGGTTTCTAAAATATTTAGTCTTGCTAATTGCATTATGGTCCTTGTCCCATTTTGTGACTTTGGTGTCTCTCAATTTTCCCTTTTCAATTTAGTCTTCAGTCATATTCTTACTCAACTTTCTTTCCTTTCAACTAGGTCCCTGCACTAATGCAACTATATTAAATTAATGCAACATACACAAGCATTAAACTTAAATTAATAACTAACAAGCATGTCTTAATCACATTAGGAGCAGATGTTACAGAGGCGCTGACTAGCATTTTTTTTTTAATTTTATCTGAAGATGTGTTGTGTTAAACCTAAGTTTTATATTATAAGTTTTGATGATGACAAATGAGTGATAAATGTTTTATGAATATAAATTTTGTATGTTTTATAAGCTATGCATGATTATAATCCTTAAAATATATTACCTTCATTTGAATCATATTTTGGTCCTAGACTATGAGATTTACTTGCTTGTAAAATATCCAATAGATTTTTTGATATGCTATTTATATCATTTAAATTGGATATATAATAATAAGAATCTCATTTGCATGATAAGATTGTTTACATTGAACTAAATGTTATTAAGTCATGCATATTGTTAATTATGAATTAGACTAACTATTCAATTTTCCAGTTTAATATTTTTTATGTAGGATTTTCCAATAAGAGTGAGCATTGAAGTAGGAAAATGAAAGATCAATATCATGTTTCACTCAAAGAAATGACAAAGAAAGAAATAAAGAATTGAGGATTTAAAGATTTAGAAGCTTAGTTGCATCAAGATAGCCAATAGAATCAACTAGGTACATTTATTATAGGTTAAAATTTTTTTTTTTATGTGAAACCTAATGATTTAGATTAGCATTTATTGGCTTAAGATATTTTAGTTCTCAAAATATTTGTTTAGCCACAAAATATGGTCAGATATGGATTTTTGCTAAAATCAAATTTTGACCTTTAATCACTTTTTTTGTCAGATCTCCCTAAAAGAAATGAATTTTTGTGTGAAACTTGTTTCATTACAAACTAGAATCATTGCAATGATAGGTAATTTCCTTAAAATTGATTTAAAATGAAAATTTAATGACCATTTAAAGTGGAAGCTATAGAAAAGTGTTGACTTTTAACATTTGGTAATTATTTTGATTGTATCTCTCAAACCAAAATAAGTTTTAGTATGAAACTTGTTTAATTAAAAAATAGACTCAAAGAGCTTTTCAATGATATTCCATTTGCTTAAATGGATTTAAAATGAAAATTTAGTGACCATTCAAAGTTTTGGTACCATAGAAATTGACTGTTTGCTAACCTTAAAGTTATCAATCAACTTTTACAAAGCTACTAATCAACTAGTAGGTTAGAATTACAATAGTAAGTTGACAATCGACTAACATATTGTGCATGTAACAAATTTTTCATAGAACCTTACAAATATGACTCGAAAAACATATTTTGAAAGAGAACCAAGTGTTATAATGTGATCTTCAACTTGTTTTATCATCTTTGAAGGAGAAACAAACATCATTGAGCTAAAACTTGCATAATCTCTATCTTTTGAGTTCATAGAGCTTTATCTTGTATATATACTCTTTGAGAGATAATTTTTCTCTTTAATCCTTATAAGACAAGGGTAGTGTATCCCTTGTCAGAGAAATCGAGAATGGGGAAGCTCTTGGAGTGATTTTCTCTATAAAGAGATGAATGCTCTATTTTAGAGTGAGAAACAACTATAAATTGAGTTGAAGCTTTTAGAGGCTCAGAAGTTCCCAGTTCAAACTTATGGAATTAGTGGAGAAATCTCAAGTTAAAGCTGAGGAACTAGACGTAGACTTGGATTAGAGCCAAACAAGGATAAATCTTAGAATTTTCTTTCTCTCTTTCCCTATACTCTTTTTATTTCAAGTCTTTGATTGATGTTTTTTTTCTCACTTAAAATTTTGCATAAAGTATTAAACATATTATACTTGATGAATCTTCTTCAATCTATATTAAGTCAAGAAATTGTTTAAGAGATTGTTAATTATCCTTATTTACTTGAAATTAACTTTTAGCATTGAGAATATTTATATTTATGGAGTACTCTATTTTTAAATAAAATTTTTGTTCTTCATACTCCAAGAATTAGTCTAAAGCTTATCTTTTGATAGAAGTAATTTTTGTCTTATTTTATACTTATAAAAGAAATCTTAATAGAAATAATTTTGAAAAAGAATTTTGATAATAACCAAAATTTTTTAAACACCTAATTCACCCCCTCTTAGTTGTTGGTTACCTTCTCTAACATACCGTGGTAGGAGTTGGGTACACTTCCAAAGCACATAGGGTCACCTTGGGTTAGTTCAAGGGCTACCTAGCCATCAGAAAGGTTAGTAAATAGCCTTTTTTGGCACCATTCTAATCGCATGTGTGCAACCTTAATGGATGATTAACATTAAGGGGCGACCCTTGTTTCCTTTGAAATGGGAGACGCCTTATATTTCATAGGGATTCATATGAAAGTTTATGTTTGAGGGAGCAACGAATCGTGAAATGTCATTTTTTGGATGATGCATGGTTAGTTTCATTTTATTTTTTTATTTTTCGTTTCCTTGTTAATTTTTTTAACGGTTTTGCTCCTGTGAAGGCTTCAATTTGAGCTAGTTAGCGAGGAATTGGAGCAATTGTCATCATGGACATGCCTAAGTGGGGGCTGAGGAGGATTAACTTACCCTCGTGCCTCCTCTAATGGAAGAGTTAAGCCTTTAGATTGCAAGGTAGTTTCTCTTCAAAGGGGGAAAGGTTGCCATGCGAGGGTGGTGAAGACATTGAGGCTGTCATGGTGAAGCCCCCAAGAAAAAGGTTATGAATAGAGGGTAAGGATTCCACCGTGAAAGTAGGCAAGGGCTCCCTTGGTAACTCTTTGGGTGGAGGCTAAAACCCTATTTGTTATATTGGGTCAAAAATAAGGTCAATAAAAAAGGGAGGCGCCATGCAAGTTAGGTGTATGTCAGAGTCTCATGAAGGCGTTTGGTGGCTTATTAGTGCTCCATGAGAACTTTATCGCGATTAAGGTAGGCTTATCATTTTGTTTTAGCTTTTCCTTTTTGAGTTCTTTGCCTAATTTTATGCTTTGGTAGGGAGAAATTAAATCTCTAAAGGGGCAAATCTTAGAGGCAAATAGGGTGAAGGAGTAGGTGGATAAGGTATTAGGAATGGCTAGCACCCAAGAGAGGCGTGAACTAGGTGTTGTAAAAATTTTCAAATTCTTTGGAAGTTAAGGAAATATAAATCCTTAAAGTAGCTAGATATAAAGGATTGAAGTGGAAGAGTTTTATATTTTTCAACAACTTAATATAGAGCATATCAATATGATGCAAAATTTAAGTGTGCAAATTAAATACCAGAAAGATCAATACTATAAAATTTTCCTCTTAAACTAGGTACTTGTGAACCACTACAATTTCTTTTGCTTATACCACAAGGCACTTCAAGGAAAACCTTTCCTTGGAATTCTCTCACACTTCTTTTATGTAAAGATGGAAAAAAATTCTCAGAAAACTCTCTCTCTTTCAGAGTAAATGATACAAATGAATTTCTATAGGCAAGATAAGAAAAGTGAGCTATAAGAATGAATCAAAGATGAAATCTCTTGTTGGCTAAAGGCTCTCTTATTATTTTTAGACTTTTCAAGACCTATATTTATAGGAAATGCAGAGACATTTTCCATTAGGGATTCAAGTATTGAGTATTTTGAAAAAAATGCTTGTTCAGCACAATGCAGAAATTTAAATTTTTAACAACTGTCACAAGAGTAGTCGACTTCTTCATAATAGCACTCTACTGGCGGCTTTCTGATTTAATGAAATTTTGAATTACGTCAAAAGCAATCAAATGTCGTGGTAAACTAGTTGACTAGCTCCTCTCAATAGGCAAGTAGTCGACTGTTTTGGAAAAGCAGTCGACTGGGTGCTTACTACCCCTCTATTTTATGAACATAGCAGTTGAATTCTTATGTAAAGCGGTTGACTTTGTTCCTTTCAAGTTTTTTAACAAGAGAAACTTAAGAGAAAGAGCTACCAAGTCTTATAAAATTATTTATGAGATTTGTAAAGAGATTTTTCAAATTGTTTGAGCTCATAAGTCCTATTGTACCTTTACATGAAAAGTCCTAGGCTTCTCTAAATAAGATCTTAAAGTCTTCAAGGCCTCTTTGGACTTTGCTCTTCTAACTTGAAAAATTCTTCAATGTGTTTGTTATCATCAAAACCATTTCATGCTCAATGGGATTACAAAGAATTTTCTTTCATTTTAGTGATATTTAAGAAGCTTTGAAAATGGCAGAAGAAGATAGACTAACTTTTGAAGGTCGCAAAGTGTGAGTCATAGGCTCAAGAGAAAGAGTGGGAGGAGTTGGCAAAAGAAAAGGAGTTGCTCTTAAATAACTTAGAGATAGAGCATTAAGAGGGGCAGTCATTTTGCTAAAACCTTGTGGGTCAAAATTCTCAAATTAAGAAGTTAAAAAAGTAGGTTCACCATGCCGAGAAGGAGGATGAAGAGTGGAAGCAGCATTCTCGTGGGTTACTCCAATTTAGCTAGCAGAACTTTCTTACCTAAATTAACACCTTAAACCCCGGCTTTCTCACATATGAGAGGATTGCAAGGATGGACCCTCTTACTGAGTTCTTTGGTGGAATCATCCATGAGGATCTAGAGAAGGTAGATGACAAGCTTAAGCTCAATGATTTTATCCCTCCAAAATTTGACAAGAATGAATATTTCTTAGAGGAAAGGGTTGAGGACATGGGCAGGCCAAGTAGTGTGCCTCCTGGGGATGCTTTGCCAAATGAAGATGTGGTAGGTCCTTCTAAAGGCCTTGGGGATGCCTAAGGTTAAAATTTTTGTATTTTTAATTTTTAATTTTGTTTATTTAGGGCAATGATATTAACTTTTGGGGTGTGACCTTATCTTTGATTAATGTAGTTTCTTTTGCTTAACTTGTGTTATGAGAGGGTTGCCAATAGGCATAGCCAATATCATTTACATTAATGTTTTTACAAATGATTTGTTTAAGGGAATATTGAAGAGCATTTTAGATGTCTTATAGTGCTTATAGTTGGAGCCTGGGTGGTAGGCTAACTTAGCCATTTTAGCCTATTTTATTTTTGGGCTAAGGTTTGGAAGAACCATGGTGGTTCTTGAAGGCAAAAGCCCTATTTTGTTTTTATCTTTTTAAGGAGTGAAAACCTAGCTTTATAGTTAAGAAACTTAACTAATAAAGGAAGACTATAAATGTGAATAAAAATTCAACTTTATTGATCATGAACACCAAAGACGAGAAGGAAAAATACAAGATTTAAGTGAAATAACGTATTATGCTTGCAACATTCCATATGTTAGGGATTGGCTTGCCTTCAAGCTTGGAGAGTTGATAGGCTTTGCTTGGGATAACTTGAGCTATTCTGTATGGGCTTTCTAAATTAGGGGCAATCTAAGAAGGGTTGGAGCAATTGTTGATTATCGTTCATAAAACTAGATCATCTTCATCAAAGATTTACTTTTTTACATGGTAGTTGAATTAGTTAGCAACCTTTTTTTTGTGGGTTACAACTCACATACTCATGGCTTCCCTCGCTTACTTTAGAACCTAAGTCTAAAAGTAAACTTTGGTAGTTTTAATCAGAGTAGTATTATACTCAGTCAAATGGTTAATCAATTTCTACTTGTATCATAGCCTCATGATCATAGGTTAAGGTAAATGTTGTTTTTCATGTGGAGGTTTAGATTTTTATTTGATAAGACAATAATATGAATGGGAGTTTATATATCCATTTCACTTTAGCAAAATCAAGCTATTTTCACAACCATTCCAAAATAATATGGTTGGGAATCTCGATTTGGTTGTTACTGACAGCATATTCTAGAGAGGTATTTTAGAGGTCTATCTTCCATTCAAAGAAAAAGCTCTTAAAGCTTTTACTAAAAAAATTAACGCTCATTATCCATGATAAAGATGAATGAAGGGTCGAATCAACAAATAATGTTCTTCTATAAGAATTCCTGAGTATTCTTGGTATTTATGAATGTGAGGGGTTTTGCCTCAATCCATTTTGACTGCCACAAAAAGGAACTGTTGTTGCCCATTGGCGACCGAGAAAGGGGTAAAGATGTCATCCCCTATACGTCAAATGGCTAAGGGGAGTGGATCGATTTCTATTTATTAACTGAGAGATGAATGAAGTGTTTGTGTTGTTGTTTGACTATCTCCTCACTGTTTAATCTCAGAATAGGCCAGTAAAATCTTTTTTGTAAGGCTCTTCTTCAAAGCACACTTGCGGATTGGTGACTTCCACATATGCCTTCATGAAGCTCCCTGAGTATATATTCTACTTAATCGGTGAGGAGGCAAAGTAAGTGAGAAGAAAAACTCCTTTTGTATAGGTTTACTCTAGATGAAGTATCTTAGGGCTTGTGATTGGATTATCCTCGCCTACTTGGGATGCCAAGGAGGGTTATATTGGCAAGGAAAGCTTTGATGGGTACGATCTAAGAGTCATCTACCTAGATTAGAAGGATTTCCTTGATTATTCTAAGCTCAACCAATGTTGCTTTAACGATTGATCGATGACTTGGGCAGTTTATTGAGTGTGTCAACTTCAAGAGGGTGTCGACACGAGTATTCATGTTTCACAGAACTACTCAATTTAGGTAGACTTAAACCATTGTATGAGTTGGCGAATAGCTTCAACAAATTGTTTGATTGTATCATCTTTTATCTCATAGTCTTCATCTTTTATCTTTTATCAAGGCTTCATATTCTAATTGATTGTTGGATGCTTTAAAGGATAGACAGATTGCTTGCTTCACTATAATTCCTTCGACCTTCTACAACTACAAAAGCATTTGCCTTTCAATAAATTGATAGTTTCATTTATTCCTTTTCTTCGATATTGTCCCCGATTCCAACATTTTGTTTCATAAAGCATAATGGAGGTTATTTTGGTCATGTCCTAGGATTTTGTTAGTATTTAGTATTCATTGATTATATACAGAACTCTAACCATTGTCCTTAATGCCATTATAAATACTCGCCAAGTGGGTTTTTATTAGAAATCCTGATCTTAATCTTTCATCCATATATCTTCTGATAGAGAAGGTTCAAGAATAATTTCTGAAGTGAAAGTGTTGAGATAGATAATTCATTACATGGACTTAAATTGACACATGAGGGTGAAGAGGAGATGTAGATTTATTTTAGAAGTCATGAGACATTATATATCTATGAGAAGTGTGGTATAAGAATGACCCTTATTTGTCAATTGCAAAACTCAACCTAATTCCATTAAAGTTCATGTAACGCTATAAATACTAAGCACCACTCATTACTCTTCTCTTACTCTTGAATAGATGACAAATACAAATAATACTTCATTTAATTTGAGGCATATTTTTGGGAGAATGGATGGTGCATTAAAAAGATACTTCTATCATGAAATGATTACTTTTATTTTATTTTAATATGTAAAATATTATATTATATATAATTGTTATTAGTTAGCATTATACTAATTAAAATATTGCAATGTGAAATTTGAAAATAGATCATCTTGATGGAGAAAGAAAAAAAAATCTTGTCATAAATATTATTGTTGAAAGTTTTAAATTAAAGAATAGCAAAAATTAATATTTTTACTAGCTGGTCATATGTTACAATGATTTGTTATTGTTATGTATATAAAACTTGTTATATAGATCACATTGTTTTATCCAAAAAAAATTATATATTCTTTATGCTTCAAATAAAATAATGTTTAATTAAAATTATCTAGTTACATATTATAATAATATTAAATAAAAACAAATTAAAATATTTTTTTTATTTATCTAATAATAAAATAAAATAAAACTATTTAAATAATTATATGTTATATACTTACTACAAAAACAAAACAACACACGCATGTGTTTTTTTACTAGTACTATAATACCATGACTTTTTTAACAAATTTTTTTTACCTAAAATATTCTTAAGAATTGGAAAAATTAGTAGTTGCCATTGGCCTCTTTTGGAATTAAAATTGTTAACACCAAAAAAATATCCTATACAAAAGATATTATTATTCACTTACAATTATACATATCAAATAGATCTATTGATATTACTTAAACTCAAACTCATTGGTCAAGTGTCCAAATATACAAATATAATAATAAGATTTGAAATTTGTCCAACCATTGAGTAACTCAATCTTTTGAACTTATCCAAGATAAGCCCAAATATTATTTGGATAAGCCTAAACACTATTCAAATAGCTCATCTATGAGTCAAGTTTCAATCTCACCAACCATTGAGTAGTCCTACATGCCTTAATTCCTCTTTTTGTAGTAGGGAAATTTCACTAAACTTGCTCTTTGACATTTCCCTTCTAAAATTTTAATTTAGTAATGTACATTTTTTATACATGAATTTAGATATATTTTTTTTTATTTTTAAATTTGAGTATAACATAATGGATAAGTTTTATTATTTGAACCATATTTTCATATCTCTTATTCGAAGACAACCATGAGAAGTAAAATATTGTGAGGCAAATGGAAGAGCCTTGAAATCTTCAATCATATTATTGTTATATTTTGATATTTAACTTTATAATAAGATTGTATAAATGTTTAGAATAAAAAAAGAGAATATAATACACCCAAAAATAATTGTATTTGTATCAAATTTTTAGAAGAGGAAAATGTACAAAATAGAAGAGCTAGATGTTTCTGATTTGTCATATAACACTCAAGCATTAATTTTTTAATTTATTTTGACAAAATTTTCAATAATAATAATTAAAATAAGTTAATGGTTTAATATATTAAAACTTACTCTTCTTTCAATTTAGTCTTTTAAAAATAAAACAACTCAAATTTAATCATTCAAATATTTTTTTACTTAAAATAATTAATTTATTAAACAAAATTCTTTTAGTAAAGTGTGGTAATGAGTTAAATTCAGACTTAGCCCATAGGCTTGGGAATAGGCCAAAAGTTATATAGGCTTAAACTTGGATCCAAACTCATTTTTGAAAAGTCTATAGACTTAAGTTCAAACTTAGTCTGCCCTAACCCATAAACAGGTTTAATATCAAATGAATTCCATAATTTTGATAACCTTTCTAAACATGTGTCATTTACAGAAGCAACCTCTTCATGCCACTGTGAAAAGTAGTTCTTAATTATGAGATTCAAGAAAGATAGTCATTTCACGTATTATGGTTTTGCATTGGATATACATACGCTCAAGTGAATTACACTTCAAATCAAAGATTTGTTTTTTCTCTACTTTATTGAAACTTGAAGAAAAATGGGAAAATTGGTATTAAAGAAAGGATAAAAGTACATCATAGTGTCGTTGTCCATTTGTTCATTCCACAGAGTTTAAAATTAAAAGAGGATGAAGAAGAGATAATAACAATGTACACGAAGGAAGAAGTAACCTTGTTGACCACAGTGAGGGCATTTGAACACAACACTGCCCAGAATTCCCTTGATAAAGAAGTTCTTGTTTAGATTACAAAATATTTTCCTCTTCCCACTATGAAAAATCTTGTCACCTTTCCTCTTTATCTCATCACCACAATGCCTTAATGTTGGCGACCAAAATTGTGAAGTTTGGCCATATTTTAGCCTTCTCTTTGGATTAATCATTTTAGGTGGTTCAAAAACAATCTCCTTTCATTTTTTTTTTGGAAACATGATGTTCCCTATTTAATTTCATACTTGATATGTTAATTTCAAAATCATATTCCTTTGGTGGGTTTCATATGGTTTTCACATTTTTCTATTTGGACATACACATACACACACGTCTTTTATTGCAAAATTCAATTCCCCTTTTTATTTTCGGTTCAGTTTCATCTAAACAAATTGAATCTTGAGTGACCTTCTTGAAAACATGAATAAGTGTTTAATCTCTAAAATTTTTTTATTAATTTTTTCATTTTTCATTATGTATTGGTAAAATTGGATTGTAAACAAAGAATTTTTAGGTCGATTTAGACAGTTAAATAGTCATTGACAGGTACGTGGAAAGTTGTATATCCCCCTCTCCACCTAAAAATTGTAGAGTAGTTGATTTTTTCTTGTCATAATTTCAAGTTTGAAATTAGAGTTTAAGTTATTTATTCTCTTTTACTATTTTAAGATTAAACATTAAAAATGTTAATACCATAATACCAAAAATCTAAACCTCCTAAAATAAATTAGAGAAGAAAAAAAATGGCGAATAGAGTGAAGATTACAAACAAGATCAGAAGAGCTGTAGAAGATAAGGAAACTGAGGATCTGCTAGTGAAGAGTATCAAGAAGGCTAAACTGAATGAAAATGATGGATTATGGAGGTTCAGGATGGATGATAGTAAATCCTTTATTCCAAGAAATTGATCGAGAGAAAGGGAAGGAGATTGAAGATGCTCAGGTTTAGATTAGTGCATTAAAGATGATTTTGACTCATATGTCTTACAAGGATTCTTTGCTTGCTTCAAATGGAATTAATTTTCAATAAGATGATCAAAGTGATAATGATGAATTTGTACCTAAATCGAAGGAGAGTTTTGATGATGATGAAGAGTCTGACCTGGAAGAAGAGGATATATAATGTCAAAGAATTAATGTTGATAAAGAAGAGAGGAAGGAATGGTACAAACCTTGGAGGAAATCTCTCATTGTCAAAGTCCTAGAATGGGAGATTGGATATGTTTCCTTAAAGAACAAGTTAATGAAACTATAGAACTTGAAAACCAGATCATTATGTTGGATGTTGGCAATGGTTATTTTCTTGTTAAATTCAGTGAGGAAAGAGATTATTTTTTTGCCTTAGAGGAAGGTCATTGGATGGTTGCAGGCCATTACCTTGTTGTTCAGAAGTGAAGGGCAGATTTTGATCCTTTAGTGGTTGAATGTAAAAGACTTGTGCAGATTAGAGTTCAAGAGCTACCTTTTGAGTATTACAAGAAGTTTTTTCTGTAGAGGTTAAGGAACAAGCTAGGAAGAACTTTGAAAGTGGATACTCATACACTATGGGATATGTTTGATAACACTAGATTATCTCAAGTTCCAAAGAGAGGAAATTTTAATAGAATTTGTGTGGAGATTGATTTAGGAAAAAGATTGGTTTCAAAATTCAGAATAAGGAAGAAAACTAGAAATATTGAATATAAGGGATTGAACCTCATTTGCTTTTTGTGTGGAAAATAAAGGCATCATCAAGAGATTTTTAAGAAAAATAAAGATAAAAACAAAGAGTATGAGGAATTTTTGAAAAGAAGAGAAGATAAAGCAAGGCAAAAGGTTGAAGATAACAACTTCGGCCCTTGGATGATTGCTTCACTGGCTACTAAAAGATGTCAAACTAGGAGAGCAGAAGTAAATGTGGAGAATAGAAAGAGGGAAGAGGTAGTGAATGGGAAGAACCATAAGGAGGTAGAATCTAGTTCAAGGTTTGTTATGCTTGTTGACCTTGAGCTTGAAGGAGCTGCTGAGTAAGTTTTAGAGAAGGAGTCCCCTGTAGTAGAAGGAAGGAGGAAAAAATAAAACTTGGGGAAAAATATAGAGCAAGAAAAGGTGGATGAGGGTTTGAAAGGAGGTAAAAATAAAAAATCATCAAGAATAAAATTTAGGCAAGTTACCTTTCCTAAATTGAAAGAATGGTTGGTTAGAGAGAAGAAGGTAGTGAAAGAAAACAAATTAGGAAAGGTAAATTATGTCAATATGGATAAAGTGGTGGATTATAGTATGAAACCACTTCTTCGCATTGATAATAACTCTAAGGAGTTGCTAGTGTCTAGAATATTTGAAAATATAATTTAAAAGATGTCTATGGGTGAAGGTTTGAAGCATGATCCTCTTGAGAATGAGGATTTAATGTTGATTGACCTTGGGGAAGATAAGATATCAAATAGACAAGAGATGTTATGTGATATGGAATTGGAACAATGAGTGTTTTCCTAATTCTAGTTCTTATTTTTATAAATATTATCCTATTGAATAGCAAGGGAACTGGTGACAATAATTTTCCCCTAAAGATAAATGACTTAATTGATGAGAATCCAGTCGATATCCTAGGTATTATGGAAACAAGAAAAGGAGGAAATAAATTTGAGAATTTTATAAAGAAAATCAAAAAGAGCTACTGCAGATTTGATCTTGATGGTTATAAAAGAGGTATTTTGCTTTTCTAGGATGATAGGAAGATGAGCCTAGATGTTCTTCAGTCAGACTTATAATTTATTCATGTTAAGGTTAATCTTAAGAATGGAAGAATGTTTTACATGACAATTATGCATAGGAGCCCAAATGGGAGTAAAAGGGAGGAAGCTTAGGGTAAGTTGAAAAGCATTGGGAGTAATATGAGTGATCCTTAGGTGGCTGGTAGGGATTTCAAATCTTATTGTTCTAAAGATGAGAAGAATAGGGGTTCATGCTGGAATAAGAGAAGCATAGAGAAGTTTGGAGAATGTATTGATGACTGTTGGTGGATTGATTTCGGCTTCAATGGATATAAATTCATGTAGGAAAGGAAACGTCATAAAGAAAGAATTTATAGATATTTTGTGAACATTGAATAAGTTATTAATCAAGAAGCCTTTGTTCACCATCTATTTGCTATAAAATCAAACCATAAACCAATTTTGTTAAAAGGGAAAGGTGATAGTAAAGGGAATAATAAGGAAATGCCTTTCATATTTCTTGCTTCCTGGCATATGTATGAAAGGTTTAATAGAGTGGTGGAGAGAATGCGTGGAAAAATAAGGGAGATTAGAAGGAAGCTTCTGAATCTTTTACTATGGATATTCTAAAATGGAATACAGATCTTTTCAAAAACATTTTCAAAGAAAAATTCAAGCTTAGTAGAAGAATTGAAGGCATTGAGAAAGCTCTTGCAAGGGGAAAAATGATTACCTATTAAGAAAGCAAAGGCAGCTATGGTATAAATATAAGGATATCTTAGCAAAATAAGAGATTATATAGTTCCAAAAGTCGCATGTAAATTGGTTGAGATTTTGGAGATAAAAATGTGAGATTTTTTCACACAACAACAGTGGTGAGAGGGAAGAAAAATAGAGTTGACATATTAAAGGATGAGAATGGGAATTGGGTGACAGAGAAAGGTAAACTTAAGAAGATTGCTGTCTAGTTTTATAGCAACCTATTTAAGAAGGAAGATGGTGATAACAGAAGTTTTCCTTTGACAAGGTCTTTTTCAAGGCTTGATGAAGAGAAGATTAGAAGAATACAAAGCCAAGTTACTAATAAAGAGATCAAGGAAGTAATTTTCAATACAAGCCCTAGGTCCAGATGGATTTCAAGCAATATTCTTTCAAAGTCAGTGGGAAATAGTGGGAAACAGTGTGTGTGAACTGATTAAAAATATAGTTGCTAATCTGAGTAAGGTGGAAGAGATTAAATAGACTTTTGTTATTCTTATTACAAAAATTGATGACCCAAAATCTATGAAATATTTTATGCCAATTAGCCTTTGAAACGTTGTGTATAAGACAGTAACTAAGATCATCACTAACAAATTGAAGGGTTTTATAGGGGATATTGTTGTATCTTGTCAGTGTAGCTTCGTCCCGGGAAGAAATAGTACTGATGACATGGTGATTATTTAGGAAATGGAAGATTTTATGAGGAGAAAGAAGGGGAAGAATGGAGGGATACTAATGAAGATTGATTTAGAGAAAGACTATGATAATCTTATTTGGGAATTTCTAGAGAAAAAACTTCAGGATATTGGCTTAAAAGAGAGTTTGAAGAATCTCATCATGAAGTGTGTAAACATAAGTAATTTCAGGGTCTTGTGGAATAGGGAACCTACTATGGGGTTCAAAGCTTCTAGAGGTGTTAGGCAGGGAGACCCCTTATCTCCTTACCTCTTTATTTTGTGCATCAAAAAACTAGGCCATTTGATTAATTATGTTGTTCAGGAGAAATGGTGGGTTTTGATAAAACTTTTTAGAGATGGTCATCATTTGACTCGTTTATTTTCTACAGACGATCTCATTTTTTGTGGGTGAAGCTATAGGGAGGCAAGCTAAAAGTGTCAAAAAGATTTTGGAATTTTTTTGTGGCTGCTCTGGCCAAAAATTTAATGAAGAGAAAGCTAAGATTTTTTTTAGCAAGAATATAAATCATAATGTTAGCCAAGAGATTTGTTAAAATTTGGGGTTCTCAATTATTAAGGACATTGGAAAGTATGTGGGGATCCCAATCATCCATGATAGAGTGAATAAGAAGAAATACATATATCTCATTGAGAAAGTGCAAAATAGGCTCTCAGGTTGGAAAGCCAGAACAATATCATTAGCAGGCCAAATTACTCTCTCCAAATCAGTTATTTCTAGTATTCGTATATATACAATGAAGACTTATTTTATTCCATCAGGTGTTTATGAAGAGGTTGAGAAGTTAAAAAAAAGTTTTCTATGGAACTCTAATGGAGATGTGAATAAATTACACTTGGCTATTTGGGAAGAAGTTTGTTAACCTATAGTCAGGGGAGGTTTGGGTATTATACCTCTAAAAGAAATGAACAGTGCCATGATGATGAAGTTGGGGTGGGGTCTTATTGATAATAGGGATAGTTTGTGGGCTAAGATGTTTAAAACTAAGTACAAATGTGGGTCTGATCTTATCCCAGTTATTAAGAGAAATAAAAATTATACTAATACTTGGAAAGGCGTTTGCGAAATTTAGGACAAGGTTGAAAAGGGATGAATTGGAACTTAGGAGATTGTAGCAAGACCAAATTCTAGAAGGAAAAGTGGCTCTTAGACAGCCCTTCTTTATGGGAAATTTCAACCAAGGAGGTTAATCCTCAAGATATGAAAAAACTTATAAATGATTATGTACAGGAAGAGGAATGGGATCTAAGAATTTTGAGAAATTATATTAATGATTACACTATGAGAAAGATAGTTGCGATTCATATATTGAGAAATGGTGTGGGTGAGGATAAGGTGATATAAAGACATAATGTTTCTGGGAAATTTACAGTTGCTTCAACATTCAACATGAATAAAGACATTACTAGTAATATAGAGGCTAGCTACTAGAAAAAATTATGGGCTTGGAAAGCACCTAAAAAATATAAATCTT
Organism: Senna siamea; assembly: GCA_031216115.1. NCBI lineage: Eukaryota > Viridiplantae > Streptophyta > Magnoliopsida > Fabales > Fabaceae > Senna > Senna siamea. The sequence continues at coordinate 9,246,166 of CM062355.1, read as the reverse complement.
TTCTACAGCTTTTTAGGAAAGAGAGATTGCTTACTAACCTGGCTCTCTTTGAGAAGAGGATATCTGATGACTTGTTATGTCCCAAGTGTAAGAACCATTCTAAGTCGGTGCTGCATGCCATTAGGGATTGTGAGGTGGCGAAAGATTTATGGAGTATGATAGTGAACTCAGGTTATTGGAAGGATTTCTTTAGTATGCCCATCAAAGAGTGGATTAGTGCAAATTTAACTAGAAATATTGGAAGAGAAGAATGTGATGAGTGGAAGATTACCTTCATGGTGTGTGCTTGGGGTTTATGAATGTATAGAAACAAATTATTTTTTGAAGGGATTAAGAAAAGAAAAAGGGACCTTTACTGGGAAGTCCTATTTAGATTTAAAGAAATTGTAAGTGCTTGGAAGATTGATGATATGGAAGAAAGGAAGGTTTCTAGGAAAAAAGAACTGAGATTGGTGAAATGGGACTTTCTCAAAAGGGGTTAGTTTAAGGTAAATACTAATGGCTCTTTTTTTAATAGGAGCACTTCGGTTGGATGTGGTGGTGTGATTAGAGATTATTTGAGCAACTAAGTTGGGGGTTTCAGTGTTAATATTGAGATTTTTGGCATATTATAGGCTAAGCAATGGGGCCTTTTAGAATGAGTTGTAGTTAGCTTGGAAGTATGGATGCAAGAAGCTTAGAGTTGAGTCCCTTTTAAAAACTGTAGTGGATTTAGTGATTCACGGCTACCCTATTTCCCAAAAATGTGCTCCGTTGATTGCTAGGATTAAAGAGTTTATGAGTAGAGATTGGGTGGTGAAGATGGTTCATGTATTTAGAGAAGCTAACAATGTGGCAAATTACATTGCTGGATGCTCTCACTCACTACTGTTAGGAAGAAGGGTTTGGGATAGGCCGCCAGAAGAGTGTGTGATGTTAATAAAGGAAGACTTGCTCGGTATAAGTGTTTTTAAGGAAATTCATGTGTCGTTATTTTTTTTTTTTTGTGTTTTGTTGGGCTTAGGCCTGCTTGTTTAAAAATAAAAATCAAAACCTCCTTCCCCTTATTCTATTTAGATATAATGTCGTTGAAGGGTAAAGATGAAATTAATTTCTTATATTAACTACTATTTTGGGTTTTCCCTTCTCCTTTGCTTTGTTATCGCATGGTTATAGGAGGACATTGGCTAAATTAATAAATTTTGGGTTTTATTGCTTATTGTTCTCTTTCACATTTGATTGGTAATTAGGTTTCATTTTCATCTTGGCTTATGATTGTTTTAGTTTAAGATGCCTTTCCTTTTTAGTGTTAATTAGGTTTTAAAGGATTATTTATAAGGCCTTTTTGCTTTGAAAATTTAAGCTTGAGGGAAAAATGATTATTTACAAATTTCTCTTAAGAGTAAAGGGTACTAAGAAAAATGTTTTTCTTAGTTCTTGATTTTTATTTTATTAGAATTCTAATCACTACCTTGTTTGGATTAGTTCGTTGAGGGATGTCATTAATCCTTTGAATCTCACTAAAAATATTTTGGTTTTACAATAAGAAACAAATTTTGATAACCAATCACCAAGGATTTTGCCTCAAGTGATTGGTATCTAGCGAGAATACATAAAAGAGAGAGATAAGGGGCTTTGTACATGATAAAAAACTAACCATTTTATTTATGAAATAATTCATTATAATGCTTTTAATTTTGGCTAACATTCACTGGGCCTTACTAATTTCATCCTAACCTCAACAACGTGATGGTTGAGTGTGCAAAATTCATGCACTTTGAGTGGCATATTTTACACGGTCATCTTATTCTTGAAATGCTCAAAACTATCAATGAACGTTGGGACCATAGTGTTTGACTAGTCTCGCAGTCTGTACATATCATTTTTTTCCACATATTTGCCTCAGCTTGCTTACTCTGGGAGCATAGTTCCCATGACGTGCCTAACTTGATGGCTCAGGTCAATTTTCTCAAATACAAGTCTGTCATATAATTTAAATCCTCTTAGATAGTAACAAATTACCGTGCTTTTTATCCAGTTGCTCCTTTAGTTGTGTAACTTATTCTTCTAGAGCCTAAATATGGGCTTGAAGCTCCATATATTTTACCTGATAGGCTTTTCATTCTCCATATGACTAAGAATCTCATTTCTAGTGGGCGAGATGGAGCTCTTCGATTTTGGCTTTCAACTTCTCATTTTCCTCTTGTAACTTGGATGTATTGTCGAAACTGGAAAACCCTCAACGTTTCTTGAGGTCAGACATCTTCTTATGTAGCTGCACACATTCTTCTTTGGATTTCTTTAAATCATCTTATTGCCTCTTTCTTTCCCCTCTCAATTTTTTCAACTGGGTATTGTGCTCTTTAATCTTGATAGCAAGGGCCCGTTCTATTTCTTGCAAGTTATTTCTAGTAATGGATCATGGGGTCCCTATCCAAGGCTGGCCCCTCGTGTAGTCCTATCTTGAACCCATTCTTTGTACCCAGGTGTGACCTTCACTTGGCACATCCTTAATTCTGCTTTCCCCTTGAACCGGATGCTTTTGCCAAGCTCTTAAAATGCAAGTGTTCAGCCCAAAGAACTCATTATCATGAAGTAAGAAAAAATGCTTCACCAGATCTTGAGGCCGGTCCTTCTGACTATAGGAAAATTAGAGATGGGCTAAGGATAGTTTATAGTTAATCCATCCCCTAGCACTGATAAGAGGCATATTAAGGAAGTCCCCACAACTGTATAGGATATCTGTGTGTTCCCACGAAGGCAACTTCCATTTAATCTTCTCACTAGTCAACTAATTAAAAAAGTGAACCCAATATTAGTATTCAATCAAAGCTAGGCCTTCTTGTCCCCTTAGATTGCTTAGGATAAGACCTTTCATAATAGCAAAATCTCTAAGAGGATGATGGATGTCATCAAGCCATACACCTCTAGACCACTTCTTGCCAAATAGATGATTTGCCATCCATTTCGTAAATAACTAGAGGTAACATTTTAACTTTCCTTCCCCTTTCTCTTAGCAGTACAAGAGAGTTAAGCAAGTGTCTACTAAGAGAGCTGGGATTGGATTAATTATATAATGCTCCACAACCATAAAAACACTAATGGTGGTGAAGTCTATAAAGCCTATTGCTGATGGAAAGAGCATGATTCCATATACCGCTAATGCAAGAACTCAACTGAAAAGTACCCACTCTTGCTTCTCGTCGAGTATCTTCATGTAATTAATAAAGTGGGCCAATGACACTATATCGGTATGTCCCTATTTTGCAAAATAAACTCGTTTGAGTGATTCCCTTAACAATTGATCAATGGACCTACGGGAAGGCAAATGGCCCGAATATGTGTACACCTCTGAGTTTTCATGGAGACACATTCTCAATAATTCGATATATTCTTCAAGGGTCAGTGATAGTTGGAACCAAGAGAAGGTAAAACATCTTAGTTCGTTGTCCCAATACTACCCTAAAATTGCAACAGCTTCTATCTAAATTAAGATATCCAATAAATCTAATAGATCATCATATCTCAACCAAAAGTCCAATATCTTATCCCTACCAATTTTACTCATCATCCGAACCAATTCAGTCATAGAATTCAGCTCTACCTTAATTCGTGCCAACTTTCCAGTTAGTGATAGATTATTAGGTGTGAAGAAAGTCGATCTTTTGTCTAAAGCCATTGCCATAACTGCCATTATTAAAAGCAACCACTTGAGCCAAGAAAAAGTAAAGTACATGACTTCATTCTACCAAGTAATTTTGTACAATGGAGAAATCCTTCATGCATTTGAAATTAATTTTTTTATATATATTTTTAATTTTTTTCACTTAACATCACCTATCCATTTAAAAAAAAACATTTCCCAATGGTCTTTGAAAAATTTCAGTGAAGATTTTGCCCCTAAATAATAGCTTTTTGGCTTCACAACGAGTGTGAACCACCACTAATGTGAGAAAGAATTCTGCCTTTATTCTATTAGCGAATTTTATCCATTGGTTTTTGTTAGAAAAGATGTTTCTAAGCCCAAAAATTTAAAAATTGCCCCCTATTGGAGGCATTTTGGCCACTCAAAGAGACAAGCAACCATGCACACACTAGGATTTTGCCTCAATGATGTAATGACGCTTTCGAAGGAGGAAGCCCATGACATTATATATTTGTCAAAATCATCTATCAAGAGATGTTTTAGTCATATTGAGGGCTTGGTTAACTAATAATGTATAAATGTATTTAGCCTCATTGACGTAGCAGTGTTTTTGCAAACAAATAGGTTTTTGAAATTCATTTTCCTTAGGAAGCAATTTGGCTTTACTAGGAAAGAACAGCCAATCACCATATACCAAAAGGTTTAGCCTTACCAAAGTAGCGGTGTTTTCACAAAAAAAGGGTTTTTTTTTAAAAAAAATTGTTTTCCTAGGAAACATTTTGGCTTTACTAGGAAAGAACGGTCATCCACTACGTATGAAAGAATTTAGCTTTATCGATGTAGTGGGGTTTTCACAAATAGGGAGATTTTCAAAATCTATTTTCTCTAGAAAACGTATTGGTTTTACTAGAAAAAATTCACTATGTATGAGAAGATTTAGCCTTATCAATATAGCGATATTTTCACAAACAAGGAGATTTTTTTATGTATAGAAGAATTTAGCCTTATCGACATAGCTGAGTTTTCACAAACAAGGAGATTTTTTTAAATCTACTTTCTTTAGAAAAAGTTTTGGTTTGACTAAAAACAGTAGTCAACCATTACGCATGAAAGGATTTGACTTATTGACGTAGTAATGTTTTCACAAATAGGGAAATATTTCAAAATCTATTTTCTCTAGGAAACATTTTGGTTTTACTGAAAAAAAATAGTCAACCATTACGTATGAAAGGATTTGCCTTATCCACGTAGCAGTGTTTTTGCAAACAAGGAAATTTTTCAAAATCTATTTTCTCTAGGAAAAATTTTGGTTTTACTAGAAAAAATTCACTATGTACAAAAGGATTTAGCCTTATCAGCGTAGCAGTGTTTTCGCAAACAAGGGGATTTTTATTTCATCATTATTTTATCTTTTTATTTTTTATTTACGCGTTGTAACATTGGATAATGCACATGCAATGTAGGGGACATCTTAGCTCCTATGAGTCTTAACTGGATGGGCTCCTAGGGTTTAGGATCATAAGCCTTCTTAACAAGGCGATCACTAAGGGCCCATTAAGTGCATGGTTGTTAGGGTAGGTCTAAAGTCCTAAAAGATTCAAGGTCCTTGGATTGCCTTCATCCTTTTAAGATGGAGACCTTATCACATAGACTAGTCCAAGTAAAGAATTTTACTCTCATACTAGGCAAGCCCACATGATAGGTTACAATCCAAGCGAGATCATATTAGATAACCTCAGGAGAGTTCAAGTTCTCACAAGGAAACCACCATAGACCTCTTATAGACTAAGGACAATTAGGCTTAGGTATAGACCCTAATAAAGTGTGTGAGGTTTGTGTTCTATGTGTTTGTGTGTGACAAGAGAAAATCCAAGGATCTACCCACTCATCCTTAAAGTGGATAGGCTATGAAACAAAAAGAAACAACCCACATATATATTGTATAAATGGCCCATGGCCCAAACAGTCCCCAATAGAGTTGCCAAACCATTAGAGGACCATTCAACATAAATTTCTTGACTCTAAAAAAAATAAATACAAGGCCCATAATTAAAATAACATCATTAGAGAACCATTCAACATGACAATGAAATTACAAAAAACATTACAAGAAGACATCGAAGATGTGGTGCAGTTTGTGTTTGTGTGTGTGTGTGTGTGTGTGTGTGTGTGTGTGTATATAATTATCAGAACATGGCAGCTATTTTTACACTTGACATGAGCTTACCCTTGTTCCCTCATATGGGTGATGGTAATGACGGACTGTAGTTGCAGCAGCAATGGGCATCAGCCAACAATAGCTTCTCTATTTCTCTCTCGACTCTCTCTGTGTGTCCTCTTGCTTGGTTCCTTTTTTTTTATGTGTGATGCTCTTTATATAAGAGGGGGTGGAGGATTAAAAAGAGAAAATATGAATTTTGATTTATGGCATTAATGAAGAAATTAATGGGATTGTATTTAGAGGAGATTTAGAATAAATAGGATAGAGAAGATGATGGAGGGAAATGAGATTTGATTGAAGATTGGAAGATGAAAGAGATAGGGTAAGATTTTGGTGAATGATGATGATGCTGGGTGGGAATGGGGATCCCCATTTTCCCTCTCTTTTTTTTTGTTGCATTTATTTATTTAATTATTTAATTATTTATTTATTTATTTGTTTTTGGATATATATATTCTTGTTATTTATTACTTTTTTTGGTCCCTTTGTTCACCTTTGGATTCACTTCTTGGGCTCTCTCTCTCTTTGGATCTTTTTAATAGGCTTTTATTTTTAATTTTTTAAATTTAATTGAGCCTTTTCATGATATCCTTTTTCATTTTAAACTAAACCCTTAACTCTATTATTTTTATTTTTATGTTTTTGTTATTTTTGATTTTATTTATATTTTTATATTTTTATTTTTATTGGACCCAAAAATAAATATGTTGTTCATAGTTTCTGCTTCGTCTACTCCCATCAAAGGAGTACTAGTACCACAATCTTATGTAGTGAGTAAATTAAGATTAAAAGGAAATTTAGGCAGAGCTATAGGTTCACTTTCTGCATTTACTAGTTGTTGTTCACTTGACACAATGTTAGTACATATCTAAATATAGGACAAGATTCCAACGCATTGATTGTGACATTATACTATAGCCTCAACTTCATTATTGTCTACCAGCTTAATTTGGCTTAACCTCAAGGGATTAATACCAAAAGACATCTTGTATATCAATTGTGACACCTTATGGTTTGGTTATAATTTTAACTTCCAATGCATTAGATGTTTCAACTCATTAAAGGTTGTGTCACACCTAATTTTTGTTACTATTGGAACATTTGGGACATCATAGAGAAATGGAACACTATTTGCCCCATTTGATACGATGCTATCTTGATAAATGCAAACAAATGATTGTTTGGTTCATGTTGAAAATAAGGCAACAAAATCTAACAAAACTCAAGGCAGAAAACAATGAAGAAGAAATCTTGTTGTTGAAAGAGGAAACAAGAGAAAAAGATGTCATAGTGGCTTTGCAATGTTTTGCTTAAAGAGGAAACAAATTGGTTACCATGTGTTGCTACACAAGGAAAAAGAGTGGAATGCGAGCGTGGTCTAGGCCTCGAAATATATAGATGGCAATTTGTGGAGGCTATCGAGTTTAGAGATGATCAAATTCGCTAGTGAGTCTAGTGAATTTGCTCCAAGAAATTTGCTAGAGCCACTTGCGAATTTTGTTGGGATTTGGAATTTACACTTCATTCAATTCGCTAGTTCAGTAGCAAATTGAATGGAGCAAATTTATCTCAGTAAATTTGCTATCCCCACAAGCAAATTTAGCTTAATAAATTCATTTCTAGGGCTAGCAAATTTTGGGAGATATTTTAAAATTTAAATGGACAAATTTCACTAATCACACACACACTGTAGAGAAATCACAGATCTGAACTCGCCTGAATTCGCTAGAATCACAGGTCTGAATTTTTAAATTTCTAGCTTCTTATTGCTAAATTTGTCATTCGCTTGAACTCGAAAGAATCGTGGGACGACAATATGTTCACAAGGCTAAATTCGCTATTGATGCTGGTGAATTTAGCTAAGTGAATTCGCTAGTAGTTCTTGCAAACTTACATGGCTTAATTCGCTATTAGTGCTAGCGAATGGCTAAATTCTCTAGGGATGCTGGCCAATTTCGCTATCTTAATTTGCTACTCATACTAGCGAATTTAGCTAACTTAATTCGCAAATTTGGCTGTCTAAATTCGTTGACACTTCTATTGAATTTGATTCGCCAAAATTTTTTGCCCATGAATTTGCTATGCATAATCAAAAATTTGTGTGGGTCAATTTGTCAAGCAATTCGCTTTCATGAAGCGCTAATTCTTCATGAATTCATTATAATTCACTACTATAGGTAGTGAATTTGTGACTCTGAGAAAAGTAATATTTTTGTAAATTAAGCTGAAGAACTAACACTTGAAAATAAAAAATAAAAAAATTCAATATATATATATATATATATATTTGTACTAAAGTTAGAGAAACCTAGGATTCAAAACAACACTCAAACCAGTGCGTTTCATTCCTCAGACACAATTGATTATAGTAGGGCCGATCGTACGACATAGTGGTAGGGATAACATTAGACATATAAAATAATACACACTGACGAGAGAAATTACAATAACAGTATCAATCCTTTTGTTATATGAGAATTAAAGATTTAATTGTTTTGAGCTTCCCTATTTCTTATTTCAAGTAGGATTTTCTTATTTTAGATTAAGTACACTTGAATCTTAAGTTTGGATCACCTGCCAAGTCACTCTTAAGTTTTATTTGAATCATCAAAGGAGTATATCAATAAGAATCAAGTATCCTTTACTATTGTTTATTGATTTCACCTTCTTGTTTTACATCACTGTTTTTACACTATCTTATTACTAGATCCATATTTATAAGCTATTCTCTAACCTCTAATACACAAACCTTATCTAAGGAACATATGTCCAAGGAACTATACAAACTACAAGAGAGCTCATATGAATTGGGGATGGAGGAAGTCACAGTAACCCAATCATTTTCAACTTTCTCAACAAAAGAATTTGCCTTTGGAATTGCAGTGAATGGGAGTTTGTTGGTCTGCTTAATCAACTCCTTCATAAAATTCATAGAAAATATCATGTCTGTATTTTCTTCAGAATCAGCTATGGTAGGAGAAATTTGGATCCCGATATTGGCTTCATGTGAATTAACAAACCCAAGGAGGAGCCAGTTTCCACCGACATTTCTTTCGCTAGGGCAGCAAATCTGCAAGAATGTAAATAACAAATGAGTCATTTGATGAAAATATATAATACCATGGTGAAGAACTATCATAAAGCATATCCAGAAATGCAAGTGCATGAGAAAAAGCCTAGCGGAATTATAAATACATAAGCTTCTGAATCACAGAATCCAGAATTGAGTTTTGAGCCAGCATAATTGCTATAATTAAACTGTCATAAACAAATTAAAAGGTACGGGAATTGAGACCCACATAGGAAGTATGAGATTCTACTGTGGAGTTTATATTAAGCTTTCCAACTTCATGAGCTATTTTTGAGGCGTGGCTCTCCCAAAGGTTCATATCATAAACTTATTATCTCAGCACAAATATTTATTGTTTAGTTCCAGTTTACATCAACTAAGCCGCCAGTCTTCTGAGAAAGATCTACCAACATATACCATGGAGAATATCACAGACAGATTTACAGGCATGATTATTTGAGAATATCTATTCCTAAACTTTATTAAATAAAGAGAAGAACGAAGTAACAAGAGTGGAGGATTAGACTAAAATAGAAACAACAGGGAATAAAAGAAGAGAAAAAAAAGGATAAACAGGACCTAAAAAAACTATATCAACACAATTAAGCCCTCCCTTTAGTCCCTTCGCACATACACATTTCTTCTCTTGCATTCAAGAAAGACATGACACCCAAACTTGTGTCCTTGAAACATAGCAATAAACAAATCAGATCTTTTCAATACCATGCATACACTCAGCCCTACACTTTATAATTACTACTACAACGACAAAGTCATTATCTCAGAAGAAAATCCTACCATCATAGAATCCATAAATCACATATCAGAATTTAGCTTAAGCTCATCTCATGACAGAGAATTACATCTATTGCCTTGCATGAAGTAATCACTTTGCACCTGCAAATGTTTCCTTATATTACTATTTAGAAACTGACATAGGAAACCTGATTACCTGAATATATTTTGTGCATGAGTTAAGAGAAAACTACTTGAAAGCAAATTTGACCTTCAACGGTAATAACAGTAAACCCAAGGCTGCCCTAGATAGAAGGAAGGAAAAGGTCAAAGAATTACTAAGATCTTCTATACATAGACATTCAAACTTCATTAACCAACTTAGGTCTGGGTATGATGCCCTGGAGACTTCAGTGTTCAGCAATGTGCCAGCCAGTACTAGTAGCATGAGTGGTTCAAAAACTAAAAACCCTAACAATATTTTCATTTCCTGGCCTCGTAATAGGGTTACAAGTTACAAGAAGTAAAATAAAACAGGTATAATGTCAATGTCATTGTCAGGTAACAAGGACACAAGAATCCAACCTCAATGTACTCAACACCCATATTACTGAGATTATCTGCCATGCTATGTGTTGAAAACAAGCTGATAACTCCTCCAGATCCAACAGGAGATTGGAGTATTTCCCAAGGTGACTTCATTAAAATCTTATACTTGCTCTGTCCTTCTGAAAAACTGCTAACAACTGGTAGCTTCTCTTCCTCCAAAAACCATACCTGCAAGAGGTTTTGAAGATATGCCTTTTTAGACTATAAAAGAAACTATTGATGAGAAGTGAAAAAATACAGAAAAGGTCAAAAAAAAAAAAAAAAAAACAGGACAAGAGATCCTCTACAAGGAAAACAGAAAACAAAAGAAAAAATCTAACTCAACAGAGCCTTCTAATCCATTTGGACTAGGGAAATTTTTGAGAGAACCACCTCTGAAGGAACCACTAGAAGAAAACCACAAAGAGGACAAAAAAAAAAAAAATCCTCACCCAAATAAGATAAGGTGAGAAGAATTTATTGTTAAAAACTCTAGCATTTCGCTCCAACCAAAGACACCACAAACTTGCAAAGACTGCACATAGTCAAAGAACCTTATACTCTCCCTCCCAAAGCCACAAACTTAATAGCTAAATAAGTCCAGAGATTGGCTAGAGACAAACCTAGCTCTCATAAAAAAAGCCAAACAATCTATTTAAATATATCTAGCCACCTCAAATGTGAAAAAAAAAACGACTATTTGTCTTCGAGCTTTTAAAAAACATCACACACATCATGTGATAAAGCCTTGTTAGGTTTTCTAGTATATAGCTTATCATTTGTATTAATTCTATTAATTCTTTAAATATTTTATTCAAAGAGTGAAAAGATATTAATCACACATGAAACTAACTAAATAAGAACATGGTTGATAATTTGGGACACAATATGAAGAGAAACATGATTAAATATATAGGAAAAAGGAAGTATTAGTATCAAAATCAACCCAACCATTGACTAAGACAATACATAATATAAAGGAGATCCTTGGCATGGTGAGAACCTTTTCTGTGTCAAATGCAAAGTAGTTGTTTTTTGTAAACAGCTTTCTTAGAGACACAATTTTTCGGGCTGAGCACACCAAAATTAAAGGCACGGAAGCACGATTTTCCACCTGCAACAAATGCAAATTTATTAGACAATGCAGAAGAAGATATTTTATTGAAGATCAAGTGAGAAAAACATGGTTACTATCAGTATCTTTCAGTATTTTACTTCAGAAAGTCACCAATCAAATAATATCTCAGAAATCAGGTTTACTTGTATCAATTTTTTTATATGATAAAAAAACAATTAATTGATGGTACAAGGAGGAAGAAACACAATATAGGGTACAGGACATCCTCCCACAGAAACGTTAATAAGAAAATGAACAAGAAATAGAACTTCAAAAATGTTTTTCCTCAGATATCTTTGCGTCTGTCAAAGTCATGACACCATAGAGAAGAGGAAAAGACAAGAACTAAATGTCGTAGTTTGAAGAAAGAAGCAAAACATACTGGATAACGACAAAGAAACAAATCAATATTCTAGTAACAGCAGTCATCACTCATATGAAAGAAAGACAGGCAGAACCTGAACTAATCACTGACCTGCTGAAAATAATGCAGGATTGATTTGATGGAATAGATAGATATTTTCTATAGTACAGCATTTTGATCAGATGGTGCTTTACCATAAAAAGAGTATAGTAAACAAAAAGAAGTTTAAAACCTTTACAAAATTTTCATCACAGAGTAACTTCTGAATGAGGGGAACTGATGAAGTCTCAGTTGCTTCATTTTCAACACTATCAAGGTCATGAGTGCACCCCCAACTCTCCTTTTCATTTAAAACCAAGACCATAGCCATTTTGCCCTTAGACAAGAGATGAAGTCCCTTCTCTTGTAAAGTGATATTCCCAACCAACTTGTCTTTACTTTCATTGAAGAGAGATTCGTTTGGTATTTGCTTACTTCTTACAAGCTTTGCTTCCAAGGCACTGACCAACTCATTCACTTTCCACCTGATTTAATGAAGTTAAAATATAAGTAAATGTGCCAATAAATCAAAACTAGCATAAATAAAACGCAAACATCCTTTATCAGGATAAAAAGGGGTAGAGGAATTATGGCATAAAAGCCACAAAAACATTACTCGACACTGTCTTAGTGCCTCCAAATAAATCTCAGAAAAATCAAAAAATGAATTACCTTATTAGATGCTAACATATCCTATCATTTAAGTTTAGGGATTAGGAAGTCATATCCAAAACCTGATACTTCAACAGCCCTTCAAATTTCTTGTTTACAAATAAAAATTCTACATAAAATGATGAACACTCACGCTATTTTTCTAGCTCCCATATCAATCAAATAATAAAATGATTAACACAGCACTAGATCATATTCATAATAAAACAACAACAAAAACAACAAAACGAAGCCTTTTCCCACTAAGTGGGGTCGACTATATGGATCAAGCGATACCAACGTGTTTTATCTTTGCTCATTGTTGTAGTTAGATTATTAATAGTTAAATTCATCCTAATAGTTTTTCTTATTATTTTCTTTGGTCTTCTCTTACTTCTAATTATTGGACTATCTTTCATCTAGTCAACTCTTCATACAGGAACCTTTAATAGTCTCCTAATATTCATAATAAAACAATTTCTTTTGTGGGAGAAGAGCTAGGGAGGTTGGAACATCACATAATCAGTTAACATTAACTTACCTCTCGGCTGGTTCTTTACTATTTTGTAAAGCCTCCTGAAGCAATTTAGAGTTTACAGAAACAATCTGATCCGCAAGCAAGTTCCTTTGTTCTTTTTCTCCATATCTAAATCCATGGAAGACATGTTGTTGCTCCATTTCACAGAGTTTCTTTTTCGCGGCTATGAGACGCTTTTGAAACTTTTTCCTCTCTTTCCATTCCTGAAACATACCAAAAAGTGGATGATCCATAAGGAATAAAGTATTGGTATTATTGATCCATAATAAAAAGCACCTTGTCAGATATTGATTAACTTGATCAAAAACAGAAACAACAGATTCAAAAAAGTAATAGTAACCCATACAATATAAATGTTGTCAGGTCTAGCTAAATGCTACATTGTGGATTTTTGCTTACTTTGAAATGACTTATTTTCAAATGAAGTTTAAAAAACAAAAGTGTTGCAAGAGAGAAGAGTTTGTGTTTTGCAAATCTTTTAAAAGAAGTGCCTTTGATTTTCAAAGAATGAAAAACCCTGTATATAAGGGGAAAAGTAAAAAAGGTTAGAAATAATTATGGTAATTAATAATTAATATTTTTGAGTAAGGGTATGATTGCTTTTGAAAAACAAATTATTTTCTGATTCCAAGGAGATGCTATATTTTTCTGCTTCCTTTCCTTTCTGCTGTAGAAAAACTCTGCTCAGAAGCTTTTGGAAAAAGCTTGGCGAAACACATATTATTTTCAAAATAAGTATTTTTGTGAAAAATAAGTAGCTTTTCCCTCTCAAGAAGCTTTGATGGATATGTCAGACTAGTGGAGGAAGTGATAAGACCAACTCTAAATGATAGGTCAGTGTGCTTTAAGTAAGAGAATAAGAAAGGTTGTATGGCATCAACTATAATCATGAAATTGAAGATATAATCAGAGAAGATAAAAGAATTGGTAAGAGCAACAAATTAAAGGGAGTACAGGAGAGTATGCCTCACAAGTTGGCGCCTTTCTTTTTTGGACCTCTCATCAAATCGCAAGTTTAGTTCCAGGAGTCCCTTTGGCGGTGTAATATGCATTTCTCTTCTTTTCATATCAACTTCTGGTACAATTGCTTCAACAAAAGGAACCCAAACAAGCTGACTGGATGCTTCTGTTTCCACTGACCTGGGTTTACCACTTTTATCAAGTATATCAAGAGATGGATCAAGCAAAACTTGTAGCAGATCATTGGCTCCACTATTGAAAACATTAATAACAGTTCCCACAGGTTCACCACTTTCCTGTTAGAAAGAGGTATGGTCAGTGCCTTCTAATAATGCATTTCGAGGTATAAGCTATCAAAATAGAAAATTTCAAACACTGTTTTAACAAATCTATCATGGCTTAGTTTCACAGTTGTTAATACTAGCCTCTTTCCAATTTTCTTTTCAAATTTTGATGTGTGTGTGCATGTATGTATTATCAAGATATTAGTAGGGGCATTTTATCTGCTGTATCCTTAGTCTTTCAGGATGGGACTGCTATCAGTATGATAACAGTGTGAGCTATCAAGATATTAGCATTTGACATTTCATCTTTTGCACCATTGGTGTTTTAAAATGAGACTGTTAGCAGACATATAAGTTTACATTTAGTCCTGTTCCATGAAAGTCCATTAACTTATATGGAAAACAGTTGGCATTTTGTTATAATAGCTCACCAGTAGGAGTCCACAAGTTAAAAACAGAATAATAATATAAGCCCAAACATAAGACTATTTAGCAAATAAATAAAATAAATAAATAAGAAGAGAGTCAATCACGTCAACAAAGACTCATGATAAACTCAAACCTTCAAAAACACTTTCATGCCCACAAGATCATGCGTGTAGAATTCACCTTCCTCCAACTCTGGCCTGTCTTCTTTTGTGACAAGCAAGGTAGAGCCAATAAGCATCTTAGCCTGCAAGATATATTTATTAGTCAAGGCATTAGTATGAATATGATATGATTAAACAGGCCATGACAAGATGGGAAAGTTGAAGCTTCTAGTCACAAGTGCTAAATCCCAATTAGTGAGTAAAAATGGCAGGTAGTGTTTACTTTGATGGACAAATAGAAACAAGTTTTAATAAATTATAGTAACAACATAAATTGAGTATGTGTCCGCAAAACTACTGAATAAAAAAGGTAACAAATTTCACCAAGAGGCCTCCCAGGACCCAATCAAGGACATTGCAATCTCTTTAAAGCATATTTAATAACGGGCAGGGCATGAGCTATGGAAGAATATACAGCAGGAAGATGAGAAATTGACACTTTCTGTCGGCCAAGTACCTGCTCCACAGTGTTAATTCCTCTGAATTTAAGTATCCAACTCTTCTGTCCAGGGTGCTCTCTTCCTTCGTCCAGTTCAACTTCTTGAATCATTTCTTCACCTGAAACCATCTGCTTCAACCATCTTCTTCCAGGCTATAATAACCAACCCTTGAACTTTAGTCAATGTGCAGACAAAATAACAATTACAAAAAGAAGATAGCATTAGACAACAATTTATGAAGTTTTACTTGTGAAAACCGCAATTCAGGAAAATCAGTGCTTGGTTTCACACGAATTTCCCCTTGAACACCATGAACACTGGATATGTACCCAATGTCAATAAATCCTGACCGACTGTTGCCAGTGTCAACAATCTCTTTAGTAGCTGTAAGTTCCATGTAAAATTATATTAGTATAATATGATAAAATGGATACATGTATTTCAAAAGCAGTAAGTCAAAAAGTCAGATTTTCTAATCATGGAAATTTTGAGCGGATGTTGCTACAAAAGAAAATAACTTATCACATAGAAACCCTGCAACTCCATACCCATCAATAATTAATTGGTATTTACAAAAATACTATACACACATCCAATTAGGCAACTACATAGATGCATTCATCTGTAAATATAACATAGTGCTTGTATTCAGTAAAATATTTAACAAGCACATAAAATACCACTGGGTGGGCCAATTAGGTAGAAGCTAGGGGGAAAAAGATTTAAACTAGTATTACTACGAAAATGCAAATATTGTTATCCCATTAAATTAAGTTTATGACAATTATCATTCCTTCAAGAATGCCTTCTGTAAACTTGCCAACGAAAAATCTAATTAACCACAAAAGGAACTGGAGTACCAAATTACCGATTCACAATATGTGTAAATGCAGTCTTGAGTAGGTAAAAAAGGACAAACAAGCATGGTAACACAAGCAGTTCCACGAACAAAACCCAAAGAAGGCAAGAGGGTAGCTTGCATCACCATGGACTATATCAACTACAACAATTAACACTCAAGCTTTAAATAAGAAAACCAGAAAAGACTCATTTTGGTCGTCTAAAGAGGATCCTAGTATCAATAAACTTAGAAGATTTTCTGTATCACTTTAATACTCGAAAGTCTTCCAATTTCATCCTGAGCTGCTAAAGCTATACTACACAAATTTTCCAGAGCCAAATATTCTATAAATTCAAAACAAAGTAAAATTAATCCAAATAAACAAAACAAACAAAGCCTTTCCCAACTAGGTTGGGCCGGCTACATGAATCAAACTATGCCAATATGTTCTATCTGGGCTCATTTTTATTGTTAGATTATTAACAGTAAAATTCACCTTAATAGTTTTTTCTATTATTTTGTTTGGTTTCCTTTAGCTCTAGTTATTAAACTATTTTTCATTTCGTCATTCTTCATACAAGGAACCTCTAATGGGATTTTACTTATCCAAATGATACAAAAAAATATTTGAACAACCAAAATGGGATTTTAGTATTTTACTCATAAGAAAACACATTACGAACCTATTACAAAAAGGATAAAGCAGAGAACAAAAATGTTGCATAAAAACCCTTCTACTTATACAGAAACCAAAAGAGAAAAATTAAAAATCTTTTGAAAACAAAAAACAATCAAGAAGGCTTTACCAGTGCTGCGCAAAGCGGGGAAGGCAAGTTGCGTACTTGCAGTTGCAGGAGGATAGAAAGGGAATTGAATAGAGAACGAAGCTCCAAGAGCACGGGAGTGAGCACACTGAAATGGAAGAGCTAGTCGATGAGAGTTTGGGAGAGTGGTAGGCCACGGAGAGAACGAATTTGAAGTACAGAGAAGTGAAGTTCTCTGCATCATCATTTGCTCGCCGTGTCACTGACTTGGGCACTCGGCCGATAATGAAGCCCAGAATGAGATATTGCAATTTATTTTTATTTTTAATGAACTAAATTAAAAAATAATTTTTTTAATTACTAAATTAATAATTTATAAAAAATAAATAAATTAAACTCATCCCTCATCAAATTAAGTAAAATTATTCTTATTATTTTTTATCATTACAAAAATTTTATTTGGGGCTCTCTCTTTTTTTTATTTTTTTTTTCTTCCCTTTCATTAAAAAAGTTAAGTGAATAGAGATTTTTAACATTATTTTATTATTTTATTCTTTAAAATTAATTTTAAAAATTTATAGTAATATTATTTTTATATATTTATTTATATATTATTAATAAAAAGACTTATTTTTATATTTTTATATTTTAAAAATTAAATTTTAAAATATCTTTTAATTATTTTATGTTCTCTGTTTTCAAAATATTTTTTTTTTTTGTCAAAAAAAGTTGTTTAAGCAAAGTTTTTTATTTTTTTATTTTTATAAAATAGTTATCAAATAGGTTTGTTTGAATGTTATTTTATTTATTTTTTTAAATTATTTTATAAAATTAATTTTAATAATTCATGCTGTTATTATTTTTTTTATCAAAAATAGTTATTTAAATAAATTTATTTTATTTTTTTTATTTTTAAAAATTAAAAATAATTTTTTTAAACTATAATCCAACATGCCCATTGAAGAGTTGAACCTATGAGGTTGAGCTCTCCATATTCTCACCTTTTTATTTAATATTTGATAAAGTATTGCATATTTTTTTAATTTATTTCTATTAATAAATATAATTTTTTATACTATAGGTGTTCATTCAAAATAATAAATAAAAATTTTATGATAAAACTTCATATAACTATATGAATTAAATTTATATACAGTTTCTTATATTTTTTTTATTAAATTTTTAATCAAAATAAAGTATATAAAAAAATTTAAAAAAAGAATTAATTATAAAATAAATAAATTATATAAATTATACACATATTAAATTTTAATTAAAAAATTTAATAAAAAAGATATAAAAAGTACAACTAAATTTTTTAAAAAAAATTTAATCACACAAACCTCTTTTTTTAATTAATTTTTTTAACAACTTCTGCTACTTAATATCTTTACTAATTAATTGCCAAACAAAACAGCTAGGTGACGTTCTTAACATTAAAGGGTCAAAATAAATAAAAAAAATGTAGATGACTTTTATTCTGCTCAACTTGTAGGTAAATTGCATTTACTAATAGTTTAATTGTTATTTTTATTATCATTTCTTTGTTAAAAAATAATTAGTATTCTAAATTTTGAATTTATTATTGCTATTCTTAATTTTTTTTTGTATTTTTTTAGTGACTCGAATTGATTAAAGTCCCGTAATAAAAAAGCTATGCGTTTGTTTTTGCTGTTTTTTGTTTTCATTTTTACTGAAAATAAAATATGTGCCTGAAAATGCATTTGGTCAAATTTAATAAAAATATGTTTTAATAATATTTTTAAAACTAGGCTGAAAAAAAAGTCTAAAATATATTTTCAACATTTTTAAATAATGATTAGTATTATTTTTATAATTTTTTAAGAAAATAAATTTTTCAATCATATAAATATTATTATTTGATAATAATCAAATTTAAAAATTAATAAAATATTATACTTATTTAAAATATTTGACTTAAAAATAAATATAAACAAAATTTTAACTTTACATAATAAATATGTTTTAAAATTTTTAAAAATTTAAAAATAAAAATTAATTTTAAGAAATAAAAATAGATAATGAAAACTGACGAACCAAACACACTTTTGAGCGAGACTATATTTATGCATAAAATGTAAAACTTGAACCCGAACTTTAAGGATGTGCAGTTAAATATCTTTTTTTTTTCTTCTTTTGTTTATTCTTACATAATTCAAATATATTTTAAAGGGTAAAAAATATTACGTTTAGATTTAAATTAAAAAGATATTAAATTTAAATTTTCACTTTTATTTCTTTCTCTTGTATTCTCCTCCATTACACAAGCCTGTATTAAACACAAGGACGTTGCTGAGCAATCGAGCATTGAGCAAGCCCACGACGGTCAAACGGGGAGTTTGTGGAGTAAATTGTTGTTTTAATTTGTGAAAGATGTAATTTATTTTAATTTAATTTTTAAATTATAAAAATATTTAATTTAACTTTTAAAAAATATATTATGTTTTAATTTAATTTTTATGTATAAGTATTAGCATCTCCATATGTATTATTATGCATGTCGATTTATTTTTTATTAAAAATTTATTTTAATTTAATAAATAAAAATATATATAAATTTTTAATAAAATAAATTTATTATCTGGCATAAAAGCTATTTAGACTTCAAATGAATTGAATCTTCGACCTTCATATTTAAATCACCTTTCCAAAAACTCAAGTAATATGAACGGACAGAGGTTTTTTTTATAATTACTCTAATTTTACAATTCATATTGAACATAAGGCATTTTAATCAATTGTACATTTTGGCTATAGAATGTATCACGGGAGTAAGTGTCAAAATCCATCAAATCCTTTAAATAGACCCGGACTCAAAAGAAAATTACATAAAAAATAGAATTCAACTTAAAATAGACCCAGACTCAAAAGAAAAGTTAGAATTCAACTTATTTTTAAAAAGTGAAAAGTAATATTCAGAATTCAAAAATTTATCAAATTCACTTGATACTTTCTCTTTTGGGTCACTTCAACTTCAGCTTTAATTATCTATAAAGAGATAGTTTTTTACACATTTTTTAGACTAAAATTTTATTTTGACAATAAATCTTTTCAACTGTTTTCCTTGTCCTTTAGCTCATCCTCAAATTTCTAAATTCGATTAATTATCTGTAATTGAATTAAACTTATCTAGCACCTTGAACGCCATAAGTCATCCAAGTTTTAAGTCATTTGAATGAAACAATCTTCATCTTTGAAATTATGAGTATTTTCATCAACTTCTTCAAGATCCTTATCTTCCTCCAAATCGAAAGTTGAAAGTGCTTCAATCAAACTTTTCTTCAATTTTGCTTTTGATAATCCTTTGAAATAAGAGTTTTAGGACTTAGTAATCTACGAATCTTCCAATATCTAAGTTTTTCTTTTAGAAATTCAATTTAAAACTTCTTCCACATAACACTTTTACCTTTTAGCATAATACCCTTGATAGGGTTCTGCCATATGTTGGTGGAATTCATAAAGATGTATTAACTAGCTGACTCTCATGGTCAAACAAAAATTAAGTAATTTAAGATGAGGTGGTATTTGAGGAGTTAAAACTTTAAAATTTTCATAATATTTCAGTATGGGATTGGGAAGGATGGATTTAACTGGTCCATAAAGAATAAACAATCTTGAAACTAGGAGGGAAGAGTTAGAGGTAATGGATTTTTAAAACTTAGATACCAAGAATGCCTCAGATTTGGTTCAAAAAAAATTTTATTCCAACCTTCTTGATAATCAAAATAATTATAGGTAAGAGAATCAAAAGGATTAAAAAAATCTCTTTTCTATTTATGGGTTTGTCCCCAATTAGAAAAAGATAATACTCTAATTATTTTTAATTTTGAATAACTAATGATTTCATGATTGTTAGGATTAGACTCAGTAATTATTTCAACAGATTTAGTATCAATAAGAAAAAATTGAAAAAAAAATGTATTCTTCTTAAGGTTGGATGATTTGGAAATCCAACCTCATCCTTTTGAAGAGAATTTAGCTATTATATCAAAAGGGGATAAATTAGCAAATTCTAGTTCTGAAGTAATTATTTTTTGATAGGTTTCTTTTATATGGAATTCTTTCTTAAAAGAGGAATGAAAAGAAGGTTGAGCCAAATTGGTTTTAGTATTAAGAGGAATATTTATTCTGGTTTTAACAACTGGGAATTTTTTGAAGGCTGATTAACTGTTTGGGCGAATGAAGGTGTCAAGTCATGTAAAGAAAGCCCTTTTCCCACTAGGAAGAGGAGGTTGATGGCCTCATAATCAGATGATGGGATATTTTCTTGTAAAAATTCTCGAGTTAAAAAATCAGGAATGGAATTATTTTTTCTTTTTATAAATTCTATTTCAAATTCTAAACAAGATAAAATACTCTACTATCTAGCAAAAATATATTTTGAAACAATATTTTTAATATTTTTTTTCTTAAATCATTTTAGCATATTTACAATCATCTCTTAGTAAAAAATTTTATTTATCAAATCACTTTAAAATTTTGTAATACATAAAACAATTGAAAGTATTTTTTTTAAAAAGTATTAAATTTAGTTTGGGCTCCTACCCGAGCTCTTAAATGAAACCTAATTATTTGTTCAGGATGTTCTAAATACTTTTGTTTTAAAATTCCTCCAAATCCTATTTTTGACACATCGGTTTGTATTATCATAAATGCATCTGGATGAGAAATACTTAAGCAAGGAAGGGTTTTACTAAAGTTTTTTTTATTTTTTATACAACTAAAGTTATCTTTAAATTCCATGGCTTTGGATTTTTTTCTAAGCCTATTAAATAAAGGTTTACATATGGGTCTAATTTTTGGAATAAATTCTGAAACATAATTAAGACATCCTAAAAATCTTTGTAAGGTATTTTTATCTTTTATTTCATCGGAGAATTTGTTGGCAAATTCTATACTTCTAGAGATAGGAGTTATAGTACCTTGAACAATTTCATGTTCTAGGAACTTGATGTTTGTTTGGGCTATTTTCATTTTCTTTTGTGAAATTACAATCCCATTTTTTTATTATATTTCTAAAGATATTTAGATGCTTAAAATGTTGTTCTATTGAATCAAAAAATATTAGTACATCATCTAGATAAACTAGAGCAAAATTTGTATATGGATTTAGTATGGAATTCATTATATTTTGGAATTCTGATGTAGCATTTTTTAATCCCGAAAGCATTACATTCTATTCATAATGTCCAAAAACTATTGTAAATGCAATTTTATATTTATTTTTTTCAGCAATTTTTATTTAATAATATCCTGACTTCATATCAAATTTAAAAATTATAAATGCGTTATATAATTTTCTTATTAAATCTTTTTTAATTAGGGAGAGAGTATCTAATCCCTTGTAAAACATTATTTAAGGGTTTATAATTAATTATCATTCTTGGAACTCCTCTTTCAAGTTTTGATGCATTTTGCACATAAAAAGCGGCATAACTCCAATGAGATTTACTAGGCCTAATTAATCATTTATCTAAATATTTTTTATCTCTTTTTTATATATTCTAATGTTTCTTTATTTATTTGAACTAGTCTAGCCTTAGTAGGTATTTTATTTTCGTTAAAATCTTTTTCACATGATAATTCTACTATAAATATTTTTCTTTTCTAAAAAACATTAAGTACTTTAACACAAACTTCTTTTATGAATTGTTCTTCTATTTGTTTAAATTTGCATGGTTGTTTTAACTGTTCTTCTATTCTTTTATAGCTTCTTTCTTGTTTTAGATAATTTATTTGATTATTTTTGTAATAAATTTTTTATATAAATTCATCTTCACTTACTTCATGTAAATCTTGAATCTATTTTAATTTTATAGAAGAAACAAACTCAAATATATTATCTTTAGTTTTTATATGTTAGAGACTTCAAAGGGATAGATTTTTGTTAAAAAGAGTGTTCCTAATATCATATCTTTGCTTATATTTTTAGTTAATATAAAGTATTAATATAACATCTTTCTTTATTACATATTTTAGTATTAGATAATTTATATTTAACCTTTAAATTTGAGTTATCAACCATCAAAAGTTTATGGGTAGTTTTTTCTTAGAATTGAATTAAAATTAATCATTCTCTTATACAATTTATACCTGCTCCTGAATCTATCAATGCTTTAAAAGATTTATGAACATTTTTTCCTATTTTTAAGGCTATATTTATGTAATAACCTGAATATTTTTAAAATAAATTAATTGGGTAGATTAAATTTTGACTTTGTTAAAATCGAATTCAACATAATTTTCTGAGCCTGCAGTTGAAATTTAAGAATTTTTCAAAGTCAAAATCTAATCTAACAAAGAAAAACTCAGTCCGACTTCAAGGAATCAGCAAATAAATTGGGAGGCTTTAAATCCTTAAAAGGAGCCCGAATTCCTTTCATGTGGGCCCGTATTCTTGCCCAAATCGGAGAGGCATCCGAAATTTATCCCAAGCAAAGTGGGAAAAGATCAAAATGTCCCTCGAGGTTTTAAAATTCCAAAACCTCTATTTTCCCTCATTTTCCTTCTCTCTCTCTCCTCCTTACATTTTCTCTCTCTTCTCTCCTCTCATTTTCATGCCACCATGCACCGCCGGAAACGCCGCCCTGCGCCACTGCCGGATCCAGCCACCAATGCAGATCGACGCCCCCGACCTCTAGCCACCATCCTCGACCGTTGACGAACGCCACAGCGACCGAAAATAGCTCATTTTCCCTCCGTGATCTTCGCCGTCCGATGTCATTCGGCCACACCTATAACAACCCTGTAATCCACAATACACTATCATTTATCTACGTAGCGGAAGCATATGGGTTTTCAAAATAATTTTTCACTTTCCCCCGTTCAGGAAACGTCGGGGGATTGTTACTGGTTGAGCGTAACCCAAATAGACTGCTCCGTCATCTATTCAGGTTCTGTTCAACCCTAAATCAACTACAGCTACACTAATTACACATGCAATCATCACAATAAACTCTGGAATATTAAAACTAATAACCATAAATAAAATATACAATCTATTCACATGCATTTCATCTTAAACTCGAAAATTCAGACATTAATCCCTATTGAAAATTCGGTAGAATTTTTCCTGTATTCTGAACATCTCCCAAATACAAATAGTCAACCAACCCAGTGTATACATCAAATAAATCCAGTCCAACAATCGATAAAATCATCAACAGCCAAAAACAACCCATACAATTAATTACATGTTATAATTCAAGCCTAGAAATTAAGTTGCTCATCTGTCTGTCATCAAATCTCTGCCCAGCTATCTCTTAGGCCCCCTGTCTTTGTTCATCTGAGCAAACAACCTCATGAGATAGTTAAATCTCAGTAGAGTAATTTACAATAAATAAATATTCAAAACGAGCTGAATGCTCAGCGGTGCAAGCACCGAAAACAACTCCCGTGTTTATTTCAAAAATCAGTGAAATACTTTATCTTTTAAAATCATTAAAATGGCATAGAAAATTAGGCATCCATTCAATGAATATAAAATCTATTTTTCTGAAAATCTGTGATTAAAATCAAATCAAATCTGATGCCTGGAGGTTTTCACATTCACATCCGTCACAAGTCTTATGTAACTATATCTGAATCTGTCCAATTGCATGTCGTTTTACGAGAAATCAATCTTTTATCATTGGGTGTGATCCGTAACACCAATTACTCACTCAAGGACCGGGTGAGAATCAACATCTAGGGCGTCCCCTAGCATGTGCACATACGCCAATCATCATCCTTATACAGCCTATTTGGAATCACATGCACACAGTTGACTAGTTCCTAGGGTTCTAGGATATTACGCCTAAATCACAATGTTTCTGCATTCGGGATACTCAATAGCCGTCCTATATGGGCTATCAAGTACCCTACCCTAAGTCAACTTGCTCCTATGGCATTTAAATTCGATAGCCAAGTCATTCTAACATGCAACAGGCATCTACAACACATAGGCATGCAATTATACTCATTGAAGGCAGCACGTATTTTCATGCAATCAAATTAAATCATTTAGGTATCCACGAAATCAATCTAAAATTACGAGATTGTAAATTACCCTGCCTGGTTTTCTTTTGCTCCTAATTAAATTTAAGACTTCTCGTATTCTTGAAATTCGAGCCTAGTTAATTACCTAGGCAATTAAACCAATATCTTAGTCTATTTCTTATTCAATTTCACTTTTCTATGTCTGATTACATGTTTTCCTAGGCCAGTAAGTTTTCTATACATGTTTGGCATCTAATTCAATCAGAATACATTAAATTAGGGCAATTTAGATTGTACCGGGGGTTCCAAAAGGTGGAAATTTAATTCTGGACCCTTTTTGGCTTCTCCGACAGTGACGCACGATGGAGCACGGCGACGCATGGCGGAGGGGTGGGTTGAGGTCAAAAATTACACCAGAATGAAGCCCTCAAGATGAGGAGTATAAATCTAGGGTTGGCGCGATGGTTCTCGACCGTTAAGGTGGTGTTTTTTGGTAGCAAAGCTCCATGCACGACGAACGAAAAATGCCTCAATCTGAGCGCATGAAGGCTCCGTTCGGTGGTTGTGAGCTATAGGAGGAAGCTGGCAGCTCAGCCTTCCCAATGGCGGGGGCAGTGATGTCAGATGGCCCCCAAACAGCGGAGATCACGGCGGCCGAAGGAAATCAAGACGGAGAGAGAAAAAGGGCTTTTCCTAGCTGCGGTGGCGCCTGTTGGTGGCCGAGGTTGGTCACAGGTGGTCAGGGGTGGTGAGCTACGTCAGTGCCTAGGTCAGACGGTGGCTCACGGTGATGGTGGTGGCTGTGTGCGATGGTGAAGGGAAGAGAGAGAGAAAAGAGAGTGTGGAGGGAGGAGAGATAGTGAAAATGGAAAAATATAGGGAAATGGTGGAATTTTGGGAAATTTAAAGGCTCCAGGGGCAATTTGGTCTTTTGCCACATTACCCGAGGAAACTTTCGGATGCTGTCTTCGATCCAGGCAGGGCATGGGCTCCTATGTAAGGGTTTTAGCCTCCATCTGAGGAACCGCAGTCTGATACGCTATCTATCAATTTCTTAACATCAGGTTGCGTTTTCTTTCATCGGATCAAGTTTTTGACTCTAAAAAATTCCTCGATTTCAACCGTCAACTCCAAAAATCGTGTCGAACTCAATTTTAATGAAATCAAACTTAAATTCATTCAGTTTAATTATTTTCAAAAATTTTAATTATTACAACACCGCCGCTACCGTTGGGTAGCCTGAGTTGCCAGCTTCCTCCACTAGCTTCTAGCTAGTGGAGCGCTGCCACCACGCACCCAGAATGAGAGAAAAATCGTTCATCGTGCGTCGCCCTTCGTCACTAAAAAACGTCATCCAAACAGCTGTGTTTTGCCAAACGAACCCCAAATCGAGCATCCTCGAGTTACAAGCTACGTTTTGGTGTATCTTTCGACCTTAGTCGCCGTCCACCACCGTGCGCCGCCGTGAGCCACCGTCTGCCATCGTGCTCTGCCGTGCGTCCTCGCCAGAGTTGCCAAAAAGTGGTCAAAATCAAATTTTCAGCTTCTGGAACCTCTGGTGTGGTTTAAAATGCCCCAATTTGATGTTTTCCTATCAAAATTAATCCTGAACATGTTTAAGGATTAGGCCGACTTAAGAATTTGACAAACTGATGTAGGAAAGCCTAATTGAAAGGAAAACTGCCTTAGAATTTGATTAATTTCCCATGGATTTAATTAGGAGCAATTGTCAAGGAAACGGGAAACCCTAAATCGATTAGGAGTAAACCGTAAAAGGTAGAGTAATTTACGCTCCCCTAGACTTTGAATTTACATTGTGAATGCCTGTTTAGAATAATTTCATTACATGGGAATGCGTGTTAAGATATATGAGTATATATGTATGCTTGTGTGCTGAGAATGCCTATTGCATGTTTGATATGTTGGCTATCAGATTTATATGCCATAGGAAAGGGTTGACTTAAGGTAGGGTATTCAATAACCGGTATGGGATGACCGTTGAATATCCCGTATGTAGATGGTTTTGTAAGATGAATTATTTTTATTTGATTTAGTTTGAATTCATTAGGGATTATTCATTAAACCAAGACGACCCTATGAAAGGTTTAACGAGTATAACGGGGGATAACGTATATGAGGTAACATTTTAGTTTAGGTATAATCTCCTATAATCTTGAAAATTGGTTGGCTATGCGTATGTAGTTCTAAATAGACTGTATGAGGATGAGAATTAGTGTTTGTGCACATGTTAGGGGATGCCCTGAATGTTGATTCTCACCCGATCCTTAAGCGAGTGATTGGTGTCACGGATCACACTCACAATATAGGTGTGTTTTCAAGTGATTGGTGTTACGAATCACACCCAACGTAAAAATGATGTTTTTTGTAAAAATGGCATGCAATTGGAAAGAATAATAAACACTCACATGAGACTTGTGAATGATCAGTATATGAAAACCACCGGGCATGATTTTAAATAAGAATTTCAGTATAATTTTTCAGAATAAAGATTGTATGCTCATTTTATTATTTGCAACAATTTTCCCATGTAGATTTATATTTTAAAGAATACAGTAATTCACATACATTTTAATGGAATATGGGAAGATGTTTTCTATGCATTGTCACAACTGAGCTTCCAACTGTTTTAGAACTGTATAAAGTAAATTGCTTTACAGGGATTTAACCATCTCATGAAATTGTTTGCTCAGATGATCAGGAACAGGGAATGCTTAGGAGATAGCTGGGCAAAAGCAAAATAGCAGGATGATGTTGCAGCTTAGTTAAACTTGAATTTTGTATATGTATTTATCTATGTTGTTGGTATTGAATTCTAATGAATTGACTGGATGTATTTTGGTGGTTTTTAACTGTTTGTATATATGGGAAACATCCAGTTTTTAGGGGAAACTCTTATGAATTTTCGGTAGGAAAACGAAATGAAAGAATAGTTGTTTTGAGTTGAATTTGAATGGATTTAGTGTTTTGAATTTGTATGGTTGTTAGTATTGATATTCCAGAACATGTTATGGTTTGTATGTGATAATAGAAATGCTGCATAGGACTTAGGGTTGAGTAGAATCTGAATAGACTGTGGAAAGAATCTATTTGGGTTACACTCAACCAGTAGTGACCATCCGATGTTCTCTGACATGGAAAAAGTGAAAAATTTATTTAAAACTTTATATGTTTCTACTACTCTGATAAAGGTAAGTATATTATGAATTAGGAGGTCGTTACAATTTACATGTCATTTTTTATGAAAATTTATATTTTTTAATTTCATATTTTTCTTCTATTTTTGGAAGTTTTTCTGATTTATGTATTTTTTCTTATACTTGTAATTGAATATCTTATATTAATTCTTTTTCTTTTAATTTGTTAATGTCTTCTTTAATTTCTTTAATTTTTATTTTTAAATAATTTATTTTCTTTTGAAAATCAGATTTAGTGGCTTTCTTTTCTTGTTCTTTAGCCTATTTCATAATTTTAGAAAAATCGTATCCCTTAAATTCTAATTCTGGTTTAGGAAATTCTTCCTAATATATTATTAAATTTTTAATTTTTTCTAAATATTTATATCTTTTAATAGGATTTTTTTTATTTTATCTATTACTTCTAAAGCTATTTATGTCTTTATCATATTTATTTTATAAGAACATTTAAAATTATCAGAATTGCTATAATCATTTTCATTTTTAGATGAAGAATTAAATTATTAATGATGATATATTTTTTCTTCTTTATTTTCACTATTTTCTAAATCTGTTAATAATATTTTTTTATTTGAATTTTTAAATTTTTATCTATAATTAATTTGTTTATTTTTTGTTTTACTTTACAATCTCTTTTTATATGGCCATGACCACATTTTATAATATACTAAATTTGGTTTAGGCTTTACAGGAGTTTTTAAATGTTTAGGCTCCACTTCTCTATTTTATTCTATTTCTTTACTTCTATTTAATTTGTTGGCTACTTTCAACTGTTATTCATATTATAGGAACTATTAGTACAAATATATTTAAGTCTTGAAGCAACTAACTTATTCACCTAAGGTTAGTCATTAACAATATACATATATATTGTTTACTTTTATGTAATTATTTTTTCTTCTAAAATATTTATTTATTTAATTTTTTTCTTCTTCTAAAATGATGTATTTATATTTCAGATTATAGAAGCCTTGACATTGAAAATTACATCAATATATTTATTTTGATCATAATTTGTTCATAATTAATTAATTTACTCTACTTTACTTTCGTCTAACTAATTTCTCTGTTACTTTTAATTTATATTCATATTATAAGAACTATCATTATATATATATAATTCTTAAAGTAACTAATTCATTCATGTAAGATTAGTCAGTAACAACAAATATATTGTTTTCTTTTATGTAATTATTTGTCTTCATAAAATTTATTTATTTATTTATGTCTTCTTTTATATTTAATCATTTTTTTCTAAATTCTCGTATTCATATTTTAGATTATTTAAGCTTTGACATTGAAAATTACATCAACATTATTTGGTTAATAATTTATCTAAAAGTCATATAAATTTAATAACTGAAAATTTTGACAATTTAACGTCTTTATATTTGGTTAATAATTTATAACTTGCATTATTTTCTAATACAACGTTATATTATAATATCAAATAAATGAAGGGGAGAATTATTGTACATCAATAGAAATGATAGAAGGCTATAGATAAACATTGAGTAATGGTGGCCATTAAATTAAAAGTAATGGTGTAAATTATGAATTATTGTACTTTATTTGAAGACTATTTTGAAGTGTGCATTGTTACATTTTGAATTATTATACTTTTAAATTGTAGTTGAATTTTAAATATATTTTAATTTAGTTTGAATTTTGACTTTATTTAAAGAATAAATTCTTCCTTAAATGGTAGAGTTCATTTTTAGAGCCTATTCTCTGTTTCTCTCTCTCACCCACTTGTAATCTTTTTTTTACCAACTTTTATTTCCTATTCATCTATAAATCTCTATCTCTATAAGTATTTTTAAAAGTTTTATAATATATTCTAAATTTTTTTTATATCCTTCTTTTAATTTAATGTTGTAAATTAAAAGCACATATCTTTAACTGAAAAGATGTCTCTTCAAAAAAAGTAATAGGGTAAATTAAAAGTTTAAAATATATTTTTGTGCAAGTCATTAAAAGCATATGCTAAAGTGACAAAAAAAAAAGAATTTATATGAAAACCATTTTGAAGTCCGCATTATTACAATTTGAATTATTGTAATTTTAGTTGAATTCCAAATATATTTTAATTTAATTTGAATTTTGACTTTATTTAAAGGTTGAATTATTCCTTAAATAATAGAGTTTGTTTTTAGAGCCTACTCTCTCTCTCTCATCCACTTGCAATCTTTCTTCTACCAACTTTCATTTCCTATTTGACTCTAAATCTCTATCTTTTATGAATTAGATGAAGATAAAAAGAAAGTAAACAACAATATAATTCATTATAAACTCAAAATACTTGAAATAGAGAATCAATTAAATAAGTGGACTTTACCTAAGTTAAAAATATCATTCATGTATAAAACTTCAATAAAATATTTGCTTTCAGGAGAATTTGTTATAAAAATAGTAGAAAAAAATAAATATTTTTAGAATTCATGAATCTATTCTTTTAATTTCAAAATCATTAATAACAGAACATATTAAAAAAAATATAAGTATTTGCATATAGGATCAATTCAAATAGTCATAAAATCCTTGTTTAAGTAAGGAATTGATTTTCCTATATTTGTTACTCTAAGAAATAATAGACCTATAAGTCTTCAAAATCAAATATTAGTATTATTTGAAACTAATTTACATAATGACCCTATTTATATCAATAATTATCCTAATTATTTAATAGCTTTGTCTAGTTTTCAAATACCTCTTATAACATCTTATTAGATGTAAAAATGATAGATGAAGAATGGAATCCTAATTCTATACCTATAACTATAATATATATAATATATTAGAAGGTCATGAAAACTCAGTTTGTAACAGTCTAATAGCCCACTTGTAGATATTGTCCGCTTTGGGTCCCTGGGGCCGCAACCCATCACCTCTCACTATTTTGTTCTTCCCCCTATCCTTTCGGGAGGGAAAACGTGTCTATCAGGGTAGCACAGCGGAAGTCCATCCATCCATCCTCCCTCATAGATATTGTCCTCTTTGTCCCTATTCCTGTAAGACTCAAGGATTTGTTCCTCCCCCTATCCTTGTGGGCAGGAGAACGCGTATACAAGGGAGAAATATCCACACCCTTATAAGACATGTTTCGTTTCCCTCTCTAACCGATGTGGGACATTACAATCCATCCTCCTTATGGAGCCTAGCGTCCTCGCTGGCACATTGATCTAGCCCTCGGCTCTGATACCAATGTAACAATCTAGCTGCCTACTTGTAGATATTGTCTGCTTTGGGTCCCTAGGGCCACAACCTGTCACCCCTCATGGTTTTCTTCTTCCCCCTATCCTTTCGGGAGGAAAAATGCATCCATCAAGGTAGCACAGCGGAAGTCCATCCATCCATCCTCCCTCATAGATATTGTCCTCTTTGTCCCTATCCTTGTGGGACTCAAGGATTTGTTCCTCCTCCCTATCCTTGTAGACACGTCTATAAAGAAGATGTTATAATAATATTTTTCAAAAAGAACATTAGATACTTCAGTACAAACTTCTTTTACAAATTTTCTTCTATTTGTTTAATTTTTTTTAATTATGCTTGGTTATTTTAATTGTTCTTCTATTCTTTTATACTTTATTTTTTGCTTTAAATAATTTATTTGATTATTTTTGTAATTAATTTTTCATATAAATTCTACTTCATTTACTTTATGAATATCTTGAATTTGTTTTAACTTTATGAAAGAAATAAATTCAAATATATTATCATTAGTTTTTATTCCTATATTAGAGATTTTAAAAGGATAAATTTGAGTTAAGAAAGGAGTTCCTAAGATCATATCTTCAATTATATTTTTAGTTAATATAAAAGTATTATTATAACATCTTCCTTTGTTACATATTTTAGCATTAGATAATTTATATTTAATTTTTAAGTTTGAGTTATCTGCAGTAAATAAAATATGTGTGATTTTTTCATAATGTTGGGTTCGAATTAATAGAAATTAAGGAAATTAAAGAAGACATTAATAGATTAAAAGAAAAAGAATTAATATAAAATATTCAATTACAAATACAAGAAGAAATGTATAAGTCAAAAAAAGAGTCAAAAAAAGAAGATGATAAAATTAAAAATATAAACTTTCAACAAAAATGACATGTAAATATAACTTTAAAAATAGGAAAAAGTTTTAAGATCCCTCCAAATCTTATTTGAGATGCATCCTTTCAACTTATCATAATTTTTTTAATTAATTTTTTTCCACTTCTTTGTTTTCTTCTATTTAATTTGTTTATTACTTTTAACAGTTATTTATATTATAGGAACTATCAATACACATATTTAATTCTTGAAGCAACTAATTGATTCAAAAAAAGTTAGTCATTAACAACATATTATCTTACTTTATCTAATTAGTTGTCTTCTTGTAAAATATTTATTTATTTCTTAGTTAATTTATTTATTTCACTTCTTTGTTTTCTTATATATAATTTGTTTATTACTTTTAACAATTATTCATATTATAAGAACTATAAGCACACATATATTTAATTATTAAATTAACATCTTTGACTTGAATATTTGGCATTGACATATTGGCATAGCAATTATCCTCATGACATAATTTAATTCTTAATTATATAATTTTTATATAATTTACCTATTATTTTAACTATCTAAATAGGATATTTAGTTCATAAGATGGTTAAGTAGAATATTTTAACAAAATAATAACCAACCATTAATTGCAATAAATTTGAAGGCGACAACGAATTCAGTCTTAGAAGATGGCAACAAATTCAGTCTTATAACAAGTATAATTGGCTTGAAATTTTATTAATAATGTATTTATGTCTTTGTTTTATGCATCCTGAACTCATTTAAAATAAAAGGCATGCACGTTAAGATATCCCTTAGTGTTAAATTAATATTACCTACTATATCATATAGTTGTCCCGTTAGACAATTCTATAATTTAATTAATTACTATAAATTAATTATTTAAAATATTGTCAATTTTATAAAATAAAATAAAATAAAATAAATGATACATATAAATAGTATCAGTTTTAAATAAAAAAATTATTCTTTATATTATATTTTGTAAATTAAAAAAACTTATATATTTTTCAGTTACTAACTTTAAAACATATATTTCACACTTTTTATTTTATAAATAATAAATATAAAAATATTTTGATTAAAATAGATAAAAGTATAGATAAGGATTATATTATAAGCTCCAATTAAAGTACATTGAATTAATACAAAATGCATACGCATGTTGTCCCGAAATATTTTTACGTCATTTAAACATTTAATATATAAAAAATTAAAATATTTTTACTTAATTTTTTATTTTTGTATATTCACCCATAATTAATTATCATGTATTAAAAAATTTTAATATTCAGTATCATGCATTAATTATATATAAATTAATTATACATTAAAAAATTTCAATATTCAGCATCATTCATATCATATTGTTGCATTTTAATTTGATAATTATATAATTATCCTAATTAATGGTATGAGAGTCTAGTACTTAAATTTTGTTGATATTTATTTCTAATTGACAAGTTTAATTTTTCTATCATATATTTTTAATATTAATAAATATTTTAATATTTTTTTCAGAGAGATATAGTGAGGGTTACTCTGAGCATTGGTCAGTCAGAAAGAGAGGTCTTGGTAGTAAGACCTATAGGATAGGACAGTGAATTCGTTGATTATTTTGGTGGTCCCGGTCTAGAGTAAAGCTTAGCTAGCCTTGATGACGAAAATAATTAAAATATTTTCTAATAAAGAAAAAGATAAAATAGAAGAATTAGATGAAGATCAAAAGGAAATAAATAACAATATAATTTATCATGAATTCAGAATACTTGAGATAGAGGATCAATTAAATAAATGGACCTTACTTAAGTTAGAAATATCATCCATGTATAAAACCTCCATAAAAGATTTATTTTTAGGAGAATATGTTATAAAAAATGTAAAAAATAAATAAATATTTCTAGAATTCATGATACTATTCCTTTAATTTTAAAATCATTAATAACAGAACATATTAAAAAATATAAGTATTTGTATATAGGATCTATTCAGATAAGAAAAAAACCTTTGTTTAGGGAAGGAAAAGATTCTCCTATATTTATTACTCTAAGAAATAATAGACCTGTAAGTATTCAGAATCAAATATTAGCCTTATTTAAAACTAATTTACATAATGGTCATATTTACATTAATAATTATTCTAATTATTCATTAGCTTTATCTAGTTTTCATAATACATTTTATAACATCTTATTAGATGTAAAATTGATAGATAAAGAATGAAATCCTAATTCTATACCTATAACAATAATATATAGAATATATTATAATGTCATAAAAACTTAGTTGGGTCATAGAGCTTTGTTAATATCTCCTAAAGATGAAACTACTTTGTTATTAGTTAGTCTAGAAAAAGGTAAATGCTTCAATTCCTAAAATCTTAAAACATAATGAAATAACTAGTAAATTAAAAGGAAGGTTAAAAGATTTGTTAACCCCATAAAAACCACCACCTGTAGTATTAGATGAAATAATCGAATATAAATCAAGAACAGTAAAAGTAGCCTTTGCTCCATTAAGAAGATCTAACTCTTTAAGAATTCCAAAATCAATAACTCCTAGTATGCATAAGAAATCTATAGACCAATCTAATTTCACTATTCCAAAAGGATTATACTTAAAAAGAATTAGATCCAACCCTAAAATACCTATTCTAGAAAATGAAGCATAAGCTTTAAATTCTCTTTTCAAAAATTTATCGTTTGAAAACTTTGAGTCAGCTAAGACTCATAATTCTCCAAAGAGATATGCATTTAGTTAGTTAATAGTTATAAAAACTTTTGAAATAAATAAGCAATTACTTAAAGAAAAATTCTTAAAAGAAGAAAATAAAGCAAAAAGAGATTGGTTCTTTAAAACTTTCTCTCAAGAAGAAATAAAAATATTTAGAGAAGAATATTATCAAGATCTAGAATTATTCTAAGAAAATATTCCTTATTTTGAATGGTTTGAACAAAATAAATTGGAGAAATTAAATATCAATGTATTAAAATCTACTAAGAAAATATGGAAAACTGAAAAAGAAGAAATCATTAGTATAATTCCCCCATTAAAAGAAATAAAATTCCCAAACAATAAAAAAGAAGAAGCATTTGTAATTTATTTTGAAGACATATATGAATCATAAAACATTGAATCTAATTTTGTTTAGATAAGAATTGCATGCCTATTTGTGCCATGTTCAGATCTTGGAGTTTCCCAATTGCGGTGGCTAGGTTTTCCTCTCTATTCCCTGACTTGTGTAACAGCTACAATGGGAATGCTCACTTATGATTAGGGTTAGAGAAGGGACCTAGCCTATATAAGTAAAATTGTCTTACTGGGCCCTCCCATTACGGGTTTCAGTAAAACTAAAAGGCCTACACCTAGCAGCTTATCAGACTTAGTTTAACGTGTGACATGGCCTAATAATTTTTAATTAGGCCTCCTTTAATGGACCACCTATCAACCCACAATATTTAAAACAAAATAAAATTAATGTATGCCTAATTTTCTAACATTCTTTCACTTGGGCTACATTAATTAAAAATTGTTAAAAAAGGGAAATAAAAAAAAATAAAAAGACTCATGGGTTGATAGTACAAATAAAACAACTTTAGTGCACACATTTTAAATGAAAATGATCCAATATCAACACAGCGTACACAATTTGATCCAATACAATCATTAATATGGGATCATGGAAATCATCATGCCATTTGTCGACGTTCGATCAATCCATAATCACACATATCAATAATTATATTGACATAGATCAACAGTTTAGAAGTGTAGTGAGAAGTAGCTCTCAAGTATTTGACAATGCACTATTTCTCATCAGTCTTCCGTATTATTTCTCAATAACTTTATACTTAATCAGTAGGAGAAATAATAAACTCGTATGTCTCAATCCTTATCTCGAGTATATAAATTAGCGCCATAGGAGACATACTACATCATATATAACTGTTGCTCTTAAGATAGATGCCATGTCCTATGGCACATGTTGTATCTACCTTTCTTTGCATAAAAGAAAATAAAAATTTCTCAAATAAAAATAAAATTTTTAGGACATGAAATTTATTAGGGAACAATAACGCCTATAGCAAGAAGTATAGAATTTGTTAATAAATTTTTTGATGAAATAAAAGATAAAAATATGTTACAAAGATTTTTAGGATGTCTTAAGTATGTATATGAATTTATTCCAAAAATAAGACTCATATATAAACCCTTATTTAATAGGCTTAGGAAAAACCCAAAGCCATGGAATTCAAAAATGACTGAGGCTGTTAAAAAAATAAAAGCTCTAGTTAAGACCCTTCCTTATCTTAGTATCCCACATCTTGAGGCTTTTATTATAGTTGAAATTGATGCATTTGAAATAGAATTTGGGGGGATCCTTAAGCAAAGTTACTTAGACAATCTTAAGCAAATAATTAGGTTTTATTCAGGAACTTGGGTAGAATCTCAAACTAAATATAATATTGTTAAAAAAGAAATTCTTTCAATTTTTTTATATGTCACTAAATTTCAAAGTAATTTAATAAATAAAAATTTTTTTATTACGAGTTGATTATAAATATGCTAAAATGATTTTAGAAAAAGATGTAAAAAATATTGTTTCAAAACATATTTTGGCTAGATGGAAAAATATTTTATCTTGTTTTGATTTTGAAATAGAATTTATAAAAGAAAAAAATAATTTTATACTTGGTTTTTTAACTAGAGAATTTTTACAGGGAATTATCCTTTCTCCTTCTCCATGAGGCCTTCCACTCGGGTGGTAAGGGGCTGTCTTTGGATAATTTAACTCCATCTTTTGCTAAAACATCTATCCAAACTAATAAGAACCTTCCTATTCCCAAATCCTCTAATATTCCAACAAATTCAAAAATAAATTTAGGGCAATCTTCTTCCCCTAAAAGAAACCTACTAGAAAATAATTACCACTGAGCTCAAATTTGCTAACTTAGCCCCTTTGATTTAATATCTAAATTTTCTCCTAAAGGTTGGGGTTGGATTCCTAAAACCACTGAGTCAGCTGAAATAATTCTAGAAACAGATTCTAATAATCTAGAAATCATTACTTATTCCAAGTTGAAAATAATTAAGGTCTTATCTTTTTCAAATTGAGGACAAAATTCCTTAACTGAAAAAGGATTTTCGTGTCCCTTTGATCCTCCTACATATAATTACTTTGATTATCAAGAGCTTGGAATAAAATTCTTTTTGTACCAAACCCAAGGCATTCTTAGTAGTTAAGTTTTAAAAATCTTTTACCTTTAAATTTGCCTTCTTGGTTTCAAGATTGGTTCATTTAGTATGGACAGTTAAATTCATTCTTCCTAATTTAGTGGTTAAATGTTTTGAAAATTATAAGGCATTAACTCCTTAGATGCCTCCCCATATAAAATTGTTAAATTTTTGTTCAACCATGAGAGTAAGTTGGTTGATTCAACATCTCTATAAATTTTATCAGCATTTATCAGAACCTTATCCTAAGGTATTATGTTTAAAAATCAAAGTCTTCTAATGAAAAAAGTTTCAAATTGAATTCTTGAAAGAAAAGTTTAAATATTGGAAGCTGGGAAAATCAATTTCTCTTAAGACCCTTGAGAAGGCCACTAGTTCCACTTCTCTTAATTTTGAAGAATTATCTAAATTTGAATTGAAGAAGTTTAATGACGGTACTTTCAACTCTAAGTTTTGATGATGAAAACGATTTAAAAAAAATCAACAAAAATACTCCTAAATTACCTAAAGATAATTTTTATAACATCCAGATGGTACATAATTTGGATGAATTATAGCAACCAAACTTTCAGACCATATGAGTTTCGAAAGATGTGCTAAGAAAAATCAAGAATTTGATGGACCGGTTAGCCCACATGTATGGAAATGAATACAGCTAGAAAGATTCCTTTTCAGAAGAAGATAGTCAATCTAGCTGGCAAGAGTCCTAGCCTAAATAAAGGAGTGATTTGAAATTAAAGTAATTCATACAAGGCATCAACAGCAGGAAGTAAATTGAAGAAAATTTTGAATTCCAAATTATTGTACTTTTTAATTATGTTTGAATTCTGAACTTTGTTTAATTTCTTGAGTTCCGACTGTATAAAATGGGTGGATTTTGCTGCGCCTAGACAGATTACATTTTAGAGTCTGTTTTCTAAATCCTCTTCTCTCTCATCCCTCTTCAAACCTTCCCTGCAAAAATTTCTATATCTTCCTGAAATACCATCTCTTTAAGTATTTTGAATATTATAATTCCAATAATATTTCTGTATTAAGCATTATATTTTATCTTATTTATTAATTTAAACGATCCTGAAGCAAATGCGATCCTGAAGCATATAATAAAATAAATGATATATATGAATAGTGTTAGTTTTAAATAAAAAAATTATTCTTTATATTATATTTTGTAAATTAAAAAAATTATCCTATATTATTTTTTTAAAAAATAAATTTTTGTTGCAAAGTAATTAGAACTCTATAAACTATAGTTTTTTTGTTTGGACAAACTCTATAAGGTATAGTTAAGTTTTACATTCTCCATAATTACTTCTAACTTTTTCTTAATTATCTCTAACTTTTTCTTAATTATCTCAATCCACAAATTAAGGACGAGTGAAGAATAACGACACAATTTTATAATTTTATAATTATTTATTTAGTAAATTAATTAATCACCTCTAATTTAATTTTATCCATAAATTAACTCATTTTCATTCAAATTACTGTGCAGTAATACACATCATATCCTTAATCCTCATCCATTATTTTATTTTTTTATTTTAAATCAAAATAAAATTTTGTTTTAAATTTTATTAGAAATTTTATTTATATAATATGGCATGCACTTTTTCTAACAAACAATTTTATAACTCAATTTAGCATATATGCCTAATTTTATTTAATAAACAAAATTTTGCTGAATATGAAATACCTTATTTTATATTTATTTTATATTATATTTAAAAATTTTAAAAATAATTTACATAAATTCTCTATATAAATTTTAAACCAAAAAAAAAATTTAAGTAAAAATTTTAAGTGAAATATCTAAATAACTTTTAGACCAAATAATAAATTTATTTTATTAAAGATTTATACACTCTTTTTATTTATTAAATTTAAATAAATCTCTAATAAAAAAATCAATCGACACATATGCTAGTGCATGTCAAGATGCTAGCAGATATAAAGAATATTTAATTGTATTTTACATTATAGATTTAAAGAGTGTTTAATGTTATTAATAAAATTGATATATTGTTGTGAGAGACTTTTATATCGTTTATATATTTAATTTAATAAATAAGATATTTACTTTTTATATTTAATTATAATTTTGAATTATCCAAATATTTAACAAATATATGTATAATTTGTGTATTCAATATATTTCAATTTAAAATAGGTTTAATACATTTTTATTATTCTTCTATAGTTAATATTGATAATACATAAAATTAATTTTAAATTCTAATATAAATTTAAATTTAATAAAAATTTAAAATTAGTACTAGATAATATATTTGAAATATCTAAGATGTGATCTAAAACTAGTAAATAATAATATAAAATTAAATTTTATCATCTCTATAATTTATCAAATTTGAACAATTGATTAATATTAAATTTTATCTTCAATATTGAAAAAACTCTTAATAATATGTGAATATTTATAAATTGAAATTGAAATTGAAATTTGATTAATTCTTGTAAAAAAATTAATAAAAGATAGAAAATGAATAATATATGAAAAAAAAAGAAATGTGAAGAATGAATAACCTTAAATCAATGAGTTAATATCATCATCCTATAAAGAATAAAATAATTATGATCAAATAAAAATATTAAAATTATTTTATATCAATTAAAAATAAAAAAGGAAATAGAGTAGGAGAAGCAAATAAAATTAACAATGTCAATAAAATTAATGCAGTTGAAAAAAATAGCTTTATTCATAAAAAATTAGAGTTAAGACTCGTACTAGCAAATTCAAGCTATCAACATTACTAGACTTTAAAAGACGCTCAGTGATCAATTACCTGGTCCTTACCAAAAGTCAAACTCACGTCACAATTTCTAAAAGAAGAAAATTATAAAACCACAAACTAAACAAATATAGAAACAAGCTTTAAATTATAGAGATTGCAAACAAAGAATTATTTGGTTGTCAAGAAAACTTTTGAAAAAAAAAATGAAAAGTCCAACAACAAAAAGCACGAGTAAAAGATACACTGGAAATGAAGTGATCTACATACAAACACGCATCAATTATATGTCATACTCAAGTAATTAAAGTTGAGCCTCGTATAAATATACACTAAAGTTGTTCTTTCACTATTGCTCTAATGAGGTCTCTGCTGTTCCACACAAATATTTTGTGATACCATTATACAAATATTTTCTAGAGAACTGGGTAGTTCTCTTTTATATTTGTAGGTAGTTAATTATACATAAATTTTAGTTGTATTTATTGATTAAAAAATATTTATATTTTGTAAGACAAGAGTGTAGAGACATCATGATGTAGATAAATATGTCTTTTTTATATTTTAATTTAAAATTTTAAAAATTAAATTAAAATATAATATATTTTTAAAAATTAAATTAAATATTTTTATAATTTAAGATTCAATTAAGATAAATTATAATTTTTAAATAATAATTTAGACTTAATTTATTTTCGAGGACTCTTCCATCTTTTCCCGTCAGGTTCGACCAAACGCCGAGTATAGTACATTGGCCTCAGTAGCTCCGATCTGAAGATTAGACGTCATCGTCCTTCTCTCTCAACTAATGGCGGGGCTGTGCTCTCCACTATCATCCCGTAAAAGTTGCTGCGTTTTTACTTTTTTACTTGTTTTTTCTAAATTTTCTGTGATATTTTCTCTCCGTTATCACATATCTGGTGCGCTCTCTCTTTGCCAAAATTGGAGTCTCTTTCAACTAGGATGTTTTTAAGCTATGAACTTTTAGGTCCCTAAACTTGTTGTTACGTCACATTTTGAAACTTCAGTGTCGTAAATCATATACGCTAAAGGCTGATATTGGGTTAGTTTACAATTTCCTTATAATCGATGTTCTTTAAGGTGATATTATAATATGTATAACCACTAAATAGACTAAAGATTATATAACAAGCTAACCTCAGGTCCACTAGTCATATATAGAAAGATGGAAGAAAGAAAAATGTAAAAGAAAGTGACTTGCTGCTCAACTCCTTATTTGAACAATGTCTCAGTAATTTCCTTTGTGTATTTATGAACAATCTGCAACATATATTGTGTTTACTTCACAGCTCCCCTTTGGTTTCTCATGGTTTATATTAGAATTTCAAATTAATTTTATGTATTATCAATCTCACTATGCAGGGAGATTGTGTAGCTTTGTTACATTGTTCACAATGACACTCTGTTTTCATTTTTTGGTCGTTATCCCTTTAATTCATTTATAGGAGGACTGGAGGATGTATTATTCTTGGACTAGACCCTTGTATATTTGCTATCAATTATAAGATAGAGAAGTTGTATAAATCATATACATGTTGATTGAACTTGATGACAAAGATATAAAAATTGCACTTAAGATTTTTTTCTTATTATTATATTCTTTTTTTCACTAACAAAAAAAAAGAAAAGAAATAAACAGCATCTTATGCTCAGTATTTAGACTAAATGCAAGTTCAAAGTAGTCGCATTGTATGCTGAAATTGAAAAGTGGTTTTGTCCTTTATTGCGTATTGATACTGTATTGATTTATTTTAATTAAATAGATGAAAACATTTAAGAGAAAAACATGTGCTTCGTAGCCTATATGCTTTATAGTGAGCTCGCTGTGCTTTCTCTATCTGTTTGTCTCTATCTTTTGATCTTAGGTTGAGAAGATTTATGTAGCTGGTATTTGGTAATTCAAATTCTATGTCTATATGACATGTTGCTGAAGTCCTAGACTCTTTCTATGAAGAACTACTGACTCCTCTCTTTGCACCATTTCTTTTTGGTGCTTTATTTTACATTCATTTCTTCCCAGTTTTTGGAGCATTGTTAGTTATGTTTTTTTTAATAAGCATTTGCTTGTTATAAGTTTTTACCAATTACTACCCTGTTTCTTTTGTAATTGTTATTTCTTCATCCATTTAATTTAAGCAACTTCATGACAATTATGAGTTGCATTTTATTCTTGCAGCTTGCTTTGATGATCTTGAACTTCAAGAAGTTATTTCCGAGGGTTCATTAGATTTTGATGAATGGACTACATTAATTTCAAAGATTGAGACTATCTATACTGTAAGTTTGATGCCAACACTTGATAATGGTGATTGAGTTTCTTTTGTTCTAGATATGTCTGAGATCAACGTAACAGACTTATGTTTCCAGTGAAATGAGTATGTAATATGTATGGCTTTGGTTCTAATTTAATTGCATGGACCTGATTGAATAAATTGAGAAAGCCTATACTTTGTTCAAACTATCGTTATAGTTGAAAATGAGAACAGATGCTGAATATTTCTCTTATTCAATTCCAGACTTGGTACAAGGATATTTATATACAATAAAACCTAATACAAATCTGAAAGTTGACTAATCTAAAAAGGAAACATTTTAAAATTCGTAACCCATAAATCAAGGGATTAAATACAGCCTAATATTCCTTTTTAAAAGGAAATATCTTGCCTATAAATGCTATTAATTACAGCTTTAAACAGGGATATTAAACCCCAGATTTTTAGCACTCCCCCTCAAGCTAGGGAATAGATATTCTCCATCCCTAGCTTGCATATAATCTTTCGAAATGCTGTACTTGTCAAGCCCTTTGTTAGGATATCTGCTAGCTGGCCCTCTGTGGGAACATAGGGAGTACAGATCCAAACCACTATCAAGTTTCTCTTTTATGAAATGCCTATCCAATTCCACATGTTTGGTCCTGTCATGTTGGACTGAATTGCGGGCAATGCTGATTGCAGACTTATTGTCACAATAAAGCTTCATAGGTGTCTCCCATTTTATTTTCAGATCATCTAAAATAATTTTTAAGCACAACAACTCACAAATTCCATGTGCGATTGATCAAAATTCTGCCTCTGCAATAGACCTAGCAACCACTGGTTGCTTTTTACTCCTCCATGCTACCAAATTTCCACCAAGAAAAGTGCAATAACCAGAGGTTGACTTCCTGTCCATAACTGAACCAGCATAGTCTGCATCTGTATATGCTTCAATCTCCATCCTTGTTCCTTTCTTGAACAGAATTCCTTTAACAGGACTACCTTTTAAATATTGCAAGATACAGTATACTGCATGTAGATGATTCTTCCTAGGATTTTGCATAAACTGACTCACTACACTTACAGCATATGCAATATCTGGTTGTGTGTGAGACAAATAAATTAATTTTCCACCAAGTTGCTGGCACATGCCCTTTTCAACTGGTTCATCTTCTCTGCATTCTCCCAGCCTATGATTCGGGTCAATAGGAGTGTCCAGTGGCCGACACCCCAATTTTCCTGTTTCTTTCAGCAAATCAAGTACATGCTTTTGCTGTGAAACAAAAATTCCTTCCTTGGAACGAGCAACTTCTATTCCTAGGAAGGATTTTAGTTTGCTAAGGTCTTTGATCTCAAATTCCTTTTCCAAATACTTTTACAATGCCTCTTTTTCATTTGGATCATTCCCGGTTAGAATAATGTAGCCTACATAGACAATCAAGGCAGTAACAACCCCTAAAGCTGAGTGTTTGATAA
Source organism: Senna siamea (assembly GCA_031216115.1). Lineage (NCBI taxonomy): Eukaryota > Viridiplantae > Streptophyta > Magnoliopsida > Fabales > Fabaceae > Senna > Senna siamea. The sequence goes on along the minus strand of CM062355.1, from coordinate 9,202,318 downwards.
GTAAAGTATGATCCCCTTGACTTTGTTTATAGCCCATTGCCAACATTGCTTTGGTAAACCTTCCAAACCATGCCTGAGGGGATTGCTTAAGTCCATATAGTGCCTTCTTTAGTCTACACACTTCATTGGCTTTTAGATTCATACCAAAGCCTGGAGGGATTTCCATATAGATTTCTTCTTCAAGATCTCCATGTAAGAATGCATTCTTCACATCAAACTGTTGTAAAGGCCAATCAAAGTTGCCTGCTAGGGACTACAACACGCTAATTGTGTTCATCTTTGCTATTGGTGCAAAGATTTCTTGATAGTCAGCTCCATAGGTTTGAGTGTAACCCTTAGCTACCAGCCTAGCCTTGTGTCGTTCTATAGAACTATCTGCTTTGTATTTTATCGTAAACACCCACTTGCATCCCACTGGTTTCTTTCCCTCGGGTAACTCCGATATTTCCCATGTTTTACTTTTCTCCAAGGCTTCCATTTCAACTTTCATTGCTTGTCTCCATTCTTCTTTGCTAAGGGCTTCAAACAGAGTTTGGGGAATAGCTTCATTGTTTAAGTGAGTGAGAAAATTTCTATGTGATGTTGACAAAGGAAACAAATTGAGATATGGGGTGTTGTGTGCACTTCCTAACACCCTTTCTTGTTGCTACAGGCAAGTCTAAATCAGAAGCAGTAGGTGATTCATCAATCAAAACAGTAGATCTTTCATCAATTTGGGGGCTTACCAAATTTCCAAGAGACGATTCAGATTCTGGGAGTTGCTCATGCTCGGGAATAATCACAGGCTTCATTCTTCTTGAGTACACTTGTAGTGGTTTAGTGGGTCTTTCTGGTTCGTTAGGCTCAGATGTAGGGTCAGCCATGATTTCTTTTTCTGGTGTAGGCAGTTTAGAGATTTGTGCAGGGGTTTTGCTGATTATTCTGGATGGGATATGTAGGAATAAGTCCTTATCTTCCCTCATTAATGGCTCCGCCTGAAGAGAAGGACTTGAGAAATAGCTTCCATGCTCATCAAAAGTGACATCTGCAGAAACATAAGTTTTATGAGTAGGAGGATGATAGCACTTATACCCTTTATGTGTAGGTGAATATCCAATGAGAGTGAATGTGAACAAATAAGATGCACCCAAAAACTTTAGGGGATAGTTCATTTGACATTTTGAAATCTGGATAGTATTGAGACAGCATATCTATTGGACTTTTGAAGTCAAGAACTCGAGATGAAAGGCGATTTATTAGATGAGTGGCAGTAAGGACAGCTTCCCCCCACAAAAGTGTTAGGAACATTATTTTGAAACAAAAGAGCCCGAACAGTAGCTAGCAAATGGCCATTTTTTCTTTCTGCCACCCCATTTTTTTTAGGTGTATTAACACATGATGACTCATGAATAATGCCCTCTTTCTGAAGGTATGGGGAGAAAAATTGATTGAAATATTCCCTGCCATTGTCAGTTCTTAATCTTTTAATTTCCACATTGAATTGATTTTTGACCATGTTATGGAAAATGGGAAAGATGTCACTTACATCAGATTTCTGTTTAAGCAAATAAACCCATGTGACCCGAGTGCAATCATCAATAAAAGTGACAAACCAACGAGCCCCTGAAATGTTGAGTGATTGCGATGGACCCCAAACATCACTATGAATCAAATAGAATGGAATTGTACTTCTTTTATTACTTAAAGGGAAGGAAACACATCGGTGTTTGGCAATTTCACAAATATCACACTGAAATTCACTGAAATTAGCACCTTTAAATGGAGAAGGAAGCATCATTCTTAGAGTACTAAATGAGGGATGCCCAAATCTTGAGTGATGAAGCCATATTTGCTCCTTATTGGTTGGAAAGTTACTGGAAAGAAGGGAAAGGGTTGGGTTATTTAACTGTTTGCCGGGTATTTGGAGATGGCAGAGCCCGTGATTTATTTTAGCAAGCCCAATCATCCTCCTCGTACCTTGGTCATGAAATACACAATAATCACAAGAGAACTCACACTTTAAATGTAAGTTGATGAATAGATATAAGATTTGTGGACAGCTTAGGCACATGCAGCACATTTCTAAGAGTAATGAATGGGCTTAAAACAAAATCTTCCTGTCCAGCAACAGTAGCTAAGGAGCCATCAGCAATGGAAATTTTCTTATGACTTGAGCAAGGCTGATATGTGCTAAATTTATTGGATGAGTTATTCATATGATCAGTTGCCCCAGAGTCAGTTAGCCATGAGTTTGAGAAAGCTAAATTTGATGCACTTGAAGCATATGACAGATGAGGTTGACCTGAATTTGCTAGGGAGCAAGTACTTGTTGATTTCTCCAATGAAACAAGAAGTGCTCTCAATCTTCCAATTTCTTCTTTATTGAATTCATTTGGCTCTCCTCCTTTGATATTGGTTACATCCATGGCTTTATCCTCCTGAGATTGAGTCATATGAGCTTGACCTCGTTGCATTCCACTTTTAGGTGTTTTGTTCCATTGGGAACTTGGTAGTTTCCCGCGTAGCTTCCAGCATTGTTCCTTTGTATGACGAGGTTTTTTGCAATTGGTGCACCAAAGATTATCTTTGTTTGAGGACAATGGCTCTAATTTTTTAGCCTCTAAATTTCCAGTGTCAGAAGCTTGTGATCTTTTTGTATTGAATTTCGGCCTCTCATCATTGGCTTTCCCTATCATTGCTGTCCCTTCCACTGAAGGTATTGAGAGCATAACTCCTCTTCAGCTCTCCTCAACATTAACAATAGAAATGATTTCATTTAGTGAGGGTAACTCTTCTTTACCTAGGATCTGAACCCTCACTTGATCAAATTCCACTGTTAATCCAGCAAGGAAGTCATAAATTCTATCCCTTTCAGTAAAGTGCTTTAATGCTGCTGCATCTGCACTGCACTTCATCTCAGTACCTTTGTAGTGATCCATCTCTTGCCATAAACTTTTCAACAGATTGGCATACTCTGACTGACAGTTCTCCCATTTTTGTAGCTGAGGGGTCAGTTTTAATCTCAAAAATGCTGGCAGCATCCTTTACCGTAGAATAGGTTTGTTGTGCAGCCTCCCACACATCTCTAGCTGTTGGTCAGAACATGAAAGTGTCACTAATTTCTAGTGACATAGTATTCCACAACCAAGACATGACCATGGAATCTTCCTTATCCCAAGCTTCAAATTTAGGGTCTCCTAGAGGTCCAGTACCCAGTATATGGCTTATTTTTCCTCTTCCCTTCAGAAATGTTTGAACCATCTGAGACCATTTCATGTAGTTCTTCCCATTCAGCCTATAAGCAGCCTGAATACGTGGCAACTCCCTCACTATCAGTGACATTTCTTCAGGCTTAGTAGCGTTGCAAGATTGAGAAGGCTCAATTTGGGTGGACATGATGAGGGAATATCAAGGATTAAGGTTGTGGAGACAAGGGTTACTCAGCAATAAAGGCTGAAAAGTATGCTGTGTTTTTTTTTTTTTTGGTCAATAAACAGAGCAAAGATGTCCAGCAATGAAGGCTAGAAAAAGAGATCAAGAGGCCTGTTTAGGTTCTGATACCATGAGAACAGGTGCTGAATATTTTGCTTATTCAATTACAGACTTGGTACAAGGATATTTATATACAATAAAACCTAATACAATCTGAAAGTTGACTAATCTGAAAAGGAAACATTTTAAAATTTGTAACCCATAAATCAAGGGATTAAATACAGCCTAATATTCCTTTTTAAAAGGAAATATCTTGCCTTTAAATGTTATTAATTACAGCTTTAAACAGGGATATTAAACCCCAGATTTTTTAGCAGAAAATCTAAAGTTGAATAATTGTAAATCTTTCTTTGACCATTTTATTTGTAATAGGTTAGTGGCTTTATTTGTTGTTAATTTTATTTGGGATTCAAGGGCCACTTTGATGGCTGAGACTTATTGTTTGGTTTGTTGTAGAGTTATATTACTACTAGATAGTGATAACTTGTTACAGGTTAGGAGATTTTATTGGGGGTTTTACCTTGGCTTTTGTAACATAGCATGTGTCTTAATAATTTGGTGAAAAATGAAGATATACTTTTGCATTGCACTGTGGTTAGTTTATATAGTGTAAGCTATATTGATGACTAGCTTCCGTATTCTGCCCTCTTATTTTGAAGATGTTGCATCCATTAATAAGTTTCTAATCTTACGGAGTACAATATCTTTTGGAGGGTTCTTTGGGATTGGGAAAGAGGCATGTATAAAAGATAACCAAGGTATCAACCACAGGTAGCAGGGGTAAGGAAATAGCTGAGCACCTTGAACAAGCTAGTAGGCCATATAGGAGACAGTGGAATCTGGAATAGACAAAGAAAAGGCTTCAGCTTAGATAAATGTAAGCTTAAGATAACAGCAAATGAAACTTCTAGTCAGGACTTAGGACGCTTAAATGAGTTCATAAGGTGCTAAGAGTCCTAAGGCAGGTTGGTGATGGTATAGTGAAATTTGAGAGTCCAAAAAGAAGTTTGAGGGTTAATATGTAGTTTACATTTTCTTAAGGATGTAGTGAGAAATATTTATGGTGGGAATGTCCTTTGGTTCCTTACGATATTCAAGAAGTCAGAAAGGAAATACATGAATCTCAGAGAGTTCTAGTACTGGATCGCAGTTAGTTTAATACTAGAATTCATGTAATGGATTCTAAGCAATGCAATAGGGTTTAAAGTTACCTATTGAACAATTACTTTGTTTGGAAAATTTTTGTATTAAGGGTGTTACCCTTGGTATATTTACAAGCAGAAGGGAAAGCACTATTCTTTTTGTTGCTAAATGCTAATTTCACAAGGTTCCTTAGCTCTTTGGTTTTTAGTTGTTTTTTTTTTTGGCCTCCTTAGGATAATAGATTGCTATATGATGATGTACTTTTTCATTTCTTCAAGAAAGCTTCTACTTTCATCCCAAAAAAAGAAGTTCGGGCAGTTTATATTCAACATTTAGGGATGCATCACATGTTATTAGAGTATCAACTTACAAGATTGATTATAACTCATCAACAAAAGAGAATTAAAGTACATGTTGGATTAAGCTTGTTAGAGCTTAGAATAAAACAATTTATGGGCCTTCACTTAACAGCTTATGTTTTTTAGTTGAAGTGATCCTTCACATAGCATTATAGCTTGAGGAGAGAGAAGAGTAACCCTAAAGTTCTTATATTTGTGCGGTTTTTAAGGCTGGAGCTTTACCCACTTCTCAAGGGAGCTTCATTCCCCTTCTTTGGTGAATGTCCAGCAAATGTTTGAGGTGGTCCTTTGGTGACTTTCCTAGTGGTTCCACTGTCACTTTTTCTGTGGATTCCTAGTATCTTTCTGGCAGGGCTCCACAAATTTTTCTCAAGGTTCTCTGCCCACTTCTTGTTGTTGTTCCTCTATTTTCAATGGTTTTGGATCATTCTAGCCTTATCTCTTGCTGTGCGTGATATCAGCACTGCTTTTCTTTGGCTGTGCATTACTCCGTTTGCTCTTTATGTTGTGCACTATACCAGTGGTGTTAATGGCTTTACCTGCTCTAAGCAGTGCTGTTAATCTCATTTGTCATGTCACCAACTTTTTAAACAAGCTTGGTACATAATCGAATAGTTGAAAACTCCAAAGTTAAAGAAGGGGGGGGGGTGCTAGAATGGTATTAATCTATCTTTTTTCTTTATTTAATTGCACTATAGAATTCTATAGAAGTCCCTCAGGCTAAACAACTTTTCTTCTACTATAAATCTGTTATATTTAATACAGGCCTCCTGTCGTCAAAGGCTTTTAGTAGCATTCTCTCTCTCTAATTCTTTGCATGCTATTACAGCTTCCATGAACGAAGTGATCTAGAGTTTTATTCTTGTTGGTCCCATCTCCCATTCTTTGCAATTAAATGAAATTTCAGCACAAGATAGGTGGGCCTATGCTTTGTGCCTTTGTCCATGCTTCAAGCCATTTTGTGTAGGGGGCATGTTAGAGATTATGATAGAACAATTCATGGGCTTTTGCTTAAAAGCTTAAAGTGGTCGTCGACGATGTTTAATCCTATTATTTGAAACACATATCTGTTAAACTGAAACAGCTTTGTATATGAAAGAGACATAGATGATTTTGTTTCATTTTAAATTAAAATAAAATCTCTCTGTGGGCTTCTTTTGAACTGATTCTCCAGTTATAGATGCAATCAATCATACTGTGCGATATGCTTGAATCTTGGTTATAGCTTATAATCATTATTGTCACTTCTTTTCCTCCTGTTTACTTGCACCCAATAATATTTATTCTTTCTCAAAAAGTTGTCTTTTCTTAGCATTATTTCTTGAATTATTGATAAGCATGTAAATTGTCAATAAGGATGGTTTAGCTCTAGTATCGTATTTTTTCATCAGTCTCTCATGTTTATAGTCTTAACTCTTAAAATTGGCTCATTGCTATTCTGGGATTTATTGGTCTGCTGAACCCTGAATACTGATAAGGTGTTTGCTTCAATTTCTGCAGGATGACATGGAGAAAATATGTCTAGTTTTTGATAATTTCTTGTCCAAGTTCCCTTTATGCTATGGGTATTGGCGGCAGTATGCTGTCCACATGACTCACTTATCTACAATAGATAAGGTTGTTGAGATCTTTGAACGTGCTGTGGTGTCGGCAACGTATTCGGTAGGCATGTGGGTTGACTACTGTAGCTTTTGTATGTCAGCTTTTGAGGATCCATCTGATATTCGAAGGTGACATAATGGATTTACTACAGTTTTCATAATTGTTTCCATATACAAAGACAATAAAAGTATTGCATTTTGGTGTTACAGAAAATTTAAATATAGAAGTTTTTTAGGTGAATGATTTTGGGGAGTTCCTCTTTTATGCATTTAGTAAATTGAGGTCATGATCAGTTAACATCTGTGTAATGGTGGTAATAGTTATAGAAATCATTAATTTTCAAAATATATTGCACTCCATTATTTCTAAACCATTAATTTTGTTTTTGTGGAGTTTGACATAAGTTAGGAAAGATATATATATATAGAGAGAGAGAGAGAGAGAGAGAGATAGAGAGAGAGAGAGAAATCTGGTAAATACACTTGTACTCTTATAGTTTTATTTGAGTCTCATCTCTCTCTTATACTCTCTTCAGTGTATATTTATCATTTGCCTGTTTCTTTTCCTTCCTTTTTCCTCTAATTACAGTTTCAGTATGAGAATGCAAGAACATGCTTTTGAGACCACCTTAATGCAGGTGCGAACTCATCATATCCCTTAAAAGGGATTTTTTTAATTATAAATTATATATAATGTTTTGGTGTTTTGATTCAAAGTCATTGCAACAAAAGTGAAATTATAGTGAGATATCTCGTTCTAACATTGAAATGAAAATTATGATAAATTTGTTTTTAGAGAAGGTAAAGAAAACCAGAATGTGTCAGGATTTCACCATTTTATTCCCCAAATTTCTTCTTGATTGATAGAAAAAAGAAGCTTTATTATAAGGAAAGAGAATTACATGAAAGGAGGATAAGAAAGCCTCCTAAAAGAGAAGAAAATGAAGAAAGAGAAAAGGAAAAAAAAGGAAAGAACAAGCAGATAACAATGCTGCTAATTCCTATTCATATCAGTCTAAGAAACTTCAACAGAACACCAAAGGGATGCAAGAGATTAGACCCTTTACCATAAGTCATATGTAGTTGCTGAAACACCTTAAAATTTTGCATTGCTTTCCAACCATATACACCAAACCACAGTGAAAATTGTACCTTACCACAACATTGCCTTCTTGGTTGTGTCCCAAGTGTTTGTACTGGACTAACAAAAATTGAACCCATCTTTGGCCAATAATACCAAACAACTTATACCAAAGGGAAGTAGCCATACTACAATGTAAGAACTAGTGTTCAGTTGTTTCTGAATTGGCTCTACATATGAAACAAATCTAAGGGGAAAGCTCCCTTTTTGACCTTTGAACCATTAGTATAAATCCTGTTTAGTACTCCCCAATGCCCATTCACCAATTTTGTCAGTGCTTAAACTATTTGCCATTCTTTTCTCTTGTTAGTAATAATGTTATCTCCAGTTCATGTAAGTATTCCTGTGTGTAATTATTTCTTGCTTAGCAAAAAAAAAAAAAAGAAGCTGTGCTTGACCAGGTGAGTAAGCTTTTGATGTCTTCCCGCAACAGCTAGCCCCTTTTCTTTAATATTGAATGCATACTGCCAGGTATTAATTGTGTTTGTTGTATTGTCAACAAGCAGAGAACAGGAGAGATCTTTTATGGGCATCTTGTCTTCTATATTAATATTCTTATGCTTGGGTTATGACAAACAAGAAGGAAAGAAAAAAAGTAAAGGATAAATGCTGGAGAGAGATGATGGTAAAGAGAATTTATGTGAATTTTTCTCTTTCCCGATCATTGCTGAAGCGTGCAACGAATTTGGATTTCATTTAAACATCCATCTTTCTTGGTGTAATACTAAAGCAGTTGTTTGTAATGGCAACTGGTCAGGATCCATTGGTGCTGGTGCGAGAATTCAAATAAGACCAGCAGACTGATTAGGATATAGATTCATGTGATGTTTTGTTCAAAATCGCATTCATATACTTTATTCTCATAAAGTTAAATGTTGATTGGCTTTAATGTATGCTCTATTACTTCACCACAAGATTAATACATAATATTATATCTGAATCAAGGTTTTAAATTGTAGTTGCGTCTAGCTTTGCAACTGCATCACCCCTCAATTGCTTCGTGAGGGAAAAAAACAGTGATGCACCACAACGGAATGGTGTTGTGGCTGCATCGGAGCGGTATTGTGGCTGGAATGCCCTTCCATTGTGTTTTTCTGCATGAAAGTAGAAAAGAAGCCACTGGAAACCACAATTTTGAAACGAAGGAAGATCAAAAGTCATTATTGCTATTTCATTGATCCTTCTTCAAAAGCAAATAAGAAGCATTTACCCGTCATCCTTCTAGGTTCTGAATTCTGCTATTCTAATATATGAGCTTGGATTGAGCTATCAAAACGGGTGGGGAAGTCCAGAACAGGGGTGGGTATTTGGAGACTTGATCTTGAAATCTCTTAGCTTTTCTTGAACATTTGTAGTGAAGGTTGAAATAGGATAGAGGAGAAAAAAAAGTTGTAGCAAAAACCCATCATTTTTTTCGGCCAAGAAGAAGAAAGCATGGGAGGAAGAAGATAGTGTGTGAAGCTCCTACTAGGCTGCACCTATGTGATGGCTACTGATAGCAGAAACGGAAAAGAACAGAAAAAGAAAGATGGCAGAATAAAGTGCAAAAATCTTAAGACATTGAAATTCTCCACTAGATGAGTCCTTAGGTAGGACTAAACTCCAAATACAAGTAGATAGTAATTCAGATATTGAAACACCTAGTCCTAGGGGTATTTATACTAGAGATACCCAACTAACTATGAAAATGCCGTGCATAAAATATGGGAAGTCGAACATAATGAAAAACATCAAATGAAAAACATGCAGAAAAATAGGGAAGACATGCTGAAAAGTAGGGAAACATTCATGTTAGTTTCTGAATAACTGTTGTGTTATTTTCTGAATAGGTACATTGATATATATATACACTTAAAGATCCCAAGAATCTCTCCTAATCCCTAGAAATTAGGGATATATACAAAATCAAATCATTATCCCTAGAAATCCTCTAATTTAAAATAAGATAATTATCCTTAAAGATAAGATAATTATCCTTAAAGATAATCCTCCTAAATAACTGACACTCCCCCTCAAGTTGGAGAATGGATATCTTTCATTCCCAACTTGCCAACAAAGCCTTCAAAGGTTGTGCTGGGTAGCCCTTTTGTCAAAACATCAGCTATTTGCTCCTTTGATGAGATGAAAGGCATGCATATTAGACCGCTGTCCAACTTTTCTTTTATAAAGTGTCGATCAACTTCTACATGTTTTGTTCTGTCATCTTTGTCTTGGGTTGTGTGCAATGCTGATTGCAGACTTATTATCACAATATAATCTCATGGGACCTTCACACTTAATTCTTAAGTCGTTAAGAACAATTTTCAACCACAATAACTCACAGATTCCTAATGCCATAGATCTGAACTCTGATTCTGCACTTGACCTTGCCACAACATTCTGCTTTTTGCTCTTCCATGAAACCAGGTTGCCTCCCACAAAAGTACAGTACCCTGAAGTTGATCTTCTATCCACTAGTGAGCTTGCATAATCTGCATCTGTGTAAGCCTCCAAAGTAATCTTCTCTCCTTTTGTAAACAAAACTCCTCTTCCTGGACTACCTTTTAGGTACTGTAGGATTCTGTTCACAGCCTTGAGATGTGCTTCCTTCGGGTTGTGCATAAATTGACTTACCACACTTACAGCAAAGGCAATGTCAGGTCTTGTATGTGTTAAGTATATTAACCTACCAACCAGCCTTTGATAGGTTCCCTTGTCTACTGCAAGATCATTTGGTGCATCATTCAGCCCATGATTAAACTCAATAGGGGTGGCCACTGGTTTGCAGCCGAGTTTTCCTGTTTCCTTCAATAAATCTAGCACATATTTCTGTTGTGAGATAAATATACCTTGCTTTGAGTGTGCAACCTCAATTCCTAGAAAGTATTTCAACTTACCAAGCTCCTTAATGTCAAATTCTTGCAAAGAACCTTTTCTTTAATTCTAGCATTTCTCTTTCATCATTTCCAAGTGACTATGATGTCATCCACATACACTAATAGTCTTTGTTACTCCCCCTGGCTTCGAGTGCTTTACAAACAACGTGTGGTCTCCTTGACTTTGCTTGTACCCTAATCTTGTCATAATCTTAGTGAATCTTCCAAACCATGCCCTCGGTGACTGTTTGAGCCCATAAAGAGCCTTTTTTAATTTACATACCAAGCCTTCCTTAGATTCAAAACCAGGTGGAACTTCCATGTATATCTCCTCTTCTAATTCTCCATGGAGGAAGGCATTTTTAACATCATATTGTTGAAGATTCCACCAAAATTGGCGACTAGTGATAGTAAAATTACGGCGGTGTTCATTTTTCGCTACTGGTGCAAAGGTTTCTAGGTAATCTACGCCATAGGTTTGAGTATAACCCTTGGCAACCAACCTAGCCTTGTATCTTTCAACAGAACCATCAGATTTATATTTCACTGTGAATACCCACTTGCACCCAACTGGTTTTTTATCTTTGGGAAGCTCCACCGCCTTCCATGATCTATTTCGTCAAGTGCATCCATCTCAATTTTCATAGCATTTTTCCACTTCTCATCTCCTAATGCCTCAGTTAGATTTTTGGGAATAGGAATGGTATGGAGGTTTTTGAGAAAGGTTTTGTAGTTTTCGACAAATTCGATAAGTCATGAATAGATATAATGGGTCTTTGTATGTGTCCTTGTACCTTTTCTAAGGGCAATGGGTAAGTCTAAATCACTTTGTCCCTCAAGTCCTTTTTCAATTTGTGGGTCAAGGCAGTTCAGATGGGATTATTGTAGTTTCTATTGGTTCTGGGTCTGTTTGGAGCACTTGAACAGTAGCTTGAGCGGGGGTTTGGACATGCTGTAGGTGAGAGGTAGGCCTTTTCCTGGAGTATACCAGAGTTGCTTTGAGTTTCTTTCCTAAAATCTCCTTAGGCTCTAAAGACTGATTTGGGACTATTTTAGGTTCTATTTGAGTAGGAAAGTCAAGAAAGAATAAGTCCCTTACCCTATCTTCATTTAGACTCTCCCACGAAGATAGGATTGAGTAAAAGTTTGCATTTTCATCAAATGTAACATCGGTGACACAAAGAATTTATGTGTTGGGGGTGGAAACATTTGTATCCTTTCTGTGTGGAGGAGTAGCCAACAAAAACACATTGAAGAGCACGTGGATCAAGTTTCCCTATTTTGAGAATGAACATGAACATAAGATATACTTCAAAAATTCTAGGGGCAAGATTACTTGAGAGACTCAGACTTGGATAGAACTGTTTAAGGACATTTACTGGTGCTTGGAAATTAAGAATTTTAGTTGGTAATCTATTGTATAGATAGGCTGAAGTTAGGACAGCTTCCCCCCAAAAATATTTAGGAACATCTTTATGGAAGAGCAATGCTCTTGTGATGTTCAACAAATGACCATTCTTCCTTTCTGCAACCCCATTTTGTTGAGGAGTGTTAACACATGAAGATTCATGAATGATTCCTTTCTCATGAAAGAAATTAGAAAGGGTTTGATTGAAATAATCTTTGGCATTATCTGAACGAAGTCTTTTGATTGGTGTGTCAAATTGAGTTTTAATCATATTGTAAAAATTTGGAAAAACAGTACTAACATCGGACTTGCGTTTTAATAAATAGACCCAAGTGACTCTTGTACAGTCATCAATAAAAGATATAAACCATTTTGCACCAGAAACATTAGGAACAGGAGAGGGACCCCAAACATCACTATGAATAAGAGAAAAAGGGGTAGGACTTTTTTTATTGTTTATTGGAAAAGATGCACGTTTGTGCTTTGCAAGTTCACACTCATTACAATGGAAAGACTCAACATTTATTTGATCAAAAAAGGATGGAAACATTGTCTTTATTACATGAAGAGAAGGATGACCTAAACGGCGGTGATAAAGCCATACTTTTTCTTTATTGGACATGACTGATTCAGAGAGAAGGGATGTGGGAAGAGAGTTCTCAGGTTGAGTGTCTTTTTTTTCATTATCCAAGTAGTAAAGACCATTCCTCTCACTAGCATGTCCAATCTTCCCCTTCGTGCCCTGTTCTTGAAATATGCAAAAGGAGGGGTAAAAGATAGCTTGGCAATTAGAATCTTTGGTGAGTTTTTGCACAGAAATCAAGTTAGCAAATAATTTAGGAACATGGAGAACATCTTTTAGGATAAGAGAGTTATTTAATTGAATGTCTCTTAGTCCAGCCACTGTAGCAACAGATCCATCAGCTATAGTTATCTTTTTATGGCTAGAAGTAGGTGTATAGGAGATAAAGTGTTCAGAGGAATATGTCATGTGATCTGTTGCTCCTGAATCAATTACCCACATATTTGAAGAATTATTTTTTGAGGCACTAGAAGCACAAGAGATGGAAGAAATACAGAAAAAACCAATGAACATGAACTGGTACCTGTAGATGATGATTTCTCTAGTGTTTCCAGGAAGTTTTTCAGCTTCTCAATATCTGCCTTGTTAAACTCCTGAACTCCACCTTGATATACTTCTGTATTCTCCATCTGAGAGCTTGTCATATGCGCCTGTCTCCCTCCATTTCTTGTTTGATTACTTGGTCTGCCATTTAGTTTCCAACATCGCTCCTTTGTATGACGATGTTTCTTGCAGTATGTGCAATAGAGAGAGTCTCTATTTGGTGGTTTAGTTGAAGGATTTTGTTTGTTATTTTCAGCAGCTTGTGTCACACTCATCTCTTTGAGATTTGTGGACTTTGCTACCAATGCAGATCCTTCCATTCTTTGTTGGGCATGATTCCAAAGATCACACTTCTTCTCCCTTCTTCAGTTCTAATCATGGAGATGGCCTCATTCAAGGGTGGAAGATCTTCTCTTCCTAGAATTTGAACTCTCACAGCATCAAATTCTACATTGAGGCCAGCAAGAAATTCATAGATTCGATCCTTCTCCATGAAGCGCTTTAACATCCCAGCATCCTCTGCACAATGCATTTTAATGCATTGGTAATGGTCTAACTCCTGCCAAAAACTTTGCAAGAGGTTGGAATACTCAGTCACCGAACGTGTCCCTTGTTTAGTTGCTGAAATCTGAGCTTTGATCTCATAAACACGAGCTGCATCATTAACTTTGGAGTATGTCTGTTTAATTGCCTCCCAAATCTCCTTAGCAGTACCGAGATGCAAGTGTCACTTATCTCAGGATTCATAGAGTTCCATAGCCATGACATAACCATGGAGTCTTCCTCATCCCATGCTGCAAATTTAGGATCTGTCTTGGCTGGTCCGATTCCCAACAAGTGGCTTAGTTTTCCCTTTCCCTTTAAGAATGTTCGAACCAGTTGTGACCATTTTAAATAGTTTTTTCCATTGAGGCGATAAGCTGTTTGGATATTGGGTAAATCTCCTGTGAGATTCATAACAGAATTTTTTGAAGTAGGGACAACAGTCTTTGGTGGTGGGTGGTCTTTGGTGAGCTCAGACATGATTCCTTGTTATGGATGAGATTTCCAAAAAAAAGGAAAGAAGGGAACAAAAAGTCAGAAGTGAACCCAAGTAGTGGGTTACAGCAGAAGAATTCCCTTGCAGAGACACAGTAGAAGGAAGCAGAAAAATTTTAGAAAAAAGCCTTAGGCTCTGATACCATGTTAGTTTCTGAATAACTGTTGTGTTATTTTCTGAATAGGTACATTGATATATATATACACTTAAAGATCCCAAGAATCTCTCCTAATCCCTAGAAATAAGGGATATATACAAAATCAAATCATTATCCCTAGAAATCCTCTAATTTAAAATAAGATAATTATCCTTAAAGATAAGATAATTATCCTTAAAGATAATCCTCCTAAATAACTGACAATTCAGATAGTGGAGTAACTCCCTAGTTCATTTAGTTAGGTGCTTAAAACATGTACAGGGGAGAGATGCCTAGTAACTCTAGCAGGGACATGTGGCACTTTTGGGGTGGGTCTTCTAGTGCTGCACTTTGTTTTCTTCTAGAGTATGTGATCAGGGGTTTAGGAATACTAGTATTAGCTACTTAGGTAAGTAATAAATGAATGAGGAAAGAAAAGGAAATGGAGATGGTGGATCTAACCGTGGGTTTATTTAATTGTTTTTGGAAAATTAAAGCTCTTTCTAAGATAAATGGTTTTGTTTGGACAGCGGTACTTAATAGAATTAACAATAATGATTTGCTTTAGACTAGACGTCCTAGTAAGGCTCTATCTTTGGATGTTTGTATGATGTGTCTTAGAAGTTCTGAGACAAATAGCCACCTCTCTTGTACTATGATATGGCTAAATATTTATGGAACAAGTTGTTTGGCTACTTTGAAGAGAATTGGGTTTGTTCAGCTAATCTTGGCACTTTTCTCGCTATTAAATATGTGGGTTTTGGAAGGGATAAGGAGCATAAAACACTCTAGCGATGTGCTATTCTAGCAACTCTGTGGCATATTTGGATGGAGCCGAATGCTAGAGTCTTTGAAAATAAACACCTCTCACCCCACCTTCTTTGGGATAGAATCACTTTCTTGACTTCTTTGTGGGTTTCTTCTAATGGGTTGTTCAGAGGGGTCTCCCTTATGGATCTCCAAAGGGATTGAAGGCTTTATTATGATAGCTGCTTGTTTTTTCTTTCTTTTGCTCTTTTGTTTCTTTTTGTAAAGGACAACTTGTCCTTCTTCTTGTATTCTCTTGTTTCTCTTTTCTTTTTATAAATTTCTTTTTTTATCAAAAAATTGGGATATGTGATAATTATTATGACAAGAGAGGGAAATTAAAAGTTGAGAAAAATTAGGACAAATTTTGGGGAGGGAAAATTGGAAATTAGTTATTAGATTAGAGAGGGAAATTAGGATTTGGTAGAATTGACAAAAATTTAAAGGGAAAGTTGGGAAATGAAAAATTTTGAATGAGTGTTTAGGAGGAAGGGGGAAATTAGATATGTATATTAAATTATATGTTAACAATGTAAAATATTTATTTATTGAATTAATGTGGACACTAGAATGGGATGAATTTAACTATTAATAATTTAATTATAGAAATGAGCAAAGATAGAACACGTTAGCGTTGTTTATCCATTTAGTTGACCCGATTGTGGGGAAAAACATTTTTTTTTTAAGTTGTTGTTGTTTTAATGTGGACACTAGATATATTATATATATTACATTTGGATTTTGCGGATGGAAAAGTAAAGTAGGAATTTGGAAATTTTGACAAAAAATTAAATTAGGTAAAGTTAGGGAGATGAAAAATTAAGAACTAGTGTGTAGGAGAGAGGTAAATTAGAAGTGAATATTAAAATATAAGAGGGAAATTTTGGTAAATTTCCAAGGGAGGGAAAGCTTGAAAAAATTTTAAAGGAGGCCTCATTTTGCATGAGAGGGAATGTTGAAAATCATGATTTGAAGGGAAATTAATAAAAATTCTAAATGGGGGAAATTTGAACAAATTTTAAGGAAAGAAAAAATTAAAAATGAAATTTTAGGGAAGTTAAATTTTTTTTGTTAATTATATGAAGTTTATATTGTTAAATTTATATGAATATTAATAGAGTAAATTACACTTCCTTTCCTTGAGAGATGTCAAAATTAAACTCCCATAGATAGAAAACCTACACTCTCCTCTCTTGAAAGATTAAGAAACTTACAATTTCACTCGTTTTGACTAAAACACCCTTATTGAAATTGTTAAAATTTAAAAAAATTATAATTTAAATTATAATTTCATTATTATTTATTTTGAATTAAAGATAATAATGTAATTTTATTTTAATTTTTTAAAATAGTTTTTATACTAGTTAAATACATATTTAATTATTAAATAATAAATATAAGGGTATTTTGGTTAAAATAGGTGAAATTGTAGGCTTTTCTTATCTCTCAAGGGAGGGGAGTATAGTTTTTCAAAACAAAGGAAAGGAGAGTGTAATTCCAACATCTCTCAGGGGAGGGGAGTGTAATTCCAACATCTCTCAGGTGAGGGGAGTGTAATTTCAGCATCTTTCAGAGGAAAGGAGTGTAATTTACTCTATTAAATATGATATATTTATGCTACATGTATTTGAGAGTTATAATAAGTATACAATTTTTTGAAATATTTTGTGCAACTTTAAAATAATTCACGACTGCAATGACCACAATCCACATTGTAGTGGTTGCAATACTGGCAACCGCAATTTAAAACCTTGATTTGAATATAAACTTTTAATTTATGAATAAATATATTCTTTGTATGATTTATATGCATGATGTAAAACCTGCAATGGATTGGGACATCTTTAATATTATTAGTGTTTATGCAACACAAGTAGGATTGGAATAACACCATAAGATTAAATTTTGGAAGGACCTAGAAGGTTTAATATAAAAAATCTTGTTAGGAGAGAAGATTTATTAGGAACAGATCTAATTGGGCACGTGGGGAGTGAAGCTAGAGGATATGAAGGTTTTCATGGAGGACGTGTTATTGGAGAAATAAATGTGGAGGGTAAAACAATCTTAGATTTTTCTTTAGTTTTTAACTTTATTGAGTGGTGTGACATGTTCCCAAATCGATTTCTTTTTGGTAAGAAAATTAGATAGAAAACTTTACATTGATTGCAAAGTCATAGTTGGGGAGAGTTTAACTATCCAACATAGGGTTTTGGTTATGGACATTCATGTTAAGAGGAGATTCAAAAGAAACAGTCAATAAACAAGCACCACAATAAGGTGATGACATTTAAGAGGTGAACCACGAGAGTTTTTGGAGAAATGTGCTAGAAGAGGAGATTTGGGAAGCATTCAAATTACATGTGGAACAAAATGGTTGAAGGGATTAAGAATGCTACAACAAAAATGATGGGTATATCAATAGGTTTTGGACCAAAGGGGAAAGAATCTTGGTGGTGGGATGCAAATGTGTAAGATAAGGTTAAGGTTAAAAGATGTTGGATGAAGGGAGGAAAAGTACTTTAATCCTAGTATATAAAAATAAGGGTGATGTACAAAATTGTGCAAATTATAGGGGGATTAAGCTCATGAATTATAAGAGAAGATTATTTAGCGAAGATTGAGGTTCGACATGCAAATTCCAAAAATTTGGTTTTATGTTAGAGAGGTCAACCATAGAGCCAATATACTTATTAAAAAGATTGATGGAGACATATCAGAAATCTCATAAAGATCTATATATAATTTTTATTGATTTAGAAAAAGCTTATAATAGAGTATTGTGAAAGACTTTAAAAAAGAAAAGAGTTTGTGTGACTTATATCCAAGCAATCAAAGACATGTATGATGAGGCTATGACTTATATGAGAACACAAGGTGGAGTTATGAAGGATTTTCCTTTAACCATAGGACTACATCAAGGTTCAACTTTGAGCCCTTACCTTTTTAATTTAGTATTGGATGTGTTCACTGAACATATCTAAGAGGCGGCACCAAGGCTCATGCTTTTTGCTGATGTTATAGTTCTTGTTAGAGATTTTATAGAAGTAAATGAAAAATTAGAGATGTGGAGACAAGCTTTGAAGACATATAGTTTATGTAAAAGTCGAAGTAAAATAGAATATTTAGAATGTGAATTTAGTGAAAGGTATATTAATTCGAGGGTAGAGGTGAAACTTGGAGATATTCCATACAAGTCACGAGATTTAAGTAGTTAGGGACAATGATACCAAATAATGGAGAAATAGAATGGGATGTAAAGCATAGGGTCTAAGCTGGACAGATGAAATGGAAGAAGGTTTCAAATGTTATTTGTGATGGAAAAATACCACTCAAGTTTAAGGGAAAATTTTATCGCACAACTATAAGACCTGGATTGTTATACAATATTGAATTTTGGGCGATAAAATATCAACATAAGCAAAAATTCAACATCGCAGAAATGAGAATGTTTCGTTGGATTAGTGGACACACTAGAAAGGATAGGATTAGGAATGACTGCATTAGAGAAAAAGTTAGAGTAGCATCTATCGTAAAAAGTTGATAGAAACACACCTTAGGTGGTTTGGTTAGATGACACTATTAGAGACTCCTGCATAAAGAGTTGACTAGATGGAAGATAGTTCAATAATTAGAGGTAAAAGAAGACCAAGAAAAACAATAGAAAAAATTATTATGATGGATTTAATTATAAATTATCTAACGATAGAAATGAGCCAAGGTAGAACATTTGCGTTGCTTGATCCATGTAACCGAACTTAGTGGGAAAAGGTTTTTTTTTTGGCTGTAATATATGCATGATCAACATGATTACTTATCATGATTCAATTGTTGGATTGAATAGAATCACATTTGATGTGTATCTACTTAATGGTGTAACTATACTATGTCTTACATAAATGTTATTGAATGTTGACCCCACTTTTAAATATATAAATGTGACACTGGTTTGCCCAATATAATTACATATATTTGCATTTGCATGCACGTGTCATTGCCAATATTTATGTCTTTTGTAATAATGTGATACTGAGTTGATTGAACTGGTCACTTTCCAGTTTCCACACACTGATCTCTCTGTATGCTTACTCTTGCGTATTGAGACTCAAAGGCAATGAGATTGTGTGCTCTATATTTTTGGCAGATTATTTAAGAGAGCCATTTCATTTGTTGGGAAGGACTACTTATGCCATACTTTGTGGGACAAGTATATTCATTTTGAGTTTTCCCAGCAACAGTGGACGAGACTTGCTCACATTTATATTCAAACTCTGAAATTTCCAACCAAAAAGTTACATCAGTATTATAATAGGTATGTCAAGCTTTCTGAAATTTGCACTCCATATGGCCCCCCTTCTTTTTTTGTAGCATTATTCTCTGAGCCCAATGGTGTGCTGTGGACCTTTCTTATTGTATTGTGAGAAATGTACCAATACACTGTGCCATATGACCTTGCATTCTCTGGTAATTTTAAGTTTCTTGAATTTGAGGAAAATTTCTATATTTTATATTTCTGTTTCATTTCATTTAGAGAACATTTTTTAATAGGGAGGATTAAAAAAGAGAATTTTATGTAAAATAAAAATAAAAAAGACTGCAAAATAGAGCATAAAATGGACTCCTATTATAACGTGAGAAGAGAGAGAGTTTTTAGAGATGAGAAAAGAATGTTTTGATGAGAAGAAAGAATATAAAAAAGGGTTACAAAAATAGAGGACAAGAGATCCTCTTCGTTCAAAACAAACAACAAAAGAAATTGTCCAAAACTCTAATTCAACAAAGCCTTTAGATCCTTTTGGAGATCCATGAGGGGTACTCCTCTAAATGAAAAAGAGAAATTCCATTCCTTAGTACAGAGATTTATATTCACCATTAGGAATCTCAAGAATGAGATGAGTCCTAATAAATGCACGAAGGCAGACCTATTGAAGATTGGTTCTGCCTTCAACATTCCCCTTCAAGCTGAAGAATAGATGTTAATCATTTGCAGCTTGCCCACAAAGGTCTCAAAATTTGGCTTTGCAATGCCTAAATCACCCTTATTATATAATTTGCAGCCAAAGACATCTAAACTCTTTATTTTAGCAACTGGAGGAAAGGTTTCTTCATAATCCACTCCATAAGTTTGAGTGTATCATATGATTTGTAGTTTGAGTCAGTGACCTAAGAACTTTTGACGAAATTATCCAAGACATTTAATCCATGGGAATCAGAAAACTTGCTTGACTGTACAAAGAGCAAGCTCCAAGCACCAATAGTACCACCAGATGCAGACACCTGGCTGGTGGTGAAGGTGGCAGACATACCAAATTTTAATTTGCTTTGTTTTTTGGTCTGAAAACTGAGGAAAGATGTCCAGCAATGAAGGCTGGAAAAAGATCAAGAAGCCTGGTTAGGCTCTTTTTTGTTTTTTCACAAGTATCTTCTTATTGGAGACAATCTTATTTGAAATATTGTTGGGCACTAAATGTGGACCCTTTCTCCAGTGGGGATTAAAACCTTGGTTCACCACATTGTGAGGACCCTTCTGCTATGCTCAACCCCCATTGGTAGCTTGGTTAGGCTCTAATACCATGTTAATTAAGAAAAATGAATGTTGCTTATTGAATTCTAAATAATACATGCCTATTTACACACCTAAAGTTGATCCTAAATCAGGAAACTGTGTACAAAAGAGAGAGATTTTCTCTGCCTAACAAAACAGCCTAGAATCAAGGGATTGACCCTTGATTAAAGAGGTATAATCAGCATTTACAACATTCCTAAACTAA
Source organism: Senna siamea (assembly GCA_031216115.1). Taxonomy (NCBI): domain Eukaryota; kingdom Viridiplantae; phylum Streptophyta; class Magnoliopsida; order Fabales; family Fabaceae; genus Senna; species Senna siamea. The sequence continues at coordinate 9,181,464 of CM062355.1, read as the reverse complement.
AAACATTGAATAATCTATCATTAAAACAAATATTTCCGGCAATCTATTCATTAAAAATGTATATTTCTCACAATATATATATTTTTAATTTTTATTGTATGTGGTCCTTGTAACATGGGAAACTGTATTTGAGTGAAGGAAAAGGCCCCTATTTACTGATCACAGTCTCTGGCAGCTTTTATTTTCTTTTTCATCCTTTGCCCCTTCAATGACAAGCTTGTTGTAGTAATGTGTTGGCTATTATAAACTGCCAAGGGTAGGGCTGTAGTCATGTCATGCTGAACCAGCCTGAGCTGAACACTAGTTGGCATGGCTCATCTTGTGATACATTTCTAAAGCTCAGCTGAGGCTTAAACTAAATTTCTATCAAAATTTTGAAAGATTCCAACTTGCTAATATATTGTACTGATATTTATTTATTTGAATAACAAACTTACTTACCAGATATTAGTTCTATATTTCTTCAGTTTTAAAAAGATGATAACCGTCTTGGAAGAGGACATGGCAAGCCGGGGCAACTCTACCAAGGAATCACAGTCTGAATCTTTGCTTGATTGTGACATCTCCATGTCATGCAAGGATGATGAGATTTATTCCATTATCAAAGATATGGTTGATTCATCTATTGGCTCAAAGAGGTTGAAAGCCCTGAAAAAGTACCAGAAATTTGGAGAGCAGCTTTATCATGATGCTTGCCAATTGGATTTGAAAATTAGTTCTTTCGAAGCCAATATTCGGAGATCTTACTTTCATGTCAGGGCACTTGATCCTAGTCAATTGCAGAATTGGCATCATTATCTGGATTTTGTTGAACTGCAAGGGGATTTTGACTGGGTATTGTACTACACAGTATTCCCAATCAAGTTACTTTACCAGTTGACTGTTGCTTTTTTTTTTTTTTTTTTTTAAAGAAATATTATTTTCTATTAGACATTGCTATCTTTTCTGAATTTTCTATTTCCCTGATTTGTAGGCTGTAAAGCTTTATGAGAGATGCTTGATTGTCTGTGCCAATTACCCTGAATACTGGATGCGGTATGTGGATTTCATGGAAACTAAGGGAGGTAGAGAAATAGCAAATTATTCTTTAGAAAGAGCTACAGAAATTTTTTTAAAGGTATTGTATTGATATAGTTTCATGTTGGTTAGCCTTTGAATCTGATTATCATTTAAATCTGATTTCGTAAGGTTCATGCAAACAACTGAAAAGTGATATGGGGTTTTAAAATTCCATTTACTTACAACATTTTTCATTGAAATCAACGGTATGATTGAAAGCCCAGAGTTTTTGTAATTAAACTTTTCTTTATAAACTGTTCATGAAGAAGAAACTGCAGTTTCCTTATATTTGAACACACTAAGTTAGGCTGGTGGTGGTAAATATGCTAGCAACCACTCATGCTTCATAGGAAATGTAAGTGATTTGGAAGCTAAATCGAGAATGACATGTAAGATGATGAGACACAATATTGCTGAAGTATTTTCATTCCCCCTTCCCCTTTGCGGTGGGTGAAGCTAAACAAACACTTCAGTTCTACATTAATTAGATGTAATTCTACATATACTGTGTGATGGAAAACCCTAGGAGATTTATTCTAGAAGGGACAAAAGAAAATAATAAATATTTTCCAATAGTATAAATTTTTAAATTTTGAATATTTTGTATATTTTCTGTTAGGATAAGAATGGTATCTTTTAAAATAAATAGTCTGCTTATCTTTGTTTTATCTTTTATTTTAAAATAGTTAGAGTTTAGGGTTTAAGGGGATCAAGCTCATGAGTCATGCTATGAAGTTATGAGAGAAGATTATTGAGCGGAGATAGAGGTTGGATATGTGAATTACAAAGAACCAATTTGGTTTTAAGTTAAGGAGGTCAACTATAGAGGTGATATATTTATTGAGATTGATGGAGAGATATTAGAGATCTTATAAAGATTTATATGTTGTTTTTATTGATTTAGAAAAGGCTTATGATAGAGTATAGAGAGAGGTATTATGGAAGACTTTAGAAATGAAAGGTCGTGTGGCTTATATTCGAGCAATCAAAGACATGTATGATCGGGTCATGACTTGTGTAAGAACACAAGGTGGAGCCACGAAGGATTATAGGACTACATCAAGGTTTAACTTTGAGCCTTTACCTTTTTAACTTAGTATTAGATGTGCTCACTGAACATATCCAAGAGACAGCAATAGCAAGGTGTATGCTTTTTGCTAATGACATAGTCGTTGTTTTAGATTCCAAAGGAGTAAATGAAAAATTAGAGAGGTGGAGACAAGCTTTGGAGACATATGGGTTCCGTATAAGTCGAAGCAAAACAAAATATATGAAATGTAAATTTAGTGAAAGGGACATCGATTTTAGTGCAAAGCTGAAACTTGGAGATCATTCCATACAAGAAATCACTAATTTTAAGTATTTGGAAATGCTAATACAAAATAATGAAAAAATAGAGGGGGACGTAAATCATAGGATTCAAACTTGGTGAATGAAGAGGAAGGCTTCAGGAGTAATTTGTGATAGAAAAGTACCACAAGCTTAAGGGAAAATTTTATCGTATAGCTATAAGACCTGCATAATTGTATGGTACTGAATGTTGGGCGATCAAAAGTCGACATCAGCAAAAATTCAACGTTGCAGAAATGAGAATGTTGCATTAGATAAATGGTCGCACTAGAAAGGAGAGGATTAGGAATGAATGCATTAGAGAAAAAGTAGAGTAGCACCTATAAAAGTTAGTAGAAAAGCGCCTTACGTGGTTTGGTTATGTGCAAAGGAGACCATTAGAGACTCTTGTGCATAGAGTTGACCAGATGAAAAATAGTCTAATAACTAAAGGTAGGGGAAGACTGAAAAGAACAACAGGGGAAACTAGCAGGATGGATTTAACTATTAATAATTTAACTATAGAAATGAGCAAGACAGAATACGTTGGCATCGCTTGATCCATATACCGGACCTAATATAGTGGGAAAAGACTTTGTTTGTTGTTGTAGTAGTAGTTTCCTTGATGATTTAGGATTTTATATCATCTAGGGTTTTATTTCGACTAGGAATATATCTTTTGCCTTTCCAATATAAGAAATCCTCTCATTCGGTGTAAAGTAGTTTTTGCATTGATTAAATAATATTATCAGTTTGAGTTCTCTTCTCCCTATTTCATTCTTCTCTACCCTTTATAGCCTTCTCCCTCTTTCCCTATTATTCTCCCCTCTCTCTTCCTCCTCACTGGTACTACATCACTGTGTTTAGAGATTCCACTGTATTGTGCAATTTAGAAAGAGTATAATAAGCTAAGAAATATGAAACAAATTTTCCCATACTTAAGAGTCTATTTTAATTCTTGCCTTTTTCTCCTTTTAATTTTTGAAAAGGTTATGCCTTACTGAAATTTGCTGGGTTATTGTCTTCTCTAGAATGCTTTGACTTTAATAGCTTTATGCATGACTTGGTAATTTTTATTGGCTCCATCATATGTTTATGCAGAGAGTCCGAGCAATCCATCTATTCAATGCCAGATTTAAGGAACAAATAGGAGACGTTTCAGCTGCACGTGCTGCATATATTCACAGTGGTGCAGAAACAGATTCTGAGTTTTTGCAGAATGTTATATCAAAAGCTAACATGGAAAAGCGTCTGGTATGTGATCAGCTCTTAATACCATTATAGAAATTTTGACTCTATGCAAATCCCAGATACAGAAAAGCATCATGATTGTCAGGGAAATAAGGAGGCAGCTTTCAATATATACAAAGAAGCACTAGAAATGGCTGCTGCAACGGAGAAGTTACATACTCTGCCCATTTTATATGTTCATTTCTCTCGACTAAAATATATAGTAAGTTGTACATACTCATCTGCTTTTGAGCACAAGAGTCTTAAACATTTTAAACTTTTGATATAATTATAATTGTTAGAATAAATTGTTCTCAGTTCTCACTATCATTGAGGTTATGAAAACTGAGGAAATATGAGAAAGAATAATCTGATTCTCTTGAAGAATAGGGAGAAAAGCAAGGATGAAAAGGGTAAGACTAACTTAAGATTATGGGATCTACCTAGGAGCAGAAAAGGAAAGAAACTAATTTGAAACAACTGAAAATCTGGACACCAATGCAAACTGATTTACAGCTGATAACACCAGGAAATCTGGGGGAATAATTCCTGAATTTTAGCAATTCAGGACCCCTGAAATCTTGTGTCAACCTCACTGATTACAACAAAAAACACTCAGTTGTCTTCTCCAACTTTTAATCTTTTGCTTGGATCCTTCTAAAATTTAATCTGGATGCAATTTAGTTCTTCAGATATAAGATTCCAAGAGCACATGAAATTGCGTCCAATTGGAATTGTTAAGAGTCCAATTGACAGTGAAAAGTCAGAGGAACATAGATATACTTTCTTTCTTTTTTATTTTTCTGGTTCTTTTATAGTGGAGGTTTCTTTTTCTTCCCAGCCCAGTTGTAGTTCTTCTCTTTTTACTAATAACTTTTATCCAAAAAAAAAAAAAAAAATCAGATGCAAGGGGAGCTATTAGAGTGTGAGTATTCTTGTAGTTCCTAAATTTTGTTGTATAATTCATTTTGGTTCTTTGTGTTCATACTTTTCTGATTTTCTTGTCAGCATTGTCCATGTCAATATTCAGAAATTTCTTTTTTTTACCTCTTATTCTGTTTCTTTTTATTTCAGCAATAAATTTGGATTTTTAGGTGGGGTTTCTAGGTCTATTAGAATAGATTTAATTATTAATAACCTAATGAGCAAAGATAGAAGACATTGGCGTTGTTTGATCCGTATAGCCGACCCACTTAGTGGAAAAAGACTTGGTTTGTTGTTGTTGTTGTAGGTGGGGGTTCTAAGTGAAGTGAAGACTTGTCCTTTTGAGCATTGGTTGGTTTACAATTAAGCTATTATTATTCGTTACACTAGTTGTGTCAGGTTTTTCAAATTGATTTTACTCCATTAAGTGCCTGACAAAGGGTCGAACCAAGAATACTGGAAGTGTGAAAACATGAACTCTCTAATTTGGAAAAGAAATTTTCAATTCTATAATGCATGATGATGGCTGATGTAGTTACTAATTAATTTTTTTCTGGTGTCCTTTTGGTTTTCAGAGTACAAATAGTTTGGATGTTGCAAGAGACGTCTTAATTGAAGGTATCAGAAATTTGCCTCAAAGCAAATTGCTTCTGGAGGTAAGTCTATTTCACTGAAATTAGACCAATGCTGGAGTCTGTAACTGCAGATAAGATTTATGAATGCATAATTACATCTACAACAATCTGGGCCTAGTTATCTACTGACTTAGATCTTTTTGTTACAAAGACTAAAAGTTTCGAACTTGTAATGCTGATTGAAGTAATTTTGAATGGTTGATAAACTCTTAATTGTTGCTATTAGCCATTTATCAAGTCACTTATAGCTGATCTTTTTGTTACAAAGACTGAAAGTGTCAAACTTGTAATGCTGATTGAAGTAATTTTGCATGGTTTATAAACTCTTAATAGTTGCTATTACCTATTTGTCTAGTGAGATCTCTTCCCCCTCCTAGAACATGTCTGAAAGAATTTATGAGTTCAAAGCCTCTTAGGTGTTTGAATTACCAACTAAAAAAAAAAGAGACATAAGAAAAGGAAAGATCGATGTCATTCACTAGGGGGCTCAAGAATCACTACTAGTATGAGAGGTTTTGATGATTTTATTGAAGATTATGATTTGAGGGATATTCCTCTTGCAAATGTTCAATATACAGGTCATTCAATCTTAGGGAGGGTGATGTCTTCTCACATTGATAGGTTCTTGGTTACATCTATGTGGGAGAATCTTTTCCCATATTTGATTCAAGAGACCCTTGCTCATCTTGTGTCTAATCATTTTCTCCCTCTTAAGTCTTGTAGGGTTAAGTGGGGCCCAATTCCTTTTTGTTTTGTGAAGATGTGGCTTTAACATCACTCTTTCTTGGATCAAGTTAGAACGTGGTGGGAGGAGTGTTGAGTTATAGGTTGGGAGGATTCAAGTTCATGAAAAAGCTGAAGTTTTTGAAGGAGAAGCTTAAAATTTGGAATAGGGAGATTTTTGGTGACCCTAGGATAAAAAAGATGGAGATTTTATGAGAACTAGAGGCTCTTGATAAGAGGAAGTGCAATGTGCTCGCAGGTTTTGCCGTTATGAATGAACATGATGAGATTCTTAGCAAGGAGGAAACAAGCAAGCGTATAAAAGGTAGGATTAAGTAGGTCAAGGAAGGGGATGTAAACTCTGGTTATTTTCATAAGGTGCTGAATGGAAGGAGAAGGAAAAGTTGGATTAAGGAACCAGAGTTGGAGAGGGGAAGAGTTGTAAGGGATGTCACTTCGTTTTCTAATGAAATGACTAGGTTCTATAAAGAACTTTACTTTGACGAAATCACTAAGGGGTTAGATTGGTCTCCACTTGATTTTGCAAAGTCTGCTTGGCTTGCAAGGTCTTTTTGGGGAGGATGAAATTAAGGAAGTGCTTTAGAAGATGGATCAAGAGAAGGCATAGATATGTGCAACACCTCCAAGTATCATACATATCCTATATCGGTACTTCTTGGATACGTACTTCAGGCATACACAATTTTCCTTTTTTGGTCAAATAATGTTTGATATGGAGGCAATGTGGTTTTGTTTTGGTTCCACAATTTTCAGACTAAGGATGCAATATGGATTGCATTTTGAGAGACTAAAATTGAAAGTGAATTTTACCTCCTTGGTTTTCTTTGATCACGTCCTCCGCAATTCTTCCAGTTTCCAAGTCTTTTTTTTAACTTTCTCCTTTGCAACACTATGTTATTTTCCAGCCTTGTGGGGTGTGTTTCTGTGCTGCCTTTCACCTTTTTTAATATATATATATATAATAGATTAATAGGTATAATGGTTAGCTTCTGCTTTATGGGACTTATGAGTGGGGTATTCCACTTTGATAGTTATGAAACTTTGACAATGATATTTTGTGTTCAAGTAATGTTAATGAACATTTGATTATGATATCTTTTTTGTTTTAAAATTCAATATTATATTCCCAATTGCATTATATTACTCTTTTAAATTATATATATTATATAATTTATTATCGTATCCTAAAATGAGTTTTACTACAATTGTAAGATTACCACTAGCAGGAACTCAACTTTCATCACACTTGTTCCTGAAAACGAGAAGTCTTGTTAGAATTATGTACATTTAATGTCAAGATATGGCTGGATTTATGTGGATATGATTAGTTTAAATTTAGAAATAATTAGAATAGAAATCTGGTGTATTTAAATCCCTTAAATCAAGGGATTAGGATAGGCTGATTTGTTTCCTAGAATTTTGGAATTAGATTAGATTATTTCCTTTTTCTTCTCCTCTGTAACTCTATATATTTCCTGTACAACAGCCCAGAAAATGAGAATCAATTTTCCCATTCATTTTGTGACATATTAGAGTCTACATTCATTTAGGTGAATAGCTCTTAGAATAGTGTCTTCATTTAGCTTGTACTTTATTTTAGTAACTGTACTACATAGTACTATATTGTACTACATTGTACTTTACTTTTCACTTATAAATAAGAACAAGATGAAAGGCGCAACTCACTTGCATATTCATACTGACTCTCCCTCTCACCTCTCTGTTTTATAGGTCTATTAAGGTGCGTGATTTTAGACATATTAAGGTCGTGATTTTAACACTTAGAACATGTTGTTACTTCATGGATGTGATGCTCATGATCAAACATGAGGGATATGAAGATGACCACCTCTTTCTAGAAAGGACTTCCTAAATTCCACTAAGTTCCTGACATACTGACAATAATAGATGGTTCTGTTCATCTCTATTTGATGTTTATACCAAACTGTTATGATAAAACTTCTTAGTTTCTGAATCTGCAAAGTTAGGAGTTCCTTGCCACTAAGGCAGTAGCTCAGGTGAGCTATCCTGTTGCAAATCCCTTACTGATATTGTTAAACTTAACTTGGATGGAAGCTCCATCAGAAATCCTAGAAGAGCTAGCTTAGATGGGATTTTTCCACAATGAGCTTGGAGGTTGGATTATCCATTTTATTGTGTACCTTGGCTTCACAACTAACATGCAAAGTTGAGTTCATGGCTATTAGATAGTGTTTATCATTGGCTTAGGAGATGCAGTTTAAGGCTGTTATGGTAGAAACAGATTTTGTCGAAGTGATTCACCCAATAGACGAGAAGCTGTTTCATCTATGTATCTTTTGGGTTCTCCCATTTTGGATGTGAGTAACCTACTGGAAACTAAACATATTTTCAATTTCATATGTGCCACGTGTTGAGGGAGACCAACTTCTGTTTTAAAACTTTGGTTAAGATTGGAGCTAACTTGCAGATCTCTTTCATGAAGTGGAGAGTCCCCCAGCCTCCGTTAGTTTATGCCTTTTAGCTAATGTAGATTTCACTCTTCACATGAGAACCTAGTCTCCGTTGTCGTTTTTTCTGTCCTTGTTTTACCAAAAAAAAACACCATCCTCATATCTGGCTCAGGTTTCAATATTTGACTTATGTTTGTTGGCTTTCTATTTTACTTTTAGATCAAGGTCAATCAATCCCTCACAAGTTGATGCTCTGGTGGACTACTTTAAGGGTGGCCCACCTTTTTTTGTAGCCACCCTTAGTTATATACAACAATTACAAGATCAACCTTTTTCAACTATCAATGAACCTTGTGTCTAGCTCATATATCAATATTTGTTTTATGATTGTTGGTTTTCTATTTAACTTTTAGATCAAGGTAAATTGTACATGTGAAATTGTGGTTATCATTGGTTAATTCTCTTAATTCGTTACCCTTGTTTTAGAGCCTCATAGTGAAAGATAGGAATATATATAAATGCCTTTGTCTCTCTCTATTGCCTACTAGATAGAAAGACTAAGGTTGTAATGATTCACTTATAAAATCTCATAGTTCTTGTAGGATATGATATGCCTAAAAACAAGATCACATTTGTATTAGATGATGCAAATTGTGATATTGTAAATAACATCAAGACCCAATCAGAAGAATTTAAACAGCATCAGTTCAAATAAGGTCATGCATCTTCTTGTCAATATGCTTTATGTTCTTCTCGATTTGGCAGTTGATGTCATTCAGATCCACCATCGTCATGTCATCCATTGCCCTCCCTTCAACACATTGGAATATAGCTAGAGTCATCTCCTTCTCACAATTCTCCTTAAGCTGCTTCTTGAGCTGGTCACTAACTTTGGTGATCCCTTGCCTAACAAAGCTCTCTTGATTCAAATTCTTTCTTTCATCGATCATTGGCTCATTCTCATACCTTGTGATCACCTGATGGGCTCCTTTTAGATTTGGCCAAACCTCGGGATGAGATTCATAAGGGCTGAAAACGACAGTACATGCATCAATCCCACAGAGTGTAGTCAGTTCACTCACCTTTTTTGCTAGACCTTTCTTCCTTTTCTTAAATGTTATTTTTCTTGCAGCATCATTGGAGATATACCCAAGATTGACCTTCTTTCTAGTCATGGTGTAGAAGAAAGATACGAGTAACCTAGAATTTTTTGTGTATTGTAGCCTTAGACAATTATGCTTTATATAGTGCTGTCATACCTACTCCCATTAAAGGCACAGTAGATCCTTGATCACCATTTTTCCACACATTTATGTTGGGTCATTATTTAGCAGTAAAAAAATTGATGTGCCATAAATAGGGATGCTTAATACAATGTCTGGTTTAAATGTGTTTCCTTTTCTAGAGAGTGCGAAATCTGGGCTCGGATTTCCTAGGTGTAAAATTTATGATTTGCGTTAAAGAATTAAATTGGGTTAATTTGCAAAGTGGGGTCGTTTGTTTGGAGTTACTTATTTTCATGTGAAGCTTGAAAAGTCTAAATTGTAACTGTTTTGGAATCTCATTTTTACTTTTAAATTAGTCAAACATTTTGTTCTATTAATCACACATTAATAGCATGATTAATGTATCATTATTACATTTAAAGATAGTCCAGCTGTTGCTTATCCTTCTCAAATGTTTAGTCTTGGTATTATGTTTTTTGTTGAGAACAAGGGCATCCCCAAGTGACTTTAGACTTGGGATTGATCCCCGTTGAGTCGAGATTGTTAAGTTAAAGCTCTCTCAAATAGTATGCTTTTTGGAATTTGAACTTGTGTTCTTCTCCTTATGGGGGTGAGGCTACTACCACCTCAACCTACAACTTGTTGGTTCTTGGAATTACATTTTATTGAAACTGCTTTATTTTGAAATCATATCTATAAAAGTGATGTAACAAAGAAGTATTAGTGTTCGGCTAAATCATTTGATCATTGCTTTTATCAATGCCAATAGTGTTTAACCCATCTTTCAAAAGGCATATTTAGAGGAATGGTAAGGTTGGATATTATTTATTTATTTATTTTATTGAGTAAAGGTAATTTTTTTCCAAATTAAATTAAATTTTTGCTTTTGATTCAAAGGGGAAACTCTGCCTATGTTAAGTTTGGCCTTCATAACTGGTCCCAAGCCCGAATAAAAGAGGAGGGTTGTATTAAATAGTCAACAGCCGCATAAAACTTTATCAAATCTTTATGAATATGGATCAACGACATGAACAAATTAAGCTAGGTTGTTGCCCAAAAGCAATGCACTATATAACTTGAGTATAGGGTCAAATGAGCAAGAGTCGCTGGATCAACGCCCGTAGTAAAAAATAAGCAAGGGCTCTCACATTTTCTTGGACGAGTGTGGGTAAGACCAAAGAAAACAATAGGATAAACTATTAGGATAAATTTAATTATTAATAACCTAACTATATAAATGAGCAAAGATAAAACACGTTGGCATCTCATCATCCGTGTAGCCGACCCCACTTAGTGGGAAAAGGCTTGGTTTGTTGTTGTAGCTTGGTCTCTAGCGTCTACAAAATTATAACTAAGGTGCTTTCTTTGAGGTTGGGGAAGGTCTTGGGAGATACCATCTTTGACAACTGAAGTGCCTTTGTGGCAAGAACAAAAATCCTTGATGCGACACTAGTAGCAAATGAAATTGTGGAAAACATTAAGTGAAGTAAGCTTAAGGGCTTGGTTTTTAAGTTGGCTTTTGAGAAAGCTTATGATAGGGTGAATTGGGGTTTCTAGATAAATTTCTTTGTTGAAGGGGCTGTAGGGACAAATAGAGAAGTTGGATGAAGTGTTGTATTTCCTCTTGCCTTTGCTGTTATTGTTAATTGAGTGCCTAAGGGGTGGTTTAGGGGACTTCGTGGTGTTAGGAAAGGGGATCTTCTCTCTCCCTTTCTTTTCACACTTGTTGATGTCTTAAGGAGTGGTTTAAGGATCACAAGTTGGCTAGGGTTATTGCAGATGGTAAGTGTCGGGATTTCTCAAAAAGATTGGAGAGTTGGAGAAGGTTTTATTTCTCCCTTGGTAGTAAGATCACTTTAATTCCCCTTTGTCTAGTGTACTTCTGTAGTATCTTTCCTTGTTTAAGATTCTAGTTGGGGTGGCAAACATGATTGAAAACATTATGAGGGATTTTTTATGGTCTGGGACCAGGGAGAATAAAAGGGACCACTTGGTTAATTGGGAGATCTATTGTAGGTCTAATCAGGATGCTAGGTTGGGTCTGGGTAATTTGGTGCCTAAAAACATCTCCCTAGTGGCTAAATGGCATTGGCGTTTTCCTTTGAAAACTACCACTTTGTGGCATAGGGTAAAACAACAACAACAAAAAAAGTCTTTTCCCACTAAGTAGGGCTATATAGCGATGCCAACATGTTCTATCTTTGCTCATTTCTATAGATTAACATATTCACGTCGTTTATCCATATTCATAAATATTCGACAAAGTTTTATATTAGTTGTCGACTACTTAACACAACCCTTTTCTTTTATCTGGACTTGGGACTGTGGAAGTCAAATTTAGCATAGGCAAAGTTCATTGTGGGACAGGGTAATTAGGAAAAAATATGGTGTTCAAGAGAATGGGTGGGATGCTTACTCTAGGAATGGTGATACACATGCAAGCCCCTAAGGTAAGTCTTTTTTCTCCAATGCTTTCTCTTTGTGGATTGAACTTGTTTTTGGGAGAATCATTGGATTGGTGAACCTTCTTGACTTGAGTTTTTTCCTCATCTTTTTTACTTATCATCTCTATATAATGCTCCAATTCATGAGTTTTTATTACATCATGGTGACCAAATCACTTGGAATTTTCATTTTTCTAGAAACCTTGATGATAGACTTGCTAATAATATTATTTTGCGGCTACAAATTTTTGCCCATTTTAGTATTTCTCCCATCATGTCCTATGCTTGATTGAGGATTTGGGATCTAGATTCTTTGGGCTTCTATACTTGCTCTTCCTTCTTTTAAATTTTTTACATGAAAAAATTCTGACTCTATTCTTTTGTCTTTTGGAAAATAAAAACAGCTTCTAAAGTAAAGGTCTTTATTTGGATAGCAGTACTTAATAGAATTAACACTAATGATTTATTTTAGACCATATGTCCCAACAAGGCCTTATCACCGGATGTTTGTGTGATGTGTCTTAGAAGTTCTAAGATGAATAGCTATCTTTTCTTGCATTGTGAAGTGGTTAGGTATATATGGAATAAACTCTTTGGCTACTTTGAAGAAAATTGGGTCTGCCTAGCTGATCTTAGCTCCTTTCTTGCTATCAAGTTTGTGGACTTTGGGAGGGACAAGGAGATTGAACACTTTGGCAATGTGCAGTACTTGCAACTCTCGTGTATTTGGTTGGAGTGTAATGCTTGAGTCTTTTACAATAAACACCTTCCATCTTCTTTGGGAAAGAATCGCATTCTTGTCTTCATTGTGGGTTTCTTCTAATGGTTTGTTTAGAGGGTTATCCCTTATGGATCACTAAAGGGATTGGAAGGCTTTGTTGAATTAGAGTCTTGTTTCTTTTTCTTTCTTTTGTTTGTTAGTTTTCATTTGTAGAGGACCTCTTGTCCTTCTTGTATTCACTTGTATTTATTCTCTTTCTTCAATAAATTTCTTTTGAAAAAAAAAAAGAAGAGAAAAAGGAATGAACAAATCCTTTCCTGATAGAAGCATTGTCAAGAACCAGTTGACCTAGAAGGTTAAGTTGTCAGGTGTTGGCCTTTGGAATTTTAGTCTTTTCTAAGAGAGCTGTTAACCCCTTTTCAGTTGAAGTGTGAACATAGCAGAGGCTCACCACTGTCAAGTGCTTTAATTTTATTTTGTTTAGGAGAATGATTGTCAGTGAAAATTAAACTCTTGACAAGTTGGTCAAGAGCTAGATACCATGTAAGGAACCAACTGTCCTAAAAGCTTGAGCTGTTAGGTGCTGGGAATGGTTTTTATTTATAGCAAGCATCATATTTGAATTTAAACAACGATAAAATTTCTTTGGTCATGTTGTACTTTTGCAGGAATTGATAAAGTTCTCAATGGTGCAAGGAGGTCCTAAGCATGTAGCTGCAATAGATTCAATTATTGCTCATGCAATATCTCCAAGGCCAGATGGATCTCAAGGTCTGAGTGCAAAAGATGCAGAGGATATATCAAACTTATACCTAGAGGTTATATCGTATGAACTCTGCTTGAATCCATCAGTATGATTTAGGTGTCAAGTAATTTAACCTTTTCTTTCCATTTATTTTTTATATTTCTTTGGGTCTTCTGAAATATGTATATATGAAATTGTCGGTTATTTAGGAATATCTTTAGGGATAATTATTTTATTTTAAATTACATGATTTCTAGGGAATGATCTGATTATTTAGTAATATATTAATTAGTTTTATTTTTGTCTATATCCCTAATTTCTAGGGATTAGGAGAAATTCTTGGGATCTGTGTGTGTATCCTTGCAACTTATTCAAAAAATAATACTGTAATGATTCAGCAAATAAAGCATATCGTGGTATTAGAGCCAACAACTTTTTTCTGAAATTTTTTCTGCACCCTTCTACTGTCTCTGCAAGGGAATTCTTCTACTGTAACCCACTACTTTCTTGGGTTCACCTCTAATTTGAATCCCTTTCTGTTCCCTTCTTCCATTTTTTAATGGAAATCCCATCCATAACAAGGAGTCATGCCTAAAACCACCGAAACCAGCCCAATCACCATCACTATTGTCCCTACTTTGGAAAATTCTACTATGAATCTCACAGGAGATTTACCCAATATCTAGGTAGCCTATCGCCTGAATGGAAAAAACTTTCTAAAGTGGTCCCAACTTGTTCAAACATTCTTGAAGGGAAAGGAAAAACTAAGCCACTTGTTAGGAGCCAGACCAGCCAAAACAGATCCAAAATTTGCAGCATGTGATGAGGAAGACTCCATGGTTATGTCATGACTATGGAACTCAATGAATCCTGAGATAAGTGACACTTGCATGTTTCTCGTTACTACTAAGGAGACTTGGGAGGCAATTAAACAGACATACTCCAAAGGTAGTGATGTGACTTGTGTTTATGAGATCAAAGCTCAGATTTCAGCAACCAAGCAAGGGATACGTTAGGTGAATGAGTACTTAAACCTCTTGCAAAGTTTGTGGCAGGAGTTAGACCATTACCGATGCATTGAGCAAAATATGTTGGGATGTTAAAGCGCTTCATGGAGAAAGATCAAATCTACGAATTTCTTGCTGGCCTTAATGTAGAATTTGATGTTGAGAGAGTTCAAATTCTAGGAAGAGAAGATCTTCCACCCTTGAATGAGACCATCTCCATGATTAGAACTGAAGAAGGCAGAAGAAGTGTGATGCTGGAAACATGCTCAACAGCAACAGAAGGATCTGCACTAGTACCAAAGTCCAAATCTCAAAGAGATAAGTGTGACACAGGTTGCTGAAAATAACAAATAGAATCCTTCATCTTATCCACCAAATAGAGACTCTATTGCACATACTGCAAGAAAAATTACCATACAAAGGAGCGATGTTGGAAACTAAACGGTAGACCAAGTAATCAAATAAGAAATGGAGGGAAATAGGCATAGAGCTCTCAGATGGAGAATATAGAAGTATATCAAGGTGGAGTTCAAGAGTTTAACAAGGCAGATATTGAGAAGCTGAAAAACTTCCTAGAAACACTAGAGAAATCATCATCTACAGGTACCAGGTCATGTTTATTGGTCTTTTCAGGTATTTCCTCCATCCCTTGTGCTTCTAGTGCCTCAGAAAATAATTCTTCAAATATGTGGGTAATTGATTCAGGAGCCATAGATCACATGACACTTTCCTCTAAACACTTTATCTCCTATACACCTACTTCTAGCCATAAAAAGATAACTATAGCTGATGGATCTGTTTGCCACAGTGGCTGGACAAGGGGACATTCAATTAAATAACTCTTATCCTAAAAGATATCCTCCATATTCCTAAGTGCCAAGCTATCTTTTTCCCTTCCTTCGCATATTTCAGGAACAAGACACAACAGGGACAATTGGACATGCTAGTGAGAGGAATGGTCTTTACTAGTTGGATAATGAAAAAAAGGACACTCAACCTGAGAACTCTCTTCCCATGTCCCTTCTCTCTGAATCATTCATGTCCAATAAAGAAAAAGTATGGCTTTATCATTGCCATTTAGGTCTTCCTTCTTTTCATGTAATAAAGACAATGTTTCCATCCTTTTTTGATAAAATAAACGTTGAGTCTTTCCATTGTAATGAGTGTGAACTTGCAAAGCATAAACATGCATCTTTTCGAATAAGCAATAAAAGAAGTCATAACTTCTCTCTTATTCATAGTGATGTTTGGGGTCCTTCTCCTATTCCTAATGTTTTTGGTGCAAAATGGTTTATATCTTTTATTGATGATTGCACAAGAGTCACTTGGGTCTATTTGTTAAAACAAAGTCAGCTGCTAGTAATGTTTTCCCAAAATTTTACAATATGATTAAAACTTAGTTTGACACACCAGTCAAAAGACTTCGTTCTAATAATGCCAAAGATTATTTTAATCGAACCCTTTCTAATTTCTTTCATGAGAAAGGAATCATTCATGAATCTTCATGTGTTAACACTCTTCAACAAAATGGGATTGTAGAACGAAAGAATGGTCATTTGTTGAACATCACAAGGACATTGCTCTCTCATAAAAATGTTCCTAAATATTTTTGGGGGAAGCTGTCCTAACTCCAGCCAATCTATACAATAGATTACCAACTAAAATTCTTAATTTCCAAGCACCAATAAATGTTCTTAAACAATTCTATCCAAGTCTTAGTCACTCAATCAATCATGTACCTAAAATTTTTGGAAGTATAGCTTATGTTCATGTTCATTCTCAAAATAGAGGGAAACTTGATCCACGTGCTCTTTGATGTGTTTTTGTTAGCTATTCCTCCACACAAAAACACATAAATTCTGTGTCAGCTGACGTTACATTTGATGAAAATGAAAACTTTACTCAATCCTATCTTCAGGGGGAGTTTAAATGAAGATAGGGCAAATGACTTATTCCTTCTTGAATTTCCTACAAGTAGAGCTTAAATCAGTTTCAAATCAGTCTTTAGAGCCTAAGGAAGTTTCAGGGGAAGAAACTCAACAACTCCAGGTTTACTCCAGAAAAAGGCCTACCTCTCGCCCATAGCATGTCCAAACCCCTGATGAAGCTACTGTTCAAGTGCTCCAAACAGACCTAGAACCAATAGAAACTACAATAATACCATCTGAACCTAACCCACAGATTAACAATGAATCTGACCTTGACCCACAAATTGAAAAAAGACTTGAGGAATAAAGTGATTTAGACTTACCCATTGCCCAAGGGCATGGTTTGGAAGATTCACTAAGGTTATGACAGGGTTAGGGTACAAGCAAAGTCAAGGAGACCACACATTGTTTGTAAAACACTCGAAGGAGTAATAGCACTATTAGTGTATGTGGATGACATCATAATCATTGGAAATGATGAAGGAAAAATGCTAGAATTAAAGAAAGGTTGCTGCAAGAATTTGACATTAAGGAGCTTGGTAAGTTGAAATACTTTCTAGGAATTGAGGTTGCATACACAAAGCAAGGTATATTTGTTTCACAACAGAAATATGTGATGGATTTATTGAAGGAAATAGGAAAACTCGGTTGTAAACCAATGGCCACCCCTATTGAGTTCAATCACGGACTGAATGATGCACCAAATGATCTTGCAGTAGACAAGGGAACCTATCAAAGGTTGGTTGGGAGGTTACTATACTTAACACATACAAGACCCGACATTGCCTTTGCTGTAAGTCTGGTGAGTCAATTTATGCACAACCCCAAGGAAGTACATCTCAAGGCTGTATACAGAATCCTGCAGTACCTAAAAGGTAGTCCAAGAGGAGTTTTGTTTAAAAAAGGAGAAAAGGTTACTTTGGAGGCCTACGCAGATGCAGATTTTGCATGCTCACTGGGTGACAGAAGATCAACTTCAGGGTACTATACTTCCGTGGGAGGCAACCTGGTTTCATGGAAGAGCAAAAAGCAGAATGTTATGGCAAGGTCAGGTGTAGAATCTGAGTTCAGATCTATGGCATTAGGAATCTGTGAGTTATTGTGGTTGAAAATAGTTCTTGATGACTTAAGAATTAACTGGGAAGGTCCAATGAGATTGTACTGTGATAGTTAGTCTGCAATCAACCTTGCACACAACCCACTGCAACATGACCAAACAAAACATGTCGAAGTTGATCGACACTTCATAAAAGAAAAGTTGGACAGCGATCTAATATGCATGCCTTTCATCTCATCAAAGGAGCAAATAGTTGATGTTTTGACAAAAGGGCTGCCCAGAACAAACTTTGAAGACTTTGTTAGCAAGTTGGGAATGAAAGATATCCATTCACCAACTTGAGGGACAGTGTTGGTTATTCAGGAATATCTTTAAAGATAATTATTTTATTTTAAATTAGAGGACTACTAGGGATAATGATCTGATTATTGAGTAATATATTAATTAGTTATATTTTTGTATATATCTCTAATTGCTAAGGATTAGGAGGAATTCTTTGGATCTTTAATTGTATATATATCCTTGTAACCTATTAAAAAAATAATACAATAGTTTTTCAGCAAATAACGTGTATCAGAAATAGTTTGTTGCATTTTTTTAACCTCATGGCTTTGTTTTGTAGTTTATTTATTTTTGAGGGTCTTTTCCTCCCGCAACTGTACTTCTCTTTTCTTCCTAATTGAATTTCTTCTTTTATTTAAAAATAAAAAATCTCTTGGTTTAATGAGTTTGTATAAGTAAAACTAACAATCTTACGCAGTTGTGCTGGTTCAAGTACTAGCTTTGTAGTTATGCTTAATATAGTATGTTGACTGGCCAAACAAATGAACAGATGACTCATTACTTGTTCTTTTATATAAAAAAAGGTTTATTAGCACTCAGTTGATTGAATAGAAAAATACTTATATAGAAATTTTGTTACTGACTCTTCTATGACAATACCAGTTTGTTGACTACTGTGGAACTGTACATGATGTAACGAAGGCTTGGAATCAACACATGAAGTTATTTCCAGGCTCTATGGGGTCAGATACTCATGAGCAATCAACTAAATGTAGAAGGGTGATGAATTTGATTAAGGACAAGGGCGAAGAGACTTCTGTTGCCAACCCTGATTCTCAGAATGCTGGAATAGCATTGCAGGAAAGTCATAGTGCTGAGCCTGATGATGCTGTTGGGTACAAGCTTCAAGTCATGGAAGTGGATGACAGTGCACAAGGAGAAGGAAGAGAACTACCTCTCCGAGTTTCAGAGGAATCAAGAGAAAATGATTCTGAACAGAATGTGTCATCTGCAGATTTAGTGGCGGTGAAAGAGGTGTCTCCAAAAGATTCTAAGAATTTCAGAAAAGTGTTTTCTGAACCTGATGTTTCATCAGAAAATTTACAACACCAATTAACCAGTGAAAAGGAAATTCTACAAGCTTCACAAGCAAGCTCAAAAGAAAATAATGTTTATGCCCAGGAAAAGTGTGGGGTTGAATCAGAAGTAAAGCCACTTTCTCTGGGGAGCCTCTCATTGAAGCCTCAGGAAAGTACTTGTCCTGATTCAGTCCCAGTGACATCCAATGAGTGTGAATCTATTCCAGAAAGCCACCAGTCAAATAATAGGCCTGTAGAAGGTGAGTCTAATGCCAATCGAGACTGTTCTGAAAGTGCTCTAGCTTTGGAGTCTGCTCAAACTCATGTTGAAATGAACAGTCCTCCATCCTCAGCAAGCCATCATGATCAAGTAGCGAGAAGACCACTTCTACAGCCTTGGTACTCCAGAAATAGTGGCAGAAACTGCAATCAGATGAGTAATGCTGGTAAATTTCGTAGAGGTCCTAAATATGGATATCGTGGACGTGGTTATAGAAAACAGCACCAGCGGCAACCTCTGTCTCCTCAAAATTCTATGCCTAAGATTTCAGGTTATCCCTCTCAATCTCCATTGCAAATTCAGCAAGGCAGTCAAGGACAAAATCCTGATTTTGTGGCAGCTCATAGTTGGCCAATGCAAAATGTTCCGCTACAGAACTCTGCTTCTCAGTCTCAACCACCTGCCACACAAACCACATCACAGGTATCACAGCATGCAATGCAAGGCCAGGGGCAATATGGAAATATGCAGAATGCTCAAGCATATAATCAGATGTGGCAATATTATTACTACCAGCAGCAGCAGCAGCAGCAGTTTCTTCTGCAGCAACAGCAACAGATGCAGCCACAACAGCCGATGCTGCTTCAGCAGCAGTTGCAACAGTACATTCAATATCAACAACAGTCCTTTCAGCAAGAACAGTCTCAACAATTTCAGCAACAAAGTCAGCCAGAACATATCCAGTCTCAACAGCCACAACAATTGCAATTGCAACAACAGGTTCTTCTGCAGAACCAGCAGCAACATTTTCAGCAGCACCAACCTCTGCAGCAAGAGATTACTGTTTTCCCACAGCAGCAGCAGCCATCTTCACAGCTACAGCAATCAGATCAAGAGCAAAAACAGTACAATCAGTCAACAACTTCCCCGCATAGTCAGTCACTGGATCATAGCCATTATCAGCAGGTATGTCAACAAATTGAAATTTATCTGTAGAAATTTAACTGGCTAAATATTTGCTTCTATTCAATTTGTGTTTCTGAATAGGTTACAAGGATATATATATGTACATATATATACAATTAAGGATCCCAAGAATCTATCCTAATCCCTAGAAGTTAGGAATATTCAAAAAATATAATTTGATCATTATCCCTAAAAATTCTCTAATTTAAAAATAAGATAATTATCTATAAAGATATTCCTAAACAATTGTCAGGCCCAATAAGCCTAATAGGGCTAGTCAACACTCCCCCTCAAGTTGGTGCAAAGATGTCACACATGCCCAACTTGCAAACGAGCTTGTGAAACATTTGTTTGCTAAGAACTTTGGTAAATACATCAACAAGCTGCTTTTCTGACGGAACATAAATCAGGCTTAGAATTCCACTAGTAACCTTCTCTTTGATAAAGTGCCTGTCAATTTCAATGTATTTTGTTCGATCATGTTGAATTGGATTATAAGCTATACTAATGGCAGCCTTGTTATCACAATACAAGGACAACTTTTCCTTTTCTAATAGCCTCAGTTCTTCTAACAATTTCTGTACCCACATAAGTTCACAAACTCCTTGGGTCATCACTCTATATTCAGCTTCTGCACTGAATCTAGCAACGACACTCTGCTTCTTCTCCAAGTAACCAAGTTTCCTCCTACAAGCGTATAGTATCCGGATGTAGATCTTCTATCATCTAGTGATCCAGCCCAATCTGCATCTGTAAAGGCTTCTATCTGGAGGTGATCATGTTTGAAAAAAAGTAATCCTTTCCCTGGGCTAGACTTTAGATACTGCAAGGTGCGAAAGAAAGCCTGCATATGGAATTCTCGAGGGTCATGCATGAACTGACTAACTAGACTGATTGCATAGGCTATGTCTGGTCTAGTGTGAGAGAGATAAATAAGTTTTCCAACCAACCTCTGATATCTCTCCTTATCAACTAACTTTCCAACCCCTGATTGTAGTTTATGATTACTCTCAATAAGGGATTCTGCTGGTTTGCACCTTGACATGCCAGTCTCTTCTAAGAGATCCAAAATATATTTCCTTTGTGAAATGAAGATTCCTTTCTCTGATCTAGCAACCTCAATTCCCAAGAAATACTGTAGCTTACCGAGATCTTTGATCTCAAATTTTTGTACCAAAAACTTATTCAACCGGAACATCTCTTTATCATCTCCAGTCATCACTATATCATCAACATAGACGATGAAAAGAGTGACTTTGCCCTTTTTATGTTTTATGAAGAGGGTATGGTCAGCATTACTCTGATGATAGCCAAAGGTAACTATGGCGTTACTGAATTTGTCAAACCATGCTCTTGGAGATTGTTTTAATTCATACAGAGCCTTCTTCAATTTACACACCTTTCCTTCACACTGTTCATTATCAAACCCAGGTGGGATCTCTATATACACTTCCTCTTCCAAGTCTCCATGAAGAAATGCATTCTTGACATCAAATTAGTGCAAATCCCAATCGAGATTAGCTGCACAAGATAACAAAATTCTAATGGAGTTCATTTTTGCAACCGGAGCAAAGGTCTCCTGACAGTCCACACCATAAGTTTGTGTGAACCCTTTGGCCATCAGTCTTGCTTTGAATCGTTCTATCGAACCATCAGTTTTATGTTTCACAATGAATACCCATTTGTAACCCACCAATTTCTTATTTGGTGGAGGAGGGACGAAGGCCCAAGTCTCGTTCTTGGACAAGGCTTTCATTTCTTCAATCATCGCTTGCTTCCACTTGGGATCAGTAATAGCTTCTTTCCAATTCTGTGGAATAGACACAGAGGAAATAGACAAGGCAAAGGCTCTATATGATGGGGATAGGGAGTCATGAGAAACAAAATTAGACATAGGATGTTTGGTACAAGATCTGACTACTTTTCTGTGAGCAATAGGTAGATTTAAATCATTAGAAAATATAGATAACTCACCAGCGGAGGAGGATTCAGAAGATTCGACAGTATGTATGATGGCTTCTTCAACTCTATCTGGCCGATTCCTTCTTGAGTATGTCAACAAGTCAGGTTTGTCCAATCTCCCAAAGTCTCTCCCTGAACTACATCCTTCCTTATTTCTTCTAGATCAAAAAGTGCCACCTCTTCTACTTTATTAACCTCCCCCTGAAGAGGTGATAAAGGTGTGCTAAAGTAAGGTTCAATTTCTCGAAAGGTAACATCCATACTAACGAAAGTTTTTCTAGAGGGAGGATGATAACATCTGTAACCTTTCTGAGTAGGGAAATACCTTATGAAGACACATTTAAGGGCTCTAAGATTAAGTTTTTCAGTATCCCTAGTATGAATAAAATATATACAACCAAACACTTTGGGTGAAATAACATAGTCTCTTTTACCTTTTAAAACTTCAAGAGGACTCTGAAAATCAAGGACTTTTAGAGGCATACGGTTTATAAGGTATATAGCAGTTAAAATGGCATCCCCCTGATAAGGTTTGGGTAAGTGCATGGTGAACATAAGAGATCAGGCCACTTCTAATAGGTGTATGTGTTTTCTTTCAGCCACTCCATTCTAGGCACTAATATAAGGACAACTGGTTTGATGGATAATTTCATAATTTTTCAAGTCCCAAAGTGTTTATTCATGTACTCAATGCCATTGTCAATTCTCAGGATTTTTATCTTAGCATCAAATTGAGTACAGATCATCTTATGAAAGGACTGAAAGTAAGGAAAAACTTTATTTTTTGATTTTAGTAAATAAACTCAAGTAGTGCGGGTGCAACAGTCAATAAAGGTAACAAACCATCGACAACCAGACAAAGAAAGAGTTTGAGTAAGACCCCAAACATCAGAATGCATAGTCATAAAAGGAATGAAACTTTTATTATTACTCAAAAGGTAAGAGGTTCGAGTATGCTTGGCAAATTCACAAAATAAAGTTTCAACATTAAGATTTAAAAACAAATGGGGAAAAAGTTTCTTTAAAACAAAGAATGATAGATATCCCAGCCGCTTATGCCAATGCATTATTTCATGATTGACATCCTTATTAACTCCAAGAAGGGCTTGTCCTGAGTTTCGAATACCATTTATCACGTACAAGCCATCACACAACCTACTACTGCCAATCTTCCTTCCTGTGTGAAGGTCTTGAAAGACACAGTGATCAGGAAAGAACACAATTTTACAATTTAGATCTCTGGTGATGGAACTGACAGATAAAATATTAACAGGAAACTCAAGTACATGAAGCACAGATGAGAGAGTAATATCAGGTGTACAAGCCACAGAACCTGTTCCACAAATAGAAGATACAGACCCATTAGCTATTTGAACATTCTCCCCTTTAGGACATGAAGAGTAATGGGATAAGCCTTTAGAAGAGCCAGCCATATGTCTATTCGCACCAGAATCAATAATCCAAGGAGAATGAACGGTAAAAGCCATACCTGAGTGCACATAATTAGAAGTGTCGGCTGTAGAGGTGTCAAGCTTGGTTAGGAGACGACAGAGGTGTTGAATTTCATCAGAAGAGAGAGAGGCTCTTGAATCTGCATCATTGGGTGGCTCAACAATATCAACCATATTTGTCTGACCTTTGGATGAAGTAACTCGTTTACCTCTACAGCCTCGAGTCGGCCAACCATGTATCTTCCAACAAGTCTCCTTGGTATGCCTTGGCTTACCACAGTAATCACACTGCAAGTGATCTTTATCAGAGGTGGTGGCCTTGGGTTTCTCATAGGAGACGATCAAACCAGATTTCTCAACCGGTGGTTGATAAAGCATGACACCGCGACGACTTTCTTCTTGTACAACATAGGAGAAAGCTTTTTAAATAGAAGGGAGAGGAGATTTTTCCAGAATTTGAATCTGAATCTGGTCATATTCTGAATTCAAATCAGTCAGAAAATTATAAACCTTCTCTTTTGAAATTAATTGGTGAAACAAAACAGCATTTTCAGCACATTTGGCATGGATGCCTTGATAGTAATCTAACTCCTGCCATAACCCACTCAATTCAAAATAATAGTCAGTTGTTGTTAATTCTCCCTATTTAGTGACATGGATCTTTGTCCTGATTTCAAACACCTGAGCATCATTCCCTTTGCGAGAATAAGTGTGTTTGGTTGAAGTCTAGATTTTTTCAGCAGTATCAAGTAACAAATACTGCTTAGAGATCCGGGGATGCATAGTATTTATCAGTCATGTCATAACAAGAGAGTTTTCAGAGTCTCATTGAGCATAATTATCATCAGAAATAGCAGGAGGATTCGTATCCCCAGTAATATAGCCAAGTAGCTTTCGAGATTTTATGTATAAAAGACATGCCCTTGACCAAGCAAGATAGGTACTAGCTCCATTCAACTTGACAGTGCAGAGATGGGCAAGTGTAGTATTCTCTATTGTCTCAGTGTCTCTCATAATAAGTAGTCAACACCACAAGGAAGGCAAAAGGAGAAAAAAGGCCAAAACATCAGAGAGAATAGCCTAAAAAAAAAGCAAATTAGAAGACCAAATCGGCAATTGGAGCGTGCGGTGGCAGACAGTGATCGATCTTAGTGGATTTTGCCGGTGGGGCGATGAGCTCTCCAAATATGATGGTGGTGAGGCAAATGGCAGGCCAGAACGGCCGAGATCGAAGAATAAAAGCAGATCTGTCCAGAATGTCTCGACAGCGCGTGGCGACGCGTGCGGTGGCGATCGTCTATCGGAATGCGGGCAGTGGCGGATCGGATGATAGGCGTTGGCTCTGGATGGGTGGTAACGATAAGAGAGGGAGAAAACTCGACCTCCAAGATATGGACAACGAAGAGAGGAGATTAACTCAACTCCCTTCGTATACACAGAAACCCTTGTGCTGTGAAAGGAAAAAAAAATACTCACTTCAGGGCAGCGCGGGCTCTGATACTATGTAAAAATTTAACTGGCTAAATATTTGCTTCTATTCAATTTGTGTTTTTGAATAGGTTACAAGGATATATATATATATATACAATTAAGGATCCCAAGAATCTATCCTAATCCCTAGAAGTTAAGAATATTCAAAAAATATAATCTAATCATTATCTCTAAAATTTCTCTAATTTAAAAATAAGATAATTATCTATAAAGATATTCCTAAACAACTGTCAGGCCCAATAAACCTAATAGAGCTAGTCAACATTATCGATATAAAGTTGGATAATATTGTGTTGACTTTATGGCCGGTAATTTATTTTTTAAAATATTAAAGAACGTATAAACAGATAAGGAAAAAAATAGAAGTTTCAAGGTAGAACGACCCACCAATCAGATAAATGGTTGCCAAAAAAATCCAACAAACTTTGCTAAAACACTTTCAACGAGGATGGAAAAAATAGTTTTCCCAAAGGTTTAGAATTAGTAGGGACATCTTTTTGAAGATATCTGTTTTTCTTCAAAGTGTTTACCAAAGAATAGCTCGCAAAGCTACAGAATGTTGGCCTCCTTAATTGCTTGGATATTTTTTCTTTGGTATGTAATGTGATATTGTATGTTAATTGTGTGAGTTTATGTTTTATTGAGGAGAACGTTCGCTTTCATGTGATCTTTTACAAATAATTTAGTTGGCCAAACATAAACATAACTTATTCATAATCACGTAGTTATTCAATTTTGGGTCATGCAGGGGCAATTGCAGCACTCAGGCGAGGCGAAATTGGTTTCTTCTTCCGTTCCAACTCATCCCGTAGAGAAATCTTCCCAAGGAGAGTGATATATATCCTTACAGGTTTTGTAGGTTCTTCAGTTGTACATTTTAGATTTCACTGTGGTAGGGTGCAAGGACTATTCCCAAGACTTGATTTAAGTGTAAGATTTGTAGTACTCTTTGACTAAAAAAGTTTTGTCTGTCATTATGCATTTATAGTGAAATAAGTATGATAGACTTGTTTACTAATCTCATTGAGCCATTCAGTTGTTTAGTCATCTTGATTTTAGAAAACAGTGATTGCTTTTGTCTATGAAGCCGCAGAGATTTTGTCGAAGTTACTACTTTCCAATTAATCATTTATTTCTTGAAAAATGTATGTTTTGTCAATTTTATCCTTAGAAGATGAAATAACGCAGTTTAGTTTTTGAAAAGTTAATTTTCAATTAGTTTAATTCTTTAATTAATAAAATTGATAAATAGTTAATTGACAATAGTATTAGTAGATATTAATTAATTATTAAATAATTAATTAAAATTTTTTCAACAAAAAAATATAAAAAATATATTTTGATGATGTGTAATTTATAAAATAAAATATATCATCTTTACAAATTGTACATAAAAAAATACACAAATTGTATGTTTTGACTTTGTTTAATTTTTAAATATAATATATTTTATTTTTTATTATTGAATTAGATTTAATTCATTATTCAATAGTTAAGTTAATATTTGTTAATATTATTGTTAGTTAACTTTTCTTTCATCTTATTAATCAAATGATTAAATTGATTAAAAATTAATCTTTTAGGAATTAAATTAAAATATTTTATTTTTTAGTGATTAAATTGAGAGAATATGTATTTTTAGGGATCAAATCATTAATTTACTCATTTTTAGAGTAAACTTACTTTTTGATCTCAATAATACGATTTAGTCTTTCAAATATTACAACAATTAACTCATTAGACTCTGAGTTGTTAGTCATTAATTGGAAAAGATAATAAGGAGTTTTTAAATATTAAATGATCTTTAAAAGATAAGAGATATGTATTTTTTAGTTTCTGGTACCAATAGTTCAAACCATAATAACAGTGAAAGAACTTAATCATATATAAATATTTTACTATAATTTCAAAATATGACTTGTAGGAAATAAAATTTATATATCATTACTTAACCACAAATTAATAAATAAACAATTGATATTTTTTAATTCATTTAGCATCTAGTTTTGAATTATTATAGTAAAGAACATTATAAAAGTGATAGAGAGAAATAATATATTTCTACTATTTAAAAAATTTTAGCTAAATATATATAATATTTCAATTACACAATTAAGAAATAAACTAGTACTAGTATATATTACTTTCATCATAAATATATTATATATTCTATTTTTTACTTACAAGTAACGTAAATTTAAATATTTTTTTAATATCTAACAATTTCAACGAAGCAATATATTTATCAAATACCTAATATCTTAAGCTTCATTTTAATTTGATTCTAAATTTAAAAATATTATATAATATTACATACCAACAAGTTTGTATGCACAGTATGAATGATTTCGTTTATGATTTGCTATTATTTTTATGTACACATGAGTGTTAGTAATTCTAATAGATTAAATATTTTTACATATAATTTAAAATATTAAATCAGTGAATAATAATATATTTAATCAAATAAATAAGAAAAATAAAGAGACAAAAGAAGATCACATACACATTTTTTTTCAAATTTTATTCATTATTGAATAAGGTAACTAATTACGTTTATAAAAAAGTGTTTTATAAAATACAACTCTATAAGTAAAATAACATTTAGCAAATAACTAATAATAATAAATTAGAGTGTGACACTATAAAACATAAGTGAATTGTTAAGAGTTAGAAATATATTTAAATTTGTGTAAGTTGTAAATGAGAAACAAAAATATATGTTGCATATATGGTAAAAGTACTACAAATAAATGTTAGTTTGTTTATTGATTGTGTAATTGAAATATTAATATGTTTAATTATAATTTTAGAAAAATAGAAATATTTTAATGTATTTCTATCATTTTTATAATGTTATTTTATTTTAATAATTAAAAATAAGCGCTAGATAAATTAAAAAAATTATATTAAAATATCAAATATTTATTTAATAATTTATGGTTAAATATTAATATATAAGTTTATTTTTACAAATCATATTTTGAAAATATGATTAAGCGTTGATATATAATTAAGTTGTTTTACTAGTTATTATAGTTTATGTGTTAGTATGTTAAGAATTAAAAAGTATATATTTTTAATCTTTTAAAGATCATTTAATATTTAACGACTCTCGTTATCTTTTTTATTAATAACTAATGACTCATGAACTAATAATTAACTATTGTGATCTTTTAAAAATTAAAAGGGTGTATCATAATTTTTTAAAAATTAAATTATATTATCACTTATTTTTCATGGACAAAAAAATAGACTAACTCTTTTATTAACTGCTTCATGTAAGAACCATTGTGCTTTTACAGTGAAAGTATGATAGAATTGTTTACTAATGTCACTTGAAGACAGCAAATAACATATATATATATAATTTATATAAAATTTTTAAGTTAGGTTGAGTATTTTTTTTTTTTTTCATACCCGAGTTTAAACTTATAAAATTCTGTAAAATAATATTTATATTTGAATTTGATGAATAAATTTACATGTGCTTGTATTTGTAACTTGTCAACGTGTTTTTCTTATTCCATACAGTTAACTACAAAGACATGTAATTTAAATATGTATTTTGGATTTTAAAATTAAGTGTTGTTGCCTAGCTCAAAACTTAAAAAATTACCAAAAAAGAAAAACGAAAAACGAAAAACAAAAAATTTCTATTTTCTAAGCTCAAGAGAACTCTGATGAGATTATTTCGAAGATGTTTATCAAATTAGCAACTCGTGAAGGCTCCTTCAATCTATTCCATGAGGAGGATTGCAAATATATAATAAAAATATTAAGTTTCTCGTATTAATGGTTTTCAAATTAATTCTGAGTAAATTTTTTCTTCTGTATATTTAATATTTTATTAGTCTTAAAAACTCTTTTAAATAAATTGGTTAAATGTAAACTGATATGTCTCATGATAGAATTTAAGATGTAAGATAATATTTAAATTATGAGATATTCTAAGTTATCAATAATCTTTTAGATAAGTATTTTTTATAATTTAAATCACATATTCTTCTATTAAAAAATATTCTTCTATGATTTTATTCACAATTGTGAGTTGTAGATAGTGATATTGATATTTTAATATTCGCCTGAGAATAAGAAGTTAATGTAAAATCAACATATGTAATCATTAAAATTGTACATTATGATAAAATATTAATAATCAAGGTGCAAATTGTATCGTAAACACTCATATATTGAGATTTCATTAGGACCAAATGATAAATATTATTTCTTACAAAATGTACAAAGACGAAAAAACTATAAGAAAGAGTAAAGAAAAGATGAAAAAGGCCAGTTTGGCAAAATAAATATCACTTAGACTAAAGTTATTTAGAATATTTTTAAAACTTTTTAAATTTATTTAAGAAATAGTTTTATAACCAATACAAAAAATTAAATATACTTTTGAAATCAAAATAAGATTCTAAGTTTCTAACCTAATAGTCAACTATTCTCTTCACTCCCCATCTAATAGATGGAAAGATAATTTAAGGAGTGGTGGAAGCAGGAGTAAAGTGTGTAATAATTATGTAATATACATATATGATGAGTGTGATACCATTAATAATGGTGCAAAAGCTACCTCTAACATTCATGACAAGTGACAAGTACTCAATTCTTGAGGGCCATTTGGTGGGCAAAACGTTGAATGGATCTATGAAAAATTTATGGTCACATCTTTCGTTGAGGGAAAAAGTTAGGATATATTATCTGCATGAGCTGGTACATCACATGATACATATATATATTCAATTTAAATTTTATAAAGTATGAGAAAGAAGTAAAATATGGGAGAGATAAAAATTTTGTTTATCTATTTCTTAATTCTTTTTATCCCTCCAATTTCAAAAATTTTACCCTGTAAATATTTCGAAAGATTTTTTTTTTCTTAGATATTAGGAAGGGTTTCATGGTTATGGTACCATTTTGTAGCCACAATTGAAAATGAAGACCCCACCTGCCAATCTGTCTAATAATAATGTTTGTCTTCATAAATCATAATCCTTTCTACTACAGTTTTCAGTTCTGTCTGTCTTATGTTCTTCATTGGTTTGATGAAAATATATCAGAATATAGTTATATTTAACAAATCACTAGAATTAGTAGTAAGGAATTAGAAAAAAAAAAAGGTAAAATATGATAAATAAAAGAAAATTTTGACATTGATGTAATTTTATATACTATGTGGTCTTTGAAAAATTACTTTTGAAAGATATAAACGTAGTCTTTATCAAAATAAACCAACTTAACTAACACATTTAGAATGGCCAAAAAACTCTTAAAAGAACTTTAGCATATAAACATTCCTAATTATGTTTCTGAATCTAATCCCTCTCTTCAAATACTTTTCTCTTCTTTTTGCTTTCTCATTTTGTTATCTTCCTCTCTATCCTACAATAACTTAACCTTCTAATTTTTCTGGACTCAAGAATATTTGAAGATCCAATATTAATTCCACAATTCCACAATCAAAATATCCATAGATTAATTTAAGAAATGGAAAACTTACACTTTACTCCTTTCAATTTTAAAAATGCAGAAATTTTTTCCTATAATTAAAAGATATATTATATTGTCCACTCCCACAATAAAAAATAAGCTATAATTTTATTTATTTGGATCAAAATATCATTATATTTATTATTTATTGATTGCTATAAAATTTTTATTTTTTAAAATTTAAAATATAAATTTTCAGATAATTTACATTTTTAAAAATAAAAATAAAAATCAAATTTTTAAGGAATTTTATATTTTCCAATTTAAAAATTTTATTTATTTTTCAAATAAAATTAAAAAATAACTTTCATACATTTTAAAATAACGGAGTAAAGCTTAATCATTTGAGGATACATATTCACGCCCAGCAGCTCATCCCATAGATTGCGGATCTTGATTTTTTTATCTGGTGCCATTTTATATTAAGAAAAACAAACATAAAATAAGTATATATATCATATATGTATTATTTTTATTAAATTAAAATATTTTTATATTTTCTATAAATTTATTTAATTTTTAATTAAATATTTTTAATTTAAATATTTATAATTAAGTTTTAATTTAATTTCTACTCTTAATTTATATTTACATTATTACTTTTTTTTGTTAATATAAATTATATATACTATCAATATCAATAAAATTTAATATAATTTTGATTAAAAATTTTAAAAATAAAAACTAAATTTAAAATATGAAAGTTATAAAAATTTAATTATAAATTTTAAAATTTTAAATATTAATTAAAAATTAAATAAAATTTTAATTCCATACCTATTCCATAGAATAGATTGACCGATTCTCAAAGAGCACCCACCACATATTCTGATTAGTGATCGCCATTGACAGCTGTCTCATGAAATTACTATTATGTCTCAAGGGTCCACCAAATTGTCACAAAAATACTATAGAATTAGAGAGCATGGTGCATGAAGATAATTAAAATACTCATATCTGTATTAAAAAAATTTATTTGTTAAATTTGAATTTATATATTAAAAAAGTGAGTTAAAGTTTAGAGAGAGTGATACTTTACTTGAATTTAGATTTGCTATATATAAATTATTAAAATATTATTTTTATATTATAAATATATATTTATTTTATTTTATTAAAGAAAATATATATGTAAAAAAAATTTATTTTTTAATTTTTTAAAAATATATCTTCTTAATTAATTTTTAATTCTTAAAAGATTATAATATACTTAATCATTAAAAAATTTATATGTCTAATCTATTAATTTTTACACTATCAATAGATAACAAATTTATTAATATGACACATTAAATATTGACATGGCACGTTTTTTACACATTATAAAGTACAATTAAAATGCTTATGTGTCAATTTTTTTCATTAACCTCACATAAGTATTTAACTAAGCAAATTAAAAAATAATAAACAAAAAGCACAAAATAAAAAAGTAAAAAAATTGAATCTAAACGCTTTTGGATTGTTGTTGGTAGCCCTGCTGGGCTTTTTAGCGGCGGTTTTATCCGTCGCTAAAGTGTGTTTTAATATTATTGCAACGAATATTATTGCTGCTATAAATTTTGTTTAAATAATTAATTTAACAAAATTTATAGTGACAATAATATTTGTTGCAAAAAACTTTAGCAACGAAAAAAAATAGCTGCTAAAACGCCCAACACTGCCCAGCCAAAAAATGCCCAGCAAGAAATTCGGACGCAATCTAAACCCCATTCGCCCAACAACTCCAACTCTTCTTCCTAGTTAAATGAGGATATATAAGCACTCTCTTATGGAGTCAAACCAAACCTTTCTTCTAGCTTAGATTCCTCTTCTTAACAGTTTTCACTTCCATTGTTTTAATTTTCCAACAATCAAAGTGATTTGGCGTTATGATCTTATCGGTTTGACCTAGAATAAAATCTTTTGCCATCAACTCTGCACTGCTAAGTATATCTCCTAGCAATCAATTGCTTAAGTATGAAACATATAAGTGTTCCTTAGTATGAGTCCACTCTTCAGAACTTGAGAATTTTTTAAAATGGTTCACAAATCATTTACTGACTCAAGTTTCACATGCACAAAGCTCTCTAACTTTTATAAAATAATTTGCGAGATATGTCCACTCTTTGAAATAAGCAAAACACATATTAGCTTTTGTGCTAACATTAGAAGCAACAGAAGCCCAACTGTTGCAATAATGTTGAAACTGGAAATGATCCTGGTAGTCAACATTCCGGATCTGTCAGTTTTTGAAACTCCTTGTATCAGTGAAAGCTTCTTGGATGAGGATATATCCTCATTTTAAGTTCTGAAAATCCTAGCTTAGAAAAGAGGAAGAAGATGTTGGAGTTGCCATGCAAATGGGTTTCAGATTCACATTTTTGGCTTTCTTTTATTATATTTTACTTGCTTAGTTGGATGTTTATGTGAAAGTTAGTGGGTAAGATTGACACATAAGCATGCTGATTAGGCTTCACAATGTGTAAAAAATGTGTTACGTTAACATTTAATATATCATATCAGTAAATTTATTATCTATTGATGGCCTAAGAACTAATGAATTGGACGTATAAATCTTTTAGAGACTACAAGATATATTATATTCTTCTAGGAATCAAAAGTTAAGAAAGCGTATATTTTAAGGACTAAAAAATAGATTTTCTTATATGTAAATTATGTTATTTGTTTAAATTTCATTAATAAGATAGTTTAATGTTAATATAAATTTATAAATTATTATATTTAATAATTTTGTAAGGATAAATTTGTTAAGATTTTATATTAATTATATATTTGAAATTTACATAATATAATTCATATAACTTATATATTTTTTTATGAATTTATATATAGATAAATTATAATTAAAAAAATAATTATTCTAAATTTTTTTGAATAAACAAGTATGAATCTGAATATCTAAAGATTTTACGAATTCGAACATAAAAATATCACACAAATTCAAGTCCAAGTACAAAGACTGTAGTATCCTATTTGTACTATACTCATGATCATTCATTCCTAATTGTGTGTCTGTTTTTTTTTCTAATTACAATAATCTTTCTTTGACTAAATTTGTTATGATAATTATTTCGTTAAAAATGAATTCAATTTTTAGAATTTTGATATACATTATAATTTGTTGTTTATTTTTATTTATAAAACTAATTTTTTATACAATATGAATTTTTTAAAATTAATTATCTATATTAATGTCATTTAGAAATAAAATTAGAATTTTATATTAAAGCTTACTCTCAGTTCAAGTGTTTTAAACTGTAACTCTCTTATAGTGAAGAAAATAAATTGAAAGAATGATTTTTCATATATACCAAATTTTTAAAAAATTAATTTAATTTTTTACAAAATATTTAAATATAATTTAATCAAGCCTTAAACAACTAATAATCGTATAATTTAATTTAATTGGTTTTTTGGTAAGGATTTTGCGTTTCCTCCCACACCAAACATAAGTACAGCATTAGCATACCTTATTCCTACTGATCAATAGGGTTCACAAATTTTTGGTGAACAAGTCTTTCGCTTTAATTAGGGTTCCATATTGTCCTTGTCTATTGCTCAACATTTTGATTTTGGATCCTCCGCTGTGGGGCGCCTTGGAGTTTTTAGCGGCGGTTTTATTCGTTGCTAAAAAATATTTTAATATTATTGCGACGAATATTATTGTTGCTACAACTTTGTTTATATAATTAATTTATAGTGACAATAATATTTGTTGCAGAAACTTTAGCAACGGAAAAAACCGCCGCTAAAAAGTCAGGCGCCAGCAGAAACCACCAAACAAAGAATCCGGACGCCAAGATTTTCTTGTCCACCTAAATAATATTTTTGAAGAAGAATTGTTCTCACAGAGTCAGATATATCAAATTTTGTATGAATTTGTTATATATTAATAATTAAGAATATAAAATTATTAATAATATGATTTAAAAAATAATTTAAAGAATATTTACTAATTTTTTTAATTTAAAGATGTATTTATAAATTAATTATAATTAAAGGAACTATTTTCCTATTTTTGTATTTTAAGAATTATTAGCAAGTAAGTTATAATTAAAGAGGTCCGAATATTTACAATTTTCTAAAACTAAATTAAAACTAAATAAATATTTGAAAAATGAAAGAGCTATTTATTCATTATCCTTGTTGACGGTAGCTTAAGTCCATTAAAAATGGATTGATAATATTATAAACTAGAATATATTATGAACATTAATTAGCATTGCTTATGTGCGTTGCATGATTTATGCATGAATTTTTTTTGGAAGCATAGAATTTGTAATTTAAATAATTTATTTGTCAACTTGACACGTGTATGCTTTAAAAAAAGTTGAATTTATAAATGTACTTTATGAAAAAATATATATATAGACATATATGGTATTATAACTTAGTTTAATTTATTCTTGTAGTCTTTATAATTTTATTTAATTTTTAATTAGTTCTTTCTAATTTAAAAATTTGTAATTGAATTTTTATAAGTTAACAAAATTTTAAATTAGTCCATATTATTAAATTTTTGTTAAAATTATATTAAATTATATTAATGTTGCTAACATAATGTCTCAACATTCTAAATATGTATGATCTATATCAATAAAGAATAATAAAAAAAAAATAACTTACACATATGAAATAAAATGTAATTTATTTTAGTATGATGAGTATATTGACTTAAATTAAATAAATTCATATGTTAAGGTGATATTTAATTATTATATCATCAAAATTTAAGAAAATTTTGACAAAAAAAACTCAGAGACTAATTTAAAATTTTTTAAACTTTAGGAACTCAATTAAAAATTTTCAAATAAGAGGGACTTAATTAAAAATTGAATGAAACTATAGAGACTATATGAATAATTTAACCTATTACTTATTATTTGATATGAATATATGAAATAATATTTATTTTAAAGTATAAAATTTGAAGT
Source organism: Senna siamea (assembly GCA_031216115.1). Classification (NCBI taxonomy): domain Eukaryota; kingdom Viridiplantae; phylum Streptophyta; class Magnoliopsida; order Fabales; family Fabaceae; genus Senna; species Senna siamea. Next base: position 9,146,099 of record CM062355.1, on the reverse strand, counting down.
TTAAATAATAAATTATTAAAATAATCACATTTAAATTTTGAATACATTAAATTTATATATTAAAATATACAATAAATATATTAATAAGTATAAATTTAATTAGCTATTAAATTATTAAAAGTATACCTATATTTAGATTTTAAAAATAAAAAATTTGATTAAATATATATTTAAATATATAACGACGAAATGTATAAATTTTTTATTACATTAAATATGCTTTCATTGTAGCTTATGACCTTATTTTAATATAATATATTGATTATGATCCAATAATTATTATGTGCAAAGTAATTTTCTCCATTTGTTAAATTCAATACTATAATTATACTTGTACTTATTACAACTCATAAAAATCAAGACATTTTGAAATATAGTTTATAATTAATATTATAGTAATAAATTTAAGGCTTAATGCACTTTCGGTATTTCTAACTTTATAAAAGTTTCAATTTGATCCATCGCCTCTAAGTTAGAAATAGAAAATTAGTGGTTATTTTGTGAAATGATCAAATCTTATTTCCTCTACCACATTTTCATTCAAAAATTGAAGTCAAATTTAAAAATTAGACGAATGAAATGTTAAATCTAAATATAAATTAATAATTCTTTATAAATAAATTACAAATCAGCTCATAAATTATCAAATTGGATACTAAATTTTGAATTAATTATATGATAAAAGGATAAAATTGAATTATTCTATAATATAAGATGACTATATTATCTATTTCTAAATAAATTGGACAAAAATAAGTTTTTTATAAAATTAGAGAATAAAAATAATTTTAAGCCTAAATTTAATAAAATAATATATTATAGTTAAATTTTAAATTTTCTATTGAAACAAATATATATAAATTATATAATATATTTTTTAATTTTTTAATAAAATATTTTAATTTTAATATTAATTTATAAATTATTTTATTTAATAATTTTATAAGAGTAAATTTGTTATAATTTTATAGTTAGACTATCCTAAATCCGAATCAACTTTTTTGGACAGGAGTGAACAGAATTGACATGTGAATGATTTGAATAAAATAATAATATATTTCACTTTTTAGTAAATCCATGCTATTCAAATTCCACGCATCATGTTTCAGTTCACAATCACTGTTTCATAATCAATATATTCATTAGTAACTACTCTTAAAATAAATAAAAGATTAAATTATTTTTTTGTCTTAAAAAATATAATTATTTACATTAATTGAACTTTTTAAATAATTTTATCTTTATATTAATTACATAAATGTTCAAAGAACCTTACATCAAAACAAAACAGCAAAAGTATCCCAATTACAGTAACCCAAAACAATCAGAATGTTAAATAAAATATTTATATAACTAATATATAAACTAAATCATTTAAAAAAGGGACAAAACTAAATATTTTTATCACTTAAAAATTAAATCAAGATAAAATACATATAAAAAAATTAAGTATAATTTTTATATCTTTATCATTAATTTTTTTAATTAAATATTAATATGTATATGAGTTATATAATTTATTTATCTTTTAAATTTTTTTATAAATAATTTATATGTATTATTTTGATTAAAAAATTTAATAAAAAAATATATACAATTGTATATAAATTTTATAAATAAAATATATGAACAAAAATTTTATTTTAATTCTTTAAATTTAATAATTTTTTTAATTTAACTTATTAAATAAGTATATTTACTATATGTTTTAATAGTAAGAATTTCTTTCAAAATATATGTTTTAACAATCAAAATAATAATATAAAATTAAAGTGAAAAAAAAAAAAAGGTCGAAAGAGATACTTGATCGTACATCCTATTGAAAGCACAGAATTCAGTGCTGAAACGACTGTAAGCGGCACGTAACCCACCTGCAACATGATAAAGACGTGCCTAACAACGTAACCCACAAAGCTGCAACATGGTAAAGACGTGTGCAAGCCATCAACACAACTTTCCTTATTCGTAATTAAAATTTTATGCAATAAAAATCCTTTATGTGATAAAAATTTAATCTTAAATGTTTTTAACAAATTTAAAATGATTCAAAATTTTTAAATTTTTTATTTTTATTTATAAATTTATTTAAGCAAAAATTATTAACAAAATTTAAAATAATTTTTTTACAAAATAAGTAGCTTCAATTGACAAAAATGCCCCTCAAGTCCTAATGGTTATACATACTAAATACCTTGATCAAATTTTTGGTCCCCTTACATAGCTTTCCTTCTCCTTTTCTCCCAACTTTATTCCTTCCCTATCTTGTGTGATTCACGCCATTCTCAGCCAAATTCCTTGCTGTCCCTTGATTTTGTGTCTCCACCAACAACCGCCACCACAGATGACGCTCACCAACTATCACCACCGTCTCTGGTTGCCCTTGCCAGCATGGATCTGCTTCTAAACACAGAAAAAAGAAGAAAATTGCAACTCTGTGTTGAGCTATGAGTGAAAGGTAGGTATAGAGGTGGAATCTTGTTGGATTTAGGTGGATTTTTTGGACTTTTTTTTATTAGCCTTTTTTTTTCTTTTTATAAATCTTAGTGCTATTTGCTTGTTGAAAATACTAAGAAATTAGCCCCATTTTGGTTTCTTGGATTAATTAAATTTCCAAATTTTCATTTCATAATGACTATTTTCTACAAATCTGAGTTATAATTTTGGTAATTAAAGTTGAGAATGGGGGTGATAGTCTTCTGTAAAATATAAAAAAATAATACTCTGTAAATGTTAAAATTTTGGGATTTTCATCATCTTAATGAATTTCTCTAACTTAGGTTATTATTGCATTTATCTCCACTTTCAAATTTTAACTTACATTTCTAAGGTGGAGTTGTTTAGTTAGAGTTTAAGAAGTTAGATATAAATTTTTATTAGTGATTTAACTTTTAAATTATTAAATAATTGATCTAATCAGTAACATAAATAAATTAAAATTTTTTATTATGATAAAAGTTCCTCTATGAATAGTTTAATTTAAAAAATAAAATTCATATAAAGTATATTTAGTAAATCTTTAATCTTTTAAAAAATTAATAAAAAATTATATATTAACATATTTTAAATAATAATGAATAGTTTAAACATATTTTTATTAATAAATAAAAAAAAATTATATATAATAAATTTATATTATATTTAAAATAAAATATATATTATATATTATATTATTTTAAAAGATAAATAATCACTCATAATTATTGTTTAACAAAAATTAAAAATATGTAAAGCATATTTATTACAATCATCTAATTTTGTCCTATTGTAATTTTTTTATTATTTTTTCTTTTTCTTTTTCTTTTTTTTCCTCTCTATCTTTTCTTTCACGTCAGATTCCTTCTCATTTTTTATATTTTCTCTATATTCCAAGTTTCAACGCTTTCTCTTCTTCTAAAATTAATTTCTTTTTTCTTTCCATTTCTTCTATTCAACATTCCATCTAATTTCTTCTTCTTCTTCTTCTTCTACTCTTCTTTTTTAATTAGTCTTCCTTCCTCTCATTTTCAAATGTCTTCTCCACTTATGGTAAGTTTATTTTTTCTTCTTCTTTTTTGATTGTATCTTTTTAGTATGTTAAAAATAGAACCGATAATTAGATTGGTAAAAACAGTAATTCTGATTCATTAGTTCAAATGTAATAAAATTAATTTAAATATTAGTAATTATTTTTTATATATAATAAATATATAATTATAATATTAAATAAATAATAATAAATATAATTTTATTGCATAAAAAATATTATGATGGGTTTGGGCTCCCATTGAAGGAGCTCATCTTTTTTCGTTTTAAAATTTCGCAAAGTCCTCCAAGAGACTTTGTGGCTAAAGAGTCAATCACAGCAAAAAAAAAAAAAAATATATATATATATATATATATATTTAATTGGTTCTTTCCTTTTCTTTTTTTCTCTCCTCTTAATTACTTTTTCTCTTTTCTCTTATTATTTTTTCTTTCTTTTTCAAGACATGTAAGTTTCTCTCTCTATTTCTTTTTTTTTTTTTATTCTCTCTCTCACCCATTCCCTCTCTCTTCTCTCATGGTCCTTTTTTTTGTTTTTTTTCAATTTTTTTATTCTCTCTTACTCAATCTCTCCTCTCTCATGGTTCTTCTTCTTCTAATGTAAAATGAAAAATAATAAAATAACAATATTAAGAGACATTCAAAATGACAATAATAATAATATTGTGACAACTTGGATTTAGAATTTTCTTGAATTTTTTTATACGGATACAAATTTAAATTGTATGAAAGACATATAGGTTTTGATATTTGAATAAATATATAAAAATATATTTTTTGAAATGTTTTAATGGGAGGAACTCTTTCAAAAATTACGGTGCTGTATATAGTTATATTTGTAGCCTTAGGCATGCTTTGGTCGTAGCCCCAACTAAAAAGATCATTTGATGCCAGTTCTGTATGCAGCTACACATGTGAAGTGTATGCATATTTTGTGGAGGAATGAACGTTATGTTCAGGGTTGTGGTTGGATTCATGTGAATATATGGTGTTGAAGAGAGATAGAACTAGGACAATATATGAAATTGTTTTGTAAAATGTCACTCCCTTAAAACTTGTTTTTTATTAGATTGAATTTTATTATACTCTTTTAAATAGTGATATTTTTTAAAAATAATTTTCTTGAGTATTTTGAAACCATATGGGAACCATATTATAATTTGATATAATATTTTGCCCCATTTGTTACATGATTTAAATCACTTTGAGAAGTTATTCCTAAATTTTGAAATTAAAAATATTATTTTATTTACCTAAAAACACTCATTCTTAACTTATCCTATTTTATTTACAGTTTGTATTATTTGTTCACTCACCTGCAAAACTTACTCCTTACTTTTTACAGCTACAGGTTTAGCAAGTTCATTGAGTACCGTGTTAAGTGAGATATCTTCAACTGACGAGCCACACATCAATCACGTGAGCTTGAACGATATCAACTTCCATATACCGTTTTATTATTTCTAGGTTGCTCTGTAATTCCATAGGCAATATTTTTCCCTCCAAAAGATTGGTAATTATTGTATAAATGGTTAAATGTTGTTAAAACACCAGGAGCTCTGGATTTTGAGGATGGTACTCCAATTGATAAGCTTATGTGGTTTGAAGGTTCTCCTTGCATTTCATGTTGGTCATGTGCCCGATTTTGGGTCGTGACATGTGGGTTATAAAAATCCCTTTGCTCTAATACCCACATGAGTTTCTTTGTGTAGAAATAGAAATTCAAAGATTTTTAGAGCACTCAAAATGAGTATGGGAAGTAAAGATATAGAGAGAGATTCATCCTCGTCTTCCTCAACATCGCCTGCAAGAAACATCAAGAACAAGGCCATAATTGCTCAGTACAGTGCTGACGCTGAGATTTTGGCTGAGTATGAGCAATCAGGTGTGTCTGGCAAGTCTTTTGATTACTCAAGATCAGTCCTTAATCCTACGCAATCAGTGTCAGAAGAGAAAATGATAGCTTACTTGTCAAGAATCCAAAGAGGCGGTCTCGTTCAGCCTTTCGGTTGTATGCTTGCAATTGAAGAGCCCACTTTCAAAATCATCGGGTACAGTGAGAATTGCTTTGAAATGTTGGGTTTAGACAAGAAATCTGATTCAACACGCTTCATGAGTCTGATTGGAGTTGATGCCACAAAGCTCTTCACTCCTTCTTCAGGGGATTCTCTTGCAAAAGTTTCGACATCGAGGGAAACTTCACTTTTGAACCCGATTTGGGTCTACACAAGAACAAATCAAAAGCCATTTTATGCCATACTGCATAGGATAGATGTGGGTATTGTGATTGATTTGGAGCCTGCAAGGTCAATTGATCATGCATTGTCTCTTGCTGGTGCTGTACAATCCCAGAAGCTAGCGGTTCAGGCAATTTCAAGGTTGCAGTCCCTTCCTGGGGGTGATATTGGAGTTTTATGTGATACTGTTGTTGAAGAAGTTCAAAAGCTTACTGGGTATGACAGGGTTATGGTATATAAGTTCCATAAGGATGATCATGGTGAGGTTATGTCAGAAATTAGAAGGTCTGATTTAGAACCCTATTTGGGTTTACATTACCCTGCCACCGATATCCCTCAAGCTACTCGCTTCTTATTCAAGCAGAATAGGGTCAGGATGATTTGTGATTGCTATGCAAAACCAATTAAGGTGATTCAAAGTGAAGAGTTAAGACAACCTCTCTGTTTGGTCAATTCAACTCTTAGGTCACCGCATGGATGTCACACACAATACATGGCTAACATGGGCTCAATTGCCTCTTTGGTGATGGCAGTTGTGGTGAATGGAAATGATGCAACAAAGCTTTGGGGTTTGCTAGTTTGTCACCACACCTCACCGCGCTATGTTCCATTTCCTCTTCGCTATGCTTGTGAGTTCCTCATGCAGGCTTTTGGATTGCAACTTTATATGGAGATGCAATTGGCATTACAAATGGAAGAGAAGAGAATTCTAAGAACCCAAACCTTACTTTGTGACATGCTCCTCCGTGATGCTCCATTTGGTATTGTTACTCAATCTCCTAGCGTAATGGATCTTGTGAAGTGTGATGGTGCTGCATTTTTATATGGAGGAAAATGTTGGTTGTTAGGCACAACCCCAACTGAAGCACAGGTGAAAGACATTGTAGAATGGCTACTTAGTAATCATGAGGACTTGACCGGTTTGAGCACAGATAGCTTAGCTGATGCAGGTTATCCTGGTGCTTCTTCACTAGGAGATGCAGTTTGTGGCATGGCAACAGCAAAAATCAATTCTAGAGATTTCTTGTTTTGGTTCAGGTCTCACACAGCTAAGGAAATTAAATGGGGAGGAGCCAAGCACCATCCAGAGGATAAAGATGATGGAGGAAAAATGAACCCAAGACTATCATTCAAAGCATTTCTTGAAGTAGTTAAAAGCAAAAGTCTGCCATGGGAAGTGTCAGAAATCAACGCTATTCACTCATTACAAATTATAATGAGAGATTCATTCCAAGATACAGAGAACAATAGTCTTAAGATTCTAACTCCTATTGAGCAAAGTGCCATTGAAATGGATGAAGCTGGGATAAATGAACTCAATTCAGTGGCTTTTGAAATGGTTAAATTGATTGAGACAGCATCAGTTCCAATTTTTGGGGTTGATTCTGCTGGTATAATCAATGGATGGAATGGCAAAATTGCTCAACTAATAGGTCTACACCCAAGTGAAGCTATTGGAAAATCATTAATAAATGAAGTTGTCGTTGAGGACTCACGGGAAGCTATCCAAAATATTATGAGAAGAGCCTTGCAAGGTAAATTAGTTCTTCTCAAATAATTCAATTGTAAATACTTGCAGTTTTGATAGAACTATCTAATTTAAATTTCATGGCATATATGATTAATTTCTTGTTAATAAATTGAATTATGTACTTTTCTAGTAAGCCCCACGACCATCATTAGAATTCATTTCCAGCATGGTTATATAATGTATTTAATTCAAGAAGAATTTATGCTTATAAATATAAATGCTCTTAAACTACTCTATCAAGAGATTCATATCTCATATTAGGACACAAGTGGCCTTGTAAACATTTATTTTGGTTTTCTTATTCCTAACTCCCTTTAAGCTTCTTAATTATTCATTTGATCAGGTTGACTTGTTCTTTCTGTTCTGCACTACATTTATCATAAGCATTATGCTTATTAAGCACCATTTCTACTGGCTATGCTAGTGCCAAAACATGTTTTTCTTTCTGAATGTTTGTGATTGATAATATTATGAGTGAATGAATGCACTTTGAAGGCTCAAGGAAAACAAATAATTCTCACATATATTTTGGTGACAGATGTTGAATGTTGAAGTAAATTACTATTTCTAAATTATCAAATATTCTTGTGAAAGTTCAATAAAATTATCTATGATGACTTGAACTTTTATTTGCATGCTTATTTTACTTTATTTTTAGCCCGAATTCTACCTTTTTGTCACTACTAGAGAAAAAAAGATTATAGCCAATGCCTATACAAGATTCCATATTTTGGTTAATAATTCAATCATGTATTCTCCAGGTCAGGAGGACAAAAATTTTGAGTTGAAATTAAAACATTTTGGGCTTCATCATCAAAAATCAATTGTATATATTATAGCTAATGCTTGCACAAGTAGGGATTACAAAAATTCTATTGTTGGGGTATGCTTTGTGGGACAAGATATCACTTATGAGAAATCTGTTCTGGACAAATTTATCAAGCTTGAAGGTGATTACAAAGCTATCATTCAGAGTCTCAACCCATTAATTCCACCCATATTTGCTTCTGATGAGAATGCTTGTTGCTCTGAATGGAATGCTGCCATGGAAAGGATAACTGGTTGGAAGAGAGATGAAGTTATAGAAAAAATGCTACCTGGGGAGATATTTGGAGATCTATGTCGATTAAAAGGTCAAGAGACATTGACTAAATTTATGATTTTATTGTATCGAGGAATCAGTGGTCAAGATTCTGAAAAGTTTCCATTTGGATTTTTTAATAGAAAAGGGGAACTTGTAGAGGTTTTCTTAACATCAAACAAGAGGATGGATGCAGGTGGAAATATAATTGGCTGTTTCTGCTTCTTGCAGATTGTGTTACCAGATTTGCATCAACCTTCAGAAGAAAAAAGGCCACAATGCAAGGGAAAATTTTCTGAATTTATGGAATTAGGTTATATACTACAAGAGATGAAGAATCCTTTAAATGGTTTGCGTTTCACACACAAGCTTTTGGAAAATACAGTTGTCTCAGAAAATCAAAAACAATTTCTTGACACTAGCAATGCTTGTGAAAGACAAATCATGGCAATTATTGAAGATACAGACTTGGGAAGTATTAATGAAGGGTAAGTGTTCTTGTTGCTCTCTAACTAACATCAATTCTCTCTATATCCTTTCATCTTCTTATCACTGATGTTATACATCATATTTACTAATTCTCAATGTGTGCATGTGTGCATAACATTGATTTTGATATGGACACATATGTATGTGATGGACAAACATAAAGTAATTACTAAGTTTATGACATTTAATATAATGCAGCACTTTGCAGCTAAACATGGGGGAGTTTCTTCTGGGAAATATTTTAGATGCCATTGTCAGTCAAGTCATGATCTTGATAAGTGGAAGAAACTTACAGCTTATTCATGAAATTCCTATGGAAATCAAAACACTTACTCTATTCGGTGATCAAATTAGGCTTCAGATGGTCTTGTCTAATTTTTTGCTTAATGTGGCTAGCCATACACAATCTCCCAATGGTTGGGTAGAAATAAAGATTTCACCTGGTCTAAAGATAATACAGGATGGCAATGAGTTTATCCATCTGCAATTTAGGTACACAAACTATTTTGTTTTTTGTTTATTTTTTTGTCCATTGATTAGTGAAGCTAGCTAATTTAGTTGATAACACCTCTCCCATTCAATGATTTGTTTAGCATATCATAGCTAACTTTCAGAGTTCAAGATATTTAATTTGCCTTTCTTTTTTTTTATAAGTTAAATTCTTTATGTTCAATACATGTCTATATTTGTTGTGGACTTTTGTTTTTCACTTAGTACATTTTTACAAGTTTAGTTCAATTTCGAAATAACTTGTATGTACAACTACCACTTGTTGTAATATATGCTCATTCATGTTAAGCCCCTATCTGGAAAGTTGATTTGATAACAAATCCTTCCTTGTAACAAATGCCCGTATAAAAGCAAGTAAACTAACACTTGTACAATTAAAGATCAATTATGAGTTGGTAATTTTGGCATTCTAAATATAATCCTAGTTTGCTTCCATTTGATGTGATAGTTATATTATATCAGATAATTTATATAGCCTAAAGTCTCATTTTACCATTTTGTCCATGATTACAGAATGACCCATACTGGTCAAGGTCTTCCTTCTGAGATTCTTCAGGATATGTTTGAAGGAGGGAACCAATGGGCTACACAGGAAGGTCTAGGGCTATATATGTCCAGAAAAATCTTGAGTAGGATGAATGGTCATGTCCACTATATAAGAGAACAAAATAAGTGTTACTTCCTCATTGATATTCAACTTAGAACAAGAAAAGAAAGGCAAAGGATTTTTCAAGCAACAGAGACAAACATCTTAATTTAACTTTGTTCTCTTGATTACACTACATATTTAGTTGTATTATAGTGTCCAAATAGTGTCTTATCTGATATATATGTCAATGTTTATCTTGTTCAATCTAAATATAGGTCATGGAAAATTTATACCTGTGCACAAAATTTTGTTATGATATACCTATCAAGGCTTACTCAAAATAATACAAATAGAGGTTTGTATCATTTACAAAGCAGTATAGGAGTTAACCCTCCACCACTCAACCAAAGCTAAAAAAATTTCTGCTCATTGTTGTCACACTATTCCTTTTATGAGTAGGGTTATTTGCACACTTATACATTTGATATATGATAACATCTACTTCCAAATTCAAGAGAGTTTTATTTATTTTATGTATTAAAAACTTTGTTTGATGCTCTAATATTAGTAAATTTTACCAAATTTTAAATTTGGGGTCCAGAGAATGCACAACTTTGTACACCATCATAGTCACTAGTCAACTAAATATATGAAATTTTTTATTTTGTGAGCACCAATATAGAAACATTTTTGTCCTCCTTTGTACAATTTTGTGCCCTTTATCAACTTGCCTACCCTAAATCTCAAACTCTCTTTGAACATATGAACAATTTCACTGTAATATTTAATGCAACACCAAAATGTGCCAATATGGAGAGAAATGCCTCCCACAAGGGAAATTCAATTCACTCAACTCTTCATCTTATGGTCCCTCCTCCTATATGCTATCAGACCAGCTTCTGAATCTCTCTAGCAAAATACTTGAGAAAAAAACTATGGTACAAAATCTATATGCTTATGTTATCCTTTCCTGTAACATCCAGTCCATAACAACTATAACAAATTGTTTGAAAATTTTAATCTGACTTTAATGACTGTGTTTAACATTGATTGTTGCATTATGAAGCATGTAGTTGTATTAAAATTAACATCCTTAATTTTTAGGTAAAGATGAAAGCTCTAATTGTCTTAGGAGCAATTAAAGTTGTACTAGTGAAGTTCTATAATAAAAGGACCCTTCCCTATACTAATAAAAAAATCCTAATTACATAAGGCGAAATGGTGGGAATAAATTATACAATTTTGTATAATTAAATCTAAAAGGTGATTTTTTTTAATAAATTAGATGGAAGACGGGATAAATCAAATTAAAATCTTGAATTTAGGGAATTAATAAATAGAAGAAAATTAGACATATACATGACAAGGTGGAAATAAATTCCTACCTAAGGCCTCTCTTAGGAAGAAAACCCTCTCCGTACCAATATTTAACTAAACACTCTTATTAGTCTATTATAAAACTTAATTCCCCTCCTATACAAAAACTGATATATCCTATGCTTCTTCCTCCTTCCCTTCGAAGTAAACATGCACTTTGAGAGAAAATAGAGATGAAAAGCTAGTGACAGAAAGAGAGAAGCCGAGAGAGAGTAGTTACTTCATCAACCCCTCATTCCTTCGCCATTCCTTAGCAAATTCGGTCACAAGCTGCATGAAGGGAAGGGAAGCATGCCTCCACCATTGCATGTGGCCGAGCTCCACCGTGTAAGGCAGAGTTGCAGCTAATCGAGAGGCTTGGAGTGGGCCTGACAGAGAGGAATTTCAAAAAAAAAAAAAAACTCTGCACCTATCTAGGATTCAAGGTAGGAAACACTTCATACCTCCATCTGTAGTTAGTGAGCCTCTTAGCCTTCAAATTAATTGTCTTTTTCTCGAGTAATGGTTGAATACATCGGGATTGCATGCCTTTAGTTATGTTAGGAAAATCTTGCTATAATTTACTCTGTGAACTACCAAAAATGCTGCTATAAAACCGTGACCAAAGCAGGGTGTTTTTTGGATTTACATGCATGTATGAAGTATCAAATTATTGGGTAAATACTGAATTATATTTGTGTATTTTTGCTGTTATGTAATGCTATTATAGCAGGGGAAAAAAGAAAAGAAAACCATATTTTGAGGTACTATGTAGTGCAGTAAATTATGACAGAAATGAGTGTAGAATGAGTGGGGGGAAACGTAATAGAAAATGAAATAGATATAGGTTAGTAATGGTGTAATGTTTAGGCAATGAGAAAGACCTTTAGGCTGTTGTGAAAGAGCCATGGGTGCTGTAAAAATCGCGTCCGGATTCTCTGCTGGGAGTTTCTTGCTGGGCGCCTGCTGGGCGTTTTAGCAGCGGTTTTTTCCGTTGCTAAATTGTTTTGCAACAAATATTATTGTCACTATAACTTTTGTTAAATTAATTATTTAAACAAAATTTATAGCAACAGTAATATTCGTTGTAATAATATTAAAACACACTTTAGCGACGGATAAAATCGCCGCTAAAAAGCCCAGCAGAAAAGCACCCAGCAGGGGATCCAAAAGCGTAAAAATCATTGAATATTGAATGCAAAGTTACTTCTGTGCAAAAAGAAATTATGCATAGAATGGGGTTCCACTCTTGGGTTAAGGGATCATGGATGAGTGAAATTGAAATTATTAGCTAGAGGGAATGGTCATGAAAGGGGTCAGAAAAAGTTAAGAAAAATCCTTTTCACACAGTGAGGAAAAGGGTTAAATAAGGAAACCAAATTTAGGGATAACAAAGAAAAGACAAATGTAAGAAAATGAGTGAATATAAATAGATAAATTTACTTAAGACTTTAGGGAAATAATGGTAAGACTACACAGAGTAGTGAACATAATAAATTACTAACATTAGTTATAAACTAAGGTAAATTGGGAGGACCTTGAGATCTTTACCTTGGAAAGAGATTGAAGAGGGAAATTACATAAGGTAAGGCAATTAAGGGAATATTTAAACATGATAATATCAAGAAAAATAAAAGAACCATAAATAGTGATTTAAGTGTAAGAAAACCATAGTCAAGAGGGGGAACTTGAAATTCCACTAAAAATGGATAATTCTAATGGGCACATTACTTATAAATAAATCACCAAGAAGTTGGAAAATAAGCTAAGGTAGGATGAAGAGATCCATATCAAATGTAAATAGGTAAAAAAAATAAGGATAGGAAGGTAAATCAAAGAAGAGAAAAATATATCTAATAATGTTAATAAAAGGCTAAACCAAGTATATAAAATAGATAAGGAAAAACCTAGGGGACTTTAAAGGGGGAGACTTCTTGGAAAATCTTAAAATTAGTATAGAAAAATAATGTAGAGAGGGAATGAATTAGAAAAGGGAAGAAAGACTCATGAACATTAAGGATTCCTTGAAAATAGGTAATTGAACTCAAATAGTTCAAAGAAAGTAATATAAGAGAATTACGCTAGTGAAATGTGCCAAAGGTAAGTAATGTGATATGATGTTTACTTGGATTTTTATGGATGGTTCATTTGATCTATATGTGGGCACCATGATTGTGAATATGTGATTAAATTTTAATTATGCTATAGAAATATTATGAAAAGTAAAGAGAATGTTGTCATGAGATTTTACCTAAATATATGTTTTATTTTGAAGTATTTGGGAATGGATAACTATGGTTAGTATGGGATGACCATAGTTTATCCTATGTGAGTGACTAATTCTAGTTAATTTTGAAGTTAGTTGATGCATATATGGAGAAAAGGGGTCTAAGTGAGCTATATCGAAGGCTTAAGGGGTGGTTTATTTATATCCCAATTTTCTTGTGACTTTGAATACAATGAAAGATAATATATATTAAAGGTAATAAGATAAAGAGTAGGGACATGGTGATTCCGATGGCACTAGACTTATGTACGCACCAGGGGACGTCCTGGAGTTAGTGGCCAAAGGTTAAAGGACCTAGATTTTGCTCACAAAGGTAAGAAATGACAAGCTAAATCTTCAAAGGGTCATGACAGGTATTACAATTTCAACTTGTATTGTGAATTTTGATTCTTATAGGTATCGTATTTTGTGTTGAAAAAGACTAATTAGATTCTAGATTATACATGTTGAGATAGTTATTTGTATGATTTGTTAACCTACTAAGAATGCATAATTCTCACCCCTATTGATGTCTATACAGATGCCTCATTACCATATGGTCTTAGAAGTGGAGGTAGTGATAGTGACTATACCACTCCTTGGCACTTACGTTGTGATTAGAGACATTATCGTGGTGTCTATGATGAAGATTCCACCCTTGCCCCCACCTCCTTACATTATTTGGTTGTGACTATGTATTTGATAGGATTTTCCCTTTTGACTAAGTTTTGATGATGACACTGATGTATAAGGGTTGTATCCCTTACTTCTAGTTGTGTATATGATGTACATATGTTGATGTGTGTAGTAAATAGGGAAAAGTCAAATTGATGTTATGTATTAACAGCTATGTGTTGTCATATTTCCAATTAATGTTCCATCCATACCGTAGCATTACTAACTAATGTGTGGGTTTTGTTATAGCATCCAAAAAAAAAAAGAGAAAATAAAAATGCAACAAAAGGTAATGATTGATCTATACATTTATAAAAGAAAGTAATTAAGCTAAATGATTTAGTTGGCCACCTAAGCATATCCAAGGCTTTATAATTTCAAATAAATGTAAAAAAAAATGATTTACCACCATGTTAGTAGTTAAAAGTAACATGGGTGTTACATTATGGTATCAAAGAGGAAACTTAGATCGATCCTAATTACAGAAATTATAGAGTAATGAAAGGAATAGTGATTATAGGTAAAATGGCCTCCAAGAGACATGATTTGACTACTGATTGAACTTAGACAATTAGTTAGTTAAACATTTTCTGATGTGGGGAATGTTTTTTAGATGAGTAACTAATAAGTTGCGTGCATCTCCTATTGTTGCTATATTTTTCTCTATTGAAATTTATATTATTGAGATTGATCACCTCAATGGTGATTATTTTGTAGAAACAAAATATGGCACCACCAAGGAGGGACACTACCAAGGAAGGGAACTATCGATAGGACTCTTGAAAACTTTAAGGACTGCCCATAAGAAATGATGGGTCTTTTTTGAAACATAGCCGAATCCATGAAGTAACAGGCACAAGTCACCACCCAAATGTTAAGACAAACCAAAGAAGGTGATAATAACCATAACAATCAACCCTGTATACCTAAAACTAGAAATATAGTGGGGAATAACCAATATTAAGGCTGGGTAAAATTCCAAAGGACTAAACCACCTTATTTTAAAGGAACATATGACCCTACCATAGCTGAAGGATGGTTAAGGGAATTAGAAAATATTTTTTTAGTCCTAGACACCCCTAATTCCCAAAAGGTTTCATAAAAAACTCCATTTAAGGACTTTTTGAATGACATTTTCAAAAAATAAAGGTAAAATGGTCATTTGAACATAAAGGATAAAATGATAATTTTTGAAAAGTGGAAGGGTAAAATGATAATTTTACTCAAGGATACATTGGTGATTTTTAACAAGTGAAAGGGTAAAATGGTAATTTCTTAGAGTTGAAGGGTAAAGTGGTCATGTTCCATAAGAGTTCCATGAAATTACAATCTGAAGGAGAAAGGATGCTATTCTTGAAAAAGAGAAGTAAGAAGGTTAAAATAGTCATTTTACACCAAGGGAATTTTGACAAATTCATCTAAACCCTAATTTTACCTTCTTCTTCATGAAAAGAGAAGAAGAAGTCAAACAAGGAGAAAAAGAAAGTGTGTGGATGAAAGGAAGAAGAAGGGGAAGAAGAAGGAAAAACCAAGGAAAAACATCTAGGAAATTCAACCTTTCTTGCAAATTCAAGGTAGCTAAACATTTCTAAACCCTTATTTTCATGTTTTATGGATTGTATAAAGTATTTTAAAGTTTCATGAAAGCTAGGTTTTTCTCTCTCTACATTCATTATGCTTAATTTTTCAAATGAGTTTTGCTTATGTTGAAACATGGTTGTGTTTGTGAATATGGATATGTTAATATGCTTGAAATCTTGAAAGATTGAAATTTTGCATGACTGGCACTTATTTCATGAAAAACCTTAACTTTCGAAATGGTTGAAATGGTATGGAAATGAGAGGGAAAGTGGTGATTTTGCATGAGACTATCCCAAAAATTGAAAGCCATGTAAGCTAAAGATTGAAACTTTTCCATTTTCACTCACTCTCTCTCTTGGCTGAAAGCACCTAGGATTATTGTTGAAAATTTTTACTTGAAAAATGCCTAAGAATTTATGTATGTATTCGATCATGAGTGGGGAAAAGAGAGAAAATTATGTTATGTTGATGAATTGGCAAATTTACCATTTGCTAGTTATGCCATTTAACCTTGAAAATGTGCTTAAAATGTGAAGATGAAGGGATATGTGTACTTATATGTTTGGCATGAAAAATGAGGTATGAAAATGAAGAATATGAAAGGCTAAACATATAGATGCACATTTTGAATAGGAGAAACTATCATGAGTAATCAAAGAGAAATGTGCCATTATGCTTAAAAGGTGGAAAGGATGGAAGAAAGGGAAGAAATGACATGAAAATCCCTAGCTTTCACTCTTTTCTCACCTTGGCCGAGGGCATCCCTCCAATTTTTCCTTGATGGCCGAATCCATGTGTTAATTGAAAAGCAATTAAAATTTATTTTAAATGGGCCAATATCAAGAGAAAATTGAGAAAGGATGTGTATGAAAAGGTAAAAATTGAAATGTGACCAAAGGTGCTCACATAATTGAAATGTGACCAAAAGTAGTCACATAATTGAAATGTGACCAAAGGTGCTCACATAAATGAAATGTGAACAAAGGTGTTCACACACTTAAGTAGTGACCGAAGGTGCTCGCATACTTAAGAAATGATTGAAAATGTGTACACACTAAAGTAGTGACCCAAGGTGCTCACATACTTACGTGATGACTGAAAATGTTTACATATGTTTTATTAATAATGTTTTACATGCATAAATGTGGCTTTATTAGTTAGTATTCTCATATTCATAAATGCACATGTTTGTGTTTCATATAAAGCTTACCCATAGAACAAAATAAATGAATGCATTTTTGAAGGGAATGGAATGTAGAAATATTTTCTGTATCCATACAGTGGTACATGTCAGTTAATTTGAAAATGTATAGTTTGTTTAGCTACTGAGAAATTATTTATCATTATTGTACTAGTATGCATCAGATGCCTAGATATTGCGTGATGATGGAAATTGAAGTGGTCGTTGTAGAGGTTCCTTTCTTAAAGACCTTTACAGTTTTAAAAGAAATTTACATAAAGGCAATATTTGAAATTCTTTCAATAGATACGCAGGCTTAGAAAGTAGATATCATTATTTAACTATAGCCCTTTATGTTTAGTCCTAATTCTATATATGTTCTTTTTAGGGTAGAATTAAGACTACTATTCTTTTTGGTGGTATATAAGGGAAAAGGGCATATACTTGAAATAGGATATGTGAAGGCCTATCCATTAGTAGGATTCTTTTTTTGGAGAAGTGTTTGAGTGGCAGGCTTGTTACCTCCTTACCCTTATGAACTAATACTTCACATATCCCGGTTTATGTATCAAACAGTGTAAATATATATATAATGTTTTTTTACAAATTCTACTGTGATGTATGGATTTTTATTTTTTTTGTGCAAAAGTATGATAACCTGAGCAAAAGAGCCCAAACCTAATCAAATAATTAAATATTGATGGACATAATGCTCAAGCCAATTCTTGAAAATAGTAAGGTAAAGATAAATGTAACTACTTATTTTTTTTATAAAACATGATGTTGTAATATAAAGATAAGGGTGTTACATTAAAGTGGTATCAGAGCATAGTTACCTAAGTTAGAAAGGGATAGATTCCTCAAAAAAAGGACTAGTTCAAATTAGTTAGCGTACTTGGGCAATTGGCTAACTTGTATTTTATTTTGACTTGAGGAATGAAGCATTAGGTTTGGGAAGATAGTAGCTCCTATTGGTGTTATATGTTCTCTACTTGATAATTTGTTATTGGGACTGATCACCTCATTGATGTTTGTTTTGTATAGGACAGTATGGAACCAAATAGGAGTAGCACCCAGAATAGGGAAAATGATGTGGATCTGACTGAGATTATGTAGGCTATGAGGGGAATGGCAAAAGCAGTTACTGGATCTACCCCTTAACAGGCCATAGTTACTGCAAAAAACACTCAGTCAAATTCAAATAGACAAGAGTGAGAATACACAACTTGAAAATGAACAAGCAAGAAACCAAGCCTATGGTGGGTGGACCAAATTTCAAAGGGCTAGACCCCCTACTTTCAAGGGTGAGTTAGATTCTAAATTGGCAAAGGATAAAAACACACAAAATGCATATGAAATGGATAACTAACCTTAAGAAAAATATGTATAAAATAAAGCACATCAAAACCTCAACATGAGAAAACCCTATAGGTACTTAACTGCAACCAACTGCTTTGTAAGCTTGATATTAATATAAGAAGACTATACGAAGCAACATCTAACTTGCTTCATGAGTTAAGCCCGGAAAGATGTAAAGCTCTATTATCATAATATTAAGAAGGTAGTATTCGCCTTGGTGATTTCTATAAGAAGGCTACACCCTTATTTTAAATAACATTGTATAGTTGTCCAATCAGACCAGCATTAAGGTAAATCTTTCAGAAACCAAAATTTCCAATTAGTTAACTAATCGAGAAATTGAACTATTAGAGTTTGACATCACTTACAAACCTAAAAAGATGATTTAGGCCCAATTCCTAGTAGATTTCGTTTATAACATGATATTACCTTCCTGAGATGAGTCCTCAGTTTTGTCCCTCAAAATGCCAACATAAACTGTCCATGTAAAAGATTCTTCTAAATCAACCTGCGTGGCAAACATCATTATGAAAAGATCTAAAGGAATCATTATGGAGCAAGCAATACACATCAAAAATCAAGCAAAATATGAAGCTTTGATATTTGTATTCCACTTGGCTCAAGACTTCAGAGTTGATTGCATTCACGATTTTAGCAACTCAAAAATTATGGTGACCTAGATCAATGGAAATTATGAAGTAAAAGACTTGGTGATCAAGAAATATGTCCAATTGGTAAACCATCTTATGGGCATGTTCAAAAATTCCCAAGTCGGTTGCATTTCAAGTGATAAAAAATGAAAAGGCGAGATGCCCTATCTAAACTGGCTAGTGCTAAGTCAAGAGGTGCTTATCAATCGATTAAAACAACTCAAATTTAGACACCAAGCATCCAACAGGTAGAGGTCTTGCTCATTAATGAATGTAGTGAAAGCTAGATGACCCCTATCATAAAATTTCTCAAAGAAGGAATGTTACTTGCTCATCAGAATAAAGCTAGAAGAATCCGAAGAAAATCAACAAGATACTACATTTGAGGTACCTATTTATAAAAAAGTGGCTTTTCAATGATTATATTATCAAAGAAATTCATGAAGGGCTACGAGGCATCCACTAATCGGCTTTGGCTATAAAATGAAAGGCTTTGAAAGCTAATTTTTACTAGCTTGTTATGACACCCTAATTCTATCGTCTCATTTTAGTTGGATTAATTAATATAATATACATATACCATGTAATTGGTGAGTCACTACTACCTCTACCCAAGTCTATTTTAACTTTTACCAAGTTATTTAAATTATATAAGTTTCCAGTTTGGGTTACAACACTCAGGCATCTCAGTTGATTCATTTATAAATTTGAGTCAATGGAAGATGAAACAAAAAGTACATACACATACAAGTAGGTTTAATAAAATATGTAAATACTGATTTGATATATATAAGATATCTATATAAACAAAACAAAAGATAGATGAGAGATTTGGAGATAACAAGTCTATCTCTCAGAGACCACCCTCACCCACTAATGGATAATATGTTAATCTATACAAAAAAATATACATATCTCATCCCATCCTTTTTTAAGTACAAAAACATAGGACTTCACGATATTTCCAAAAAAATCTATAAGGTTAGGCTTGGGATGGAATCTACAAAATATAAGAAAAACTACTCCATATTCTAACTACATCAACCCATAAGTGGTGTGTATGGACCTCCTACCATCCACACAACGACATCACCAACCAATAGAAAATATTCCAGTCCTGGTATCTCCAATAGGTCAAACTTTACCTCTAACACTATCATATATCTAGTCATCTTGACACATCAATGCATAGAGAGATATAAATCTCAATAATTAAGCAAACCCAATTTCAAAACTATTAAGGTACCAACCATACGAAAGATCATTCATTTTCATTCTTATTTCAAAAGAGTAATCAACATTGGATGTTATGCAATGTCATGCCATGTTGTAACTCTATACTTATGAAATGAAATTAAGTGTATGCTATATAGACATTATCATAGGCATATTCATTAATCTTTCTTCATAAACACAATAATATAAACAATCCTCAATCATGGGCAAGGAATAACATCTTATCACTGGCCATCCATTCTAAACATAAGAGATCTGGAAACTTGCTAGTTGGTAATTCCCGGGAAGGTATCACTGAAAGGAACATACCAATGATAAACATTCCTTCTTATTAACCAATAAAGCACCCTTATCCCAAAACTACATGAATGAGCTTATTTAAATGGCCCTAGACCAAGTACTTATTATTGTGTTTCCGAGTGAATCCAAGTGCCAACCTGAGGATCACCATGCCCTTTTGATGGATCATTTCTAACTCATGGGATCGTTATCCCTCTTGAAAGATCATGCTCACTTTGTCCCTCTTGACAAATCATAAGGCTTAAGGAACCACCACCTTTCTTGATGGATCATATTCCTAGTACGTAATTCACAAGCATATAAAATAAGGTGATTAGGTCTAAGTTATGGTTATGCCTAACTCTAAGTATATGACTTTCAGTTTGCTATATGGAGTACACTAACTTAGGGCTAGCAACCATCACATTATTTTCAAAATTATTTTATTAGATCAAATGGTTGTTTTACCATCCCAATTTATGGTTTAACCATGGAATTCCCAACAATCATCCCATACCGACTATCGATCATTCGATCTTGGACCTATATATCCCTAATGTATATGTTAAGAATAATTCCTCATCTTTCCTTTGTTATTTCCTCTCAGCCTAATATTCCATATTACTTATATGAGTTATCTTTTTTGTTCAAGTGGACTCTTTAACATTAAAACTATCCAATATAGGCAATTAAGTTCACTATATATTCTATAGAAGTTTTTGTTGACCATTAGGGTTAATCTAATTAACTAGAGACTTCTTACAATATTTTTCTAAAAATAAGGGCCTATCAGTCAGCTTTTAAGGAATTGGTGGTCATCTGGTAGCACTTTGTTAAAATTGTGCAGTCCAACCCCAACACTGGCAGTCATCTATGTAAGGGCTAGCAATCAACTATTAAGTTCATGAGTTTTTCTGTTGAGTTTGAACATGTCAGATGACTACTTAAGACTTGGCAATTGGTTTCTAGGTTCAAACTTAATTTTTGGGCAAATTAAGAATGTGAAAATTGACTACCAAGGGCTAGTAGTCTTCTTCTATATTCTACTCTATTTATCTAAATCACTGTTTGATTCAAACACACCTTAAAAATAAGTTTTAACTAGAGTTTGAATTATGAACTTAATCTTTAACTTGGTGTGAACCATGTATGTTAAAAATAGCTTAAATTGGCCATAAGGTTTATAACTGAATACTACTATTTGGTACATACTATAGTTATGTGAAATTATAAGTATGTGACCTTCTATTTAAATTGGCCATTAGGTTCACTAACTTAGAATTTAAAATTATCACAATAATCGTGGAATATCTAATTACCGTCTCATACCAACAATTAGCCATTCAGTTATAAACCTATATACCGCTAACGCATATACTAAGAATACAATTCTCATTTCTCTTATTTAAGCTTGCTCTTTCCTTCTCAATTTTCATCATATTCTTGCTCTTTTTCATTTAATTTCAAAGTACAAGTTACCTTTCAAATTCTAAGTTCAAATCGCTTGTTTAAGCAGAGTTTCTTGGGATAAATACCATCCAAACATTTTATCAAGTTCATAATTCACTCACAGAAGCTGAAAGTTGGTTAGTACCCTGCTATAAATCAATTGCTAACATTTTGTCTACTTTCAAAATTTCTAACCCGAGAACTATCAGTTGACTGCTACAGGGCTGGCAATCGATTGCTAGCTTACTGTTATGCCAGACAGTTGATTGTTAAAACATTGTAGTCTGCTGTTAGCCCTCTGGGAAAATTTTGAAAAAAGAAGAACATGACAGTCGACTTTCAGGGGTTGGCAGTCGACTGCTAGATCTCTGTATACATTTCTAGGTAGCTCAAGAACACGACAGTCGACTGATTAAATCTATCAGTCGGCTACTATGTTATACTCTATTTTATGACTTGCTATTGACCCAAAATTTTTATCCAAAAACTTGTTTAAAATCCCATTTTGAAATTTATGAACTTGAAACCAACATATGAGCATCATTTATCACACAAAATATAGCCCAAACACAACTTAATCTCTCTCAAATCTTTGATTTAACCTTATTCTCATTCATGGACAAAAATCTATATTTTATAATCTGATTTAAGCATGCATAAGTATATTTATATGGTTTGAAACACTCAATAGTGATTAAAAACACTAAGAATGTAGTTTTAAAACCCCTTTTTCTCTCTAAACATTTCAAAATCATGAATTTCAGTTACATGAACAATAACTTTGAAAATAAAAGGGATTGGGTTATTTCGCTACCTTAATTCCTTGTTTGCAAGTTAATTCTTGTATTAGATGCCTTCTTAAACACTCCTTTGGATTCAACTTCTGCTGAAAGTGAGGATTTACTCTTCTCCTCCTTACTTTCTCTCTCTACTCGACCTTTTTCTCTCTCTAGAAGTAATGTTCTAAATTTTGGGTAAGGAGGAAGTCTGACTTCCAGCTTTATATTGGCACCCTAAAATTTTCATATTTAAACCTTAATCTTTAATCGTTCAACCTCAAAATGGAAATTTCCAAACTACATACATAATTACCATGTTGTCCTTGAACCATTGGCGGGAGATTTCCAAAAATTAGTTGGCTACTATAAATTCTTTGGCTAAAATTGTAGTTCTCATACTTAAAATTTTCCATCTTTTATTTTAGTCCCTATCCCATTTTAGGGCGATTATTTCACTCTTATTTAATCCAATTCTTGCATTAATGCAACTATATGTAGTCTAATGCAACATATACAAGCAATTAATTAAAATTAACAAACATCTATTATAGAAATAGGAGCGAATGTTACAAATTTTTCCTCCTTTTAAGAAATTTCGTCTTCAAAATTTGTATATACCTATGCAAAAATTTTTGGAAAACTTCTTTAATTCAATAACTAGGAGATTTTGAAAATTATACAAGGATGAAATTAATTGATTGAGTTTTAGTTAAATTAATTAATTAGATCCAATATAAATATTATGAAAAAATGTACTTAGATGATAGAATAAAATAAAATCAATAAAATCAATAGGAAATTTCTAAATTCCAAATAGTAGCAATTTAGTGCAACTAAATTGCCTAACTATGATAAATTTTTTTATAAAAATTTAGTCGTTTAAAATTTCATGAAACTACTACTAAACAATATAATTAGATTTAAATAAGGAATACCCTCAATTTTTATTGATACTTAGATATTAAAACAAGACAGATAAAGCTAAGAGTAAAGATAATATAATATAATGCAAAAGTAAATGTAATGTAAATTGAATGTAAATGTAAATGTAAATGAAATGTGATGTAAATGGAAATGTAATTTAAATGTAAGGGAAATGTAATGTAATTGTTATAAAATAGAAAGAAGGAAAGGAAGACAAATGTTTCTTCTCTTCTCCACCCACGTGTAGCTTCTCCAAGTTTCTCAGTTAAGACACAATTCCATTGACCCACAAAGAAAGAGAGCTAATGTGAGAGGCTTTAAAAGAGAGAAAGTGCTGTGGTCTTGAGAGAGATAGAGGGAGGTCGAGATGGAGATAATGGGAAAGAAGAGCTTGTAGAAAGAGAAAGTGCATAGTTAGAGAGATAAAGATCCATTAGAGCTCTAGGCCTTGAAGAAGAAAGTTACTAATAGGTAAGATAATTTTTATTCCCATTTCACTCTCTCTTTAAAACCCATCCATTCTCCTTCTTATCCTTATATAATCCATATTCCTACTGGTTTTACTTATGTTTTAAATGCTCGTGAGTGCATGAACATGATAGAAGCCATTCATGTAACCATCTAAGCTTAAAAAACAAATTAGAAAGGATTTCTATAAAATATGACTAAAATGAAAATTTACTAAAATTCCTGTGACATTGCTCTAACTTCTGGATTTCTAGTATGTTGCTGAAAATAATAGAAATAATAAGACAGATGTGAAAAATAGAAGAAAAGAGAGGTAAAACCATGAATTTTGGTCAATAGGGACTAAAATGCAAATTTTGAAAGTCCTAGATAACAAATGCAATTTCTGTAAATTCGATACTTTAGAGGAAATAAGGGAAAATTTAGAGACCTCTAAGGGTTATTTTCAAAGTTAAGAAAATATAGGGACTAAACTAAAAATTTTTAAATTTATGTGATGTGGCGTAAGATTCATAAGATTGAGATTTTATGATGAGTGTGACTCCAATAATATTGTAGAATTAATTTAGTGAAATTTTGGAAGTAATAAGGGCCATTTTAGAGTTTTAAACATTTAAGGACAAAAATGAAAATAAAACTTCTCTCATGGTTAAAACTTAAAAATAGAAAATATTCTAGGCTGTTGAAATCTTTAGAGGTATTGGACTAATAATAAAAAAATGATAATTTACAAAATAAATTAAGTTCATAAGAAAGAAAAATTACATTAAGGACTAAAGTGCAAATATTAGAAAATTTGGGTATTAAGTGAAAATCTAGTAAAAATTATGAGCAAGTAAGTTTTAGATATTTTATGGCTACTGTATGAAATTAAATAATTTTAGGACTTATCTAGAGTGTGTTTTGAATTTTAGAGAGTAAAAGAACAAAAAGTGAAATTTTCATAAAACTTGGTGGAAACCAAGAAAATGGCATAAACTCTAGACTGTAACATAAATAATAGACTAGGTAGAAGTATAAAATGGGAGAAATTCATTAGTAAGCCTTATAAAATTATTTAATAAAGATTTACCTATAAAAAGGACAAAAATATAAAAAGTAAGAAATTTGGAAAATTTGTGTAAATACTAGAAATTTAGGGTAATTGGACTTTTTTTTAGTAGAATAATGGTAAATTACTACGATATGATTGTAAAACTTAAAGGTCATGAGGAAATTATGAAAATTTACCAAAGAATGATTAAAATGAAAGAAACACCTAAAATGGGGCCACATTATAAATTTAATAAATTTAAGGATTAAAAACATAATGAAATGTTTTGGTAGTTTAACTAGTTTAGAAAGATAAAGAAATAAGAGTGATAAGAATTATCTCCATAAGATGAATAAGTTTAAGGTGTCGAATTAAGATGGAAAAGAAAAGAAAATCTAGAAGAAAAATATACGTAACAGCTATGCAGTAGCATTAAGAATCTAGACAGAACACTATGCTGTAACATTGCCAACTCAACAAAAAGAAAGTATATTGATATGTCTAAATGTTAAATAAATAGCAAATGACGAAAGGTTTGATTGGAATGTGGAAGCTTTTGCTCGTGTAATATTGGCTAAGAGTATCTATTGAATATGTATTAAGGATAGTGAAATTTCATTGTATTGCTAAGCTGAATGAGAATGAAAAATTAATATTCGGCTTCCAAGAAGTGAAAGAGAATCCAAAAGTAGAGGTAGGACAACTTATATCCTCAACTTTTATTTGGTTAATAAGAAAGATTGATGCTATATACATGATATTGATTAATTTAGATATCTGATCATAAATTCTTTGCTCGAATATATGTTTTCATTTTGGAGTATTTAAGGATGGATTAGCTATGGGTAGTAAGGGAAGTTCATGGTTTATCCTATGTGGGTAACTCATTTTGGTTAACTCTATAATTAGTTGACACATCAAAAGAAAGGAATTAAGTGGGCTACCCCAAAGGCCTAAGTGATAGCTTACTTATATTCTCATTTCTCCTATAGCTTTGAATACGAGAGAATAATATATACTTAAGGTACATAGAAAGAAAGAGATATGAAATGGGACATGGCAATCCCCATATGTTAAACTAAATGAGATGGAACATGGCAATCACGAGGACATAGTGATCCCAATGGCATTAAACTCGTGTACACACCAAGGGATGCCCTAGATTTAGTGGCTATAGTATGAGCTTAAAGGGAAATTAAAGAATGAAAAAAAAAGGTACTCTAGTTGTACATATGATCATTGAATGTGATGCGAAGGTAAGTTTTTTGATCATATACTATTAAAAGGTAAAATCTATGTATTAATGATATGTTTTTATGATTAAGCATTAAAACTATGTATTTTAAGAAGTTGATGTATTTCTGCATTCCAATACAGTTAATTGTTAGCAAAGATGTTTTATTAAAACTTGTATTAGTTGTCTTATTAAGAATTTTATTCTCACAGTCCACTAAAGTCCAAGTATAAATGGTAGAGGAACAAAAATGTTACCTAAGGGATGATTTGTGTATATACTAATTATATACGGTACAGGTGACATGCTATGTATTTTTAGAACACAACAAGACTTTTTTGTATTGCTATAAGCCTATATAAGTCTAAGGATGTAAATACTATATACCCTAAGTATAAATGTTTATAGGAAGATTTTGGTATAGCAATTGATAATTATCTATTTACATTCAAAAATCATAATCTATATATAATTAGTGACATTCCAGTCTTGGCATTTGATATATTGAGGTTAGATAAAAAAAAAAAAGGCTTTAAATTTCTCTTCAAACTTTGTAACCACCATGCAAGAAAAGATAATTAAATTAATTGTCTCTAATTTGGGACTGGGATGTTACAACTTACTTTTCTTTTATGCATGAATTTTATGGATTTGACTTGATTTCTAGCATGATAAAGTATAGTTTGATGTATAATGATGTTTTGGAAGGAGAAAAGGATTTATGAATGATTCCAAATGAAAGTCTAAAAGTTTTCTTGAAGTTTTGGGAGCCAAAAATGCATTAAAACATGAATTTTAGATTTGGAAAAAATAAAATCACAAAGCACTAGCTTCTTCACCACAGCGAACTCTTTCTATGTTCTTCACTGCGACTAAAACCATTTTTTGCCTTGGCAAACTACATAGAGAGCATGGTTCTGCATTCTTTTCCTTGGGACTTCTCTGTGGTGAACTGTTTCACTATTATAGCTTTCATCTTTGTATTTTAGCCCCTTTTCTTTCCCCAAACATGATATAAAGTCTAGGTAATCATCTAAAATCCATAATAATGCATTTAAGAAGTAATATGGGACAAGATTAAAGGAAAATAGCAAGAAAAGCAAAGTGAAAGAGTGTTATTGTATGTTTTAGTTTAGATAGGTTTCAGATTGAATGAACTATAGTCGACATAGGATGACCGTCAAAATTTTCATGCTTGGACCATAATATAGGATGGTAAAACATTTATTCAATTCTAGAAAGTATTCAAAAAACACCGTGATGGTAATCAACCCTATGTTAGTTTACCCTGATAGCCTAAGAGTGACTTACTTAAGGTTGTGCTTACCATGATTTGGGAACCTGTCAGTATAGTGTATATAATAGATAGTTATGTGATTGAAAATGGTATCTAAGCATCATTAGCTCACCACAAAGAACAAGTGAAAATGACCTATAACAAAGGTGTATAGTGATCCAATGAATAGGAAATGACCTATAACAAAAGAGTACAGTGATCCTAGAGTGATAAAGAGAGACTATAGGACGCCTTAGAATCTTAATGCTAGCATAATCTTATCTGAAAGGGACTTATGCAATGGTTACTTTGAAAGGAAAAATATGAACATGAGCCAAAGGAGTCTCATGAATGAAAGAATGAATGATGTTTTCTTGTAAATAGGCCAAAGGAGCCATTTGAATGATAAATAAATGCTATTTACCTTACATGATTATGAATATCCATATTACTATGAAAGAATCATTGATGATGAGCATACCCACTAAGCATGATATGATTATGATTATTTGAAGTATAATCTTACATAGCATAAGCATTGCATATTCTCTAATAAGTTTTACATTGAAATGAACTGAATGCAAGAGTTTTCCGTGTGACTCATGAATGGTACCATCAATGAAATTTTCTAACATGGTTCCTCTTGATTACTAAGATTATGTCTCACATGTGCATTTAAGTTTATTTCAATTCATAAATATAAATACACTGGATAATATACAACTATTATGCTATGTCATGTCAAGTATTGAAAGTACATCTAATAGTGGGCGTTATTAAATATACTCATGCTTCACATCATCAAGTATAGTAATATGAACATTTAACATAATAAATAATGGAAATATTTTTCAATCTTATTGCTTACTTGGCCAATCATAAAATAACTTTCACTTGTCTTTACTTGGCCAATAATAAAATCACTTTCATATGCTCTACTTGGCCATTCATAATATTCTTTTTATATGGCTCTACATGGCCAATACTTTCTTTCCTTTCTAGCAAACTTTGTATGAGTTCTTTCTTTCTTAATGGTTAGCTAGCTTTTACCTAGTCTCTTAAAAAGACCATTCGGTTGTGATGGAGATCACTATGCCTCTATCTTGGGTCACAAATCATATCAACTCACCGGATTATTGCACCTCTATCTTCAGTTACAAATCATATCCACCCTTACTATGCTGAGATGGGACAATGTTACCTTAACTTGATACCCTTAATTATATACACTAGTCTAACAAGTTCCCTGATTATGATTGCTTTAACTCTAAGTAGTTAACTCTGTAGTCATTTGGGTACTAACTTAGGGTTAACCATAAACTCAGTGCTTCTCATAATTCTTTCAAAAGTTAAATGGCTATTTTAGTTTAGAAAACATGGAATTCTTAATAATCGTTCCATACCAATTATCGGTCATTCAACCTAGAACTCATCTAGACTAGACCATATAATAAGAGTACTTATATTCTATTCTTATAGTTATTTTCCTTCAAAATTTGTCTCATATTACTTTTAAAATACATTATCATAGATTTAGGATGATTCCCTAGCCTTTACGTGAGGTTCGAGAGAAGGTAAGAGGCAAAATCATCAAGTTACAACTTTAAATATGGCTAAGTGGTTCATCATGGTGAAACCAACTCTTGGTCACGATGAGAAGGAGCTTTTGCTGTGGCAAAGAAACCAACAAGAGTTTGTTGTGGCAAGAAGGCATTTTAGCCGCATTAAAAACACCAATTCTTCATGATTTTTTAGGGAAAAATACTGAAAATATGATTTTAACACCTTTTTGGCCCCCAACAATTCAAGAAAAGAGATTTATTTAGGACCAACTTTAGACTCTTTTACTCTTTCAACAAAATCAAGTTTCCATAAGCTAGGAATCAAACCCATATAAAAAGCATGTTCATGGAGGAAAATTTCCACAACCCACACTCTTAATCACATATCAAGCATATTTTATCCTTAAATAAGGCTTTATAAGCATATATATCCATTGAGTAAGTCACATAATGCAAGTTTATAATCTCCTTAACTCACACATAACAAATATTTTTTCAAAACTTTCATGGAGAAGGATGGGTTCTTGCACCAAGAAAAAAAAAAGGAGAGATTTATTTGATTACCTTGTTGATTTGTGCAGTATGATGTTCATAGAAGTTGGATTATTGCTCCTTAGTTCAAATCCCCAAGTTTGAAAGTCTAAATCTCCATCTTCTTCACTTCTCTCTTTACTCTCAAGTCTTTATCTCTCTCTCTCTCTCTAGATGATGAAGATGAAGGCTCCTCCCTTCTTAATTCATACGTAAGGTTACATGGGGAAGAAAATGCAGTTAACTAAAATTGAAAAATAATTTCTAATTAGTCCTTAGGGTCATAAATGAATTTTAACTATTTTATAAAGTTTTTCTCCTTATGTACCACTTTCATGCTTTATTTCCTTAGTATTGAATTTATGATTACCTAGTTTTAAATTCCTTATTTGTCCATTGGGTTAAAACTTCATTTTCCTTAAATTAGACCTCATTCAGCTTGGTTTCACAGCCAATCAATTCATAACTTACTTCTCTAGCTTTCTATATCACATTTTTATAGTAAACATGTCTCTAACATTCAGAGTCTAAATTGATTAGGAGGATGTTACACATAGCACCGAGGCCCCAAAAGAATAATTAAACTATCCTCTCACTTCTCCGATAGACCTTGACCATAACTCATCCTTAAGGCCAAACTCACCCATTCTAAAGGCTTAGAATATTCCCCCACCTCTATCCCCTGTTCACTGTGAGGTAACTCATTCTATCACTCCTAACTCTCCCCTCCTCTTCACATAACACAAAGCTATTGACACTTGATGCATCATCATCTTTACCACCTCTTTTCCTTATGCACATTAATTCTACAACCACCACCGAGCCCATTATCCCAAACCCATCCCCTTTTACCCAAGATACTTCCCATAGTGCCTGAAGAGCACCATGATTTTGCTCCCCAATCGCTACCAAACCATAATGCACCATCCCCCTTTTATGAAAACCATATATTCATCCCAGACATAACCCCATACATCATAGAGCCTCTTGCCACATTCCCTATAAAGGCTGTTAATTAGCCTCACCCATCCCCCTTAATTCCATCACCACTTAATTCATCTCCTAAATCTTTCATGCCCATTTCCCTACTTTCACCCTAACATATAAAGTCATAATCTTCAGCCACTCGCCTATGCCCATGGACACCAACCCTTAAACTCTTACTCTACCACTTTCACCTACTCCAATAGTAGCTCAGTCGCTCCCTTTTACTTTATTAGCCACCTTCTTACACTTTTCTTCTAGGATTAATAAAGGTACTCTATTAGAAAATCCAACTACAAAACCACCCACCCATCCCCCATCCCCAAGTCTTTCCCCTTCCTTATTAGGTTAAAGGGAACTGCCTCTGACCCTTCCCTTCCTATGATGCCCAAAGGTATAGTGCTCAAAGGTTATCTTCTAACCCTAATATATTATAAAAGGAGGAAGCCTAATCCTCCCCTGAACCTCCTAAGGTTTAGGAGGCCAACAAAAAGGCCTCACACCCAAAAGAGCTACTAGGGTTTAAGTACAAAGTACCCCTATCATCAAAGCCTAAATGAGTTATTCCTAAGAAGCTAACATTCTTTACCTCTGTTACTAAGGTTGTACAAGCCTTCCCACAGTCCCAGCCTAAGCCTCCCCCTAAGCAAAGGTCTAGGAGTAGGCTCAGAAAGGGTAAGAGCATCTTACCCCCTGATTCTACCTCCTTTCCATCAAATCTAAAATTTTTAGAGAAGTTTTTTAAAGAAATATTTGTAGACATTCAGTTTGAAAATATAGTACGCTGTAGATATCCTGACCTCATACTCTCAAAACTTTGAATTTAGTGCAAGATGTCAATTCTTACACTGAAAACATATGCTAGAGCCTTTATTTCTCAATAAACTATCTTATAGTCAGTAATCTTGTTAGGGAGTTTACACTACCTTTTCTTTTAACATGCCTAAGAATGCCAACTTGTATAGCCTTGATTTAGTTAAATTTAGGATTCTATACACAAATTTTTCTCTTTCTATCACTGACTTCAATGTATTCTTAGGATTTTTAGACCTCAAACTCACTGCCTCTCAAACATACTAAGAGGTCTTTGTGATTGTCCAAATGATTTTGTGGCAACTCAAGTATATTGAGACCTCATTAGTCTCCCCATTGACAAATATGACTTGGGCAAAACTAGAGACCATCACTTGCTCATCTGTGCACTGAAACACTTTCATAAATTCCTTGCTTACTCCTTCTAAGGTAGGAAAGATAACCTGGGCCTGCTTAACAAGGCTAAGTAATTTTTCATTTGGTGTATAGTGAATAAGAAGAGAGTCAATTTGGGCTATTGGTTTGCCTCTCAAATTACTCGACCATATTTACTAGGAAGCCCCTTATCTTGGGCTCTTACATCATAAACATTGATAAGAATGAGGACCTTATTGACCCTTCATCCCTTCCTTAATCTTCCTTATCTCTTAAGCTACCCTTAAATCTCAAGAACCTAATAGTTATGCACTTAGTGTAGGAACACCCCAATGGCCATTTTTCACTTGTTAAGCAAGATAACACAACAGCCTACACAATAGCAAGGACTTCAACATCAGCATCAATCCCACCATTTTCCTCACTGCCATCCTTAAAATCTAGGCTGCAGTCTATAGAGACTCAAATTTCTAAACTTATACAAATGATGATGTAGCTTCTTAACCACCAGGGCCCTTCTTCACAACATCCCCTTTCATCCTAGCTATTCAGGGAAGTTTTCATTTCCCCTTATTCTTATTTATTTTTGCATTGAGGACAATGCATCATGTAAGTGTGGGGGAAGCATTCATGGTTTTATTTTTTTTCCCTGAGCATTTTTCTTTAGAATTTGTTTTATTTTAATCTATTTTTATAGTTTAAAATTCCTTCTATTCTTGTCATACTTTGCCCAAATTTTAAATTCTTAAATTGTTCAGTTTCAAGAGTTCACTTATTGATTTGATTTTAT
This sequence comes from Senna siamea, assembly GCA_031216115.1. Taxonomy (NCBI): domain Eukaryota; kingdom Viridiplantae; phylum Streptophyta; class Magnoliopsida; order Fabales; family Fabaceae; genus Senna; species Senna siamea. The sequence continues at coordinate 9,113,340 of CM062355.1, read as the reverse complement.
TCCCCTGCCCTTTAATTCTCTATGGTTCCTCTATGAAAAATCTTTCATAGATGTTTTAGTAAATTGTAAATGCATTTAACTAAGTAAGAACCGCATGACTAATCTAAAATGAATTTGCATTCCCTTTCTTGGATCCCCTCTTGCTTTAACCATTAGAGCCACCTTTAGGATGGCTATTCCATGATAAAAACTTTCCTTAGGGTACTTTTTAAGCATGCCCTTTCAATCCCTCTCCTTGTACTTCTTACTAAAACGAAAAAAGAGAATAGTGGCACAACTGAGGAGGGGCAAGGCTTAACCAAGTTCTTTTAAGAATGGTTTCTGTTTAGGAATAGCCTAATCCTAAGAGTAAGTCTAGGGTAATTGTAGTAAGAGACTCCAGGGGGGTGAATGCTAACCCATGAAACATATAATCATTTCTTGAATTTAGCCCTTTTTTTTGCTAAGCACTCCTTGAAAGATTTATATAATTGGAATAATTTGGGAACCCCTAGAGGTAAGGAATCTATGAGCTATAATTTAATCAGTGCATTGAATAGTTATGATTAATGCTTGAGTGCAGGCATTGGGCAAGTCTGGGGAAATTTGTTAGGTGTCATTTTAGGATAATTTTAGTTTGATTTTATTGTCTTTTTTACTATTTTCCACTAATTTCATCTCTATTTCCATCTTATTATAGAATTGCCTTTAATGGAGCCAAGTTCTTGTGATTTCCCCCTAATTTCTAATGCATTTCCCTTCTTCCCGTAGGCACAAAGGCTTGGTCAGTCCAGCTAGTCAACACTAAATCCAACCTATCAAGTGAAACTCATCTCAACCCTTCATCATGGACACGTGGTTGCCTCTTATCGCTAGCAAAAGGGAGCACATGGAAGCTCATCCCAGCTCAGACCATTATGGAAAGATGGAAGAATACTATAGTGGAGCATGGCCTACTAAGAGCTAAGAGGGCATGGAAATTGTGAAGAGAAAATCTTCCATCACTACTTAAAGATAGTGGATTTCCCTCAGCGATATCAAGAATTATTTTAGAGTTGCTCTCAATTAAAGCTATGAAACATGGTGCGTGAGCTAGAGGTTGAAGATAAACCAAAGAATGAGCATTTCTGGATTTTGCCATTATCGTGGTTCATTAAAGCCATGAGTGGCTAGTTTCTTTTCTTTCTAGTTAGGAATTTGTAATTCTGGATACATTTAAACTATGAGGCTAGGATAGAGATTAATTTTGTTTCTATAAAGACAAATAAATTTTGATTTCCAGTTTTGAATACATTAGCATATTTCTACAAAGCTAATAGTGCTCGTTCTCTCTTTATGAACGTGTTTTTGATGCTAGCATTATTGTTGAATCCATAATTGTTCAATAAATAATGTTTAGGTAGCATCTAGTTGGATGTAAACATACATGTTGCTTACATTTAGCTAGAAAAATCATGGTTTTGGTTTAAATTCAATTGGGCGTTCCATTGAATTCACTTGTACTAGAGTGTTGCTAGAAAAATTAATGTTATTTCTAGGTTAAACTCAAATACATATTTTGGGTTACTTAGAAATTAGGGGAAGCTAATGAGTGTTTCTTAGTTTTCTAACTAGGTAGTGACTCGGCGATTGTTTGATTACTATGTCTAGTATACTAGTTATTTACATATAATTAGGCCGATGATTAGTAACAAATCCAGAATCGCATAATTCCTAAGTAGATCTTTGTCATTTGATTTACTCTTTTGATCACATAAGTCATGCCTACACATTACACTAGTGATAGCATTTACTTAGTTTTCCTGCTGCTAATTACTTTTGCATCCTCAAATCATCAAACCCCCACCCCCAAGTCTGTTTTACATTCAATAGTTTGTTCTTACTTATTGCACAAAGTCATTCATTTTAACACTGAGCAGTAGTTAATTCTTGTGGGATCGACTTTGCTCCCATTTATACTACATAATTAGAGAACAAGTAAAATTTTAATTTTTTGGATCACGACACCTACCAATTTGCTACTTTTTCAAGAAATGAAAAGAAGCCCAAAAGTTATTGAAAGAAAGGACAATGAGGCGTGAGTGTGGAGGATTGAAGTGCATTTACATGCCATTTGGTGTCCAAAATGTGTAAGCATTTAAAAATAAGGATTTTACTAATTTCACTAGTTAATAAAATATTTAATTGATTAATAAAGTGTTTATTGAATACAAATTAAAAATTTTATTGATTTTTTTGTTTTTTGGTAAGGCAATAGACCAAAACTCAAAACAAACAAGAAACAAATTATACATCAGTAGCAACTCCGAACACATAAATAAACATCTAATGAATAAGGTCGTTAGGAGGATCCAAAACTCGATGAAAGCTCCTTTGAAGGGTTAAAGTACAGTTTGCAAGCGAATTAGCACGTTGGTTAGTCTCTCTATGGGTGTGCTTGTAGTAAACTTTTGTTGACCCAAGACAAGATGTGATTGGTTAGAGTATTGTTATGTTGATTGTTTTCAAACCCAAAATTATTGTTCTATGAACCAATCAATTTTTTTTTAACTAATGTCTTTAGAGGGCCAATTTAACAAGACCCTAAAATTAAAGTATAGTTTCCCAAAACAAATTTCACCTTCTTATTGGCTGTGGTTAATTTGTTCGACACTTGGAATTGTAGATTGGATGCCAACAAAGTTAGCTCATATTTTTTCTAAAATCGAAATTGAATTGGATGTTAAATAAATTTGGCTTCAAGAACCTGCTTCAAATCCCTTTCATGTGTTAGATTATGAATTTATTGAAAATTAGGTTTGTTTTGAAAAAAAAAAAATCAAAGCTCTTATTGATGATATGAAGTTATTGAAAAATGTTTATGAACTAAATAACCCCATCAAAATTTTAAATTTGGTTCATTTAAGTAAACCAATCTAATTTTTATGTTCAAATTATTTTATTTAATAAATAAATTGTTTATGAACAGTTCTATTTATTTAAATTCTTATATAAAATAAGATACAATTTATATTAAGTAATATAAATAAATTAACTTAAATTAAATAAATTTATAATGTTAAAATGATATATTATTATTATGTCATCAAAATTTAACAAAATATTGATAAAAATTTAAGCTTAGAGACTAAATTACAAATTTGTTAAGCTTTAAGTAATTAATTATAAGTTTTTATACTATAGATATCCAATTAAAAATTGAGTAAAAAAGACTACAAGAATTTTTTAACCTAATTTTAATTAAGCTTTTATTTTTTTATTTAATAAAAATATAAAATAAAATTGCAATAAATATGCAAAATTATTTATATCATGCATAAAAATACTCATAATATAACACTAAGGACGACAATAGGGTAGGGAGGGGAGGGGAGTGCCTCCCCGCCACTCCCTGTCCTCGCGTTTATCTTTAGTCTCTATCTTCATTTTTATTTTTTATAACAGAGAGAAAAAAGCCTTTTCATTAATATTTTTTACGAGAACTTTGGAGGTTTTCACAAAAACTTAAATGTCAACAATAATTTATCAAAATAATAGTATAAAATGTTTTAAAATATATATAATACTAATAAAAAAATAATCAATTCTATTAATATAATAAAAATAATTATAATTTTAAAATTTTAAAATAAAATAAAAAACTATAAAAGATAACTTTCAAAAATTTTATTATTTTTTGAAGTTACTTTTTTTTAACTTTTTTAATTTATAAACAATAAAAAAATTATAAAAAATATTTAAATAAATATATATATATTTAAAAATATCTATATAAATTTTTGTTGATGGAGACCCAGAATCAGGAAGCATGATCCCATCATCGTTGCCAAATTTATTTTAAAGAAATTTTACCCTTATCTTCCTCTTCGCCAAAAAAAAAAAATGCTTGTATTTAAGTGTACCAATGACGCGCAGATGCTCAAAAGTTTTACCATCCCTTAGTTAACGTTAATTTGGACTCTTTCCTTCAGACTCGAGGAAGACAAGATTTATTATTCATCTCTTTTTTCACCCTTTTTACTCTTTCTTTTCTGTAATGGCTTCTTTAGAATTCTAAATAATTTATTATTCATCTCTTCTTTTCCCATTTTTGCATTTGGTTAGCTATCACTAAGGCGACACCCATTCGTTGTCGTACACCCTCAAACACATCTTTTCGGATCCCACAGGTGATTTTGCCCTTCATTGCTTTGTTCCGATAATATAGCTTTAAAAATGTCAGATCTCTTACATTAGGTTTCTCTAGTTACTTGTTTTTCACTCCTGGAAGTGAGGTTTGAGACTGCGTTGTCTGGCAGAAGACAAGATTTAAGGGTACGAGATGTTTTTCTTTTCCCAGTTATTGTAGGCAAGATTGTGAATGTAAGCTAGTTTTTTCATTTATTTTTTGGGAACTTTCAAAGCTTGGTATTAGTTTTTGAGATTAGTAGCTAGCTGCTGTTAAATGCTTGGCATTTAGTTCAAAATTCAAAATAAATTAAATAATACAATCATTGTTTTTCAAAATATAATAATCATACATTTTGTAAGATTTTTTATTATAGTCTCTGAGATTTTCATAAAATCAGGTTTGAGTTGAATATTGATGGCATTTTGAAGATAAAAGACAAAACTGGAAATCGGAAGTAACATAAGTTAAGATATAAGAGGCAAATTCCATGTAAACTTGAGGGACAAAAATATTTGAGCTTTTCAGAAATTCTTCATACTTTATAAACTAATTTTGTTTCATTTGTTGAACAGTATGCTAGGTGAAATTAGTTACAGGGATTTTCAAAGAGAGAAGTTCTAAATGAAAGAAACTTATCCATTAATTTATTATGCTAATACTGATGAAAATCTCTCTACAAGAACCTATAAATCATTTTGGCTCTACCACTTTTGTGGGCTTCATGATCAACAAAAGGGTATAGATAGATGAAAAATGGCACTAGTTCTGATGGCCTGACTTCAGGTAACAAAAAAAAATTCTTAGGTAGACTAGTATATCAAAGATAGAAAAATGAAGTCAATCACAAATAGACATATAAGCATTTCAAGCATTAATTTTTTTAACCGGCCTTCTTCTAACATGCTCATATGCCTATTCACAATTGGCTTGATCTATCTATCTTTGGTAGACCAGTCCACCCAAGAATCTCTTGATAACAAATATGGCATTGTTGATTCTCCGCCTCATTTTAGCATCACAATAACTTCTGGAAGACTAAGTGAGTTGCAGAGTATCTCATGAAGAATGACTTGGACCTTTTTTTTTGGTCTAGGTATGATTTGCTACCAATAGTGAAGCCCAGATGCCATATGTGATGAACAACAGCAGCAAAGAAAAAGAAGCAGATGTGGCTGCATTGGGGCTTTCTGTTGGTTCTAAACCATAGACTGTTGATCCACCACCAGGCATTGCCATGCTTGGAGTTGTTGGAGTCATAGGACTTGGTGGAGTTGGTGGGCTTACATAGGTTGGTGGACTTATGCTGCAAAAAAAATACATATTAGGAGGTATAGGATTGATTACATTTCATTTTCTGTTCATTCTAGGATGTAGTTCTAGAAATCTTTACCTTTGTGCTTTGGCTGATGCATAGTGGCAATTCCCATTACCTACAACAACGCTAAAAGTCATTTCCTATGCTGAGGTAATGAAGCAAATATTACTGTATGGCTTAAGGGGATTTTTGTTCAGTATATTCCCACTTGAAAGAGATTAAGGACAACACTTTGGTGCAGTTTTTAAGTGTTTGCCATCAGATTTTCCAGTAAAAAAATGACACATGAATATTTTCTTCAGCTCAAGGTTACATTATTGGATCTTTTAACAAATTTTTTCCGTATGTTATATTTTTTTAGAGAACTTAATAGCAAACACCTAAGAAACTTTATATAAAGTCTCATCCATTATAATGTACTAGCTGGTCGTGCAAATAGCTAATAAAAATTTAATTAATTTGATGAAAAAGACAGTGGCGTAGGTGCCTGTTTGATTGTATTGTGGAAGAAAAAGGTTGTTTCTTTTAAGGGAAAAAATTATTTTTGGCATTGTTTGGGTAACCCAAAATTGCAAAAAATATGTTTTTCTGCAATAGGAAAGAAGTAAAGAATTGGAGCTTCTGCCTAAAATGGCAACATAAAACGATCTATGTTTGATAGCATTCTTACTTGGGTCAGTGCTTGTAAGTGTTGCGGTTCCTCCAAACACACAGCTTGTAGGGGCTGGATTCTTCTGGTAGTAGTCATTGAATGCATAAGAAGCATGGTCACGCACAGTGTTTGGGTTATAACAACTTGCTCCTGATTGGATTGCTGAACAATCTGCACCTCCATAGCCACAGGCATAATCAAGGGCCACCTGCAGAGCAGTGTCTGAAGCTCCTTGGCTTGCAACACACCATTGACCACCTGATGATGATGTGGGAGTGTTCGTGGTCGGTGTCGGGGTTGGGTTGGCCGGGGCTGTCGGGTTTGGGTTGGCTGGGGATGTCGGGTTTGGGTTAGTGTTTGTGTCTGGGACTGTTGGGGTTGTGTCTGGGATTGTTGGGGTTTGCCCTGTTGTGTCTGGTGCTTGAGGAGATGTTGGGTTCACTGTAGGGTAAGGATTTTCTGTGCCTGGAGTTGTGGGGTTCACAATAGGAACATCATCCAATTGTGTATCAAATTCAGATGATGAGATGATATCCTGGTGTTCTTCATCTATAAGAAATTTGGCTGTACCTAGACCTGGAAAAGAAACCATTAACCAAGTAACAGCTTTATTTCATATACTTGCTTTTTTAGTACAAATGGTGGACACTGAGGTTTAAACCTGAGTTTGAAACCTTTGCAAATTGTCGAAATTCCTAATCACTAGATCAGGCTTTTTTAGTCTACTTATGTCATGTGAGCTAACCCAAAAATTTTCTATGATAGCTCCAGGGCAAGTAAGTTCAAGCACCATCATTCTTATCTGAAGTTCAACTTATTTCATCTCTGCTATTGGTAAATTCTGTCTACAACTATGGAGTTATTTATGGCTTATATATATAAATATACACACAAGGATCTATATATATATATATATATATAAAATCAAAGCAACGTAATATTAAATTTAAATAAATTTATAAAAGTAGACATATATTAAAGTTTATTAGTATAAATTATAAGTGTATGATTATTAATATAGACATATATATATATATATATATATGTTCTTCCAAGAGGAAAATTCTCATTTATCTTACCATTCCGGAAAAGATTCTATGCGTTATTACTCTCTAGTAATATAATCAGAGTTATTGTGACTTGTTAGACAAGAGGCTAAAGCAAATTTAGTGGTATGAGGATTTAAAATCACCTGAACTGAAGAAAAGACACAAGAACGCAAGGCACCAAGGACCTCTAGCACCCATTGCTGCTGATTGGCTTCTGTGGTTAGAATGCAGATTATCCTTCTTGCTTTGAAACAATGTTAGAGAAGCCAAGATATATTATTACGCAAGGGAAGCATCAATGGAGTTCCTGTGAAGAAGAATTTCTTCTTTTTATTTTGCATCTTATATATATTATATATATACAAATAAAAGCTTGAAGAATCATAGCTTTCTTGGATCAACCAGAGAAGGAAGAATAAAAGAAAACTTGAGAAAGGAGACATTGGATAGTTGGAATTAGCAAGCAAGAGGAGGTGCAAAAAGAGGAGGGCAAAAAGGTACTGTTTGGAGCTAAATCTGATGCTTGAGGCCTGAAATTATATATATATTCACATATAAAATTAATTATTGGACGGTGATATATCTCCACAGTGTCCTTTCTCTATTTTGGTGCTATTTTCTACTGTTTCATGGGACTGAACCTAAAGCTAAAGCCCTTGCGGTGTGGTTTTGTGCTTTTGTTGCCTTTCAGATTTTGTAATGGAGAGTGTTGTCTCCTTTCTATCCTTGTCCATTCACGTATCTCATTTTTCTTTTGAGTGAAGAAAGATTGTGATGTTGATGACACACATTCTCCCATGAGGCCCACTCGGGTGACTCACAAATATTCATGAAGTATTTTTCACTTATCCATTTCATGGATTAGGAGAAAATTAATCTCCCGTGTTTAAAATTGATTAAAATTAATTTGTCCAATCAAATTAAATTAAATTAAGTAAAAATTGAACAAAAATTATCAATATTCGATGTTGATTGATTTAATATGAATGACTTATTGACAGTTTAGTTCAATTTTTAAGTTATTGTGTTGAAAAATGGATTCAAATAGCATATATATATAAATATATATATATATTATTTATTATTTATTAAAAAAATATTCTCCCTTATGACCAAATTTTCTCCATTATTTAATCATTTAGTTTATATTATACTTTTTCTAGAAATTTGACTTTAAAAAATTAGGTTAATTTTATAATTTTTAGACTAAATTTGAAATAGTAATATAATTGTTATTTGTTTATGAATTAGTTGAGAATAATTAAGATTTCATTTTTTTAATAAATGAAATTTTGTATTTTATTATTATTAATTGATATTTCTATATTAAAAAGCATAGTTTTTTTTTGTTTAAATTAGACAAACTAAAATAAGTCAAAAACGTTGATCATTTATTATAGTCTGGTTTGATTTAATTTAACATAATAAGTGTAAATCAATATGTATATTATTATATCAAATTCATGTGAAGAGTTAATTTTGAATATCTTTTAAATCACCTTGAGCGAATTTTGCTCACAAAACTTTTACTTCTACCAAAGATTAATGGTGCAGATAGTCACCTAATTTTTTGTAAAATATTTGTTACTATAACTATCTCATGGCCAAAATATCATCATCTAATCATATTTGATATATTTATATATGCAATTACGGTTGGATTATTCTATTTGTTTTTGTTGCGACAAAACTTATAACATTTTATATTTTTAAGTATTTACATATTTCGATGCAGACCATTTTCTTTTCTTTTGAATGGAGACTCGCTCAGGAATATCTACGATTCCTTTTCTTGGAACTCTCTTGCTAAGTGATTACTGCCTTCTCCATTGAAAAGTTTGTTCAATTTTTTCATTCTTAAGCTACCTTGTCTCCATGTTTCATCTTGCATAGGTTTGATTATAATTATTAATTAATATATATAACTAAAGAAAATATTTCTAGTACTTTCAGTATTATAAGATTGAGTAATATTGACATACATTTTAACATCCACTTCAATAATGATTGAAAATGTTATATTTTGATATGGAAAAAAAGTTAAATAGGTTACTAAATATATATTTTTAAGTATTAAAGAAATGTTTGCTATTTTTTTTTCTAATAAAAGGTTTTGAGGAATGATGGAGTTTGGTAAGATGGAATTTAATTTAGATTTTCTAAAGTTTAAATTTTCAAAAATATTTATAAAATTTATTTGCATTTTGTATATCCATAAGTTCACATGAGATGTTTTAAAATCTCACATCACTCGTTATTACATAAAATTTAAAATAATATTTTAATCTTAACTATTTAATTTAATTTAATAATTAAAAAATTTATTTTTGATGTAAATAAAATACTCATTCTTAATATGTTTCTTATATTATATATATATATATATATAATACAGTGATCATTTAGATTAAATCTTTGTTAATCTTTTTAATATATTTTTAACGCTTATCTAATAATTTTAAAGATATCTTTTTTTATTATCATTTTTTGTTACCAATATATATATATATATATAAAATAATCAATATACTTGAGAATTTATATATTAGATAAAGTATTGATGCTTGGACAAGATTGATAATATTTCGACCATACATATTTAATTTTTATTTGTTCATACGGCTATTTTAAATATTAAGTAATTGTATTAATTACTCATTCTTTTCCAAAAATTTATTCCATTTTCTTCGTGGAGTTAAAAAGAGTCAAAATTTTGTTTTATAAATTTTTTATTATCTCCATAATACCCTAGGAATTGTATTTCAAAATGATGCCTCAATATACAATTTGCTCGACTTTTTCACCAAAAACTCTTTTTAATATTAATAAAATTTTAAAAATCTATCTCAAAATAGTTAAGGCATGTTTACTTGCAGTTTTTCAAAACTGTTTTTCTATTTTAAAAAAAATTAAAAAACATATTTGAATTACTATTTTTGATAGAAAATAAAAAAATAAAATATATATTTTTAAAATAGAAAATACAGAATAATTAAAAGATACTATGAACTCTAATTTTTTAAAACAACATAAATATAAAAAATAAATCTTTTTATTAGTAATATATATAAATATATAAAAATAATATTAATATAAATTCTCAAAACTAATTTTATAAAACAATTCTATAAAACAAAACAACAAACAGACCAAGGACTATTTGATTGCAATTTTTAAAAGTTAGTTCCAGACTTTAAAAACAAAAGAACAAGAAAACATGTTTCAATAAACTTTTTCAAATAGAAAATAAAAAAATAGAATATGTTTTAAGAACAAAAAACACAAAATAATTAAAAGATGTTTGAACTTTAATTTTTTAAAATAAAAAAATAAATTTGTTCATTAATAATATGTATATAAATACATGAAAATAATACTAATATAAATTATCAGAACTAATTTTATAAAATAATTTTAAGGAACAAAAAAATAAGATAATGTCCAAACATGTTCTTAATTTTTAAATGAATTATGGATTAGATTTTACATTATTTTTAAAATAAAAGCAACACGTCCTATATAAAGATGGATTAAACCTGATAGAAACAAGCTTAATTCATCCCAAATAGATTACAAAAGTTTGTTAATTTAAAAAAAATTGTAATTTATTCCGATAGAACGAATTAAGGGATAAATCAAATTGTCCCCTTATGTAGCATATTACTATTCATCCACCCCAAATTTTAGGAGTGCGGATCGTCTGCTGTCCGACTCCCTGCTGTCCCCTGCTGTCCCCTCCATCCTGGCCGTCCGCATGATCGAGCGTTCCAGGTGAAGCCACGTCGACCGAAACGGTGCGTTTGGATGAAAACACATCTGTCTTCGACTTCGACGAAATCTACGCACAAGATTGGAGGAGAAAAACTGCTTCATCTTCGACGCTGCAATGGATGGAAGGATAAGGAAGGAAATTCTGGTGAGAAAAAGCGCCCGCCTTTGACGCTGCAATGGATGGAAGGATAAGGAAGGAAATCCTGGCGTTCGTGTCCTGCCGTCTTCGCTTTGGAGCTGAGCTGAGAGAGATATTGCAGAGAAGTCGCACGGTTGTTTGTGTGTTTGCCGTCGTCATTGTCGAAGATGCCGCCGTCGCTGCCGTGGCAAGGTGACACCCATCACCTTTTTTTACAAATCAGAAACATTGTAATTTTGATGATGGAAACGGTTCGTTTCACAAAAGCTTCAGGCGACGTGGCTTCACCTGGGACGCTCGATCACGCGGATGGCCAGGATGGAAGGGACAGCAGGGGACAGCAGGGAGCCAGACAGCAGACGATCCGCGTTCAAATTTTAGACGCATGTGATTGTCAGCCATTGTTCACCTTATCCAAATTTTCTTTTAAAAACCATGGAGCATCCCTACCGATCCCAAACTGCTAGTTCAAGTTCTCCCTTCTACTTTCTCCATTCTTCAAGGGGTAGTCCTTTCTTTATATGGTCGTCTTCATATTCAAGGTTTTTTTTTGGTAGTTTTTGAAATGATTGAAGTCAATATTTAATAATTTTTTTATTATTTTATGGACCCATTTATCAATATATATTTTTCATATACCAATTTTATTTGTGGTACAGTTTTTTATAGGTCAAAATTAAAGACTTGATGTAGAAAATCACTTCTAGTTAAAAAAAATCTTCATTTTGTATGAATATTTCTTTTTTCATATGAAAAAAAATGTAGACTGATGTGTATGCTATAAAAATTTATAGTAATATTGTTGAATATGTGGATGCAACATATGTATTATGTAATTTATTTTAGACATCATAAATATATAAAAAAATTATGATGTGAAATTATAGTCGTTTATTGTAAAATATCTTATTTTATTTTTATTATTATTTGTAATATTTTATGGTAATTTTTATTAAATATAATTTCTTTAATTTGAAAAAACTTCTTATAAGGTTTAATGAAAAGAGGATTAAACAAAATTAGAAAATAAAAGGTTGATTTGTCCTTATATGAGATGAAGTAGATATAATTTTAAAAAGAATAAAATACAAAAAAATCTTTAAAGTTAGAGTTATATGTAAAAAAATCATTCATAAATTATAAACTTTAATTAATAACCCTCAAGCTTTTATTTTAGTGCGACAAACACCCTAAAACATAATTATCATAAAAAATTAATTTTATTGCAACATAAAAAAAAAATAATATGAATCTATAAGAATATTTTTGTCATTTAAATAAATATTTAAATAATCAAAATATCTTAATAAAAAACCCTAAATCCCCTTATCCTTCTGTGAACCACAACGATAACAAGTCGTGGATGTATCAGACATCTTTACCCTCATCTGGATCAATGATAATAAGTGCAAATCAATCTCTATTTAGAGTTTTGTCACAAACTTTTACTCATCTAGGATTTCTTCTTTTTTGGTATTAAATAATAAAACAAAAGAATAAGATTACAACTTTAAATTCAATTAATCATCATAGCAATTGTTTCTAGGTGACAACAAAGTGCAACAATGTAAAATCATACCCCCAATGCTTTTCTTTTCTAAAAAATGAAGAACATAAATTATATAACTTCAAAATGTAAGTCCAATGGAAGCTTGTCTTCTCCAACGATAATGTTCTTCCCTCTTAATGTCACCATCAACGATAATCCTACTAAGTTGTGGAGGCTGTGATGGGGCTATGGAGTTTGGAGTTTGGCTAGTGCTCAGAGAGAAGGATGTATACTGTAGAGAATTTGGGCATTTTAGTAATTTAGTTGATAAAGAAAATGAGAAAATTAACCTCACTCATGTTTATATTTTGATAATTTAAATATGTGTAAATGACAAAAATATCCCTGTTGATGTGTGCTATTTTTTTGTGTGACAAGAAAATTAAATTTTTGGGATGATAATTATGTTTTAAGGGATTTATTGCACTAAAATAAAAGAATTATTAGACGTTTATAGTTTAAAAATTTGTTTGCACGTGACCTAATTTCAAAGGAATTTTTTATATTTTAACTTTTAAAATATATATCATTAGACTTAAGTCAAAAATAAGTCTAATAAAGAACTTATTAAGGAACGAAAATTTTTTAACTGTCAATAGAATCCTGGAAATGAAATGTAATCAAAAGTTTTTATATTTGATATTTAGATTAAAAGTTTGTTTTTAAATATAAATTTCTGATTTTTGTATAAGTAATTTTTCCACAATTTTGTGAGAGATGATCATCATTTGAGGGGAGGAAGGTGAGCTTGAAATATGTATGGCTTTATATATTCATGAGCACACTCATTTAACCTGAACATAATAGTTTAAGGGTTGATGTCATGTTTAATTCGATTTAAAAAATAAATTTAAGTAATTTTAATAAAATGTAGTCATTTTTCACTCATGAAAAACATCTCCTTTTGCCGTCACATATAGTTTTTCTCTCATCAATCATCTTACTCTTTGCATTTTCTGGCCGCATTATTAGGATATAATCAAACGAGTTGATATCGTTTAATAGTCAACTCAAACACGGTTAATGTTGCATAAGCGATTTTGTTAACATTATGTTATTGACGTTAGGTAAATAAAATAAAATTGATTGGAGATACTTTTAGAGGATTAAATTGATATTTTTTTATTTTTGAAAAATTAAATTAATACAAAATATATTTTTAAATATTAAAACAATAATTTACATTTTTTTAAAAGTACTTAGTTAAATATTTCTTTTTTAAAATAAATACTTTTGAAAAAAAAAATTCTTTCTTAAATGTTTTTCCAGATTCTAAATCTCTCCATTGTCTTCACTTCTTCAAGTTGATGTTGTATTGAATTTTTTATACGTGATTCTTGATTTTGGCATCAACCATGACTTTTTCATGGTTAGATTAATCTTGTGTTGAAATAATTTTGATATAAGTTTTATTTTTAGAAACGTTTATTTTCACGATTGATATTAAAATAAAACTTTAATTTTATTTTTTTTAATTTACTATAAATATTTTTTATTAAAAAATTTTTATTCAAAAAATTATTAAACACTAAATATACATATTTATTTAAAAAAAATTTAAACTTAAGTTTTTTATATCATAAAAGACTTATTCTTTTTTTAAAAAAAAATTACTAATATTTAAAGGTTTATTAAACTTTAAACTTATTCTCTGTTAATAAGATATTCTTTTTTGTTAAAAATATAGTGTAAGTTATAGTCTATTCCACTATAATCTATCTTAAAATAATTAGTCTCTGTGATTAAGAGTTTGCTACTTTATCTTATTGTGGTTTGTTGTGTTACCACTTAACTATTATGTGTTATTTGTCATCTAAAACTTAACTAAATTAATCAATTAAAAATTTTTAAAAATTAGTTTGTGTCTATGCAATTTCAAAATTATCATTAAAACTCTCATGTAATTTAATACTTATCATTTAAATCATTTTTATTATTAGAAAAAATACATATATCTTTTTTCAATTATCATTCATTTTAAATATTCTTTAAACATTTATTTGTTACAAATATTTTTTTTTTAATTATCACTCAGTTACAAATACCCTTCTTTAATTATCACTCAATTGTACGTACTCCTAAATTATTACTTATGACAAAAACTCTCTTAATGTTTTTACATATTTAAATTTAACTCTAATTAATATATTTTATTAATGTCGTTAATATTTTTTAAAAAATAAATAAATATAAGTCCCTTTAACTATTAATTGATTATCAATATAAGCACTATCGAACAATTCCAATTATATCAAAATGATCATAATAGCATACAGAATACATATAAAATATTTTTTTGCTTTCAAGTCGAAATGTAGAACAAGAAAATGGAGTTATTTACACAATTACATCTATCAGAGTGAATTAGAAGCTTATAATTTTCTCTAAAAAAAATTTTCTTCATTTGGGAAGCTCAGAAGGTCATTACTAGTTGAGTGTAATTCCAAATAGATTTTTTTAATCTATTCAAATTTCACTCAACCATCTTCCCTATGCAGCATGTCTAATACCACCATTCACACAAACATATACTCTGGAATATAGAATTCTAAATATCCATTCAGAATCAATTAAGATATAATTTATAGAAATATTACTAAGCATAACCTTCTCCATTACAGAATCCCACATCCCATAACATTCATCAATTAACAATATAGTTATCATTTACATATATACAAATTATAGCCTACATGCCAATTCAAATTCCCTGTCCAAGTATTCAATATTTACAACTCTCCTAAATCGCCCTATATCTCCAATTCATATCTTAAGCCCAGCTAATTTCTAGACATATCCTAACCCTGCTCATCTAAACAAACAATTTTATGAGATATAATTATCTCAGTAGAGTAATTTACAAATTTATAATTTTATAAAAATAGTTGAAAGTTCAACGATACTCCCTTAAGTATCGAAAACCTCCCCCTTGTGATTACAATACACATGTGAATTGACATTTAACATTCGAGGCAAAATCAATCATATGAGAAATTCATATTTCAAAGTTTATAATAAATCAAATAAGTTTATCAAAATCATAGGAGTATAGAAGAACTATTCGCGTTAAAAATATTTATTTCAAAACACATGTATTTCCATTTCAATTCCTATTTGCATAACATTTCTCGTATTACTATAAATATCACATAATTGATAAGCGTACGTTTCCCGCCATTTACATCCCTATCACAATGTGTAACATCCGCTCCTAAATTTTGAGAGATGTTTGTTAATTTTAATTAATTGCTTGTGTATGTTGCATTTAGGTTATGTTAGCTTGCATATAGTTGCATGAGTGCAAAAAGTGGACTAAAAATGAGTGAGAAATTTGACTAGAATGAAGAGAAGGATTAAAATGAAAGGTGGAAGAGTTTAGGTATGACAATTGCAATTTTGGCCAAATGATTTACTGTAGCAACAAAATTTTGAAAGCTTTTCACCAGTGAGCTAGGAACAAAATGGTAATTTAACATATAGTTAGAAAAATTATTATTTTGGGCCGAATGGTCGAGGATTAGAAGTAAAATTGCAAAGGGCCAGGTCACCTATAAATAGGTGAACACCTCAGAACCATTCCATTTCATCTTGAATGCTAAGTTTCTAGAGAGAGAGTGTGTGGCCGAGTAGAGAGAGAAACTAAAGGAGAAAGGCAGTAAATCTCATTTCTAGCAAGATTTGAAGTTAGAAAAGTGATTAGGAAGGCATCTACAGCATAAATCAGCATCTATACATCAGTTAAACACAAATTAAGGTAGCATAATAACACAATCCCTTTATTTCAGAGTTTACTATTTGTACTACTAAAATTTGTGAAATTGAACTTGTTTGAAAGAAAAAGGAATTTAAAACTACATTGTTATTGTTTTTAATCACTATTGAGTTTTTTAACTGATTGAAAATACTTGTGCATGCTTAAAATGATTTCTAAAAAATGGGTTTTTTAGTTTGAACGAAAATGAGTTTTAATCTCAGATTTGGACAAAATTACTTGATGTTTTAGGCTACTTTCTTGTTTTAAATGTTGCTGAGAGGTTTATTATGAGTTCATCAATTTCAAAATGGGTTTAGAAACAAGTTTTTGGGTTGAAATTTTGGGTCAACGGCAATTCAAAATACAGAGCAAGACGCAACAATCGACTGTCCCGGTGCAGCAATCAACTATCGTGTTCTTGATATGCTCAAAAATGCATACAGAATGTTAGCAGTCGACTGTTGGGCACCTGGAAGTCGACTTTTGCATTCTTCATTTTTCTAGAAAATGCCCAAGAACAGAGCAGCCAACTGCCCCGACCCAACAGTCGACTGTTAGGCCCAACAATACGCTAGCAGTCGACTGCCGGCACCTAGCAGTCAACTGTTGGCTCTCTGTTTAGAATTTTGAAACTTCGGACAGAATGCAGTCAGTCGACTTGCAGTGTGATACCAGTCGACTGCCACCTTTTGTGATGAAAAGATGAACTTAATAATATATTTGAATGATATCTAACCCAAAAACTAAATCCAAACTAGAGATTAAACTCAAATTACAAGCAAAGTAACATATACTTTGAATGTAAATGAGAAAGAGCATGAAAGTGATGAAAGTTGAAAGGAAAGAGCAAGAATGCATAAGAGAAATGAAAATTGTATTCTTAATATATGTATTTGTGGTAGATAAGTCCATATCTGAATGACTGATTGCTGGTATGGGACGGTGATTGGACATTCCGCGATTATCGTGATAGTTGTGAATTGTAAGTTAGTGATTTTAATGGCCAATGTAAATGAAAAGTCACATACTTAGAATTTACAAAACTATAGTATGCACCGATTCACCCATATATATATTTATGAATAGCGTTTTGAAGACCCCATTATGTACTTAATGTGTGGAACCCAGAGTTGGGAACCTTATGGTACTTGGATCCACTAGAAGATGCTCCAAAATGTACACAAATGTTATATACAGTCGAGGACTACCAGACATAAGTTGCCATAGTACATATTCGAAAGTATGAAGTGGTGCATATGTTGCCCCTCCAGATTTCTCTTATTATGTAATCATATGATGATGATTGGCAGAGGCCAACGAGAAGTGCTCTTATTTTCTTATTTCTCTTTATTTTATGATGAAAGCTATATGAATGATGCTACGTTACTGGTATATTTTGATGAGTTTATGTGATGTATACTACGAGTTGAACATATATAGTAAGCAATGCATGCAAGTATGAATGTTGAATGAAATGTTATATAAGATAACCCAATAAATGTATTGTTTTATGAAAAGAATGTTGAATTTTTGTATAGATTTATGGTGGTACAAGCTAACTATTTTGAAAATGGTTATTAAAGCTACTGAGATTTATTCTCATAAAAATGTTGGTTTGTATCAGATGTCTAGGTTCTAGATAGTACTAGAAGTGGAGGTGGAAGTGGTGGAGATACCCTTCCTAGGGTATTTTCCTGTGATTCATGAAGTGTGGGTGGTATATATATGGGAAGTTCCTCCCACACCTTGAAGATGTAAAGTACTAAGAAAGTTTTGATATGCCCCATACCCTGAATCCTTGTGATATTTTGGTAAAAAGATTAGGAGAATAGTTTTGATGTATAGGATAAGGACATATATTTATTAGGATATGTGAGCTAGGAATCCACTAGTTATTTTTGTTAAATGGGTATGAGTGACAGGCTTATTGTTTCCTTACCCTAGATAACACTCTCACATATCCATAGATATATGTCTAATGAATGATATGTATACACTGTAAATGAATGTTAATGTATATGAATATATGTATGCACATGTATGTTATTTTTAACTAATATGTTTTTATTTTTGCTGTGTAACGTGTGAGATCCCGAGTATAGTAGCCCAAAATAATAATATTTTTTATTCACTTGATAAATAATTAAGAATTGACTTGGGTAATGGAAGTAATAATTCACCAATCTTATAATATATTATTTATATTATTTAATCAACTTAAAAGGAATTGTAAGATTGGGGGGTTACACAATGAATGTTGTTTCCTAATCTCAATTTTAAAAATATTCTAGGGGATCGTTATCCCAAAGAATATCCCAAGACTTTAATCCTTGTGACTGAGATTGTTATCATCGTGGGGACCGTTATCCCGGCAATCATCATAGAATCGTTATCCATATGATTAAGAATCTAACTTATTAGGGTGTCCTCTGGCATGTGCACATCCTTTGTTAGTCTCTTTGTCTACAACTATATCACAATGTATACAAATAGTGACTAATACTTAGGGTCATAGAGTATTTCCACTTAAACTAATCCATTTTTCTCGTATATACTCTCCTCCCTTTACTCCTTAAGTCTTTCATAGGGTTATATTGGTTTAAAGAGCAACCTCTAATATATACAAACTATTGTTATGAAAATAGTTACATTTTATAAAAATTTTCCTGCATAAGGAACACTTAATGACCATCCTATATCAGCTATTAAATGTCCACTCCAAATTTCGTCTACACTACAAGTATACAACCCAATAGTTAAATTAAAACAAGTAGCAAGGGGTTTATCTCATGCTTTCAAACACATACAGGTATATTTCCTTATACTCATATGAAAACATTTCATTTCATAAGCATTTTCATCAAACATTTTCCATTCCACATAAATACATTTCATTTCACATTAATACAATTCACATTTTCATTTCAAAATAGGAGAGTGTAGATTACTCTACCTTAACTGTTTGCTCCTCTCTTGACCAGGGTCTTCCTCTTTTCTTTTTGATTTGTCCTCATAAATCACTTCCTGAAAAACAACTCAAGTTTCATACTAATTCTCTTTAGATATGCATCTATGCAACTAAGACTTTAGCCTTCCTCTATAGGTTTTCTCTAAATTTTCCTTATAAGATTTGATAACTTAGCTACCTTCCCCTTTCCCTTTCTATTTCCATGTTATCTATCACCCAACATATGAAATTCTCATATATGATGACATTTTGAACCTCATTCTGGCCAAAATTAGGGGTTTCCAATCTCAATTCTTATTTTAAAAATCATTTTTTCATATCAGGGGGTTGCCAGGAAGCTAGTAATCGGCTGATTGCTCTCTGAAAGATTGCCAATCAACTGTCGTAAATCTGGCAGTCGATTGGTGGCTCTCTGAAATTCTAGGTTTCACAAGATAGTATTATGTCAGTCAACTGTTAGTAGGCTACCAGTTAACCGCTAGGCAGAAATATGAACCTGACAGTCGACTGATGAGGTTACCAATTGACTGTTGCGCCTTTGTATTGATTTCTGGGTTTGTCAAAAATACGATAGTCAATTAGTACATACTAGCAGTCGGTTGTTATATTCTTCGATAGTTTAGAAACTCTAGTTTTCATTAATTTCTAGTCTAGATTCCATCCCTTTTCAAATTTAAAATGCATGAGCTTAGTTTCTAATCATTTACACCCAAATTCTAACCATTTTTAAGGCCAAATATCCATCATACAAGTGAATTCATACATGAAAAATCGGGTGAACAATGAAACCTAACTTGAAAATCTGATTTAAGCCTAGAAATTGCTAAATGGAAGTTAATAATGCATTTCAGTTTAGAAACTTATTTCTATCTCTAAGAAACCTCAAAATTGGCTCTTTTACTCAATATATCCAAAAATCCAAAAATGCCCAATTTTCCTATCTTTACTTTCTCTCTCAAAATTCAGCAGATGGAAGAGTTCTAAGTACAGAAATTTATGCCTAAATAATGTTTATGATATTTACTAAGGTATAGATAAAGAGTTCTTACCTCAAATCTGATTATGGAAGAATCTCACTTTGCTTTCCTTCTTTTTTCCTCCTCTGCTCATGCGTTTCCTTTGCTTCTCAAGGGTAAAAATGCATTGGTAAGAAGGAAATGTTGCACAAGAAAGAATAAAAAAGAATGGCACGATGAAAAGTTTCAAGGACCATATTGTAAAAACATAAAATTTGTATTTTAATCATTCTCATTAAAATTCCAAATTTCTTATTTTATTTAGGTTTTTTTCTTAAATCCTCAAATTTTATTTTAAATCTTTAAAAAAAATTTTCAAAATTATCTTCAATAATAACAATTTCAAGGAAACGAGTATTACCACTTGCTACGGATGAAGATGACCACAGCATCGATGTCTGTCTGCGGCGGACGACAGTCTCCTTATTCCCCATGACAACAAATGCATTGTCTTGCATCACACCATGACGTCCAAACCAGAAGAAGCGTACTACGTTTGAATATGAGGCAACAAGCATAGTTGATTAGGATCTCAAGATGTGGCAAAAAATAATAATAATAATAAAATGCTTATTAGACCTATATCAATAATTTTGTTAACTTTTAATGATTAAATTAACAAAAAAATAAATTAATTAAAAATATGTTTTTTAAAAACTAAATATGTTAAATTAAATTACTACAGTCAATATTTTTTGAAAAGTTGACTCATCCATTTATTTGTGAACGGTGATGATTTACAATTAATTTTTATATCTTTGTGGCTAGATTTTCATATCACAAAATAATTTGATGTATTAGATTTGATTAATAAAAGTTTCGTTAGATTTTTATTTAAAAAAATAAAAGGCAATTGACTACAGTTTATAGTTTATATATTAATTATGTAATTAATTTTTATTTGAGAGATAAAATATAATTCTTTAAAAAAAGTATTTTTTATAGACTTAAAATTAATTTTTTAGTAGCTATAATTTCTTATATTATTGGTTATAACACTTTAGTACTAGCGAAAACTTAAAGTTGAAATAGAAAACATGTCATTCATTTCCGTAACGCTGTTCCATGTTTCCAATCCATGGCAACTCTGTTGGTCGTCGTCTTCTTCTTCCTCTTCTCCACGCACACAAATCCATTCACTTTTCTTGTCCTCTGCAATGGAAGCTTCGGGACGAACACAAGCTATCTCCAACCGAAGGGGTCGATCGAATCTCTCGGCTTCTCGTTCTCCGTCGTTTCCAGGCACTCCAGCAATTGTCATTCCACTTCTCCGACCAGCTCATGGACTCTGTTCTTCGCAGGCTGAAACTCAACCCCACTGCGTGTTTGGGATTCTTCGAATTGGCTTGCAAGCAGCAAAATTACAGACCCGATATCAGGTCTTACTGCAAGATCGTTCACATATTGGCTAGAGCTCGAATGTACGACGAGACGAGGGTGTTCTTGAACGAATTGGTGGTGGGTCACTGCAAGAACAATTACTGGACATTTTTTGTTTGGAATGAGATTGTTGCGGTTTATCGGGAGTTCAAGTTTTCTCCTACTGTTTTTGATATGATTCTGAAGATATTCGCGGAGAAAGGTATGACAAAGTATGCCTTACATGTGTTTGATAATATGGGCAAGTGTGGTCGTATTCCCAGTTTGAGGTCCTGCAATTGCTTGTTGAGTAATTTGGTTAAGAATGGTGAATGTAGTACGGCGGTACTCGTTTTCGATCAGATAATCCGGTTGGGGATTGTGCCTGATGTTTATATGTGTACAATCTTGGTGAATGCTCATTGTCAGGAGGGCAGAGTGGCTAGGGCTGTAAGTTTTATGAAAGAGATGGAGAAGATGGGATTGGAACCAAATATAGTGACTTACAACGCTTTGATTCATGGGTATGTAAGTCAGGGAGACGTAGAAGGGGCAGAAGGAGTATTGGCTTTGATGTCTGACAAGGGTTTTTTAAGAACTGTGGTCACTTGTACTTTATTGATAAAAGTTTACTGCAAGCAATCTAAAATGAATGAAGCAGAGAAGGTGCTTCAAGACATAGAGGAAGATGACTTGCTGGTAGTGGATGAACGCGTTTATGGTGTACTGGTGGATGGGTATTGTCAAATGGGCAAAATGGATGATGCTACTAGGATCCAAGATAAGATGTTAAGAAAAGGCTTGAAAATGAATATATTTATTTGCAATTCCTTGATCAATGGGTACTGTAAAAATGGTCAAGTTTCCAAAGCAGAGGAAGTCTTTGAGAAAATACTGGATTGGAATCTAAGGCCAGATTCTTATAGCTATAATACATTACTAGACGGATATTGCAGGGAAGGGCATGTAAGCAAGGCCCTTATGCTTTATGAGGAGATGTTGCGTGAAGGAATTAATCCAGTAGTTGTAACTTACAATATTATTCTCAAGGGGTTAACTCATGCAGGTGCTTACGATGATGTTTTGTGCCTTTGGCATTCAATGGTGCAAAGAGGTGTAACTCCAAATGAGGTTAGTTATTGTACTTTACTTCATTGCTTTTTTGAAATGGGTGACTCTGATAAGGCTATAATGCTGTGGAAAGACATGTTAGGTAGAGGATTTAGTAAAAGCAAAATTGCATTCAATACAGTGATCAGTGGATTATGCAAGATGGGGAGGGTGGTGGAAGCAGAGGCAGTTTTTGAGAGGATGAAAGAACTTGGATGTTCACCGGATGAAATGACATATAGAACCATGAGTGATGGATATTGTAAAAATGGTACCGTTAAAGAAGCTTTTAGAATTAAAGATGTGATGGAAAGACAAGAAATTTCTCCTTCCATAGAAATGTATAATTCTCTTATTTATGGACTTTTTAGGTCCGGGAAATCAACTGGAATCACTGATCTCCTGGCTGAGATGCAAACAAGAGCATTATCTCCCAATATTGTCACCTATGGAACCCTTATTGCTGGTTGGTGCAATGAAGGGATGTTGGATAAAGCCTTTAGTTTATATTATGAGATGATTGATAGAGGGTTTGCTCCCAATTTGGTCGTCTGCAGCAAAATTGTCAGTAGTCTTTATAAGCTAGGTAGAATTAATGAGGCAACTGTCCTCCTAGACAAGATGTTAGATTTTGACATTCTTACAGTTCATAAATGTTCTACTAAGTTCCTCAAAAATGATGTTGTAAGTGTAGAAGCTGAGAAAATTGCAGAGTCTCTTGTTGGAAGTTTTAAAAGTAATCATCTTCCCAATAATATCATGTACAACATAGCAATCGCAGGACTTTGTAAGTCTGGGAAGGTTGAGGAAGCAAGAAATGTTTTGTCAGCTTTGTTATTGAGAGATTTTGTTCCAGACAATTTCACATATGGTCCTTTGATCCATGCCTGCTCAGTTGATGGCAATGTGAATGATGCTTTCAACTTAAGAAATGAGATGTTGGAGAGAGGTCTGGGTCCAAATATTACCACATATAATGCATTAATAAATGGTCTGTGCAAATCAGGAAATATGGATCGAGCAAGGAGGCTTTTCCAGAAGCTTCCCCAAAAAGGCTTGGTTCCTAATGTTGTTACCTATAAAATAATGCATAATGGGTACTGTAGAACTGGTGATTCTACTGAAGCCTCTAAATTGAGAGAAAAGATGATAGAAGAAGGGATATGTTCATCACATACTCTGCCTTGATCAGTCTTTTTGGCACAGACTTGAGCTCTTTGATCAAATTACTCTGTCAGGTTCGAATAAAAACCTTGTCTGATACTAATACACAATTATACTAAATGTAAAGCAGAACTAAAAGCTTTGCAATTGACTATTACACACCTTAAGCCAAGTTCCTATGCATTAATTTTAAACCAATTTTGCCTTAGAAAGATTGACTCCTTCATATGAAGGATTTTGAAGTGTGTTAAAATGTGCCGCATCTTTTAGGTTATGTTCATGCTTGTACAGTGCCTTGCATTTGCATTTGCATTCAATTTCATTTTAGCTAGATTACGCTGGTGTAGTATTTACTTTGATAAAGGATTCACTCTGCTATGTTCATTTAATAGAATATAAAGGTTTTTGATGGGTCTTTCCCATATGGAAACTCTTTTAGCCAGTTGAAGTGACACCAACTTTTATAATGGGAGTAAGAGTCATACCTTAAAGTATTTTTACTTAATTACAAATATTATCTTTCTGATCTTCACTACTATGACTCTTATTATCATGATTATTTTTGTTGTTATTCTTCTCATGATTCATGTGGTTACATTGGTCTGGTTGGATTGTAGTTTTCTAAGGTTTATGATTCATTCTTATAATCATCATGTTTAACTAAGTTACTATAGAAAGTCAATTCTAAAGTCAAAATGTCACCACTTGATTTTCATAAAGAGATATTCTTATGCTAATTGTTATGTTGATCCTTTTGCAATTCATGATGAGTCTTTCTTAAGTAATGCTTGATGCACAAATACAACTCTAGGTCGTTTTGTTGGTAGAAATGCATCTTAATCTGAGTTGAAATGGCCATACTTAACACCTTTTAAGTGGATTAAGCGAACTCAAATGTAGCCACAGGTCAGTTGTGAGAATTGTGGAAATAAAAAGTTGTGGAACTAACATTACATGTATTGAGTGGGAGAGCCTTGAGGCTTGTAAAGCAAAGGCTCTTCTCTTTATTTTTCATAAGACTTCTACACCTATTTATATAGAATAAAGCTAACCAACTAACAAAAACCATATTAATTACATATTAAATACATATCTGTAACACTCCGCCTCAAGTTGGAGTATAGATGTTGATCATGCCCAACTTGTTACACAAATATTCCACTCGAGGCCCATTCAATGCTTTTGTGAATAGATCTCCTAATTGTTCTCTTGTCTTCACATATCCAGTGGAGATTAGACCTTCTTGAATCTCTTCTCTAATAAAATGACAATCAACTTTAATATATTTGGTCCGTTCGTGATATACTAGTTTAGAAGCAATATGGATGGCAGCCTGATTATCACACCATAGCTTTGCTGGCGATGTAGTCTTGAATTTGACTTCACCTAATAGGTGATGTATCCACAAAACTTCGCATCTAGATTGTGCCATAGCCTTGTGTTCAGATTCTGCACTACATCTAGATACAACATTTTGCTGCTTACTTCTCCAAGACACAAGATTTCCACCAACAAACACACAATAGCCTGTAGTTGATCTTCTATCACTTTTGGAGCCTGTCTAATCAGCATCTGAAAAACATTCAATGTGAGTGTGTCCATGATTATCATAAAGTATGACTCGTCCTGGTGCTCCTTTCAAGTAGCACAAAATATGTTCTAGAGCAGCCTAGTGTTTTATTGTGGGAGCGGACATAAATTGGCTAACAATACTTACAGTATAAGCAATATTTGGACGAGTCACTGTAAGATAGTTCAACTTTCCAACCAGCCTCCTGTACCTCTTTGGATCATCAAACGGGTCACCATCATCCTTAGTAAAGTGATCATTTGCAATTTTTGGAGTACTGCAAGGCTTGACTCCCATCTTGTTTCTGCAAGCAGGTCAAGAACATACTTTCTTTACAATAAATAGATCCCCTTCTTATTCTTCAGGACTTCTATTCCCAAGAAATAATTCAACTAACCTAGATCTTTAGTATGAAATTTAGTTTGTAGGAAGGCCTTCGGAGAAGAAATTCCTTTATTATCATTTCCTGTAATAACGATGCCATCAACATAAACAACAAGAAGAATAATATCAGCCTTGGTTTTTCTATAGAAGACAGAATGATCACATTTGGTTTGTTCAAGCCAAACTCTTGAGCTACCTAACTAAATTTGCCAACCTATGCACGAGGGCTTTGTTTCAAGCCATACAAAGATTTCTTCAAATGACATGCCTTCCCATACTCCCCCTGAGCAACAAACCTAGGTGGTTGCTCCATATACACCTCTTCATGGAGATCACCATGAAGAAAAGCATTCTTGATATCCAGCTGATGTAAGGGCTAATCTTAAGATGCAACGAGAGATATAAAAAGGCGAATGGAGCTAAGTTTAGCAATAGGAGAGAAGGTATCAGAGTAATCTATGCCATAAGTTTAGGCATACCCTTTAGCAACCCAGCAAGCCTTAAGTCGTGCAACCTAGCCATCGGGGTTCATTTTAACTGCAAATACCCATTTGTACCCAACTGCCCTTTTACCTTCAGGTAAAGTCACTAGATCCCAAATACGATTTTCATCCAGAGCATGGAACTCCTCGTGCATTGTTGCTAACTAGTCAGGATGGGAAAGAGCTTCTTTCACTATTTTGGGTATGGTACTAAGTCTAAAGAAGCAATAAGAGAACTAGACACAAGAGATAAATTGTCATATGAAATAAGATTAGGAATGGGATAAGGAGATTTAGAACGAGTACAGTCACGCTTACCTTTTCGAAGACTAATGGTTAAATCCAAATCATCGAAGGGAGGATCAGATGATGAAGGAGGTGGCACAAGACATGTATTAGTGTGGGTCTCTCGGCACCAGGAGTAGACTTGAACAATCGGTGGACGAGGTGCTGGAGGAACATCGAACTGAAGACTAGAAGAAATAGTATCATAATCAAGGCAATTATGAGGGACAACCTTCTCTCTCGAAGGCTTAATAGGTGTGACTCTGTATATTAACCAATCAGTGTCATCCTCAGCATTAGAAGGAATAGGCTGGGGAGAAAAGAAAGGTATTGTCTCAGTAAAGGTCACATCAATAGAGACCAAGTACTTATTCAAATATGATGAGTAACACCGGTAACCTTTCTGAAGACAAGAATATCCCAAGAAAATGCATCGCAAAGCCTTAGGATCCAACTTAGTAAGATGAGGGCGAACATCACAGACATAGCAAGTACTATCATATATTCGTGGGGAAATAGTGGTTTATTTGGAAATAGAACACTGTACGGGATTTCACCATTCAAAATTGTGGAAGGCATCCTATTAATTAGAAAACAGGCAGTGGATGCTGCATCAGTCCAAAATGGTTTAGGAACTTGGTTTACAAACGTAAGTGCCCAAGTGGTTTCCAGGAGATGCTTGTTTTTTCTTTCAGCCACACTATTCTAGGCAGGTGTTTCCACACAAGAGATCTGGTGAAGAATCCCATGTTCAGTTAGATACTTCTGAAAGGAAGTTGAGACAAATTCTTTAGCATTGTCACTTCGTAGCATCTGTATAGGCATATTAAATTGGGTTTTGGTCTCAGCATAAAAGGCAGAAAAGTGAGAATGAACTTCAGAACGATGTTTCATAAAATAAATCCAAGTCATTCGAGAAAAATCATCCACAAAAGTAACAAAATATTTGAAACCAGTTTTAGAAAAAATAGGACATGGTCCCTAAATATCTGAATGAACTAATTCAAACTTAAACTCAACTCGTTTATTAATTTTAGGACCTAAAGAGCTTTGATGGTGTTTTGCAAACTAACATGATTCAGACTCTAACGAAGACATATTAAGAAATTAAGGACATAGTTTCTTCAAAGTAGACAAAGACAGATGTCCCAACTGACAATGGTCTTCATATGGAGAGGTGACACTCGAACAAGCAACTAACTGTGGCTTCCATTATCAAGAATATAGAGACCATCTGATATATGTCCTCTACCAATAATCCTCTTCGTCATAGGATCTTGAAACAAACAATGATCAGGGAATAATGAGATATAACATTTTAGCTCTTTAGTGAGTTTGCTAACAGACATCAAATTGAAAGTTAGTTTAGGCAAATTCAATACAGATGAAAGGGTAATGGAAGAGGTTGGTATGACAATTCCAGATCCCTCAATGTCATAAGTGGACCCATCGGCTATGGTAACAAAAGAAGGTGCTTTATGTGATTGAAAACTAGAGAAAATATTGGGGTTAACTGTCATATGATTTGTGACATCGGAATCAATGATCCATTTGTTCAAGGAAGAAATAAGACATGTTTTACGTGACTCAACAAGTATAGCAATTGGATTGATCTCCTTCAAAATTCTTGAAATTGGGTGAATTTTGCATATTCATCTGCTAAGATTGTCACCGTTTTCTCTCTTGATGGACTCGGAGCTGTAGCAACATTACCAGTTTGAGTTTTCTGATGACTATTCTGTAATTTCTTACTCTTATCGTTTTGTGTGACCTAGTTCCTTATAGTAGTGATAGATGATATTACTGGCATTAAAGGGTTTGTTTGGACCAGTTCCCTTATTATCATTTTTCCTTCCAGAGTCATATCCTTCTCCTCCTTTAGCAACAAGAATATTGTCTTGGGGATGAGAAGGAGTACTCTCAATGCGCAACACCCTACTAAATACTTCTTGGAGAGAATTGATATCTGAACTTGAGAGAATTTGAGATTTAGTAGTTTCAAATTCAGCAGGGAGTCCAGCCAAAAAACTCATAATGGTCATTTGTTCTCTTTGTGCATGCTAAATTTTGATGTTAGTGCTAAATGGTAAAAGGACATTCAATTCGTCATATGTTTTTTTGAAATCCATAAAGTATACTATGAGAGTTTTAGTCTTTTTCACAACATGATAGAAAGCTCTACACACGTCATATATGCGGTTAATATTCCCCTTACCAAAATATAAAAACTCTAGATAACCCATTAGTTCTTTCACAAATTCACAATGATTAGTAAGGCCAATAATATCACTTTCAATTGGGGGCTTCTTTTTCAAATGCCCATCTTTATCAACACTCCTTAAATATACTCTAATTTTTTTACTCCACTCAAGATAATTAGAGCCATTTAACTTGTTTTCAGTAATTTTAGACATAGCTGGGATTATCTCATTAACATTACCCTTCACCTCTCCCATATTCACTAAAGATACACAAATTCTTGATCAAGTAAGGTGAAAGATAAATACCTTACAGTTTGTAATCCTCAAGACAATATCTGAATTAACTGCAGCAATTTTCAATGAGTGAACCCCAACCAACGGAAGTCTGCAAACACCAAAAGAATCAGCCTGAAAAGCCAAGAAAACACTAACCAGAATAACAATGAATGCCAGAAAACACCAAAATCCAACAGCCACACTAGAACAGAATGCAAATGAACCAAAAGAGCTTAAATCATCTTGCCGCTCATGCCAAAATGTAAACCAAAAAGCGTAAACCAGAATGTAAACTAGAAGCACATTCAAACAACTAGGAAAAAGGTTGGGTTAGGTCAGAAACACCCCTTCGACATTGGAAAAAATAGCCTCTCCGTCAACTCGGCCCTCTACGCGTGTTCACGCATCGGCGTGTGGTTTTTGCACAAAATCCTTGTGGCGATGCGTGAGTCACACCCTCGCCACGGATTTTCGCTGATGACTGGGTTTTGGCCTAGTTCATGAAGACGAAGCTTCCTAAGGTGGTGGTGAGACTAGATGGTCACCAAGCAAGTGTACATATAAAAGAACACTGCGTTGCAAGGCAAAACAGAGACAAAGCTTTGTGACAGCGAATAAGAGCAAAGTAAAGCAAAGGAGAGCAAAGACTTTGATACCATGTAAAGCAAAGGCTCTTTTTATTTTTCATAAAACTCCTACACCTATTTATACAAAATAAAGCTAACCAAATAACAACAATCATATTAATTACATATTAAATACATATTTGTAACACTTCAGTAACATTTTAGGTTTCAATGTTTAGCCAAAATTAATAGGAATTAGAAAATTAGTAAGTATAAAAAGTTAAAATTAGTTGCTAATAACTAGTAGTAACCGATTCAATAACTAATAGATAGAAGGTTAGGAGTTCTAATGAATGAGATATGTTGATTATTTTGAATGGAAATACAATTTGGCCTGGGAATTTTATCTTTCTTGATCAAGAGAGTGCGCCAGTGTATGACTTTTCATATTATATCTAAAGGATCTTTCATTGATCCGCTATTGTGTTTGTGGCAGAGGAATCACAATCATAATACTCATTTGGAAGAAAATGTCAAAGAGCTTCATGGAAATTATGCAGAAATCAAGGCCACTAGCTTTCTTGGGAACAACAGATAAAAACATTAACAAAAGTGGAGACGTCCATAAAGAATATGTATGTTGCTGCAATTGCTTTAAAACTGGCATTTCACAATTTCATCTACTCCTATTCAAATTTGTGACAATCACAAGAGCTTGCCAATCAAGAATTATTGATTTTTCAAGAAGTGCAGATTTTACCTTTGAGTGGTTCACATAGTTCCTGTAACAAATGTCCTAAAACAATGTGTTTAAGAGAGAATGAAGATTTGGGAAGACATTATGCTGCTTAGTGAAGGACCATAAAAATTTTTATTATAATTTCTTGTTCGCACCTCATGCGAAAGCCCCTTGGGCTTGAAATGTGGAAAATGCACAAGCCCTCCATACCTTCTGTTGAAACAATTTTAATTATGGAAATGTGGGGTGGCAAGGATGGAGACCACTTGCTCATTGGGGCTCTAATACCATGTCAAGGACCATTTCAGCTCAAGAGTTTAAGATTTTAAGTGAAAGCTCATGAACAGCTTTTATTACAATAACAAAACTCACCTTATGTCGTCATTGAATCTGAATATGATCACAGAACCAAGAACCATTCTTGTCAGCAAGAAGACCTCACCCTCTGTATTGCCACCAATTTGCTGCCTCTTAGCTTTGGAATCTCTGCAACCCAGAATCCAAAGCACTATTTTGTTCCTAGTCAGAGCATCTCTAATCCATAGAGGCCGCTTGTGGTCCCTATAAATGGATTTTCAGCAACCCCATGTCAGTTGCAAGAGAGTTTGCTTGGGGCTGCTAATCCAGCCATTTCATTGCCTATTAGTTGGTCAACTGTGTCTACTTACTCTTATGACTTTTGGTACCAAGGAAAAATTTTTGTGTACATATGTTGTAGCATCATGCACTATGCAATGACAATAAAACAACTCATTCACCTTTATACATCATATGAGCCCCACAACATAGCAAACAACTAAATGGTAAATGAGTTGTTTTATTATCATTGGATATAGCATGGATGACATGTTGTAACTTATGTACACAAGAATTTCTCTGGTATCAAGCTACCAAGGATATTGGGGTTATTGGTGAACTGGATATTGTTCTGATATTTAATTCTGGTGGCAGCACTTTTGGTGTTGTCAACATTGAGGAAGGGCCAAGTCTATCCTCTAAGTTGGCAAGATAGAAGACTAGATTTTGCCATTTTCAGCAACTGTGCATTATTAGCACCATTAAAATCTATAATTAGAAGGTAGATCAGCTATTATAGAGGTGATTGTAGATTCCAAGCATCTTAATTGATATTGCAACATCTATTTGCAATGTCTCCTCCTAAAATGTAGTAAGATGCATGTGGGTCAAGCTCTTGGGTTTAGAAAAGATTCAATGCAAATTCTTCTTAGTTTTGGTTCTTTCTCTCTCTTTTCTTTCTTTAATTTCAAATTCTTTTGCTCTTTGTCTTGTTCCAAGTCTCCTTACAAATTTTGGAATACTTTTCAAAAGTTTTCCTCTCTATTTCATTTTTCTTTGTATTTCTCTTTATTTTTCTTCTTTGTCTCTCTCTTAATATTCGTTTCTTTCTTCTCACTCTTTTTTTCTTGGTCAAGTCTCTTTCTTCTTACCTTCATATTCCTTTTCTTTTTTTCACTCTTCTTTTATCATTTTGATTTGGTTTTTCATTTTCCCTAGTTGCGGTCTGTAAAGGCATAAGATTTATATTTTGGGTTGCAAATTGATTTCACAATTCTGTAATTTATGAAGTATTGAAGATCAACAAGGTTTACTCTAAGTGTTCACTCCCCTTTTTTTTTAGTTTTTCATAGGTATCTTCTTATTAGATGCAATCCTATATGAGACATTATCAGATACTAAATGTAGACACATCTCCTTGCAAGGATTTGAACCTTAGTTCTCCACATTGTAAGAAACTAGTCTCTTCCACTAAACCTAACTCCCATTGGTATTCAATCATCCATTGACATAGAAGGTTGGTGCATTATAGCAACAACAATTTTACTCTTTCTAAACTCTCTTTGGGGTATAAATCACAATGTTTATGCAGGTTGTTGGTTTTTCTGAATGCTAAAGGTATGTGATACAACATAGCTAAATGAATTTTGATGGGTTATTTCTTTGTTGTTAAATGATAATTATGTATTTTTGTTAAAAACCCCTTTGATTTCAAGTTTCTATGCCATTTATATGGCAAGATAGGTAAATCCATATCCACACTGCCACATATGAATTTTTTTGTTACTTATAACATCATTGACTTAGTTAGATTAGGCGTATGGGTTTTGATTTTGGTGTCATATTCTCATTAAATATTGAAATATTGAATGATTCCCTGGGTTTAGTGATGAATTGAAAAAGTTAAGGAGGTTTCAGAGAATGATCATGTTCTATGACTAACTATTTCACCCCCAATTAGTTGAAGAGTGAGATGGATGGGTTAGTAAAACCATATTTGTTTACTATTGTTACAGGTATGTATTTAATATGTAATTAATGTTGTTAGTTGGTTAGCTTTATGTAATTAATATGGTTGTTGTTAGTTGGTTAGTTTTATTCTGTATAAATAGGTGTAGGAGTCTTATGTAAAATAATGAGAAGAGCCTTTGCTCTCCTTTGTTTTCCTTTGCTCTTCTTCGTTGTCAAAGAGCTTTGTCTTTGTTTTTGCTTTGCAACGCAGTGTTCCTTTATATGTAGGACACTTGCTTGGTGACCATCTAGTCTCACCATCATCCTAGGAAGCTTCGTCTTCACGAACCCAGCCAAAACCTATTTACCGGCAAAAATCTGCAGCGAGCGTGTGACTCACATGCCGCCATAAGGATTTTGTGCGAAAACCACACGTTGGCTCGTGAACGAGCCCGGAGGGCCGAGTCGACGGCAAGGCTATTTTTCCAACGTCGAAGGGGTCTTTACGGTCTATTTCTAGCCTAACCCAACCTTTTTCCTGGTGGTTTGAACATGCTTCTGGTTTACATTTCGGTTTACGTTTTCTAGTTTATATTTTGGCGTGAGCGGCAGGATGATTTAAGCTCTTGGTTCATTTGCCTTCTGTTCTGGTGAAGCTGTTGGATTTTGGCGTTTTCTGGCATTCATTGTTATTCTGGTTAGTGTTTTCTTAGTTTTTTAGGCTGATTTTTTTGGTGTTTGCAGACTTCCTATGGTTGGGTTTCACTCACTAAAAATTGCTGTAGTTAATTTAGTTATTTTCTTGAGGATTGCATGCTGTAAGGTATTTATTTCACCTTATTTGATCAAGAATTTGTGTATCTTTGGTGAATATGGGAGAGGTGAAGGGTAATGTTAAAGAGATAATCATAGCTATGTCTAAAATTACTAAAAACAAGTTAAATGGCTCTAATTATCTTGTGTGGAGTAAGACAATTAGAGTATATTTGAGGAGTGTTGATAAAGATGACCATTTGGAAAAGGAGCCTTCGATTGATAATAGTAGACAAACCTGATCAAAAGATTATGCACGATTATTTTTGCAAATAAGAAATTCTATTGAAAGTGATATTATTGGTCTTACTAATCATTGTAAATTTGTGAAAGAACTAATGGGTTATCTGGAGTTTTTATATTCTAGTAAGGGGAATATTAACCACATGTATGACGTGTGTAGAGCTTTTTATCGTGTTGAGAAAGAGACTAAAACCTTCATAGTATACTTAATGGATTTCAAAAAGACCATTTAGTTCTGTGAGGCTCTTTCCCAACACGATAAAAAGCTTTAATCATGGCATCAAAGGGGAATATTAACACATGGGATTCTTCACCAGATCTCTTGTGTGGATACACCTGCCTAGAATGGTGTGGCTGAAAGAAAAAACAGGCTCCTGGAAACCGCTTGGGCACTCATGCTTGTAAACCAAGTTCCTAAACCATTTTGGGCTCATACAGTATCCATTGCCTATTTTTTAATTAAGAGGATGCCTTCCACAATTTTGAATGGTGAAATCCCCTACAATGTTCTATTTCCAAATAAACCACTGCTTCCCTTGACTCTACAAATATTTGGTAGTACTTGTTATATTCGTGATGTTCGCCCTCATCTTGCTAAGTTGGATCCTAAGGCTTTGCAGTGCATTTTCTTGGGATATTCTCATCTTCAGAAAGGTTACCGGTGTTACTTACCAGATTTGAATAAGTACTTGGTCTCTATTGATGTGACTTTTGCTGAGATAATACCTTTCTTTCCTCCCCAACCCATTCCTTCTAATACAGAGTCACACTTATTGAGCCTTCGAGAGAGAAGGTTCTCCTTGATGATGGTACTATTTCTTCTAGTCTTCAATTCGATGTTCCTCCAGCACCTCGTCCACCAATTGTTCAAGTCTACTCCTGGGGCTGAGAGACCCATATTGATACATGTCCTGTGCCACCTTCTCGTCATCTGATCCTCCCTTTGATGATTTGGATTTACCTGTTAGCCTTTGAAAAGGTAAGTGTGAAGACACTCGTTCTAAATCTCCTTATCCCATTGCTAATCTTATTTTGTATGACTATTTATCTCCTATGTCTAGTTTTATTATTCCTTCTTTAGACTCAATATTCATACTCAAAATAGTGAAAGAAGCTCTTTCCCATCTTGACTGGTCAACAGCATTGCATGATGAGTTCCATGCTCTTAATGAAAATTATATTTGGGATCTAGTGACTTTACCTGAGGGTAAAAGGGCAGTTGGGTGTAAATGGGTATTTGCAGTTAAAATGAACCCCGATGGTTAGGTGGCACGACTTAAGGCTCACTTGGTTGCTAAAGGGTATGCCCAAACTTATGGCATAGACTATTCCAATACCTTCTCTCCTATTGCTAAACTTAGCTATGTTCGTCTTTTTATATCTCTCGCTATATCTTACAATTGGCCTTTACATCAGCTGGATATCAAGAATGTTTTTCTTCATGGTGATCTCCATAAAGAGGTGTATATGGAGCAACCACCTGGGTTTGTTGCTTAGAGGGAGTATGGGAAGGTATGTCATTTGAAGAAATCTTTGTATGGCTTGAAACAAAGTCCTTATGCGTGGTTTGGCAAATTTTGTGAGATAACTCAAGAGTTTGGCTTGAACAAAAGCAAATGTGATCATTCTGTATTCTACAGAAAAACCAGGGCCAGTATTATTTTTCTTATTATTTATGTTAATGACATCGATATTATAGGAAATGATAATAAATGAATTTTCTCTTTGAAGGCCTTCCCTGCATACTAAACTTCATACTAAAGATTTGGGTCAGTTGAAATATTTATTGGGAATTGAAGTCCTGAGGAATAAGAAAGGATTTTATTTATCGCAAAGAAAGTATGTTCTTGACCTACTTGCAGAAACAAGAAAGATAGGAGTTAAGCCTTGCAGTAGTCCAATGATTCCAAATGATCATTTTACTAAGGATGCTGGTGACCCATTTGATGATCCAGAGAGGTACAGGAGGCTGGTTGGAAAGTTGAACTATCTTACGGTGACTCGTCCAGATATTGCTTATGCTGTAAGCATTGTTAGCCAATTTATGTCCGCTCCCACAGTAAAACACTGGGCCACTCTAGAACATATTTTGTGCTAGTTGAAAGGAGCACCAAGATGAGGCATACTTTATGATAATCATGTACACACTCACATTGAATGTTTTTCAGGTGCTGATTGGGCGGGCTCTAAAAGTGATAGAAGATCAACTGTAGGCTATTGTGTGTTTGTTGGTGGAAATCTAGTGTCTTGGAGAATTAAGCAGCAAAAGGTTGTATCTAGATTTAGTGCAGAATCTGAATATAGGGCTATGACACAATCTATATTCGAAGTTTTGTGGATACATCACCTATTAGGTGAAGTTGGATTCAAGACTACATCACCAACAAAGTTGTGGTGTGATAATCAGGTTGCCATCCATATTGTTTCTAATCCAGTATATCATGAACGGACCAAACATATTGAAGTTGATTGTCATTTTATTAGAGAAAACATTCAAGAAGGTCTAATCTCCACTAGATATGTGAAGACAGGAGAACAATTAGGAGATCTATTCACAAAAGCGTTGAATAGGCCTCGAGTGAAATATTTGTGTAACAAGTTGGGCATGATCAATATCTATGCTCTAGCTTATGGGGATTGTCACAGATATGTAATTAATATGGTTGTTGTTAGTTGGTTAGCTTTAGGTATTTAATATGTAATTAATATGGTTGTTATTAGTTAGTTAGCTTTATTATGTATAAATAGGTGTA
Organism: Senna siamea; assembly: GCA_031216115.1. NCBI lineage: Eukaryota > Viridiplantae > Streptophyta > Magnoliopsida > Fabales > Fabaceae > Senna > Senna siamea. The sequence goes on along the minus strand of CM062355.1, from coordinate 9,076,785 downwards.
GGAGTCTTATGAAAAATAATGAGAGGAGCCTTTGCTTTACAACTATGTATGGGTTTTCCTTAAGATATCATTCTATTTAAATCCCTTTTATGTTTATGTAAAGTAGTCAGCATTTATTCTTTTTTCAATTTATTTATCATGTGTCACTTACTATCTAGAGAAAGGTGTCCCTTCAACAAAGTAGAAATTGAGTCTCTGCAAGATGTATACCGTCAGAGGGTTGCATCTCTTGAGAGAATGGTATGACTAATTGGAAATTCTATCTTACCTTCTACCTTAGTTATCAAAGTTCCTTTAGATCTGAGAACTTAAAAGCATAGCTAAAAGTTGAATATAGCTTGCCGTATTTTCAATTGACCCTTTTCACAACAGAACCAACAAATATAGACAGCACATAGCAATATTTAAGACAAATTGAACCGAGGAAGTATGCGCCCTTTCCTTCAAAATAACAGGGTACGTTCTGAATATCAATTCCCTTCTTCCTATTTGAAACATAAACTGCAAGCTTGAAGTTATTAAATTTTTACTGGGTCAAGGTTTTCGTCTTCTATTTTGGGTAAAGCTCTTACCTTCCATCCACCTGTTGCACTGCACAACCTGAGCCTCTCTTAGTAGTCATTCAACCAAGTTTACCGGCCTGGGCCCCTTAGAGTATTTGCTCTCCATTACTGTAATTTCTTTCTTGAAATTCAATGCTTCTCCCTTTGTGCTATGCTGCCTGTTTTTTTGTTTTTGGCTTATTGTATTAGTATGTTGTTAAATGGCACCTGTATCTTCATTGGATAGTTGTATTTGTATAAGACCTCAGACTTGATTGCATTACTGTAGTTTCTTTCTTGGATTGAATGTACGGCAGCTACTGCATATGGGAAAGCTACCAGTCTTGAAGGGCACAATGTTCTCATCATTGATCCCGGAGGTGGCACTTTTGATGTCTCTTTCCTCATAGGGACATCAATTGAGATATATTCTGTCTGAGACTTCTGCTGTAGTAGGTAAAGAACTTAAAACTCAACCTATGACAAGGTTTTGAAGGGGTAGCATGCTGATATTTGTGAAGGATCAGTTTTACTCAAAAGTTTAAGCTTTTAATTAAATATTTCTGATTGATTTTATTATAATTTCTGACATGTATCCTCTCATGAAATTCATTATGCTTGAAGTCTGGGCAACTGGAATTTCATTTAATTATGAAGATGGTTGGAGGACAACAAGCATGGAACTCAAGATCACTTGGTTATGGAGGCAGAGACAATGTTAAGCATCAATTCAACCAAAAAATTGAAGTGAAGGCCCTGGCCCGTTAGTAGTTTGTTGTAATTTTTAACCATACGGATACAAGAAAGTTAGAAATTGAAGAGTATCTTGCTGGATAAAAGATAGAAGTAATAAGAAATAATTGATGGTGCTAACCTGAACTTTCGAACTTTCAATTCTCTTTCTTGAATGAGACAATGTGTGAGTGTAGTTCTTTCTCTTCCCTCTATTCTATCTGTTTTTGCAAGCTGTATCAACTTCCTATGGTGTAATTGACTATTGCAGAAAATCTACATGTAAGTTAACTTTATAAACTATAGATTGGATGGTGTTCGTGGAGAAAATGAAAGAATGAAGCAGTGGTATGAAAAGGTTTGGGATAGAATCTTATTCCCTCAAAGTTGGATGGAATTGAAATCATTGATACTCTCAAGAAAGCCTCTTCCAATCATGTATCATAAGAGCATGAGCTAGAAGCAAATATAGAGATTAAATAGAACATTTGACACCCTCCCCTCCCCCACGAAAAAAAAAAAAAAAATCAGCTCACATTCTTTTTTTCTTCTTGTGAATTTCTAGCTTTGAGAACTGAGCTTAATGGTGCTGATTTATATTTTTTTTAAGAGTACCAAGATTAATGATACACTTATCCATGCTAGTATTGTTAATAAGTTAATGGAGTTTAAATATAATTTTTTTTGTTGTAAAGGAACAAGATATTTAAGAATGATAAAAAAATTATTTTGACAAATTTTTTAATGAAGTACATATGTTTACTTGTCAATTTGATAGACTAAGTGTTAAAAAGGAGGATCTTAATTATAATTTTTATTAGAGAATGTAAGAGTTTGAAGTAGTAATGCATTGAAGAGAATGGATAATGGCAAAGTTGTAGGATCTAATAATATACGTATTGAGGTGTAAAAGAGTTTAGGAAGTAAAGGTATAAATTGATTAATAAAATTGTTTAATGTAATGTAGAATGAATGGAAAAAAAATATTTTAATCCTAATATATAAGGACAAGAGTGATATGCAAAATTGTACAAATTATAAGGGGATCAAACTTCTAAATCATACTATAAAATTATGAGATAAGGTTATTGAGTGGAAATTCAAATTGGACATGCAAATTACAGAAAAATCAATTTGGTTTCATGTCAAGAAGGTCACTCATAGAGATATTATATTTATTAAGAAGATTGATGAAAAGATATAACAGATCTTACGAAGATCTATATATAATTTTTATTTATTTAAAAAATAAATATGATAGAATGCTGAAAGAGATATTATAGAAGGGTTTAGAACTAATTTTGTTTTATGTTAAAAAGATTAATCATAAAGGTAATATATTTATTAAGAAGATTGATGAAAAAATATAAGAGATTTTATGAAAATCTATATATGATTTATATTGATTTTTAAAAAAATATATGATAAAATATCAAGAAAAGTATCATGGAAGGCCTAAAAGGAAAGGAGTTCACATATATTACATTCAAGTAATCAAAGACATGTATGAGAGAGTTATAACTTGTGTCTCACACACAAGGTAGAGCCACCAAAGATTTTCTATAATCATAGGACTAGTCAATGTTCATTTTTAAATTTTACTTTTTTAGCTTGGTATTGGATATATTCACTAAATATATTAAAAAGACAATATTAAAGTGTATATTTTTTATTGATGATATAATCCTTATTAAAATTTCTAAAAAAAAAATAAACAAAAAGTTAAAGAGGTGAAGACAAATTTTGAATACATACAAATTTTGTTTAAGTTGAAGAAAAGGATAAAATTAAAAATGAGTGAATTATAAAAAAAGTTAAAATAACACAAAATTTTTTAATTATTTACAGATGAGACGATTATAGGTCTTTATATGAACAATTAGATAGTTTAACAATTAGATATAAAGAAAGATAAAAAAATAATATAAATTTAACTATTAATAATTTAATTATAAAAAAATAAAATATATTGATGTTACTTAATCTATGAAGCTGATATCACTTAGTAAAAATAGATTTTATTTGTTGTTATAATATTGAGGAGCTTGAGAATGCATTAGTTATGCTACTTTGCTTCTTCCACGCTCACCTGTTGTCATACATGTCGTTTGACTCTGCCTTTTGTTGATTCTCTCACACTCCAAACTTGACAGTTTCTTCAGTTAAATTTAAATCATAAATGAGACGAATCAAAATATGGAGATGATATATTCTTTTCACTTTTGATTTATTTGTAATCTATAAATTATGATCTGGGACAGGAAATTTCTGATTTAGTTATGAGTAATTCCAGAATTCAAGTTTATTTATTTAGGTATAGGAATATCTGTAATTGGATCAGACTTTTTTCTTTTCCAATTCTGAACGCTTTGTGGAGAAGTACGCTACTAATTTTTATATAAAAAAAATTAAAATAAATATTCAAATTGGTCTCGACGTAGAATAATAGGAAATTTGCTTTGTTTAAGCAAACATGTTTTTTTTTTAAAGTTACCTTAATTTTTCTTAAAGATGGTGGAATTATAATTATTATTTCTTTAATTTTAAAAAATTCCTTGTATATTTCGTGAGATGTGATATAATGTCATACAAATTTTTTTTCAATTTATTTTTACTAATAAAATTATTATTTTATCTAATATATCTTCATTTCAAATCAATAAAATTAAAAATTTTACATTAAAAATAATATTTATTATTATATTAAAAACATAAAATTGTAGCATTATTTTACACAAAAATTCTTTTTATTAATATAAATTAAATTCAAAAATAAGTGTATTTTTTAAAATTAAGATAAAAGTAAGTATAACTCAAGTAGAAAAAGTTAGTATTAATTTTTTTATTTAAAATAAGTAGATGAAACAAACAAGTGCAAGTGGGAGAGGATAAGCACAAATGATTGATGGCATTAATATTTTATGAAGTGTTGTGGGGTCCCAACGCTCGCAATGATGATTGATGAGTGTAAGTCCAAACTAAAGTACCGAACTTATTTGAAAGTGTAGGAGATTGCACAAATATATATTAATATCCCTATCCATCTCTCCTTCTTAATAAACAACAATAATAATAGGATGAACATTTCTACTACACTAGTTGTTTTATAAAATTTAATATAAAAAAGTATTTAAATATAAATATATTAGAGAGGTATATATAAAGAAATATATAATTTTTTTATTTTTTAAAATAAAATATAAAAATAATTATTATATGTTAAAATAATAAATTAGATAATAAAAATTTATTTAACTTTATATTCTTTTATTATAATTTTTTAGTATCATTTCTTTCTCCTCTTTTTTATATCACATCTTATATTTTATATTTTATATCATACAATATATAATTTTTTGAGTTCAATGATCAAAAGATTCTAAAATTATTATAATATAAATATAAAATGATATTCTAAATTTATTAAAAATTAATTATAAAATATATCATTTTTTAAATTATGAAGTATACTACTTTTTTATAAAATGCTTTGTTAAGCATTTAATTGTAACAATGTATAAAAATTAGAGTTAATGGTTTAGATAATTGAATTAAATGACTAAATTGATAAATAGATGAAGATGCATTTTAAATTTTAATTTGTTGTTGGGAAGATAAAAAATATTTATATTTATTTTAAAAATTAAATTTTATTATACTAAAGATGAAATTTGATATGCTAGAGATGATAAAATTAAATGCATTTATATTACTATTTATTAATTTAAATATATATTTATATTGTAATGTCTTTGAGTTTTTATGACCAACGGTTTCATAAAATAATATATTTTATATAATATATAAAATAAAATATGTGATGTCAGTATATGAGAAAGAGAAAATAAAGATAATAAAAAGTTAGAAAAGATGAATAAATTAAATTACTACTTAATTTATTATTTCAAAATTATAATAATTATTATACAATAAAAATTAAAGAAAAAAGGACATACACAACCTCTAGTGTATTAAAAATTAAAAATTATTAATGACTATAGAATTCTTTTGGTTATTGGTTTTCAAGGAGAGTGAGAAGGTACAAAAAGAGTGAAAACTTGTAAAAAGAATAAGAAATTAAATTTTTTTAAATTATTCCTACCAAAAATATGTTTTTAATTATTTAATTTATTATTTTAAAATATAATAATTATTTTTAGATTATATTTTAAATTTTTTTAAAAAATTTGACATGTACTTTTGTACTTGTAAAATCTCTAATTTTAAATTTGTGTTTTGAGAATTTAATTAAAAATTATTAATTTTAAAAATTTTGTAAATATAAAATTATATTTGAACTCCAATATACACTATGTATTATCGTGTATTGATCGATTGTAACAGAATAACTAATTAAATTTGAATTTAAAATAAATATTAAAATAGATATTAGATGATTTTGTATTTAATATGAAATTTAAGAATATTTAATAAAATTTGAAATTCAAATATGTTAGATGTTGACATAATTTTTATGAAAAGAGATGGTGATTTATTAAAATTAGATTTTAGATATAAATGCAACAATTCATATATATATACACACACATACATACATATATACATATATACACGTATAGTAAAAGTTTATTCATATTTTAATTAGATATAATAACAAAATTGGCTAACAAAATTATTCAATTTAAAAATGAAAGGTTCATGAGCCTTCATTTAGTTCAACAACCATATTTAAAGAAACCTAATTTTCTTCAAAGCCCTCAATATACCAATATCTCTCTCTAATATCGTTTGCATGTATTGATTTTGATATATGAATAAAAAAATGTAAGTTAAGATGTATTTTTCCCACTAATTTTTTATATGGAGATTATGATCCATACATAGGTTTTCACATCTTGTGACTTTATTGAGTATTTCATATTTTTTGTGAGATAAGCCAAATTAAGATGGACAAGAATCATTGGACTTGAAAACCCGTTTAATGGTTAATAAATTTATTGATAATTGATTCAAAATTTCCAAAAATAATTTATTTTTTTCTTTTAATTTTTAAAATCAAGTGATTTAGAATTTTTTTAAAAGTGAAAAATAGAGAGGAAAGAATAAAAATAAAAATTTTATTTTAATATTTTTAAATTTAAAATAAAAATTCATCTTTTTATAATATATTTAAATTGAAGAAATATATAAAAAAAATTAGAATTAAAATTAATAAAAAACTATCAAGAATTTTCATAATATATTTAAATTGAAGAAATATATAAAAAACATTAAAATTAAAATTAATAAAAAACTATCAAGAATTAAAATTTTACTTCCTAATCCTTCGCAAATTTTCTTTCCTAAACAAATTCCAATCAAATAAAGTCAAGGCAATCTTAAAACTGAAATTATCTTCAAAATTGAATCAAGCATTATTATAACTTTAGGAAAAAAAATTACTCCAATAATTTTGCATAAGGATTTAAATTAAGTGGAATGAAGAGAATTTGGGAGTATGGATGATTATGAATAAGATACTATAATCTCCATATTTAGATTTATAAAATTTTTGAATATTCAAACTCAGATTCGTTTATTCAAAAAAGATAAAATAAATATTTTTTTAGAATTATAACTTATTTATATATAAATTTATAAAAAATTATACAAATTATATTGATTATATTATGTAAATTTTAAATATATAATTAGTATAAAATATTAATAAATTTATCTTTATAAAATAATTAAATATAATAATTTATAGATATATATTAAAGTTAAACTATTTTATTAATAAAATTAAAATAAATAATATAATTTATATATATTTTTTAATAAAATAACATAAATATATATTTATAATATAAATATAATATTTAAATAATTTATATAAAGTAAATATTAATTCAAGTAAAATATTATCTTTTTAAATATGAACTTATTTTTTAAATATTTAAATTTAGACTCAAATTTAATAAATAAATTTTATAAATACTTATAAAATATGTGAAGATAGTATGATAGAAAAGCAGAGGAAAAGCTACAAACTTGAGTATAAAGATTCAATTTTTATATACAAATTGTGGTAACATCATAATGGGTATTCTTCTCTCACTACAAAAACAAAAAGGGTAAAATATGGTGATTCTCAGAAAACTAGAACAATAAAAAATTTACAAGCGCAGAGAGAAAAGGAGGTGGGAGAGAGTGAGAAGGGGTTTTTGGTTTGCCTTTTCGGTGCAAGGAGAGAGAGAGAGATAGAGCTTCGATATCATCATCTTCTTCTTCATCGCGCGGCGGAACCCTAGAAAGCAACGTTGTTAGCGAGCCCTGTGGGGCGTTCGAAGATCTGGGTTTGGTCACAGAAACAGAGAGAAGGGAGAGGGGGGAGGAGTGGAGGATGAGTGGGAAAGGCGGTGGTGGAGGCGGCGGCGCCGGAAAGGGAAGTAATGGATTAGCGGGGATTCCGGCGGCTTCGAGGAAGATGGTACAGAGTTTGAAGGAGATTGTCAGTAATTTCCCTGAGCATGAGATCTATGCTGTGCTTAAAGAGTGTAATATGGACCCCAACGAAGCTGTCAGTCGTCTCCTATCGCAAGGTGCTTTCTCTGTCGATCTTTTACGTTGAAGATATATAATATTTTTTTTGCTCGTAGTTAAGTCCTTGTTTGCTGCTTTGTTGTTTGGTTTCCTTTTGAACTTGAATTGAACTGCTTTTAGCAGTTGTTGTGTTTTTTTTCCTGGGTATCGATAACTACTGTTGTGTGAGAGCCACTTTTTGTTAGTTGTGGATTCAGTTTTTTTTAGAAAGTTTACTTTATGAACTTTAAGTTTCCATAACATGATTTTAATTTTAGTAACTTGTGCATTAGGTTGGTTTAATCTTTGCTCCAAGTATGTTTATGTGTTATTTTGTACACTTTTACAGGATCTTTGCAGTTTGAACTTATACATTTCATTTGTTTTTATCTATTCCTATTTTTCTTTAAGTTCTATTTTGGTTTAAGTTTTCTATTTTATGCTTCTGGTCCTCTGTCAGTTGGAGCAAAGGCACGTTTCAATTTTACTATTATCAATGGTGAGGGGGGTTTCGTTGCACCCAGTCTTACTAAATAAGAACTGAAGCACTCTAAAGAACAAATTCACATGACACATAAATTGTTTGAGGTTGTCTTGGATCTTCTTATTTTATATGCAAACTAGGTCTCCTTTTCGTTTGTAGAAACTTTTAATTTTGATTTTGTACATAATGCATTAGAGTCAGAGATGCCGTCAGAAGGTTGGTGAGATATGGCATGTATTCTATAGTTATATTTTCAAATTTATTTCTAATCTAAAGTTTATTAACTGTGCAGATCCCTTTCATGAGGTGAAGAGCAAAAGGGAAAAGAAAAAAGAGGTACGTCTTTGACATAACATTATTTGTACAACTTGGCATTGAATTTATCTTTGATAATGTTTCTGTTTCTTCTATCTTGATTGTGTTGCAAGACAAGTGATGCGACACAAAAGGTTGACAAAGAAGAGAAATCTCTCAAAATATTATCATAAAAAATAATCACAAGGGGTAACTGTTTTATTCTCCTAAAGTCCTACTTATAGGAAACTGAAAGAATGACATTTCCCTAGACTCAAACACCAAAACTGATAATTAATAACTAATCCTAAATTATCCTGGTATAAATCCCAGATGATAATTACGCCATAAAATAACAAGATAAACAATAATTTTTCTTTATAGTGCTGCTTCTTTCACTGAGTTTTGAAATATGAAAGGAAGAGAGCACAGATGGTAATAATTAGTGGCAATGAGGGGAGGTATTAGCAGGAGTAATTTTGGATTTGCAAAATTTTCAGGGATTACAAACTCCACGTGATGAATTAATGTAATACCTACGGGCTTATCAACAACTTTAATATTGGTGATTTTATGGAAAAAAAACACTAGTATTGTTATCCTCTTGAACAGCCTCAACATAAATAGGGTCTATGTCATATGACTCTTCAGGTTTTATCTCTTTTATCTTTCAGGTTTGGTCTTTTCAAGACTTGCCTTTGCCTAATCAAATTATTTATTGACTTTGTTCAAAATCGTCACATAGTTCACCAAGTTCTTTATGAAATTCTTCCACAATTTTCACAAGATCCTTTTCGAAAGCACATAACTTTTCGCTTTATTTTTTATTGTTGAGATTTTTTACGTATTTGCTATTTTCTTACCTGCTCTTGCCCTTGTTGCTTCAGAACAAGGACACAACAGATTCCAGGTCTCGTGGGACAAATTACTCATCCAGTCGTGGTGGCAGGGTTGGAACAGACCGTCACGCTGGACGTGGTGGCACAAATCAATTCAGTAGTAGTGGTATGTGTGTAATGGGTGCTATTTGTGACCACTGTCAGTGTTCTAATATGATTTTAGTCTGACTTTTCTCCAGACTTTAAAAAGTATTCTATGTGCCACTCTCGTCTTTTTTTTTCTTTTATAATTTTTTGCTTTTCTTTTGGAGATCAGATTCTGGGATCCTGCAGGGAAAACCTGCTTACAAGAAGGAAAATGGAACAAATGGTCTTGGAGGTCTTATATCTTCTTCATCTAGTATTTTGGGGAATAATGTGAACCGATGGCCACCATCCCACAGGTTTTGTTTCCTTGATATGAGCACACGTGTTTTTGTGTACGAAAGATGTTGTTTGTCATAAATTTGTGTTGGATTGTTCTTTTCTTTCTATTATCTTAATCTAAATGTTTTCACATCCATATTACCTTCTTTCTATCCAGGCCTCAAGTAAATTTGTTGGCATAGTCTTTGTTGCTTTTTTCTATTCTTTGCTTTGCAGTTTACTGGTCATATCATATCTATGTTATAGAAGATGGTCTGAGTTTATGTTTCTGTATTCTGTTCAGTTAAAGTTTTAGTATTATCTTTTGTTGAAAAGTCTCTTTTAATGTGGGCCTCTTGTCCATAAATTGAGACTTAAAAGCAAGGTTATCAAATTGCGATTCAAATCGTGAATCAAAAAATTAATTTTTGAATTGTGAATTATGAATCGTATCGAATCATATGATTCATGAATACATTGAAAAATAGCTTGATGTATATCATATCGGTAATTTATGTCTATAGCATGAACAAAATGTTCAATATAATAGATTTAAAATAAGGATTGACATAAAAATGTCATAAGTCTCACTAAAATTTAATTGACAAATCAAAATAAGCTAATAGATACTATTAAGAAATCATAAAGGCTTTAAATAATAATTAAAGGCAAAATCACCTTTTATGTCCTCAAACTTTACATCAATTTTCAATTTCATCCCTAAAGTTTTTTTCGAGTCAATTTTGTCCTTAAAGGTTCAAATTGCAATCGATTGCATCCCACGGCCTAATGTTGTCCAAATTACTAATAGAATATAGTGCCATGGCATCTAACATTATGCATCCAAAGTTAGTATGAGTCAACATTTCATTTTTTTTCTCAATATTTTAACATTATCTCAAAAGTTACGTCACCATTTTCCTTAGTAATTTGTACTTGTGGGACGAAATTAATTATAATTTAAAATTTTAGGGACAAAATTGAAAATCGCTGTAAAGTTTAGAGACATAAAAGATGCTTTTGCCATGATTAAAATAATCAAAGTTTTGAAAGCAAAGTCTGTGTTATTGAATGTAATAGGTTTTGTCTCTATACAGTTTGCATGCAAGTGAAATACACAGAACGCAACGTTTCATTATTGTCTTTTTATTTTTATTATTTATTTTGTTTTAAAAAAAGTACAGGCGTGCATTGTCTTATTGGGTGTTTGGTCATCATGACCCAACATGGTATTTCTGAATTGTTGGAATGGTGTGATTCAGAGTTTTTGGCTCCACTCGCACGATTTTGACAATTTGTAGCATGATTCTGGTTTGTTTCCGATTCTCCCCTTGATCTGTATCGGTGGCTTGCTGAATCGACTCGAATTGTGTGTTTCAGATTGGAATGGAACAATTTCTACAACTATGCTTAAAAGTTGTTATTTGGAGCAAATTTTGGTGGTGGCAGGTGTGCTTGGTATCTTTGTGTTTGGTGTATTTTGGTGATGTTGCTTCTAAGACCTTGAACCTAAAGTGGTTATAGGAAGTAGTTGGTATGAATATAAATGATCATTAATGGTCAGAAAGTTTATAGATCCTATTTCAAATTATCTACAAATAAGAAGTCCGTTTCATATAGTTTATCCAATAAAAATAATATCTTTTCTGTAAAGTGACAATTATGAATAGTTACAAGATTCAGGGGAAGAATTTCTAGCAATTGCAGAGGATAAAATATATAGAATTGGAATGAAAGAGATGTGCCATTTTGGATATGGGAATTCTTATGGTTTTGGTGCATTTGTAAATCAGTCTTAGTCGATGAATGAAGCTCAGGAACTTTAAAAAGAAAGGGCTAAATTCAAGTCTGATATGTGCTTGATATTATCAAACATGATTCCACTTAATATAGTATTTGTACGGTTATGGGCTTGATTGGGATATTTTATGAATATGTGGTACGGGTATGCAGTTTGAAATAGGGAGGGTAATTAATATGCTTTGTATTGCTTTAAAAATTCTACGTGTCCTCTTTTTCTTTCTTGTCACATGCTATCATTTTTTCTAAACATAATCTTCTTTCTCCAAATCCATTGCTACTTACCCTCCTAGGCTCCCACAGTTCTCTCGTTATTTTACCCAACCGAAAAAGCTAAAGACTGGTGGAGTACGTGAATGTGTTGCATTTGGGAATAGAGGATGGGGAACAGGATTTGGAGAGGGGACCAACGAATTAGGAAAAACAGGTTTGAACATCTTAATCATTGATTGAATGTTTAAGACCTGATGTGGTGGGGTGAATTAGGATGGTAAATCACCCAACAAAACACCCCCATCTTCAAATCCTTCCAAATGGGGTTTTGGAATGGTTAGGATTATAGTAAATTTTCATTTCCTTTTCTAACCCTCTCCATGTGCCTCTTTTAATCATTAATTTTATTTTTTTTAATGGCTAATATTACAATGATAATATTGGAACTATCAGCTTTCGAACCCACCCCAACCCTTAATAATATTGTAACATCCAATTAAAGGGAAGTGGGATACAATCCTTTTTTTTTTTTTTAATTAAACTTCCAATCAATTGATTGGATTGTCTCACTCACCCCACTCTGCAGCACCCTACTTCACTCCGTTAATTTTCATCTCACCCCACTCTCTTCAGAACTCCCAATCAAGTTCTAAGGTTTTGTTGTGTTTCTTTGTCTTTGTTGTGTCCTGAGTTGTTGCTAGTGTCAGTATCCATTCTTTGAAAAATTAAATGGTACCACCTATAGGTTTTAAACAATCTAGGTTTCAATCATATGATATCTGTATACCATCTCACATATGTTGAAACTGGTTCTTCCAAAATTCATTTAAGACCATAACTTATGCTGTTAAAGCATCCAACTTTTACTAGCTATCTTCAAATTCAATTCAGTAGGTTGAGTAATATTCTGTTCTTAGACAGTTCTTTCATTCTTGACCATCAATTCTCAGGTTTTCTTTAGTATTCTACTTTCAACACATGCACTTTCTGAGTTTTTAGAATAATGAATATCTTGGATTGACTGTGGTTAAAAATGGACTGATCACAATATTTTTATTAGTTTAATGGTCTTTTTATGTAACTTATATGTTACCTACGCCTCCAAAACTATAAATATATGTAATATGTATAATATATTATTAAGTCCTGAAATATTTGGCTTAGTTATTGCTATTCTTTTTTCTATTTTAGTGACATTAATGATTATTTGACATCTTTAATACAGGATGGATTTTAGTTTTTTAAGTATATATTTATTGCCCAACTTGTTTGTTTTGTCCAATTCATCAAAAAACAAGTAGGCTGTTAAAGCATCCAACTCTCATTAACAGTTTTGAATTCTCTAGGTTGACTTATATTCGACTCTCATTTGTCAAACAATTAGTGCACTCTCTACCATCTAATCTCTGGATTACTTTAGGGTGCTAATTTCAATCGAAATGCACTATCTGACTTTTAAGTTCTTGGAACAATTAATGTCTTGGAAGGAAATTGGTTAAATGTAGGCTAGTAAGAGTTTTTATATTTGTTTTCTTTTTATGAAACATAGTAACGTCTGTTCATTACCTGGAACAGGAAACATAAATTTATAAAATAATTAAGTTCTGAAGTACTTCAGGACTAGTTATTGCTATTCTCCATATGGCTATTTTTGGTGGCTTAATCGCTTGTCTTTTTTGATTATGCCTGCAAGCACTTGGACTCCAAATTCTTTAGTTTTAATGTGTTTCTAAGCTGGAATTCTCATGTCTCACGTATAATATAATTGTTGCAGTGATTCTGTGGCTACTGAAGTATGTGTATTAGGTGTGGGTGACGGGCTTTCTTCATCATCACAACATGGCGGATTTCAATCTCCATGGATGGGGGTCCCAGGTCAAGTGTCAATGGCTGATATTGTCAAGATGGGTAGGCCACATGCCAAGGCATCTGTGCCTAGCTCTTCCATCAACAGTGGTAATCATCAGAATGCTTTGGCACCTCCATCAGCATCGCATCACGATTTGCATTCATGGGAAGGTCATGCTTCCCACATGCCAGAGGCAAATAGTGATCCAAGCTTTGCTATTAACCATGATGTTTCTCAGAATGATGAATGGCCTTCTATTGAACACCAATCAGCCTTTAACACATCCTCTATTGTTTCTGTGCATGCGAATTCTGATTTCTATGCAAACTCATCTAACTTGGATGAAGCTAATCAGCAGCAGAAGTCCCATTTAGAAGAATCCGTAGCTGAAGATGATCCTGTAGAGAATGCAGACAATGTTGGACCTGCTTCTGTATCTGCTAAAAGTATATCAGAGGATAATGCTGGAGGTGCCTCTGTTTTTGATGATAACTTGTACAAGGATATAAATCCCTACCGGCCTCACAGGCATCCTTTTGATAATAATGAAGGTGACCATGATGCTTTAAACTTTCTGTTGTGCAAATTTGTCTTCCATCTTCATTTGTCTTGAACATATGTTTGCCATAGAATTTTTTTCCAGTACCTGGCAGTGCATCATGCATTAATTGGAGTATTAAACTATTATGAGATTAGAGTGATCGATAGTACCACCAGTTGGATGTGCTATGAAGTCATCAATTTTCATCATGTGGTGTATCTTGTCTGCATACTGCATGTTGGAAAAAATACATCGCGGATTGTTTAGAAATAGACAAATAGTGCAAGGAGATACTGTAATATAGCTTTGATGAGACTATCTGATCTCTGAAGCTATCATTATTCTTTGGGTTTGCTCTTTTTTGTTTAGTTTCTCCTCTTGTGTGAATGATTTAAAAGGTATTATTGTACTTCTTATGATTTGATTTTCATCATTGCATATTAGATGCATGCCTGTTGATGGTCTCTCAATCTTACATTTCTAATTTCTTCCTTTCAGATGAAGATGGTGTTTCATCAATGGCTGCTAACATGGAGCAGCTAAATTTACAGAAAGATGATCACGGAGCAGAACCAGAGGAGGAGAATGATTCTGTTGTAATTCCAGATCACCTACAACTCCATAATCCAGAATGCTTGAATCTGAGTTTTGGAAGTTTTGGATCTGGTACAAATGCTGCCTTTTCAGCATCTGGGTCATACGCACCTAGGCCCTTGAAAAGTAACTTGGAGGAGACATCTGTGGCAACAGATGCTTCGACAATTGATCCATCAGATTCTAGGTATGTTTCCATAAGATAATATATGATGCTCAATTTTATTGTCATTCAGAGTTTTTTGAGAATATTTTTCTTGCAGAAATTCTGACTATTATGAGGATGAGCATCTTACTACTACCTCTGATGGAAACTTAATTCAAAGAACCGGTGTCAGTTCTGGGACCTATGAACCTTCTTCCATTTCACAACCAGAGGTGTTAAAACCTGAATCACCTCCAGAAACTGCTCAGGGAAATCAATATTCATTTGCTTCATCGTCACATGGTTTTACCTATGATAACAGTCAACAATTGGATGTGGCATATCCTCATTCACAGACAAGCGCACAGATGCAGAACCTTACTCCCTTCTCAAATGTAGTGGTAATGCATATTGTAGATTCTTGGATGCGTAACATAGAACTTGTTTCATAATTGGGTCTTGTTTCTGGTCTTCAATGAATTAGATTTGGTACTTCAATGAAATAATTAAAGATCTTGTAATTTTAAAACTTGGGATGGCTAATGCTGTGCATCTGGACATTCCTTGAGTGAGCAAATAACTTTATTTTCTATGTTCTCTGGATAACTTGGTTGATAGTGGAGTTGCTTAACCAACACACACAGACACATGGACACATGTATTTCTCTAATGATGAAATTGGAAATCTGAGCATATAAAGGCCTTCTCTTGGATATTTTATTTCTATTACTTAGGTGATGAGTGAGCTTTTGTAAAGTGTCTGAGGTGGAGTGTAAAATTTGAGTTTTTGAAGTTGCTTTACTTTTTAAACTTGTATGTAATGAACGCGACCCTTCCTATAACGGTTGTTATTGTTGCACATCCCCTACATCCACCCCGGTAAAACTATGATATGATGCTGTCCATTTTCTTATGTTCCTCTGATATAATAATACCAACTGACATCTGTAGTTTCTGTCTTTTATTTTTGATCTTCTATCTTTTCCTAGCAATCCTGGTACCGACATCTAATTTTTAGTTTTGATTATACAGCAGGCTTATACAAATTCTTTGCCCAGTGCTTTGTTGGCTTCAACAGTTCAAACAGTAAGGGAGGAAATCCCTTACTCACCCTTCCCTGCAACACAATCAATGCCTGCAAAATATAGCAACATTACTTCTTCAATTGGTGGTCCCACCATATCCATGTCAGAGGTGCACTTCCCTTGCTTTTCTAAGTTCCTCTGTAGACATGTTATTGAGAGAGATCGAGTCATCTAAAAACTAATGCAGTATTATTATGAGCTTAAAATATTTATTTGCTTGAGTTTGGAAGTGCTGCATTGGTATTTAAATAAATTTTAGTTGGCAATAACCACATCTGGTAAGGTATTGCAAGTTTCATCTAAGTTATTATGTTACTACTGTTATTATTTGGATAGAAAAGGAAGCTTTATTAGAAAGAAATTGATTACAGAGGATGACAATAAGATATCTTCCTAAAAGAAGCGCAGAACAAAGAAAACAAGATTACTGAAACCAAAACCCAAGAACCAAGAAGATTAATAATGCAAAACTAAGGTGCCCTTAAAGATGCTGACAATTCTTTATGATCAGATAGACTGTGTGGACTTAAAAAGACAGCACAAATCCATGACTATTGCCTCCTTGTTAAAACCTGGTAATTTGTCAAGACAAACTGTTGTGGGTTTAAATGATAACCATTGGTTGACAAGGATACAAAACAGCTTATTCCTTAAAAAGCAGTCCCACCAGGCAATGTCAAATATGCAGATTAAGAGTTGCACATGCATATGATACATATCAGGGGATAAAACTGTATTTTATCTTTGAAATTGCAGAATGTCGTAAGTATAAACCCTATTAAGTACTGAAGTCCAAACTAACTTTTTGATATTTGAAGGAATCTTGGACTTCCAAGTTGGCTTTATCCTGTGACCTCTGTTTGGTTTGATCGATGAGAAATACTTAGGTACATGTAGTGTACCACTTGATTGTGCCATAAGTTCATTCATAAACATCTTCCAAAGTTTGTTGGCACATCCACTTTGGTAAATTACCATTGGCATATTGTACAACCATGTGATATATATATTATATGGATCTAAGTATTTTCCTAATCCTTATTATGTAGGCTGTCTTGTTTTTATCCCATTCAATGCTTGTATGTGCCTGTGTTAAGGCTTATTTGGTTTCATACGTACAATGCCTACAAAGGAGTTAACTGTGTTGCTTCTGTTATTCTGCCATTACTGGTGAACAAATCTGTTAGTTATGAAGTAATGTTTAGTGCAGGTCGATGTTACATGTTTAGATCAAAGTTGTTTGTTAATTAAGTTGTCTGAATTCAATGTTGCATGTGTCATGAATATATCTTTTACAATGAGCGAAAATTGTGGGAATTCAGTAATTTGATGATTTCCCCCATCAATGTGCAGGCTCTAAGAGCAAGCAGCATTACTACACCTCAACCTAATCCACAAACTCTGCCAGGTGCCAGCGTTGCAACTGGACCTTCAATGCCCCAACACATGGCTGTGCATCCCTATTCCCAACCAACACTTCCGTTGGGACATTTTGCTAATATGATTGGTTATCCATTCTTGCCTCAGAGCTACACTTATATGCCATCTGCTTTTCAGCAGGCTTTTCCTGGGAATAGCACATACCACCAGTCTCTGGCAGCCGTGCTTCCACAATATAAAAACAGTGTTTCTGTCAGCAGCTTGCCTCAATCTGCTGCTGTTGCATCAGGATATGGTTTTGGAAGTTCGACCAGCATTCCTGGGGGAAACTTTCCTCTGAATCCACCTGCTGCCCCTACTGGCACAACCATCGGCTACGAAGATGTTCTAACCTCCCAGTTTAAGGACAACAATCATGTGATGTCACTGCAGCAGGTAGAAAGAACTTTACCTCAAACTTGCTTTACTGTTAACTGTTTTTCAATATTTCTCGAACAATAACAATATCTCCTCTGTGGAGTCATGTGTCAATAACTAATGTGATCTGTTAAAAAAGAAATAGATTGAATTTCTATATCGGTCCTTGAAAGATACATTTTGTTGCAATTTAGCCTCCCAAAGTTAGAACGTTTTATTCAGTCATCTAAAGAGTATTTTGTCTTTAATGTTATCCTCCTGTTAAGCCCGTTAATAGATAGTTAACAACAGATTAGTGACAGCCTAAAGTGAAGCTGGTATGTCAGTTAAATGCCCCTTTGTTATTGAAATTTGAAACATGTCATGACAAAGCACCAAAATTGGTGATATATTCAACTGGTATGATGCTGTCATGTAATGTTTTCAGTGCATTTGAATGATCACATTAACTTCAGGTTGGAATCAAACATTTTAACTTTGAAGATTAAAACAAATTGTCTTTTGAGGACGAATGTTTTAATTTTCTCAATTTTATTATTAATCTCTAGCCCCTTTCTCCCCCACAAAGGAAAAAGAACCAATAATTTTGACACTTTTTGGTTTTTTCTTGTTTGTTCGGCCAGAATGAGAATTCTCCCATGTGGGTTCATGGGCCTGGCTCCCGAACGATGTCTGCAGTTCCAGCTAGCACGTATTATAACTTCCAGGGACAAAATCAACAATCCGGTGGGTTTCGGCAAGGTCAGCAGCCGTCCCAGCAATTTGGACCTCTTGGGTATCCTAATTTCTATTCTCAGTCAGGCATTTCTCTGGAACACCACCAACAACAAAATGCTAGGGAAGCATCACTGGGTGGTTCTCAAGGCCAGCAACCATCTAAGCAGTCCCAGCAACTATGGCACAACAACTACTAATCCCAATCACCTCATGGTTTTTCAGGGTCTTCCATGTGAGTTTGAAAGTGGCCAATCAGAGGCATTTCCACTTATTAATAATAAAAAATTTATCATTGTTTGATCTCAAGAGACCTTGACTGGCTGCTGCCCTGTGCCATGAGGTTGTATTCTATATAATTATGGTCGTGATGTTTAACGTAGGTACAAAGTGTGCTAATTTGGTTTACTCTGAACGTTGTCTTTTTTTTTTTTCTTAAAAAAAAAAAATTATTCTTGATCCCACGCCTGGCTGGTTATAGTGGAAAGCTTCTTGGAAGAACTAGGATTTTTACCCTTTGTTTCTTACTCAGTTTTTATTTGTGTAGCTTAGTTAAACAGTAGTATTCCTGTTCCTTCTAGTAGACTTACAGTAGATTGCTTTTCTGGCTGCCACAAGTAGATTTGCACTTGGAGAAATACAGAGATGTTGCAAAGACATCGAAATATCCTTCTTATCATCCATTTCTATTGGTTAAGTGATCTGAATCATTATAACTCGGATTAATTTTGGCTGGGATTCTAATAACGAACTTTCAGCTCTAGGGATGATTTCAATAACACAGCCAAAGCTCATTGGTTGTCGCAATCATTCATTCTTCACTACTATTTAGCTGCTTTTTATGAAATTATTCACAGAACTAATCAATCATAAAGGGATAGAAACTCCAACTAAAACTTGGTGCATTTCATTAAGTAATCAGATCAACCTACTCCATTACATCTTTTATCAAATTATACAACAATGTTAATTACTCAGTTGGGTATAATTAAATTGTTCCAAGGAATTCAAGGTAACTTCTAGCTACTAATTTGTCTGGCTGTGGCTACTGATATGTAGTTTTAGTGTTTACTTTCATTTTTCTTTTTGGGGGTGAAAGTAAAGAGCTAGGATAAATTTCTGGAAAAAAAAAACATTAGGACAAATTAAAGATTGGGTTATTCCTAAACAATTTAAGTTTGAATTGTATAAAAATATGTTTAATTAAATGACCAAATTAAGAGTGTAAACATACAATTAAACTCATTTAATTAAATGAATTGAGTTTAAAATTTTGATACTTGATTCGTTTAATTTATGAATAGTTAGTTTAATAATTAAATAATATAAAATTATTTTTTATACATATTATATGTATAATAAATATTTAAATGATATTTTTTTATATATATAAAATAAATATTTCTTCTATGTATATTTATTTTTGAATTTTTTATTTTTTGTATGAAAATATCATTTTGTTAGTAAAATATTTGAAAAGATATTATTTGTAGATTAATTAAATGCTCTTCTATGATTAATTTTTATATGTTAAATTTTGGTATTATATATGGTTTATAATTTTTGTAATTAATTATAATTTACTATACTCGTTTAATTTATTTTTATATAATTTTATACGATTCAAATTTGAACTCTCATTTTATCAAATAAATTGAGTTTGATATAAATTTTAAACTCATTTCACTTAATGACTTAATTCGACTCAATTCGTTTACACCTTTACTCATACCTTACCATGTCTTACTTGTCCATTACTCCCATTCTTTTACTTTTCCATAACTTGTTTTATACACTTTTATAAATATTATATATTATACAATTTGAAGTAAAGAGATGAAAGATTCAAAGTAATATTATATTATATTAACTATGAGGTGTTTTAGTCATTAGTTTTTTTAAAATTATATATTATATCATATAAAATAAAATATGTGAGGTGAAAAGAGAAAAGAAGAGAGAGAAAGTAAAAAATAATAAGAAGTTATAATAAATAAAAAAAAGTAAAAAGTTAAATAACTTCTCATTAAAATTTTATTATTTTAAAATATAATAATTATTTTTAATTTTATACATAAAAAATTAAATAAAACATTGGCATGCACATTATCATTGATCTCCAAAATTATTTATCATATTATATAAAATAAAATATATTATGTGAAGAGAAAAGAAAAAGAACATAAAAATAGTGAAAGTTATATTACATAGTGAAAGTGTGAAAATTTAAATAAATTTTTATTATTTAACTTTATTATTTTAAAATATAATAATTATTTTACCTTCAAAAATTAAAGAAAAAATTTACATGTACTTAATGTATGCAAAACCCTCTAGTAATAACAAGTGTAGATAAATTGATACTAAAATGTATTAATAAATGCACATATAGTGTGTTTGGGACAGCAATTTTGGAGGGAAAAAAAAAGGAAATAAAATGTATTAACTTTCTCTTTGTTAGTTTTTTAAAATTTTAAAAGAGAAAAAATTATCACTTAACATTCTTTACTCTTTTCCTTTATTTCCTCTCATTTCCTTTTTATCCTTATTCTCTCAAACATACCCTTGAGTGTGTTTGAAAGAGAGATTTTAAAGGTGAAGGGAAGGGAAGAAAAGAAAATATACTTGTTTGTTTTTTAAAATTTTAAATAAAAAAAATTAAAGAATTTTATGTTAATATTTTTTAATATTTTTTGGGGTTATTTTAATTATTTTAAATTAAAAAAATTTAAAAAATTTAAACATGAGAAAAAAAACTATCAATTAATCTTTTATTACATTTTCTCTTAGCTCTATACTGTAACAAAAACCTTAGTTAATTTATTTGAATTATATTAGTTCTCAATTAATTTTTACACGACCAAAAAAATGAATCAAATTTAATTTCACTCGAACTTCAAAAGAGACACATGTAATTTACTCAAAATTTTATGTTTTATTTGTTTTTTTAAAAAAAAGCTATTTTATATTTTTATTTCTTTTAAAAGAATCAAATGTAATAACAACACACAATAATTTGTCGTAGTAGTCTTTGTCCCATTTTCTACTTCCTTCCTAGTGCGACTGAGGACTGACTGTTAGACACGAGTCACGACGACACCCATCCATACGGAAATACATCCAATACTGGCAACCTGGCGCGGCATTGGCACTGGCACCTACGTAAATCCGTTGCATTTAGCGCACGTTAGCAAGCTCCGTCACTCTCACTCTTTACACGTCTACTCTGTCACTGTGTGCGCCCACTGCGTGTTTCTTTTGCTCTAAATTATTCTCCTCTCATTCCCATTTGTCATTTTGAAGGATCTCATTCTCCTCCTTCCCCTGTCCTCTGGTAATTTCTTTTTCTTTTCATATAGCTTTCTGCTGTGTCTCAATCATAATTATTAATCGTCCTCATCAAGAAATTTCCTTTCTTCTCATTCCACTTATAATTTCCTCTCTCAAGCAATCACAGACAGTTTTGAGTTGTAAGACTGACAATACTTGTGCTTTTTGTGTTTTCTTCTTGACTGTTGTTGTTGGTGGTGATCGTGCTTAATTTCCTTCTTTAATCTGATTTGAACTTTTATTTGTATAATTGGGTTTTCCTTGGTTCGGGTTGTCTGGTTGTATCTGTTTCTGATATGGTAATAGAGCACTTATTTTACTGAATTATTTATATGCATATTATATTTTTCCCAATGTTGTTTTATTTTGGTATTGCCTTGAGTGGTCAAGTTAGGCACTTATTACAGAAAAAATTAGTAAAAATGCACAGGTGATTTGTTTTGTACAAAAGAGACTTAACTAGATGCAAGTCTAATAATTAGATAAGGAAGGCCAAAGAAAACAATAAGACAAACTATTAGAATAGATTTAACTGTAAAAACGAACAAAGACATGTTTGCATCAGTTGATTGTATAGCCGATCTTACTTAGTGAGAAAAGACTTTCTTTGTTATTGTTGTTTTATTTTCGAATTGACTTGAACATAGGAAGGTTGTCTAAAGGGCAGTGTGCATATGATTGGAACTAAAGTCGTTGAAGTATGACAAGAAAATGTTAAGGTGGGTGTTCAGTGTTTAAAAAAGAAAAAAGAGAGGGGAAATGAATATGCTTAACATGCCTTATTCTAAATTACAAATAAAATCTAATCTATAATCAGAATTTTCAAAAATATGCTTAATTGTGTATAATTTTGTTTGCCTCTTTTTTTCCGTAGATATGCAAAGATAAATTAATTCCTTTTGAAATATCATTGCGATAGAAATAATATTGTATGTTAGAGGGCTTTCCATACAGGTTGATTGATAGCTGATTTACTTCTTATTTCCAGCCATCCAAGTGGTTAGAGTTAGACTCTTTTTGGGAGCCTTTGTAGAACCTCTCACTGGAATTAATTAATCTAGTTATGTATGCTTTTCTTTAGAAAAAGAAAAAACAAGTTATATATGCTTATCAGAGGTGTTCAAATGATCTGTTCTTTTAATTTATATTTCTACTCTTTCCACTTGATTCTCTCATCAGTAAAATGTGCACTATCCTAAGTGCCATATTCTCACATTGTTGGTCCAAATTGCAGCATAGATTGGCAATAACACTGGGAAAACTTGCTGCCGGTAGTCAAACCTAGGCTGTGAAGTCAAACTAAGTTTCTCAAATATCAATTACTCTAATTAGCGTCAACCAAGTTATTGTTGATTGAAAGGTGGCATGCCCTGTGAAGCTTTAACTTCAAAGTCTACCTTAACTCAATTAGTATGGTTTATTTTCTATATATCCATAGGTAGAGCAAAAAATGAGTGACATAGAAGACCACTCACATTCCCTGGGAAAACAGACGAATCCAGAAAGCCATAAAACTAATCAGAGTGGAGTTGCTAATCCTGAAAATGAACTTTGGACTGATGGGCTTATTTGTGCATTTGAATTTGTTCAAGGACAAAAAAGATCAATTAAATCAAAGAACCCATTAAGAACCTCAGAAAGACAAAAATCAGATGGTGAATATCCAAAGATGCAAGTCCCTTCAAATGATTTAACAGATTCTTCTCCCCCAAGACTATCTAGAAAAAAGTTGTCAGGTTCATCATCTTTAAGGGACAGTAGGTTGCGAGCCTTTGATGATGATAAAGATGGCCAGGTCCTTCAATTTAGCAAATTTGATGCCTCGGACAAATATGAGGGTAGTCATTGGGTACCAATTGGATGGGCAAGGATTTCAGAACTTGTACAAAAGGTTCAGGTTGACGTAGTCTGGGCCACTCAGCAGTTTGAATTTGCAGATGATGATGATGATTTCACAGTGGCTGATCTGGCAGCCCCCTATTGGGAACGTCCAGCTGGGCCAATATGGTGGTGCCATGTTTCTGCAGCTCACCCCACCATTGAGGCTTGGCTCAGCAATGCTCAATGGTTACATCCTGCCATTAGTTTAGCTTTGAGAGATGAAAGTCGACTAATAAGTGATCGGATGAAACACCTCCTCTACGAGGTATATTGCCTTTTGTTTACTGGACCTATTGGTGATTTCTAGTCTTAAATGTAATCATTTGGCAATCTATAACTGGATCTGATTTTTGTTAATGATCATTTAGATGCACAATATTAATAGCCTAAGTAATTACAATATGATACAAAATGTTGGCAAGACAAGTCAAGGTAACAGTATATTTGGGATCCTTATGAGGGATTGGAAGTTTTCTATACTGAGTTTTATTTTGTAACCTTGTTCATTTTAAAATGGCCATGAATACCTAAATGAACCTGAATAATAATATCTTGGAAAACCAAAAAAGCCATTTATCTATTTGAATTGCAAATACTAAAAGTAATATAAAATAATATTCTAATATATAATTTCAGATTATTTGTTTTTTAGTTTTCTTCATATTAAGTTTTTAAATGCTTGTGTCTCTGATAACATCCTAAACTGATTTTACATGTTATTACACTTTTTTTTTTTTTTTTATTTTATCTTATAGATAGTGCTACTTCCAAAGATTAAGTAATATTACATCCTTTTGGTTCCCCATTATTGTGGTGGCATTGTGCATACCTTAGAATACTATGAAAGACGAGAAAGAAAAAGAGAGTTACATTATTGTACAACAACTGAAAACAATTGGTTAGTGTATGAAATGTGGATCAATTGATCTGAAAGTGAAACAAGCTCATTTGCAAAATAATAAATTGTTATCTGCTTTTCTGAACAAAAAATTCTTAACCATCACATCTGATCAGATTTGGAGCTAAACCTTATATCTTTTTATTGTGTGATTGTTTTGTTGATTGCTTGAAGGCTTTGTAGGATTGCAGTTTGTATGGAGCATCAAGTATGTAAAATTGATGTTCATCTCTGATGGTCCATTTTGTGAGCTGGTCAAGTATCGTGTTTCATGATAGGCAGTAGGTTCAAGTGCTCAACTAGCTTTTAAATATTGATTTTCACCTAGACAATTATGGTACTTGTTGGATTTTGGCACCCCCGCGCGCGCGTACATAAGCTTGCAGTATATAATTAAAAAAGCTTGCTGGTTTTTTAAGGCCTGTCAGATAGATAAGTCCTTCAAAATGAAGTTGTGCTCTCTTATTTAAGGCTATTCATTTGAAGCATATTAAATGAAGAGTGCTCAGTATGATCAGGACTTTAAAATAAGGAAGAATACATTAAATGTAAGCTTTTGAGAAGGCATTGGCACTGGTTGTGGGTTCAGATTTTAGCTTTTTAGTAATGGAGAGTATTTGTCATGGATTGAAGGTCTTGGCTTGGTTGAATAGGATGTGACAAAAAGCTATCATGCTAAGAAAATGAAAGCATAAGCTGTTTGGCCCTTTAGTCCAAATTCAAAATGAAGAGTATAGGGAATTTACTTATATGCAACATATATCACTTTCTTGAAGTTTGAATATCATAAAAATGTATTACTGTTGAATGAGCATGATGCTGTAATGCTGATTTTATGTTTTGATTCAATATAGCTATAAATAATTATTAATCTAATTCTAAACATATTTTTAAGTTTATAGGTAACTGAGTGTACAAACTTCACTATAGTTTTACAAACTGATGAGCGAATACACATTTAAAACATGTCATATATTATTTGCATGCAGGTCAAATTTATATTTTCTTAAAGTATTTAATTTATCAAAGTGGAGTCATTTACTGTTTTCTTATTTTCCTTTTCTTTTTGCAATATATTATCAGTTGACGTTTCTTATTAATAGCTTCATGAATTTTCTATAATGGTGATAATTGATGTTTAACTATTATGATATAATAATGTTCGAAAGGGATCCTTTGTGGTAAATAATTGTTGCAACATGACCATACTGTTCCTGTTATTTTTAAACTTTTTGTCTTGGACATCGATTATACTTTTAATTTAAATAGGTCCCTGTCAGAGTTGCGGGTGGGCTTTTATTTGAGCTCTTGGGACAATCAGCTGGTGATCCTCTTGTTGATGAAGATGACATCCCCATTGTACTTAGGTCTTGGCAAGCGCAAAACTTCCTAGTCACTGTAATGCATATAAAAGGATCAGTATCAAGTGTAAATGTTCTGGGTATCATGGAAGTTCAGGTTGTTCTTGCTTGGCCTATTCTTTCAATGACCTTTCTAGCCCTGATTTAGTGATTTAGGTTTGCTTTCTGTTTAAACTGGTAGTTTGTTTTGATTTCATAACTTGGTGGTTTACTTGGATTAGGAGCTTCTTTCTGCTGGAGGGTACAACGTGCCACGAACAGTCCATGAAGTTATAGCACAGCTAACATCCCGCCTTTCTCGATGGGATGATAGGTATTCACAATATTTTCCTTTATATTTTTTATGCAAGAAATAATAAGTTTTCTCACTTCTGAAAAAGTACATGTATGTGATTGCATGTCTAGTATATACATCTATGCATGTTTTAAATTCTCTAAGAATCTCTTTTTCCCCTCTCCACTTGCATATTTATTTTGCTTAAGAGATTTCTTAACCGACAATTGATCTTAAACTTGGCACATTTTTTGACTTCATATATGCTTGACAAAGCTTATATAAATCTGCTGTTTTTCTTGAGAAACAATAAAGTGGTCCATATTTGACATCATATCAGTTAATGCATTTAGGCAGACCTTTCTCCTCTATAGATAGTCTATAGCATGTTTTCAATTTATTAAATGCAAGTTTGTCATGCTATGGAGATCAGCTAAATAATGTAGTAGTCAACATAATATCCTTCTAAATCCAGTGTGATGATTTCTTTTAATGTTGAATGACTGGGCTTGATTTAGGAATTTCATACTAATTTTGTATCAAAAGAAAAGTAAAACGAATACAAATTAATGAGATAAAAAGAAATGGAATAAGGAGACTTGAAATTATAGATATTTTTTGAAGCCATGTAATTTTAAGTTTTGTTTGTCAAAAGACAAAGTCAGTTTTATTTAATTATACGTGCCTTACTGGGAACAATTATAAAACAAGTTGATCCTCAACTATCCATATTTATTTGGTGCTATTGTTTCAACTCTAAAATTTTGCGCCTCACTTTGTTATATTGCATACAAAAACCTAATGGGTGGATGGAAACTCAGATATATGCGTAAAGAAAGAAAATTAATACCTTTCCCTGAAAATAAAAGGAGCTTTAATCAGATATAAGTTGGGGGAGAATTATGTAAGATGATTTCAAGATATACAGAATATAAATTTAAATGTTGAGGTCCTCAAGTATGCGTTCAGTTCAGTCTGTAAAATATGAAGACACTAGATGTGGTGAAGACAGAGCTATCAAGCATATGAAAGAGAACAAAATGCTTGCAATAGCTAGTGGAAGTTGAAGTCTTTTATCTTTTTTCCTTTTGTGTTTGAGGTCCTAAAATATTGTGTTGCCTATCTTTCCTATCCTTCTGATTATATGCACACAAAAAAAAAAAAAAGAGAAAAGAAAAGAAAAGAAAAATATATATGCCCAGTATAGGTTTGTGATGAGATTTTCTGTTGTGTACTTAAGTGTGTTCAACTTGTTTCATCTTATACTTTGACTGTATGGGCTCAATTGCATTTTGGGTTTTTTTGGGCCATTAATTGCGTATTAGGTATGCCCCTTAGGAAAAGTAGCATTCAAAGTTGGGAAATTGGTCTCGTGTCATGCTTGCATTGCTTGAGCTGTAATTGCTACTAATTTCATTGTAAACTTTGAGTTTTGTTTCTTTGGTTTTACATTTTCTTTAGTTATTCAGGCTTTTCCGTAAATCGATATTTGGCGCAGCAGATGAGATTGAATTGAAGTTTGTGAACAGGTTCCCAAATATGCTGTGTCCATGAATTAAAGTCATTTTGTCACTTTAAATAAGCTTTACACTAAAATTGATACTTTTCCCTTTGACTAGGAGAAATCAAGAAGATATGAATCTTTTTAGCGTAATTCTGAATCAAGAAATAAGAAGGTTATCAAGACAGGTATGTAGATTTTTGCTAAGCCGATGATAACATTTTGGAGAGCTTTCTATTTGCTATTTGATTATATTCACGTAAACTAACTAATACTTCTGGCTGGGCTGTTTAGGTGGGAAGAATGCATTGCAACTAATCACTGATTGATTTGTCTTAGACACATAAAAAAAAAATGAAAAAGGAGCATATTTTCCTAGGAAACATGGAGTGGCATCAGTTTGCTTGAAATATCCTGTGGAGTGCTAATGGTGGTAGAGTGAAGGTGAAAGCGGTTGGAACTGTCATTGTGGCAGAAAATATTCATTTAATCTGAAAGGTTATAATGGCAGATGTGAATATAGATGAGGTATTGGAGGTTATGTCAACAATAGTTGTTCATAATAGCTTGGACTTGTCAATTTGGATGAACTATATGAGTTAAATGGCTATGAAGGTCTAGATGGCCATCACTCTTAGAAATAAGCAGAAACTGCTACAAAGTTTAGTTTATACTTAGAAAATTACAAGAGTCTGATATAAGCCAAAGTTACATCTAGTCAGGACTGGGCTTTTAGTTTTTATCTAAACAAGTTTTCAAAATGGAAAACTTAGAGGCTATCATAACTTTTCTCAACGGTGAAGGAAATCATTATAGTGTTACACTTTTGACTTTTATCTATGGTATACTTTAACTAAGAGTCTAAGCAAAGGGGAAGAAAAAGTGGGCTCTGGTGAATGAGGATTAAAATAGGTGGCTCCTTTATTCTTGACAGTGTTAAGAGAGTCTTGGTCTCGCTTCTTTTATCCTCTTTTTATACCTTTTCCCTTCTGTCTCCCATTATTTATTTCTAGTTGGTCCAAAATTGAGTGATGAATTCATTCAGCTTTGGATGAGAGAAAATTCACTTCTTAACATATGAAATACTGAAGTTAAAAGTAGTTTAGAATACTCAAGATTGTTTTAAATGGAGAAAGCTTGGCCTCACTATGCTTTTCTTTGCTGTGTGTATCGTTGATTCTTAGCCGCCTTACGTAGAGTTCTCTTTGGGAATAGTTATCACTAACATGGGGAATGATTTATATTAAGGATTTCAGGGGATGCATGAAGAAATTGGTGCAGCTTTTCTAGTGTGCTCTTTGGAGAGTAAAGTACACTTCTATCTATGACTACTAATAGAAAAATTAGGATAGGAAGCAGGAACTTTCAAGTGTTTGGATATGGATGTTAGTTCACAGGTTGATCCTTCCATTAATTAAAGATGGATCAATTTTTTAAGACTTTGGAAGAGTCATAAGGATATCAGTTTTAGGCATTGGGGAATTTAGTTTTGCAAAGTGACAACTAGTGTTAAAATGTGAGTATAGAAAGTGGAACTAAGAGCTGCTGATTATATGATCATAGTAATTAGTGGAAAGTCAAATCTACTGGCTGTTGAGATCTGTTGGTTGGCAAAATATATTTGATTTTGTTTCTCTGAAGAACCTGAGAATTAATCATTTGCAAGTAATCTAACGCTATCTAACTCTGTCCTGGAGAATGATGTAAAACAGTTCACAAAATAC
Source organism: Senna siamea (assembly GCA_031216115.1). Classification (NCBI taxonomy): domain Eukaryota; kingdom Viridiplantae; phylum Streptophyta; class Magnoliopsida; order Fabales; family Fabaceae; genus Senna; species Senna siamea. The sequence goes on along the minus strand of CM062355.1, from coordinate 9,047,257 downwards.
AAATGCTGCACATATAAAATTTGTACATATTTTTTATTTCACAAATTGTCACCTGCGTACAATGTATAATGGGAACTAGAACCCAATAATTAATTCCTTGCTTGTGATATTATCAAAACATGCAATATGAAGAGTTTTTTATGCATCTCTGCTTGTAGTTCTACCTATTTGTTTGTTGATCACTTCATGATGATCAAGTCAGTTGCATAGAAAATCATCCTTGCAACTATATTTTTCCTGTAGGTTATTAGAGTGAAGTGGTCACTCCATGCAAGAGAGGAGATTGTCTTTGAGCTTCTCCAACATCTAAGAGGAAGTGCAGTAAGAATTTTGTTGGAGGGAATTAATAAAAGCACAAGGGAAATGATTGAAGAGCAAGAAGCAGTTCGTGGTCGTTTGTTTACCATTCAAGATGTTATGCAGAGCAACGTTCGAGCGTGGTTACAGGTATCAATATCAGTATCAGTGATTTTTTCATATTTTAACAGTAGTCATGATTTTTTATTTCTCTCAAGTTTAACATGATGACTGTTTGTGTCTTGTGAACATCACTTCAGGATAGAAGTCTTCGAGTGACCCACAATTTAGCCGTGTTTGGTGGCTGTGGCCTTGTCCTTACCATCATTACTGGGCTTTTTGGAATCAATGTTGATGGAATACCTGGGGCAGAAAATACACCATATGCATTTGGTGTCTTCTCAGCAATCTTATTCTTTTTAGGACTAGTGCTGATTGTAGTTGGTCTGGTTTACCTTGGGCTTAAAAATCCCATTCCTGAGGAACAAGTTGAAGTTAGGCAGCTGGAACTGCAAAAATTGGTGGAGATGTTTCAACATGAAGCCGAGACTCATGCCCAGGTCCGTAAAAAAAATGTGTCCCGGAATAACTTAACTCCTACTGCTGGTGATAATCGCTCTAATGATGCGAATTACATTATTATACAATAGAAGAGATATTATATATAGAATTATTCAAGTATGCTATAACATCATTTGGTAGCAAATACTAGTTGAAAGGATAGATTGGAAAAACAGCATTTTTTACTAATTTGCTGTGGTTTGGTGATTATGGGGAATCAACAATTGTTGCTGGGACAACTGTGATTGCTACAATGAGGAAATTCAGTTGTAAGACTGTAAGATGTTATAATTTCTAGTTCTATCAGACTTCAAATAGGATTTGCAGCGTGATATTACATTTGAGTTGCTAGTTTAGAACTTACAGACCTTTTTTTTGGGGGGTAGGGGGGGGTGGGGGTGGGGGTGGATAACTCTTACCTAGTTGCAAATTGCCAAGTTTGCAGCAAATGCCCTATCAAGTTTAACAACACAAGACCTATATATGTAACCTTTTTCCCCCTAGTGCTATTAGTATAGTATATTTTTAGAGAAATGCAACAATTCTGCGCAGTTTGATGTGTGGATCCCACATATATACAACAAATTTTCCTTTCTCTCTGCAACATTAATATGCTGGTTTTCATTAGGAATATAACTTATTGAGAAACATTTCTTTCTTTTTTTTTTTTTTCATTTAAGAAACTTCGAATTATATATTTTTGTAAGTAAAATAATGATAATTCTATGAAATTTAACAGAATTGAAATGCTAATCTTGTGCTAAAGAAATAAATCTTATTATGATAATTAAATTACAATTTTGTAATCACAAAACTAGACAGTAGATAAGTATCTATATTTTACAACTGAACTAGCGATATTGTCGTAGATATCATATATGAACGACTTTGGATCCTCTACCTTAAGTTCTTTGTAGTTTCTCTGTCATGCTTTTTAAGAACGGTTTTTTTTCATTGCTCACTAATATGTACATATCGAAAAAAATTAAAAATAAATTATACTTTCTTAGGAGATATTAAAATTATATATTTTTATTTTTTATTTTAGAAAACTTATAGAAATAAAAAAAATTTATAATTTTATGTATTTTGATCAAAGTAATTTTTCACGTATTATTTATATTAGAGGTTTTGCATGCATAAAAGTATATGTTATTTTTTTAAATTTTTAAAATGTAATATAAAATAATAAAATTTATATATTAAAATAATAAATTAAATAATAAAAAATTATTTAACTCTTCACTCTTTTGTTATAATTTTTTATTTTTTTTATTTTTTTTATATATTACATATTACATATTTTATTTTATATTATATATTATATAATATATAATTTTAGCGACCACCGACTAAAAGATTTTAAAATTATTATAATATAGATAATTACATATGTATTTGAATAATATAAAAATATTTTTAATTCAAAATAAATTAACTTTATTATTTTTAACTCGAAATAAATAATAATAATAATAATAATAATAATTTTTAAAAAATGTTTTTATAATAAATCATATTTTTTAAAAAAATTAATATTAACCTTAAGAATATTTTAATCAAAATAAATGATATTGAAAGTGTTTTAATTTTGAAGAAGACTTAAAAATTAAACATCAGGGGTTCTTTGGTTTAGGAGGTATTTGTTGCATGTGGAATGATACGAGGCTTAAGGTGGAGGTTTTGAGGAAGCACCATCAGTGCATTCACCTTAAGATAGGGGAGTTTAGTAATACTTGTTCCTTACAATTGCGAATATCAGTCTGAACCAAGTTCAAAGACGAGGGAGGCCTTTTTCCTCGTGCACGAATGGGCCTTGGTGTATCTTTGGTGATTTTAATGCCTTCATTGACGAAAGCGAGAAGCATGGTGGAAGTAGGCATGGAAGCAGCCCAGATCACCTCTTTAGAAGCTGGATGGAGAGTGTTGTTGTTACTGACCTCGGCTTCTCTGGGCCGAAGTACACCTGGCACAGGGATAAGGTGGCAGCCAGGCTTAACTGAGCTGTGGCTAACACCCAGTGGAGAGACATGTTTAAAGAAGCTTCGGTTATCCATCTTCCCAACTTTAAATCAGATCATTCTCAGATTTTAATTCACACTGATCCGAACAATGCTAGTACTAATACGAAGAACCGACCCTTCAGATTTCTAGCATCCTGGGTTACGCATGATGACTTCCCTAACGTCATCAAGGCTGCATGGAGGCACGGGGTTCCCTGGAACATGATCTTAATAATTTTTACACAGATATTAACAAACGGAACAAGGAGGTGTTTGGGAATATTTTCCATAGAAAGAGGAGACTGCTTAATCGTATTCATGGAATTCAGAGGAAACTGGCCGATGGTTCCAACCCCTATCTGTCGAACTTGCAAGAGTAGCTCCAGAGGAAGTATGAGGGGATTCTTAACCAAGAGGAGTTGCTTTGGATGCAAAAATCTAGATGCCAATGGATCATCCAAGGAGATCTTAGGACTCACTTTTTCCATACTGCCACAGTGATCGTAGAAGGAGAAATAAAATTGAGGCTCTCAAGGATGATGCTGGTGTTTGGATCTATGACAATGACAAGCTTAGGGAGATAGCAGTTTTAACTATTTTAACAAGCTGTACAATGAGGAAGGGTGCTCGTCTATAGTGCATGGTGCTTTTCTTAAAATTAGCAGTACACTTCTGGAAGCCTGTTCTTGTAGTAGAAGGAATGAGGAAATTAATGAGGTTATTTTGAGTATGGAGATTTAAAAGCCCCATCTTCCACAGTCAGTGGGATAGTTTAAAAGATTCTATCTTTACTTTGATTAGAGATATTTTCAATACTCCAGAGTTGATTAATAAAATTAACCATACCCTCGTAGTGATTATTCTTAAAATTCAAGAACCAGAATGCATTAAGGACTTTCGTCGTATAAGTCTTTGTAACGTGACGTACAAAATTATTCGCAAGGTGCTAACTAATAGATTGGAAAGCATTATGCCCAATTTGATTTCGTCAAAGCAGTGTAGCTTTGTTCTGGGAAGGCATAGCTCCGATAATATTGTAGTCACTCAAGAAGTTATCCATTCTATGAGATCTATGAGAGGCAAGAAAGGCTTCTTGGCTATTTTGAGAAAGCTTATGATTGATTCAATTGGGATTTCGTCAGGGATACGTTAATGGAGGTAGGCAAGAAAGGCTTCTTTTCTTATTTCCGAGTTTCTTGCATGTCTAGCGATGTCTAGGTGTGTCTTACGGCTAGTTGCATTGTTTATAAGAACTGTTATGTTTTGTGCTGTTGTGTGCTTGTTCTTGTTTCCAACCATTTGGATATATTTCTGAGGATCCAAGCTTTCACCTTGAAAAGCAAGTTAGAGGAGACAATGGTTGTCCAAGTGAATTGTGTTCCTTGTCTATGGAAGTGTTTTGTTTTTGTTTTTTTTTTTTTTTGTGATTTTTGTTTTTAGTCTACTTGAACATGTTTCTTAACACTTGAGCTTTTAATTGGGAAAGTGACTAAGAGGAAACCAGACAACTTTTGTGTTGATGTGATTATGAGCATATCCTACAAATTCATCAGTCTCAATTCATCGGATTAATGAGTAAGGATGAGGTGGAACATGTTAATAATTTTTAATACCTTTGTTTATTTTTAATTAGTGAAATTCAATGAATGCAATTAATTAATAGAAAATTGTAGTAAATATTTTGGTATTTAGTACACATTTTTATCTCTATGTTTATTTTTTATTTTGTTTATTTTTATTTAATATAATTGTGGTTGTTTTTTTATTTTTTTGGTTTGATTTTGACTTTTGAGTTTAATTTAAAAGTTTAATATTATTTTATGTATTTAAATACTTAGATAAAGTGTTTGGGATGTAACAATTTTATATTATTTTTTATTTTTCTTTTCTCTTTTTTTAAATTTTTATTTTTAATTCTTTATTTTATTTTTGAGATAAAGTTTAAAACTTACTAAATTAATTTATTATTTTTGTTATTCTTATTCTTATTTTTATTTTTTATTTTTTTTTATGATGTTCGGAAAAAATGGAGTGTTTGAGAATCCTTGATGTTACATGTTTTTTAATCAAGTTTAACCAATAGCAAACTCCTAAGTAATGAACAGCTCCATTTCAGCATCAAGTCTAAGGGTATAGAGCAACCGTTTTGTTTGTTCCATTGGGAACGGAAGCATAGCAGGGAATGAACAGCTCCGAACAGCTATATAATTCTCTGTTGAGTAAATGCAAGACATTGAAATCGGCCAAGCAAATCCACGCCCTTCTCTTCAAAACTGGCCTTCATAACGACCCCTTGATCGCCGGAAAGCTCCTTCTCCTTAGCGCCGTTTCCATCTCCAGTGCTCTCCACTATGCTCACTGTCTATTCCGACACTTTCCAACACCTGATGTTTTCATGTACAACACGCTCATTCGAGGATTCGCTGAGTCGGAATCTCCCCAGACTTCACTTCAACTTTTCATCCAAATGCGTCAAGATTTCAATTTTCTCCCGGACAGTTTCTCTTTCGCCTTTATACTCAAAGGGGTCGCTAACTGCAGGTATTTGAAATCTGGGATGCAGTTACATGGTCAAGCTTTGTGCTTTGGGTTGAACACTCATGCTTTCGTTGGGACAACTCTGATAAGTATGTATGCAGAATGTGGGAGCGTGTATTGTGCGAGGAAGGTTTTTGAGGAAATGTCGCTACCAAACGTCGTGACTTGGAATGCCATTGTTACTGCCTGTTTCAGGTGTGGGGATGTAGAGGGTGCAGAGGATATGTTTAAACGGATGCCTATTCGGAATTTAACCTCATGGAATGTGATGCTTGCTGGTTACACCAAAGGAGGTGAGCTTGAGTTAGCAAGACGAGTGTTTTCTGAAATGCCTCTCAAAGATGATGTTTCTTGGAGCACTATGATTGTTGGGTTTGCTCATAATGGTTCTTTTGATGAGGCTTTTGGATTTTTCAGGCAGTTGCAGCAACTGGGAATCAAACCAAATGAGGTGAGCCTGACAGGGGTCCTTTTAGCGTGTGCACAAGCTGGGGCTTTTGAGTTTGGGAAGATTTTACACGGATTTATGCAAAAAGCTGGGTTTCTTCAGATTGTTTCAGTGAGTAATGCTCTAATGGATACATATTCCAAGTGTGGAAATGTAGTTATGGCTATGTTGGTCTTTCAAAGCATTTTGGTGGGAAGAAGAAGCATTGTGTCTTGGACATCCATGATTGCAGGACTTGCAATGCAGGGTCACGGTGAAGAAGCAATACAACTTTTCCATGAGATGGAAGTGTCTGGAATTAGGCCAGACGGCATCGCATTCATTTCTCTTCTTTATGCTTGTAGTCATGCTGGCATGGTTGAGCAAGGTTGTGCTTATTTTTCTAAGATGAAGAGTATGTATGGCATTGAACCTGCTATTGAGCATTATGGTTGTATGGTTGATCTCTACGGGCGAGCTGGAAAGTTGCAGAAGGCCTATGAATTTGTATGTGAAATGCCAATTTCACCTAATTCAATCATTTGGAGGACTCTCCTTGGGGCTTGTAGCATTCATGGCAATGTTGAGTTGGCAAAACTGGTGAAAGCAAGGCTTGCTGACATGGATCCAAACAATTCTGGTGACCATGTACTTCTCTCAAACATATATGCCGTTGCAGGGAAATGGAAGGATGTTGCTGCTATAAGAAGATCCATGACTGAACAAAGCATAAAAAAAGCTCCGGGTTGGAGCATGATTGAAATTGACAAGGTCATTTATGGTTTTAGGGCAGGTGAAAAGCCAAATGAGGTTACAGAAGAGGCTCATAATAAACTGAGGGAAATAATGTCCAGACTCAGAGCAGAAGTAGGTTATGTTCCACAGGTAAATAATGTTCTGCATGATATTGAAGAAGAAGAAAAAGAAGATTCAGTGTCTAAGCACAGTGAGAAGCTTGCTATAGCTTTTGGAATAGCCAAACTTCCCAGGGGAAGGATTATAAGAATAGTGAAAAACCTGAGGGTTTGCGGGGACTGCCATGCAGTGATGAAGTTGATCTCTAAAGTTTATCAAGTGGAAATCATTGTGAGAGACAGGAGTCGCTTCCACTCATTTAAAGATGGATTTTGTTCTTGCAGAGACTACTGGTGATGTAGTTGATTGCTTTTGCTCATATTCATTGGCAAAACACTGGCGTAAGTTATTACCTTAGCTGCACCATAATGGCTTAGCTAGATGGCAGAATGCTAATTACATCACAGCAGATTGACATGTATGAAGATATGATAATTTGGTTCAGGAGAAGCGTTTAGTTGTGACATCAATGATTAAAGTGAAAAGATTGACTAAAGAAATAGCTATCAACATAGAGACTGTCTAAGAACTGGCAATGGACTCTTATTATTTACCAAATATCCATTGTCTTGTTCTGGTAATCACATATTGTGGCACCCTGAAAAAGTATAGACATGAAGAATAGCTGAATTCCCTTGCTAGAACTGGATACCCTTTCATTTAAATTGTAGATTTTATCTATTAGAAGACACCCAACTTTACCAATGGTAAAGTGGATTGAGTTCTAGATGAGCTGAAGTTACGACGTCACATACTTTCTGCTTGCTGGAAAGCAAGAAAAATATATCCTCATAGATGTTGTAACTTGTGACAGATGTCCATGATGTTCTGTATATAAGAAGACTGTGTCTTTCGTTTGGTGGCAAGGCTGCAGCACAACTTCCAATGAATTCATTCATGAACATGCTGGAACTGCATTAAGCTTCAAAATTCTAATGGCTTATTTTGGATTCTTTTTTCTCAAAAAAGTTATATAAGATTTAAACCTTATAAAACTGAGGCTTTAACCTCGTCCATCCCAACCTAAAACTAATGGCTCTCTTGCTTTTTAGTCTGCTCTTCCCTGCAAGAATTCATTTTTTCATTCTTATTTGTGGTTGGGTTGGGAGTTTTGAAAACTCATCCCATTTATTGAGAATTTAAAAAAAAATAGTGGAATAAACCACTATAATGTTTGAATGTTATTATACAATTAATAAGATGAAATAGTTTGAATAATAAAAATTTTAATATTACAATTATAACAAAAGTTTCTTTTAAAATTTTAATATATGTTATTTTAACTTTTAAGACTAAATTGAATTTATATTTTCTTTCAATTTCTTTTAACTTCTATAACTTATATTTTATTTTTATTATTGATTTACTTTTTATCCCTTTTTTATTAATATAACTATTTAACATATCTAAATAACAAAACAATTTATGTAAAATACGAGATAAAACAAGCAAAAAATTTTACTTAATAATATCACTTAAAAAAAAGAAAAATTACTCAAAATATAATCAAAATTTTCTTTTTTGTTTATTGCATTATTCATATTTTCTATTGCTATGAAGAGACAATGAAAAGAAGCTAAGAGCAAACTTAAAAGTGGTGTAGATTTAAAGAGAGTTGCAATATGGAGTTGTATTTTCTAAATTATTAGGGTATAAAAAACAAGCAAGTAGAAAATAAATAAATAGAAGGAATAAAAGTAGACAAGTAAGAGTGTGAAAAATTAAACTAAAAATTATAAAATATCAAAACTCCTCAATTTAGAGGGATTTAAAAAATAAGATATTGGATGATTAAGAATAGTTTTTAAATTATTATAAATCATCCAACCCCATTAATTTTTTAAATAACCAACCAAGGGTCTAGAGACACTCAAACCACCTTATCTTACTCTAAATCATTCTCAAACCATCATCTTAACCAAACTAATTTAATCAAGGGTAAAATGTAAGAAACCTTCATTAAACTTAGGGTCATGAGCAAAAAACCCTTGAATTATAAACTTTGATCAATAACCTCTCATACTTTTATTTTAGTACAAAAAATACGTTATAATTAGTATTTCAAAAAAATTAATTTCATTGTCACATAAAAACAACACATCAACAAGGGTAATTTGGTCATTATCACAGAGGGAGAAAATGGACGTTGGGCCAATGAGGTGAAAGTTAGTGGATGCACAAAACTTTGGAGAAGAGAAATGGAAATAATTTTTTGGTCGCAGGAAGCCTCTCTGTTGAATATGAAACTTGACATTATACGTACGACATGGAAACAACTCTCCTTTTTTTAATTATGTGACAAGTAGTTTATATTCACTTTGGTTCTTTATTTATATATATTAGTATCAATGGAGGATCGAAACTTTAAAGCCACGAGACTTTATTTTGAAAATTTTGTCAAGAGGAACCCCCATTATTTTCAATAGCCTTCCTCTTCTTGTGCTATAACGTCACTTTTTGGAGTATCAATTGGTAATTAGAATTTTTATTGAAATGATTAATTCAGAGAATTTTTTGCTCATATCGTTGAGTTCAAAGAGGTTTCTTGTATTTTATCCTTTTATTAAAAAATTTCATTAAAAAAATATAAAATTTGTACTAATGTTTTTTTACTAATTTTCAAACTAATTTTACTTAGGGTATATAAGGCTTGTGCAAGCTTGAATTCTTAAAATTATAAAAGTTATTCAATTATCACTTGAATTACTTTTTGAGTTGAGATTTGAGAGGATTTATTTTATTTTGATATTAAAATAAAAACAATTTTGCTATGTGTTTGAGCGCTCGTGAAGTGCTAATTTATATAATCGTGTTTGATCTGAAATTTTATTATTATTATACTAACATTTCGACATATACTATTATAAGGGCCGTTCTATTTTTCATAGGGATTTATTTACTTTTAAAATTATAAAAAATTTGTGTAAATTTTTTTAAAATTTATTAATTGATCTAGAAATTATAAAATAAATGTATTATTTATTCTAAAACATTAAAATTATAAAATATATTATCTCTAGACCAAATTATAAATTTTTATTAGAAATTTACATACTTTTTATTTTTAAATATAAATAAATCTCTAATAAAAAAATATAACGACGTGCACAATAATGTGTCGAGATGTTTCTGAATTTATAATGGTTCTGGAATATTCTAATTATTGGCTTTCAAAATTAAATACTCTATAAAATAAAATATATGATTTAAGAACACATGAAAAAGATAAAATAAAGATAGTGAAAATTTAAAAGAGAATAGTAAAGTTAAATAATTTTTTATTATTTAAGAATTAAAAGAGAATAATAAATTATGAAATAAGTTATTATTATTTAAATTATTATTTTAAAATTTAATGATTATTATTTTATATTATATTTTAAAATTAAAAAAATAATGCAATTTTATACATGGAAACTTCTAATATCAAATAATGACATGCATACAGATTTAATGATATTTCTTCTAATTAATGTGACGTTATATATATTAATTAATATTAATGGAACTATCCAATTAAAAAATTTTATTTCAATATTGGCCAAATATATATCAATAGTTGTTTTATTTCCTTTTGTGAATATGAATATTGTTTTACTTTAACGAACTAATCTTTTTTTCTTAACGTTTCAAAATCCTTAATAATTCTATAGGGACCAATAAACTAAAGACATCTCATCAACTATATGATATTTTTTCTTAAAAAAAAAACAATATATGCGTGCATACCTTTTTTTATTTTATATGAATGCAGAGTTACCTCGTCGACAAGAATGTGTATGTTTTATATAGTTGAGTGGATATAATTTTATAATTATTTACTATAAAATATTTTGTACGAATTTGTATAAAATGTTAAGTTTTCATATTTTATAAGCTAATTTATGATATATTAATGTGTAATATATATAATATAATAAATTATATTGATATAAATGTATAATATATTTATATAAAATTAATTTTATAATAAAATTAATATAATCTTATAAAACATTTAAATTGATAGTTATTATATGCTTAAAAAATATAAATGATAAATAGTAGGTTTATTATGAGTATATTAAAATCTTTTCTCATTTTTATTTTGTGCAATATACATTTTTATTAATATTTTTATTCAAACACTTATCTACATCCAAAAATTTGAAGGAAATATTTTGTATAAAAATAAAAGTTTCATAAGAAATTTTGCACCATATTAAAAGTATGAGAAATTTTTTTAATCAAAATTTAAAGGTAAGGGAATAATAAGTTGTATAATTTTACTAATACTTTTTTTTCAACAAAAGAGAAGTTAAGGAAGATGAGATGTTGAAAAAGAAAAATTTGAAAACATTTCTTTTTTCAATTTTTAAAATTAAAAATATAAATTAGTCAACTATTTAATTTAATTTTTTTTCAAATTAGCTATTTATCTTAAATTATAATCTACAAAATTAATATCTCTATATACATTATTGATTTTATTTAATAATTATAAAGATTAAAATTTACATGCACGAAACTATATATTATTTTTTTATTTTTTTAAATATAATACAAAATAAAGATATAAAAAAAGTCATTCATACTCAGCCAAATTAATTGAATTGTTTATTAAATAAACAAAATATGAGTTATATAATAAAATTTGTTACGTAGATTGAATCAAATTAGGCATATATGTTAATTTAATGTATAATTATTGGTCCCTATAGAATTACTAAATAGACTCTAAAATGGTATTCATTCATATTAAATTCATATGTTAAATTAATTAATTACCTCCAATTGAATGATAAATATCATATCAAGGTACTTATCATTATCTATATCATAAATTTTAGAAATTTTTTTAAAAAAATTTAGGGTTAAACCAATGGAAAGAATGAAAGAAAATTGATAGAAGCCAGTTAAATAAAAGGAACAAAATTCATATTTTTGGTATTGTTCATTTGGTAATTTGGCCAATTTTAAAAAATCATAATTTATTCTAAAAAGTTTTAAAATTTTTGAAATTTTTATGGCGTATATATGATATGATATCTAATTGTCTACAAACTTTCAATTCAAAACTCACACATTTGACCACTCAAATCTAATAGAACAATACAAACCTGGCAGTGTTATAATAGCATATCAAAATTTGGAAAAAAAAAACTTGCCAAAACTACACCAAATGAGTTCCAAATGACATGGAACTTCCTAGATCAATTTTTTAGAACCTTAGGTACTAGTAGGTAAAATTTTAATCATTAAATCATTTGTGTGTTCCTCAACATCCATTGGAAAGTATATAAACCGAAATTTTTTTTTGTATAATTGTCTTAACTTTAAGCGGAGGGTATCTAACAAATTCCAAAATTTATTAAATTTAGCAACCATAAACCTCCACATATCTAGTTTTACCCTGCCAACTTTCATAATTTTTGAAACTCATTAAAAATAATTTTACAATTTCCTTTATCCCTTGCAATTATATTCAAATTTATAACAACTGAGTTTTAGCATGCCAAAATTTGAGATTGGACTAATTCAACCATGTTCGTACTTTATAAAGCCTTATAATAGTTATTAAAACTTGAAAAAACTCATAGTTTGGCTTTTCTAACATATTTAGATAGACTTTTGCAAAACCTCTTGGAAATGTTGCTATTTACACTTATGCATTTGATTATCTTGTTAGATATATCATTTTCATCACATTTTACACCATGAACACATCCCTTATAGGTCACATAGTGTCATTTATTACTCATTTCATCATAACATATCATAGGTACAAAATCATACTTCAAGTTTTTTCAAAATAGTCACTTTCTCTATATTTTTCTAATAAGTTGGCTACCAAGAGAACTTGGTATTATTACTATTCATGTTTCTAAAGATCATAGTTGATATTGGAATAATTTACATTTATACATATTATTAATATATATATCTCACTAAAAAATATAAAAAAATTATATCAAAATAAGCAAAACCATTTTCTACACATATCTTTTTCTCTAATTATACATACAAGAGATTGTGGAGGCACCTCTTTTTGCTTGCCTTTATTTGTTTCACTTGAAAATGTTTATGAAAATTTTGGTTGAGACATGAAGTCCCAGTAACTCACTCCATATTCCAAACACACTATGGCATGCGAGGAAAAGTAAAGTATACAAGAGTATTTCATACATAGCTCATGGTTTCATGCTTAAATCATCATGTAAGCATTTAAATTATGGCCAAAATTCATCAAACAACATACCTAGGGTAGAACTTAGCTCATCTAAACCCTTCATAATATCACACATTTCACATGACTTGAGCCATCAAAGCTTCATGACACATATTCATATCATAAAGCATCTCATGAGTATATAAAACCTTTCAAACATCAAGTATGCATATACACACCACAAACACACACTTAGCATATAAGGAATGGAAAGGAGCTACCTTGCACTCAAACTTATCTTTTTTTTACTTTTTTTAGCAATGGTAAGGTTTTCTTCCTGTTTTATTTCTGGGTTAGGTCACTTGACAATAGGAAGTCTCTAAATTTACATAGAATTCATTATCAATATTATCATATTTTTAGTCTTCAAACTCATTACTTACTCATGTCATGACTATGCTAGATTTTTCTTTTGGTAGCTAACTTTGCTTCTTGAACGTAGAGTATGCATATAGAATTAAATTTATCTATCATGTTCTCTTCCTTTTTATGCTTGAAAACATGTTTTTATAGTCCTTCTAGGCTCTAAATAATCATTCATATGCTAGTTTTCTTCATGAACATACCATTACATATTATGACCATTTGCTAGCCTACACTTTTTTTCAAAGAATCCTTTTTAGACAATGGCTTATAAGTGGATTAATTTAAATACAATTCAAATACCATCATAGAGCTCATAGAACTTCATGAACATATCATAGGAATTTTTAGGACTTCAAATACAATTCAAATGACATCATAGAACTCATAAAATTGTGGCCCTCCTTCATCCCTCAAAATTTCAAAATTCTTTACACAATGGCCTATAAGTGGATTAATTCATGAAGTTACCATATTTCAACTCTTTTGAGCTAGGAAGGCACTTTATGTGACTTCTCTAGTCATGAAAATACTTCATAAAAATTAGATTTCTCATTCTCTTACATAAACCCTATCTTTTTATATTTGACATATTTGAAGGGTTTTAGAAAATTTAATTGAAATCTAATATATTTGTCTATTAGATGATTTGTTTAAGCACCTAAACACTTGGAAAAACCTCTATTTCATGCATTAAATTTTGTCTCATAAACCCTAATTTTATCACATGCAAATTCAGCCCTTTAGCCATATTTTTTTCTTATGAAACATATATAAGTTTTTATGGCTAACTTACCTCTTTTTTCTTTTGCTATTGCTTCTTTAAAATAGTGCTTTACTTGCATGAAATTCTCCTTCAAATTTAGAAATTGGGGCTGAAATTTGGATGAAGAGAAAGCCCTTGAGGAATAGATCAATTTTACTAATTATGAAGAGATCAAAAAGTGTAAGGATTCTTATTTTTTTTTTTGCCTTTCTCTCTCTTCTTCTTCTCGTTAACATGAACCAGCTCTTTCTGTTTCCTTTTTCAGCTAAAATGGCATGGAAGTGGAAAAAGAAGAAAAAAAAAGTGAATTTATTAATTAGGTCTTAAAGTAATTGAAATTAACCATTTTGTCATTGCATTATGATTTCTACCTTTTGGATTTAATTAAATACACTTGTAAGTCAAATTGAGTATGAGAAAACTCTTTATAACTTTTAAATTATTTAAATAAAATCAAAATAATTTATATCAGATAAAAATTATAATTTTATTTCTATTTTTTATCTTTTATAAAAATTACTATATAACCCTTTTTTAAACATTCTAAGACCATATTTGAGTTCCTTGAGATCTATATCACTAAGTAATAATCTCGTTTTGCATTACTTTACTTTATTTTAATTAATTCCTCTTTGAATTCTTTTGACAGTTTTGACTCTCCTTTTTTATTATTTTTTTGTTAAGGTCTTTTTTAAATTTTTTATTAATATCTAGTCTCTAATTTTTACTTTACGTTTATTTTTTATATTTATCTTATTTCAATTCTTCTTAATTTATTTTAAAATAATTCATTATTATTAATGTGTTAATTTAATAACGTATGGATATTTGTACAATAGAGAGAGCATTCGGTTTGTCAATATGGAATTGCTGTTTTTAAAACTTATTTTTTATTTTTAAAAATATAAAAATAAAAAATTTGTTTGAATAAGTTTTTTTAAGCAAAAATTAAAAAAAATAGAATATATGTTTTAAAAATAAAAATAAAAAATAATTAAATAATATTTTAAAGTCCAATTTTTTTTATTAATAGTATATATATAAATATATGAAAACAACGAAACCTTCGTTTTCATCTTCCGTTCTCGATAAAAACGAGAGAGCATTCGGTTTTGGGGAAGAAATTCGAAACTTGAGGAGAAGAATCTGACATAGGGAGATGACTTGGAGTGGGAGTTGTCGGTCATCCTTAGCCTTGCCATCGCTGCCAACCGCCGCTAGCCGCACCACCGTCAGCGTCACGCCTACAGCAACACTACCACGTCGTCGGAAAGTCTTCCCCTCTTCAGCTTGCTCTCGTTCAGGCTGAGGGAGGTGAGTGCTTCTCATTTCTTCCTCATTCCCTGCTCTCTCCTTTCACTCCTCCATTGAATGGTTGTTGATGATGAGTAATCACCTCTATTGAAGTTTTCCTTTTTCTGTTCTGTTTAGGAATTAGCAATGGCTGCCATTCTTTTCATTCTTAGCAAGTAAAATGTTCTCTAAATGACCAGGTGGTAGTTTTTGGCACTGAATGACATATCTCAATGTTATTTTTAACTATTGAGGGATTTTTTGAATGGTCCAAATGATGAGAGAGTGGTTTGGAATTTTGTATAGAATGTTTGATGATATCTGCTTTGAGTAGTCAATTTCTTTCTTTGCCAATATCGATTAGTTTAAGCGATTGAAAATGGTAGGAAAACGGTTCCAGTTCTAGATGACATGTTTTGGCTCTTTTTAATTGGTGAGTTGTTTTGAATGTCTAAAATGGTTTGAGAGCAATTTGAGGTACTGAAATAATATGTTGTTGTTCCTTTTTGCAAGTGAGGACTGTTTAGAATGCTTTAAATGATGGAGAAGTGTTGGTTTCTGTTTTGACTCAGTTTTAAGTTTGCAAATATGTCATTGAGCTGGTTGAATACTAATGTTGAGTGGTTGTTAGTTGTTATTTCACTCTTCTTTTTGCTTATTAGTGTGTCAATGTTAGATGCTGTTCTGTCACCTATATTTTCTTGTTTTCATTAAGTCATGTTCAAAGTATTCAAAGTGCTATTATGTTGCCATACACTGTCCTGTTTTCTTTAAGATATGTTTATTGTGTATCAAAGCTTTTCATGATATTAAAGTGCTGACGGCTTATAGGTTCTATTCTATTCATCTTACCTACTTGAAAGTGTGTCTTTATGGGGTTAAACATTTGGTAAAATGCCGATGCTTACAGTTTCTATTTTGTCTCTCTTCCTTGCATGTAAATGTTTCATTAAGTGGTCAGATATTTGGTAAAATGCTTTGTTTTGTTTGGTCCTTTTCCTCTGCTTCTATTTTTGCTTGAAAACATGTTTCAAGTTGCTAAAGGTGTGTGAATAGGTGCTTGTTCTTTCTCTGTTCATGCATCACTTGAAAACATGTTTGTAAATGAATATTGGTGTACAAATTTCATTACTTGAAGGCATGTTGTCAAATGCTTTGGTGTTAATGCGCTGTCCATATGTTTGTGGGTGTTTTTTAAATGTTTTAGTGTTGTAAACATGTAGGAAAAAATATAAATGCTGCCCTTTTTGGTTTGTTGATATGTTTTGCATATTGTAGTGTTTATTTAGGGTCATAAGGTGTGTAGGAAAATATATGAATGTTGTCCATATGTTTGAGGGTGTGTTTTTAATGTTTTGGTGTTGTAAACATGTAGGAAAGAATATAAATGCTGCCCTTATTGGTTTGTTATTGTTTGAGGTCATGAGATGTGTAAGAAAATATTTGAATGCTGTCCATATGTTTGTGGGTGTGTTTTAGTGTTCTAGTGTTATTAACATGTAGGAAAACATGTAGTAGCTGTCCCTTTTGGTTAGTGAATATGTCAGCATATCTAAAGTGCTTGTTTAGTGTCTAAGAAAATACATAAATGCTGTCCTTTGTCTCTTGGCTTTTTCTTTCTACATGTTTTGGGTGATTGTTTAGGATCATTAAGTGTGTGGTTAAATGAATGGTGGTTAAACGTAAAGTGTAGCATATTTCATGGTTTTCAAAGGTTTATTTTAACATAGCTGGATGTTTTGTGATGAAATAGTTGAATTTCGAGATGAGATGATTGTCTGATGTTTTGCTAATCTGTGTTAAAATCTTTTGCACATGTACTAATGTTTCTTCTACTTCCTCTCAAATTGAGTCTAATGGAGAACTTGGTGAAACAATAAAAGACCAAAGGAAATGATCAGTTGATTTTTGTTTTATCCTCTTTCCTTCTTATTTTATGGCTATTAGCATTGTTAAATGATGAGAAGTGTATAAACGAGAGTTCAAACAGTTGTACTAAACTCTGGTATTATTAAGGTATGTATTTTGATCAATTTAATTATCTTATTTTTTGTCATGTGGGACGGTTGAGTCTTAATAGTCACATATATAAAATTGAATGTTGAGTCATGTAAGACTACAAGTTTTGGTAGGCTCAAAGCGGGTCTTTTATTTTATTTAGTTTTATTGGCACACCCCCAAAAACAAAGAGGGGTGACTAGCACTAGACCCAAGGAAAAACCATGGTCAGGTAAGCCAAACAACAGAAACAGAAGGCACACTATTCTTGGGATTATTGTTTAAATACATAAGAAAATTCTATTGAAAATCGGCAATCTCATGAAATATGAACGTTTCCAAATTATACAACATTTCAATTTCTATACAATAGTCTTATTAGAGAGTTTTGCTATCAACCAATCTAGAGACCAATATACAACTAATCAAAATATATCAAAACAAACAAATAATAAGGATCATGCTTGTGATTTAAGTAGCTACCTAGAGTCAAAATATCGGTTAAAGAAATCAAATTATAATAAGGCCCACAAACAAAAGTGGGCTCACAAAAGTACGAATGCCTCAAATGACACCAAAGGTGATTGATCAGAAGCTATACCTCTATTTGAAAAATGTAATCAGGGAATGAGTTCACCAATTCATTAAGCAAATAATACAAACTATAGTAGGAAGAGAACAAACTCAAATGCAGGAGTTTTTCACAAACCTTGATATTACATAACAAATTTCATAAATGAAAGTTTCATCAAAAAGTAAGTCTTACAAATCAATTTACTCATCTATTAAAAATTAATCTTACAAGCTTATAAAATATATCTATAATCAAATTATATTAGGGCCCACAAAAAAAAGTGGGCTCACAAAAATACGAATGCCTCAAACAACACCAAAAGAGATTGATCAGAAGCTACACTTCTATTTGAAAAATGTAATGAGGGAGTGAGTTCATCAATTCATTAAGCAAATAATACAAATTATAGTAGGGAGAGAACAAACTCAAATGCAGGAGTTTTTCACAAACCTTGATATTACATAATAGATTTCATAAATGAAAGTTTCATCAAAAAGTAAGTTTTACAAATCAATTTACTCATCTATTAAAAATTAATCTTACAAGCTTATAAAATATATCTATATACGTATACATGTGTATATCTAAAATATATAGTTGGAGAAATACATCAACTTAACTGGAAGTGAGCACAACTCACAAAGAGTAAACTAATCATAGAAAGCTTATAACTTATTATAATTCGGAGGAGTAGTTCACTCATATTGTAACAACTGAAAATGTTTTAAAAGATAAAACCAAATTTTCGACGCTAATTCCAATCAAACAAAGCTTGGCATGACTTTCGAGGATGATGATTTGAAACGGATGGTTGTTCGAAGTCAGAAATACGATCGAATCAAAAGAAACGCAATCTGGCGATCAGGAATTGACAGACGACGTTTCGTGCATCAATTTCACTAACGGAGGCCAAAACATTCGCATAGAAACGCGTGCCGACGTCTGGAAGGTAGCCGACACTATAAAGTATCCCTAGGTGGTCCGGGAAAAGTCAGAATCGCCCCCGGAGACTTTAAATTTTTCGAAATTCCTCCATTTCCATCAATTCTCTCTCTCTCCTCACCTCACTTTCTCTCTCCTCTCTCTCCTCCTTCCTCCATCGCGCGCCGCCACCAGAGCCACCGTGGGCCGCCACCTAGCATACCAATCGACAGCCCTCGCCACCCACAACTTCCAGCAACCACCCACGGCCACCAACGGCTGCCAGCGTCGCCGAAAAAAGCCGTTTTCCTCCTCCATCTCCCGAAAACTTCGCCATTTGAGATCGCCGCCGTCCGCCACCGTTGGCCGTCACCGCACCCACCATCGTGTAGCCTGAGTTGCTAGCTTCCTCCACCAGCTCGCCGACGTCGAACGGAGGTCCGATGTGCCCGGATCGAGGCATTTTTCGTCCGCCGTGCGTAAACTTTCGTGGCTGAAAAATGCCGTCCAAACGGCCGTGAACCGTCGCACCACCACCATATTCGGACTCCTGGTCTTGCGGGCTTCACTGTGGTGTAAATTTCAAGGCCAACCGCACCCCTCCGCTGTGCCTCGCCATGCCGAAGCATCTGGATATACACCGGGAGAAACTGAGACCACCCTGAGACAAAATTTCATCATCCGATCACATTGGTAAGGTCCGATTTCCCAAAAATTGATGAATTCTGATTGAAATAGCTGTCGAACGTAATTAGGAAATAAATTGACCTAGGTATTAGGGCAACCGAACTTAGAATTGTTAAACGGATGACGTGACAAGCTTGAATATGCAATTTAATGTCCAGGAAATTAATTGGGCTCAAAAACTGAGACTATGTGAAGTTCTGAATCGATTTGGAGCGACAGGAGACCAGGTAGGATAATTTACGCTTCCCGAACGTTAGAATTGACCTTGTGGATACCTGAACGATTTAGATTATTTGCATGGATCTGCGTGCTATTTTTGATGGAATAAATTGCATGCCTGTGTGCTGAATATCCTAATTGCATGTTAGACGTTTTGTTTATTGAGTTTAGATGCCCTTAAAAAGGATTTACTTAGGGTAGGGCACTTGATAGCCGGTATAGGACGAGCGTTAAGTATCCCGAGTACAGGAAGTTTTTAAATGAAATTGTTTTTACCTGATTTGGCCTGTACTATGTTAGGGATCACGCGATAAATCAAGACGACCCTAAGAAAGATTTAAGGAGTATAAGGGGGGATAACCTACACTGGAAAACGTTGTGATTTAGGCATAATACTCTAGAACCTTGAGGAATAGCCGACCGTGAGCATGTGAGTTCGAATAGACTGTATGAGGATGATAATTGGCGTATGTGCACATGCTAGGGGACGCCCTAGATGTTGATTCTCACTCAGTCCTTGAGTGAGTGATTGGTATTACGGATCACACTCACAATATAGGCTAGATTCGGGTGATTGGTGTTACGGATCACACCCAACGATAAGAGAGGTATTCTTTCTAGATGACGTGCACTTAGATGACAATTTTAGATTGGGTCGCAGAGGACTTGTGGCCTAGATGGATTTAGATACACCGGGCATGGAATTTTACCTGATTTTGATTATTGATTTTCAAAGAAATGGATTTTTATGATTATGATTATCTACCGCAATTTTCATGTGATAAAATGATTTTAAAGATAAGGTATTTCACTGATTTCGAACTGATTTCGAGAAGATGTTTTCGGTGCTCGCACCGCTGAGTATTCAACTAGATTTTGAACTGTAAATTATTCTACTGGGATTTTATATCTCACCAGGTTGTTTACTCAGATGAACAGGGACAGGGACAGGAACCTAGACGTTTTCTGGACAATGATTTGATGATAGACAGAAGAACGGCTTAGTCTAGGCTTGAATTACATTGTATATATTTTGATGATAATGTTGTATAATTGGTCTTCTGTAATTTGTGTTTTCTGTTGTCATTGGACTGGCTGTGTATCTGTAAACAAGTGACTGTTGTATTATGGATATGTCCGAAATACAGAGAAAATTTTGTCAAATTTTGGGTAGGGTTTACCGCTGTAAACTTGTGGAATTAAGTTGAAATTTGTATGAATGATTGTATGCCATATGTATGGACATTAGATTTCATTCTAGAGTAATTTATGATGTATGTATGTACAATTAGTTTAGCTGCGTGTGAATTAGGGTTGAACGGAATTTGAATGGACAACGGGAAGTCTATTTGGGTTACACTCAACCAGTAGCGATCCCCTGACGTTCCCACATCGAGAATAACTATTTGGAAAACTCATACGCTTCCGCTATGAGTGTGTATGTTGTATTAGGGGGTCGTTACACATATAATACAGACAGATTCAATCCACGTGTTGGATGACACACGGGACTAGCAACACTCTTGTTAGTTAGGTTATCTAAATTGTACTGAGGGCTAATTGATATTTTTGTTACTTATAGGGTTCTGTATCAAGTAACTTTTTAATAAAAGTACATATTAATTTAAATTCCCTAAATCACTTCACATTTCCAAAATCATAGTTGAAAATGACAAATAATCACAATGCACCAATTATAGTAGAGTGCATAAAATTGCTTCCATAATAAGAAAGCATAGAACTATAATTTCATAAAAGTTAAAGATGTAGTTTAACTTCAAATTTATTGTCGCACTGTGACTAGTATTCATGAAAAGATAAAGAATCAAAATATCAGTCTTTTATATAAAGTTCATCAATCAAACAATGAAGCAAAAATAAAATTATAGAAAATTGGTTTGTTCCTCATTCTAAGCTAATAGATCAAAATCTACAAAAACACACAAGGAAAGTAAAGAAGTGTATAGTAAGCATTATTCACTTATAGATAGTCCAAACACAAAAATAAGCTTTAAAAATTCTTCAATCAAGATTTTACGTTAAGAGCATTCTTGGAGGTCCCTACAATTATATACATTTAAAATGTCATTCTCACATTCAAAGAATTTGTCAATATCTTTCATTTAGTTCAAGTCTTTTGATAACTATGTCAAAAGTTCTTCATTCAATTCTCTATTTCCTTTTTCTAAGTTCCAACTTTACTTACAAACGTTATTCTCTCCTTCAAAGTCTTTACCAATATCTCTCATTTAGTTCAAGTCTTTTGATAACTATGTCAAAAGTTTTTCATTCAACTCTCTATTTCCTTTTTCTATGTTCCAACTTTATACTCAAATAAAATTTCTAAATTTCAAGTGTTCACTAATTTTATTCCTATTTTATGATTTCTATTTCACCTTAAGAATAAATTTTTTACAACATTTTACTTTCTTATATTATTATCTAAAATCCCTAATTATCATTATAATTTACCAAAATAATATTGGGCTAGAATTTATTTTTGAATGCTATATTTAACAATTAAATGAGTGTAGAAACTCCCTCAATACTTCAATTGAAGTTTAGATCTAACTATCTAAAATTATCCAAATTTGAAACCCTCACATAATCCACCTCCAAGAAAAATAAGACACAAATGATAAATGTGAAGACTAATAACTAGCAAAATATGATTAAGGGGAAGGAAGAAGGTTCAACTCATGGAGTTCAAACTTTACTTACCATCATTTTGATACTAAACTGATGAGAGAAAAAGTGTGAAGAGAAAACAAAGTTGTTGGCCAGTAATGGTCTGACCAACAGTGGCATGGCCAACTTATCTACGTCCATAAGGCTTCAAGTGGCAAGACATGTCTGATATTAAGTCATAGTATGTATCAATACTGGTTAAATTTGAATTTTCTCATCTACTATTATTTATTTATTTTAAAGGGAAAATAATAAAATAGTAAAAAAGAATAAATAAAAATAAATTATTTCAAAAATATAACAAAAATCAAAAAGGAAGAAAATGAAGAGAACAAAAAAATGAGAATAATTAATTTTACAAATTAAAATTTATCAACCAATGAATATTTGCGAAATCAATTCTTTATTTAACTTTTTTGTTTCTTTTCACCAAAAAGGGCAACTAAAAATAATAGCAATAAATAATAAATAAAATAAATTATTTCAAAAATTAAAAAAGTCTCAAAATGGAAGAAAAATGAAGAGAATAAGAAAATGAGAATTCTTGATTTCACAAATTAAAATTCACTAACTAATGAATATTTGCAAATTTAATTTCTTATTTGAATTTTTCTTTTATTTTCACAAAAATAGTAATTTAAAATAATAATAATAATAATAATTTTAGTAGTAATAAATAATAAATAAGAAAATTATTTCTAAAACCCTAAAAAAGTAAAAATAAAGAAAATTAAGAGAAAAAGAAAATAATAATAATTGGTTTCACAAATTAAAATTTACCAACCAACAAAAATATTTGCGAACTCAATTCCTTGTTCAAATTTTTCTTTTCTTTTCATAAAAAAGAGCAACTAAAAATAATAGTAATAAATAATAAATAAAAATAAATTATTTCAAAAATTTTAAAAAACCCAAAAAGAAATAAAATGAAGAGAAAAAGAAAAAGAAAATAGTTGATTTCACAAATTAAAAATACCAACCAAATGACATTGACTTTTTATCTCAGATTACCTAGTAGGCCCTTGGTTGTTTTCTTAGGTCAAGTCTCGCATGTAAATATATTATTTTTTCTTTCTTTTTTTTTGTGATTTTAATTATTTTTTACTAATTAACTTTTATTTTTTTACATGTTTAATTTAATTAATTAATTAATTTTTGTGCTTGATAAAGGGTAATTATTATAAATTTAATGTCATATAAATATTATATAATTAACTTAGGGTAATCGTTCAACAGATGTTGTGGGGTGCCTAACACTTTCCTCATGCATAACTCCTGAATCTATTTTAGAATCGTAGGCTACTTATTTTTTTTTGCAAAAGGATTTTTCAAAAGTTTTCTTTTAAAATATTAAAATTTTAGTGACGACTCTCTTTTAAAATTAGGGTTTTCAATATTATTTTTAGGAAACTTAAATTTTATCTCATTTTAAAAATTCACCATTCAAGTTACATGACAATAAAGATTAAGAGTTTCACATGCATAAAAATGTATATTATTTTTTATTTAATTTTTAAAATATAATATAAAATAAATATAAATGAGTCTATCATACTCAGCCAAATTACTTGAACTGTTTTTTAAATAAACAAAATTTGATTTATATAATTGTTCATTAGAAAAGTGCATGCAATATAGATAAATAAAATTTTATTTTGATTTTAAAATAAAAATTAAATAATGGATGAGGATTAAGAATATGATATGTAATGCAAAGTAGTTTCAATAAAAAAGAGTTAATTTATGGAGAAAATTACATTGGAGGTTATTAATTAATTTAATAAATAAATAATTAGAAAACTATATAAATTTGTTATTTTTCATTGCCTCATTTGTGGATTGAGATAATTAAGGAGAAGTTGGAAGCAGTTACAAAGATAATTATAGTTTTTCATTTTCTTATTTGAATCCTCTAAAATCTCTCAATTTGATGTAATTAAAATTATTAAAAATCGAAGGTTAAGGAAATTCCTTCTCCTCTAAAATTTTAAGAACCAAATAAAGGGAGTGTTACTAAATTCTCTTCCTTTTCCCTCTATTTTTTTTCCTCCCAAACAAACCCTAAGGGAATTTTAGAGGAGAAGGGAAGGGAAGAAAATGTGGTAACCTTCTCATTATTTGTTTCTTAAAATTTTGGAGGGAAAAACATTTGAGAATTTTATGAGAACTCTCCTTAGAATTGCTTGTTTGTTAATTTTGAATTACTCCAAATTGGAGAAATTTGGAGGATCTAAATAAGAGGAGAAGAAACTATCATTTAACATTCTCATTCCTTTCCTTTCAATTTCTCTCATTTCCTTTCCCTCTTTATTCCCAAATAGACGTTAAGTGTGTGTTTGGAAAGGGAATTTTAGAGGAGAAGGGAAGGAAAGAGAAGAAAATGTATAAATATTTCCCTTGTCTATTTCTTAAAATTTTAGAAGAGAATGAATTAAATAATTTAAGATTAACTTTTTTTAACCTTCCTCTTTTGTTAATTTTTATTACTTCAAATTGCAGGAGTTTGGAGGATCCAAACAAAGGGAGAGGAAATTATCACTTCACCTTTTCTTCCCTCCCTTTTCATTTCCCATCAATTCCTCCCCTTCCATTCCCTTCCTCAGTCCCAAAAAAATCCTTAAGAAATAAACAAGGAGAAGGTTAATATATTTTCTTTTATTCATTTCTCTTCTCCTCCAAAATTCTCTTCCCAAACAGATGCTAAGAATCGATTTGGAAATGAGGAGGGAAAAGGAAGGGTAGGAATTAGAGAGAAAGGAAAGGAGAGAGAAAGAAATGTTCAATTATAGTTTATCTTTCTCTGGTTTGGATTCTCTAAATTTTACCAATTTAAGATAATTAAAATTAATAAGAGGTTAAGAAGAGTTAAGTTAAAATCCTCTAATTTTTTCCCTTCCAAAATTTTAAAAAACAAACAAAGAGAAGATTGTTACATTTCCTTCGCTTCCCCTCCAAAATCTCTCTTCCAAACACACCATAAGGGTCTCTTTGGAAATGAGAAGGGTAAGGGAAAGAGAGAAAATAAAGAAAAAGGGAAGGGGAGAGAAAGAAAAGTTAATTAATTTTTTTTTCTCTTATTGTTTGAATCCTCCAAATTCTATTAATTTAGGATAATTAAAATTAAAAAAAAAAGTTAAGGAATTATCATAAAATCCTCTAATTTATTTCCCTAAAAAATTTTAAGAACTAAACAAAGAAAATGATACTAAATTCTCTTTTCTTTCCTTTCCCTCTATTTTTATCCTTCTAAGGATGTGTTTAGAAATGATGAGGGAAAGAGAATGAGAGGAATTGAAGGGAAAGGGAAGGGGAGGAAAATAAATATTAAGTAATAATTTTTTCTTCTCTTTTTTGAATATTCTAAACTTTTATAATTTAAAGTAATTAAAATTAATAAAGGAGGAATGTTAAAGAGAATTAATATAAAATTCTTTCATTCTTTTCTCTCTAAAACTTTAAGAAACAAATAAACCCTCTTCTCCCAAACATACCCTTTGGAAGAAAAATTTGACAGGTAATTTAACTATAATACAATTAATATTAATATTCAATAATAATTTAATTCAGAACGCTGAGTCCATGAAAATTTATAATTTACTATATTTAATTAATATTCATATTGTTAATTTATAGTTAATTAATTAAATAAAAATGTATTATAGTTAATTAATAAATTATAATAGTTAAGTTGTAGTTAAGTTATTCATACGTGTAATAATAACAGTATGAGTGGAGGGATCTTTATTCAAATTTATTGCAATTAATGGTTCGTTATTATTTTGTTATTAAAATATTCTATTTAACCATCCTACAAACTAAGTATACTATTTAGACCGTTAAACTAATAGGCAAATTATATAGAAATTCTATAATTAATAATTAAATTATGTCATGTTGATAATTGCTATCTCAATAAGATCTCAACTTTAAATTTTATGTATAAAAAAATTTTTGTTAAAAAAATTTTATTCATGTTATGAGACTTTTACTAATTACAATTAAATTAGTCAAAATTTAATAAACTTTTAAATACTAATAATTTTGATAAAAAAATAATTACATTGTATAATACAAATACACCTTTAATACAATGACTAAAATTTAATTAAAACGATGATATAATCTTTTTTAGTGCACCTTGAATCATAAAAATACAAATTTAATATAAAAAAAACAATTTCAAGAGCTCTTTTAAATCATAACCTAACTTATCACTTATTCTTTTTTGAGATTATAAATGTTATAAACTTCGTAATGTTTTTATATGGAATATAATTAAAAACAAATAAAAAGAATAAATGCAACCTGCATACTAAAAAATAACGAACCTCTAATAAACATACATGTTTATTTATAGCTGTAAATGACTGAAAAAATTATGGATATTCAATAAGAATATTCTCATGAAGTACCTTTTCAGATCCTAACTCCATTTAATCATATTTACTTATTTTGATTTTTTTTTAATTTGATTTAGGTAATTGATTTTAATAATTTAGTTTTTTATTCAAAATTTTTTATTTATTAAATTGTGAATTCACTAAGAATATTTTTATAAAATACCTTTTAAATCTTTCATTTGAAATAGTAAATCTAGATCACAAGATATACTTGTTATTTTAAAAATTTTGAACTATTTAAATATTATTTTAAATTGCCTATAACTTTGCCTTATTTTAGATTCCATTATCTAACAAAAATAAAAAATAAAAAAAACAACTGAACATTGCATTGGTTATCTGTAAGTTACATGTATCCATTGAATCCAATCAGAGCATGCATCCCTAAAAGCTTCAATGCATCACAAAACTATTTCAGCGTTATTGAATTTGAAGCCTTCGCATGGTTTCACCCTCCAAAAGTTTAATCAATGATAAAAATTTTATTTTAGTCTTTTAAATTTAATTTTTTATATTTTTTTATTTTTAATTTAATTTTTTATATTTAAAATTATTATAAATTTAATCTTTTCATTTACAAATAATTAAAATATATAACAGACATGTTGAATTAATAATTACATGGTGAGTAAAAATTATTAAACTTAAATTTTTAATCCCTTAAGTTTAAAATATTTTTTAATTTATTCTCTTAAATTTAACAAAATTTTTAATTTAGTACTTAAAATTTAATAATTTTTTTAATTTAGTCTCTAAAATTTAGTAATTTTTTCATTTTGTTTCCTTAAACTTAGTAATTTTTTCAATTAGGTCCCTCAAGTTTAACAAATTTTTTAATTTAGTCTCTTAAATTTAACAATTTTTTCAATTTATGTTTTATTTATGTTTAAAATATTATAAAAAATAGTTATATATATATATATATATATTCAAAATGTAAAATTAGAATCTAATTCATTTAATTGTTAAATTTGACATCAAAATTTGAATAAAAGGTAATTGATATGACAAGATTATCTTATTTTACAAAATAGGAGGACTAAAATTAATTATGTATTTATATATGAGGATAAAATAAAATACATATTATTTTAAATAATAAAAAAATTTATATTTGAGATATTACCTAAGAGAAATAAAATACATATTAATTTTTCTTATTTTTCAAAATGTAAACTAAATTTTTTTTTACACAATTAATGTATATTTATATTTGAGATATTACTTAAGAGAAATAAAATACATATTATTTTAATTAATAAAAATAACTATATAGTATTTATCTCTAGTTTGAGAAAATTTTATTTATCTTTCTTTAACATACAAAAATACCATTTAGAACCTAAAATTAGTGATTAATTATTTAAATATTGAAAAAAGAACTATATACATACATACATACATATATATATGTATGTATGTATTCGAAATGAAACATTTGTGGTACTTGAAAAAAAAATTCAAAAGGCACAGTAATGGACACCTGAAAGGAATGAGGAAAAATAAAATATTTGTTAAAATTTTTTTTCTTATTATAATGATTATCTCTACCTTTTAATATTACTTTTTATTGATAATAGTTTTTAAAGTAGAAGACAAAGTTAAAAAAAATTGTTAAACTTGATGGATTAAGTTAAAAAAATTATTAAATTTAAGATACCAAATTAAAAAAAATTATTACACATAAAGGACCAAATTAAGAAAATATCTAAATTTTAGGGATCAAATTAAAAAAATTATTAAATTTGAGGGACTAAATTAAAAAAATTTTTAAATTTAAAAAATTAAATTGAGGAACCAATGAAAATTAATAAATTATTATTCAATATTTAATTGTCAACTCATCATATTCGTTATATATTTTAACGATTTGTAAAAAGATAGATTAAATTATAATAATTTTAGAAGTGAAAAATTAATTAATAACGATTTTAAAAATAAAAGATTAAATTGAGAATGAAAAAAATATGAAAGATCAAATTAAAAAATTATTAAACTTTGGGGACCAAAATAAAATTTTTATCTTTAATCAACTTAAGATTACATTTCACCATTGACGCTAGCTTTTTTATTTGTCATTTATTCTCTACTCTTCATTCAAAGTGATTTATATGCTATCAAGCATTTTATTCTCATCCAAGATTTGGTATTCAAATTTACTCATATTTGTCTTAAGTAATAATTAATTTTTATTTTTTTTACTTTGTTAATTTTTTAAATATTAACTTCTCTGTTTTGTTCTTCATTTTCACTTAACATCAAATAATTTTAATATATTTATTTAATCATAATTATTTTTATCTTTATAGGTTTCTATTATTAACTCATTCATATAATATTAGCCAGTAATAATATATATACTCTATTTTCTTTTTCTTTGTCAATTCACATCAAATAATTTCAATGTTTTTATTTGGTCATAGTTGTTTTAATTTTTATAGGTTATTGTTATTAACTCATTCACCTAAATTTAGTCTTTTGTTATTAACTCATTCACCTAATTTTAAAAAAAGTACTTATCACCGTCTTTTGATATTATAAAATATACCTTTGATACTTATTAAATTAAAAATACTATATATTAAATTTTATATTAACATTTATTTAATACGTGAATGCAACTCTCCAAATACGAGCGCATGTTCCTTCCTTCATATTGATTACTACGAATTTTAAAATATTATTATGTGCTAGAATTTCATGTGAACTTCCTCTCATTCTAAGACATGAAAAGCACACTTTCACCTTTGCAAAATTTGTATTTGAAATACATAGTGTTGTGCTAAAAGATTATAAAATGTGTATGAGCAATGGTGTATCTGCACATTTTTTTTTTTTCTTCTACCCAATTTAATAAATATACATGTATTAAATTACAAATATCAACTATCTAAATCAAAATAAAAAATTCATTTAAATGAAAAAAAATTTCTAAAAATATTAAATAATAATAAACTAATATATGCTCCGGAAGTAACGGTAATTTTTCTATATATATATACAAAACAAATATCTCAGCACATTATTTTTCAAACTATAATTACATTCAAATGAGTTATAAACTATAATGGGATTGATGTGACTTTTGATTCATATCAATAATAATAATTTTCTATATTTGTACTTAAAAAATAATTCCTATTATATACGTTTTAAAATTATTTATTTAAAATATATATATTAAAAGTTATTAGATATTAATTTTGTTAAAATACATTTTTGATATAATATTTTGAAATTTAATTGAGATGATCAATATTTGAAAAACTTTCTAAGATTAAAAAAAATCATAAATCCTTGGATGTTTCTTTATATTATAGTTAAAAATATATTAATAAAGCTTATTTATGTAGATTTATGCATAACTTGAATTTAAGTTTATATAAAATACTTGCTCATTTTGTTTAGTTGAAATTTGTTATATATGAATGATCATATATATTAAATAAATTTATACCAGCTCCAATGGTTTTAATATAAACAATAATAATTCATGCAATTATTTGTATGTTTAGTTAATAGATTATATATACTGAATATATTTATAATCATAATACTCATAATTCAAATACTTTAAAATTATTGTAAAACTATAATTTAAATATTTTTATTTAATTTTTTTTATATGATTTAATTTTTTTGATGTGTTATGTTTTTGTTAAAATTTTAAATAAAAAATTAACGAAACAATTTTTTTGTATAAATTATAAAATTTAAAAAATTTTAAATTAATTGTTATAATTAAAGCGTTATGTAAGATTTTATGTATTTCAGTTTATTTTCATACACCAACTAACTTTGTTACTTGTTTTTTCGATTACATTTTTTTGGCCAGTTAATTTTTAGGTTACCTTGTGACCTTAATTTTAAAAACTAAATCACACATTTATTTTACCTATTACAATTTTTAATAGATTATTTTTGTTTGAACGAAGGCTGAAGTGGTTGCTCATACTTGATGATACATTAATACGTTTACCAAACCAAAAATCTCATCGATTTAGCGGTCAGCAATTTCTGCCATGATTTCTGTGGTCTTAACTCCTAAGCCTTACCCATTGCACTCTTCAACCTCTGCATCTTTAATGGCTCTCTCTGCTTCATTTTCTGCTTCCTCAACGCATACCCTTAATCTTTCCTATTCCTATAAAATTCATAGATCCTGTTTTTCTCATACTGTCAATCTCTTTAGGCCCCTAAAAGTTAGGGCTTCCACTACTCTAGATTACTCCACTGCCACTGTAAATGACAAATCCTCCCCCCTGAAGGTGAGATCACTACCCTCTGTCTGTATCTCTTAATTATATTTGTGGTGTTCTTTTTACAATTTATTGTATTCTCCATAAACTTTCCTTTCAAAAACCCTCTTTTTGGGGATTCTTAAACTGTTGTACTAAGCTTATACATGCGTAGATCACACTATAAACGTAAGGACAATGTATCTGTTCGTTGCTGAACTATGATTTCTCTCATCAATTTGACGCTCGTTTCTACCCATAGAAGATAGTAATTAAATAAAGGGGCTATAATGATATTAATTTGAATTTAGTGATGGTTGTAGCGTTTTGGAACTACACCAAAATAAAGAAAGAAAGCTAAAGCAGCAAAGCTCAAAGGCTACAGAAGTCTATTATTTAGCAAAGTTTATTTTTTATAGGAACTATGATTTATCAATTATTTGAAATTTGCATACCCTTTATTAAACTTTAGGTGTTTTTTCTTAATAATGTATATACACACAATTTTTGTTCCATTTGTAAACTTAATAATAGTACTTTCATTTTCCTCTCAGACTAATACTTGGAAATGGAAATTCAAAGACAACAATATCAACATTTATTACGAAGAGCATGTAAAGGATGGTGCGGAGCCTTCCCAAAATATCTTGCTCATGCCAACCATTTCTGACGTAAGCACTGTTGAGGAATGGAGATTAGTTGCCAGAGACATGGTTCAACGTGATGGCAAAATCAATTGGCGAGCAACAATTGTTGATTGGCCTGGTCTTGGTTATTCTGATAGGCTAAAGCTTGATTACAATGCTGATGTCTTAGAAAATTTTCTGGTTGAATTCATTAACGCACCCAATGGCCCGATAAAGCAACCAGGTTGTCTATGATGAACCATTTATTTTTACATCTTTTCTTAATATTATGCCATCCTTTGTACTTCTGAGCTATATTTGTTAATTAATTTTACATCATCAAAGTACAAATAGATTTCAGTTAAAACTTATATACCCATTTTAGTAAATTTAACTATAGATTACTTGCCTACTTTTCTTGTTTTGAGCATTTTGAGTTAGGATATGTGTGCTGTAATTATTTCAGAAGTTTAAGGAATAAAATTTTCACTTGAGTAAATTCCTTTTCTGGGAGGTTCTACTAAGCTAGATGTCCTTGTGGCTTCCGAAAGATGTCCATTAACTGCTTTCAGATGCTTATATCTGTGACTATCTCAATGCTTACTATATTTTGTGAATTGTATTTGTAGACCTAAGTGTTTTTAATAAACTTTCTTAAACTTGATTTCCATTGTTAATCTTTTTGTGTCCATCCTTAAACTGGTTTGTGTCTGATTAACAATACACTTGTTAAACCAGAAAATGATTTGGTAATATTTGGAGGAGGGCATGCAGCATCAATAGTAATCCGTGCTGCAAAAAAGGGCTTGGTGAAGCCCAAAGCTGTAGCTGCTGTAGCTCCAACTTGGGCTGGTCCTCTTCCTATTGTATTTGGCCGAGATTCCAGCATGGAAACAAGGTATTTCCATGCTGCCACTTGAGTGAATTTATCTTTGGAGTTTTTCCTTTATGTTGCTTTGCTTTCTACTGAAAGGAAACTATATATCCCCCGTGACCTTACATGTCTCTTAGCTGAAATTTGAAAGGAATAACCTCAGGTTAAATTTCATTGCCCTTGTTTATGCAGTAAAGAACACTGTGCTACATTTCTAGCTTGCATCAGCCTGATTTAGTTCTTGGCATTAGTGTAATGCACTGTACCTCTCCATAGATCTGCCAACCTCCCCTCCCCCACTAAATGTTGATTAGTTTGCCCCTACATTTTACCTGTCACAAGCAGTTGTACTAATTTCAAAGTATAGTATAACTGGTATCTTTTGCCCCCTCCTCATAAACTTGCAGGTATGGACTTCTAAGAGGAACCTTAAAGGCCCCTGCAGTTGGCTGGATGATGTATAACATGCTAGTGAGCAATGAGAAGGCAATTGAATCGCAGTACAAATCCCATGTGTATGCAAACCCTGATAATGTGACTCCAGGAATTGTGGAAAGCAGGTATGCATTGACAAAACAAAAAGGAGCGCGGTACTTGCCTGCTGCTTTCTTGACTGGGCTATTAGACCCTGTAACATCTCGAGAAGAGTTCCTTGAACTCTTTGCAGCATTGGAGGGAAAGACACCAGTCCTGGTTATATCAACCACAGGATCTCCCAAAAGGTCAAAGGCAGAGATGGAAGCTCTTAAGGGAGCTAAAGGGGTGAGCAAGTTTGTGGAGGTGCCAGGCGCTCTTCTTCCACAAGAAGAGTATCCTGCTATAGTTGCAGAAGAGCTATACCAGTTCTTGCAAGAATGTTCTAACTCTGAGGCTTAACATTGGTGTTTCTTGGAATTTGTCTATTAAGGGGGAAATATCAATTCACTAGTGTGCTGAAGCTTTCCCTTTTTGTATGTTGGTGCAGTTTTGTTAGTCCCCAATTTTTATCTGTGGAAGAATGAAGTTTCTTCAAGAATAAACATAGCTGTGTAAGTGTGATTTCATTTTCTGATGTAACCCCTGTTTTGTATAGATGAGATTTTATAGATACCAAAGCTTTCTGGACTGAACTGAGGCACAAGCCAAGAGGCACAAAAGTTGCCAATACATTGTTAATGGTGAATTAGAAATCAGGCCTGGACGATCTTTCCTTGTTGAAGCAAAAATAGCTGTTCTACTAGAGAATAGACAACGGATTATCTAATAATGGAAGCATACTGGGAACCCTAATATCCTAAGTATGACAAAATAGATTTCAGTATATGTTTCTGATAAATGTTAATCAGCATTGGATGCTAAATGGTACAGTACCCTCTATTGAACCCTAGCTATGGGTGGTAATAATAGTCTGGTGGAAATCTTAAGGGCTCCTATATAACTTCTCAATGTACATTTTTCCCTTTTCTGCTTGCTGCAAAATGGTTGATGCCTTTTATTATAGTTTATGTCTTCTCTTTTTTCTCCTCCATTGTATTGTACACTTGTAGGACACTGACTTATATACTTCATTTACTAATTTCAACAGTCCACTTAAATAGAGTTTGGTCTGGGAGGCTTGATCCTGTTTAAAGGTGTCTATGTTTCTGTGCATTTATATATTTATAGAGAGATAGAGAGAGAGAGAACAATTTTCAAGTTTGAGAAGTTGAAAGGTTAAGAGGGTAATTACATTAAGTGGGGATTTTAATGGGTGGGTAAGATGTACAATGTTTAATGTCACTCATTAAGACATTACATGCTAATAGTCACGGACTTGCCACTTCTGTGCTAGTGCTAGTCATCTTTCAACTACAGTTATGAATCTGTCAAATAAGGGACACCAAGCTCATACTATATATATTTTTTCTTTATAAAATTATATGTTTTTTTTAGTTCAAACAGTTACATTTTTTTCTTTTTAAAATTAGAAGATCTACTAGATTGACATTTTTTATCATAAAAGTTTTATTTTCACCTAATTTTTTAATAAAAAATGTTAAATTTATTATTTATATAATATAGCAAATATTAGATATATATTTGACCAGTACAAAATAGGATTTTTTTAAAACATAAAATAAAATAAAATTATAATTTTTAGCACAAAATAAATAGCATTAAAACAAATTTTAAAAATAATTTTTTTAGTAATTTATATTTTTAATAAAAAAAATCAATATTATTTTAGAGGGTATTTTGATTATTTTCTAGTTTCAAGAGGTTTTTATTTGCATATTTTTAAAATAAAAAGAAAAAAGTGTAATTTAAGTATTTTTTAAATGAAAATAGTATAATTTACTCTTTATTTTATTCAGAGTATGACTAAATAGAAGAGAAGCTAACTTTTAAGGAAGTTATTCATTTTTCATTTTTTTAAATTTGTATAAAAATAGTTTATTAACTACACACTTAAATTTTAAAGTAATTTAATGTCTCTGGCTCAAAATTCTTTTACACAAGGGTAAATTATTGGGTTAACCAAAGGATCTCCAAAGAGGTCAAAGGCTGAAAGCTTGAGATGGTCATACAAGTTGATAGCTGATGTACTTCTTATTTCCAGCCATCCAAGTGGTTAGAGTCAGACTTTTAGGTATGCCCCATAGGAAAAGTAGCATTCAAAGTTGGGAAATTGGTATCATGTCATGCTTGAATTGCTTGAGTTGTAATTCAAGTGCACATTTGCTATTAATTTCATTGTAAACTTTTTGTTTCATTGGTTTGACATTTTCTTTAGTTATTCAGGTTTTTCTTCAAAATCATACATATTTGGCGCAGCAGATGAGATTGAATTAAAGTTCATGAACAGGTTCCTATATTTAGCATTGTTTTAAAGTATTTATATACATGTCATTAATGAAAATAATTATTTTATATATTCTTTGTTTTAAAAAAAAAGCATTCAAAAACATTTTTTAGTTATTCTATGTTTTTTATTCTCAAAATATATTTTATTTCAGTTGAAAACTATTATTCAAATAGATTTTTTTTATTTTTGTTTTTAAAAATAAATTTTTTTTTTAAGAATAGCTTTCAAACAAACGTTAAATTTTTACTTCCTAATTTTGTGATTTGAAAGTTGACATTTTATTATCATAATAAGATTTATTTCTTTAGTACAAGACAATTTTGCATTCCAATTCTGTTAAATTTCAGATAATTATTATCATTTTAATTATAAAAATATATAACTTGAAGTTTCTTAACTGACAAAAGAAATGTTTCCTAACAAGTTATATTGATAATGAAGCCACGCATATTAATGTTGTATAGAGATAGGAAAATTTGTAGCATTCATGTGTGATCCACACATCACACTGTGCAGAATTGTTACATTTCTTTGGAAATATACTAACAGAATTGGGGAAAAAAAAGTTACATAAATATGTTTTATGTGTTGTTAACCTTGCAAGTATATTAGCTGCAAACTTTGTAATTTGCAACTAGGCAAGATTTTTGCCCCAAAACAAAATGGTTTATAATTTCTACACTAGGCAACTCAAATGTGATATCAAGTCACAAATCCTATTTGAAGTGTGATAGAACTAGAAATTAGGTCTGATTATACATTATATTGGTTTTTTATTCTTTAAAATTGTTTTATAAAACTAGTTCTAGGAACTCATGTTAGTATTGTTTTTATTTATTTATATATATACTGATGACAGCCCAGAGATATTTCATGTTTTAAATCATTCAATATTTGTTTTAATTTGTTTAATTGGATAGTTGACTTAAGTATTAATTATAATTTGTGATTATCTAATGACTAATTGTAACTATTATTGCATATACTCTTAGTGCATAAATGAAAATCATAGACCACATAATACTTTATTTTTACACATACTATTAATTCTTCTGTATTTTGCATTTTCAAAACACATTCTATTTTTTTTTTGTTTTCAATTGAAAACAGTCATTTAAACAGGTTCATTTTTTGTTTTTTGGTTTGTAAAATCCACTTTGGTGTTAGAGGGGGCTGTGAATTTCCTCATAGTAGCAATCACGGTTGTCCCAGCAACAATTGTTGATTCGCCACAATCACCAAACTTCAGCTAGTGAGTAAAAAATGTTTTTCCAATCTATCCCTTCAGCAAGTATTTGCTACCAAATGGTGTTATAGCATACTTGAATGATTGTATTTAAAATATCTCTTCTATTGTATAATAATGTTATCTGCATCATTAGAGAGATTATCACCATTAGTAGGAGTTAAGTTATTCTGGAACACTTTTTTTTTGGTGCAAAAATATTTTTTATGTTTTTAAATTTTATATTAATTTTTAATTTTGTCCTTAAAATTTTTTTGCCATTAATTTTATTCTGAAAATTTTAAATTGTAATCGATTTCATCCTACAACTTAATGTTATCTAAATTACTAATAAAAAATAGTGATGTAATATTGCATTTAAAAGAAAATACAAAACTATCATTCAAGTCATATATAAAGTATTCGTTGAAGCCTCCGTTAAAGAATTTTTTCACGTTTGGTAGTGATTAAGTGAGAGTGAAAATGCTTAATTTGAAAACATATATTTTTGCTTAATTTTTGAATGTGATCAAAATTTTATTCATACTCTTAAGATTTATTGTCGAATATTACATTGTCATTTTTCATTAATAATTTAAATAGTATTAGATCATGAGACAAAATTAATTATAATTTTTATGTACAAAATTGACCACAAAAAATTTTAAAGACAAAATAAAAAAATGATGTAAAGTTCAGAACATAAAAAGTTCTTTTGCCCATTTTTTTTTTTTTTTTAACAGACTTGGGCACGAGTCTCAGCTTCATGTTGAAATATCTCCACCAATTTTTGCACCTCCAGCTGCCTAAAGTAATGTTCACAAGAAATGAGACAGTGATCAGGTTAAACTCAGAAAATACAAAATCATATGGCTACAGTTAAAATATAACAACTTCACTGATACTGATATTGATACCTGTAACCATGCTCGAATGTTGCTCGCATAACATCTTGAATGGTAAACAAACGACCACGAACTGCTTCTTGCTCTTCAATCATTTCCCTGGTGCTTTTCTTAACTCCCCCCAACAAATTTCTTACTGCACTTCCTCTTAGATATAGTTGAAGCTCAAAGACAATCTCCTCTCTTGCATGGAGTGACCACTTCACTCTAATAACCTACAGGAAAAATACAGTTGCAACGATGATTTTCTGTGCAATTGACTTGATCATCATGAAGTGATCAACAAACAAATAGGTAGAACTACTAGCAGAGACGCATAAAAAACTCTTCATATTGCATGTTTTGATAATATCACAAGTAAGGAATTAATTACTGGGTTCTAGTACTGACAATTTGTGAAATAAGAAATATGTACAAATTTTATATGTCCAGTATTTGTATTTTGTGAATTGTTTTACATTATTCTCTAAGACAGAGTCAGATAGCATTAGATTACTTGCAGATGATCAATTCTCAGGTTCTTCAGAGAAACAAAATCAACTATATCTTGCCAACCACCAGATCTCAGTAGCCAGTAGATTTGTAAGTTTCACTAATTACTATGATCATACAAATCTGCAGCTCTTAGTTGTATTTTCTATACCCACATTTTAACACTGGCTGTCACTTTGCAAAACTCCCTCAACCCAGTCAAAAAGAAAGGAGCCTCTTGTTTTAATTCTCATTCACCAGAGCCCACTGTTTCTTACCCTTTGCTTAGACTCTTAGTTACAGTATACCATTGATAAAAGTCAAGACTGTAACACTATAATGATTACCTTAACTGTTGAGAAAAATTATGACAGCTTCATGTCTTCCATTTTGAAACTTGTTTACATAAAAACTACAAGCCCAGTCCTGACTAAATGCGACTTTGGCTTCTATCATACTCTCATAATTTTGTAAGTATTTGCTACTTATTTCTGAGTTATGGCCATCTAGACCTTCATAACCATGTAACTCATAAAGTGCATCCAAAATGAAAAGTCCAAGCTATTATATGACCGACAATTGTTGATATAATCTCCAGTACCTCATCTACATTCACATCTGCCAGTATAACCTTTCAGATGAAATGAATATTTTCTGTCACAATGACAATTCCAACGGCTTTCACCTTCACTCTATCACCATTAACGCTTCCGCAGGATATTTCAAGTAACTGATGCCACTTCGTGTTTCCTAGGAAAATGTGCTCTTTTGCAATAACTTTTTTTGATGTGTCTAAGAAAAATCAATCAGTTATGAGTTGCCATGTATTCTTCTAATCTAAACAGGCCAGCCAGAAGTATTAGTTAGTTTACGTAAATATGATCAAACAGAAAATAGAAAGTTCTCCGAAATTTTGTCTTTGGCTTAGCAAAAAGATTCACATCTTCTTGGTTTCTCCTAGTCAAAGGGGAAAGTATCACTATTAGTATAATGCTTATTTAAAATGATCTACATCTGTCAATATTTTTGATAACTAAAGAAGCATTAGCTGACACCCAGAAACAAAAGTAGCTGAACCAAAGAAACCCTGCAATAGTAAAAGTAGATATTGAAGATAAGAGAATCTTTATTTTTTAAAAAGTGACAACAATTATTGTGTAACTTTATCAAAAGCAGAAATCATTATTTGTGTTTTTTTCAAAAGTAAAAATAATGTTGTCTGAAAAAATTAATAACAGGTAAGGTATGCCTCTACCTATTTTCACTTCACAACACATGACCTCTAAAAAACTTTTTTTATCTTGAGTTTACTAAGTTATTCTCTGAAATTCAAGAGCTCTCTTGTATAACTCTCTTATTATCAATAAAAAATTTTAGAATATCTCCAGATTATATTTCAAATTATCTTCATCAAAACTGATCTTAACAAGGAGATTAAGGTATGGAGTTTTAAACTCCTTATAAAAAATTAAGGGTAGATAATTTCTAATATTCTAATTACTAATGTTATTATCCTTATTTATTACTGGTATAAAATTATTTTATTTTTTGAAAATATATTATAATTTAGAACTATGGATATATTACATCTCCTGTAAGAAATAAAAGAAGATTGTGCTAAATAAGATTAAAGGAGGAAGGTTGTGCTCTCATATAGTATAGTAAAATATCCTTTGCATAGAAAAGAGCAGAGCTCCTTTCATGACCCAATTTTATTTTGGTCAAATTTCTATCTTATATTTTGAAATCTAATATGTTTTCTGGTTTCAAAAATAATCTTATACCAGATTGACAGATTATGGTATCAGAGCATGAGGTTAATTAGAATAGAAGAAATTATTGAATCTTAATTTCCTATGCTCTTAATATATTGCTCTTCTTTGTTGACTTTTAATTCTTAAATTAATTCTCTATTTGATTGTTAGAATATAATGTATTTATTAAAAAAGATAGAACTTAGAATATATTCATTAAAAGAAGATAAATTACTTAAAAGTTAATATATTCCCTAATGCTGAAATTTCATTAATAGCAACTTCATTTGTCCTAGAAGGAGATGGAGATCATAGTTTTAATCAAATAAATTGGTTAAATATTTATATTATAAAACAATTAGTATGTTATATAAATAGTAACATAAAAAATGATTTAAAAATATATGATTTAGATGTAACTTTAGAGAGAATTCCAAAAGAAGCTAAAAAAATTATAAAAAACACAGAGTCAAATCATAAATAAAAAGATTGAAAGAAATAACAAAACCAATAGATCAAAAGCTATAGGAGATAAAAGAAGAATTAATTGGTATAAGAAAAAAACATAGAAAAAATACAAGAAGTTTTAGAAGTAAAAGATTCAATAATAGAAATAAAGGAGCAAAAAGAAATAAATATGATAAGAATTATAGAAGAAAAAATAGTTAATAAGGAACAAAATAAAATAACAAAAATTTTAAATGAACAAGTAAATGAAACTAAGATAATTATAGAAAAATTACAAAAAGGACAAGAGATAATAAATAATAATTTATGGACCATATTTGAGGAAATAACAGAATTAAAAAAAAAAAAAAGGAAAGAGTATAAGAGTGAAGAACAAATAGAAAAAGAAAAAGATATTGCAGAAATAGCATGTGGTCAATTAGAAAAGAAGTTTATGTTAGAATTAGAAAAAGTGGTAAAATATCAAGATCAGGAGATTAATATGATGAATATAATAGAAGACGAGATAAATGATGAACAAAATAAAATAGAAGAAAAGATGGATTAAAAGAGGAAAATTTAAAAAATATAAAAAGAGTTAGGAAAAATAACAATAGAATATATAGATGAAGAAAATGAAATAAATATACAAGCATATGGACAAAAACAATTGAATCCTAATGAACCAACTACATCTACCACTACTAGAACTAGGACAAGCCCTAGAACTAGCTCGAAACCAAAATAAGAAAACTTAAAACAAAAGGAGCCAATAGTAACTGAAAACATAGCAAAAACATTATTTAAGCCTAATTTTGATAAAAGTTATACCTCACCTTCATTTGAACAATATGAAATTAGAAAAATACCAAATTTAAGAACATGGTTAGATTTAAACTATAAACTAGACAGAAATAAAAGAATAGAAGAATGGACAAAGGCTCAATTAATTGCATTAAAAATAAATAGAGTTATTCTAGTAATAATAATAAGTATAGTGATAGAATCAAGTTTTTTAAGAATAGTACAAGAATGGTGGAGAGCACAAACATAAGAATTTAGAGAAACATTAAGAAATGTAAGAGATTATAATATAAGAAGAGAATATTATGTAATAGCAATAAAAAGATATGAATTAGTATTAAGAAATGAATTTTAAGGAAGAAATTTAGAGTATAATGAAAAAATAAATATAGCAAATGCAATAGATAACTTATATGAAATTGAGATATGCTCATTAGAACCAAAATATTTAAATGGATATATATGTGAATTTCAAGAAAATTATTATAAAGTAAGATTTAAATGATTATAATGTAAAAAAATTTTATTTAGATTTATTTTATAGAAAGTTACCTAAACTAATAAGTGAAACAATATTAGTGGATTATTATGAAAAATTAGAAAAAAATCCTAGGATTAAAATAATATGTAGATTCTATGAAAAGAAGAGAAGACTTTTTAAGAGATTATTTATCAGAAAAATGTAAAGAAGTCTGGAGAACTAAAAAATATTACAAAACTAATAAAATATTCTTAAATTATACAGAATTAGAAAAACCTCATAAATGGGATGTGATAGAAAAGATACATATAACAAGAGAATGAAGATACAAAAGAAATATAGATTTAAGAAATATCCAAAATATAAATTAAAAACAAAATATACACCTAAAAAATATTTTAAGAAAGGTAGAAAAATAAATTATAGAAAAAAATCCCAGAAAATGTCAGTGTTGTAATTGTAGACCAATAGGACATATATCAATAGAATGTAAAAAATCCAAAAATAAGAAAACTATGAATATTATAGAATTATCAAATTATTATGATTTAAAACCTTTAGAGTATTTCGAATTATCTGAAAATGAAATAAACAATTTATATATAGAAATATACAAGTTAGAAATAGCAACAGCACCTGAAATAGAATCTAAAGACAATAGTGAAATAGCACATATTATAGAAAAGGATGAGATAAACATGATGGAAGGAGAGAGTAGTAGTCAAAATATAGAAGAAAATGATCAATATTATGATCAATATAAAAAATTTAGAAATTCAGAAAAAGGTATGGCAGAAAAAAGAATGTTATTTAGTCAGAAACAATACAATAAGATTAGAGGAAAAGAATTAGATTTAGCACCTAACCAATTAAAAAAATCAAAGTATAATAGATCAATTAGGAAAACTAATAAAATCAAAGAAAAAAGAAAAATATGCTTGTGTAGTATTACAAAAAAAATACCTTATAGAAGCAACTCA
This sequence comes from Senna siamea, assembly GCA_031216115.1. Lineage (NCBI taxonomy): Eukaryota > Viridiplantae > Streptophyta > Magnoliopsida > Fabales > Fabaceae > Senna > Senna siamea. Next base: position 9,004,830 of record CM062355.1, on the reverse strand, counting down.
TACTGAACAAGTATTGAGAATACCTTCAATAAGTAAATCACTTATACAAAATGAGATTCAAAAATAGATATAAAAGATGAAATAACAAAAATTTATGTACTAGGATTTCAACTATTAGTAAAAGCTTATTTTAGATTAGGAATAGACACACCTATAGAATTGTTAATAACAGACAATAGAATAATAAATATACCAAATAGTATAATAGGAGCATTAAATAAAAATTTAATATATCAAAAATTAAAATTTACTTTAAATACCAATTTTGCAATATCAAGATTTGAAATGAATATAAATAGGACATTAGTAATTTATCATAAAATAAAAGGAATAAAAATGTCACCAAGAAGTAGGATAATAAGTATAACAGGAATGGTAGGATTAGTCTTTTCAAACAAACATAAAATATATAAGAGAAATCATGGAAATATTACAATAGAGAGGGAATTTATGCCAGTATTAGAAGAATTAAGAATAGATCCTATAAGAATAACATTACCACAACAATTACAATTAGACTTAGATAATACAAGAGAAATTCAAGAAGAAAGACAAAATAGATTAGAATTTAATAATAGATTAGGAAGTAAGAGTATAAGGATAAATACACCAAATGAAATAAATATCAACATAACACCCAGAAGAAGTATTTAAGAACATAGACCAATTAGTAGAGAAAGACCTTTAATAAGATCTAGGAGCCATAAAAATTATGAAATAAATAGATTATCAAAAATATCTACAGAATTAAATAGAAATATACCAGAATTAGATTTAACAAGAAATAATGAAGATTATATTTTATTAGAAATTAAGAAAGAAAGAATATGGAAAGAAATCATAGCCTTAATAGATTTAAACCAAATAAGTATGATACAGTGAGAGTATACTGATAATAATTTGGAAATAGAGCAAGAAAAAACTTATGCACAGACTATAATTAGATTTAATAAAAGATATATGTTAAAAATAAAGTTATTAGTAGATTTAGAAGTAAATAATAATTAAAATCATCACATACTATTAGGAAAAGATTTTTTTGGTAAGGTAAAACCTTATATAGAATACAGGAAGATAGGATTTTAATAACACTAAAATAACAAGTAATAATATTAAAAAAAATAAGGTTAATTTAGATGAAATTTTATTACATCTTAGTCAGATTTAATTATAAAAATATCAATTCAGAAAATATTATGCCATGATAGACACGGGAGCTATTATAACAACAACAAAATATCATGTGTTACCAACTGAATTATGAAAAAAAAAACCTATTAGAATGACTAGTGAAGAAAAAGAAGCACATATAGAATTATTAGCTAAAGATGTTCCAATACAAATAGGAGATTATGAACTTAAAATATCTAGTTTATATCAATATAATGAAACAACTCTAGATATAATATAGGAATGAAACTTTTAGAACAATATATGCCATTACATTTTACACATAAAGCTTTAATATTAACAACACCATGTAAGCATGAAGCTTGGGCAATTAGAATTAATAATCCTTATAATAGAAGAGATACAATATTTAGGAGAAAAAGAGAAGATAATGAGATACAATTTATTCCAAATTTAAAACCTTAACAAAAGAAGAAAAGTTAACGATGGTGATACAAGAAAAAACTATAGAACAAAGACTAAGCAACTCATACTAAAGGAGTATTGAGAATACTCTTAATAAGTAAAGCATTGATAGGAAATGAGATTCAAAAATTAAATATAAAAGATGAAATAACATAAATTTATATACCGGGAGTTCAACTATTAGTAAAAGTTTATTTTAGATCAAGAATAGACACACTTATAGAATTGTTAACAACAAACAATAGAATGATAAATAGTGTACCAAATGTATAATAGGAGCATTAAATGGAAATTTAATATATCCAAAATTAAAATTTACTTTAAATACTAATTTTGCAATATCAAGATCTGTAATAAATATGAATAGGACATTAGTAATTTATCATAAACTAACACTACAAGAAAAAAAGGTTTTTGTGGCGCTTAATTAGCGGTGCTTCACTAAAAGCGTCGCTAACATGATAATTTAGCGGCGGTTAAAGAGGCGTCAGGAAAGTTATGTATTTCCTGGCGCTTGATGAGCACATTGTGGCGCTTAAAGCGCCGTTACAATTAACATGAAATAAGTTTAGATTTTTTTTAACTTTAGCGGTGCTTATAAGCGCCGCTAATATTTCAAATTTTTATTTTAGTGGCGCCTTGCAAGCGCCGCATCTTTTAAAATTATTTTTGAATGTTAGCGGCGCCTAAAATTTCAAAATTTCATTTTAGCGGCGCCTTTAAAGCGCCGTTATTATTTTCAAATGTTTTTCATCTTGGCGGCGCTTATAGGTGCCGCTAAAATTTCAAAATTTTATTTTAGTGGCGCCTCAAAACCGCCGTTATTATTTTAAAATATTTTGTAATCTTGGCGGCGCTTGTAGGTGCCGCTAAGATTTCAAAATTTTATTTTAGTGGCGCCTTAAAAGCGCCGTTATTATTTTAAAATATTTTCTCATCTTGGCGGCGCTTGTAGGCGCCACTAAATTTTCAAAATTTTATTTTAGTGGCGCTTATAAGCGCCACTAAAAGGCTCAAAAATATCCTCCCGCGTGGCGCTTATTTTCCCTCCTTGAGCGTATTTCCGAAATGCTTTTTAGCATTTTTTCCTCCCATTTTCGCCCCATTGAAGCATTGGAGTAGAAGAACTAGGAAGTTTGGCCTTCGCGTTCGCTCACTCAAACTTCTCACTCGACGTTCGTGTTCGTTTGCCCATCCATTTCTCCATTTCTTCATCTTCATTTTCGATCTGGTTGTGAGTCTGATTTGGGGTTTCATTTGTTTGTGGGGTGTGGGTTAATGGAAGGGGTTCATTTTAGTTATGGGTTTCCATTTGATTGTGGGTATTTTTTGGTTCTTTTAATGGTTTCTAAAAGTTTGTGGGTGGCTTCCGAAAGTTAGAAATGGTGGATCACAAATGAAGGGGCTGTTTGTGTGCGAGCTATGGCAGATGTCTTGGATGAAATTCATGAATAGGTTTGAAATGGCTTATTCATGGGTTGATTTGTATGGTTGAGGTTCAAAGAATTTGAAGTTAGAATTTTTATTTCTCTAGTTTATTTTTCCTTGTGTTCAGCTTATAGAATCTCATTTTCCTTCCACTTGTTGCTAGTTCCATGTAGTAAAATCACTTCTTATTATTATAAAACAATTGTAAAATCATTCATTTAGCTATTTTATTATTATAAATGTAATTGTAAAATCTCTTCTTATGAATCCTTTGTTGTGTGAGTAAGAACCTTTTGTTGTTTAAGGATTATGTGTTTGGTTTTTGGCATAGTTTCACTTAAAAATTTACTAAGAATTCACTAAGGTATGGATAAATTTATGGTAAGTGTCACTTAAAAATTCAATGAATTGTTTGTCATTTATGGTAAGTGTGGAATTATAAATTTACTAAGAATTCACTAAGGTATGGATAAATTTGGTAGGAATTTACTAAGACAATATCCATAGCTGCAAAAGATTTCATATAACCTGTTTCTATCCTGCTTGCTTAGAAAGTGTCTTAGTAAGTTATTAGTTAGACTTTTTATTTGAGGAAGCTAACTTGAAATATAACATTTTAATTTATATTTTGTTTCTATTACATAAAGTAGCAACGTTTCTATGATTAAAGTTGTAATGAAGCCTAAAGCAACAGACATGAGAGATGAAAGATGGGATTGTGTTTTGTTAGTTTGCTCCTTTCTTTTTTTGCTACCAACCACTGTGTCTTACTAACCAAACATGGATTTTTTTACAGATAATAGAAAATCAAATACTTGTGGGCAGATGGATCTTATGTCAATGATGACGCAAGGGTTGTGAGTGTAAGTATTATAAATACTTAGTTGACAATATTTTTTCTGGCTGAGGGTGCTTAAACCCTAACCATTTGAGGTTATCTCCATAGGGAATACATTTTGGTTGTTACCAATGTCGTGTTCTTTGGTTCCTTGCTGGCTATGTGTATCGTTGTATTATTGTATTTTCCTTGTTGTAACTATCAATGTTGGGTTCATATGGTAGGTTGTGTGTATCATGCAGATGTTAGATTCATAGGTTCATGGTTTAGGATTTGGTCCTAGTCCAACTCAAGTATTTGGTGCGAGTACAACTCGATTTGGTCGGTTCCCTGTAAATCAGAGTGCTAATACTTCTAATGTCGCTCTTCAACAGGAAGTTTCAAGGTTACAATCTTCAAATGAAGAGATGAGAAATGCCTTAAGTTACATTTTTCAAAATTTCTTGGGAAATGTTCCACCTCAGTTTGCACACTTTTTCACTCCTCAGGTTAGTTTAATATTTGTTTTTTATTTAGAAATAATTATTTTCTTTGTTTCATTCAACCTATAAAAAAGTTATTAATCCTTGCAGGCATCCGATGCAAATAGTGGACAGCCTTCAGTCGAACCTCACTCGTCGGCGGGGGAAGATCCTACTCAATAGATGGGGTATTACATATTTTGGCTTTTAGAGTAGTAATTAAGTATATATTATAAACCCCTATGTGTAAAGTTGGGTTTATGTTATTTTGAATATAGAAATTTTATACAATTAAGATACTATTTTGAATGTATCATGTGTTGTGTTTATATTGTTTGATGTTAATTGGGAATTGTAGATAGGGTATGCATCATTTCGCACAAGAAGATTTAAATTATATTGGTGTTTTAAAAGTTTGAGGAGCAATAATTTTAAAAATTTCACTATAAATAGCGCTAAAAGGGTGTATACAACAATCAAATATAAAAAAAAATTTATATATATATGAATTAAAAATTTCGTGGCGCTTGAAAGGCGACAGTAATTTAAAAAAAAAATTCATCCAAAAATATAGCGGCGCTTCAAAGCGCCGCTAATTAAAAAATTTAATTCATCATAAAATAGCGGCGCTTGAAAGGCGACACTAATATTAAACAAATTAATTCAACCAAAAAGATAGTGGCGCTTGAAAAGTGACGCCATTATTAAAAAAATAAATATAGCGGCGCTTAAAAAGTGTCATTATAATAAATAAAGGAAATTCAAAATAAATAATAGTGGCGCTTATCAAGCGCCACGAAATGTCAAAAATTTAGCAGCGCTTATTAGGCGCCACTAAAAATGCCAAAAAATTAGCGGCGCTTATCAAGCGCCACAAAATGCAAAATAAATAGTGGCGCTTATCAGGCGCCACGATTTTAAATCGTGGCGCAAATTCCTGCGGCTGCACTGAAGCGCCGCTAAAAGTGGTCCCGACACCTAGAATAGCGGCACTTCTTCAAGCGCCACTAAATTGCCACTTAAAGCGCCACTATTTCCCTTATTTTTTGTAGTGTAAAAGGGATAAAAATGCCACCAGGAAGTAGGATAATAAATATAACAGAAATGGTAGAATTAGTTTTTTTAAATGAACATTAAATATATAAGAGAAACCATGGAAATATTACAATAGAGAGGGAATTTATGCCAGTATTAGAAGAATTAAGAATAGATCCTGTAAGAATAACATTGCCACAATAGTTACAATTAGAATTAGACAATACAAGAGAAATTCAAGAAGAAAGACAAAATAGATTAGAATTTAATAATAGATTAGGAAGTACGAGTATAAGGATAAACACACCAAATGAAATAAATATCAACATAACACCTAAAAAAAGTATTCAAGAACATAGACCAATTAGTAGAGAAAGACCTTTAATAAGATCTAGGAGTCATAGAAATTATGAAATAAATAGATTATCAGAAATACCATTAACAAATTTAGCAGAATTAAATAGAAATATACCAAAATTATATTTAAGAAGAAATAATGAAGATTATATTTTATTAGAAATTAAAAAAGTAGGAATATGGAAAGAAATCATACCTTGATAGATTTAAACCAAATAAGTGTGATACAGTTAGATTATATTGATAATAATTTGGCAATAGAGCAAGAAGAAACTTATGCACAGACTATAATTAGATTTAATAAAAGAGATATGTTAAAAATAAAGTTATTAGTAGATTTAGAAGTAAATAATAATCAAAATCATCAAATACTATTAGGAAAAGATTTTTTTGATAAGGTAGGTAAAACCTTATAGAATACAGGAAGATAGGATTTTAATAACAAAATGACTTTAATTCACGCACACACAGCAATGAATTTTCAAAACTAATTTTATAAAATTATTTTAAAAAATAAAAAAATAAAAACAGAATCAGATAGGTCTTATATTTTAACACAAAACTAGGAATATAGTGGTAATATAAGCACCTAGTAAAGATTCTTACTCACTAACATACACATACTAGAAAAAATTAAACGTCAATTGAACTATAAAATTATAGAAGATTAGTACAATACAAAAATTAGAGGATGTTTATGTGGTTGATTGAGGAAATTAATCTAATTTAATTATAAATATTACATTTTAATACTTAATGTTCTAGTTAACTATGATGGAGTTTCAACAAAACATAATATAAATCCAGGACTTTTCCCTGTAACAGTATTACATGTTTTCTAAATGAAGTTTAACCAATAGCAACCTCCTAAGTAATGGTTGATTGTGCAGAGTGAAGTACACACAGAAGCAGGTTAGAGGCTCCATTTCAGCTTCAAGTTTACAGCAGACAGATGCTAAGTACTGGATAAATTTATGTAATGATATATTCTCAATGAAGAGAGGCCAAAAAGAAATTTAAGTGAAGTAATCCTTTCCCAAGAATAGCTCATGAGTTCATTTATTTGATTAAACCCTAACTATACATATCAATTAAATGATTGAAAGAGAAGGCCAAAAATATGATGTGGTATTCCACTACACAACACGGAATCATATTTATTTAGAAGTTCCACATTAATTATGTAACACCCCCTTAGCCTATGGTTCTTTTTAATTATTTAAAAGGTATAATATATAATTATCATAATAATAGTGTATTACTGTTACTTCTACCTAAATAAATTTTAAAATTTTTACCAAGTTGATTAATTGAGTGTCATTTGGGTTAGGTTCTACACTCGGGCTCTCATAACGTCATAGTGAAATATTGGATCAATTGTATATACATAATTCATCCTAAGTAGCTATACACAAACATACATAAATACTCATTCATTAACTTTAACTTAACTCATTAGGGCATGGAGGCAACAATCCTACCACTCATGCCCATCAAATTCGCCTACTCATAACTTTTAATCAATCATATACAGCTAAGTTAATATAGGATATACAAGAGATATTCTTTACTAATCTTTCCAAAAAATTATAAAGACTAGTAAAAATTAAACATGTGCTTATCTATCCAAAATTAACATTTTCAGTACCCCCATGAAGGGTACTCCTTTCTTGCGTACCTTCTCCTCCAGCTAAGGACCTACACATTTGGTACATGCCAACACTAGGGTGAGAAATTAATCTTAGTAGCAATACAACCTATTTGAAATTTATTGCCCTGTCCCTTCGTACTTATACGAAAAACCTCTACATTTTTTCTCATCATAAAATATAGTACAGACTATTGAGATGCAGTGCATGTATCATATAGTCATGTCATGTGCTCACATTTATGCATATACATATAAAACATACTAACTTTATAACATGAGATGTTCATTCAACATCATTTTCATCACAAAAAATTTTCCTAGGGTAATAAACTTGCCTTTTGATAGTACCTATGAGCAAGAAAAATAATCATAACATAAGAGTTATTGGGAGTTTTGCCCAGCAATAACTCCACGTATCATTACATACATGAATGAGCTATCCTAGTGACTAACTGTACCACTACAGTTTTTAAGCTATCCTGGTAACTACTACGCCATTACAGTAACTCTACTGCATAGTACTATCAAGGTGTCCCCTAGTCAGATCCGACATACAATCTCAATAACTCACGGGATCACTGTAAAACCTTTGAAACAGGTCATATCCTCTTCACCTCCGCAGATCATAAGGCTATGGAGTCATAACCCTCTGTTTCTCTGTTGGTGGATCACTGTAAAACCTCTGAAATAAGTTTTATCCTCTTTGCTTTTGCGAATCATGAGGCTATAGAGTTACCACCCTCTATTTCTCTGTTAGTAGATTACTGTAAAACCTCTGACACAGGTTTTATCCTCTCCACTTTCGTAGATCATGAGGCTATGGAGTCACCACCCTCTGTTTCTCTTTTGGTGGATCACACTCCCAATAGCCATCCTCTAGCATATATATTAGGGTAATTCGGGCATGCTCATGGTTATGATTAACCTTAAATATGTGTTTCTTAAATAACCTTTGGAATATGACACTAACTTAGAGTTCTCTACCATCATAGTATTTTCAAAATCATCTATACTCAAGTAGATGTTTGATCATCCTTATTTATGGTACAACCGTAGAATGCCAACAACCATCCTATATCGACAATCGGTCACTCGATCATGAGCTTATCTACCACTAATGCATATTCTTAGAATACTTCACTATTTCCTTTTTGATGTTTTTTCGCTCCCTTTTGTGTCACTATCACAAGGATCCTCTCATCCGAGTGACACGAAACCTTATCCTTTGCACATTACTTAAAAGTATGTAGTTTCCTAGTATGGTTACATTATGAGCCTTAAACAAAGTGGTATAGAGGATTACTAAGCTCATTCTTTGATGAAAATCATGTTTCTCAAGTTGAAAGGCTATTAGTCGACTGGTAGAAGGCTGGCATTCAGCTAGTTGCTCTCTGGAATACTTGGGTCGTAATATAGTGAAATGCTAGTTGACTGATGAAAGGTTGGCAATCGACTGGTGGCTCTCTGGAATGCTTTCTAGACAAAATGAAGAACACAACGGTCAGTTGCTAGGGTTACCAGTTGACTGCTATGTAAAAAACTCAGACCCGATAGTCGAATGATAGGGCTACCAATCAGCTGGCACGCTTAAGTATGCGTTTCTGGGTTTCTTAGGAACACGATAGTCAACTGCCATAAGCTACTAGTCGACTGTTATGTCCTGTATCAATTCTAAAAATACATTTTCATGATTACCCAGCCCAGATTTTCATCCATTTCAAGTTTAAAAATATCTGAGCTTAGTTTTCATACCTAAAACCTTATTTTTCTCTAAACACTCCTCATCAACATGCTCTAACACCACACATTCAAGGAAAACTAGCATATTCTACTAGATGAACAACAACCCAATCCTTTCAATCATTTACAAGCACAAATAAGCACAACATTTCAGTAAGAAGCACTTAATAGAAGTAGGAAAACATATAAAATGTAGGTTTAAACCCTAAACATAGTGTAATTCGTTCATGAACAACATTTCTCAACAAAACAAACATTTCAAAAATAAGGTTAGGTTGAGTTGCTACCTAAATTAATCTAAAAATGGATGCATACCCTGTGTTTAAATGGTCTTCCTCTTGTTGTAAGACCAATTTCCAACCTCAAATCTGTCCTTCCTTCAGTAAATCTCCTCCTCTTTACCCTAACTTGCCCTTTTCTCTCTTTACTGACCCCTTCTCCTTCTCTCTTTAGAAAATTGGTTAAGTTTGGTTTATGTTAGGGTTTTAGGGTTTTTGAATTATAAGTCTCCCTATTTGCATTTTAGTCCTTGGCCCATTTATGACTTTGGCCTAATTGCACTTTCCCTTTTCAATTGGGTCTTTGGTCACACTTAACTTTTCTTCCTTTCAACTAGGTCCCTACACTAATGCAACTATATGCAATTAATGCAACATAAACAAGCACTTAAATTTAAATTAACAACTAATAAACATCTCTTATATATGTTAGGAGCAAATGTTACATTTTTTCCCTCTTTTAAAATAATTTCGACCTCGAAATTAGAATGTACCTATTCAAATAGTTCTGGGTAAAACTTCCTCATATCCTCTTCCTTCTCTCAGGTTTCCTCTTATGGAGATGACTAATCCCATAAGACCTTAACCAGAGGGATAACCTTGTTCATCAATTGCTTGACTTCATTCCCGATGATTCTTAATGGTTTTGGATGATAAGTTAAACTTTCTTTTACCTATTTTGGCCTTAGCCATCTTATCCCTGATCATCCTGATTGGGTCTATAGTTTTTTAGACCAACTCTGTTCCAAGCAATTTTTTTTCCCCTACCTTAAACCAACATAAAGGTAATCTACACTTACTCCTATACAAAGCTTCATAAGGTGCCATCCTTATGCTAGAATGGACACTGTTATTGTATGAGAATTCTATCAATGTTAAGCTTTGGTCCTAACTCCCCTTATGCTCCAAGGCACATGACTTAAGCATAACCTCTAAAGTCTGGTTTGTCATTTTTATTTATCCATCCATTTGAGGATGATAAGCGGTATTCAAACTTAACTTAATATCAAAAACTTCTTGGAAGGCTCTCCAAAATCTAGAAGTAACTCTAAGGTCTCTATTTGAGACAATGCTGGTAGGGATCCCATGAAGTCTCACTATCTCTTGGATATACAAACGAGCTAATTTGTCCAAGGATAAATTGATCTTAAATTTGGCCATCAAGAGACAAGTGAGGTGATGCTTTCAGCCAAGGTGAGAGAAGAGAGGAAGCTAGAGATTTTCATTCTATTTATTCCCTTTCTTCCATCCTTTCTACCATTTAAGCCTAATGGTACAATTTTCATCCATTACCCATGGCACTTTTTCATACTCAAAGTGTGCATCTATATCTATATCCTTCATTTCCTTCACTTTCATGTTTCATTTTCCATGCTATACATATAGTTACAGATACATCTTTACTTTCATATTGAAAACACATTTCAAGATTGGATTACATGGGTATGAAAGGCAAATTTATCAATATAATATCATGAACCTTACTTTCTATCTCTTTCTCACTCATGACCATTTCATATACACATATATAAGAACATTTTCATGAAAATCTTGACTATAATATGGCATAGTGTTCTCAGCCATAAGGAGTATAAGAGAGATAAATAAAGGGTTTCAATCCTTTGCTTCCTTAGCTTCCATTTTTCCAATATACTAGTTCAAAATCACACTTTACCTTTCATTTTCGTAAAATTTCAAGTCAATTTTAACCATTTCAAATTAGGTTTTTTCCTAAAAATAGGTACCATTCTTGAAAATTTTCATTTTCTCATATTTCAATCATACAAACATTCCAATATCCATAAACACGACCATATTTCCATACAAGCAAAACCCAATAGAAAAACAAGCCATAAGAAATGTAGAGAGAGAAAACTTTAACTTTCATGAAACTTTAAAACACTTTAATCAAATCATAAAACATGAAAATAAGGGTTTAGTAATGTTTAGCTACCTTAAATTTGCAAGAAAGGTGAAAATTTCCAAGTATTTTCCTTGATTTTGCTCTTCCTCTTTTCCTTGTGAAGCTCTCGGCCAACACCCCTCTTCTCCTCCTCTTCGAGTTCTTCTTCTCCTTCATGAAGAATATGACTTATTTTTAGGGTTTATGTGAAATTATCAAAATGCCTTTGGTGTAAAATAACTATTTTACCCTTATTACTTCTCTTTTTCAAGAATGACATCATTTCTCCTTCAAATTGTTATTTCATGGCACTCTTATGGAATATTATCATTTTATCCTTCCATTTTCAAAATTAACCATTTTATCCTTCAAAATTTTGAAAAATTACAAATATGTCTTTGAGAAAAATTACCATATTACCCTTTATATTCACATGACCATTTTACCTTCACTTTTCCTCTTTTTCAAAAGCAGTAAGCAAAAAATTCTCAAATAAAGTTTCATATAGTCTCTTTATGAATTTATGAATTTATTCCTTTCTAGTTAAAATTACCATTTTACCCCTCAAATTAAAATTACTATTTTTCCCTTTATGTCAACATACATATTTTTACCCTTATTTCTTCTCTTCTTTGAAATGAAAAGGGTAAAAGCCCTCAAATGTAATTCCATGGAATACTTAGGCAAAATTTTTACCTTATCTTTTGTAGTAAAATTATTATTTTTTCCTTCTTAATAATATTTTCAATTTTACCCCTTATGGTAAAACTAGTTCTATTTTGATAAGAATGTCCATTCTACCCTTTTGGTAAATCATTCTTAACTCTACATAAACAATAACATCTACATAAATAATCATCATTACTAATAATAATAATAATAATAATAATAATAATAAATATTGGAGGCGGATATTAGAACGATGATAAGTCTAGAGAGGACTAGAGCGGACCTATGGTGAAGCTTTTAGAGAAGCAAGGTAAGGAACAATCATAAATAAAGTAGACACAACCAAAAACACGGAGAGGAAGATCATAAAGAGGATCATTAGAGAACAACATCACTCCAAAAAAGAGTATGAACATTATGATGGACAAGCAAAGTATGAGCCGTTTCAATAAGATGACGATTCTTACGTTCGGCTACCCCATTTTGTTATGGGGTATATGGACAAGAGGTTTGATGTATAATCTCTTGAGAAGTCATAAATGTCTTTAAATGGTAGATAAATATTCTTTAACATTATCAAAACGTAAGATAGAGATAGAGGTATTAAATTAAGTCTTTATTTTAGCATAAGAATTTTGGAAAATGTTAAATAACTTAGAACGATTTTTCATTAAGTACAATAAAGTACAACGAGAATATTCATCAATGAAAGTTATAAAGTATTGAAAGCCAAAAATAGAAGACACATGACTAGGATCCCAAACATCAGAGTGAACAAGTTGAAAGGGAGATGTAGGCCTATTATTAAGACTATTAGAAAAAGAACTACGTGGTTGTTTACCTAACTAACATAACTCACGAGGGAGGAAGGAAAAACTAGAAAGAGAAGCATCCATTTTGTAGAGTTTTGAAAGGCTTGGATATCCTAAATGATTGTGGATCAAAGATGGGGAGCAAATGGATGTGCATGCAACTAGAGATGTAGAAGGCGAAAGATGGTACAAGCCTTGTGACTCACACCCTAAGCCAATCGTCTTCCCTGTACTTTGATCTTGGAAATAAACACTTTGATTAGAAAAGGTAATGGGACATTTGTGAGAGTAAGTCAATTTACTAATAGAAATAACATTGAAAGGAGATTAATGAACACAAAGGACATAATCAACAAATATGGAAGGAAGAATTTGGGCTTGACTACTCCCTAAAGCAGTAATTTTGGAGCCATTGGCTAGAGTTACTAAAGGAAGAGAAAAGGAACTAAAATGGTGAGTAAATAGATTTTTATTACCAAAGATATTTTCAGAGGCACCCGAGTCAATAACCCATGGTCCAATGTCAGGGGAACAGATAAAGCAAGCAGTTACATTACCAATTTAGATAACCAGGCAACCACAGATGACTGTTTAGCTTGTGGGTACTTTAGGTACTCCTTGTAGTCATCACCAGTTAAATAGATAGATTATGAAGAATGATCATTGGCCAATGATATCTCAGACTAAGCAACATTGACAGAGCGAGAGGGTCAACCATGGAGCACCCAACAACGATCTCGAGTATGTCCCATCTTATTGCAATGTGTACATTGAGGAGGTTTGCAGCCACTATTGCACTTGCTTCCTTCACATGGATTCCTTTTCTCAATAGTTTGAGATACCAAGGTTGAAGAGTCAATAATTAGAGGAACAAATTATTGATAGTCGGAGCTTATGAAGCAGAGATGCATACCAAACGAGCAATGACATCATCTAATGTGGAAATATTAGAACCTCCCAAAATTTGATCTATACCTGCATTAAGATCAGCACGTAGGTTGATTAGTGTCATGACTAAAAAGAATTTGTCCCATTGTGCTTGAGTAGAAGTTGAGGCTGTGGTAGGCATCAAAGATACTAAGTCTTGTTCGAGAGCCTCAATTTTTCTCACATATGTGGTACTATCCAAGTCTTGATGCTTAAGATTGATAAGGTTAGATAAAACTCCATAATAGCGGTGAACATCATTATTGTATATTGAGGCTGCCTTGTTCCATATATCATAACATGTTTCATAAACTTGGTATGTGGGAAGTAATCAAGAGTCCAAAGAATGCCATAGTAAGGAACAAAGTTGGGCATCAATTTTTATCCAATTTGATCTATCCATTTTAGCAATGTCAATGTCATGCTAGTTAAATATTCTAAATATCCTTGTCCTTAAACCACAAGCGGACTGATGTAGCTTAAGATTTGTAATTGGATGCCCTATGCAACTTTTTAGAGGTAATGGTAGGTGTACCACTAATAAGAGTGGAAAAAGTACCTGACTTAGCAGTAGTCATGATTGTTTTGGATTGAGGACAACTTTACTACCTGGAAATGAGAAGAGGGCAGCACAACAACTATTGGAAATGAGAAAAGGGCAGCACGATGACCACTACGGCAATAATCGCAGCGGTTAATTGTGTCAGATGTGACGTCACCCATTGACGCATGGGTAACACACAATTTTGGGTAGGTGATGCATGGGGGTGCGTGATGACTACAATAACAAAGCTCCATCTTCTCGCTGATCAGAACCTTTTGAATATAGTGGTAGGGCACGTGCTCCAAGGAGATGCTAGGAAATTATCGAGGTAATGAGAGACCAAAAATAGAGATAACAAATGGAAGGAAATGGGGTGTTTGGGTTGAAAGGAAACACAACCCCAATGAGGTACTACTGGAGGATCACAGTAGGCTTTGATACCATGAAGAATGAGAAACTTCTATATGTATTATGAGAGCAAAGTATAGGATATTTATACAAGAAGAGAAGACCTATTCTAAGAAAAAAGAATAAATACAATTAATACAATTAATCCCTAATGTCTAGGATAAACTTTAGGGTCAACAATCACCATCATTCTAATTGATTTACATGATCTTGTTGTCATGATATATTGAACAATTTACCAATTTTCATTAAACAACTCTTTTTATTAATGTGTACTACTAGTGTGATATTTGAATATTTTTTTCCTTAAAAATTGTAGGTTTCTAATATGAGATCACAAGATCATAGGATAGGTAGCACATTAGATCTTAGGATCAGACATACATGATTGAGATCCTATTGCTATCTTAGTAAATTTTGATTTTATCTAAGATTGGGATCCATTTCTATGAATTAATATCATTATCCTAGACTTTGGTGCAGAGTTAAATGAGATACAAGAAATGATAAATTGTTATGTATCAGAATGCGTTACGAATAATGTCTTTGTTGTTCTTTATTACAGTAGAAAACTTATGAAATTATTCAGGAATGAAGCATGCTAGCAATAAGGAGGAAGTAAATTTATTATTGCTAAAGCACGATGTATTTGATGCCAAACAATTTTTAGATAAATTAATAATATACCTTATAGCTGTCCAACTGTTCAACCACAAAGTACAAAGATTTATTGAACTAAAAGGTCAGGGTCAGATGATCTAGGAGAAATGGATCATCAGGGAAAGGGATGGTAAGTGATATTATAACCACCTGTCAACTTCCTATTTTAACTTTTTGAAACAGAAAGACATTGAATATAGAAGAAACTCAATTACCTCATTAATTAGCAAGTTCCTCATCATCCCTGTATCACACCCCAAAACTTCATGGTCATTATAAGATCCATCCTTTGAATAAGCTTCATGTTAAGCTGCTAATGAATTTTTTTAGGTCAATGATGCGATTCAAAGTGGCTAGTTCAGAAAAATGATGCAAGTTCTGCATATATGTTAAAGAAGCATGCTATATGGAGGAATTTAGCCAATAACAATTCAGAAAATGATATAAGATTTTGATAGTGCATTACTAAGTTATTTTACTATCATGCATGAAAGATGAGGAAAAAATCTTGGATGCTTGGACTAACTGAACTGAGAAGGTTGAAGTATATAATCTTGATAAATTCATTTACGTCAAAGGTTAAATTAGTTACCTAGGCACTTGAAGCATCAAAACAAAATGTTTGATTCCAAATGAACAGAAACTGCTCCAAGATATGAAGAAATAGCACAAGGAGCCAAAACAGCGAGTTCCCCTGTTTCTTCAGTTATCTTGCAGAAGATTTCAGTAACACAGGATCCATTCATTCATGTATCCTTTTTTTCAAAAAAAAAAAAAAATGAGTGAGGCGGGGAGAAAATAAAAGAATTAAGAAAAAGGTAAAAGCAAATATTCTACAACAAACATGACATTTAGTGTAATAACGAAAAAAAGCATAATTTCAGAATGCAAAATAGTTTGAAATTTATTTTGTTTTTATCTTGGAAACACTATTCTCTTTTGTGAGTGTGTTTTCTTTTCAAGCAGCTTCATAGACCAATATTGAAGAAATTGAGAATCCGTGACCCTTTTTCAAAAAAAAAATATGTAAAAGAAAAAGGAATTTATGATAAAAGATCCTCCCCAACCAAAAGAAAAAAGAAGAGGAAAAAAAAAAAAAAGATTCTAACTCAAAAGAGGTTGCCAATCCCTTTGAAGATTCTCAATGGATACCCAAAAAGAAAAACTCATTAGCTAAAACCCAGAGTCCATGAAATAAATCCTCCCCAAAAAGATGTGACAAAAGAAACTTCTGCTTAAAATAGGAAACTTTATTAACAGCCAAAGAAGGAAGTTGGACTAGAAAAAAGAGTTGGAAACTTTACATGTCCAAATGTGCACATTGCTCAAATGGCGCAGTCCTTCAGCTTGAATCAAAGGACATGCTTCAATGGTTATACGTGATCTTACAGATGCAGCCAGTCTTTCTACTGCCATTTGCTCCAGCTCGGAGCACCCATATAAGGAAACTTTTTCCAGCAAAGTCATGCGACTAAACACCTCACAGTCCAACGTCTCTAGACTAGAAAGTCCAAAGAGTTCAAGAGAGGAAAGAGAGGCAGTTAGCAAACCATCCTCTGGGAAGCACTTGACACTATCATACACACCAATCCTAAGATGCTTGAGATTGGAAAAGGTATCTGTTGCAAAGGATGGGAGTGAGTCACAGCTACTTGATATGGTCAGTTCTTCCACTGAACCAGGTATGCAATCCCCTAACAGTGCAGGACATCGTTCCACTTCCATAACAAGAAGTTGCTGGTTCTTAGGCAAATCACCTTTTAATTTGGGACAATCATATAATATTAGCTTTTGGAGTTTAGGAAAAGCTTCCATCCCAAATGAACACCAATCTTCCCAAGCAAACATACATCCAATCTCTAGATATTCAAGGGATGCAAATGGTGTCAAAGTCTCTGAAGAAGAATCATGGGTCTTGTAAAAATCAGCATCAATACTCACGAGGCTGTCGAATCCTTGTATGAAGAGCTCCTTCAAAGAATATAGTTGCCCTAGTGGGGGGAGTATGCAGCAATTTCTGCAATTCTTCAGCTGTAGATAAACTATACTATGATACAAAGGAAGTCCTAACCAATCTGGAAACCTTGTACCCCTGTAACCATCAATAGTCAAACGTTTTAAGTTTGAATGAGGCTGTAGCATGTCAAGGATGTCTCTTTCATTACGAGAATCCATTGTATCATCATCACAAGACCATTCCAAGAATAAAGATTGAAGGCAATTCTTCTCCATCATCTTGGCCTCAAGGGCTTCCTTTCCGCTTCTAACATACTCCAAGTTCCAAATGCCAAGAAATTTTCCAACACATGGAAGTCCGCCCAATTCCTCAATCTTAGCCCCTTCATCTTTGCTGATAATGAAATCGCTTAAAAACTGTAGATTTTTCAATTTTCCAATTCCCATTGGCATTTCTCTTATGTATGTTCGACCTATGTCAAGGTACCGCAAGTTCACAAGGTCTTGCATGTTATTGGGCAGCATAGTGAGAAGTTGGCAGTTTAACAACTTCAACGTTTGTAGATTGTACAACTTACATAATGATCCAGGCAACCTTTCGATATTTGTTGAAGAAAGATCCAAATATCGTAGATGGATCAATTCACCTATTGAATCAGGCAGCTCTCTAAGATCTTCAAATCCACAAATCGACAATACCCTCAAGCACTTTGACATCATTATTGTATTTATATGTGTTGTAATCATATCTTGAGAGGAATTCTTTTTTCTCACTACTAGTGTTCGTAGCGATTCCACTTCCATTCTACTCAAGGCCGCGTTGACGTTGGTTACATCACATGACAAATGACGTGTCTTTTTAGGAATTTTATTTACATTATCAACCTCTAAACTATGAATGAATTTCCCACCAACAGATATTGATAGGTCATGAATGAGGTCGTGCATGATAAATTTATCATTTGGTGCAATTATTACGTGATGATGATCACAATTAATAAATTTCCCAACATTGATTATTGATCCAATAAAAAGTCTCTCTAACCTTCTGAGTACGCATCCAATGGTCAGCCAATGAAATTCAAGATCCCTTGTGCCTGAGCATTGTATGAATGACCTTGCTGTTAAAATATCGAAGTACACAGAACCAACTTCTTCCAGAGTTAATTCTGCGTTTTGTGATTGTAGAAAACCTTCTGCCATCCACAACAAGATTAATTCCTCCTTGTCAAATGCATAATCTTTAGGAAATAAGGAACAATAAGCAAAGCATTGTTTTAAATGTGGAGAGAGGTAGTGGTAACTAATTCTTAAGGCAGGAAAAATTTCACCTTTGTTTGCTGGCAATTCCCATAAATCACTCTTCAATATTGTTTTCCAGTACTGAATATCATGATTTAATCCAAGAAGACCTCCAAGTACTTTTATAGCTAAAGGCAATCTTTTACACTTTTTAACAATATCTCTACCAATTTTTGCTACATCTGACTTCACACCACAATCTGAGGAGAGACGAGCATGCTTTGAAAATAGCAACCAACAACTATCATCAGATAATTCATCCAGGCGATAGCTACTTGGAATGGTTTGGACAATTGAAGCAACTCTTTCACTACGTGTTGTTAAGAGAATCTTACTTCCTT
This sequence comes from Senna siamea, assembly GCA_031216115.1. NCBI lineage: Eukaryota > Viridiplantae > Streptophyta > Magnoliopsida > Fabales > Fabaceae > Senna > Senna siamea. Next base: position 8,985,924 of record CM062355.1, on the reverse strand, counting down.
TACTCCCATATTGAAAAGGTTTCCGTAATAGGTCCCAATCAATGTAGCTCTCATTCCAAATATCATCTAAAATAATTAGAAATTTCTTCCCCAACAACTTTTCCTTTAGATCAAGTTGAAGCAAATTTAAGCTTTCTAAATTACAAACCCCAGAAGTGACAGCCTCTATGATTGTCTTGGTGACCTTAGAAACACTGAATTCTTCTGAAACACAAACCCATGCTTTTAGATCAAAGTTTTGCTTGACATGATCATCATTGTACACTAACTGGGCTAAAGTGGTTTTTCCCATCCCACCCATGCCCACAATGGGGATCACAGACAAATTACTGTCACTATTGTCATCTAACAAGAGGCTAATTACGGTCTCTTTATCTTTATGCCTGCCATATACCTCAGATGCTTCTACTAAAGATGTTGATGGATGCCTCATACACATGCTCTTCCTTTCACTTTCTTTCAAGTTAAGAATATCTTTGTCTTTCACAGTTGATTCCAGACTGCAAGTGATGTCATCAATTTTACCTCCAATCTCTCTATCATTAAAATTTTTAAGATAACGAGAGAAGTTTGATACCTCCTTCTGGGTTGCAGCTCTGGTAGAAATTTCATCAAGCAAGTCATCTGCAACATAGACAGCATTTCTAAGATCATCAAGCCAATTCTTCACAGCAAGATCATTTATCTGTTTATACTCAGCATCATTAAGAACCGCAGTTGCAGCAAGCAGCGTTGTCTTCAACCTGCCAAGCAATTTGTCATTGAGTTTCTTTGCTCGGATGAGGTTCAAGAACTCAGGGGAAGCCAGCCTATCAAAGATCACTTGAAAAGAAGCGGAGAGAAAAGCCCCACCCACAGCTTCTGCAGCCATGGTGTCTCAGAAAGTCAAAGTTTGAGATGAAAAGATTGCAGTTACAGTTGATTTGGATGCCAAGTTGCAAAGTACGGCAGTGCTAGAAGGCCACACCAAATATATTCAACATTGTGTAAAGAGCTTAGCAAAACAGAATGGGAGACATTGAATACATTGTGTAAATTACACTCTTTTGAAAAATTAAAAAAGTATGTATATATATTGAAAAATTACATTATATTTTTTCTTCAGAGAAATTTATAATTTGTATCTATTTTGATCAAATTTTTTATAGTGATTATGAATATTTTTTACCAATATAAAAAATATTATTTTTTAAATAACAACAATAATAATAACTCAAACTTTTTTCTATTAACTAAGATAAATTATATAAATTGAACGATACTAATATATTTTTTGAATATATTTTTATATTAATTAAATTGTTAGAAGTTATATTTATCTTAATAATTTATCTTATTATTTTTTATTTTTTTATACATCTAATTATTAAATTATATTTTATATGATCTACTTTTCATATAAAGACTTTTATTGGTCTCTTGCATGTCTAAACTAACTAAAGCATTTTTTTTATCAATTATTATATAATAAGTGTTACTCTAATTTTATTATTTTAATTCATATTAAAAATATTGAAATAATAATTTTTAAACTGTATTTTTTAATATATTATATTTTTAGAAAAAATGTGAGTCAAAATAAGTAAAATTATAATTTTTTTAGCCTCTCAAGAAGTAGTGTAATTTTTTAAAATAAAAGAGATAAGAGATATAGGAACTGTTTAAAAACTATTTTTGATTTTAAAAACTAAAAAACAAAAAAAAATTATTTGAATTTTTAATTTAAAACAAAAAAACAAAATGCCTTTTAACATAACAACTAAAAGATATTTTTGAATTCCTACTTTTAAAAATAAAGAAAATACATAAAATAATTTTATTAATAAATATAACAAGTTAGTAACAAATGTACTCGCTAGTTTAACAACCTACAAAACAGATAAATGTAACATCTTTGTCCCTATTGCCGTGTTTCTTCGAGAAATTTGTGTGTACACCGTGAGTACAGACAGGCAGTCTTGCAAATGTGATTTGTACAATTTTAAAAAATAAAAATAAATAACATTTCATTCATTGACTCGCATGCGACTTAATTTTATATTGTGACGAACTTCATAGAATTTTACAAAATATGAATTTCAGAGAATTTTTAACTATTAATTAATTCAACATTAAAAAATAAACATAAACAACATTTCATTCATTAACTCGGGTTAATTTTATATTGTGGCAAACTTTATAGAATTTCACAAAATACGAATTTCAAAAAATTTTTAACAATTAATTAGTACAATCACTTTTATAAAGAGAGAACTAAACAAGATAACACACTTCCGAAGGGCGGCAAAATGCCCCATGATCCAAATAATCAACCAATCCAGTCATGTTTTTGACCCACTTAAAAGTCAATTATCTTGATTCATGGGTTACTTTGGGTTGGGTCATAAATTGAATTTTGGTCATAAAAAAAGTCAATTATCTTGATTCAGGGGTTACTTTGGGTTAGAGTAACTTTAAATTAATCATTTGACTCGGGGTACTTTTTATTTTTTTTATATTAAATAAAAATATAGATACATGTATATGTACGTATTACATGCATGTGTATATATATATATATATATAGTTTATGTAGATATTTAAATAAAATAAAATATATGACATATGTAAAATATAATTATTAATTAATGATATTAATTTAATCAATTTTTTTAACATTTGAATATGCAAAACGTCTAGTATAAAAATTGATCATATAGCCCAGGCATTTTTGTTGCTGATTGATCTTACTTTTATTTATAAACTACAAATTTTAAGTTTTTTTTTTCTCCAAATCTCTTTAGTCTTGACTCATGATTTTTCTTTACCTAAACTGGAACCAAAAAAAAAGAAAAAAAAAGAGATGATGTACATTAATTGATTCAAGTACTATTATATTTTGGAAAGATCAATTATAAGAGAATAGAAAATATGGTATTATCAAGTTTATTTGTATAGTTGATATAAAAATAAAATAAATTATGGATAGACAATGCAATATTTAATAGGATAAATAAAGCAAGAATCTTATGTAAAATGCATTTTTCAGACTTAAAATCTCAATGATTTGATAAATAATGCAAAGAAAATGAGGTAGAGAAAAATTAAAGGAATTAATTTCCATTGCTAATACAAATAATCTAAATTAAATAAATTCTAAATATGTAATATGAACATATTGACTTGAATTAAATATATTCAGAATGTTTATATGGTGTATAATTAGCATATATCATCAAAATTTAATCTTAGGGACTAATTTAAAAATTTATTAAACTGTAGGGACTTAATTATAAATTTTTAAACTATAGAAACTTTATTAAAGATTGTTTAAAAATATGAATAATTTAATCTTTATTTTATGTTAATTATCTTTATTATTATATTAAAAATAAAATTTATAATTAATGGAGTAATGTGTAAGTTGAGTTTGACTCTTAATGAGTTATAGGTGATCTATAACCTATTTTAAAAAATAATTTTATCAGTATCTAAGAAGTATTTGTATTTAAAAAAAATTTATGAAAAAAAGTGCTTATATTTTAATTTAATAATAAATTTATTTAAATATTAATTTTTACTATTTAAATAAAATTATAAAATTTTAATTAGTTTATTATTTAAATAAATTATTTTATTAATTATTATGTGAGTTTCATTAGGAATGTAACTTAAAAGGAAACATGTCATTTTTCATTTAAGAAACTTGGACGTTATATATTTTTATAATTAAAATAATGATAATTCTCTGCAATTTAACAGAATTTAAATGCAAAATAGTGTTGTGCTAAAGAAATAAACTGCCAATTTTTGAATCACAAAACTATGGATTTGGATCTTCTGTAAAATTCCTAAAGCAAGAGAAAGAAAAAATATATATTTAAGCTTCTATCCATTTAGAGTAAGTTTTTATTTATTTTATTTAATTCTTTTCTTATCTCTTTTGTACTTCAAAAACTTAATTTTGTAAAATATTTCAAAGCATCATTAATTTTTCCAAAATCACACAGTAGAAAACTATATTTTGCCACAAAATTACTGGTGGAACTAAATGTGACTTGAACTATAAAACTACGGAAGATTAACACAATTTGAGGATTAGTGATGCTTGTTGTGTGGCCTCCTTAATTGAGATATCTAAAGAGATTAATATAAATTACTCCTTTAATTATTTAACAACAATGTACTATTTACCATTAACTTCATTTATGCTAAGTTTAGCTTTTATAACTAGTCCTAAACCCTGATAAAAAAAAAGCATTACATTAGGTAGTTAATTAATATAAAATTTTATCGAATCTTTATGAATATAGATTAACAATAATTGACGTTGTTTGAACCATGTAACCGACTCACCTAATAAGAAAAGATTTTGCTTGTACTATTTAACATTCTAATTAACTATAATGGAATATCAACACATCATGAGAAGAATCTTGATCTTTTCCTTCTAATACTAATAATCCATGTTTTTTTTTTCAATCAAGTTTAACCAATAGCAACTTTCAGAGAAATGGTTGATTGTGAAGTATACTCACAAGCAGGTTAAAAACTCCATTTCAGCATGAATTCACATCAGATGGATGGTAAGTACTGGATAAATATTTCTTATAATACATTTTCAATGTGGAGAAGCAAAAAGTTAATTTAAGTGAATTAATACTTTCTTAAGAAAGGTCATGTTCATTTATCTGACTAAATCCCAACTATAGATACTAACGAAATCATTGAAAGACAAACAACCACACAATCTATATATGAAGACAAATAGACATAATGATTTCTTACATAGTTTTCTGCACAAGCTAGGTGAACAGCCTTGTGCTTGAGCATGGAAACCCAAGTTTATTTATTTATTCTTAAAAAGGTTATTAGAAAGAGAAGAAGGTACATCTTGTTAGATATTGTAAAACAAGAAATTAATAGAAAAGACCCAACACAGAACAGAGTAACAAGGGCTTGATTGAATGCAATCTTTGGAAACTGTTTTTTATTTTTAAAAACGAAAAAATAGAAGAACTTTTTTGAATTATTATTTTTGACTAAAAAAAATGTATTTTGAGAATAAAAAACACAAAATAATTAAAATATATTTTGGAGCCTGGGGGCAAAGTCATGGACACTTGAACTAAATGAACTTGAGATTTGAGAAGGTTGAACAATAATCTCATCAAATGTATTTACTTTAATTTGTTATGGACACTTGAACTAAATGAACTAAATGTATTTTGGAGCTAAGGCTTGCTTCAATTTGTTACCTTGGCAGCTTGACTTGAGATCTTGAAGCATCAAAACAGAATGTTTGGTTCCAAATCAAATAGAAACTGCCCCATGAAAGTTGCACCTTAGCTATATGAAGAAACAGCAGATGGAACCAAAAGCTATAAGTTGCCGTGTTACTTCAGTTATCTTGTTGAAGATCTCTGTAACATAGAATCCATTCGTGCATTAATTCATCATAAAATGAAGGGGAAGAAAATAAAAGGACAAAAAAGCTCAAGCAGATGTGCTACAACATGCATGACAATTATTGATAGACCAAGATTTGAAGATATTTTGCAACTATGGCATTTTGTGTGTGTGTGTTAAATAAACAAGAATTTACTGGTGATAGGAGAGAACAATCCAAAAAGAAAAAAGAAAAAAGGACAAAATATGCTCCCTAACCAAAAAACAAGATGAAAAAAAATCTAACTCAAAATAACCTTCCCATCTCTTTCAAGATTCACAAGGTATAAAAAAAATAAAATATTAAAAAAATTATTAAACCCAAAGAGTCCATTAAAATAATCCTTCCCCAAAGATGTGATGGAAGAAACTTATCATCAAACTAGAAAAGAATATATTAAAACATTGGTCCCTCAAAATTATATTTACTCATAGTTTAGTTCTTGAAAGATTAGCACTACATAAGTTAGTCCTTGAACTCATTAGTCCCTCCATTTAATTTAGTTATCTGACAAAATTGTTGAAATGTAACGTTAATTGCTAACATGACACGTTAAAATGTTTTATTATACAATGTAGTTCTTACAAGTTTGCATTACTAAACTAAATAGTCTTTCTATATTTTCTAAATCATAATAAATAAGTCCTTATAGTTCATAGATTATATATAGAATATTAGAGAGAAAAATTTAACTTTTTCTTATCTAATACATAATTTTATCCACGCTCTCTATATTCTCCCAAATCAGGTAACCTAATTAAAAATCATATCCATTTGTCCCTAATCTATGAGTTTACAAATGTATGTGCAATGTTGAAATATATATTATTTTTTCGGTCTTAGCCCACTTTTGTTAGAAGCTTACCTTCATAATATCTTTTAAGAAAGTAAATGCTTTTGTAAACAAACCAAACCAACCAACTAAATTGGTAAATCGATGAAACAGCAACTCGTCCAACCTGAATAATGAATTAGATTGGAAATGTCATAAACCAATCAAAAGTTAATGACCTGGTAGGTTTTTTAAAAATCTGCTATAAACCAATCATATTGAACTAGATCTTGACCTGATTCAATGTTAAACTTCAAATTTTAAATGAAGGTCTCACTATTTAAATTGGATCCACGTCCCTTTTTCCTTACTCAATGGTGGGATGGAGTCCTTTTATAGAGTAAAGTGTATACTGCCCTATGCAAATTCACTGATGTGGGACTTGTGGTACTTGCTTTTACTCTTTTTTTTTTTTTAATATAAGATTATGGTTTGACTTTGACACAAGATTAGTGTACCTTCTTTTATTTTTTTCATTGATACTTTCCATATATTTTAGAAGATATATAAAATTAAAATAACTATTTTTAATTTTTATGTATATCAAACCAAAAGAATAGTACACAAATTTAATTAAACTTTTTATTAATATGTTTTAATATATTAATTTATTAGTATAATGTCATAATAATATTTTTAGCTAAAACTGTATTACTTTAATTATTTATTAAACAATATCTAATATTTTATCATTTGCTATATTGTGTTTAATTTATAATATATATAATTTTTTAATTAAAAATACTGGTTCAACCGCTTTAATTAATAACCCAACGGTTGAACTAGTCACCAAGTGACCCAGACTATTCACTAGTTCAATGTCCAACTTGGTTCTAAAAACTATGAAGAAAGCAACTATTTAAACAAATGATTATTTTACAACCACCTTGAAACCTCTTCTACTTACTTCTAAGCAAGTATAAAGTTAGTTAAAAGAAGGAGGTGCATTATGTGTCACAAACTTCATAGTTAGTTGCATTGTGGAACTAGGATTTCAGGTTCTAAGCTCCTCACAATTCTTCCAAAGCATTTAGTTTTGTTCCTTTTTACTTCCTTTAACTATCTACCTAACAATTTTCATAGATTTGAACACTTAAAATTCACCGACATGGACACCTCTTCTCTCTTTTAAAATAAGTCCTTGCACTATTAGAAGAAGCTCTTACCCTCTTTTTCCTAGATATTTCAATCCCTTAATCATCATCTTGGTAAAAAAGTTATTGGCTGCACTTGTATACTTCATCCTCTCTATTATCACAATGATCATAAAAATTGTCTAAGTGCTCATTGTCCTCCTTATTGTCTTCATTATCTCCCACCTTATTAGCTTTCGACAATCGTAGGTGAAGAAAAAAAATAATGCATATTTATCATTGCAAATGCATTTGTGAACTCTGAGACTACGGACATATGGCTATGGTTGTTAACTAGGCTACTTGAGGATTTAGGAGACTATAAAGAGCATGAGTAGATCTTTGTATTAGGCAAGTAAAATTTTCCTTTTTTAATTTTCTTTACTATGTATGTAGTTCGTGCTTGTGTAAGGACTTATTTATTATGCTTTTGAAAACATTAAAGGACTAGTTTGTTTAGTAATGCAAAATTATAGGGACCACTTTGTATTGTAAATATTTTATCATGCCACGTTAGCAGTTAACATTGCACATTAGTAACTCTGTTAAAGTTTAAATAAATAAATCAAACAGAGGGACTAACGTGTATAGCATTTGTATCTTTTGAGGACTAACTTGTGTAGTGCTAATTTTTGAAGGGCTAAAATGTTAGTAGCTACGTATTTTGAGGACCAATTTGCTAGTATAGTTGATGAAAAAAAGAAAGAAGAAAGCTGGACTAGACAAGGAGTTGGAAACTTTACATTTGGTAATGCTCATTACTTAAGTGATGCACTTCCTTAGCTTGAACCAAAGCAAATTCTTCAATTTCTATGTGTGATGACTTGACAAGAGTAACCAGTCTTTCTATCGCCATTTTGTGGTACAAAGAAAGTCCTAACAATATATAAATCTCATACCCTTATAACCATCAATAGCGAAACATTTCAAGTTTGAATGAGGATGTACTTGGTTAAGAAGATCTCTTTCTTTATGAGAATCTATTGTATCATTATCATGAAACCATATAAACAATGAAGCTTCAAGGAGATTCTTAGACATCATCCTGGAATCAATGGATTCATTGTTGTTGCTAATAAACTCCAAATTTCAAATCCAAGATATTTGCCAAGACTTAGAAAGCCCCTCCCAAAAATTCCTCAATCTTAGGCCCTTTATTTTTTGTTGATTACAAAATCAATTAAAAAATGCAAAATTTTCAACTAACCAATTCCCCTCGGCATCTCGCTTAAGCCAATTTCACTAAAATCAAGGCACTGAAAGTTTACAAGGTCTTGAATGTTGTTATGATGCATGGCGAAAAACTCACAGTCATCCAAGTTCCACTTCAATATTTTTAGATTGTGCAACTTACATAATGATTTAGGCAACCTTTTGATATTCATACAAGGTGTCAGAGTAAACTTGTCAAATTTTTCTACCATAATAAATGGAAAAAAAGCATGGGAGACAAGTCATCTTATGCATTAATGATTTTTAGACAACCCATCCTACATAAAGACTTAAACAAAGAAAAATGTGATTCTTCATTTATTGCATGCATGAAACTTTAGTCTATTTATATGTAAGAAAAGGCTTCATATTATGTAAGGTAAGGAAGCAAATAAAAGTAAGCAAAAGTGGGAAAAAAATATTATAGAGTTCTTTGTGTGTTAAAAAAAATAGTGTGGGAGAAAGTGTGTGAAGCCTTGTAATTTGTATGAATGTTTTAGTGAAAAGAAAAAGAAAAATAATGAGTGTATTTTGTGTATGTCATCATAAATATATTTATTTTCATATATCTGTTGTCATAAAAATTTATCAAAACAAACTCAATTACAATCCCACCATGTATTTCTAACATCTGGTATCAGAGCATGGCATCAACTAGTAGCAACTATCAACCTTAGGCGCTCATACTCACCAAAGACAATTATGATATTTGGTGTATCCAAATGAAAGCTTTCTTAGGCTCGTTAGATGTATGAGAGCTTGTAGAGAATGACTATGAAGAAAATTCAATAGAAGTAGAAATAACTCTAAAAAATGAGGAAAAGGAAGCACTTTGTTAATTGATAAAAAGATAGAAGAAAGCCTTATATACAATTTATCAAGGCATTATGAAGCCACATTCGAAATCATTGCTTTAGAAAAAACTTTAAAAGAAGTTTGAGAATTTCTACAAAAGGCATTTGGAAGCATATATAAAGTGAAGCAAATTCATCTTCAAAACCTATGAGCTGAATTTGAAAATTTAAAAATGAAGTCAACTGAATTGTTTCAAAATACTTTAATAGAATAATTTCTATTACTCATCAAATGAGAAGAAATGGAGAAGATATCAAAGATTTTTGTGTGATGGAGAAAATTTTGAGATCTCCAGATTCAAAATTAGCAGAGGAGGATTCCAAATAGGAAGAGGCTTTGGACAACGAGGAAGAGAAAGTGGTAGACAAAACCATACCGTGGAACTCAAATTCAATAGAAGAGTAGAACACCATTTATAGGACGAGATTATGGCAAAGGAAAAGATTCTAGTAGAGGCAGAGGACATGGTAAAGAATATCAAAGGTATAATAAATATGAGATTTAATGTTGAATTTATAAAAAAATTAGTCATTATGCCTTTGAAGGCTATTACAATAATAATGAAGAGAAGGTAAATTTTGCTTAAAAGGAAAAAGAGAATAAGATCTCTTTGTTAGTTATTGAAAACCATATGACATGTAGCTTAGTGACTTGGTACTTGATATTGGTGCATCAAATCACATGTCTGGAAGAAAGGAATTTTTTACCCAACTAGACAGAGGAGAATTTTGGAAAATCACATTTGGTGATTTGTCTCAAAAAACACTAAAAGGTAAAGGCAATATCATTCTTGAAATGCAAAATGGGAAGGTATGCTTTATTGCTTATGTTTATTATGTTCCAGATATGAAAAATAATATTTTGAACTTGGGTTAATTATTAGAGAAGGGATTTGAGATTCAAATGAGAAATTCATTTCTCAACTTAAGGGATAAATCTTGTGCATTAATTGCGCTATAAAAATGGCAAAAAATAAAATGTTCCCATTAATATTGTGTATGAATTAAGAAAATTGTTTCAAGAGCAGCATTAAAGATGACTCAAGTCTTTGGCATTTGAGATGTGGTCATCGAAATTTTCAAGCACTGAAATTACTATAAAGGAACTGTATAGTGAAAACTATGCCACAAATTGAATATCCCAAAAAGATATATGTAAGACTTGTGCTATGAGAAAGAAACATAGGCAGATATTCAAAGGAAGAAAATCAAGAAGAATAGTGGGGCTGTTAGAACTGCTACATTTAGATCTATGTGGACCAATCAAACCAATATCAAAAGGAAGGAGCATTTCCTTACCTTTACTAACAACTTCAGTGGAAAAACATGGGTTTGTTTATTAAAAGAAAAGAAATAAACCTTATCTAAATTTAAAGAGTTCAAGAATCAAGTTGAAAAGAAAAGTGGTTGTTATATTAAGAAGTTGAGAATTGAAAGAGGTGAAGAAAACACCTCAGATGAATTTAAGAATATTTTCAAAGACAAAGACATCATTCATCAACTTATTATGCCACAGAAACCATAACAAAATGGAGTTTTAGAAAGAAAAAAGGTCAAAACCATTCTTAATATAGTGAGAAGCATGCTATGTGAAAGAAATGTTTCCAAAGAATTTGGGGGAGAAGTAGTTGCTTATGCAACCTACTTGTTGAATTGATTTACAATCAAAAGAATTAGAAATATGACACCAAACAAAATTCTTATGTTTAGGAAAGTGAAGTTTGGTGAAGAGCATATATGGAATTGGAGCAATAAAGGTAAGCAAAAGCAAATAGTTATTGAAGAAGAGTATTAATAGACAACAAAGAGATCAAAATGGAGAAAGTTTTCAAACATAGAAATTGGAATTCATCAAAAAATGTATGAGTCATCCAGTCAGTTCTTGAGGAAGACAAGGAGGAATCAAGACTTAATGGAAGCAACTCCCAGACTTGATTTTGATGAATATACTATGTTTTATCTTTTTAGAGGTTATGTTCCTTTAAATTTTAAATAAGCATGTCAAGAAGATAAGTCAAAGAATTCTATGGAAGAGGAAATAAATTTCATCAACAAAAACAACAATAGGGAGCTTTCCTCCCTTCCAAAAGACCATAAGGTAATTGGAATCAAATGGGTTTTCAAAACTAAAATAAATGCCCAAGGAGAAATTGAAAAGCACAAATCAAGACTTGTTGTCAAAGGATACAAGCAGCAACAAGGAATTGACTATGAAGAAGTCTTTGCCCTAGTACCCAGAATGGGGACAATCAAATTGCTCATTTCTTTACCAGCTTAAGAAAAATAGAAAATTTATCAAATAGATGTAAAATTATCATTTTTAATGGATATCTTGAAAAAGAAATCTACGTTGAATAGCCTCCTAATTTAGTTGTTCAAGGACAAGAAGATAAAGTGTATAAGTTGAACAGAGCTCTCTATGGACTCAAGCAAACATCAAGACAATGAAACTCAAGGATAGATGCATACTTCACAAGGAATGGATTCATCAAGTGTCCATATGAGTATTCCTTGTATGCAAAATTAAATCTCACAGGATAAATCATGTTTGTATGTCTTTATGTCGATGATCTTATTTTTATAGGAGACACTAAAACCATGATTAATCAAGTCAAGAAAGATATGGTGAAAGAATTTGAGATGACATATTTAGGCCATATTTCTTATTTTCTTGGCATTGAAGTGAAACAACCTAGTGATGAAATTTTTAATTCTCAAGAAAAATATGCGAAGGAGATTTTGACAAAATGTTATATGACTGATTGTCAACTTATTGGAACACTGGCAGAATACAACACCAAACTAACAAAAGAAAGAGAAAGAATATTTGTGAATCCAACTTATTATAAGAGTCTGGTTAGCAGTTTACATTAATTAACTTGTACTAAACCACATATCCTTTTTGGAGTTGGATTAATTATTTGTTATATGGAGAAACCAAAATCTTTACATCTCTAAGCCACAAATAGGATATTGAGGTACATAAAAGGTACATTTGATTATGGTGTATTTTATCCATCAATAAGAAATTTAGAAATTGTAAGATTTAGTGACAGTGATTGGGATGGAAGTTGTGATGACAGAAAGAGCACCACAGGTTTTGTATTTTTTTTTGGAAAAGCAACATTTACATAGTGTTTAAAGAAACATTTAATTATTTTTTTATCAACTTGTGCAGTGGAATATGTAGCAAAAACATCATGTGTATGTAATGCAATCTAGTTAAGATGATTATTAGAGGAGTTTCAAGTGCAGTAAAAGGAAGTTACAAAGATTTTTGTGGATAACAAATCAACTATTGCACTAGCTAAATGTAACATCCGCTCCTAATGTGATTAAGAGATGCTTGTTAGTTATTAATTTAAATTTAATACTTGTATTTATTGCATTAATTGCATATAGTTGCATTAGTGTAGGGACTAATTAAAAGGGAAGAAAGTTGAGTTAAAACATAACTCCAAACTAGATTGGAAAGGGAAAACTAAGTGAGGCCAAATTCACAAAATAGCCAAGGACTAAAGTGTAAATAAGGAAAGTTGATAATTCAAAAACCTTAAACCCTAAAAACTAATTCCAAACTTCAGCATTTCTAGAGAGAGAAGGAAAAAGGTGAGTAGAGAGATAAAATGCTAAGTTAGAACAAAAGGGAAGGGATTTTTTTAAGGAGCAATGAATTTGAGGCTAGGGATTGATCATACAGCAAGAGGAGGATCATTTGAGCATAATGTACATGAAAATTTTCAAGGAAATCTAAGTAGCAACTCAACCTAAAACTTATTTCTCAAATGTTTGCTTTTGATGTAAAAAGGTGACTTATGAGTGTTTTGAGTTAAGTTAGGGTTTAAACCTACATTCCATATATTTTTCACTACTATTGGGTGCTGCTTGCTGAAATGTTGTGGTTATTTATGCTTGTAAATGATGGAAAGGATTGGGTTGTTGTTCATCTAGTAGAATATACTAATTTTCCTTGGATACATAATGATGAGGAATGTTTAGAGAAAATGAGGCAAAGCATGAAAACTAAGCTCATATGTTTTTTAAACTTGAAATGAACTAAAATCTAGGCTAGGTAATCTTGAAAATGTATTTTCATAACTGGTGCAGGACATAACAGTCGATTAGTAACATGTGGCAGCCTATTGTCATGTTCTTGAGAAACCCAGAAATGCACACTTAGATGTAGCAACCTACTGGTAACCTTATCAGTTGATTGTCGGGTTCGAGATTTTTACATAACAGTTGACTGGTAACCCTAGCAACCAACTGTCGTGTTTTATTTTTTGGCCAAAAAGTATTCTAAAGAGTGACTAATCGACTACCAGCCTTCCATCAGTCAATTGGCAGCCCACTATGTTGTGAACCAAGGATTCCAGAGAGCGATCAACCAACTATCAGTCTTCCACCAGTTGATTGATAGCCCTCCAACATGTGAAACATGATTTTTATCAAAGATTAAACTTAGTAATCCTTCATACCACTTGGTTTAAGGCTCACAACATAACCATACAAGGGAACTACATACTTTTGGGTAATGTACAAGAGATAAGGTCATGTGTCACTCAGATGAGAGGATCCTTGTGATAGTGATGCAAAGGGAGTGAAAAAACATGAGAAAAGAAAGAGTGAAGTATTCTAAACATATGCGCTAGTGGTAGATAGGCTCATGATCGAGTGATCGATTATCGGTATGGTATGGCTGTTGGGCATTCTACAGTTGTGCAATAAATAGGGATGGTCAAACATTCACTTGAACCTAGATGATTTTGAAAATTCCGTGATGGTTGCGAACTCTAAGTTAGTGTCATCTTTCAAAGGCCATTAAGAAACATATACTTAGGGGTTAGCATAACCATGAGCATGAGCCAAATCACCCTAGTATATATGTTAGAGAATAGCATACTGAGAGTGTGATCCACTAGAAAGTGGTGGTGATTCCATAGCCTTATGATCAGTAAAAGCATAAAGGATAAGAGCTATACAGAGTTTTTACAATGATCTTGTGAGTTATTGAGATTGTACTTGGATCCGGCTAGGGGATTCCTCAAATAGTACTTATGCAGTAGAGTTACCGTAGTGGCATAGTTAGTAACAATAGCTCAGTTACTATAGTGGCCCAATTAGTCACCAGGATAGCTCATTCATGTATGTAGTGGTATGTGAATTTGTTGCTGGGTGACAGTCCCGATAACTTATATGTTATGATTGTTTCTCCTGCTTATATGTAAAATGAAAAGGCATGTTTATTACCCTAGGAAATGTCTTGTGATGAAAATGATGATAAATGGACATCCCATATTATAAAGTTAATATGTTTTACCTGTACATGCATGAATATAAGCATATGACATAAAAGTATGTTACATGCGTTGCATCCCAATAGTATGTACTATGTTTTCATGATGAAAGAATGTAGAGATTTTTCATATAAGTATGGTGGTATAGGTTAGTAGTTTTCAAAGCAGGTTGCATTGCTACTGAGATTAATTTCTCTTGTAAGTGCTAGCGTGTACTAGATAAGTAGGTCCCTAGCTAGAAAGGAAGGTAATTGGGAAGAGTTACCCACTATGGGGGTATATAAAAGTATATATTTTGAATAGTATAGGCATATATTCATTTTGTACTAGTCTTTATGATTTTTGACAAAGGCTAGTATAGATTATCTCTTTTATAACCTATATTAACTTAGATGTAAATAGATTAATTAGAAATTATCAATAGATATTTTGATGGGGCTTTGAGTTGCAGGGATGTTGACTCCATACCTCAATAGTAAATTTAAAGTTAACTAATGAGTAATTATGCATGTTTGTATATAGTTATCCATAGCATATTATATGTATATATTATTTGATATTCTGTTGCGATTCTTGAGTGAGAACTGAGTGTAGAACCTAACCTAAATGGCACTCATTTAAACAACTTGGTAAAAAGTTTAAATTACTCAGGTAGAATTAATAGTAACATACCATTATTGTGCTATTTATATGTTATAGTCCTTAATTAACTTAAAAGGAACCATAGGCTAAGGGGGTGTGTTAAATATACTCAAATGAAGTTGAATTACTGCATATTAAATCCAAGCAGCAAGTAGCAAATATCTTCAAAAAACCATTAAAGGTAATTGATTTTTAAAGGTTATAAAAATTTCTTAGAGTTATAGCATTTGGAGGAACAAGTTTAAGAGGGGAAATGTTAGAGTAAACTTGTCAATTTTTTTTTGCCATAATAATTGCCAAACAAAGCATGGGAAACAAGCCACCCTATGCATTAATGAGTTTAGACAAGCAATCCTATATGAAGAATTAGGCAAAGAAAAATGTGATTCTTCATTTATTGTATGTATGAAACTTTATTCTATATATATATGTAAGAAAAGACTTCATATTAGGTAAGGTAAGGAAGTGAATAAAAGTAAGAAGCAAAAGTGCAAAAAAGATATTATGTGGAGTGATATTTTGTTAAAAAAATAATGTGGGAGAAAGTGTGTGAAGCCTTGTAATTTATATGAATGTTTGAGTAAAAGAAGAAGAAAAATAGTGAGTCTCTTTTGTGTATATCATCATAAATATATTTATTTTCATATATTTGTTGTCATACAAATTTACCAAAAAAAAATCACAATCATAATCCCACTACAGAAAGATCTAGATATCGTAGATGAATCAATTCACTTATAGAATTAGCAAACTCTTCAATATTTGTAAACCCATAAATTAACAAGTGAGTTTTTGTCATTTGTTGAAAGAAATCTAAATTTTTATTACAAGTTCCTACAACAATTCCCTTTCCACTATACTTAAGGACACGTCAACATTGGCTACATCACACAAAAATGATGTGTCACTTTAGGAATTTTATTTTCATTGCAAACCTCTAAACTATGAAAATTTTCCCACCATCACTTATTGATAGGTCATAAATGAAGCCATGCATAAAAAAATTATTATTTGGTAAACTTATTTCATGATGATCATGGATGAGAACTTTCTTAAGAATTATAATTGATCTAGCAAAAAATAATATCATCACAGTTGTTATCCCGAGTGGTTGAGCATTGAAAGAATGGCCTTGCTATTAAGATATTGAAGTACATAGAACTAACTTCTTCCAAAGTTATTTCCACTTTTGGTGATTGTAGAAAACATTCTGCCATCCATAACAAGATTAACTCCTCCTTATCAAATGGATAACTTTTAGGAAACAAGGACCAATAAGCAAATCATTCTTTTAAATGTTGGGAGAGGTAGTGATAACTAATTTTTAAGGCAAGAAAAATTTCACTTTCTTCTTCAAGAAAGTCCCATAAATCACTCATCAATATATAGTTTTCTAGTATTCAATATCATGATTTAATACCAAAAACCCTCCAAGTATTGTTATAGCTAGAGGCAATCTCTTACACTTTTTAACAATATCTCTACCAACTTCTACTAGATCTAAAGTCACATTAGAATTTATGGAGACATATGCATACTTTACAAATAGTAACTAACAATTATAATAAGATCATTCATCTAGATAATAGATATTTGGAACGGTTTGAACAACTAAAACAACTCTTTCACTACAAGTTATTAAGAGAATTTCTTCGCAAAAGATCCCAATCAACATAACTATCATTTTAGAAATCATCCAACATGATCAAGATTTTTTTTCTTTCCTTTAGATTAAGCTATAGTGAATTTAAACCTTATATATTACAAACCTAAAAAATGAGAGCATCTATGATAGTCTTGGTGACCTTAGAAACATAACTTATTATTGGTCCAGCAAAATAAAATCTCTTCACAGTTATTTCTAAGCATAAAAAGCTTATAACAACAGCAAATAAAGCCTTGTCCCACTAAGTGAAGTAGGGTATATGGATTAAACGACATCATATTCTGTCTTTGATCATTTCCATATTTAGATTATTATTAGTTAAATCCATCCTAATAGTTTCTACATTTTCTTATTTGGTCTTTCATTACCTCTAGTTATTGGACTATCTTTCATCTGGTCAATTATTTGTACAAGATCCCATCCATAACAAGATGAATTCCTCCTTGTCAAATGGATAACTAGGTTAAAGTGGTTTTTCCACCCCCACCCATCCTTACAATAAGGATCACAGACAAGTTATTGTCACTAATGTCATCTAACAAGAGGTTATTTACAGCCTCTTTATCTTTTTCCTTGCCATACACTTCATACACTTCCACTAACGATTTTAATTGATACCTTGTATACACACTCTTTCGTTCACTCTCTTTTAAGTGAAAAATATCTTTGCTTTTAACAATTGATTCTACTAGTTTGCTTATCATGTCTTCAATTTTTTCTTCCAGTCTCTCTATCGTTCAAACTTTTAAGACAATGAAAGAAGAAGTTTGATACCTCCTTTTGGTTTGCAGTTTTAGTAGAAATATCATAAAACACATCATCTGCTACATTGATAGCATCTCTAAGATCATCAAGCTAGTTTTTCACACCAGAGTCTTTGATCTTTTTACACTCATTATCATTAAGAACAACACTAAAAGCATATAATGTTGTCTTCAATGACCAAGTAATTTGTCATCAAGTTTCTTTGCATGTATGAGGCTTAAAAACTCATGAGAAGTCAGGCTATCAAAGATCACTTGAAGAGAAGCAGAGAGAAAAGCTCCACCTACAACTACCTTAGTGATGGTGTTAAGATAAGAGATATAAGATTAAAGGATATGAATCCTATATTGCAAACTAGTGTGTTATGTAAGGCAGAAGCAGAGCATGCTCAAATATTAAACTTTTTGTAGGAGCTTAAGAGCCAAGAAAATTTTTCACACAAGATGCTTCCTCAAAGTTTAATGTGACATATCAATATTGTGGACTTTGTTACATATTCCAAAGATAATATTTTATGTGTGATTCATGCAGCATAATTTTTAATGTAACCAGAGGCAAATATAAAAGTTTGAGACATTTTTTATTAGGCAGCATACTTACTTACATTGATTTTCAATTTTCATCTTTTCCTTCTCTCACTCTCTTCACTTCCCCATCTCTTTATCTTCCTCTTATTCTCAAAATACTAAATTCCTACATTCACAATTTTAATATCCTAAGTAATTAAAAGATGATACATAATGTCAACAGCACAAATCAAAGTCGCAAACTGTATTTGGGGACCTTATGAGGGATTCAAAATTTTCTATATTAAGTTTGATTCATGCCATTATTATGTTAATGTAGTAATTAATTCCTAAATGAACCTCAATCAAAATATCTTGGAAAACCAAAAGGGATTATCTGTTAGATTTACAAATAAATGAACAAACAAACAAATAAAGCCTTTTCCCACTAAATTGGGTCGGTTATATGGATCAAGCGATGCTAACATATTCTATCTTTGCTCATTTCTATAGTTAGGTTATTAATAGTTAAATCCATCCTAATAGTTGCTCCTATTGTTTTATTTGATCTTTCCCAACCTCTAATTATTAGATTATATTTCATTTAGTAAACTCTTCATATAGGCGTCTCTAATTTTCTTGTCTATACATGATCAAATCACCTAAGGTGTGTTTCTACTAACCTTTTTATGATAGGTGTTACCCTGACTTTTCCTTTAATGTACTCATTCCTAAGTCTATCCTTTCTAGTGTGACCACTCATCCAACGTAACATTCTCATTTCTACAACGTTGCATTTTTTTCTTATGTTGACTTTTTATTGTCCAACATTCAATATTATACAATAATTCAAGTCTTATTATTGTATGATAAAATTTTTCCTTGAGCTTGAGTGATACTTTTCTATCACAAATAACACTTAAAGCTTTCCTCTATTTCATGCACCCAGCTTGAACCCTATGATTTACGTCCATATCTTTTTCTCTATTATTTTGTATTATCATTCCCAGATACTTAAAACTAGTGAATTCTTGTGTGGAATGATCTTCAAGTTTCACATTTACCTTAAAATCAGTGTCCCTTTCATTGAATTTACAATTCATATATTTCATTTTGCTATGACTTATATGGAACCCATATGTCTCTAAATTTTGTTTCCACCTCTCTAATTTTTCATTTATTTCTTGGAATCTCTAACAAGGATTATATCATCAGAAAAAAGAATACACCTTGGTGATACCTCTTGGATATGTTTAGTGAGTACATCCAATACCAAGTTAAAAAGATAAGGGCTCAAAGATGAACTTTGATGTAGTCCTATGGTTATAGGGAAATCCTTCATGACTACACCTTAAATTCTCACACAAGTCATGGCTTCATCATATATGTCTTTGATTGCTCGTATATAAGCCACAAGAATTTGTTTATTTTTTAAAGTCTTCCATAATTTCATAGTATGGCTCATGAGATTTCATAGTATGGCTCATGATATTGATCCCCCTATAATTTGCACAATTTTTTATGTCACCCTTGTTCTTATAAAACGAGATTAAAATATTTTTTCTCTATTCATCTAGAATCTTATTGGATATCAATATCACATTAAACAACTTTGTACCAATTTACACATTTTCTTCCTAAAGTCTTCCACATCTCAATGGGTATATTATCAAGTCCTACTACTTTGCCATTATCCATTATTTTCAATGCCTGTACTACTTCAAACTCTTGGATTCTCTAATGAAAAATATAATTGAGATCCTCCTCTTTAGTACTTAGCTTATCAGCATAACAAGTAGACAAGTGTCCTTCATTAAAAAGTTTATGAAATTAATTCTTCCTTCTTTCTTGAATATCTTGTGAAAGTAAATCTATTATATTTACAAATACTAAAACTAATATAAAATTACATGAGCAAATTACACCAACATCCTCTAATGTTTGGTGAAATTATATTTATCACCCCTTTAATTTTAAAAATTATGATCAATATCATTAAGGTTTGATATAATATTGCACAAACCTCCTTTTGAATTTATTTTTTGTCAATAAAATTATTAGTTTATATGATATATATATATCCATTTTAAAAAATAAAATTACTTAACTATCTTTATTTTTATATTAAAAATCTCATATTAAAATTTGGTATAAATTTAATGGAAATTACTATTATATAAAAATAAAATCACAATTTTATTCTACATAGAAATTTATTTTTATTTATGAATAATAAATTAAACTAGAAAGGTACTAAGTCTAATTTAACAAATCTAAAGAAAAATTGGTGTAATTTACTCTAATGGTATTCTAATATATACTTTCATATTTTTATTTTTATTTTTATTTTTTATTTATTTCATATTGAGTTTTTAAATAATCATATCTCTCATAACATCTTAAATTGATTTTAAGAATTATCACAATACTCATATTGGATACCTATAAAATATACTCATCTAGGTCTAAGTATTAAATAAATGAATCCAAATTTAAGTTTGGGAAAAGTGGCTTCAAACTTAGACCCAAATCTACTCTATATAAATTATTTAAATATTATTTTTATATTATAAATACATATATTTAATTTATTATCATTATATATATTATTTATTTTTATCATTTTCCTTATATTGTTTAGCTTTATTTTTGATAATTTTGTAAGAATAAACTTGTTAATATTTTATTTTGATTGCATATTTAGTGTTTACTTAAATATAATTAACGGTGACATGTAACAATTTGTTATAAGTTATATGTAAGTGAGTCATAATTTGATAAAAAATTTACTCACACATAATTTCATTCTAGTAAAGAGGTGTTTAAAGATTCATGAATTTAAAGTGTTTGGAAATAGAGATTAATTTTACTATCCGATCTTTCCCACATCATACTCATAATCATCCCTATATACATTAGACATTTTTTAATCCTTTGAATTCCCTATTATTCTGGTGGCATTCTGCATGCCTTAAAGAACTAGAAAGGTGAAGATAGAAGGAAAAAGACATTTTCATATTATTACACAACTGCTGAAAACAATTGGTTTGTGTATGACATGTCCATGGATGATCTGCAAAATGAAACATCTTCATGTGCTTTAAAAGAAGAAAAGTTTCTACTGCTTCTCCAAACAAAAACATTCTTCAATAGGAGCTAAATCTAATCTCTTCAACTGTGTTATTTTTATGGATTTTAGGTCTTAGCATGGCTGAATAGGCTATGATCAAAAGTTATCACACCAAGAAACTTAAATCATACACTGTTTTGGCCCTTTAGTCCAAATCCAAAAGAAGCGTATTGGAAACTTACCTATATTAACTAATGTCCTAAAATAAGTTATTTAGACTAAAGCAAGCAGTAATAAGAATTTTGTTTTACATGAGACTTAATTCAAGTGTATGAATTTTCACATAAGAACCACAATGAAGACTACACTTATATCGTACACCAAAACATAAGTGAACACTAATTTTCAATAAAAAATTTTCTTGAATTGGAACAAATATAATTATAAAACAAGATCTTTCATAAAATAAAATATATAATATTATCTTCGGTAAATTATAATTTTGTGAGCAACCAAATAAATATGAAGATATTATAAGCTCACAAAAATTAAATCAAAATATATAAATACTAAATATATTTATTTGAGTTTTTTTAATCAACAAGAACTCAAATATTTATTATTATCATTCTTATTTTTTATTTGCTGCATTTTCGGGATTAGACATAAATTATCTTAAAATTGATGGTGCATCAACTTACAAATAAGAATAAACACCAAAAGAAATGAATGTAAAAGTTACCAACAAAATAATAAAATGCATCGTACTCCATTGAAGCAAGGAAATCTTGTTTTCTTTAAAGTAATTCCCACTTCTTATAAGTTAATTTTGTCATATCGCTTAGTACAACAGATACTCAAACGCATTACTTCTAAGGTACAACAGTCAAGTATTCATCTATTTGTTAACAACCTTTATACTTAAGATGTAAATAGAACTCTCATCTTCCACACCTTTCTCTGCCCAAAGTGTAATAACCTAATTAAAATTAATTAAATAATTGGGATAAAATAATTGAAAACCTTGAAATATTATTTGGGAGGTGATTAAGAAATTTTTTTTGAGCTCGTAGCTTAAATTTGACAATTTTTTGGAATAAAATTATATCTAATAGAGAAATTTTTATCTACCTTGAGAAATTGTGCAAATAATTTTGGAAGGCTTATGATAGCTTAAAAATTTCCAAATCCCTTCCATATCATCCTAAATTCTTGCCTAAATCAGAAAACGCATCCGAAATTTATCTAAGGCAAAGTGAGAAAAGACAAAATTGCCCTAAAAAACTTTAAAATCCATTTTTCTCTCCATTTCCTTCCAATTTTCTCTCCCTCCCTGCGTCCCTCTCTCTCTCTCTCTCATGTTTTCCTCTCCTTCAAGATGCCCACCGTTGTTTGTCTGCCAAACGACTGTTGTATCATCGCCCGCCGTCGCTGAAAGGTGCAGCAGCTTCGCCTAACACCGCAGCACGTTGTCTGCAGCTTCGCCGACCACCACAACCGTCGAAAAATGGCATTTTCTCCTCCGTCATGATTTTGAAAAACATCATTGATTCAGCTGATTTTGTGCCATTAGTCATCGGTGAGCACTTGGGTTAGGTTGCTGGAGGTCTATCGGCCCTTTCTGTGACCTCAACAGTCGCTACCGCCGTCGCCAGTCGCCAAAAAAAGCTAAGGTGCAGGGACTAAACTATAATTTTTCAAAACGTGTGGTATACATTGAAATACTCTGAATTAATTACTTTTTTTGTAATTTCTAGCTTCTATGATGTTATTAGGAATGAATCTAAAGGATAGATTGGAGAAAAATGGTGAAAACCATAAATTGGAAAATAGAGACTAAATTGTAAATTTTGGAAAAGTTTGGCATGAAGTAGAATTGCAAAAGTTGATTCATCCCTATAATCCTTAGCTTAATTAGGACCCTTATGAATATATGGAATTGGAAAATGGAAGGAAATTGTTGAAAAAGTTTCAATTTCAAATTTAGGGACTAAACTAAAAAGATTGATATAGTCTATTTAAGCAGTGTAAACCATGTACATTCTGAACTTTTGAGTGAATTAAGTTCATTTAGCCTCTTAGAAGCATCATAGAGTGAATTGGATAATTTTAAAGCTAAATACCAACTTTGGGATAAATAAGGGACAAAAGTGCAAACTTATTGTTTTTAGGCATTGAAAATAAGTTTAGTTCAGAATGTTGGTTACAAATTGTACAGAGTTTGCTTGAAGAGTTAATCAAAGGAAAAGGAGAAGAATCTTAAGTTAAGTGAAGGAAATCCCGATTAAGGTAGAGTAATCTACACTCCCCTGTGTTTTGATAAATGTTTAATATGAATTGATTGCTGTGAATATGTTTGTGAACATGTACTGGGAAATGTGTGCTGGATTAGATGAGTATAAGAAATGACCTACATGTGTTTGAAATATATTTGAAAATTCTTTGCTGCTAGTTTTGATTAGACTATTGGAATGTTATGCTTGTAGTGCAGACGAAATTTGAGATGGATATTTGATAACTGGTATGGGACGGTTGTTAAGTATTCCATATTCAAACCTTCTTTTTAAACTTCCATTATTTGAATACTGAAATAGTCTTTATATGATAGGGTTTACTCGTTAAACCAATACACCCCTATGAAAGACTATAAGGAGTAGAGGAGGAGAGTCTATACGGGAGAATGGATTAGTTTAAGAGTAAATCCCTATAATCCTATGTATTAGTCACCTATATGTATACTTTGCCTTATAGTCGGCAAAGAGAGATGAGACTTATTTGTAATGTGCACATGATAGGGGATGCCCCTTATTGATATTAGGTTCTCAGTCACAAGGAAGACGGTCCTGTGACAATTACCAAGAGGACGGTCCCCATGATAGCAACAATCTCAGTCACTTAGAGGACGGTCCAGTGACAATCACCGGGAGGACGATCCTCGTGATCTTTAAATGAGATTGGAAAATAGCAAGAAATGAATTGTGAATTGATTTATATGATTTTATACATATATACAGATGTTTGAGATCCTTGTAGTAACGTAGTAGCGTTATGCAATGGATATGAAAATTTGGCTGCAGGTATTTTGAAAAATGATGATTTTTCATAAAATACTTATGCTCTTTGACTGAGAAAATGATTTTGATTTATGGTTTCTGGATAGTCACTAGATTTCCCATGTTTAATTGATTTATGATAAATGAAG
The DNA here is from genome assembly GCA_031216115.1 of Senna siamea. Taxonomy (NCBI): domain Eukaryota; kingdom Viridiplantae; phylum Streptophyta; class Magnoliopsida; order Fabales; family Fabaceae; genus Senna; species Senna siamea. Next base: position 8,961,317 of record CM062355.1, on the reverse strand, counting down.
TTTCAATTCACATGTTTTATTTAATGAATGAATTTGGGGAGAGGTTTTCTATACCTGGACGGGGGTATAGCTGAACACTTAGCTGTTTTGAATAAAATTAACTGTATATTACTCTAATGGGATTCAAAATCTCATTAAGTTATGTGTTCAGGCAATCAAGAGCGTGATGACACCAGGAATTAGCCTAAGATTGAACGTATTTACTGCGTATAACTGTAGAAAGACCAAGAAGCTATGTTGTAGCTTATGATATTAATTGTAAATGGCTTGATGACCTTAATATGAAATTTTTTGCCCACTAAGTTTGTATTTGGAGATATTTATATAGTATTGTGGTAAATGATTAAGTTTTATATCCTGTAATTAGTATCTCAAATGTAATGCATGAATGGTAATTTAGATGTTTATTCTAGAGTATGTTGGTGGATGTATTGTTTGATGATTTGAGGTATTAGATAAGCTCCACAGGTATGAGGTTGAGTGAAATCTGAATAGGGATAACTATTTGGGTTGTACTCAACCAGTAATGGCCCCAATCGATGCTTATTTTGAAAGCAAAAAATTTTTCATAGCATTTCACGCTTCCTAAATTACATGATATTGTAATGGGGGTCGTTACAGTTTGGTATCAAAGCCTGATTTTGATTAATTATGAGGAATATGTGATTGATTTAGGTTGATCATTGAATTGTAGCTTTTGGAATTTCTGATTCTGAAATCTTAAACTCTAGAACATATAGGCTTCAAATCTAACATTTGAGATATTAGAGATGAATTTGCTACTATGGTTTTATTGCTATTGCTAAAAGTCTGTTTGATTTCTTTTGTATCAGCAAGCCATGGAAATTATAGGAAGTGGTGCTCCTGGGAGGCCAGGAGGAAGGCCAAGTAGGAGAAGTGAAATGGAGGAAGAAATGAGAGACATGATGGGCAGCTTCAGAATGATGGCAGAGGTAGTAAGAGATCAAGCTGCCACTAGTGCCAACATTATAAGGCAATGCCAAGAGAGTCACCAGACTCAGAATAAGGTGAACACACGAAATGACAACTATATGTATCAAGGCTGGCTAGAGTTTCAGAAAGTAGGGCCGCCAGCATTTAGAGGTACCTACGAGCCAATGATGGTAGAGGGATGGCTGAAAGAGATGGAGGAAATATTCCAACTGCTGCATAGCACAGACGAGCAGAAGGTCACATATGCAGCATATATGTTGAAAGATGAAGCTGAAAATTGGTGGAGTGGTGCAAGGCCACTAATGGAAAGCAGAGGCATTCCGCTGACATGAGAAACATTCAAACAAGCCTTTTTAGAGAAGTATTTCCCTGAGAATGTAAAATAAGCTAAGGAAACAGAGTTCCTATAGCTTAAGCAGAGAGGCAGACCGTTGGAGGAGTATCTGGCTCAGTTTGAAGAGTTAACAGTTATTCTACGTATCTGAGGCTGCATCTAAATGAGGTTTGGAAGTTAAGACAACTAGAGGCAGGCCTAGATTGGCAGATGAGGAACCAGATAGCCCCAATAGAGATATAAGATTTTGCAGTTTTGGTAAACAAGTGCAGGATTTTGAGTTCTAGTTTAGAAGAGAGGTAGCACATGAATCAGAGGTTCACTGCCTAATAGAAACAACCTACTAAGAATTTAAATGTCAAAGGCAAGGGAGGAAACTTTAAACCACAACAAGGGTCATCTAGTGGTAATAGACAGCCTGAAATAGCTAACTATCCCAGGTATGGAAACAGGCATGGAAGTGAACCCTGTCGATACAGAGCGCCTGTGACTTGCTTCAAGTATAGGAAGACAAGGCATATTGCAAGATTTTTCCCATTGGATGGAAATAAACAAGGTCCTGGTGGATTAGCCAAGACCATAAGCTCCAGGGAGAGTATTTACCTTGGATAGGGTGAACGTTAAGGAATCACCATGACTAATACAGGGTAGAGGTAAAATTTATGATTTTCCTATAATAGTATTGTTTGATTCAGGTGCTATGCACTCTTTTATAGCTAATACATGTGTGGGAAAATTTGATTTACCTTTTTAAACTATGCCTTTTGACTTGTGCATTTCCACTCCTTTGGGAAAATCAACTATTTCTACCTAAATCTGTTTGAATGGTCTCCTATCCATTGATGACCACTTATTTGTTGTTGATCTGGTATGCTTGTCTTTGACTGGGATTAATGTGATACTAGGAATAGATTAGCTATCAAAGAATAGGATTGTGCTAAACTATTTTGAAAAGAAGGTAGTCTATTTGGATGCGTTGCTGGCGGATAAGGGTGATAGACTTAGTGAAGTCAATGAAATTTTTCTGAATTGTTCCTAGGGAGAACTCCAAAAGAGGCTTAGATCCATTCCTATAGTAAGGGAGTTTCCTGCAGTGTTTCCCTTTGAGATAGAGAGGTTACCCCCATATAGGGAAATTGAATTTACCATTGACCTAATGCTAGGTACCGGATCGATCTCAATTTCACCCTATAGAATGGCACCCATAGAATTGAGAGAATTGAAAGTCCAGATAGAGGACCTATTAAAAAAAGGGGTTTATTAAACCCAATATGTCACTTTGGGGAGCTTTTATTCTATTTGTGAAAAAGAAAGACAGGAGCATAGATTACTGTCACCTGAACAAAGTGACCATTAAGAATAAATACCCCCTACCCAGAATAAATGATTTATTTGACCAACTACAGGGAGCAACTGTGTTCTCCAAGATAGATCTGAGGTTAGGATACCACCAGATTAGGGTCAGGAAGGAGGATATTCCTAAGACAACTTTTAACACCCGACATGACCACTATGAGTTTTTAGTGATGCTATTCGGCTTGACCAATGCCCCTACGATATTTATGGACCACATGAATAGGATTTTTCAACCCTAATTGGATTATTTGTGATGGTATTCATAGATGACATTATGATATATTCTAGGACTCCCAAAGAGCATACACAACATCTTGGGATGGTGTTGCATGTAATAACTGAGATTGTTTTTAAAGATTAAAATCGAATTTTGACGTTAATTTCATGTAAACTAAGTTCATCATGATTTTCGAGGTTGAAGGTTGAAACTGAAAGGCTGTTCGGAGTCAGAAACGTGATTCGATGAAAGAAAACACGGCCCGTGATAAGATACAGACAGACGGAGTTCCAGACTTCAGTTTCTCAGACGGAGGCCATAATCTCTACATGGGAACCCGTGCCAACGTCCAGATTGAAGACGACATCCTGAAATTCCCCAGGGTGGTCCAGGAAAAGTCAGAATCGCCCCCGGGAGCTTTAAATTCTCCGTAACCCCGCCATTTCCACCATTTCCCTCTCTCTCCTCACTCAATTTTCTCTCTTCTCTCTCTCCTCCTTCCACATCAACACACCACCACCTGGGCTGCCGTAAGCCACCACTTGACCCACCAACCGACACACCTCGCCACCCTCGACCTCCAGCAGCCACCCACGACCACCAACGGTCGCCATAGTCGCCAAAAAATGCAGCTTTTTCTCCTTCATCATGTGATTCTTCGCCCACCATGATCTCTGCCGTTGGCCACCGTTGACCGTCACCACCATCACCAGCATGTAAGCCGAGCTGCAAGCTTCCTCCCCCAGCTCACAACTGCTGAATGGAGCCTTCACGCGCCCGGATCGAGAGAATTTCTGTCTGCTGTGCGTCAATTTTTGGGGCCGAAAAATGCCATCCAAACGGCCATGAACAGCCGCGCCACCATCGGATTCGGACTTCCTATCTTGCGGGCTTCACCGTTGTGTGATTTTTGACCAAAACCACCATCGGCCACCGTGCGCCGCCGTGGACCACCGACCGCCGCCGTGCGCTGCTATCCGCCATTGCCAGAAAAGCTAGAAACTATCCTGAAATAGATTTCCATCTTCTGGAACCCTCGGTAAGGTCTAAATTGCCTTAACTTAATGTTTTTTTACTGAATTGGATGCCAAACATGAATAGGAAAGATATTGACTTAGGAAAACGTGTAATCAGACGAAGGAAAGTGAAATTGATGACGTAACAGACTAAAATATTAATTTAATTACCCAGAAAATTAATTAGGCTCAGATTTTGAGGATACGATAAGTCCCAAATCGATTAGGAGCAAACAGAAACTAGGTAGGCTAATTTACGCTTCCTGAACTTTAGATTGATTTTGTGAGTACCTGAACGATTTAGATTGATTGCATAGAAATACATGCTGCCTTCAATGAGTATAATTGCATACCTGTGTGCTGTAAATGCCTGTTGCATGTTAGATGATTTGGCTATCGGATTTAGATGCCATAGGAACGGATTGACTTAGGGTTGGGTACTAAATAGCCAGTATAGGACGGCCGTTGAGTATCCCGAGTGTAGGGGATTTTATAAATGCATTGTTTTAAATCAGATTTAGCTTGCATTCGTTAGGGATTACACGATAAACTAGGACGACCCTAATAAAGGTTTAAGGAGTATAAGGGGGGATAACCTATACGGGAAAACGTTGTAATTTAGGCATAATATCCTAGAACCCTGAGGACTAGTCGACCGTGTGCATGTGATTCCGAATAGACTATATGAGGATGAGAATTGGCATTTATGCACATGCTAGGGGATGCCCTAGATGTTGATTCTCACCCGGTCCTTGAGTGAGTGATTGGTGTCACGGATCACACTCACAATATAGGCGAGATTTTGGGTGATTGGTGTTATGGATCACACCCAACGATAAAAGATTTCGGGTGATTGGTGTTATGGATCACACCCAACGATAAAAGATTGATTTTCATAAAACAACATGTAATTGGATAGATTCAGATACGGTCGCATGAGACGTGTGGCCGAGGTGTATTTTGAAACACCGGGCATGGGATTTGCTTTGATTTTGATTTATAGATTTTCAGAAAAATAGACTTTTATATTCATTGAATAATTGCCTCGATTTTCATGTTATTTGACGATTTTAAAAGATAAGGTATTTCACTGGTTTTCGAATTGAACACGGGAAGTTATTTTTGGTGCTTGCACTGCTGAGCATTCAGCTAGTTTTTGACTATTTAATTACGATAGATTACTCTACTAGGATTTAAATATCTCATAAGGTTATTTGCTCAGATGAATAGGAACAGGGGCCTAGAAGATAGCTGGGCAGAGATTTGATGATAGATAGATGAGTAGCTTAGCTTCTAGGCTTGAATTTTTTTTGTATATCCTGTGTTGATAACCCTGTTGCCGGATTTATATAATTATTGGTTGTTCCTACTATTGTTAGTACTGTCTATTGTTGGATTGGTCTGTAATTGATGTATATATATTGGAATTGGATGACTGTTTGTACTTGGGAGACGTTTGAAATACAGGGAAAACTCTACTGGATTTTTGGTAGGGTTTAATGATGTAATGTGTAAGGTTAAGATGAAATTTTTATGAATGGATTGCATGTTTTAGGTATGGATTCTAGTTTATTATTCCAGAGTTTATTTGCAATGATTGTATGTGTAATTAGTATAGCTGCATTTGATTTTGGGTTGAACGGAATCTGAATGGATGACGGAATGTCTATTTGGGTTACGCTCAACCAGTAGCGATCCCCAGATGTTTTCCCTGAAAGGGAAAAGTGAATAATTATTACGAAAACCCATATGCTTCCGCTATGTAGATAGAGGATAGTATATTGTGGATTAGGGGGTCGTTACATTGCAGATATTGGAGGAGAAGCAATTGTATGCAAAATTTGAGAAATGTGAATTCTAGTTAGAGGAGGTCAAGTTCTTAGGTCATGTAGTGAATGCAGTAGGGATTTCGGTAGATCCCAAAAAGATTGACGCTGTGTTAAGTTGAAACCGGCCAAGTACAGTTACAGAGATTAGATGCTTTTTTTGTTTGACAGGCTATTATCAAAAATTCATACAAGGATTTTCTCAGATCGCTTTGCCATTAACCTGACTAACTAGGAAGGGTGTAGGGTTTAGATAGAAAGAGAGATGTGAGAGGAATTTCCAAACTCTTAAGAAGAAATTGACTACTGCTCGAATGTTAATTATACCAGATCACACAGAACCATTTGAGGTTTACACTGACGCATCAAAAAAAGGTTTAGGATGCGTGTTAATATAGGCTGGGAAAGAAGTAGCATATGCATCTAGGCAATTGAAACCTTTAGAGGAAAACTACCCTACCCATGACTTAGAGTTAGCTGTCGTAGTCTTTGCCTTAAAGATTTAGAGACACTATTTATACGGGGCAAGATTTGAGGTTTATAGTGATCATAAAAGCCTTAGGTATTTATTTGATTAGAGAGAGTTGAATATGAGGCAGAAAAGGTGGGTAGAGTATTTGAAAGGCTTTAACTTTGACTTAAAATATTATGCAGAGAAAGCAAATATTGTAGCTGATACACTAAGTAGAAAATCCCTGCAGGTGGCTTGTCTGATGATAAATGAGATGAGATTACTTAAGGACTTTAGGGATCTGAGTCTCAATGTAATTTCACTACCAAATAGGTTAGCCATAAGTGACTTTTAGATAAGCTGTAATTTGAGGGAATAGGTAAGATAAGCCTAATTAGAGGATGAATCCTTAGAGATTTATTTGAATCAACCTGATTTTGGGTTAGCTGAGGATAGGGTATTATTGTTTAGAAACAGGGTAGTAATCCCAAACGATCAAGGACTTAGAGAGAAGCTGTTAGCAGAGGCCCATTATAGCCACTATACCATATATCCTGGTATTTCTAAGATGTATCAGGAACTAAAGAGAAACTTCTGGTGGCCGGGTATGAGGAGAGACATCACAAATTATGTGAATGCCTGTCTTACTTGTCAGCAGGTAAAGATAGAGCACCAAAATCCTATAGGTTTATTGAGGCCACTGGAAATACCAGAAAGGAAATGGGATTAGATAACCATAGACTTTGTAGTGGGATTACCTAGGACATATGCTAGTTATGATTCCATTTGGGTGATAGTGGATAGATTGACTAAGTCTGCTCACTTCTTACTAATTAGGATTAACTATTCTTTGGAAAAGTTAGCCTAGATTTACCTTAAGGAAATAGTGAGGTTACATGGGGTACCGTCTAGCATAGTGTTTGATCGAGACCCTAGGTTCACCTCCAGATTCTGGCAATCCTTACAAATAGCATTAGGGACCCAACTGAGGTTTAACACCGCATACTATCCTCAGACCGATGGATAGCCTAAGAGGACAATACAAACCTTGGAGGATATGTCAAGGGTGTGTGTGCTAGAACAAAAAGGAAGTTGGGACAGGTACCTACCTTTGATGGAGTTTGCTTATAACAATACTCTACAATAGGTATAGCATCGTATGCTGCTTTGTATGGACGAAGCTGTAAATCACCCTTAAGTTGGGTAGAGATGGGAGAGAGCACACTGTTAGGACCAAATATAGTTCAGGAGACCACTGAACAGATAAAGATGATTCAAGAGAAAATGAGGGTTGCCCAACAAAGACATGAGAGTTATGCTAATAAGAGGAGGAGACCTCTGGAGTTCAATGAAGGCGACCATATTTTTTTTAGAGTATCCCCTACCACAGGTATAGGCAGGCAAATAAAGACTAAAAAGTTAAGTCCTAGATTCTTAGGGCCATTCTAGATCCTACAGAAAGTCGCCCCAGTCGCCTATCAGATTGCCCTACCTCCTTACCTATCTAACCTGCATAATGTTTTCCATGTTTCCTAACTCAGAAAGTATGTTTCGGATCCCACTCATGTATTAGGGAATCAACCTATAGTATTAAAAAAAAAATTTAACTTATGATTCTACCCCTGTCAGGATCCTTGATTTTCAGACTAAGCAACTCCAAAATAAAGTAGTCCCTTTGGTTAAGGTTCTTTGGTAGGATACAGTGAACCAAGATGTGACTTGGGAGAAGGAAGACAAGATGAGGCAACAAGATCCATAGCTATTCGCAGGTATGAATTTTGGGGACAAAATTCTTTTTAAGGGGGATAGAATGTAATAACCCAATTAAAATTAATTAAAGAATTGGCATAAAATAATTGGAAACCTTGAAATATTATTGAGAGGTGATTAAAAAAATTTTTCTGAGCTCGTAGCTTAAATTTGACAATTTTTCAGAATAAAATTATATCTAATAGAGAAATTTTTATCTGCCTTGAGAAACTGTGCAGATAATTTTAGAAGGCTTATGATAGCTTAAAATTTGCCAAATCCCTTCCATATCATCCTAAATTCTTGCCTAAATCAAAAAATGTATTCGAAATTTATCTAGGCCAAAGTGAGGAAAGACAAAAATGCCTTCAGAAACTTTAAAATTCATTTTTCTCTCCATTTCCTTCCAATTTTCTCTCCTTCCCTGCGTCCCTCACACTCTCTCTCGCTTTTTCCTCTCCTTCAAACTACCCACCATGTAACGTCCCTATCTAGTCTTCTCATTAATTCTGATATCCATAGATAGGTTTGGTACATTATCCGTATTCTTTATTTGATTAATGTTTGAGCAGTTATACCATTCAATTATATCAAGCGAGTTAGGTTTGGGATCTTTTGCTCAGAATAAAAAACTTACATGAACAGTGGAATAAAAATACTACACTACATATGAAAATGTAAAATGGCATGTAATTCAAATAATACATACTAAATAAACTTCCATTACATGCTGATAAACATATTCCCGGATATGCGGAGTACTCGTCCATCGGAAGTCAGGAGACAACAGGTCTGTCACTCAGACTCCCTTCCTTACAAATAATTATGAACTGGTCCTTCACATATTCGCCCCTTGTACACCTAAGCCTATCACATGTGTACAGTCAAAATAACGTCCTATCCTAAATTAGATCTAGCTAGGACCCAAAATAGGGGGTTACAAAAAACCTTACTTAAGCATAGAGAACTGCTACCCCGCGGTTCTGTTACGCGTCCGTATCTGATACATATTAGCACATAGGTGAGAAACACAAGTTTCCCAATAGCTTAGCAATTCATAGTTAAAAATAACTAATATGTACCAGGGTGCAAGCACTAAAACCTTCTATCTACATCCTTGATTTTAGGCATGATATTACATATAACTATAAACTAGCAATTTTTGCATGATAAATTTAGAAGTTAAAATTAGATATCTTTTTCAATGTAACACATATTCTCATAAGCTTACTAGTTTATTACGGAACTATCAGAGTGTTTATGCGTGTTCGTGAACACTAGGTCACGGGTGTGGAGCACCTTCGGCCACACCTCGTAATTCATGGACACTCGGCCACATATATAGCGTAATCGCGAGCACTAGGTCATGGGCATGGAGCACCTTTGGCCACGCCTCACTAGGCCGCCCGTTTGGAGCACCTTTGGCCACGCCTCACTAGGCCGCCCGTTTGGAGCACCTTCGACCACACCTCGTAAATCGTGAACGCTCGACCATGTACATAAAATCATTGTGAGCTCTAGGTCACAGGTATGGAATGCCTTCGACCACACCTCGCTAGGTCACTGGTGCACACTCGGGGTATTATGTGGACGTTAGGCCACTTTTATTATTTCTTATGAAGAATTCAACATTTAAGGAATAGTTTCTATTTTCCTTAGAAATAATTTCTAAGGTACATTTTTCTATAAAACTCTAATAATCTCAATCTTAATTTTTTTCACTTGGAAATTTATTCTCATGTATATTTTCCTATTCATTTCCTTTCCAAAAATATCAATAATAGCCATAAAAATTCTACTTTCCTTAGAATTTAAATCTCATATAATTTCCTTCCAAAAATATCAATAATGGCCATAAAAATTCTACTTTCCTTGGGAATTAATTCCAATATGGTTTCTTTCTAAAATGCTAGTAATATCCATAAAATTCTCATTTTCTTGAAAAATTAATTCCAATATGATTTCTTTCTAAAAATACTAGTAATAGTCATAAAATTCTTTTTTTCTTGGAAAATTAATTCCAATATAATTTCTCTCTAAAGATACTAGTAATAGCCATAAAATTCTCCTTTTCTTGGAAAACTAATTCCAATATGATTTCTTTCTAAACATACTATTAATTTCCATAATAATGTTCTTCCTATCCATGTTTATTCTCGTTGGTCTCAAACCTCCAAAATCAAGTTTTATCATGTTAATGTTCATCATTACTTGTTCTCATAGTTAATCATAACAATAAATTTTAAATACTAACGTAGTCAATTAATTTTCATAATCACATGCATTTTATTTAGCAAACATAAATGTTCAATAATACCATTAATTTCATTTACCTTAGCCAACTCCTATATTTATCATGCATGCTATATCAAATTTATCCCAAAATCAAGAATGAAGATAATTACTTTAGTCCCATGGAAGCAAAATTTTGAAACATATATATATTAACTCATGGAACTAAAATAAAGGAATTGCTAACCTACCTTACAAGGAACCCAGTGTAGCTTGTCTTGATTCTCTCTTGAATCTCCTTTGCTATCTTACTCTTGGCTTCTTTCTTCCTTGGCTAAATTATCTCTTTTCCCTTACCCAATGGTTGCTCCCTCTCTTTCTCTCCTTGTATTATTTTTCCCTTTCGTCCAAATGGTGTGGGTGGGGACTTACGAAAGGCTTTTCCTCCTTGGTTCCCGTAGGTGTGAATATGTGTATGTTACGAATTCTAAAAACGTTAATTCTATTCCCTCTTTCTATTGTCTGAACTCCATCATGTTATGCTACCCTCTCTCTCCCTTTGGCATTTTGTTTCGGCTTCCCCTAAAAGGCTGGCACCTTCCCTCTCATTCATTCATTCATTTATTATTATTATTATTATTATTATTATTATTATTATTATTAATTTTAGCATGTACCATTCTAAATAATGAAAGCTTTCCTTAGTGGATTAGCCACTCCTTCACGGCAACAGAAATGGAAGGAATACGCAAGGTGCTCCTTTTTCACGTGATCCAGTGGTCCCAAGCAGCTCACGTTGGCGTCTCCCTTGTATCCTATGCACCCCCCATTCGGTAGCCTAATAGGCAGCTAGAAGGAAGTCACGCATTCACGCCTATCTCCTTCTCCTTCGGGTATGGTAGGTAGCACAAAAGGAAAGGGACAACACTTGCCTTTCACGTCATCCTGAGCTGTACTTGGTGCAGCCCCTTGCCTTGCTTTTGCCGATGGTTTTACGTGTTTCTCTCCCTCCTTCTATAATTTCTATTGTGTGATAGCATCACCTATGATATTCCTAGCTATACACGAAAGCCTTAATGCATTTGCTTAATTTGATTAATTCTTTCCTTGTAGTGTTCCCTTGGTTACTTAGAAGAAGAGTCAAAGGGGTTTACTAATTTCACACGTCTCCCTTCCTCTCTCCTTGTCCGAGCAGTGAGGTGTGCATGTATATTATTATATTATATGTATATATGTATTGTTACTTGAAGGCTGCCGTGTCCTTTTGTATGTTTCCATCTAATCCTTGCCTTTTCCATTCGGTGGAGTCACAAAAGGCCAAGGGAAGGAAAGTGAAGTGGGTTCACGTGCTTCCTTTCACGTGGTCCACCCTTTATGCAAGGCATGTGGCTTTGCTTAATTGAGTTTCTTTCCACCCTACCTTACCTATTCATAGCTACTTGCTTTACTTGTAATAAAAATTTTGCACATGGTGTCTTCCTTTCCTAGCCAAAGTTTCCTATCTTGCTTGTAGTCCAAAGTGCCATAAGTCAAATAAAATTGTGCACTTACCAAAATTTCTCTCCCTTGCCTTGTCTCCATGTGCCTACCCCACTTAGGAAAATTCTGCACTTTTTTTAATTGTGGCATACTCCCCTCACTTCCTTCACATGAAAGCCATGCATATACATATATAAAAATTTGAATGCTTTTGTCTCTATTCCTTTGCAACTTCATGTGTAGCTTGAGATTGCCATGCATGAATTTAATTCTCATTCCCTTCTTTCATGCATGACACATGCAAACCACACTCATGCATCTATTCAAATAGTTCATATTATTTTGCTCCTCCCTTGGTACACATGCAAATCACCTCACCTTTTTAAGTTAAGCAATTTGGCCATTAAATTAAGTAAGAAAAATTTTCCTTCCCTAAGCAATTTCTTAAATTTATTAGCAAGCAAGTAATTAATTAAATGACACCATAAATTCTATCCCTTTAATTGGAGACCCTTAATTTGGACTAATTAAATTATGGGGTGTTACACACCGCCGTTTGTCCGCCAAACGACCACTGCATCATCCCCTGTTGTCGTCGGAAGGTGTAGCAGCTCCGCCCAACACCACAACACGTCGTCTGCAGCTCCACCGACCACCAAGCCACCGAAAAATGGCATTTGCTCCTCCGTCACGATTCTGAAAAATAGCATCGATCCAGCTAGTTTTGCGCCATTGGTCACCAGTGAGCACCTAGGTTGGGTTGTTGGAGGTCCGTCGGTCCTTTCTGTGACCTCAACTGCTGCTACCACCACTGCCAGTCGCTGAAAAAAGCCAAGGACGGTGCAGGGACTAAACTGTAATTTTTCAAAACTTATGGTATACATTGAAATACTCTGAATTAATTGATTTTTCTGTAATTTATAGCTTCTATGATGTTATTAGGAATGAATTTAAGGGATAGATTGGAGAAAAATGGTGAAAACCATAAATTGAAAAATATGGACTAAATTGTAAATTCTAGAAAATTTTGGTATGAAGTAGAATTGCAAAATTTGATGCATCCCTGTCATTCTTAGCTTAATTAGGACCCTTATAAATATATGGAATTGGAAAATGGAAGGAAATTGTTGAAAAAGTTTCAATTTCAAGTTTAGGGACTAAACTGAAAAGACTGATATAGTCTGTTTAAGCAGTGTAAACCATGTACATTCTGAACTTTTGAGTGAATTAAGTTCATTTAGCCTCTTAGAAGCATCATAGAGTGAATTAGATAATTTTATAGCTAAATACTAACTTTGGGATAAATAAGGGACAAAAGTGTAAACTTATTGTTTTTAGGCATTGAAAATAAGTTTAGTTCAGAATGTTGGTTACAAATTGTACAGAGTTTGCTTGAAGAGTTAATCAAAGGAAAAGGAGAAGAATCTTAAGTTAAGTGAAGGAAATCTCGATTAAGGTAAAGTAATCTACACTCCCCTGTGTTTTGATAAATGTTTAATATGAATTGATTGCTGTGAATATGTTTGTGAACATGTACTGGGAAATGTGTGCTGGATTAGATGAGTATAAGAAATGACCTACATGTGTTTGAAATATATTTGAAAATTCTTTGCTGCTAGTTTTGATTAGACTATTGGAATGTTATGCTTGTAATGCAGACAAAATTTGAGATGGATATTTGATAACTGGTATGGGACGGTTGTCAAGTATTCCATATTCAGACCTTCTTTTTAAACTTCCATTATTTGAATACTGAAATAGTCTTTATATGATAGGGTTTACCCGTTAAACCAATACACCCCTATGAAAGACTATAAGGAGTAAAGGAGGAAAGTCTATACGGGAGAATGGATTGGTTTAAGAGTAAAACCCTATAATCTTATGTATTAGTCACCTATATGTATACGTTGCCTTATAGTCGGCAAAGAGAGATGAGACTTATTTGTAATGTGCACATGATGGGGGATGCCCCTTATTGATATTAGGTTCTCAGTCACAAGGAAGACGGTCCTATGACAATCACCAGGAGGACGGTCCCCATGATAGCAACAATCTCAGTCACTTAGAGGACGGTCCAGTGACAATCACCGGGAGGACGATCCTCATGATCTTAAAATGAGATTAGAAAATAGCAAGCAATGAATTGTGAATTGATTTATATGATTTTATACATATATACAGATGTTTGAGATCCTTGCAATAACGTAGTAGCATTATGCAATGGATATGAAAATTTGGCTGCAGGTATTTTGAAAAATAATGATTTTTCATAAATACTTATACTCTTTGACTGACAAAATGATTTTGATTTATTATTTCTGGATAGTCACTAGATTTCCCATATTTAATTGATTTATGATAAATGAAGCTTCAATTCACATGTTTTATTTAATGAATGAATTTAGCTGTTTTGATTAAAATTAATTGTATATTACTCTACTGGAATTCAAAATCTCATTAAGTTGTGTGTTCAGGCAATCAAGGGTGTGATGGTGCTAGAAATTAGCTTGAGATTGAACGTATTTACTGCGTAGAACTGCAGAAAGACCGAGAAGCTATGTTGTAGCTTATGATATTAATTGTAAATGGCTTGATGGCCTTAATATGGAATTTTTTGCCCACTAAATTTGTATTTGGAGATATTTATATACTATTGTGGTAAATGATTAAGTTTTATATCCTGTAATTAGTATCTCAAATGCAATGTATAAATGGTAATTTAAATGTATATTCCAGAGTATGTTGGTGGATATATTGTTTGATGATTTAAGGTATTAGATAAGCTCCGCAGGTATGGGGTTGAGTGAAATTTGAATAAGGACGACTATTTGGGTTGCACTCCACCAATAACGGCCTCAATCGATGCTTATTTTGAAAGTAAAAAATTTTTCATAACATTTCACGCTTCCTAAATTACATGCTATAGTAAGGGGGTTGTTACACAAAATATCACACAAGTAATATGTAGACATATATAAGTTTTTCATCATTATTTTTCTCTATCCCATTTTTTCTACTTCTTCAAAAACACTTCCCTTTTTACATACGCAAAGAATGCAAATTTATATGGTGAAGGTGACCATTTAGCAACTCATTAACCATAGGGAACAACTGAATTGCACTTATGTAAAATAATGGCTAAATAGACCATTAAATAGAGTGTTTGATCCCAAATCAATCAGAAGCTGCCCCAAAAAGAAACAGCAGAAGGAACCAAGAATTGCAAGTTGCCATGTTACCTCAGCTATCTTGTAGTAGATCTCTGCACTGTAACGTAGGATCTATTCACTCATTTTAAGAGAGAGAGAGAGAGAGAGAGAATTACAAGCAAATATGCTACAATAAACATGACATTCATTGCAATAGAGAAAAAGAACCATAATTCTAAAATGCAAAAATAGGTTGAACTTTTTTTTTTTTACTTTGGAAACACTGTTTTATTTAATGAGTATACGTATTTTCTTTCCAAGCAGCTCGATAGGGAAGATAGAAGAAATTGTGGAACTGCGACTATTTTCATTAAAAAGAAAGAAGAATTTATTAACAAGAACAGAGAACAATACAAAAACAGAAGACACTCTTTGATTACTAAGTTAATTACCAATCTATGCACAAACAGTTCTGTAGTGCATGAAGGCAGTGGAGTACATGGTGGATTCTTTGGACAACTGAATGCACTTGAAATTGAGAAGGTTGACCAGTAGTCGCTCATCAAATTCATTTATATTAAAGATTTAAAGGTTATATTCAACTTGTTACCCATCAGAAACAGCACAAGGAAGTTGCACTTCAGTTATCTGAAGAAAAAATCACAGAAGGATAGCTGAAGCATTGCATTTGTCATTAGCGAAGGACAAAAAGAAGAAAAAAAAAAAAGCTACGACAAGCTTGGCATTTATTATGGTAAAAAGATATTTTGTAATTTTTTATTCTTTACTTTAAAACATTATTCAATTTTGTGTGTTTTTTTCTTTTTTCTTTCTCAAGAGGCCGAGATTGTATTCTTTGGCTGTGGCATTGAGTCTATAAATACATGTCCATAAAAGAAGGAAGAGAGAGAAAGAGAGCATTACAGACAAGAACAAAAATAGAAGTTGGTCAACATAAGGAAGGACAAATTTTAGGTGCAGTTCTTATGCCCAGTTCTCTAATTAGAAAATAACAAGTGGTAGTTTTTAAATATTTTCTACATATTTTGTTTCTGTTGGAGTAAAATATGAGGAACTTTACCACGTCTACTCCGATAAGGAATTGGTGAACTTACACAGTCAATATTTAAAACTAGCAAACTTTCACATTGCTCAAATGGCGGAGTTCTTCAGTTTGAATCAAGGGACATGCTTCAATGGTTATACGTGATCTTACAGATGCAGCCAGCCTTTCTATGGCCAGTTTCTCTAGCTTGGAGCATCTCCGAATGGTTACCTTCTGGAGAGAAGTTATGTGTCTAAACACCTCAGAGTCCAACATCTCCAGACTTGAAAATCCTTCGAGATAGAGAGAGTTTAGAGAGGTAGTTAGCAAACCATCCTCTGGGAAACACTTGACACTATCATATGCACCAATGATTTCAAGATGCTTGAGATTGGAAAAGATATCTGTTGAGAACGATGGGAGTGAGTCACAACTATTTGATATGGTCAGATGTTCAACTTGCAAAGCAAGACGCTGCTGGTTCTTAAGAAAATCATTTGTTAATTTGGGACAATCATGTACTATGAGCTTTTGGAGTTTAGCAAAAGCTTCCATCCCAATTGGATACCAATTTTCCCAGGCAGACATATATTTAAAAGCTAGAGCTTCAAGGGATGCAAATGGTGTCAGATTCTCCGAACAAGAATCATGGTTCTTGTAAAATTCAGCACCAATACTTACCACACTAGCAAACCCTGAAATGCTAAGTTGCTTCAACGAAGGTAGTTGCCCAAGTGGGGGAAGCATCCAGCAGTTTCTGCAATTCTGCAGCCGGAGATAAACTATACTTTTGTATGAAGGATGTCCCAACCAATCTGGAAACCTTGTACCCCTGTAACCTTTGACAGTCAAACGTTTTAGGTTTGAATGAGGTTGTAGCTTATCAAGGATGTCTCTTTCATTATGAGAATCCATTGTATCATCATTAGCAGACCATCCCAAGAATAAGGCTTCAAGACGATTCTTATACATCATCCTGGCCTCAAGGGCTTCATTGCTGCTGCCAACAGACTCCAAGTTCCAAATGCCAAGACATTTTCCAAGACTTGGAAGCCCCCCAATTTCCCCAATCATAGCCCCCTGATCCTTGCTGATCACAAAATCACTTAAAAACTGCAGATTTTTCAATTTACCAATTCCCCTTGGCATCTCTCGTAAGGAAGTTTCACTAACATCAAGATACCGCAGGTTCACAAGGTCTTGCATGTTATTGGGCAGCATAGCAAGAAATTGACAGTATTCCAACTTCAATGTTTGTAGATTGTACAATTTACATAACGATTCAGGCAACGTTTTGAGTTTTGTCAAAGAAAGATCCAAATACCATAAATGAATCAATTCAACTATTGAATCAGGCAACTCTGTAAGATCTTTAAATCCACAAATTGACAGTACCCTTAAGCATTTTGACAGCATTAGTGTATTAATGTGAGTTTCTATCATCTGCAGAGAGGAATTCTTTTTTCTCATTACAAGTGTCCGCAATGATTCCATTTTCACTCTACCCAGGGCCACATCGATGTTGGCTACATCACATGACAAATGACGTGTCTTCTTAGAAACTTTTTTTCCATTATCAACCTCTAAATTATGAAAGAATTTCCCACCAACAAATTTTGATACATCATGCATGAGGTCATGCATGAAAAAATTTTGATAACTTGTCAAATTCCCCTCCCTAATTCTTAATCCTTGAAGGTCATTCCTCAGTAATCTCACTTGCCTATTATATGAACGTAAAAAGTTCTTTACAAGAAATTTCAACTCCAATTCCTTACTCCAAGTGCCTTGCCGTTGAAAAAATGACCTTGACATTAAAATATCAAAGTACACAGAACCAACTTCTTCCAAAGATATTTCTGCTTTTGGTGATTGTAGAAAACCTTCTGCCATCCACAACAAGATTAATTCCTCTTTGTTAAATGCATAATCTTTGGGAAACAAGGAACAGTAAGCAAAGCATTGCTTCAAATGTGGAGGGAGGCAGTGGTAACTAATTCTTAAGGCAGGAAATATTTCATTTTCTTCTTTTGGCAAGTCCCACATATCACTCTTCAATATAGTTTTCCAATACCCAATATCATGGTTTGATCCAAGAAGACCCCCAAGTACTTTTATAGCCAGTGGCATTTTCTTACATTTCTTAACAATATCTCCACCAATTTTAGCCATATCTGAATTCATACCAGAATTAATGGAGAGACGGGCATGCTTTGCAAAAAGCAACCAACAATTATCGTCAGATAATTCATCTAGATGATAGCTATTTGGAATGGTTTGGACAATTGAAGCAACTCTTTCACTACGAGTTGTTAAGAGAATCTTACTTCCTTTCCTCCCATATTGAAAAGGTTTCCGTAAAAGGTCCCAATCAACATATCTCTCATTCCAGAAGTCATCCAACACGATTAAGAATTTCTTCCCTAACAACTTTTGCTTTAGATCAAGTTGTAGTAAATTTAAACCTTCTATATTACAAACCAGTGAAGTTACAGCCTCGATGACTGTCTTGGTGATCCTAGAAACGTCAAATTCTTCTGAAACACAAACCCATGCTTTTAGATCAAATTTTTCCTCGACATTATTGTCATTGTACACTAACTAGGCTAAGGTGGTTTTTCCCATGCCGCCCATGCCTACAATGGGGATTACAGACAAGTTACTGTCACTGCTGTCATCTAACAGGAGGTTAATTACAGCCTCTCTATCTTTACCCCTGCCATATACTTCAGATGATTCTACTAAAGATGTTGATGGATGCCTCACAGACACGCTCTTCCTTTCACTCTCCTTGAGGTTAAGAATATCTTTGTTTCTCACAATTGATTCGAGTCTGCAAGTTATGTCCTCAATTTTTCTTCCAATATCTCTATCATTCAAATTTCTAAGATAACGGGAGAAGAAATTTGATACCTCCTTTAGGGTTGCAGCTCTGGTAGAAAGTTCATCCAACAAATCATCTGCAACATAGACAGCATCTCTAAGATCATCAAGCCAATTCTTCACAGCAGGACATTTGATCTGTTTGTACTCAGCATCATCAAGAACAGCACTAGCAGCATACAATGTTGCCTTCAACCGGTCAACCAAGTTCTCATCGAGTTTCTTTGCCCGGATGAGGTTGAAAAACTCAGGAGAAGCCAGCCTCGCGAAAATCATCTCGAGGGAAGCAGAGAGAAAAGCTCCAAAAGCAGCTTCAGCAGCCATGGCGTCGGGAATAAGTGAGGTTTCAGATAGAAGGATCGCAGTTAAGGAGGATATGGATCTGAGATTGCAAACTACAGTTTGTGCAGGCGGAGGCAGAGCGCACACAAATCTTGCACTATGGTCATTTCCTTGTAAAATTTCTGACGTTTTCTTTTTTGGTCAAGAAAGAAATTTTCAACTTGTTTTCGTTTTTTTATTATTTTGTCAAGAAAAAAAATTTCAGCATGTTCACGTTAAAAAGCAAGATCATAATCTCTAATTCATGCATTTTAATAAATGGATATACTTCAATTATCATTCAATTATAAATATTTTTAAATTATTATTTATGATAAATATTTTTTTTATTATCACTAAATTATAAATATTCTGTAAAACTATCACTTAGTTACGAGTATCTCATAAATCATTATTTGTAAAAAATATATCTTTATATTTTCACATATTTAAATTTAACTCAAGTTAACACATTTCTATTAACACCATTAAATATTTTTTTGATAAAAATAAATATTATATATACCTCTTTAACTATGAATTAGTTACAAATATCTTCTTAAACTATAAAATATGATAAATATCCTTCAATTATGAATTTTACTTAGACTTAATAATTTAAAAAAACACACTTTTCCTTAAACTACTTTGATTTTTAAAAATTCAAATAAACTACAAATTTTATAATCTATAATTTTCTTCCAACATTCAATCTCATAAAAAAAATACTGAAATTGAAAACACATGATGTAACATTAATAAATAAAATAAAATTATTAATTTTGGATGCAATAATTTCTTTTTATATTAAAAACTTATCTATGTCATTTTTTTTATTAATGTTACTTCATGTGATTCATAGTAGGTCCTAGATTGCAAGCCCTTCTACTGTGTACATTAATTCCAAAGCTTTGAAATTTAGTATTTATGAATTTTTTCTAATGAATTTAAGGTTAAATGTTAGAAGAGAAATGGAGATTCTAAAATTTTGAAGTTTATTTGAAGTTTTTAAAAATCAAAATAGTTTAGGGGAAATTTTTTTCTAAATTAATAAGTCTAAGTAAAATTCAGAGTTAAAAGACATTTACCACATTTTATAGTTTAAGGAGTATTTGTAACTAATTCATAGATGAAATTGGGTATATGCATTTTTCTCAAAAGAAATATTTAATGGTATTAATTTTAAACATGTAAAAGTACAAAGGAGTATTTACTACAAGAGATAGTTCATGAGGTATTTGCAACTGAGTGATAATTTAAAGAGAGTATTTACAATTAAGTGATAGTTAGAAGGGATATTTACAATTGAGTGATAGTTAGAGGAGTATATGCAATTTTTTCCTTTTTAATTTAGTAGGTCTTGTAACATTCCAACTTAGTTTAGGGATCAATTTAATTTAATTCTTTTTTTTTTTTACGTGGTGGCTTTTCAAAATTTTCTTTCTAAATTGGTATGCTACTTCAAAATAAAGCGAAATATCCCTTTTTATTTTAATAAAAGACATACAAATTTGTATTTTCTTGTTTGGGTATTGCAGCATAATAAATGATCAAAAGCATAATATCCTTGTCCTTTTATTTATAAATATATTTACATACAAATAATAAATTTGTATTAAGTTACACTGTACCAATTATTACAACAAAGTACCTATACAAGTATTCCTTAAGCACACATGAGGCGGGCGAGAAGGTACTTCCCTTCCAACTACCCTTGCTATGTCCCAAATGATGGTAACAGTTCTTGGCCATGGGACACTAACCACTATGGCTTCAACCTTCATGGCTATTTAGTGGCACATCATTTGTATACATGTTAGTAGGAGTGAGAGATAGAATACAAGACTATATAAAAGCATAATACATGCCACAAGCATATATCAGAGCATCTTAACATGTATTAGAATTAGAAAATATATGCAAGAAAATTCATCCATTCTTTGTTCATTCATAGTCTAGTTATACTTACCTGCCATATACATTTTGGGCCTTTTTACATCATATGATATTTGTAATATCTCTAAGCATTCATCTAGGGTAGTTGCATCCAAACCTTGGTCACTATCTTCCAAGGCATTCCCTAACGTATACACCTTTAGTGACATCCTTTAAATTGGTATCATCGGATCCCTGCCCTTTTTCATTTCCTTTATTAGCTCTAATATATATTATCTTTTGTCGTATTTAGAATTACAGAAGAATAGGAATGTAAGGAAGCTACCCCTAAGGCCTTTAAGGTAGTTCACTTAAATTTCTTTCTCCCCGATATGCGTCAACTAACGCTAATGTTACCCCAGCTATCAGTTACCCATATAGGATAAATCATGACCATCTTATACTAACCATAGTTATCCATTCTAAATATTCCAAAATGAAACATGTACTAGGATAAAATCATATGACATACATTTCCTTTTCTTTTTTCATAGTTCATATTATGCCCTTATATGGTAAGTATAATCATATAAGTCAATATAAAAATATAGCCTATTTATAATTAATTCCGTATAATCATTTATAGTCATACTAATGCATTCATAGTTAAAGGACATTTACCACATTTTACATTTTAGGGAGTATTTGTAACTAATTCATAAATGAAATGGGGTATATACATTTTTCTCAAAAGAAATATTTAATGGTATTAATTTTAAACATGTAAAAGTACAAAGGGGTATTTGTCACAAGAAATAGTTCATAAGGTATTTGCAACTGAGTAATAGTTCGAGAAGAGTATTTTACAACTAAGTGATAGTTAAAGGGGTATATACATTTTTTTCCTTTTTAATTTCGAAGGTCTTGTAACATCCTAACTTAGTTTAAAAGTTAATTTAATTTTAATTTTTTTTTGCTTGGTGGCTTTTCAAAATTTTCTTTCTAAGTTGGTATGCTACTTCCAAATAAAGCAAAATACCCCTTTTATTTTAATAAAAGCTATACAAATATGTATTTTGTTATTTGGGCATTGCAACATAATAAATGATCAAAAGCATAATATCCTTGTCCTTTTATTTATAAATATATTTACATACAAATAATAAATTTGTATTAAGTTACACCATACCAATTATTACAAAAAATAACCTACACAAGTATTCCCTAAGCACACATGAGGCAAATAAGAGGTACTTCCATTCCAACTGCCCTTGTTATGTCCCAAATGATGGTAACAGTTCTTGGCCGTGGGACACTAACCACTATGGCTTTAGCCTTCATGGTTATTTAGTGGCACATCATCTGTATACATGTTAGTAGGAGTGAGAATTTACTATCCTCGATAGAATACAAGACTATATAAAGCATAATATATACCACAAGCATATATCAGAGCATCTCAACATGTATTAAAATCAAATAATATACGCAAGAAAATTCATCCATTCTTGGTTCATTCATAGTGTGGTTATTCTTACCTGCCATATACATTTTGGGCCTTTTTACATCATATGATATCTATAGTATATCTAAACATTCATCTAGGTTACTTACATCCAGACCTTGGTCACTATAGCTCTAATATATATTATCTTTTGTTGTATTTAGAATTACAAAAGAATAGGAATGTAAGGAAGCTAACCTAAGGCCTTTAGGATAGTTCACTTAAATTTCTTTCTGTAATAACTCCAAATTAATAATTAAATGATTAGAAAAAATTTAAAAGGAAACCTTGAAATGTTATTGAGAAGTGATTAAGTGAATTATTTTTAGCTCATAGCATAAATTTGAAAATTTTTTGGAAATAAAATTTCATCTTATAAGAAAATTATTATCTACTTTGAAATACTTAACAAATATTTTTAACATATTTAGGATACTCTAAAAATTCTCAGATTCCTTCCATATTGTTCCATATTTTTACTTAAATTAGAAAATGTATTCAAAATTTATATAGAGTAAATTGATAAAATACCAAAATGCCCTTGGATACCCTAAATATTCAAAATTTCCTTTTTTTCCCCGTCTATTTCTCTCTCTTGTGCGATCTATCTCTCTCTTGCTCTCACATGTGCGTCGTCCTTCTTTTGTCTGAACTGCTGCATCGCGCCACAGCCGGACTGTGCCGCTGCTCCACTCGTCACCGTCTTGCATCCATTGTCGTCTCTCACTATCGATGGCCACCATTGTGACTGAAATGAACGCCATTTTCCCTCTCAGTTCGTGTGATTTGATCTCCTATTGCACGCTGATAGGCCACCGATGAGCTACGTTGCTGGGTCCTTAGTCAACCGCCGACGCTTCCTGCAACCACTGATGTCGTTTTTGCCGTTTTCTGTCGCCGTTAGTTACTAAAGAAGAAACAGGGACTAAATTGTAATTTTTTAAAACTTTTGGTATGAATTGAATTTCTCTAAATTTGATGCTTTTTTGTAAATTTTAGTCCCTAGGAGACTCTTATGATTGGATTGGAGTGAAAAATTGAAGGAAAAGAGTGCTAAATCATCATTTAAAAAATAGAAACTAAACTGCAAATTCTGAAAATTATGGGTAATGAATTGAAATTCCATAAATTTTGGTATTTTCTATTATATTGAGTTACATAAAGGCTCTCATATGAATTTAGGAGATTTTTGTGATTTTAAGGGCTATTTTCAACATTAGGAAATTTTAAGGATTAAATTGAAAGGATTTTATATTTTGTTTAAGTAGTGTAAACCCTGTAAATTATGAAATTTTGCATTGGATCAAGTTTATTTAGCCTCCTAGAAGTATCATAGAAGAAATTGGAGAATTCAATAGCCAAATACAAAAATTGAGATAAATTAGGGACTAAAGTAAAAACTTATTTTCTTAGGTAAAATTGAAATAAGTTAAGTTCTAAATTTTGATGCAAAAAGTGGTTGTAATGAAAGAATTAAAGTCTATAAGAAGGGATTGAGTGAAATTAAGAGGGAAATTGAGATTTAGAATGAATGAAATTTTAATTTCAGTAAAATTATGCTTTGAAAGAAATAAGTATGCAAGCTGAAATTATTCCCAAGGATTGATAGAAGTGGCTTGTAAAGTCAAGCCAGGAGAAAAAGAAGAAGAAAGCCTAATTCAAGAAAGGAAATTGCGATTAAGGTAGAGTAATCTACACTCCCTTATTTTGAAATAATGTTGTGAATTGTTTGATATGAAACGAAATTGTTTTATGGAATTAGAATTAATTGATGAAATTATTTGTGAAATAGAAAGTTTTCATATGAGTATAGAGAGATTACTTGTATATGTTGAAAGATATGAAATGAATTCTATTGCTGCTTGTTTTGATTTGACTATTAGGTTCTATGCTTGTAGTGCAGAAAAAATTTGGGGTGAATATTTGATGGCTGGTTTAGGATGGTCATTAAGTATTCCTTATGTAGATAATTTCTTATAAAAATATAATTGTTTCCATCTGTGATAGTTTGTATTTGTTATAATTTACTCTTTAAACCAACACAATCCTATGAAAGATTTTGAGGAGTAAAGGAGGGACAGTTTATATCGGGAAAAGGATTGGTTTAAGTGTAAAACTCTAACCCTAAGTATTAGTCACCTATTTGTATATATTGCTATGTAGTTGTGGATAAAAAGACTAACTAATACTGTGCACATACAGGGGATGCCTTGTAAGTTAGATTCTTAGTTATATGGATAACGGTTCTATGAAAATCACCAGAATAATAGTTCCTATAATAATAACAATCTCAGTCATATGGATAATAGTCATGTGATAATTACTAGGATAACGGTCACTGTGATAATGAAATGAGATTAGAAAACAGCATGCAATAAAATGAAAATTTTAATTGTTGTGAATGTTTGCATATCTATTTTAAGAGAATATGCAATTTTATGTGATTTTTGCAATAACTTGAAAATTTTTATGAAAATGAGATTTGAAATGCGAATACAGGTATTGTGAAAGAATGATTTTAGCAAAAATGATTCTCTTATACTCTTATGAATTTAATGAAATTATGTGAGTGATGAAAAATGTTAAAATTCCCATATACTTTGATAGTATTTTGATATGAAATTGCAATTCACTTATGTATGAATATAACAATAAGGGAGAGGTTTTTTGTACCAAAAAAGGTACAGCTGAACCCTTAACTGGTTTTATAAATTAAACTATAAATTACTCTACTGGGATAAATTGTATCTTATGAAGTTAAGTGTTCAGATGATCAGGGCCACGATCCCGCCAGGAACTAGCTAGGCCTAGGATATGGTTTCTTACAGGATGCTAGAGGGAATTGAGTTATCTAGAAGAGCAGAAGAAAGAGCTAGTTGTGAAAACTCTGAATTAATATTTTGGATAACTGTATATGTCTATAGGTGTCAAACATATATTTATTTAATCAATGTTTTGCACTGTTGTAAAATTGAGAAAATGTCCTATTTTTAGGAGAAACTCTGTCAAAATTTTGGTAGGGTCATTGATAATAATTAGAAATTTAAATATTTTGGGATCATTATGTTTACATATATTAAGCTAATGGCAAGTTTACTATAGTTGTGGATTATACCTCAAATGTTAATGAAGGACTGGTTTAAATTTTGTATTCCAGAGTATGAAATTATATGAACTGAGATATTAGGTACGTTGGGCATAAGAAATAGTTGAGTGAAATTCAAATAGAAAAATAAAAAGGTTTATTTAGGTTACACTCAATTAGTAACGCCCAAATTGGTACGAAAGAGGAAAAAGGAAAAATTTTTTAAGGGAATTTCACGCTTCTTAATTACCATTTTCTTTTCTTATGTAGGGGGATTATTTATATTATTTGGCTTCAGTTCTTAGGAATTATTAAGGTGAGATTTTTCATTGGTTTAACCCCTTTTTCATGCGAGCGGATCCCTACCATTCACCTAACTTTAGTCAAAACACCATTTTGATGAGTTTTTTTTTTTCGTTTCATGTACACAAAACTGTGCCATTTTGATGCATCCTTAAATGGTGTGTTTCATCCTTCAGAATGCCCTCCTTCAGAATTCTCTTACTTTGTTCTTTGCCATCGTCCTCCTCTTATCTCAGTGCGCAAGTACCACCACCATCACTCAAACCTCGGCCTGCGAGACCACGTCCTATGGTGGAATTGACATTCTCTTCCCTTTCGGTTTGAAAGCAGAGAATAATCAGAGCTCTCCTTGTACTTACCCAAACTTCTAACTCAGGTGCGACAACTAGAGCTAGACCATCCTCTCTCTCCCAAATGCAAGGGACTTAGGAATTGCGAATTTGAGGCTTTATGTTTGATTTTAAATAAATGGTTATTAACTCACTCTTCGAATGCGGAGGCCTCCTTCAAAATGTTATTAAGAATAAGATGCCATACTCAGTCTCTCCTTAATTGGTTCCAATCGCGTGCCCAATCCTCAATCATCGGTTTCAGAATGGAAATGTCATCTTCAAATGCGTGACAGTGAGATTTGAAATGGAGCTAAGTGAGGGAGATTCGAATGATAGAGCTGCGATTTCAAAATGGAGTTGGGTGAGGGAGATTCGAGTGAGACAACCAGAGCATTCGAGTGAGAAATCGCCTGTGATTTCTTGCCTCGCTGATCCCTCCAACAACTCTTGGGCATTCTGAAGGAGGAAACGCACCGTTTGAGGACTCATCAAAACGGCGTCGTTTTGTGTACCTGAAACAAAAAAAAGGCATCAAAACAGCGTCGTTTTCACTAGTGGTAGGCAAATGGCAGAGACACTAATGATAGGGCATCCGCTCGCCTCTTTCATGCTCCTAGTATAGTTCTCACTTTTCCTTTTTAATTTACTTACCTTCTTATTCCAATTTTCTTGTTCATATATATATATTTCTTCTTGTCTAATGATTTCCTATCCTAAGCTTGGCATTCTCGGTTGCATATATGTATATCTACATTTTCATATGATTCTCTTTTCCCCTTTGTTAGCCAAATAATGAACCAAGAAGGGGGAGTTGAATTGGTTCTTTTCAAATTAGAATTTCTTTTTGAAAAATCTTTTTGGTGTATGTTTCAGAGTTTCTTAAAAGAAAAACCACCACCCTTATAAACTTTAAATATTGAAACTAAAGTTAGGTTAATGTTAATGAGGATAAGGAAGAGGAAAACCACACCAAGATTTATAAAGGTTCAGACTCAAGATAACTCTTGATCCTACGTCCTCTCCCTAAGCACACAGCAAGGATATTTCACTATATGGGTAATTCACAAAAATAGACTTGGGAAACCTTCATACACCTAGGCTCAGCATACACCTGCTTTTATATCCCCTGACAACCCAAAGAAGGCTCAGCACACCTGCTTTTACTCCACCTAGTATTTTCTAACACGCCCTTACCCTTAACCAGCTTAACTAGTAACCTACTGATTCAAGCTAACATCCAACTCACTTAATTTCTTCTTTCTAGACTCCCAACTAGATTCATAGATAAGAAGGAATGTTTGAGGATTTGAATATAGGATACAAAAGACAATGAATTACAATAACTCACAAAGAGCAAATTACACTTTTCAGCACAAAGGTAGTAGGAGAGTTTTTGTAGAACGATTTTAAATAGCTTGAGCTTAATGATTCTCTCACATATTTGCACTTCTCCTCCATCTTCTCTATTTATAGATTCTTCAATTATAGCCGTTGAGAATCACATTTAATGCAGCAATTAATGATGTGCAGCATCTTGTCCATGGAGCCTCTACTTGGTCAGAGTTGACTTTGCATAAGTCTTGAAACATTCGAGGTTAATGCTGGTAGACAGGCGGCTGATCGTTCCTCTGTAGCCGTTAGCATCATATTTTTTTACAAGTAGACCGCCTGGCTAACAATAGCATATCTTGAGACCCACACCTTTCCATATTTGCTCCTTACTTTATGCTGCACCCTGCTGTCTCTGTTTCATTTTTTCATCTCTGCTGCACTCTGTAGGCTTCAGACATTGGTTTACAGACCTACTGTACTGTTGCAGACTCATGTTTTTATTTTAAGTCACCTACTTTATTTTGCCTTTCTGCAGCAACTTGGTGTTTAGATATTTAAGGAAAATGTTTTTGAAGTGTCGTTGCTTTTTCCCACTTTATTGTTTGAAATGTTTGGAAAGTGACATTTCATTTTTCATGGTGAGTACAAAATTCAATTTGGAGTGGGCCTTGTAAGAGAGTTGGGCTTTTGAAATATTTGCTTAAAAGTTTTAGGCTAGTTTGACAAACATTGGCCAGAAACATATTGCCCAAAAATGAATTAGACTATTTTTCTAATAATTCTGAAAACTTGTGCATAAAACAATTTGGGCTATTGTTTAATGAATTTGACTATATAAATAATTTTCTATTAATAAAAAATAAATAAATAAATAACTTGAACATGTTCTAACATTCTCCCCCTTTTTGATAATGGCAAAATTATTTTGTATTGAAATTTTTTATTAAGCTCCCCCATAATATGAGCTCCCCCTCTCCATGTGCATAAAATTGTTCAGCCCTTAAATGTTGAAAATGGATGCTTCCAAAATAAATACTCCAGTAACACATTCATCAAACAATATCTGTAAATTCAATATCCAACAAGCAATACCAATAACCAATAAGCAATAATAATAATACAAATAAGTAATACCAACAAATTCAATACTTTTCTCCCCCTTTGACATTATCAAAAAAATGAACAACCAGCATGTTCTAATATTGAGGAGAAGCAAGCAAGCATTTCAAAACTAGCAAGATAATCAAACCAAGTCTGACAGAAAATTAAAATTATCCAAGTAGTAACAACATTAGCCAAAGTCACATAAAAATTATCCAATACTAATCCTAACAAGAAGGAAACTAGTGGGGAGATGCAGAAGGATGACTGGTGCCATCAGTCTGGAGGCTGCGAAAGATGTATTTCATTTCAATGAGCTCCTGATGAATGTCCCGCATCACGGAGAGCTGCTGGTGAATGCCCTGCAACATAGAGACAATAGAAGGTTGTGATGGAGAAGGAGGAGATGGAGATGAGATGGGTTAAGTAGATTGTAGAGAGGTGGTCCAAGGCTGATAAGGAGGAAGTTCTTTAGGCTGCATTGAAGGTTTAGGCTAAGGTGGTAAGGCAGGATGGATAGATGGAACATCCGCGTTAGGCTTATCCTTTTGAGGAGATGGAATAAGCTCTGTAGCTGGAGTGTCGACTTCAATTTCTTTCCCTGCAGAAGATTCTTCCTCAGAGGAATATTCAACAGATAGGTGGAGCTTAGTGGAAGGAGTGGTCTGTTGAGACTCCTTGTCTTAGTACTCTAAAGAGTCCTCCTCTTCAGAGATATGAATTTGAGCTACGGGTTCAGGCACCTTAGCCTTTCCTTTACCCTTTGTAGATGCCAGCCGAGTAGACTTTCTAGTGGAAGCTTTTGGAATTTTCTTTTGCCCTTTCAGTCTAGATGTAGCCAGTGTTTTCCTTTTCATCTTCTTTTTTCCTTCCAACTCAGATGCACCCTCTTCTTCTCCTTTAACAGTCTTTACCCATTCTCCATTGATTTTCTTGTAATGCATGTTTTGAATCAATCGACCATCATACCTAGCCTGTGCTGAAGCTCTTTCTCCCTCTAGAGTTGTAAGATCGATGCCTAATGCAATGAGGGTAATTATCATCCCGTAGGGTAAATCAGCACCCTCTCATTGTATCACAGTTTTCATATGGTTTAGGATGATGTATGGGAGGTTAAGTCTTAGCCCTCTATGTGCACACCATATAAAAAATATTTCCAGGCAGCTAGCGTTGTTTGATTTTCCAGCCTTGGGCATGATTAGTTGGTTTAGGCTATGGAGAAGGATTATGTGATTGAGGTCCAAAGTATAGGTATCGACAAC
This sequence comes from Senna siamea, assembly GCA_031216115.1. Lineage (NCBI taxonomy): Eukaryota > Viridiplantae > Streptophyta > Magnoliopsida > Fabales > Fabaceae > Senna > Senna siamea. The sequence goes on along the minus strand of CM062355.1, from coordinate 8,931,511 downwards.
ATCAACCTCTAGTCCAGTAAGTTCTACTACAGCTGCCCCATGAGAATACCCCTCAAATGTAACTTCAGCACGACTAGAGAATCTACGAATCCCTTCATCAGGACAGTTAATCAAAAAACTTAAATATTTGGTGTCCAAGATTATCCTACGCCCTCTTAACAATGATCGACCTATATGTTCATCAGACTCATCAAATGATAGGTTTGCAAAAAACTCTTTAACCAAGAGTGGGTAAACTAGTTCTTTGAGTTTTAGATAGTTTTTCCATCCAAGATTCTTCAGCATTTCAAAACAAGTAAGACCTTCGGAGAGGAAAAATTCAAAATTTACCTCTCGAGGTGGATAAATATTCCGAAGTTGAAAATCTTCAGTAAACCTTCGTTTAGCTTCCTCCCCGTCAAACATTTTAGGCTTTCCTGTCTTTTCTCGTTTGGACCCAAGAGCCATTGACGACTCTGAGCTCTTTCTCTTAATGATCGCTTTGGATGTCATTTTTAGATAAGGAAAATTGGGTCGCAAACTAGGGTTACTGAGAGAGGAAAGAAGGTTGAGATCTTGAGAGATTCAGAGATAAGATGCAAATGTGAGAGAAGAGAGAGAGACTCTAGAGGTTTTGTAATGCCTAAGTTATTTTTCTACACAGGAAAATATGATGTGATGATATAATGGAAGGCGTGCAACGAGGAGAGAGACGGTGCAGACGACGTGTGCAGAATGTGGAAAACTGTGTGCCGTTTTTCTCAGCCTTTACACCTAGGGAGCAGTTACTTTACGTGCACATTATCCGCCTGTCATTAAAGCAACCATTTAATGTACATACTTAGGTGGGAAAATGATTTTGACCAGTTTTTCTCGGATGGTAAGGTTAACCTAAAATAATATCAAGTTGAACACTCTCCTTGGTTGGTTAATCCTAGTTCTCGCCTAATGGTGCAGAAGGATTCTGATCCTAATGGTTTAGTAAAAATATCCGCCAATTGTTTTTCAGTAGGCACAAATTCAAGAACTATGTCCCCTTTTTGAATATGATCCCTGAGGAAATGGTGTCTTATTTCAATGTGTTTAGTTCTCGAATGCTGGATTGGGTTTTTGGATAGGTTAATGGCACTTGTGTTGTCACACTTAATAGGTATGTGATCAAGGTTTAGTCCATAATCTTTTAGTTGCTGGATCATCCAAAGGATTTGAGCACAACAGCTTCCTACTGCTATATATTCAGCCTCAGTAGTGGACAGAGCCACAAAAGTTTGTTTTTTACTGTGCCAAGACACTAAACAATGACTTAAAAATTGACATGCACCACTTATGCTTTTTCTGTTAAGTTTACAACTACCAAAATCAGCATTAGAATAGCCAAACAGATTGCAAGCATTGTCTTTAAGATACCATAAACCTAGTGATTTCCTACTAAATATTTAAAAATTTGTTTTAAAGCACTAAGATGAACCTTTTTTGGATTAGCCTAAAATCTAGTACACAAACATACAGCAAACATTATGTCTGGTTTACTAGCAGTTAAGTACAGCTAAGAGCCTATCATGCCTCTGTAGACCTTTTGGTCTACTGACTTGCCACTTTCATCTTTATCAAGTTTGGTGGAAAAGCTCATTGGTGTACTGATTGCTTTAGCATTCTCCATTCTAAATCTCTTTAGTAATTCTCTGTGTATATTTCTTAATAGATGAAGGTTCCTTCTCTGCATTGTTTCACTTGAAGTTCAAGAAAGAATGACATCTCTCCCATCATGCTCATTTCAAATTCACTGGTCATAAGCTTAGAAAACTCCTTGCACAAGATTTTGTTAGTATAACCAAATACAATATCATCCACATAAATTTGAATTATAAGAATGTCTTTACTAGTTATTTTTGTAAAAAGTGTGGTGTCTGTTTTTCCTTTCCTAAAATCATTTTCCATTAGAAATAAACTTAATCTTTCATACCATGCCCTAGAGGCTTGCTTAAGTCTATATAAAGCTTTTGTGAGTTTGTAAACATGATTGGGCTTGTCTAAGTTTTCAAAACCAGGTGGCTATTTTACATAAACATCCTCTTGCAAATATCCATTTAGGAAAGCACTTTTGACATCCATTTGATATAATTTAAAGTTCATTGAACATGCAAAGGCTAGCAACATCCTAATTGATTCTAGTCTAGCTACTAGAGCAAAGGTCTCTTCAAAATCAATACCTTCTTGTTGATTATACCCTTGAGCCACCAGTCTAGCCTTGTTTCTTACCATGTTACCAGCTTCATCTAGCTTATTTTTGAACACCTATTTTGTGCCTATGATTGACTAATCATTTGTAGCAGGAACCAATGTCCACACTTTATTCTGTTCAAATTGATTAAGTTCCTCTTGCATGGCCATTATCCAGCTGTCATCCTTGAGAGCTTCATCAACATTTTTTGGTTCGAATTAAGACAAGAAGGTCATGTGGTTCATGCTTCTGAAAAATGATCTCGTTCTCATTCCTTCTTAAGGATCAACCAGAATGTACTCCATTGGATAGGTAGATGAGTGTCTCCATTCTCTAGGGAGATTTCCTCTTTCTAGCTGTTGTGAGATGTTTCTTAGATCAATCATTGGTTCCTGTTTGTCAGCTAGCACCTCTTTTGCATGAGGTTCATCTAAAATGTGAGGTTCATGTTTAGGTTTCGCTGAAACCTAAGGCTCATGTTCCCTTTCATGCCTGTTATAACTAGGTTTATCTTCCTCATCTGTTATACTCCTTACAATTTGAACATTAGATTCATCAAATGCAATATGTACACTTTCCTTAATGGTTAGGGTTTGCTTATTAAATACCCTATATGCTTTACTAGTAGTAGAATATCCTACAAATATTCCCTCAATAGCTTTATCATCTAAATTTCCTAAATTTTCCTTATTATTGAGTATAAAACATTTACATCCAAATGTCTTGAAGTAGCTTATGTTTGGTTTTTGTCCTTTCCATAATTCATAAGGTGTTTTCTTTAGAATAGATCAAATAGTACACCTATTAAGAACGTAACAGGCTGTGTTAACTGCTTCTGCCCATAGATTTTTAGGAAGGTTATTTTCACATAACATAGTTCTAGCCGCATCCGGATCCTCTGTTTGGAGCCTGCTTGGCTTTTTAGTGGGGGTTTTTTTCGCTGCTAAAGTTTTTTGCAACAAAATTATTGCCACTATAAATTAATTATTTAGAAAAAACTTATAGTAGCAATAATATTCGTTGCAATAATATTAAATCAAACTTTAGCAGCGGAAAAAACCACCGCTAAAACCACCAAGCAGGCGCCAAGTAGAGGATTACGGCAGAGGATCCAAAATCATTCTAGCCATGTCTAGGAGAGATCTATTTTTTCTTTCAACAACTCCATTTTGTTGAGGTGTTCTAGGTGCTGAAAAATTATAACTAATCCCTTTATCATTACAATAATCCTCAAATGGTTTATTTTCAAATTCCTTTCCATGATCACTCCTAATATTCATTATGCACTAGCCTTTTTCATTTTGAACTTTATTACAACATATTTTAAAATTTTCAAAGCAGTCACTTTTTAAAGTAAGAAACATTACCCATGTATACCTAGAATAATCATCAACTACTACCATGCCATAATATTTACCTCCTAAACTTCTAGTTCTTAGAGGACCAAACAAATCCATATGTAATAATTCAAGAGGCCTACTAGTTGAAACATATTCTTTAGTTTTGAAGGAAGATCTTGTTTGTTTGCCCCTTTGACATGCATCACATATCTTGTTCTTTTCATATTTTACAGTAGGCAAACCATTAACCAGTTCCCTTCTTGATAGTTTTGATAGGATATCCATGCTAACATGACCCAATCTTTTATACCAAATCTAACCTATGTCCTCGGTTGATGCTAAGCACTTATGAGATGAAAAAGATACATTCTCAAGAATATAAACATTATTATGCCTTTTTCCTTCAAATAAAACATCATTACTTCCTTTCTCATGGATAGAACATTTTGAAGATTCAAATGAGACTTTATGTCCTTTATCACAAAATTTGCTAATGCTTAGTAGGTTATGCTTTAAACTGTTAACCAGATATACATCTTTGATAGTTAAAGAGGGATTGATTCCAACTTTACCTATACCAATGATCTTACCCTTTTTGTTATTCCCAAATGTTACTGTACCAAGATCTTTGGAGATGTAGGATAGAAAGTTTGATGCATCTCCTGTCATATGCCTAGAGCAACCTGAATCAAGGAACCAGTGTTATCTTCCTATATTAACCTTGAGACATACCTGGTTCACAAAATTACTTTTAGGTACCAAGTATACTTTAAGTCCTATTAGGGTTAGTACACAAGTTCATGTTTTGTATAATGAATCTTTCTGAATCCATACCTGCTTAACGTTTACTGTTCTATTTCTACATTTACCTGCCATATATCCTTTTTGTTTACATTTAAAGCATATTCTGGAGCTATATGATTCAGGTGAATGTCTTTCAGGTTCATGTTTCTTGAAAAAATCTTTGTAATGTTTTTCTGAATTTTTCTTGTGAAACCTTAATCCTGTTTTATCAAAGAAGCATTTTCCTGTTCCTAATAGCCTATCTAAGTTTTCTTATCCATTTACAAACTTAGCTAGATCTTGATTTAAAGCAATCACTTTTTCCTTTAGTTCTTTATTTTCTGTGACTAAGGAGGATAATGTATTTTCTTTGTATATGCTTTTCTCTTTTAAAGTATTTCTTTCAAAGTTCATTGCATCATATTCTCTCAAAAGCTTTTTATGAGTATTTGAAGTTTATTATTATATTTCATGATGATTTTCCTAGAGTCTTCTAGCACTAGATCAAATCCATGTAATAATTCATTATAAGAGAAAGGTTGATCGTTTACCTCGGCTTCAGATTGATCCTCTTCTTCTGATTCTGAATTTGCCATTAGACAAAGATTAGCTGTATCCTTTTCGTCATTATTGCTTTCATCGTCGGTGGCTAATAATTCGTCATCACTCTATGATGAATTAGCCATCATTACTTTCTTTTTCTTCTTTGTCTTTAGTAGAAGACAATCTGCCTTTACATGTCCTGGTCTATTGCATTCATAGCATGTGATTCCCTCCTTCCTAGGTTCTCTTTTGGAGGTGGATCCTTTCTTTTTGTTTTCATACCTTTTTCTAAAGAATTCGTACATGCGCTTAGATAGAAGAGCCATCTCTTTGTCATCCTCTAGTTCAGGATAATCCTTTTTTTCTTCAGTTATTTTTAATGCTATTCCTTTCTCTTTCCTTTGGTCATCACTAGGTACTCTTAAAAAGCTCCCTTCATAGGCCATTAGGTTTCCCCTTAATTCATCAAATGACATAGTTTCTAATTTTCCTGACTCAAGTATTGCTGCAACTTTTGCATCCCAAGGTTGTGTTAAGCACCTTAGAACTTTTCTGTTTACATCTTCATTGGAGTACTTTCTGCCAAGTGAGTCAAGATCATTGAGAATTTTCCCTAGACGATGGAACATCCCTTCAATATTTTCATTCTGGTTCATCTTGAACATTTCATAGTCATGAAGCAATTTATCTATTCTTAACTTTCGTACTTCCTTGGTTCCTTTGTAGGATACTTGTAGCTTGTCCAATATTTCCTTGGCTGACGTACAGTTTGATAGCTTCTTGTATTCTTCTGCATTCAGAGAACAAAATAAATAGTTAATAGCTTTACCGTTAAGCTCAAATTTTTCATTATCCCTTGGTGTCCATTCTGGTTCAGGTTTTGGTACATCAGTCCCATTAACTGTCTTAGTTATAGGAAATGGTCCATTTTGAATTACCCTTCATATTCTTACATCAGTGGACTGAATAAAAATCTTCATCCTCATTTTCCAATAAGAGTAATTAGTTCCATCAAACAGAGGTAGACAATTGATGGAATGACCCTCAGCTGGTTGGTTCATTTTGACTAGGATCTTTTTCTCCTAGGAGGTTAATCCTGCAAATAATAGAGAACTGCTCTGATACCAATTGTTAGCCAAATAATGAACCAAGAAGAGGGGGTTGAATTGGTTCTTCTCAAATTAGAATTTCTTTTTGAAAAATCTTTTTGGTGTATGTTTCAGAGTTTCTTAAAAGAAAAACCACCACCCTTGTAAACTTTGAATATTGAAACTAAAGTTAGGTTAATGTTAATGTGGATAAGGAAGAGAAAAACCACACCAAGATTTATAGAGGTTCAGACTCAAGATAACTCTTAATCCTACGTCTTCTCCCCAAGCACACAGCAAGGGTATTTCACTATATGGGTAATTCACAAAAATACACCTGGGAAACCTTCATACACCTGGGCTCAGCATACACCTACTTTTATGTCCCCTGACTACCCAAAGAAGGCTTAGCACACTTGCTTTTACTCCATCTAGTATTTTCTAATACACCCTTACCCTTAACCAGCTTAACCAGTAACCTACCGATTTAAGCTAACATCCACCTCACTTAATTTCTTCTTTCTAGACTCCCAACTAGATTCATAGATAAGAAGGAATGTTTGAGGATTTGAATACATGATACAAAAGACAATGAATTACACTAACTCACAAAGAGCAAATTACACTTTTCAGCACAAAGGTAGTAGGAGAGTTTTTGGAGGACGATTTTAAACAGCTTGAGCTTAATGATTCTCTCACATATCTGCACTTCTCCTCCATCTTCTCTATTTATAGATTCTTCAATTATAGCCGTTGAGAATCACATTTAATGCAGCAATTAATGATGTGCAGCATCCTGTCCATGAAGCCTCTACTTGGTCAGAGTTGACTTTGCATGAGTCTTGAAACATTCGAGGTTAATGCTGGTAGACAAGAGGCTGATCATTCCTCTGTAGCCGTTAGCATCATATTTTTCTACAAGTAAACTGCCTGGCTAACAAGAGCATATCTTGAGACACATACCTTTCCATATTTGTTCCTTGCTTTATGCTGCACCCTGCTGTCTCTGCTTCATTTTTTCATCTCTGCTGCACTCTGTAGGCTTCAGACATTGGTTTACAGACCTGCTGTACTGTTGCAAACTCATGTTTTTATTTTAAGTCACCTGCTTTATTTTGCCTTTCTGCAGCAACTTGGTGTTTAGATATTTAAGGAAAATGTTTTTGAAGTGTCGTTGCTTTTTCCCATTTTATTGTTTGAAATGTTTGGAAAGTGACATTTCATTTTTCATAGTGAGTACAAAATTTAATTTGGAGTGGGACTTATAAGAGAGTTGGGCTTTTGAAATATTTACTTAAAAGTTTTGGGCTAGTTTGACAAATATTGACCAAAAACATATTACCCAAAAATGAATTAGACTATTTTTTTAATAATTCTGAAAACTTGTACATAAAACAATTTGGGCTATTGTTTAATGAATTGGACTATATAAATAATTTTTTATTAATAAAAAATAAATAAATAAATAACTTGAACATGTTCTAACACCCTTGGCTGACCCTTCCTACTAAAATACATCCTAGTGGGTTCCTAATTTCCTCGAGGCTTCATAAAGAACACTTCCCATGCATCATGTCCTTCTCGGTTTGCCTACACCTTTCCCATACATACATTTAGTTTCTCATTATTCCTAAATCACTCCAAGTCCCCACTGTCATTGGACACAGGACTTTGTGGATCCCATGCAGAATCTACTCTACCCAAACCCCTTTCCCTGATAGCTTAAGGTGACTTACCCATGAACTCTTCTCGGTCACAAGCTCAAGTTCTGCAGTTTTATATTGCAGATTTGCGAGCTCTTTTAGGTGCCCATCCCAATTTCTGTTTCCTTCTTAAAACCCACCTATTTCCACCCACATAACTACACTTGATACCTCATAATTGTCCACGTTACAGAGGGAAATTTTTCGCAAAATGAACCCAGTAAACCTCTCTTCTACTTCTCGGGTAGGAGCTCTAATTCTGCAGTTTTATACTGCTGATTTTTAAGCCCCAAGATACCTTATTACTGCCTCTTTTATCCTTCCAAAAACCCATATAAAACTGTACGTTAACCTGTCTCTGCAAAACAACACCAATTATGTGCAGGACAAATTCTGTTCTGGCTTTATTATTCTGTCCAGGTTCGGCCACCTTGATCCCTAAGTCCCCCCTTTTTTTTTTCTTGAAGATTATACTCATTTTAGATCACCTAAGATCCTCATAACAGCCCCTTTATATTCAAGTTTTCTAAAGTTTCACACATGTAGTTTCTAATATTTTCCCCTCACGGTTCTGCTCTGTTTTCTTTGTTAATTTTCTGCACTTTTCCCTTAGCTATACAACACTTTTCCAGCCATGAAACCAACTCGCATGTGAATTTAAAACATGAAAAAGCAAGTCTAAAGTGTCATGCAATCATGGAAGATGTCCTACCTCACTCAAAATGCCCAAGAGCTCCTCGTTTTTGCCTATTGTTTCCTTACAATTCTGGTGTGTTTTCTGCAGCGTTTCCTTCCCACAATTCTGCCGTTAAAATGGATATCCTAGGCTCCTATCACTTCCTTCCACCTGAACCTACTCGTGCTTGTGCTTTTGGTGGGGGAGAAGTGGAGTTTCAGGTAATTTCCCTTCCCTTGTGTTCTGTTTTCTTCCGTGCTCACCCTCTCTCTCTCTCTTAAATGGGGGAGTATATGCGAAGGAGAGGGGATAGGAGTAGGTATTTTGCAATAAATATAATTGTTATTATAAATTAATTATTCAAATAAAAATTATAACAATAATAATATTTATTGTAATAATATTAAAATATATTGTAGTAACGGATAAAATTTTCGCTGAAAGCAGGCATGATCCAAAATCGTTATATAAGGGTTTGCACACGGGGAGAATTTCTTTGATGGGTAGATCCCTGAGAGAATTTTCCTATCGGTTGGTACATCATGGGCATTTCGTTTTCTCTGTCCCCTGCATTCATTTTCGCTTTGTTTCTTCCTCACGAGAAGTCTTTATCCCATCATCCCTAAGTCCATTCTTTTAAATTTTCATTTTCATTTCTCCCTCCAATTCATACCATATTTTAAAATATTTCTAAATTCCTTATAGCATCCACATAATATGATTTAATTTCACATATACACATACAATCCACGGTAGTTAATTAAACTAATATTTTTAATAATTTAACACATTTAAATAGTCAATTATTCTTTTTTAATTTCTTTAATATTTAAGATTTGAAGAGAATAAATTCCTCTTATAATCAAAATGAGGGTATTACAATCCTCTTTATTCTTAAACTTCTTCTACCTATACCCTTAGCTATCATTCTCTTTGTAACATTTAATTATTAATTTAAAAATTATATTTTCTTTAAAATTTTTATTTTTCTCTTATCACATTTTATTAGTTTTTAAATTTATTTTTCATAATAATTGAAGGTATTTAAATTTAATTATATTATTTAGTAATAATTTTTAATAATTTAAATAATTAAATATTTATAATAAAATTAATATGATTAAGCAATTTAACTATGCTAAATTGTTACTATTTGAAATTGAGGAGACTTTTTCTTAGTTTTAAATTGTGGATATTACAAGTCTCTATTTTTATTTTTCTTATCCTCTCACTGTAACGACCCCCTTAATCATGCTATACATTTATCTATCAAAATAGCTGAAGCATACAAGATTCTAAATAAATTTTTCACTTTTCCCATGTTAGGAAACATTAAAAGGTCGCTACTGGTTGAGTGTAACTCAAATAGACTCTTATCAGAGTCCATTCAAATTCCACTCAACCATAAATCCTGTGCACCATTTCTATTATCACATTATAAACCACATCATATTTTGGAATATAAATTCTAACAACCATTAGATATAATTGAAATATACTACGTCATACTACTAAGTCCATTCATACATCGGCAAATAAAGTCACAATTCATCAGATTCATTATACATATTTATTCTTTCAAAACATTTCCTACCAAAAATTCGACAGAGTTTTCCCTAAAAATCGGATATTTTTCCATTTATACAATAACCCAATTTCAACAAAATCCAGCAATTTTATCAATATAACCAAAAGAAAGCAATACATATTCACATATATAAATTCAAGTCTAATTTCAAAATCTACACCCTAGCTTTAAAATTCTACAAGGATGTCTTGACATCCCTCTTCTGCCCAGCTATCTCTTAGGCATTTCCTGTTCCTAGTCATCTAAGCAAACAACTTAATGAGATTATTAGATCCTAGTAGAGCAATTGACAATTAAATACTTACAAAATAATTGAATACTCAGCTGTGACAACGCACAGTAAACGTCTCCCCACAAATTAGTTTAAACACATGTGAATTACTAAATACTTTTAAATTCAAAATGAATATAGGAAATCAATGCAAAATGATATAATGAGTATATTATCTTTAATACGAAAAATCATACTGAAAATCGTACTTAAAATTGTGTCTAAAAATTCTCATATATTCATCTGTCACACATCTCATGTGATCATTCATTAATCATCTCAAGTCGCATGCTATTTTATCTAAAAACATGATTTTATTTGGGTGTGATCCGTAACACCAATCACCCGAAAACAACGTCCTATTTTGTGAGTGTGATCCGTCACACCAATCACCCACTCAAGAACCGGGTGAGAACTAACATCCAGGATACCCCACAGCATGTGCACAATAGCTAATTCTCATCCTCATACAGTCTATATAGAAATACATACATATAGCCGACCAATACTCAAGGTTATAGGATATCATACTTAAACCAAAACATCACCCCGTATAAGTTGTCCACCCTTTACTCCTTAAACCATTCATAGGGTTGTCCTGGTTTAAAGAATGATTCATAACAAATACAAACCAATTCAAATAAAATAAATCAATTTATAAAATAGTTTGCATAGGAGATATTCAATGGCCGTCCCATACCAGCTATTGAATATCCACCCTAAGTCCATTCCTATGGCATATAATCTCAATAACCAAATCTAGCAAACATGCAACAAACATTCTCAATACACAGTCAATCTTATATACTCATATATATAATTCTCAAATAAATCAATCATTTTCAGCAGTTATTCCCATTTAATACAAATCATACTTAAAATAGTAATTTACAACGTCAGTTAAAAGTCAGGAGAGTGTAGATTACTTTATCTTTTACCTTTTACTCTTATTCAAACCAAGGTTCTCCTTTTTCCTTGAAGGTTATTCTCACAATTAGTTTTCTGAGGAAATAACTCAATTCTTATGCAAGTTTCCTTTCAATTATACTTTCCTACAATTAAATGCCTATTTTCTACTTCAGTCTAATCATCAAGGCATAATCAAAATCAAAATCTATAGGAAAACATCAAAATTAAATTGTACTAGAAGTTTCAGGAGTTTGAAAATTATTCTCTGCTTCTTTCCAGCTACTCAGTGATGGCGCCTGGCCAAGTAATCTGGCAGTGCAAAGCAAGACGGCGCAATGCAAGACGGTGGCCTGCAGTGGTGCACAAGGCGCTGCAGTGCACAAGAATAAGACGGCGGCACAAAGCGCGCCTGCGGCGGTGCACGATGACACATGGCAGCAAACAGTGGCTGGTATAAAAAATTAGTCCAAAATGTTGACCGAAGCACGAGGATGCCGGATCCGAGACTGATTCTGGTGAAATGCGAATGGTGACCCAAAATGTTTCTCCTTCGTTCACGGCGCGTGGCAGTGGTTCTTTACCGGTTGATAGCTTCCAGAGGAAAAGGATGACTTAGGCTAGCTTTTGATGGCGATGGTGCAGTCGGACGGTGACGTTTTTCGACCGAATCGAAGATGCAATGCCGGTTGAAAAAGGCGCCGTTTTCGACGGCTATGGCGTTCATCGATGGCGGGGAATGTCGAACACAATCAGACAGTGGTGCGATGTGGTGTAGGCGACGGCAGGCGGTGGTTTGACAGAGGATGGTGCGTGCGATAGTAAGGGGAAAATGACAAAATGAGGTCACGGGAGAGGGAAAAATGGAGATAATAAAGGAATTTTTAGCTTTTTAGGCATCCAGGGGCATTTTAATCTTTTCTCACTTTACCCTAAATAAATTTTTGGATGCATTTTCTGATCTAGGCAAGAATATGGGATAATGTGGAAGGAATTTAGGAATGTTTTAAGTATCTTAAGCCTTCCAAAAATATCTGCTAAGTTCTTGAAGGTAGATAAAATTTTGTCTACCTGATAAAATTTTTATTTTGAAAAATTCTCAAATTTAAACTACAAACTCAGAAAATTTTTTTTAATCACTTCCTAATGATATTTCAAGGTTTTCTATTATTTTTATTCCAATTATTTAATAAATTTTGTTAGGTTATTACATTTTTCCCTCCTTAAAAGAATTTTATCCTCAAAATTCATACCTACAAATAGTTCTAGATAACGTTGTCTCATCACGTTCTCTTTCTCTTATGTCATCTTCTAGGATGCTACATCCTACCAAAGTACCTTAACCAAAGGGATTACTTTATTCCAGAGTTGCTTAGTTTTAAAATCAAGGATTTGGATATATTTCTGGAGTTGCCAGACATGGAATACATCATGCAAGTTTGATAGGTAGGGAGGTAAAGCAATTTGGTAGGTGACTGGACTGACTCTTTGCAGGATTTGGAATGGTCTTAAGAATTTAAGACTCAATTTATTTGTCCTTATTTGTCTACCAATACCTGTAGTGGGTAACACTCTCAAGAATACATATTCTCCCTTATTAAACTCTAAGGGTCTTCTCCTCCTATTTGCATAGGTTTCTTATTTCTGTTGGGTAACCCTCATCTTTTCCCTGATCATCTTGATCTAATTAGTAGTCTCTTGTACAATCTCTAGTCCTAACGGAGTACTCTCCCCCATCTCTACCCAACTTAAGGGCGGTTTACAACTTCTCCCATACAGAGCAGCATATGGTGTCATACCTATGGTAGAGTGATAACTATTATTATAAGTAAACTCTATCAGAGGTAGATATTTATCCCAACTTTCCTTTTGTTCTAGGACAAAAGCCCTCAACATATCTTCTAAGGTTTGGATTGTTCTCTTAGACTATTCATCAGTCTGAGAATGATAGGCGGTGCTAAACTTAAGTTGGGTTCCTAATGCCTGTTATAGGGATTGCTAAAATCTTAAGGTAAACCTAGGGTCTCAGTTCGATACTATACTCAATGGTACCCCGTGCAGTCTCACAATCTCCCTAAGGTAGAATTGGGCTAGTTTCTCCATGGAATACCAAATCTTGATAGGTAGGAAGTGAGTAGACTTGGTAAACCTATCCACTATTACCTAAATGGAATCATAACTAGCTGGTATTCTAGGTAGTCCAACTACAAAATTCATGGTTACCTAATCCCATTTCCTCTCTAGTATCTCAAGTGGCCTTAATAATCCTGCGAGTCTTTGATGCTCTATCTTAACTTGCTGACAAGACAAGCATTCACATATTTCGCGATGTCCTTTTACATACCCGACCACTAAAAATTCCTTTTTAGGTCTTGGTACATCTTGGAAATACCTGGATGAATAGTATAGTGGCTTCAATGAGCCTCTGCTAATACTTTCTCCTTTAGTTCTTGATGGTTTGGAATTACTATCCTTTTCTTAAATATTAGCACTCTATCAAGGCCTAACCCAAAATCAGGTTGGTTCATATAGATTCCCAATGATTCATTCTCTAGTTGGGCTTGTCTAATCTGATCCCTCAAATCACAATTTATTAAGAAGTCACTCATCACTAATCTCTTCGAAAATGAAATTACATTGAGGCTGAGATTTTTAAAGTCCTCAAGTAATCTCATCTCATCCACCATCAAGCTAGCTACGTGTAACGACTTCCTGCTTAATGCATCAGCTACTACATTCGCTTTCCCTGCATGGTACTTTAACTCAAAGCTAAAGTCCTTCAGATACTCTACCCACATTCTCTGCCTTATATTCAACTCTTTCTGATCAAATAACTAACTAAGGCTCTTATGATCACTAAAAGCCTTAAACATAGCCTCATACAGATAATGTCTTTAAATCTTTAGGGCAAATACCACAACAACTAATTCCAAGTCGTGGGTAGGATAGTTTTCCTCTGCAGGTTTCAGTTGTCTTGATGCATAAGCGACTACTCTCCTATCTTGCATTAAGACGCATCCTAAACCTTTCATTAATGCATCTGTATAAACCATAAATGGTTCTAAAGGTTTTGGGATTACTAAAACTGGAGTGGTGGTTAACTTTTCTTTTAGGGTTTGAAAACTATGTCCACACGCTCGCTTCATTCAAAATCAACACCCTTCTTAGTCAACTAGGTTAATGGCAAGGCTCTCTGAGAAAATCCTTGTACCAACTTCCTATAGTAACCTGCCAAACCTAGAAAACTCCTAACCTCAGTGACCCTTTTTGGCTGACCCCAATCTAATACTGCTTCAATTTTCTTAAGGTCCACTGAAATTCCTTCCCCATTTACCACATGACCTAAGAACTTCACTTCCTCCAGCCAAAACTCACATTTCTCTAACTTAGCATATAATTGTTTTTCCTCCAACATCTGTAGCACCGTGCTAAGATGTTATGCATGTTCTTCATGAGTCTTGGAATAGACTAAGATGTCGTTTATGAATACCACTACAAATTGGTCCAAGTAGGGTCTAAAAATCCTATTTATGTAATCCATAAAGGCAGCAGGTGCATTGGTCAGTCCAAAAGGCATTACTAGAAACTCAAAGTGACCATACCTAGTGCTAACCACTGTCTTAGAGATATCCTCATCCCTAACCCTAATCTGGTGGTATCCTGACCTTAAGTATATTTTGGAGAATACTGTTGCACCTTGCAACTGATCAAACAGGTTATCTATTCTGGGTAACGAGTATTTATTCTTGATGTTTATCTTATTTAACTGTCGGTAGTCTATACATAACCTCAAACTCCCATCTTCCTTCTTTACGAATAGGACAGAAGCTCCCCATGGTGACATACTCGACCTAATGAATCCTTTCTCCAATAGATCTTCTATTTGGACCTTTAGTTCCCTTAATTCCACTGGGGCCATTCTATATGGGGTTATTGTTATTAGGCCTGTACCCAGAATTAGGTTAATAGTGAACTCTATCTCTCTTGGTGGGGATAACCTGCTTATCTCTAAATAAAACACCTCCGGGAAATCACTAACAATGGGAATTTGGTTTAGTCTTTCCTGCAATTCTACCTAAGAAAGGTTTAAAGAAATATCATTTACCTCACATGCTTTGTCACTCCCACCTACCGGTGCGGTATCCAAATAGGAAATTTTCTTTTCAGAATAGTTCAACAAAGCCCGATTCTTAGATAATCAGTCCATTCCCAAAATAACATCGATCTTAGTCAATGGTAAGGGGATAGTTCAAGCAAATTTATGGGGATATGGTTGTCTCTCCTAAATGTGTGGAAACATGTAGATCAAATGGCATAATTTGTAAAGGTAATTTTAATTTTTTTCTCGTATACATCAAATATAAAAGAGTGCGTAGCACCCAAATCAAACAATACTATTAGAGGAAAATTATAAATCTTACCTCTATCCTACATCAATCCGGGTGACTTGTCAACATTTGTTTCATCCAGAATAAAGACTCTCCCCAGAGCTTGCGGTCTTTGGCCACCAGGATTCTGCGGATTGCCACTGATTGGACAATATTTGGCATAATGCTCTGTACCTCTACACTTGTAGCAACGTATTGGTGTTTGATGCCAATAGGGTTGATTTGGATGCCTGGTCTCACATTTTGGGTAGATAGTAGTATCAAAACATTGGCTGCTGCTAGATGACCCTTGCTGAGGTTTAAAGTTTCCACCCTTCACTGTCAAGTTCTTGGCTAGTTGCTTTTGTTGGCCAGTAAATCTCTGGTTTGCATTCTGCTTTTCTTCTAGGCCTTTGCTAAGGATTCGGCATTTATTCACTAGCACAGAAAAGTCTCGTACCTTCAATGGGGCTATCTGATTCCTCATCTATAAATCTAGGCCCGCCTTTAGTTAGGCTGACTTCCAAGCCTCATCAGGGTGTAACCTTAAGTAGGTGGAATACCTGGCAAACTCTTCAAATTTTGCCAAGTACTCTTCAAACGGTCTCCCTCATTGTCTAAGTTGCAGGAACTCTGTCTCCTTGGCCTACCTGACACTTTTTGGGAAATATTTCTCCTGGAAGATCCCTTTGAAAGATCCTCAGGTGATAGGGATGTCTCGAGCCTTCATTATCTGTTTGGCTTAATTTCACCAATTTTTAGCCTCTCCCTTGAGCATGTTTGGCATAAGTCACCTTTTGTTCATCGGTGCTATGCAACAGTTTGAATATCTTTTCTATCTCCTTGACCTATTCTTCTACCATCATGGGCTCAAATGCACCTGAGAACGCTGGCGATCTTGACCTTTGGAACTCTAACCAGCCCTGGTATATCTGATTGTTATTCCTATTATTTTTGTCATCCTAGTTCTAATGGTCCTTTTGATACTGTCGCATCATTTGGCACTAGTGGTAGTTTGCTCCCTCATAGCCTCTGCCATCATCCTTATAGAGTTTATCATATCTCTCATCTCAACGTTATCCTCCCTGCTACTACTCCTTCGTGTTCTTTGACTTCTATTTCTTGGCCTTCTTCTTGGCCTCCCTGTAGTATCTCTTCTAGCATTTACCATGGCTAACTAACATAATAAAGAAATTAGTTAGCCTTTGATAGCAACAAAAACCATCATAGCAGTAGATTTATTCCTAATATCTCAATTGTAGATCAAATCCTATATATTTCAAACTCAAATCAATTTCAAGTCCTAAAGTTGCAAACCTAGAAAATCCATAACTAATAAACCAATAAATCGATAAACTGATAAACCGGGCTCTAATATCACCTTTGTAATGACTCCCTTAATCATGCTATACATTTATCTATCAGAATGGTGGAAGCATACAAGATTTTAAATAAATTTTTCACTAATGTCAGAGGGTCTCTACTAGTTGAGTGTAACCCAAAAAGACTCTTCTCACAGTCCATTCAAATTTCACTCAACCATAAATCTTGTGCAGCATTTCTATTATCACATTATAAACCACATCATACTATGGAATATAAATTCTAACAGCCATTCATATACAATTGAGATATACTACGTCATACTACTAAATCCATTCATACATCGACAAATCAGATTCATTATACACATCTATTCTCCCAAAACATTTCTTACTGAAAATTCGATAGAGTTTCCCTTAAAAATTGGATATTTTTCCATTCATACAATAGCCCAATTTCAACAAAATCCAACAATTTCATCAATATAACCAAAAGACAGCAATACATATTCACATATATAAATTCAATCCTAATTTCAAAATCTACATCTTAGCTTCAAAAATTCTCCAAGGATGTCCTGACATCCCTCTTATGCCTAGCTATCTCCTAGGCATTCCCTGTTCTTGGTCATTTAAGCAAACAAATTAATGAGATTATTAGATCCCAATAGAGCAATTTACAATTAAATACTTACAAAATAGTTGAATACTCAGTTGTGACAACGCACAACAAACGTCTCCCCACAAATCAGTTTAAACACATGTGAATTACTAAATATTTTTAAATTCAAAATAAATATGAAAAAATCAATGCAAAACGATATAATGAGTATATTATCTTTAATCTGAAAAATCATATTGAAAATCATACTTAAAATCATGCCTGAAAATTGTCATATATTCATCTGTCACACATCTCATGTGATCATTCATTATTCATCTCAAGTTGCATGCCATTTTATCTGAAAACATGGTTTTAGTTGGTTGTGATCTGTAACACCAATTACCCAAAAATAACGTCCTATTTTGTGAGTGTGATCCGTTACACCAATCACCCACTCAAGGACCAGGTGAGAACTAACATCCAAGGCATCCCCCAGCATGTGCGTAATAGCTAATTCTCATCCTCATACAGTCTATATAGAAATACATACACATAGCCGACCAATACTCAAGGTTATAGGATATCATACTTAAACTAAAAAATTACCCCTTATAGGTTGTCCACCCTTTACTCCTTAAACCTTTCATAGGGTTGTCCTGGTTTAAAGAATGATTATCAACAGATGCAGACTAATTCAAATAAAACAAATCAATTTATAAAATAGTCTGTATAGGGGATATTCAATGGTCGTCCCATACCAGCTATTGAATATCCACCCTAAGTTAGATCGTTCCTATGGTATATAATCCCAATAGCCAAATCTAGCAAACATGTAACAAACATTCTCAATACACAAGCAATATTATATACTTATATATATAATTCTCATGTAAATCAATCATTTTCAACAGCCATTCCCATTCAATACAAATCATACTTAAAACAGTAATTCACAACGTCAGTTAAAAGTCAGAGGAGTGTAGATTACTCTACCTTTTACCATTTGCTCCTATTCAATCCAGGGTTTTCCTTTTTTTCTCAGAGGTTATTCTCATAATTAGTTGCCTAAGGAAATAACTCAATTCTTATGCAAGTTTCCTTTCAATTATACTTTCCTATAATTAAATGCCTATTTTCTACTTTGGTCTAATCATCAAGGCATAATCGAAATCAAAATCTATAGGAAAACATCAAATTGGAGTATTTTAAATTGTGCCGAAAGTTTCAGAAGTGTGAAAATTGATCTCTACTTCTTTCCAACTACTCCGGCAATGGCGCAAGGCAGAGCACACGCGGCACAAAGAATGTACGATGTGAGCGAGTGGCTGACGTCGAAAATTAGTCCAAAACATCGACTGAAGCACGAGGATATCGGATCTGGGACCAGTTCGGCAGAAAATGGTGGTTTAACCACGATTTTTTGGTGAAACGCAGATGGTGTCCTAAAACATTTCTCCTCCATTCGCAGCACGTGGTGGCAGTTCTTCGCCGGTTAACAGCTGACGGAGGAAGAGGACGACTTGGGTTAGCTTTTGGTGGTGGCGATACAGTTAGACGATGACATTTTTCTGCCAAATCGAAGATGCAATATCGGTTGAAAAAGGTGCCATTTTCGATGGCTGTGGCGTCCGTCTACAGTGGGGAATGGCAACTGGAGCTCGACGACGACGAGCTACACAATTCGACAGTGGTGCGACGTGGTGCAGGAGATGGCAGGCAGTGGTTCGACGGAAGATGGTGAACACGACGGTGAGGGTAAAATGAGAGTGAAGTTGCGGGAGAGGGAAAAATGGAGAGAACAAGGAAATTTTTAGCTTTTTAGGCATCCAAGGGCATTTTAGTCTTTTCTCACTTTGCCCTAGATAAATTTTTGGATGCATTTTTTGATATAGGCAAGGATATAGGATAATGTGAAAGGAATTTGGAAATTTTTTGTGTATTTTAAGCTTTCCAAAAATATATGCTAAGTTCCTGGAGGCAGATAAAATTTTATCCACCATATAAAATTTTTATTCCAAAAAATTTTTAAATTTAAACTACGAACTTAGAAAAATTTTCTTAATCACTTCCTAACGATATTTCAAGGTTTTTCATTATTTTTATCCCAATTATTTAATAAATTTTGTTGGGTTATTACACTCGCAATGATCAAAGCCATCGAATTTGTCCATTTATAAGAAGTCTCTTACTTTCATAAGAAAGAAGTGAATGCATCCTTTGTATAGAGAGAGGTCTAATTTTTTACCATAAAAGAGATAAGAAAAAAAATAATAAATTCATAATAAAAACTCCCTCTAAATATATTAAAGATTTTTTATTTTTATTTTTTTATTACAGAAAATTGTACTAAACTTCAAAAGTAAATGATCTGAATTAAAAAAAAAAGTTATGTCATTATGCATAATGGCGCCAAAGAATAAAATATTTTGAGGTAAAAGTATGTTTTTCATTTTAAATATACTTATATATTTATTATATAAAATATGTGTAAAAAATTTTTATAAAACAACCAATCATAATAAATTTTGGAAACCATACAAAGATTATTTCTTACTAAAAGAATTAATACTAATAATACTAATAATAAATTATTTTTTATTTTATTTTTATGTGTTGATATATAAGTTTAAGGATTAATGATGAAAAGAATCCAAAATTATTTATATAATAGTACAGACAATGGACATCTTTTCAAATTCTACAAAATGAGCAAAATTTCAAAGTAGTTTTTTTTGTGGTGGCTTTCTGTGACATCTATTTCTCTCATTTTCCCTTCCTTCCCTCTTGTTTGGTGTTTTCTGTAACGACCTCCTAATCCACAATACACTATCTTCTATTTGCGTAGTGGGAGCATATGGGTTTTCATAATAATTTTTCACTTTTTCCTTTAAAGGAAAACATCCGGGGATCGCTACTGGTTGAGCGTAACCCAAATAGACATTCTGTCATCCATTCAGATTTCGTTCAACCCTAATTCACATGCAGCTATACTAATTTATACACATACATCATAAATTACTCTGGAATGAAAACTAAAATCCATACATACATCATATCATTCATTCATGTAAATTCCAACTTGATCGTATACATTTACAGCGGTAAACCCTGCCAAAAATTCGGCAGAGTTTCCCCTATATTTTGAACGTATCCCAAAGTACAAGCAGTCATCCATTCAACAGTATAAATCCATTCAATAGTGAAATAAAACATAATTACAAAATCCAGTACAAATAACCACAGTATACATATATGTACATCGCAATTCAAGCTAGACTACGTTGCTCTCCTATCTATCATCAATGCCTTGTCCAGCTAGCGTCTAGGTTCATGTTCCTGTTCATCTGAGTAAACAACCTAGTGAGATATGAAATCCCAGTAGAATAATTTACAAATACAGTTCAAAAGCTGGTTGAATACTCAGCGGTGCAAGCACCGAAAATAACTTCCCGTATTCAGTTCAAAATCCGTGAAATACCTTATCTTTTAAAAAAATCAGTTAATCGCATGGAAATCGCGATAAGTTCTAAAAATCATCAAAATCTATTTCTTTGAAAATCGATAATCAAAATCGAATCAAATCCCATGCCTGGTGTATCTAAATCCGTATCGGCCACAAATCATCTGCGATCGTATCTAAAATCATCCAATTGCATGTCGTTTTATGAAAATCAATCTTTTATTGTTAGGTGTGATCCATAACACCAATCACCCGAAATCTTTTATCGTTGGGTGTAATTCGTAACACCAATCACCCGAAATCTCGCCTATGTTGTGAGTGTGATCCGTAATACCAATCACTCACTCAAGGACCGAGTGAGAATCAATTTCTAAGGCGTCCCCTAGCATATGCACAAACGCCAATTCTCATCCTCATACAGTCTATTTGAAATCACATGCACACAGTTGGCTAGTCCTCAGGGTTCTAGGAAATTACACCTAAATCACAACGTTTCCCCATATAGGCTATCCCCCTTTATACTCCTTAAACCTTTCTTAGGGTTGTCCTAGTTTACCGCATAATCCTTAACAAATGCAGGCTAAGTATGGTTAAAATAAAACATTTATAAAATCCCCTACACTCGGGATACTCAACGGCCGTCCCATACCGACTGTTAAGTACCCTATCCTAAGTCAATCCGTTCCTATGGCATCCAAATCCGATATCCAAATCTATCTAACATGCAACAGCCAATCTCAGCACACAGGCATGTAATTATACCCATCGAAAGCAACACACAATTCCATGCAATCAATCTAAATTGTTCAGGTATTCACAAAATTAATCTAAAGTTTGGGAAGTGTAAATTATCTTGCCTAGTCTTCGTTTGCTCCAAAACAATCCGGGAAGTCTTGTATCCTCGGATTTCAAGCCAAGTCAATTCCCTGGGTATTTAAACAAATAATTAAGCTCGTCACGTCATCAGTTTTACTATCCTAAGTCCGATTACACAATTTCCTAAGCCAATTTATTTTCTATACATGTCTGGCATCCAATTCAATCATAATACATTAGATTAGAACAGTTTAGACCTTACCGGGGGTTCCGGAAGGTGGAAATCTGTCTCGGGACAACTTCTGGCTTCTCCGGCGATGGTGGATGGCGGCTCACAATGGCGGCCAGTGGTTCACGGCAGCGTATGGTGGCTGGCGGCATCTTGGGTCAAAATCACACTGCGGTGAAGATCGCACGATGGGGATTCCAAATCCAGTGGTGGCATGGCGTTTCACGGCCGTTTGAATGGCGTTTTCTGGCCTTGAAGTTCGACGCACGACGGTCGAAAATCTCCTTGATTCAGGTGTGTGGCGGCTCCGTTCGATGGCTGTGAGTCGCTTGAGGAAGTCGGCGGCACCACACGCTGGTGGTGGCGGTGACGTCCAACGATGGCCAACGGCGAAGATCACGGTGGGCGAAAAGTCACACGATAAAGGGGAAAAACGTCCTCTTTCCGATGACGATGGCGGCTATTGGTAGCCGGGGACGATTGCTGGAGGTCGAGGGTGGCAAGCTACGCCAGTTGTTAGGTCAGACGGCGGTGCAGGGCGACGGTGGTGGCCGTATGTGGTGGTGAGGGGAGGAGAGGGAAGAGAGAGAAAGTGGAGTGAAGAGAGAGAGAGAAATGGTAAAAATGGCGGGGTTCTGGGGAATTTAAAGCTCCCGGGGGTAATCCTGACTTTTCTCGGACCACCCGGGGGAACTTCAGGACGTCGCCTTCAATTTGGATGTTGGCACGGGTTCCTATGCAGAGGTTTCAGCCTCCGTCTGAGAAACTGAAGTCCAACACTTCGTCTGTCAGCCTCTGATCGCCGGGTTGCGTTTCCTTTCATCAGATCACGTTTTTGACTCCAAACAGCCTTCCGGTTTCAATCATCGAGCTCGAAAATTATGCCAAACTCAGTTTACATGAAATTAACATCAAAATTCAGTTTTAATCTTTAAAAACAATCTCAGTTATTACATTTTCTTCCTGCGAGAAAATGCTTCCAAGCACCACGAATCTCATCTTTCTTTTTTTTCCCCTTTTCGCCCTCATCTCTGTTTTCATTAAAAAAAATTTAAGTATAATTTTTATATTTTTATTATTAGATTTTTTTAATCATAAATTAACATATATATAGTATATACAATTTATTTTTCTCATGATTATTTTTTTAAAAAATTTTCACATATTTTATTTTAATTAAAAAATTTAATAATAAGAATACAAATAACTATATATAAGTTTAATCTTTTTATTAATTCGTGTTATTTGTTTTCTCTCTCTTCCTGGTAGTAGAAGTATTAAACATTCCTTGACCTTTTCTCTTGAAAGAGATTTTTACGTATGTATATTTATATATTAGTCAATAATATTCAATTAGTTCTTCTTATTTTACATTAATAAGCCTATAGATTATGAAAAAATATGAAAAATTGATTAAATATTATTAAATACACAAATGAACAGACACAATATATAAACCTAAATTTTTCTTCCTTTACCAATCTCTGAATTCTTTTGTCGAAGCCTATTACTCAAGAATTTGAAGTATAAATCCTACAATAGTATTGTTAAAAATGTTGGAAAGTTGGACCTCTCAATTTTTTTCTTTTTAATTTTAAAAAATTAAATTTCATTGAAAAAACAAAAAGAGTGGGTGAACTGAATGAAGCAGGAAATCTGTCCTTATAACATGAACCATATTGATAAATAAAGCATTTTGATTGGAATGACTAAACTCCTTATTTATTTATTTATTTTTAAGTAGAGAGGTCAAATTTACAAACATACAAGTTTTTCCTTATATTAAATTGAATGATGACAAGTTATCCGTTGATAATTGATATTTTAATTTTTAGCTTCTTGGGAACCTGTAATGTAACGCCCCTATCTAGTATTACAATTCCTCTTATGCAACCAGATAGGTTTGGTATATTCTTCTTATCCTTTTATTTAATTAATGTTTGAGCAATTATACCATTCATTTTTATTAAGTGAATTAGGTTCGGGATCTTTTGCTCAGATTAAATACTTACACACACAGCAGAATAAAAGAGATTCTATACTACACAGCGAAAAATTAACTTTCATATAACACAAATAATAAGAGTCCAATAATTTTCATTATATTTTCTTTCTATTAAAAAATAGTACTAGTGTACATCTCTTTAAAATTCTAAATAATTTAAGAATAAATGTCCCTTGTTGGAAATTAATATTAATGTACACCCTTTATAAAATTCTATTATTTTCCTGAATGATTTCACCTTTGTTTGAAAATTACTAGAAATGTACATTTCTTGTGAAAATATTAATATTTTCGAGAATACTTTCTTTTTTCTTGGAATTTAACTCTAATGTACAATTCTTATAAAATTCTAGTATTCTCAAGAATAGTTTCTCCTTTCTTGGAAATTAATTCCAATGTACATTTCTTACAAAAACTTCAATATTTTCAAGGATAATTTCTCTTCTCTTGAAAATTAATTTTCTTATATAAATTTGTCAATTTCAAAATAACTTCCTTCCTTGAAAATAATAATAATATCCTTTCTTATACAATTCTATTAATTCAAAAAAAATTCCATTTTTTCTAATAATAAATTCTCATATTTTTGAAAATATATATATTGGTGCATAACTTCTAAATTCCAAGGATAAATTTAACGGACTCGGCCTAGGGAGTTTTATTCATTTGGCAATTTCGTTTCCTTTCTTCTTGTTCTTTACTTAATATACCTAAAAAGTTAGGGTTTCCTTCTTTTCTGATCATCATAACTTTTAACACCATTCAACCCTAATCCCTTTTTCTAACAATATACTCATACTATCTCACCCATCAACATTTCAATAAATCACACATGCTAGCCAACATACATGCATTTCAGTCAAGGATGTAGAGACAACTTAAGTTCCATGGAAAGCTTGGATATAAACATTGGATTACATAACTAAAATATGGAACGAAAGTTTGAATTGTTAACCTACCTTGCTTCCTTTGCTTCTTCTTTCTTGATACATTTCTAGGCTCTTTTTTCCTCGGCAATTGCTCTTAATTAATTTCCTGGCAAATAATTAAATTCTTAGGTAGTTTCCTATTTGATTAAGCTTCCCTCTCAATTGCGTTTCTTTTCTCTTCTTTTTGTCAGTGTACGATATATCTTATCACCTTAAGCTATGGGTCTTATTTTCTTAACTTAATTTAACTTTATCTCCATGATTTCAGCCATCGAGCGTAAATAACATCAAGAATGTAAAATTGTAATAATGCCCTATCAAAGCTGGCAAACAGACATATACCAAAGCAATCGAGGGACATTATTTTCCAAAATTGTCAAACTACCTGGAGAATTATTAGAAAAAGCTCATCTTAGCCTCCCTTTGACCTCCTCCGTTTACACCTCGCTTCCTTGAATTCTGATTTCCCTATAATCAACGCCAAGTTTTTGCTTTGGTTCAATCATCAAGGAACAGTCGACACAAAAACTACAGGAAACTGCCAAATTAGGGTATTTTAAATTATACCAGAGGCTCCGGGAGCTCATGATCTCAAGATCACAAAAACAGTCGGCACAAAGACGGCGGCCGGCGGCGTCTCACGGTAGCGCACGGTGGCAGGGTCAAAAAATACACCAGAATGTAGCTCGCAACTCGAGGAGGCCAGATCTGGTATTCGTTCGACGAAACACGGCCGTTTGGATGGCGTTTTTCGGCGACAAAGGTGACAAACGTCAGAAACTTCTTTCCCCCGTTCCGAGCGCGTGGCGGCGGCACACGGTGGCTGGAAGCTGGCAGAGGAAGCTGGCAGCTCAAGCTTCCCAACGATGGCAGCGGTGTCACCGGACGGCGCTAGACGGCGGAGATCATGGCTATGGAAGAAAAACGCAACAGAAAGAGAAATGGGTGTTTTCTGGCGGCTGTGGCGGTCATCGGTCACGACGGTGACTTGCTGCGGCGTCGGGCTGAGCTGGGGAATCTTCCGGCCGTAGCAGACGGCCGTAAGTTGGCCGGACGATGGCTAGACGTGGTGAAGGTGGTAGAGGGGGTGGTGTGCACGAGAGAGGAGAGAGAGAGTGAGAAATATGGGAAAATTGAGAGAAATAAGAGAAAATGAGAGTGGTTTGAGTATTTAAGGCCCTTAGAGGCATTTTAGTCTTTTTCCCTTTCACCAGATCTAAGTTTTGAATGCATCTCTCTGATTTAGGCAAGATTTAAGACGATATAGAAGGAAATTTGAAGATTTTTAAAAGGTCACAAGCGTTACGAAATTATCTGCAAAATTCCTCTGGCAGATCAAAACTTCGCTATCAGATATCATTTAATCCCGAAATTTTCTCAAATTTTAGCTAAAAATTTATAAAATCTTCCTTAATTCAATTTCAACAAAAATCGGGATTCATTTTACCAAATTTAATTTATTTAAAAGTCGGGTTGTTACATGTAAGGGTTAATTCCATTTTAGAAGGAATATTAATTTTTCTATATTATATTAAATGAAGGGTTTTGTTAGTACATTGATTAAGAAATTTTTTTATTGGTTGATGGTGTATTGAATAGTTTTAAGTTTAAAAGAAACTAATAAAAATAACAATTTTTATTAGCTAAATATTTTATCAACTAATTAACAACTTTTTTAATCAATACCCTTAGAACAATAATTAGAGAGACTTTTAAATAAATGACACACAAATATTGTTGCCTTTGTAAATATATATACACTAACTTGGGAATTGAACCAAAAGATAAAAAATCAATTGACTCAATTAAAAAGTAAAAATTAATTTTTTAAAGCATTTTCAAGTTTTGAGACTACATGGGCTAATACTCTAACGATTTTTCGATGGTAGTTGAATGCAACAAAGGGTGCAAAGGGTTGAAAATTTTTGTTGGTACGATAATTAGTATCGAAAGATATACCACATCTACAAAAAAAAACATAATCTAAAACCATCTTTGTATCTCAAAAACTATCTGTGATTTGATATTCAGTATCAAGTTGAATTTCATAAAAAAAATGATGGTTTCTCATATTGCCTTGACTAAAAATAATGAAGCAAAGTGCAAGTCTTTCCATCCTTCATTTATGTCATTCTTAACATCCTTAAGATTACACCCAATATTCTTTTGTCCTCCAACTTGTCGATTCAAAAGTTCAAAAACTAATTTTTGTCATATGCTAGAATGATTTGTCAATTCAATTTGAGTGCCTAGCAACAAAATTTTTTCTTTGTGATGGTAATTTTTGTTTGCTTCTAATGGTGGAAAAAGTATGATTATGTTGCTTCTCAAAATATTTGACTAAATACTTTCCATTTAATTATCGACCAAGGATCATTTGGGCCAAACATCCAATTCAGATATCTCTACAAACTCTCTTTGCTTCACAATTTCTTATCTTCTTGAACCCTTCATTGAAACATAAAAATTTTTAATATAATATTGTATTATGATCCATCTTACTTTTATTAACCTAGTCTTTTCTAATGCTAAATCGAATGAAGCCAGCCTATGCATTATAAAATCTATATGCATGTTCTTTAGTCTCAAACTCCATGCCAATATATGGAGAGTTAACTTTATTTCAGTCACTTTATTCTCTAAAGGAAATTTAGCTAAAATTTTGTTATCCAATAAATTTGAACTAGCTTAGATTTAAGTATCCATCAAAGTAACTTCCAATATTAAAAATATAAACTAAATTATAATACAACTATGAAGAAAAAATACACATTATATAAACTAAAATAACATGTAGTGTAACACCCACTTATACATAATCCCCAAAGTTTAACTCTTAATAGATGTGTCTGTGTCGGTGCAAGAAATTCAATAAGGTCACTACAAGTTGAATAGAAGTGGACACTGGGACTAAAGTGAAAAGTAGAAAGTAAATTAGGGGTGAAATTAGAAACCTAGCTGAGAAGGTTACTGTAGCTAACCAAAATTTGAAACTTCCCTGCCAACATTGCAAGGATAATGTGATAATTTCATTGTTCCACAATTGAAGTAGTTTGGGAAGTGAGTTTAGAGACTAAAATGTATAGTTTGTCTCCTTCCCTCCCTTTCAACACATTTTTCACTCTTTCTTACCTACCACCCATATAAATAGCATGGAGGAGAGAGAAAAGCATCAGATTCCATTTCAACCCTTTCACTTAGAGAGAGAGGAGAGAGAAATAGAAAGCTAGTGAGATAAGGTGAAATTCAAGGCAAGAAACTTAGGTTTGGAGCTTGGAAATTGCCATAAAACCATCACATAACGTAACTAGACAAACATCAGCATCCATTTTGAGAGATCAAGGTAGATAAATCTCCTTTTCCCTTTTATTTTCAAAATGTACTTTTCATTGAGAGAAAAATGACATTTTGTGACCTATAATCAAAATGAGGGATTAAAACTTACATTCTCTAATTTATTGACTTCTATTAGATGTTGAATGCTAGCTTCTTGTACTTGTGATTGCTTGTATGTTCAATCTAAAGTTTGAGGTACTTTTCATGCTGGAAAATGAGAAAAACTTGGGATTTGAGTGTGATTGAACTAAGAAACTTTTTTTCTACATTAGAAACCTTCTAAGGGTCGAGGGGACTAAGATTAGATAATTAGAAATGATAAAAGGCTATTATATGGATTGTACATTGGTGAAAATGCAAGTTTTTCAAGAAGAATAGAATGTAGCAGTCAACTATTATACCTCTGAAAGTTAACTGTCGTGTTGTTCACTTTACCCAGAACGGTAAAGAACCCAATAGTCAATTTCTAGCCCTTTAGCAGTCAACTATTGTGTATCTAACTTACTTAGAACCTAGAATATTAAGCTAGAAACTGACTTCTAGGAGGCTGGAAGTTGACTACCAGTTATCGAGTTTGGATACCCTTTCTCGATTAAGAGCTACCAGTCGACTGCCAAAGGATTAGGCTCTTGAATAAGATTATTGCCATAAATGCCCTTAGCTTCTGATTTTAAAGCTTAATTAGCCACTCAAATTCAAATACTGAGAGAATTAAACATCATGTAACATGGATCTATAAGGAAAAGAGAACGAGAGCTATAATAAAGTTAGAGAGTATTCATAGTGTATGAATTATTGGTAAATAAACTCAAGATCAAGTGACCAATAGTTGGTATGGGATGATCATTGGCATTCCATGGTTGAGTCATACTTAGGATGGTAAAAAACCACTCAACCAATTAAAAGAGATTTCGAAAACTTCATGAGCGTTGTGAATTTTAATTTAGCGTACTTTAAATGAAATGGCCAAGAAAGGATCACACACCTAGAATTAGACATAACCATAGCTTGAACTAATTCACCTCAATCTATACACTTGTGAATCACATACTAGGAACATGATCTACTGGTAAGGGGTGGTGATTCCAAACCTCATGATTCGTCAAAGACAGAGTGGATATGATCTACACCCAGAGTAGTAATCTTGTGAGTAGGATGTGATTTATAAAAGAGAGGTACGATAATCCATATGTTTGTACTTGGATCTAATGGAGGATGCCCCAAATAATACAGTGGTTGGATACCATAAGGGCCTAGGGCCATAGAGTACTCATTGATGTACAAGGCCTAAGGGGCATGAGGCCCAAGACTCTGTAATTTTCCCTAATGAACTGATTGAGTATAATCATTTTGCAATGCTTTTGATGACATATCTTATGATGATTATGATGTTTATAAGAGCATGAACATATTGTAAAAGTTTTTATGATAATTTAATTGTACATGCATTATTGAGTACATGATATGAGCACGCATTACATCTAATAGTCCATTGTTTCTGAAAACGAGAATATTGAGAATATATGAATTTCTATACAAGTACATCTGGTATGGTCAGTGGTTTTTAAATAGGTGATCTAGCTACTGAGATTATCAATCCCTCTCATTTCACTGATGTGGCCAGATGCGCTGCTATCACGTGCTACTAGAGATTGAGACTACTATTGTAGAGGTTGCTTTCATAGGACCCAATACAGTAATTAAAGATGTGTGAGGGTGGTTATGGTTTTTTAGGCACCTCCTATGGTACCCCCTATAGGTGGACTAGTTTATGAGCCGCAACAGTATTAGTAGTTATATTATATCGATATTTTGGTTATTCTATCCTTGACTAGGTTCTTACAACATTTTTAGATGACCCCGTGGTATTCTTTTGTTGTCAGTAGATGGGGATAGATATGTAGATGGTTGGATATGTGATTGAGATTATTCACTAATAAGTGTCTTTTGGAGAATGAGACAAAGTGACATACCTATTACCTCCTGTTCTCATGCTTGACTATACATATATATCCCAATGTCATATATCTACATATATATGTCTGAAGGTAAGAAGCACGTGAATATTATAACAAGTAATGGAAAAATTATAATACTAGTTTATATAAGTATATATACATATATTGACCATTTGTTTATTCATCTAAAATTATATATATACGCATGAGAACTCGAGTGTAGAGACTTAAACTTAACTCATATAAATATAACTAACTTGGTAAAAGTTAAAATTTACTTAGGTAGAAGAGGTAGTAACACACCTTTCTATGTATGTAAATTATAAATTAATCAATCTTAAGGGAACCACTAGTTTGGGGTGTTACATATAGTTCCTAAAAATTCATTCTCTTATGCCCTTTTTGTTAGAAAAGTTTTGTAGGATCACATTAATCTTTCTATTTTATTTAAAATAGGTTGAAGAGTGGTCCACTAAAGGATATTAAAATAAGGTCCAAATTTGGTTATTAAGTTATTATCACCAATTAAGTTTTGACACACACTTGATTAAGCCTAGTTAGTTGGTTTTAATGGAACTTGTAATGGGAAAGCCCAATAATACAACATGCAAAAGGAGCTAGGTCCTCTATCTAACCCTAATTCCAATATGTTTGTCCTATTGAAGCCTCTCTTTAGATCAAAGGTCATAAAAAGAAAGAGCTAGCCATTGGAGTGGAAAGCTTAGTTCACTAGATAGAAACATGATTATAAATTACGCTTTCTTCTCTTCCATATAAATTCAATGTTCTACAGATCATATATGATTATTATATCTTACAATTGGTATCAGAGATAACATCTATGATTATAAGACTTAAATTTTGTTGAATTTTTGCATAAAACGGGCATTTTTTTTATTTTATAAATCTATTTTAGCTTAATTGTTTATAATTAACTCAAGACTTTTATTCAACTCTAAGTTATCTTTGAATTAGTATATCATACACATGTTTGGTGCTATATTTAGGGAGGAATTTCAACTCAAAGTTTTGGCTATACCTTGAAATTTTTTAGAAAATGCATGCTCATTGATCCAATGTTAGAGCATGTTAAGTAAATTAATTAATGGAGTTGGCTTTTATATGTCTATTCTACACCATTAGAGAGGTTTAATTAGAAGCTTAAGGAATAAAAAATGAATCGTATTTGCAAACCCTAAGAGTTTAGATAAAAAAATCACATAATTTCAATCCAGATATCAAAAAATTAACCACATAAGCAAGTTCATGAGATGAATTTTGATCAAAACCCTAAAATATATGGACTAAAAAATGTGTAAAACTCGTTTAATTGCATTGAGTTGAAAATGCACCCTTTTCGAATACCCTAAGATGTCGAATTCGAAATCTTTGCCTCTAAACCTATATTTTCCACAATGAAATGCCTATATAGATTAGAAATGATATTTCAAATGAAAATCCCAAGAAAATTTGGCTTCAAACATTAAAAAACTTTTTTAATTTTTTCAAAAATTGAAGCGGTTTGCTTGACCCATTTTTGCAAGCAGTCGACTTGAATGAAGGTAGAAGAAGACTAGCTAGGGCTCCCTAACCAATCCCACTTGTGGACAATTTTTTGGGTGGCACATGTTAGCTACTCTCGCCTCTGATGAACGTGTTTTCAATGTCAAAATGCTTCTTATATTTTTCTTGATTTTTATATGTTTTTAAATATAATTTTTGAAGCATATAAATATTTATTTGGAATTTTATTCTTATTTTTAATTAAAATTCAAAATCAATATTTTTTAGGAATAATTTTGGTACAAAAAAACTATGAAAAAAATATTTTCAATGCCTTTAAACTGAAATTATACTGCCACTCTCCCTCATTCTTTGTGTATTTTGTATACTCTTTAGCAAAAATTTAAGAGTATCTAAATGCCTAAATATTCTTAAAATTTTGGAAAAATTGATATTCAAGCCCCTACAGCACTAGTAATTAATATGTGCTCAATTTTTGTAACTCTTAAAATCATTTCCAATTTTAGTTTATTGATTTAGTGTTCAAATTATGGATAGAACATGTATTTTATATGCATTTAAGTCATATTCCCATATTGGGTTTGATGTAATTATATTTCCATATCAAAGTTTCCTTTTGGAGATTTTGGATAATTTTAAGATATAAAGAATGTTATAATATGTTTAGGTTTAATGGGTTGCCCTCTTAAAATCAAGAGCTGAGCCATGGAACATGACTTTGGCTTTGCTTTTGGGTAGCACTAGCTTGTGACCTAAGTAAGGGAATTAAGGTGTTAGAACATGACTTTGGCTTTGATTTTGGATTGGCCAAAAACATCAAGTTGCCTGAGGTTTTATGTTATAAGTTTTGATGATGACAAATGAGTGATAAATATTTTATGAATATAATTTTCATATTTTTTATAAGCTATGCATGATTATAGTCTTTAATATGTATTACCTTCACTTGAATCATTCTTTATTCTTATACTATGAGATATACTTACTTGTAATGCATCCAATATATTTTTTTATATGTTATTTATGTAATCTAAATTGGATATATAATCATAAGAATCTCATTTGCATGATAAGATTTTTTATATTGAACTAAGATTTTTTAAGTCATACATATGGTTAACTATAAATTGGACTAACTATTCAGTTTGTAAGTTTAATATATTTTATATAGGATTTTTCAATAAGATTGATCATTGAAGTATGATAATGGAAAATTAATATCATGCTTTACTCAAAGAAATGACAAAGAAAGAAAGATGCTCAAAGAATTGAAGAATTTTAAGATTCAAAGATTTAGAAGCTTTGTTGCATCAAGATAGCCAATGGACTTAACTAGGTTTATTTATGATAGGCTAATAGTTTTTCTGTGAAATTCAATGATTTAGATTAGCATTTTTTGGCTCAAGAAATTTTGGTTCTCAAAATATTTGTTTGGACACAAAAGATGGTGAGGTATGGATTTTTGCTAAAATTAGATTTTGACCTTTGGTTACTATTTTGAACATATCTCCCAAATGATAAATAATTTTGATTTGAAACTTACTTCATTAGAAACTAGACTCAACTATCTTTCCAATAATAGGTCATTTGTTTAAAATGGATTTCAAATGAAAATTTTATGACCATTTACAGTTGAGGCTATGAAAAAGTTTAAGATTTTGACCTTTGGTCACTATTTTGATCATATCTCCTAAATGGTAATGATTTTTTAGATTGAAATTTCTTTTATTAGAAACTAAACTTAAATAGATTTCCAATGATAGGTCCTTTGCTTAAAAAGGATTTAAAATGAAGAATTTATGGCCATTTAAAGTGAAGGCCAGGGAGTAGTCGACTGGTAGACCATAGAAGTCAACTTTTACTAAACAGAGAGCTAGTAGTCAACTTCCTTAGGGCTATCAGTCAATTGGTATATTGGAATTTCAAAAAATGCTTTGTAACAGTTATTTTTTTCAAGGGAATAAGTTGACAGTCGATTGGAACACTATAGCAATTGACTGACACCATAAAGCATGTTTTTCAAGGTGTATAATGGCTCTATTGTGCATGTAACGACTATATTGTCATAGATGCTTATAAATATAACCTTGAAAACATATTTTCAGAGATAACCAAGGGTTATAATGTGATCTTCAACTTTTTTTTAATCATCTTTGAGAGAGAAACAAACATCATTGAGCTAAAATTTGCATAATCTTTATCTTTTGAGTTCTTAGACCTTCATATTTTATATTTACTCTTTGAGAGATTTTATAAGAGAGATTGTTTTCTTCTTCATGCCTTGTAAGACAAGGGTGGTGTATCTGTAATAACCTGATTAAAAATTAAATAAATGGGATAAAAATAATAGGAAACCTTGAAATATCGTTGAGAAGTGATTAAGAAAATTTTCTTGAGCTCGTAGTATAAATTTGAGAATTTTTCAGAATAGAAATTTTGTCTGATGGAGAAAAATTTATCTGCCTTCAGGAACTTAGTAAATAATTTTGGAAGGCTTAAGATACTTAAAAAATTTCAAATTCCTTCCATATTATCCCATATTCTTGCCTAAATCAGAAAATGCATCCAAAATTTGTCTAGGGCAAAGTAAGAAAAGACCAAAATGCCACTAAATGCCCTAAAATGCCAAAATTTCCTTCCTTCCCATCCATTCTCTCTCACTTTCATGATTTCCCTCTCTTTCCCTCTTCCAAAACCACGTGGCTTCCATCCTCTGTTGAACCACCGCTCACCGTTGCCTGCACCACGTTGCACCACTATCAGATTGCGTAACTCATCATTGTCAAGCTCCTACTGCCATTCCCCGCCGTCGACGGATGCCATAGTCATTGAAAAAGGTGTCTTTTCCATCCGGCATTGCATCTTCAATTCGGTTAAGAAATCGTTCCGCCAATCGCCAACCGCGAAGAATCACGCCACGCTACGCGAATCTGAGGAGAAACATTTCAAATAAGACCGCTTACGTTTCATTGGAAAATCACGGTTAAACTATTATTTTTCGTCGAACCGATTTCGGATCTGCCATCCTCGTGCTTCAGTCGACGTTTTGAACTAATTTTCAACGTCAGCCCATCGCTCGCCATCGCAATCGCCAGACGCTGTCGTGCTTTACCGCAAGGCGTCGTTCTTTGGAGTAGTTGGAAAGAAGCAGGGATCAATTTGCAAACTTTCAAAACTTTTGGTATAATTTAAAATACTCCAATTTGATGTTTTCCTGTAGATTTTAATTCTGATTATGCCTTGATGAATAAACAAAAGTAGAAAATAGGCATTTAATTATCAGAAAGTATAATTGAAAGGAAACTTGCATAAGACTTGAGTTGTTTCCTCAGAGAACTAATTGTGAGAACAATCTATAAGGAAAAAGGGAAAACCCTGGTTTGAATAGGAGTAAATAGTAAAATGTAGAGTAATCTACACTCCCCTAACTTTTAACTGATGTTGTGAATTATTGCTTTAAGTATGATTTGTATTGAATGGGAATGACTGCTGAAAATGATTGATTTACATGAGAATTATATATATGAGTATATAATATTGCCTGTGTATTGAGAATGCTTGTTGCATGTTTGATAGATTTTGCTATTGGGATTATATGCAATAAGAACGGACTAACTTAGGGTAGATATTCAATAGCTAGTATGGGACGACCATTGACTATCCCCTATACAGATTGTTTTATAAATTGATTTGTTTTATTTGAATTGGTCTACATCTATCGGGAATCATTCTTTAAACCAGGACAACCCTATGAAAGGTTAAGGAGTAAAGGATGGACAACCTATATGGGGCGATGTTTTGGTTTAAGTATGATATCTTATAACCTTGAGTATTGGTCGGCTATGTGTATGTATTTCTATATAAACTGTATGAGGATGAGAATCAGCTATTGTGCACATGCTGGGGGATGCCCTGGATATTGGTTCTCACCTGGTCCTTGAGTGGGTGATTGGTGTGACGGATCACACTCATAAAATAGGACGTTATTTTCGGGTGATTGGTGTTACGGATCACACCCAACTAAAACCATGTTTTTAGATAAAATGACATGCAACTTGAGATGAATAATGAATGATTACATGAGATGTGTGACAGGTGAATATATGAGAATTTTCAGGCATGATTTTAAGTATAATTTTCAGTATGATTTTTCAAATTAAAGATAATATACTCATTATATCATTTTGCATTGATTTCCCATATTCATTTTTTAATTTAAAAGTATTTAGTAATTCACATGTGTTTAAATTGAGTATTCAATTGTTTTGGAAGTATTTAATTGTAAATTGCTCTACTGAGATCTAATAATTTCATTAAGTTGTTTGCTCAGATGACCAGAAACAGGGAATGCCTAGGAGATAGCTGGGTAGAAGAGGGATGTCAAGACATCCTTGGAGAATTTTAAAGTTGGGATGTACATTTTGAAATTAGGCTTGAATATATATATATATATATATATATAGAATATGTATTGCTGTCTTTTGGTTATATTAATGAAATTGCTAGATTCTGTTGAATTTAGGTTGTTGTATAAATGGAAAATGTTTGATTTTTAGGGGAAACTCTACCGAATTTTCGATAGGAAATATTTTAGAGAATAAATTTGTATAATGAATCTGATGAATTGTGATTTTATTTACTGATGTATGAATGAATTTAGTAGTATGGCATAGTATATCTCAATTGTATTTGAATGGTTGCTAGAATTTATATTCCAAAGTATGATATGGTTTATGATGTGATAATAGAAATGCTGCACAGGATTTATGGTTGAGTGGAATTTGAATAGACTGTGAGAAGAGTCTATTTGGATTACACTCAACCAGTAGCGACCCTCTAATATTACCTAACATGGGAAAAGTGAAAATTTTATTTAGAATATTGTATGCTTTCGCCATTCTGATAGATAAATGTATAGTATGATTAAGGGGGTCGTTACAGTATCCCTTGTGAGAGAGATCAAGAGTGGAGAAGCTCTTAGAGTGATTTTCTTTAGGAAGAGAAGAGTTCTCTATTTTTGAGTAATAAATAACTCTAGATTGAGTTGAAACTTGTAGTGACTCATAAATTCCTGATTCAAACTTGTGAAATTAGTGAAGAAATCTCAAGTTGAAGCTTGAGGACTGGACGTAGGCTTATATTGGAGTCGAACTAGGATAAATCTTGGATTTTGCTTCTCTTTTTCCATAAACTCTTTTTATTTCAAGTTGTAGATTGATGTTTTGTTTTTAACTTGAAATTTTGCATAAGTTCTTGATCATATCATAGTTGATAAATCTTCTTCAATCTATGTTAAGTCATACAATTTCTTAAGAAATTTTTAATTCTCTTACTTACTTGAAATGACCTTTTAGCATTGAGAATACTTACATTTGTGGAGTACTTTTTTTTCAGAATAAAATTTATTATTTTCATACTCCAAGCATCAACCTAATTTTTATATTTTGATAGAAACAATTGTTGCATTGCTTTATAATCATTAAAGAAATCTTAATAGAAAGCATTTTGAAAATGAATTTTGATAATAACAAAGTTTTTTGTAAATACCCAATTCACCCCCTCTTGAGTGTTGGTTGCCTTGTCTAACAAATATTTATTAGCATTTTGCTTCAATAAATGTGTAAAATCAACAATCCAAAATCTTGATTCCCTTTAGCTAAATGTTTATTATAACCTAATTCATGACTAAAGAAGCATAGGACATTGTTTTGTAATTAACTGTTAGATGTTATTTTAATAACCTAGTTTTTTGTGCCATTAGGGATTTTAGTAATGGATTCAATAGAAGAAAATTGTTTAGAGATTTTACTAAAGGCTATAGAAATAGTAGGCCTTAATAAGGGTGAATTTTCATTAAACCTTTGATATATCCTAAAGTATTTGGCAAGATAAGGCACTCTATTATTTTATTTTATGGAAATAAAATTATCCATTGAAATTGCTTCTTTGTTAACATCTTGGTTAAAATAGTGTTGTCCAACTTTAGATCTTTATACTTATGGAGATGGGCTAAAGCAAAATAAGCTAAAACCTATGAATTTTCAACATGTCATCCATCTCATTTACACTTAAGTGAAAATTTGAGATGACTGTGAAAATTTTCTAGGATACATACACCTAGAATTCTTATATGACATCGATAGTTGGAGTTTTCCACCCATCAATGTTTGTTAGAAAAATTTGTGATTGGTACTAGTAGTTAACCTTATTTAGTTGATTGATTTTGGGATGTGGGATGTATATATTTAGTTATATAAACCTAGAATTCTTATTTAGTTTTAACAACTCAAGATTTAAAATTGTGACTTGAGAAGTTGTAACAAGTGTTAGGTATTTAAATAGAGTTTTCATATGACATCAATAATTTGATACCTTTGGCAATTATTTTGCTTACCTTGGGCTAATTGCTTATGAGAAAAAGAGAAGAGGGACTTAAAATTTTCTTCTTAATTTGTATCTCTTTATTTTTTTTTTTACTATAAAGTTAAATTTGTTGGTTAAAAGGAAAATGTTCTTAAATTTTCACTGGTTTATGGATTCTTACTTAAGGTTATGAATGGCTAAGGGAATTTTAGAAATTAATAAAGTTAGGCATTCAAGAGATTTTGAATTTTTGCAATAATTTTAATCATTTAAACTGTTTATAAAATGGATTACAATTATATCTTGTAAAGTTATCATAACGAAGAACAATGCCTTGAAAGGCTTGTTCATATAATATGATATATAAGGGAGTTGAAAGAATATTATTTATTGCATAAAATATTTTGTGGTAATATATATTGGAGATAATCTTGTTACCAAAATGAGTTTTATAATTTGACCACTTACAAGGGTCATTATATAAATTTATTTGGATAACATAGCAATTAATCTTTATTATGGATTGCAATTCATCAAATTTTGTTGTTGGAATTTGTATCTTAAATAATCCATTTATTGATTAATTAGTTTAATTAATAGTATGATACATGTTCTGTAACACCCCTGTCCTATGGTTCAATGAGTGTTACTTTGATTATCCTTTATAAATTAAATAGGCTGTTACTAACTCCTTTATCTTAATAAATTTTAACTTTTTCCAAATTAATTAAAATTACTTGAATTAGGTTTGGATTTCTACACTCGAGTCCTCACTCACCATAATGTCAATGCGAAGTAATAAAATAATTACAAAAGTAAAATAAGACATTTTAAATATTTATACACACATTGGACTTTTATGTTCCCAATTACATTTCCAATATTCCTATATCTTAGTTATTAGTATAAATATGTGTGTGTGTGTGACGTGGGGTATACATGTACAACTAAACATGATGAC
This sequence comes from Senna siamea, assembly GCA_031216115.1. NCBI lineage: Eukaryota > Viridiplantae > Streptophyta > Magnoliopsida > Fabales > Fabaceae > Senna > Senna siamea. The sequence continues at coordinate 8,892,539 of CM062355.1, read as the reverse complement.
AGGAGGCAATCTACTACTTAGTCTCACCCTTTTCGAAAATACCCACTAGTGGATAAGCCTAGTTACATATCCATTCATCTATATATCTATCCTCATTAACTATGTGCAACAAAAGAATACCATATGCCACTCAAAAAACATAATTAGGCCACAGTCAAGGATAAACTATTCAAAATAATACTTTAGAGAGAAGAGAATCACAATGGCGACTGCTTAAAAACTGGTCCTGTAAGGGATACTATAGATGGTACCTCCATTACCACGACCACCTATACATCCCTAATGACGATAATAAAAGTAACCACAAAGGCGGTAATCTCAATCTCTAACAGGACGTGGTAGTGTGGCATCAGGACACATTATCATAAAAGTAAGATGGATAATCTCATTAGCTAGATCACCTATTTTAAAATCCACCGATGGTACCAACTGTACTTGTACAAAAAATCATACATTCTCCATGTTCTCATTTACATAAAAATTATACTATTAGACGCAATGCATGCTCATGTTGTGCACTTATCAACACATTTACAGTTAAATTATCATGAAAATTTTCATAATATGTTCATGCTTTTACAGATATCATACAATCATAGAACATTTCTTTATAAATAATGTAACATGATCATACTCAATCAATTCTTTAGGGAAACTTACATAACCTTGGCCCTCTTGCCCTACGAGTCTCATGCCTATATTTGCTTTAATAAAAATATATAGAGCCATTTCTTGAAGGTGTCACCCATCGAGCACCTTATGTATGCCTAAGCTCTACATTAATGAGTAATTCTATGGCCCTAAGTGTAATGACCTGATTTTTTTTAAATAAATTAATTGGGTAAATAAATTTAGATTTTTGTTAAAATTGATTTCAACGTAACATTCTGAGCCTGTGGTTGAAATTTAGGAATTTTTCAGAGTCAAAGTCTAATCTGACAGAGAAAAACTCGGTCCGGCTTCAGAAATTTAACAAGTAATTTGAAAGGATTTAAGTCTTCAAAAGACCTCCGAATTCCTTCCATGTGGGCCTGTAATCTTGCCCAGATCGGAGAATACATTCGGAATTTACCCCGGCAAAGTGAGAAAAGACCAAAATGCCTCTAGAGGCCTTAAAACTCCAAAATTCCTATTTTCCCTTTCATTTTTCCTCTCCTCTCTCTCTCCTTCACACATTTTCTCTCTCTTCTCTCTCATTTTCATGCGCCACCACCAGCCGCCAAAATCGCCGCCCTGTGCCTGTAATGACCCCTTAATCCATAATACACTATCCTCTATCTACGTAGCGGAAGCATATGGGTTTTCACAATAATTTTTCACTTTTCCCTTCCAGGGAAAACATCCGGGGATCGCTACTGGTTGAGCGTAACCCAAATAGACATTCCGTCGTCCATTTGGATTCCTTTCAACCCTAATTTGCATGCAGCTATAATAATTATACATACAATCATCACAAGATACTCTGGAATGATAAACTAGAATCCATACATACATCATATCATTCATTCATGCAAATTCCAACATAGAATCCATTCATGCAAATTCTAACTTGATCATACACGTTTACAGCGATAAGCCCTGCCAAAAATTTGACAGAGTCTCCCCTGTATTTCGAATGTATCCCAAGGTACAAACAGTCATTCGTTCAACAGTATACATCCATTCAACAGCAAAATAAAACATAATCACAAAATATAGTACAGTAACCACATGATACATATATATACATCATTATTCAAACCTAAACTACGCTGCTCTCCTGTCTATCTCCAATGCCTTGCCCAGCTAGCATCTAGGTCCCTGTTCCTATTCATCTGAGTAAACAACCTAGTGAGATATGAAATCCCAGTAGAATAATTTACAATTACAGTTCGAAATCTGGTTGAATACTCAGCGATGCAAGTACCGAAAACAACTTCTCGAAATCAGTTCAAAATCCGTGGAATACCTTATCTTTAAAAATCAGTTTATCGCATGGAAATCGCAGCAAGTTCTCAAAAATCACCAAAATATGTTTCTTTAAAAATCAATAATCAAGATCGAATCAAATCCCATGCCCAGTGTATCTAAATCCGTATCGGCCACAAATCATCTGCGACTGTATCTAAAATCATCCAATTGCTTGTCATTTTATGAAAATCAATCTTTTATCATCGAGTGTGATCTATAACACCAATCACTCGAAATCTTTTATCGTTGGGTGTGATCCGTAACACCAATCACCCGAAATCAAGCCTATATTGTGAGTGTGATTCGTAACACCAATCACTCACTCAAGGACTGGATGAGAATCAACATCTAGGGCGTCCCCTAGCATGTGCACAAACGTCAATTCTCATCCTCATACAGTCTATTCGAAATCACATGCGCACGGTCGGCTATTCCTTAAGGTTTTAGGAAATTACGCCTAAATTACAACGTTTCCCCATGTAGGCTATCCTCCCTTATACTCCTTAAACCTTACTTAGGGTCGTCCTGATTTATCATGTGATCCCTAACGCAATGCAGGCTAAATCTGGTTAAAACAATATCTTTATAAAATCCCTGCACTCGGGATACTTAACGACCGTCCCATACCAGCTGTTAAGTACCTTACCCTAAGTCAATCCGTCCCTATGGCATCTAAATTCGATAGCCAAATCTATCTAACATGCAATCGACATTTCAGCACACAAGCATGCAATTCTATCCATCGAAAGTAGCACACAATTCCATGCAATCAATCTAAATCGTTCAGGTATTCACAAAATTAATCTAAAATTTGGGAAGCGTAAATTATCCTACCTGGTCTCTGTTTGTTCCAAATAGATTCGGGACTTCTCGTATCCTCGGATTTCGAGCCAAATCAATTCTCTGGGCATTTAAATGAATATCTTAGCTCGTTACGTCATCAATTTTACTGTCCTACATCCGATTACACAATTTCCTAAATCGATTAATCTCCTATTTACGTTGGGCAGCCAATTCAATCAAAATACATTATGTTTAGAACAATTTAGACCTTACCGGGGTTCCGGAAGGTGGAAATCTGTCTCGAGGCAACTTCTGGCTTCTCTGGCGATGGCGGACGGCGGCTCACAGCGGCGGCAGTTGGTTCACGGCGACGGACAGTGGCCGGCGGCATCTTGGGTCAAAAATCACACCACGGTGAAGCCCGCACGATGGGGATCTCGAATATGGTGGTGGCGCGGCGGTTCACAGCTGTTTGGACGGCGTTTTTTGGCCTCGAAGCTTTACGCACGGCAAACAAAAATTCCTTCGATCCGGGCACGTCGAAGGAAGCTGGCAGCTCGGCCTACATGCTGGTGGTGGCGGTGACGTCCAACAGTGGCTGACGGCGGAGATCACGGAGGGCAAAGGAAATCGCGATGGAGGGGAAAAACGTCCTCTTTCCGACGACGGTGGCGGCCGTTGGTAGCCGGGGATGGTTGTTAGAGGTCGGGTGTGGTAAGCTGCGCCGGTTGCTAGGTCGGACGATGGCGCAAGGTGGCGGTGTGGCGCGCGCGGTGGTGAGGGGAAGAGAGGGAAGAGAGAGAAAGTGGAGGGAAGAGAGAGAGGAATTGTGAAAATGGTGGGAAAGTGTGGGATTTTAGAAAGTTTAAAGTCTCCAGGGGTAATTTTATCTTTTGCCACTTCACCCGGGGAAACTTCTGGATGCCATCTTCGATCCGATCATGGGCACAGGTTCCCATGCAAGGGTTTCGGCCTCCGTCGGAGGAACTGAAGTTTGGAACTCTATCTGTCAGATTCTTAACGCCGGGCTGCGTTTTCTTCCATCGAGTCAGGTTTCTGACTTAAAAAAATTGTGCCGAATTCAATTCTAATAAAATCAAGGATAAATTTATCTAATTAAATTATTTCAAAAATTCAGTTTATTACAGTGCTGCCGTCAGACCTCGAGCCATTTAAATTATTTCAAAAATTTGTCCAATTAAATTGATGCCTCCGACCTCAAGCCACTATCCCTGACAGCCGATGGACGCCACAGCGGCTAGAAACAGGCCATTTCTCCCTCTGTCGTGAAACTCTTCTCCTGTTGCGATCTCCGCCGTCCGATGCCGTCTGGCCACACCGCCGCCATCGTTAGGTAGCCTAAGTTGCCAGCTTCCTCCGCCAGCTTCTAGCTGGTGGAGCGTCGCCGCCATGCGCCCGGAACAGGGGAAAAATAGTCCTTCCAACCGTACATTTCGTCGCCAGAAAATGCCGTCTAAACCATTGTGTTTCGTCGAACGAACCCCGAATCCGGCATCCTCGAGTTGCGGGCTACATTTTGGTGTATCTTTCGATCCTAGCTGCCGTCTGCCACCATGCACCACCGTGAGCCGCCATCTGTGACCGTGCTCCGTCGTGTGCCATCATTGGAGTTGCCGAAAAGTTGCCAAAATCAGATTTCAAGCTTCTGAAACCCCTGGTAAAATCTAAATTACTCTAATTTGATGTTTTGCTATCGAATTGACCTTGGATATGTTTAAGGATTAGACCGGCCTAAGAATTTGATAAATTGACGTAAGAAAGCCTAATTGAAAGAAAAACCCACTTAAGAATTTAATTATTTTCCCAGGGAACTAATTAGGAGCAATTGCCAAGAAAATAGGAAATCCCGACCCAATTAGGAGTAAACAGTGAAAGGTAGAGTGATTTACACTCCCTAAAATTTAAATTGACATTGTGAATGCCTATGTTGGAATAATTTCATTGCATGGGAATGCATGCTAAAATATATGAATATATGCGTATGCCTGTGTGTTGAGAATGTCTATTGCATGTTTGATATGTTTGGCTATCGGATTTATATGCCATAGGAACAGACTGACTTAAAGTGGGTATTCAATAGCCGGTATGGGACGGCTGTTGAATATTCCTTATGCAGATGGTTTTGTAAAATGAATTATTTTTAATTAGATTAAGTCTGCATTTTTTAGGGATTATTCGTTAAACCAGGATAACCCTATGAAAGGTTTAAGGCTTATAAGGGGGATAACCTATACGGGGTAACGTTTTGGTTTAAGTATAATATCCTATAACCTTAAGAATTGGTCGGCTATATTTATGTAGTTCTATATAGACTGTATGAGGATGAGAATTAGCGTTTGTGCACATGCTAGGAGATGCCCTGGATGTTGATTCTCACCTGGTCCTTGAGTGAGTGATTGGTGTCACAGATCACACTCACAATATAGGCGTGTTTTCGGGTGATTGGTGTTATGGATCACACCCAACGTAAAAATGATGTTTTCAGTAAAAACGACATGCAATTGGAAAGAATAACAAATAGCCACATGAGACTTGTGACTGATAAGTATATGAAAACCACCAAGCATGATTTAAAGTAAGAATTTCAGTATAAATTTTTCAGAATAAAGATTTTATGCTCATTATATCATTTGCAGTAATTTCCCATGTGTTTTATATTTTAAGAATACAGTAATTCACATGCATTTAAATTGTATATGGGGAGATGTTTTCTGTGCGTTGTCACAGCTGAGCATCCAATTGTTTTAGTACTATAAACTGTAAATTGCTCTACTGGGATTTAACCATCTCACAAATTTGTTTGCTCAAATGATCAGGAACAGGAAATGCCTAGGAGATAGCTGGGCAGAAGCTGGATAGCGAGATGACGTCGTGGTTTAGTCTAGGCTTGAATTGTGTATATGTATATATCTGTACTGTCAGTTGAATTCTGATGAATTTACTGGATGTATGATGGATTTGATTTCTGATGGTTTTGCCGGTTGCATTCTATAGATTTGGGCTGTTTGTATTTAAGGGAAACATCTGGTTTTTAAGGGAAACTTTACCGAATTTGTGGTAAGAAGACGGTATGGAAGGATAGTTTGTTTTGAAATAAATTTGAATGGATTTAGCATTCTGAATTAGTATATCTCAATGATATTTGTACGGTTGTTAATATTTATATTTCAGAGCATGTTATGGCTTGTATGTGAAAATAGAAATACTGCATAGGACTTAGGATTGAGTGGAATCTGAATGAACTGTGAGAAGAGTCTATTTGGGTTACACTCAACCAGTAGCAACCCTCCGATATTCCCTGACATGGGAAAAATGAAAAATTTATTTAAAACTTTATATGCTTCTGCTACTCTGATAAAGGAAAGTATATTATGAAAAAGGGGGTCGTTACACTAAGCCTTTATGGTATCTAACCAGTATACTATCTGAGGCATCTCCTAATGGATCCAAGTACAAACCTGTGGATCACCGTCCTTCTCTTTCAAGGATCATGTACTACTCACGGGATCACTACTCTAAGTGTAGATCACATATGCTCTGTCCTAGAAAGATCATGAAGCTATGGAATCACCGCCCGTTACCCATGGATCACGTTCCCAGTACTCTATCCTGAGTCTATATACTACAGTGAATCAACTCAAGCCACAGTTATGCCTAATTCTAGGTATGTGATTCTTTATTGGTCATTTCTTTGAGGGTACATTAACCTAGAATTTGCAATCATCAAGGAGTTTTTGAAATCTTTTTTATTGAATTGATTGGATGCTTTACCATCCCAATTTATGGTTCAGCCATGGAATGCTTAACGATCGTCCCATAACGACAATTGGTCACTTAAACTTGAGTCTATCTACCATTAATGCATACACTATGAATATTTTTCTTACTTTTTTTAAGCTCTCATTCTCTTTTCTCTTATTGATCCATGTTAAATAATGTGTGATTCTCTTAATCTTTGAGTCTAAGGAGTTAATCGAGACTTAACATTGGATGCTGAGGGATTACAAGGCACCTTTCATATTCTGGAGTCTACCAATCGACTTGCTCATCCTTGGCAGTCGGTTGGTAGCTTTTAGCCTAAAACAGGGGTTGTCAACCTAAGATTTAGCAGTCGACATCCAGATCCTAGTAGTAGGCTGCTGGCTTTGTGATTGTGGGTTCTGGACAATTCAAGAACCCAACAGTCGAATGCTATAGATTTAGCAATTAGTTGCTGCTTTCTTGACCCCTTCTAGGCAGAGTGAAGAATAAGACATTCGAATTCTTGCATATTGGCAGTCGGTTGCTATGTTCTATCCTTACTTGAGACCCGCACATCCACCCATGTAGAGATCATTTAATAGCCCATTTCCATTTCTAAATATCAAATTTATGATACTGGGAAGGTTTTCGGTAGATCTACTATTCGAATATTTTGTTATAAAAAGGGAAATTTTTCAAAACTTAAAAGGAGGTTCCATTAGATATAAGACAATCCCTAGACAATATGTTGCATCATAAAGCATATAAACTAAATGTTATAATTATTGAGACCTGGGATGTAGATTAGCTTCTTTACAAGATGGTATTAGTCATTATTTTAAGGCTTGTTAAACTTAACCTTAGTATTGCCTTAGTCTATGCAATGGTTGTAGCATGAAGGTCTCGACCGTGACACATGTTGTATTATATAAAATTTTATAAAAATTTTTATCAAAATAAATAAAATTTCAACTTAATTGTTATGGTAAGAGCAGTTAATATAATGTATTATTTAGAAATAAAATATTATTTTTTAAATAAAAGAGATAATAAATAATTTTACTAATAAATTATACTCATTCTTTTTATAAAAATATTAAAATTATACTCGTCACTATTATATTTTAAAAATGTATACTTTTAAAGATAAATTTTTGTTTTACAATTTCACTTCTCATGACTAAAGCATCTCTATATGTATTTTTATATAATTAAATATTTATTTAATTAATATAAAAATATTACTATTTTTAATTTAAAATAAATTAATTTTATTATTTTTAATTAAAATTAAATTATAAAGAATTAATAATTTTTAAAATATATATTTAATAAATTATAATTTTTTTAAAATTAATATAATTAAAAATATTTTAATCAAAATATATGAAATTATAAATTTTTAATCTTTTAAAATAAAAACAAAAAATAGAGTGTAATTTTGATAGGTGTAATTTATTAAAAAGTTTTGAAAATATAATTTACGTGGAGAAAAAAAAAAGAATCGAAAAAGAAAACGAACAAACCCGACCGTTTTATAAATTTGAGTACTAATTTAGTGTCGGATCACGAACATCTCTACACTGAAACTCTCTCCGTTTCTTCCCTCGGCGACGACATCGGCAAAGTTTGTACATAATGTCTCCTCCATATACGGTAAGCTCTCTCTTCTATTTCTCTCTCTTTTTCTCTGACTGATGCAGCTACGCAAAGTCAAAGTTGATTCCTTTGACCTTCGTTGGACTTCAATTCACTGATTTTATTAGGCGGCTTTTGATTTTTCGATTAATTTGTGTGACCCATGATCTGGATTAGACCGAACATTGAATAAGCATCTAAATCATACCTCGTCTTCTGATGATGACGATGTCATCCTTCACGGTCGCTCTGTTGGTCAAATCAGCTGCACCGACTAAACTTGATTATGGGTTCACTTGCCCTGTTAGCACATTCAATATTTTTGCCTGTGGCATGCAGATCTGAATTTGCTAATTAATCTGACTTTAAGACCCACTAGAGATCATTTGCTGTTGAAAATGTGTGGATTAATTTAGTATGTAATAATGGGTTTTGCAGGCCGAGATGCATATATATATTTTTTAATTACCAATGTCTAATCTATGATACTGGGAAGGTTTTTGGTGGATCTACTATTTGCACGAGTTATTTCATACATGATTTTATTGATAAACATAATTTGTTTTCTCCCTTTTTTGGGAATATGTGGTACACAGTTGACATAAGAAAATCTAGGTGATAGAAATATCGATACATCAAATTCACTGTTAGACAGGATTATATTTTTCTTCCAGTCTTACTAGTTTACTTAATATTGTTATTCTATCCTAAGGGCTGGAGTACCACATACTATCTGATATTGTGGATACTCGTGGACTTTTTAAGATAACAAACTTTGACCATATATTACAATTTCAATGGGTTGCTAACAGGTCATCTTGATTTAAAACTAGCCTAGGAAGCAGTATGTCATTTAAGTTTCTCGTTCTGGATCTGAAATGCGGTGAAATTTTACTTGAATTTAATATTATGGCTGTTTGGATTTTTTATGCATTCACAACTTTCTGGCCCTGTCTACGTTATCGAGAATCAGTTGATTTATAAGAAATTCTTCAGATTATAGTGCAATAGACAACAAGAACAATCCACTAAATTTTTAGTTCTAACTTCTAATGGCAGATCATGCTTATAGATCCAGCAGATCAGTCTTAATAATATTTATTCCATAGCCCTCCTTAAATGTTTTTCGCCTAACAATTTTCTGTTTATTTCTTGGTATGATCCTTCAAGTTTTTCCAAGCTAACTACAAATTAGACTGGTAGCAATTGACAAATTATATTGCAAATGATGGGGATATAAGTTGTTGATACCATAGTTGTTAATGGCTTGTGGCGAACTAGAGCAGAAGGGGCTCTTGGAGCCATGGCATGTGTAATGCAAATAGATGAGTTCATGGAACTGAGAAGAAATAGGAGGAAGAGTGTTGACATGGATGAAGTCATGAAACAGAAAATATGAAAGAGAGGAAGGAAAAAGAAATAGAAATCAGAGAAGAACAACAAATATAAATAAAAAAATTGACTATATACTAATGGGGTAAGGGTCTTGTGCCAGAAAAAATGGCACATGTGGGATGTGCCTTGAGATTCCATTTGAATTTTTGCAGTGCCAAAATGCATGGCGCTCTGCTGTTAATAGCTATTTTTTATACCATTATGATCCATATGCTTTGCTAGTGCCTCTTTTTATATAAAACTGAAAAGATGCTTAAACCCTTGATGCGATTTAGTTCAGAAAGAAAAATCATTATTTTTTTAAAATCTACTTCTGTGAAAAGTATTGAATTTTGATCCTTTACCATGTGCTTTTCTTAGGATTCATGCCCATCTGTTAAAAACATCCTTCTTCTTGATTCTGAGGGGAAACGTGTAGCTGTTAAATATTACTCAGATGACTGGCCAACAAATAGTGCAAAGGAGGCTTTTGAGAAAGCTATATTCACCAAGACTCAGAAGACCAATGCCCGGACAGAAGGTGAGTGCTTCCTTCTCCTTACCATGAGGCCTTTTGTATAGCAAATTAGTTTGATTTAAACTTGTTCCGTGCCTTATCCATTTGAAGTGGACCTTTTTTTCTGTTGGTTTCTTTTAGTATAATTACAACACCTACACCATGAGTTTATCCAGGAGAAGCATTGTAATCAGTGTCAATTGTTGATTAATTCCTTCTCTCCTTGTTGTGTTGTTCTTCAGTGCTCATTCTAATCTGATATGTTCTTGTAAATGATTGTTTAATGTTCAGTTGTGTATTTTTTCTTTTAAATATATTGGTGTTGTTCCACAGATATGTGCCATCTACATGCTTGCTTGATATCTGCATGTGATTGAAATAGATTGCAAATCACAACTCTCTATATAACCTTAGTCTATAAATATATCAAATTCACCTTTATTTTCTATGTGTGGCTTCATTTTACAGCGGAAATAACAATGTATGAGAATGACATTGTTGTTTACAAGTTTGTCCAAGACCTTCACTTTTTTGTTACCGGGGGTGAGGATGAAAATGAGATTATCTTAGCTACAGTTCTGCAGGGTTTTTTTGATGCAGTTGGTCTTCTGCTCAGGTTCTTTTCTTAACTTAACTATTTATCTATGTGGACATATTTCAGGGTATTATCTCTGTTGATATAACATCCTTGATACATTAACATCCTTCACCCCTTGTTTTTCTGTCCAGAGGCAACGTGGAAAAGAGGGAAGCACTTGAGAACTTGGATCTCATTCTATTATGTATTGATGAAATTGCCGATGGAGGGTATGCCATATACATTTTTGTTGATTTATCATGTTAATTTTGTTTGCTAGACACTGTCATTTTTCTTATCCTCTTCCCTTCCCATCCTCTTTTGAAAGAAACTACAAAGCATAACATTAGAGGCCTATATTTGGTTAATTTCTTTTTCTACAGTTAAATGATTGCTAAATTATGTATTCATAATTATAAAAACTGGAACCTTTTAACTTTTGTGTGAGCAGCAGGGAACATAATCACGGTAGGATTGAAGCTTTCATCATTAATCATTAAACTCTCAAATACTATTAAAAAAAAGTTCTTACCTAAATTATCCATGTTTCAATTAGTTCCTTTTTTTTTTTAATTTCAATCAACCAGGATTATTACCTAATGCAAATATGCAATGCCTTCAGCGCAGGTGTGCTATATATCAGTTTTTGATTGCTCTAGAATAAAATAGTGCCATGGAGTATATCTAGTGTAATGTAACATAAGTACTTACAAAAGTTCCTCTCAGTATTCTCAGTCAGAATGGAAATTGAATTCCTCATGGTTCTGATGAAAATGTTACCATATTTTAATCCAATAATACATGTTTTTTAATGTTTTTCTCATTGGTAAGCCAAGCAAATGCCTCGATCTGTTTGAACTCATGATCTCAACCCTTGCCCCGTTCTTAAATGGCAAAATTGCATTTTCTCTGTTTGAACCCATGATCTCAACCTTTACCCCTTCTTGAACAATAGTGTTGAATGCATGTTTCTTTTGAGGAAATATGTATTATGTCATGTCGAAGGAAGGGCTTAAGAGAGCCGGGCTTATGTAGGCCGCTACATGAGAATCATGTTTCTGCTCCTTAAATGCCTTTCCTTTAAGTCTTGCATATGGCAAACTAAAATCCACAGTAGTGGAAATGTCTGGACTTCGGACTATTCTCAGACTTCATCCGGTCTAAATTCCTTTTCAAGCAATCTTTTAAGGGCACAATCCATTATATTGGCTTAGAATACAGCCCAGAGGAATGTTGTGAAGGAGAGATACTATCTCTTCTTGCAATTGGGCTAACCCCTTTGGTCCGTTAGTATTTGTTAGCACCTTTCTGCTGCCATTGTGATTTCGGTAGTTATACGTTCCCTAGTATTGGAATTTAACTTATCTATTTGTTTTAAGCACAGTATAATTCTTGAAACGGATCCAAATGTCATAGCTGGAAAAGTTGCAAGTAATAGTCTGGATTCTGGAACTTCTTTGTCTGAGCAGGTATGCTACAACCTTCTTCTGCACTGTTTTCCCATAAAAGAATTGGAATGGGAACCTGCATATTTGAGGAATAACTGTTTTCTTCTGTCTTTTGCAGACACTTAGTCAAGCATTGGCTACAGCCAGGGAACACTTTACTAGATCCCTTCTTAAATGATAGATATGGTATTTGGCAATGGAGGAGAAAGTCTCTTTTGGGCTTTTCCTATATCTTATGCAAAGTTCTCAAGTGCCTACTCATCATCTTACACTTAGTGTTTGGTTGGTGCTTGAAGGGTACTTAAACTTTTGACTTCAATACATTTTTAATCATCTATAGTGTTTACCAACTACACAATTAGAAGCTCAAAATGGATTAACAGATGACACCCTTTCATATAAGGATATCACATGACACTTTTAAGTTGTATTCTATTGTTTGTTTACAATTAAAAGTAAACCAACAGATGAAAAAAATACTACATCATGTGACAAGTAGAATTTTCATTTCTCAACTTTTAACCAAGTCAAATTGTCTATATTAGAAATTTTAGTTGCCATTTGATGTGGCATCTTGTTATTTATTGATTTACTTTTAATTGAAGATGAATGGAGAAAAGTGGAAACATTGGTATGTGATATCTTCAAATAAAAAGAAAAAAAAATAATTTAGGATAAGTAAATTTTGGTATTTTAATTATATGGTCCTCGAATCTTATAAATATATGATTTAACCGTCATAAACATGGGATTTTTCTTTTTTTGGTGCTGAAGAGATCAAAGAAAAAGGAGGCCAGGTATGATTTAATTTATAAAGATTAGACTGGTTACAATTTTATCAATTTTGATTAAAATATTTTTATATTTATTATTTATATAATTAAATATGTTTTACTAATATAAAATTATTTTTTTAAATTTAAAATAATAATTTTATAAATTATTATTTTATAATTTTATTATTTTCATAAACATGGGATTTTTCTTTTTTTGGTGCTGAAGAGATCAAAGAAAAAGGAGGCCAGATATGATTTAATTTATAAAGATTAGACTGGTTACAATTTTATCAATTTTGATTAAAATATTTTTATATTTATTATTTATATAATTAAATATGTTTTACTAATATAAAATTATTTTTTTAAATTTAAAATAATAATTTTATTATTTTCATATCAATAAATAATAGCAAAATAATAATTTTTAAAATATATTTTTTAACAAATTATAATTTTTTAAAAAAATTTAATAGTGCTTTTAAAATTATTTTAGTCAAAATAGAAAAAATTATTAATATTTTTATTTTTTTAAAAAAAATATAATTTTAATATCACTCAAGACTCAAGAGAGGAGAGTGTTTAATTTACAAGCATTAAGGTAGAAGTGTCAAAATAGATTAAGTCTTTTGGCCTACCGTTTGGCTATTAAAAATTTATAGAGTTGAATTGAAAATTTTTTTGTCCAAATTAAAAATATATCAACTCAACTCAGCCTAACTTTTTTAAATATATTTTTATTTTATTTTTAATACTTATACAAGAAATTGACTTTAATTCAAATAGTTTTGATGTTTTAGATTTTTATTTAATTTATCTAATTATTTTAATTCATATTCTATTAATATATCTTATTATTTTAAATTGTAAATAAACATAAATATTATGATAAAAAATATTTAACAAAAAATAGTGCAATAACAATGAAAGATGAATGATAATAAAGAATAAAAAAATTATAATTTTTATTTTATAATGTTGATATGTGATGAATTCAAATATTATGTATTTTAATTATTTATAATCTTTAAACTTTTATGTGATATACTCTAATTATATTTTTTATAATAAAAAATTTTAAAAAATTATTTATTATGAACAATTTTAACATTTATTTTATAAATATTATTTAATAATTTAAAATATTATTTTCATAAAAAAAGAAATGAATCAATCAATCCTAAGTCCTAACTGTAACGACCCCCTAATACGTCATACGCGATGCTCATCTGATTAGCGGAAGCATATGTGGCATTCTGAATGTTTATTCCCTATGTGGGAACGTCAGGGGATCGCTACTGGTTGAGCGTAACCCAAATAGATTCTCCGTTATCCATTCAGATTAGTTCAACCTCGATTCACACGCAGCCTAACTAAATACACATACATATATCATCAATAATAACTCGGAATGAAATCTAAAGCGATATACATGTCTCATTATACATTCATACACATTTCAATTCAAATCCATAAGTTTACTTTGTAAGTTCTACCAAAAATCGGCAGAGTTTCTTACGTAATTTGGTCATATCCCAAGTACGTAATCACCTGCTTAAAACGTAACAACCACCCAACAACAACGATAAACATACTAATATAAATCCATACACCGTAACATTAATTCATCGCTACAATACATACATACTGTCTGAAACGTCATATATACATTCAGCCTAGTCCATACATGAGTTACAAGAAACAAAATCTGATAATTAACAGTGTCATCAAAGTATATGTACAAACGATTCAAGCCTAAGCTAAATATTCCTCTGTCTATCCTCAAGTCACCCTTTATCGCCTGGCTCCTGCCTCGTCCCTGTTCATCACAGTACACAACCTAATGAGATATGAATCCCAGAGAATAATTTACAATTTAAATATCATTCAAAAACGATTGAATACTCAAGAAGGCGAACACCAAATCGTCTTCCCAAATCAGCCAAAACAGTGGAATACCTTATCTTTAAAATCGTTTAAAACACATGGAAATCGCGGCAATATATCACAATCAGGAAATCCGTTTCTTTTAAAATCAGTCATAAAAATCAAATGAAATCCCATGCCCTGTGTATCTCAATCCACGTTGGTTACAAATCCATCAGAATCGAATCTAAATCATATTCTAATTGCACGTAGTCTGGAGAGAATACCTCTCTTATCGTTGGGTGTGATCCGTAACACCAATCACCCGAATCAAGCCTATATTGTGAGTGTGATCCGTAACACCAATCACTCACTCAAGGACCGGGTGAGAATCAACATCTAGGGCGTCCCCTAGCATGTGCACATACGCTAATTCTCATCCTCATACTGATCTATTCAACTCACATGCACTTGGTCGGCTATTCCTCATGGTTCTAGGGTATCACGCCTAAATCACAACGTTTCCCCGTGTAGGTTATCCACCCTTATACTCCCTAAACCTTTCTTAGGGTCGTCCTGGTTTAACGCGCAATCCCTAACTCAGTACAAAATCTGATAAAAATAGTTTCGTTTAAAAGCTTCCTGTACGAGGAATACTTAACTAGTCCCATACCGCTATCAAGTACCCAACCCTAAGTAAATCCGTCCTAAAGGCATCTAAACTCGATAAACAAGGTGTCTAACATGCAATTAGGGTTTTCAAAGACACAGGCATGCAATTTTATCCCATCGAAGCGAAGACGTAATTCCATACAAGTCGTCTAAATCGCTTAGGTATTCACTAAATCAATTATAGGGTTCTGAAGTGTAATTTATCCTACCTGGTCTCCGGTCGCTTCAATTCAAATCAGACTCTGTGAAATCTCGGTTTCTGAGCCCAATTAATTCCCTGGACATGAAATTGAATATTTAGATTCGTCACGTCATCCAATTTTCAATCCTAAACCCTACCACGATTACCTAGGTTAATTAATTGCCTAATTACGTTCGCGACCATTTCATCATATAACATTAGTTTTTGGGAAAACGGACCTTACCATCGTGCTCGGATTATGGAATTCTACGTCCGGTGATCTCGGTTTCGGGATGCACGCCCAGAACTCCGACGGCGGCACTGGCGGCGCCACGGCGGACGGTGGCGTACGGCGGTGAGGTGCGGTTTGTCTCGAAAATCACACCACGGTGAAGCCCGTAAGCTTCGGGAGTCCGAATACGGTGGTGGCACGGCGGTTCCACGGCCGTTTGGGCGGTGTTTTCGGCCCACGAAGAGTCTCGCCACGGCCAGGCGGCGTTTTGCCTCGATCCGGCGCGTCCGGCCTCCTTCGGCCGGCCGAAACTCGAAGCGGTGGCGGCTCGGGCTACGGTGGTAGAAGCGGTGGCAGTCAACGGCGTCGGACGGCGCGCTCCGGGGGAAATTTCACACGATGGAGAAACGGCGTTTTCAGCGTCTCGGCCGGCCGTTGGTGGCGGTGGTTGGTTCTTTGGTGGTTGTGGGCGATGAAATTTGTCGGTTGGTACCCTTGGTGGCGGCCCACGGTGGCTGTGGTGGCCGTTCACGGTGGAGGAAGGTGGAGAGAGAAAAGAGAAAAGAGAGAGAGAGTGTGGTGAGGAGAGAGAGTGAAATGGGAGAAATGGCGGGCTTTCGCGTAATTTAAAGCCTCCAGGGGCGATCCCGACTTTTCCCAGGCCACCCGGGGATCTTTTAGGGTGTCGGCATCCTTCCAGACGTTGGCACGCATTTCCATGCAAAAGTCTTGGCCTCCGTCGATGAAAGTGACGCACGACACTCCTTCCGTTAGTTTCTGATCGCCGGATTGCATTTCTTTCTGTTTGATTGTGTTTCTGGCTTCAAACGACCTTCTGTGTCAAGTCACTATCCTCGAAATACGTGCCAGGATTCGTTTGATTGGGATTAGGGTTAAAAATCAAATTTTATCTTTTAAAATTCTTTAAAAAAACTCTTTCGAATCTTTCCCGTTGTTACACTAACAAAGCTGAAGAAATCTGGACCTTTGTTAAAATTGAGCTATTACATGCTTTAATAATTTTCTCAAATATTGTGGATCCACTTCTTGCAAAATCCTCATGTATTCTATAAATTAAGTTGAGAACATCCTTCGTATAGCCACGTACTATACATGCACAACTCATACACCTATCTTGAAACGGTCAATGCAAAAGTAATTAATATATCTATTTACTTAGACGACTTCCATTACTTTTCACATCTAAAATTGGATTTTTTTAATAATTTTGTTGTATATTTAATTATATAATTATTTATTTTTAGTAATTTTTTAATTATCTTAGTTATAAATTGTTATTATTTTACTTAATAAAAATTTATATTCCAATTTAAATATTTACTAAAATTTTAAATTTTAATTTCAATATATAAATATCTAATAAAACATTAATTAATGTTACTTAATAAAAATATATATTTTGTCTTTTTGAATAACCAGAATTAAATGCTTAAGAAACATAATAACTAATCATTTAATTTAAAATTTTAATTGTTTTAAAATTAAAAAAATAGACTTTATCTTTTTGAATAAATAAGATTAAATTTGCTTAATTAACATTACAACAAATCATTTAATTTAAAAAATTGAAAATAAAAGTTTACAATTTGTAATTTTTAATATTAATTATAAATTTACAATAGACAAATATATTTACATAATTTTTAAATGTTCATATTAATTATTTTACAAATATATTTATTATAATATTTAAATATTATTTTACAATTTTTAAATTTTTAATATTAATTAATTAAATATAAACACGTGATTGGACCAGTCTTGAAGATCAGTCCCATCAGGTGTGATGGGCTCAACCACAAGGCCTATGAGAGGATTTAAAATGTTCTAAAAAAATGTGAATAATAATGTGTCATATGGTGGGACTTGGTGTCTTAATTTGCACAATAGGAACCTTATTTGGGATTTTTTTTTTAAATCTGCTTATTTTTAAATGACTATGGAGTTTGAAAAAAAGTGCTGTAAGAGAGAAGAAGTTGTATTTGAGAAATTTAGTTGAAAAGTACTTTTATCAATATTTAAGAAGCAATTTATGTTTAAGAAATTTGTATAAAAAAAATTTTTATTGACAAATTATCAATAAAGAAAGTTTATATTTTATTTTGCTATTAATTTTATTTAAATAAATAAATATTTATTATTGTTAATTTTATTAATTAAATAAATTATTAATTTTAATTAATGAAATATTATTATTTGTGATTGTTATTTAATTAATGTTATTTAAATACATAAATGGTTATAAATATTTATTAGTGTTATTTTTTATTAATTAAATAAAATATAAAGAATAAAATCATAATATAATCACATAAAAAGATATAGAGGTAAATAAAAGGATAAATATGAAATTTTAGTAAAGGTAATTTTGTCCTAAAATATTTATTTTGGCGAAAAGTAAAAGCTCCAATTTAGCTTCTATTCTAAAGATTAAAAATTATTTTGTTACCATCTAAAAGCACTTTTAAGACTTATTCAAATACCTTATTTTAAAATAAGTGCCGTTAAAAGAAATAAACAACTTCTCTCTTCCCAAAAGCTTTCCTAAACGGGTGATTTGAAAATAATAATGATAATAATAATAATAATAATAATAATAATAATAATAGTAATAATAATAATAATAATAATAATAATAATAAGGAGCTTCTCCCTCACTAAAAACTTTCCTAAACATGCACTGAGAATATTATTATTATATTATATTATATTATAATAAAATCTTTTAAAATGTGTATCTTTTGAAGTGCATAAAGTATGCTAAAATGTATATTAACCCATAAAGTGTTAAAATGTAAAATAAAAATACATGAAGTGCACTGAAATGCACATACCTACTAACAGGTTAATGTTCAAACTAGTAATTTATTTTTATTCTTATTTATATATTAACCTAATTATAAATTAATATAAAAAAATAATATATTTCAACATACTTCACTGAAGTTTATAAAATGCTCACTTCAGATATTTCAATTCGCAGTCTTCCCACAAGTACTCTTGAAACTGAGGTAAAAAATGGTTAGGACCAAGAGATAACTTATTTTGAATGCGAAGTAAGGGGATTCTTGATTAATCTTTAATATAAGAAGATATTACCAAATTTAGTATATAGTTAATTTCCAATACTTATATTTTAATTCTTTCTTTAAATCATCGAGGTTAAAACTCAAAATGTTTTTGGATTGAAAAGATAGAAAGATATAATTGAAGAACTAAATACAAAAAATGAAAAAAATTATATGTTTAAATTACTAACAGAATTTATAAAAAGAATACCGTGAAGAGAAATTGATGGAAGAGCTAAGAATAAATGGACTAACATTAATTATTAATAAAAATTATAGGAAAATTTTGTATAGGTCACTGAGTGGTTTTTCAATCTGTATCTGAGGAATGTAAAACTTTAGGAAGTTTTTTGGTTATAAAGATTTGGGGCGTTGTGGCTTGTTGGGAATTGTTAACATTGATTTATTAGTTGTCCTCTCATTTGTTCTTTCTTCCTTGTCAGTAAAAAATGCATTTGTTCAGTGAAAAGTCTTCTAGATGCTTGAAAGTTGAAATATTACCACTAAACTCACTGTTTAGTAATTAGTACCATACTGTGTTTTGTGTTGTGTCCTGTGCAAATTGAGCTACTAATGTAGACAATTCTCCTTCTTTCCATCTTTTAGCATTAAATAATATATTATTGCTGCCTAATATGTCATTAATTGTCATTTCAGAGAGACTGGGATATGATTAAGGAACGAATAGAAAAACTACTGAAAGCTAGAGCCAATGTTGTTCTTGTTGGATTTTTAATAAAAATACAATATTAAAAATGTTTTAGTAAGCTAACAGCTATTTTGAATTTTTGATGAAGCAGTTAGTGCCATTGTTGTCTTTCACCACAAGAGTACTTAATTCACTTCAAACAAAAAGAATGGCCATCCTTCATCTGACAAAAGGTAGACATTGTAATCGTATTTCCTGCAAGTCTATTCTTGAAGAAATTTTAGTTTTGCTCTCACAAAATCAGTTAAAATGATTCTTGTGGTTTTGTGAGAGTTTATCTATCATTTGTAATTAAATTCTTACCGTTAAACTCTTTTCAATTAATGTTTATTTTTTCTTAAATAAATCCAACCCAGCATCACTTACAATATCAACTTCCCATTCACATTCTCCCACTACAGAGAAATTAGTCATTTGATGAGTGAATTTCAGCGATTCACTAAAGATTTAATCACAATTTAAAGAAATTTGCAACACTCATATGTCGTGTATGTGGTGTGTGATTAGGATGTTGATGGTGGAGCCTAATCGTCAATCTTAGACCATATAAGCATAAATTAAACGACAATTAGCTCCAAATTAACAATATAGATTTAATTACAAATGACAGAAAAAGTATGGAGATCTAGTTACAAAAATTGAAATTATAGGGGTCTGTTCAAAATTGGAGTAAACTTTAAGGACCAATGAATTAATTTAACCAATTTTAAATGTTTTCTCACTGAGGTGATATAGGCAATGCTATTCTCCTAATTTTTAAAACGATCCAAATATGCCCCTTTGTCACTTAACCTTTCAAACTTCAGTGTGTATTTAGGACTGATGAAAGGAAGGAAAAGGAAGAAATTAAAAGAAAAAAGAAAGGAATGAAAGAAAAGACTAAGTACTAATTTCTCTTATCTGCATTTGAAATTCTTCGGAAATTTCTATCAGTCTGAGTTAACTAAATTTAATGAAGAAAAACACTAAGGAAGATAAATACAAAATCTTCAAATTTCTTTCATCCCAAAATCTTAAGATTCAAACAAGAGAAAAATTATCTTATTCTTTTCCATTTCCTTTGCTTCCCATCCATTTTTACCTTCCCAAACTGTTAACTCCCACACAGATTTGGTATTCAAGTAAGAAAAATGTTAAATTTGGTAATAAATTTTGAATGGAGAACGTTGTCAACTAGAGATACTAAATTGAAAATTTTATAATATAAAAATTAAAAAGACTAATAGTGTATTTAAGCCCATGAATTATCAATCTGTTCATGCATTTAGTAGTAAGCAAATTTACAGAGACCTCTAAAGCAAATGCTGTTCTAATCCAGCAATGACCAAAAGCGCTCACCCTCTAGTGAGGTGAAAAACTGCCTGCACAAACCAGTGTATTTAAGCACATTATTATTATCATTGACTTTTATTCCCTCTCATATGACATAGAACCATCAGTATATTACAGTGACAACTAGTCCCTAATAATTTATACAGCAGCAGCTCCATTATCTATGAAAACTGAACAAACTGATAATATAGATCGCGTTAAGTTAATACTAGAAACATTCTAGAGAAATGGTCAAAAGTGCAACAACGATTATAGATACAACTAAGTGTCCTAAACTTTTTTGGATCCAACACCTAAACTTTTTTTGATTCAACAATGGGAAGCTAACTTTCCACCAAAAGTTCCCGAACAAAGATTCTGCTATGCAATTATTATGATTTTGGAGCAAAAGTGCAAGACAAACCCCATTTGCACTCGGAAATTACTCTTCAATGTGGATGTTGCCAACTGGCACAAGGCTCTCTGCATAATTGAAAATAACATAATCATGCTCGTATCTATGGGTAGGGAACGTCTTCAATTCATTAGTAGTAGGATTGAACAGGGACAAAACAGTTTTTATTCCATCATGCTTCACTTCACATTCGGTTTCACCAATGAGTCCTGGCATTTCAACCTTGCAGACAATTTCATTCCTCCAAATACACAATGGATACAACATGCTTGAAAAGGGTCCTATAGTATATTTCTTAGTCCAACTCCAATTCTCACTCTCCTCAGTTTCACGTGTACCCTCCATCACCCATAAATCAATCAAAGAAGATTCAAAGTTTCCAATCACAAAGTGAGAAAACATAGCAAGTTTGTTCTCATACACAGCAAGCTTATTGTCATTTGATTTAGAGGCTGAAGCAGGCAATGGTATCAATGTAAACACTTCTAATGCTATGTCAAACGAAACTACCAAATCACGATCATCTTCATCCAACAAACCCATCTTTAATCCTAACCAAAACATAGCTC